>PUFA01000032.1:1792500-4211875 GCA_003508835.1 Eonycteris spelaea
ACCTCTTTTCACAATGCCACACTCCCCACCACCAGCAGGGTAAATCCATTCACTTGGACATAACCACCTTCCCACTCCCATGCTCAGCAAGGCCTAGGAAGCAAAAAGAGTGCAAACTGCCAACTATGTCCTTGCACTGTGTTCTGACCCCTCCCCCTGGTCCCCTCACAAGTCAAGAGCATTGGCCACCTGGAAAGACCTGAGAATATGCTATGCTCTACACACTCACTCCCTCACCTACCCACTATAGGCTGCTACCCTAAAGACACCCCAAAGAGGCAATGTCAGAAGGACATGGATGGGGAAAATATCCTTGAGACAAAGAGATACAGCAATCATTCCATGAGGCTCTGGCTCAGCTAGAATCTTGCTCAGGGTTATGGTTCCCGGTCTCTAAGAGGCACAGCAGGCAATGGCCTAGAGAGGATCAGTGATTTCAAGGCAAATCTCATGGGAGTTATGTGTGTTCCAAGATGATGCATCCAACTTACAGTATTACCCAGATCAGAGACTGAATGTTCAAATACCCCAAGTCTTGCCAAGTGTCCCGGAGCCACACATCCTAAATCTCCCATGACTGCTCTAGGAGAAGAGGCAGCCAGAAACAAAGATTTTCCCTTTCAAACTCGTTCTTTGCATCTGTGAGCCGCAAGCACCTCTGGGGACAGTAGGCTTGATTTTCCTGTGACACACAAAACCCCTCCCTCCAGTGCATAGTCCAGGCAGTTATTCATCTCACTGTGAAGGGCCCCTATGGGGACACCCACTTTCCACTCAGGCTGGTGGCTCCTTTTGAAAAATTCCTCCCTCTAGGGAAGAGGCCTCAGCTAGCCCTTGAGGTCCCCTCCATGACCTACATCGTCTCCTTGAGTTAGTTCTCTGCTGCAGTTTTGTTTTGAGTCAGATGTTCTGTGGTGCATTGTACAGCAGCGGGTCCCTGAGCTCACACTGCTGAGGAGAGCCGCCCCCACAACCCTCACTTTCGCGGCATTTGCCTTGCCAATTATTAGTACAATGGGCCAATTCTCATCCTGTGTTGCTCTTGGGGAAAATATGCAGGCTAGGGAACTGGCCTACATTGGAAATGGAACAGCAGAAGTTGCCAATTAACATGAATTCCTTTACTGCAGCCCCTAAAGAGGTTAGTCTCTTGGGAGAGTTTATGAAAGACATGATCCCAGGCCCTCCAGGAACTCCTTAGATGCCTCAGATCTCTTGGGGTTGGAACAAATGTCAAAGGCCACTTGGTCTAACCCTCTGTGCAGTGCTTGAATCCCTTACATCAGGGGTCCCCAACTCCCAGGCTGCAGATTAGTACTGGTCCATGACCTGCTAGGAACCAGGCTGCATAGCAGGAGGTGAGTGGCAGGGGAGAGAACAAAGCTTCACCTGGATTTGTAGCTGCTCCCCAGCACTAGCATCACCGCCTCAGTGCCACCTCGGATCATCAGGCATTAGATTCTCATAGGAACACCGGTCCCTGGTGCCAAAGAGATTGAGGACCGCTGAGACCTTAACAGCTTCCAGAGTGCATCCATGTTTGAGGAACTCACCACTATCCATGGCAAGGCAGTCCACCTTTGAATAGCTCTATCGATTTGAAATGTCTTCCTTTAGTTAACTTGAGTTTACCTCCCCAGAGCTTCCTTGCTTTGGTCTCAGCTAGTGAGTAAGCCTAGTTAACCACTCAGTCTTCACTCCAGGAAATACCCAAGCACTCAGGAAAATAGCCCGTAGGCCAAAAATATGTGCTGGGTAAGCACAAGAGAAAGCTTACTATAACAAAAGGGCTAATAGGTGGAAGAGGTATTGGGCTTTTCTTATGGCCCTAAAAGTTGATCACGTTATAGAGTCAGCAGGTAGAAGGACTCCAGCAGCCCCTAAAACTCCAGTTGCACACACATCAGAAAATGTGGAATTCCCGTGAAAGGGGGAGAAGAGCAGAAGCTGCAGCCTTAGCTTTGTAGGAGTTCACACTCTCACCAGGAAGATAAAAAAATAGAAGTATTTGGAGAAACCTGAAGCTTGGTCCTTATTTAAGCAGGCCTTAGATGATGGGTAAGCACAGTCTCCATGGGAGGGACTAATGTTATGGCCAAAGGCATTGGCTTCTCCCTAGAACTTTCTATTTAAGCCATTTTAAAAAGCTTCAGTTTCTCTGCCTTAGGCCTGGCTCAAACCTCCCCATGACAGCTCGAGTCAGCCCTGCAATCTTGGAAGAGCTGTTGGTTCAGAAACACAGAGGGAGTCTGGGACCATTATGTGGGAAGAGCAAGGAAAAATATGAAAAAGAAAAAAAAAATCTCCTTCCGCACCAAGGAAGGGACACACCAGACAACACAGTTAAGGAGAACAGATGAAGGTGGGGCAGGGCTCATTACCATAACAACGAGCCCGACAATTCTGACACATGGAATTGTTTTTCTTTTTACCTGTCAATCTTCTCAGTACTGTCACTCTTCTGGTAGAAGACAGTTGTTACTGTTTCACTCCCACCAACAAGCTGCCTGGCTTTGGGGAATTCAACCCCTGTGGGACGGAAGGAGAATGGGGTCCCTCAGAGGGGTGTTCGGAAGAAGCAAATTCTGTCTTTCCTCTTGTCCTGGTTGTAGCTGGGAAGTTTATAGCTTGCCCATGAAACATGAACCTCACTGTTTCTATTCAGGTCGCAAGGAAGTCCCCTCTTGTAAGGACACTATGGGCCACAGGAAGAATCAGAGCTCTGGTCCTTAAATAAAAGGGATTGTTGTCCCTTCCCTCAGGAAACCCCATCATATTCCAGCAGAATGAGTCTAAGAGAGTCAATAAGAGGAACAGAACAGAAGACCGTGGCCTTGGGCCTTTTTTGAAAAAACTAAATTCAGTGCTATTGGAAAGCCAATGAATGGCACACCTAAGGGAAATCAAAACACCTTGCCTACACGTAAACTCCACAACTATGTGGGCCAAGAAGACATCTACACCAGCACTTCATTTTACATCCTATCAAATTGTGCCAAATTTAGACAGTGTGCTACATCTAAGTTTGCCTTCTGATACTGGCAGTGATAGTGTCCAGACACCATCTTGTCAAAGTTTTCCCTGACCCCTGCATTATGGAATGTGTTTTCATAAAAAAGGATCACTGTGTGTTCTGCAAGTGGAGGCAGTCTACATATCATCTGGCTGCCCTCTGTTAATGTGGGGAGTGTCCCTCACACACATGCATACACTGCCATCTCCATGGGCCAGACACCTTCTTCAAAACTGAGGGATTTCTCCATCTCCAGACATAATCAAATGCTCAGTCATTGGACCTTCCTCCTTCTGCAGTTATAGAGACTATGTCTTCTGTCCCCACTTCCATATGAACGTCTAACCCTACTTCCTTCTCAGATACACCAGAAATGGGCACTCCACACATTCTATGGCCATGAAGGCATAATAGCAATAAAAGATGCCCACCACTCCCTTATCTTTGAAGGCAATCTACAACTGAGGTAGACTTAACAAGATCATGAGGAAGGAAACAGAAACAGCCTTGGTGATGAAGGAGGCAAGGTGCACTTCAGTTATTAAAAGTTCGGTTATTGAAAGTCCAGTCAGTTTGTGAAGTCAGCAGGACTCCTTCTTTTCTTCTCAGCCTCTTATCGCCACCTCCCCCAGACCTGTTCCCTACCCACTCCCTCTGAGCATCACTGTCAACCACTCCTCATTTCTAAGGTGTGAGCTAGTGACACGTTACATGCCTCCCCACCAAACCCTTACCCCTATCCACACAGAAAAGTTTTATAGGAAATTCTATGAATTCTAATTCTTCCAAGGACTCTAAATTATCCTATAAAGGCAGAATTATAGACCTCCTAAGCAACAAACTGGGAGATGTTTTGAGTATTCTAAAAAAGCATACCAAGTTGAATTTTCTTGTTCAACCAACTCTTGAACGAAGCACCAAACTCATTTTAACACATTTCCCTTATCAGGCCATTATAACCAGAGCAGGAGAAAGTCTACTCCTTTGAACAAACATTTCCATTGCTTCCAAAGCCAGAATATGCCTTGCCAAGTGTAAACCATTTTCCAAAAGCCATCTGCTTTAGCAATACAGGAAGCCACCAAAAGGATGTGCTTTAGCTAATCCTACAGCTCTGCTGGACGAGGCTGCGTCTGGGGAGGGAAGGTGCGCTGCAATTTGCCAGCTGCAGTTCTCGAGCTCAGCCCTGCTGAATCCTGTACAATGCACCAAGTAGAACCAAGGCAGAGGTTACTGACTTGGTCAACAACAGACCCCTGTTCACACACCCAGATTCTAATAGGCAGATATCAAAGGAGTCCCTAAGGCAAGGCGCTCACCCTTTGCTTGCCTATATCCCACCTGAAAAAGAACACATGGAGAGACATAAAAACTCTATCTTATCCAGTGCCACCAACCTACAAACCATGGTGTGTGCTTGTGCTAGCTGAGGCATGCATGTTATTTTAATTCAATGAGAAACTTTTTGTGCTTATACACATAATATAAGCAAAGGTGGTAGAGCCACCATGACATCTGGGGATGACTATTCTTTCAGGATTTAAAGATGTTCTCTTGCCCGTACCAAGAATTTCACTGAGCAGTTTTCCCCTCTCCTTGAGTCATTACCTCCCACCATGACCCACTTTTGTTTGGCTGTTCTTACCACTCGTAAGATGTTGTCCCTCAGTCCCCACTTTTAAACCCTACTGGAGGTGACAGGACTCAGGGATTGTCTCATCAGACTGATGACTTTTCTTAGGCTCCACAAAGTGAGCTCTGTCCACCTCCTATTGAACAAGGGTACTTGTGCACAGTCCTTAGAAATTAAGCACCCTGCTCCATGACCCTCCTCAAACAAAACCAGTGCAAGATCTTTTACTGCAGGTAACAGAGATTTCTAAATTCAGGCGCCCGAATCTGCCTACAGTGTTTTTTTAGCAAGAACCTCCAACAGAAAGATGACACTAATTAAGCATAATTATTAGGATTTAATAGAGCCATTTTTCTAGCTCAATACCTTTTTACTATTCCAAGCCCCCCAGTTTTTTCCCCTAAATCAGGACTCAGAGCAGTAAGTTAAAAGTATATATTAGTGGGTCTTTATTATACATACAATAACTGTCTTATTAAATTGAAATCAAATGCACATCTAGGGGAAAGTTCATTTTAAGTACCAATTCTTCAGAAAAACACTGAGAAACATAAACAATAAGCAAGGCAAATGCATTGCTGAGGAACAGAGGGTATGGAGGGCAGAAACCACACTGAAAAGGAAGGAACAGTTTTCTGAAAGAATGGAGTAAGCTCAAGGGTACAGATCTTGGTGGAAGCTGCCCTGAATTTCCTGTGGCATTTCCTTTCCCAGAATAGGCATTAGGGAGGGGAAAATGTAATTATAAATTAAACATAATCAGGGATGCTTGCAAAATTGTTATACACACACACAATTTTTTTCTGGGGGAATGTTTAAAACTCTGTCAGTGACTAAATAGCCTTTCCAACTATTAGGAATGATAAAGAGGGTGATGGGATTGAGTGTATGTGTGTAAAGATGCTGTTACTTAGATGATCTCTAGCCACCTGGCTGACTTCACTCTTCTTCCCTCCCCCTTCCCTTCCTCCTCTTCCTAGGACAAGACAAGTGCTCTGAGCCTCAGCAATGTGGCAGGCGTGTTCTACATCCTGATCGGAGGACTTGGACTAGCCATGCTGGTTGCCTTAATCGAGTTTTGCTACAAATCCCGTAGCGAGTCCAAGCGGATGAAGGTGGCATCGTCTTCCCAGGGCTTTTTCCTAACCTGATACAGCTGGGTTTCCTGGGAGTCCCTCTACTAGAAAGGGTGGGAGACAAGAGATTGAGGTCAGCCCAAGGCACAGAGCAGAGAGCTGTTATGAGGAAGGTGACGGGAGAAGAGGCAGCTATGAGAAAGGAAAGAAGACGGTAAACATAAGGCCCAAGAAAACAACTACATCAGCCAGAGATGGATGGTGAGATTAAGTTAGGAGTTGAAGTGAACAGGGAGCACAGCAGGAGGCAAGAATAATCACTACAAAGGTAGATCCTTGCTGAGGTTGCATCAACAGAAGTGAAGCTCCCAAAATAGAGGAAAGGGTGTCAACCCTCTGCAAAATAGATAATCTTGCCATGCTTGGTGAATTAGGTCTTTTCTTAGCCGCCAGATTGTGAGACAGACTTTGGCAAAGAGGATCATGCACAGAGAAGGGTAAGCGAATTAATTAGATGACCCCAAACGACATCAAATACAGCTAAAGGGAAATAACTGGAAAGAGAAGTATGAAGAATACTTGGCTTGACTGTAAAAATAAATATGAACAATTTTCAGGTGGGAAAGAAAACAGACTAGTTCTGTGGGGTCCCAAACTGTACAACAAGAACTAACAACTAAAAGCTATGGGAAACAATTGTTAACACAATAAGGGAGATGTATTTTTCTTTCAGAGCTACCCCCAAATTGGATGAATTATCTCACTAAGTAGCAAGCATCCCATCACTGGAGGCATACAAGTAGAAGCTGAATAATTCTTGGCAAGATATAGATTCAAGTATCCAAAGGGAGTTAGATTAATGACCTTCACATTCCATCATGTAGCTTCAATAAGAAAATATTTATGAAAGTGTTAATCACATGAGCAACACTATAAACAAGACATCCTGAGGAGGCAGAAAGGACTGACATGCAAAATGTGACCTTCAAAAAAGAATGGCACAGAAAAATTACTCAGTAAAGCAACCCATGGTATATATAGGAAGGCCTATAGCAATATAAGAGGGGGAAAAAAACTTAGAGAAGGCTTTCAGGAAGAGGCATAAATTAAGAGGAAGGACAAGTGGATTCAGACCAACAGAAGTAGAGAGAAGCACAGCCACTCTGAGCTATGTACCCCAGGCTGCTACCCTGGCTGGACTAGACTAAGAAGATTTGGTAGCATTTACTCTCCTAGAATGCACCCCAAGATACCCATTTCACAGCTGCTTCCAAGCTCAGCATACCAACTGTTGGATCACAAGCATAGCCTCCTGCCTAGGCCTTCCCTGGCTTGGGCCATCAGCCCTACATGTACCTCCAGGGTCATTCTTGGAGAAGATAGTGCTGGACTTTTGCTGTCCCTACCTGGAAACTCTGTATTCAGTTCTGTACACAGGACTGGGAGCTGGGGAGAGGAGGGGCTTCTGGCCTGGCATTCAGATCTTCTTTCTTGGCGTTCAGCATTTCCACGTCATGGCTCCAGCCTACTTTCCCTTCCCAGGCAATCTGCTCTCCTTACATGCTCCATACTCTAGCCACCCACCTCATGCTTCCCACCCATGTCCTTTATGCATGCTGATGCCTCTTCCTGTCTTCTGTCCATAGGGCTCATTTAAAAGACAACTTTCCTGAGGTATAACGGGAACAGTTAAAAGATGGTAGTGTGATGGTATTTGGCCAGGGGTTCTATAAACTCCTCAATCCTTCCCTTGGCCAAGCACAAAACACAGTGAAAGCATGGGCCTCAGACCCTAAAACAGGTGGAGACTTCCAAGGACCTTGGCTGGACACAACAAGATCTCCTAGAACCTACACAAAGCTTACTTTGCCTATTCCATCTAAAACATAAGCCTAAGGACTCTCCTATTTTACCCTCAAAAGTGAGGCAAGGCCACCCCAGAGGCTAAGAGGGAACAGCAGAAGATCTAGGTGAGCTACAACCTTTACAAACCTCAAAACCTTCCCAGGGACCATGACCCAAACCAGTGGCCCAGGATAGCCCGGCACCCATCGCGGGGGCATCATCTCCCTGCTCCCCTAGGACACAGGGCAGTGTAGTTAGTAGTCGAAAGCATGGGCTCTGGAGTTGGAATGTCGGAGTGTAAATCCAGCCTGTTCCCTCTTTTAACGGTCCTCTTGGACAAGTTTCAATAGCTCTTGAATCCTGATTTCTGTAAAATGGGACTAATGGGAGTACATACCTCAAAATTATTGTGAAGATTATATGAAAAATTGGATATAAAGGTCTTGGCAAAATCGTCTGGTCCATAGTAAGCCCTCAATAAATAATAACAATGATAACTAGAATTTATAATAATGATATTTTTATTATTATTGATGGCCAGCTATGGCCTCCTTAAGACCTTCCTTTTATTACCCCTATTACATGTCTTAGTTTTTTGGGCTATATAGATGTGAATTCCCTAAGGCAAAAAGCTGTGTCTGATTTCTCTTTGGACATCCCACACACATAGGGTAAGTTTTAGTAAAATCAGTGTGGAACTGTATCTGAAGGTAAAAATCCCTTGGAGGATAAGATGAGGCATCAGAGGAAGCTGTTGTTAGGTTAAGCAAATACAACCATCAAAATCACCCATCCTGGAAGCACAAACATCATCCAAGGTGGTTTTCGCTCCATCTGCTTGTGCTCATAAAATCTGATGAGACCAGGTACCCGCCAAGCAGGAAGCCTCTTGGACTTCCAGTCCTTCCTGTGAGATTACTGTGTCCCACTTATCATAGTCAGTGTCAGGTAGTGGTACCAGGGTGACTAAAGACTGTGGTCCTCTTAAAACTGGGCAGTGTTGACCTTTATCACTGAAGTCACGACCTTCAGATTAAGACAGAAACCCATAGAAGTGGCCACTGAGTCATGCCATGACTTCTTAGAGACGTTCTCATCCTTCCCTTTAAGGAAAAGATGTTGAATTTCTCAGAAGCCAACATCAGGTTCCCTTGGAATTATTAATCTAAAGTTTTTCACCACAATCTTCTCTTACTAATTCCATTGGCTGCCATGACTTCTACCCAACTGCTGAGGCTCCTCATAGTATTTTTAATCTCCAACTGCAGAAAAGATACTTCTACTGTCTTCGTTAATTGACCCAGCCCTTAATTTTTGAAGCTCTATCAACTCCTCTCTTGTCCAAAGGAGAAAAGTAGAACACATTTCACTTGCCTCTCAGACTTTCCAACTTTGCAGTCCTCTTTATCATTCTGTACTTTGCCTTCCCCAAAGGCAGTTAGCTCTTTGCAGAAGTGCAGCCTCCAGCCTCACCCGGAGGCCTACATTGATGGTGTCAGGGGCCTTTCACGAGAACCTTCCTTCTTGTTGCTTTCCTTGATCACAGTATTTGGCCAGCTCTTAAGGCCTTGAGCCCCTAAATCTAGTTCAGGGCCAGCCTTATATTTTACAACAGTTTTCAATGAGTCCTTCCTCATGCTTCACAGAAAAGAGAAGGAGAAGAAGAGGGGTCAGAAAAGACAAAGAAGGGAAGGAGAGAGAGAAGAGAGGAAAGAAGGAGGAAAGCCTTTTTTTAGTAACTTCTATGTTCAAAGTGCTATATACATGTTTGCTAACCCTGTAATGTGTTGTGCTTGCAATCCAACAGATGAAGAATAGAGGTTCAGAGAAGCTAAGCAGCTTGTCCTCACAAGGTTACAAAAGCTAGGCACTGGTAGAACAGGAAATAGACCTCCAACATGGCTTCTGCAAAGTTTATCAGTATCAGGCAAACCACTTCTGATTTCTCTCTCCGCCCAAACCACATGGCAACAGATACTTTTGAGCACATACCATGTGTCCTCTTAAGCTATAGCCACAGTGCACTGACAAATAATACACAGCCTTTACCTTTAAGTTTTCCTGACCTAGTTGTCGACGGCATGTAATCCTTGGCTTGTCGTTGTTGAGTTCCTTTCCCCTTTGATGTCACATGAGCAGAACACAGAGCCAGTGTCACAGGGAAAATGGAAAGGGCACCCTGTCAGCATTCCTTCCACAAAGACATACTGAGCATCACCATAACTAGGCATTGCTCAGCACTGAGGATACAGTCAAGAAAAAATCAAACATAGTTTCTGATCCCAGGACAGAGTTTGATGGAGAAGACAGAAAATAAGAAGGCTACTTACACATGTTCAATGAGTGTTATCGAGAAAAATGCCCAGTGCTGTCCAGTCCTGACTGGGGGACAGGGACTGGGGCAGGTTAGAAAAGCTCCTTAAGAAAGTGATGTTTAACAGGCTTGAAGTATAAAAGGGATTAACCAGGAGAATTGTCAGCAAAGAATGCACAAGTGTCAGAGATCCAAAGACCACAACTCTTGTCCAGAAATCAGAAAATGGCCAGAGAGATAGGGCACAGGAAGTCTGAGGAAAGAGGAAATCTTGAGAACTGGGGATTCAGGCAACCAGAACATCTGAGCATAATTTGTAGCAAAAATATATAAGCTAAGACAAACTCCAGATTGAATAGTCTCATATCCTTCATTCCTTCCTTCTGCTTGGATTAACAGACCAGAATCTGAGTTCTTAAGTAAAATGAAAGGCAACCAGGGTCTTTAATATTCACCCACCTTCCTCCCAACAGAAAGGAACTCCCAGCCTCTCCCACGCCCAGGACAGCCACTGACCCTTCATAATTGCATGTGGCAATGCTAACACAGGCCGTGAGTAAGCCAAAGCAAGTGAAGCTTTGCACATTTCCATGGAATTAATAAGCAGCCAAGAGACTTTAATTCTTGGAGTGCATCCACTATAGCAGGCAGTCACTCTAGCTCTTACTTAGCACACATGCTAGGATGAAGTCATCACTGAGGTTTGAGCTTTCATTAGGGTGTTCTACGATGTGCAGAGGCTGGGCAGGCTTTTCTTTAAAAAGCAAGTGGCTGACACATTTGGATGCAATCACTGTTAGAGAAAGGAGTCTGATGAGCCAGCTTGAGGGACTTTGAGGTGAGGCTCTACTCCCGGAGTATCAATGTCAAAACGACTCTAAGAATGAGCTTTAAGAATAGCTGGAATGTCAAGGAAAGACCAGGGAGAACCATATTTCCCAGAGACCTGATAAGAAATGACATCAGCTTATGACGGCTTAGCTACAGCAAGTAGGAAGATCCACAGTTAAAAAGTCATCCACTCTGGCACTAGACTACATGTAACTGTAAGTTTAAGCAAGTCAGTCCTAAGTCCTCAATTTCTCTCTAAAGTGAATGAAATAAACTAGGGTCAGTGTGTGTTTCAACTTTGCTTGCATATTAGAATCACCTGTGGAGTTTTTAAAACTCCAGATGTCCAGGCTACACACCACACCTCTTAAGTCATCCTCTTTGGGATTAGGCCTCAGGCTTCAGCGGGGTGCTTTTTTTTGTTGTTTGTTTTGTTTTTTTTTCCAAAAACCGCCAATGTGCATGCAAGTTTGAGAACTAGTGATCTAGTCATTTTCAGTATTGCTTTCCACTTCCAAATTTTGACTCTATTCATTTCTTCTCCTGAGATCCCATAAATGTATCGGAAAGGAAGCCGATAAGTAAACTGTACCCATTATCGATAGGTGTATGGAGTCAATGACTTCGAGAAGCCCTTAGCTTCCTTGAAAACCAATTCTCAGTGACATGACCTTGGAGGGTTTTAGTTTCATGCCTGGCTCGGTTCTCTCACACTCTGAGAAGCAGCCATGTCGACTGTGCCACCCATCTTCCACTTTAAGATAAATTCACCAAGTACCACTTCAAGGGCATCATATGGGAATGTATAAGATCTTTTGAGAAACAAAGCCCACTGTGATCAGCGTGAACTTTAAACTTTTTTTTTTTTAATTAAAGGGATGTGACAGAGAAAAATCACAGATGATAGATATGTCAAGCTAATCTACAGAAGGTTCCATATTTTACAGACACACACCAAGTTATTTTCTTTCAACACTTTTAGGTGAGATAAGTAACCGCTAATTTCTCATGTTTTCATTTTACATTTGCCCCATAGAGCGTCACAGTGGTATTATTTATTTAGCTTTGACTTAGCAGAATGCAATCCAAGTCACACTTCCTCTTCAGTGGAGGACAACCAAGGCAGAATGTAAACAAACCAGCTCCAAAGGTTTGAGGAGGAGACAGAACCAGTGTGGGTAGAGCATCATATGTTGAAAACATGTCTGAATCATGGATTTTAAAAAGAAAGGGCATTTTAAAACATGATTAGAATTGCCGGTAATAAGAGGATATTTCCATCAAAGTATGTCAGAAAAAAAAAAATGGATCAAAACTGCCGTTATATCTGTCTAACCACAGTAGGTTGACTGATTTCTCTGATCACTAGAATCATGGGAATATGCAAAGAATAGAAGAATCCTAGGTGGTTGTGTTTTCTTAGACAAATTCAAGAATAACAATTAAACATCTAAACTACATGCTGGACCCTCTGGGAGATAGCTAAGTATTGAGAAGACATGGCCCTTTTCTCCCACCAGACAGTTAGCTCCCTTAAGGAGACAAAACATATGCTTGAAGCAGAACCATTACAAAAGAATGTATGATGTGTGAGTACTATGTGGGCAGAGGGAGCGGGGCAGCACTTGCTGGTATGACTTCAAGAACAAGGCGAGAACAGAATGTGCCTTGAAGGATGGGTAGTGTTGGTCTTAGAGGAAGAAACCCCTCAACTCATAGAAAATTCTCCTTTATGTTGATTCCCATCAAATGACTAAGTCTCACCTAAAAAAAAAAAATCTATGAGTATCTCTTACTGTGAAGTTGGAAATGACAGGAAGAGATAAGGGTTTGGATTTCATGTCACAAAGTTACTTTTGCCAAAGGAATGCAAAACAGAACGCTGTCTTTTGTCCAATAGGAGATGGTTCTAATCCCAGATTGTCATCTTGAACATCTCACCTAACTCATCTGAACCTGGGGTGATGTTGCAGTCTGTATCATACACAGAATCCCACCATTCTAGAAATCACAAGTTTATTAACATTAATCTGAAGCGTCAATTTAGAAGTGAAGATTTTTTTAACAAAAAAGAAAGAAAGGAAAAAAGAAAGGAAGGAAGGAAAGAAGGAAGAAGGAAGGAAGGAAGGAAGAAGAAGGAAGGAAGGAAGGAAGGAAGGAAAGGAAGGAAAAAAAGAAAGAAAGAAAGAAAGAAAGAAAGAAAGAAAGAAAGAAAGAAAGAAAGAAAAGAAGAAAAGGAAGGAAAGGAAGGAAGGAAGGAAGGAAGGAAGGAAGGAAGGAAGGAAGAGAAAAAGCATGCAGGTTATACGTGCTGATGGGAAGTAGTTGGAACACAGCTAATGATCTCTGCAATCCATTTTCATTTTCTTTAGCACATGCCCATTTTCAATTACATTTTGCCTATTGTATTATTCAAATAAGTGCTACATTCCCTTAACACATACTGCTAGAGGTAGGATAGCATTTTCCCTGAAGTAAATCAGAGGCAGTTTTTAATTTTAACCCAACGATAACACACCCTTAATTTTTTTAACATTTCAAATAGTTTTTCATGCAGTGGCGTTGCTCTTGCTAAGAAAAGTTTGTAGGCACATAGATAAACACATTTGATAAACATGGAGATTTAAAAGGTCTAGAGAGAGAAGGAGATATGCACAGGGTCATACAACTAATTCACGTTAGAACCTGAACTAAAATCTAAGCTCCCTGAACCCCATTTGCAGAGTTTTCCCACTTGGTTCATGTTGCTACATTTCTTCCAATCAATATTACCAAGGAACTATTCCACCTTTAGAAATCACAGAATATAAGAACCAGAAAGGATCTTGGAGATCGCCCAGTCCAGCACACCTCATTAAACAGAGAGAACATGAGGTCCAGAGAGGGGATGACTTGTCCAGAGCTATGCGACAATTTTGTGAGTTCATGGGAAGTCAGGATTAGCATTATAGATTAGGAAAGGAGTTGGATGGGGAAGAGGTTAAGGATGACATTTTAAGTCCAGTGTTGACTCATTCTCTTTGCCAACATTGCCAAGGACCTGGGGAAGAACCCCTGGTCCTCCTGAAAAGGGTTTCTGTTTGATCCCACAGCAATCCATCAATGAAGCCATACGGACATCGACGCTCCCCCGAAACAGCGGGGCAGGAGCCAGCGGTGGCGGTAGTGGAGAGAATGGCCGAGTGGTCAGCCACGACTTCCCCAAGTCCATGCAATCAATTCCCTGCATGAGCCACAGTTCAGGGATGCCCTTGGGAGCAACAGGATTATAACTGGAGCAGATGAAGACCCCTTGGGGAGCAGGCTCGAGCTCCCCCAGCCCATCCCAAGCCCTTCAGTGCCAAAAACAACAACAAAATGAAACGCAACCGCCACCAACCACCACGACCACAAGAAGGATGATTCGACAGCTTTTCCTGAAGAATTGAAAACCATTCTGCTGTCCCTTTTCCTGTTTTGATGTTCTTTCACCCTTTTCTGTTTGCTAAATAAGGATGATAAATAACACTGTACTGCAATAAGGGGAGAATAACCCTGTCTAATAGAGCTTGTGTCTCTGAAAATGGAGTCACTGGAACACTAATGAGGAAACTACTGTTTTCTTTTAATTCGGTTGTTAATGTGTCTTAGTGTGTGCAATTTTTTTCTTACTAATATTCATGATTTGCAGGTTTTGTTAGGCCTTTTCCTTCTCCTTACTTCTTATTCCCAACTCCCTCCCATCTCTCTTCAGTTTTCAGATTGGAGATTCAAGATTTGTTCTACCTTAAAAGCAAGAAAAGGATAAAAGCAGCCTTCAAACTAATTCGCCATGGGAGCTCTTCAAGTTACCCTTCATCCTCGGCCCCAAGCCCTGAATGGAGATGGAGGTTGTTGAAGGAGTGAGCTGCCTTCCCCAGACAGGGCACTGCCTGAGCACTGATTGAGTTGAGAATGTGTGTGAAAAGTAACTCAGACCAAGGGTGGCGGAGAGGACAAAGGCAGGTATGCACTCGGTGGAGGATTCATGAAGTTATTGCTGGAGGCTCAGATAAAGCTTCCTTGAATGTGTAAGAACCATCTCACAGGCCTTAGATGGAATATCTTTCTTCAGAGTCAACTTAGCCCTGTTAAGTATGTCCTTCTGATTATTCTCAAGCCCAAAGGCACTCTGGTGGCTGAAGGGCAGTTGGCCTTGTAAACCAAGTAGAAACTTGGGAACGGCTGATGGCCAGGGAGACATCATTCTAGCTCTTCATGTGCTTAACATCTGAGCAGGAGCCCATTGTGGAGTAGACCCTTTTTCCTTTTGGAGCCTCTGATTTGGAGGGAAATGCTATGCAAGCTAAGTGTGAAAGAAAGGTGATGAAAGACTGTTGGAAAAGGAAGTTTCATCCAAGCCCACAAGTGACAGAACCTCCATGGTGTGCCCTCTCCTAGGTTTGAGAGACTGAATATGAAGCTTAGGGTTTTGCTTACCTGGATAACCTGGGTATTTATTGTCCACATAAAAATGTTATTTTAGCATGTGACCAGATAACATTCTGTCATCTTTAGAAAGTAAAATACCCAAGGCTGAACTATTTGAAGGAAGAAAGGGATATGGATTAAGCTGATACTCACATGGGGGCTCTTAAGATCCCTGACCCCAACTTCTAACTAAAGGAGACAGACCTTCCCCCTAGCTTAGACAGAATGCAGATACTGTAGTCCAATAACCAGAATCAATACACTCAGCATTGTGACTTTACAGCTGAACTAAAGCAAGATTGGAGAGGTGACAGAACTCATGAAGAGAAGCCCAGGCTGACTGCAACTTTAGTTGGGAGGGGGTGCTTCCTGGCACATGGCTTTCTTGGAGATCCCAATTCTCATTCTTGGTGCAATTGGCTTCCAGCTCTCCAGCAGCCACTCTCCTAGGTGCATGATTCAGTGCGTGCCATGTGTCATCAGCTTTTATTGATAACCATATTCTGGCTTATTCCCTTACCCCATACTTCTACCCAGTCTTCTTTGCTAGGGGTGATCATTAGCAACTGACAAACTAAAGGTTTTGGAGCCAGGCTACAGTAGGCACAGCATAACTGGTTTCATCTGTGGATTCTCTCAGTGGATATCCACCATCTCTATGTCCTTCCCATTCTCCTTTCATTAGCCATAGCAAAGAACCATTCCGAAATCAAACTCTTCACCCTTTTAACTCAAGTGTTATTGTTCAGTTTCTCACGTGTCAATGTGGGCATGGTACGTGAAGCAGGACCCTCGAGATGGATTATCACTTTTCATTACTGCCGCTGATGTCCTCCCAAGTCCCTGCTCTCTCATCAGATTTTTCTCAGCCCTTAGCCTATCACTGCAGAATCTGATATGACCTGCCATTAGGGAATCTGCATTTCAAAGGAGTTGGAAATAACCCTCTACCATCAACATGCTTCAAAGACCTTTTCTCTTTTGCCTGGTAAGATGGCTCTCCAGCTACTGAGCTCACCAGTAACATGATCTGCTAGGGAGAGACCATCTATTCGAGAAATGAGGGTCTATTCTATGTGGGAGTCCAAGACTCCAGTGGAAGATGCTTTTCACCGATGGAGGAGTGATGGGGAAAACAAAAGCAAGAAAAAAAGTTAACTTGTATTATGTATTTTTACTACACTTTTCTTAAAAATAGAGCAATGGGAAAACTCTGAAAGAGATTGACATTTTTCTCAACAGGAATCCATACTTAACAGTTCTAGATTTCATTAAATTTTGCTCTTTGGTACCTGGGCTTTTTATTTAACACCTATATTTGTTTTAACTCTCTTAGCAGATGTGTGAAAGGATTTTTGCTTGATCAAACACTAAATATTTTTTTCAGTTCCTGTTTTTTTTCCAAGTAGCCAGGTTTTTTTTTTCTTTTCGTATTTGCATAAAATGAAAGTATCACCAAGAATTAAATCACTGTGGATCCATTATCTACCTTTCATATTTGTCCATTCCATTTTTGTGCCATTTCTGAAGACAGAGCTCTAGAGGTTTATGTTATTTCCTTATTTAATGGTGACCACTATGTGTGACTCATAAACAGCTCTCAAACAAGTCATGTCAGCTGAATTAGATCATTGTGAGTTACTCATCCAAATAGGATTACAACAACAATGAAAAGACAAAGAGCAGTATTTGGTTTTCAAGGGCCACAGTTTCAACTGCATAAGGAGCAGGTCTGACTTGCAGTGGTCAGAGTACTTCTTGGGAATTGGTTGGCTCACAGGAAATGTCTCCCAGACATTTCCAAACTGGAGTCCAGGAGGCCAGGTGTACCTGTAATGTGCACAGTCACAACAAAAACCAAAACCAGACCTGGCTTATGAGTAGATAATATTGGTCCTCAGACCACATGACCCTTGTTCTTACCTGAAAGCTTTTCTTTCACTCAAGAAAGATGCGCTTTCTGTAAAGGATCCAACATTTGTCGACACTTAATACTGATGCTTAAGAGTGGCTTCAAGTGTTTTCTTTCCCAAGGAACTTTGCATAGTAACAGGGGTCAGAGGACTGAAATAAATGAATGAAGCTCTAACAATGGTACTTCAGGCAGCAACTACCATGGTAGAAAGGGGCTGGGGGAAAGGAAAGAATCTTGCAGGTTTGTGCAAAGCTGCAGTTATCATCCGCACCCACATGCGGTCACCTCCAGCATCTAGGGTGCCACTGAATATGAAGAAGCACTCAGCACCAACTGACGTGGAGAAAACTGATCTCTGTCAACCTACCATCAATGAGTTGGGATAATGATTATGATGGCTATCAGAGTACACACATTACCTTATACTAAACATTTACTATGTTAAGTACACTTCATATCTTGTATATTGTGACAATGTCCCTCTGAGGTAGGGCCTTTCAGATGAGGAACTCAGACTTACAGAGATAACATGACCTGTTCAAAGTCCTGTGAGTGACAGAGCCAGGATTTGAATTGGGTCTGCTTGAATCCAAAGCCTTTATATTGCACATCTCTCTGTTAACTAGGCCATGATGCATGATGGTCAGGAAAATAACAGGCAAGCAGTTCTATCTTCCTGTTATGCCAAAGTAACTGAAAATGGAGCAGTTAAAGTTACACTTGTCACAACTTTGGGAAAGCCAACCTATCCTTTTGAGGAATGAGAGATCACTAATCCACACAGGACTGTAAAAAAGGGAGAAGAGAAGAAAGAGTTCCTTTTAGCCCCCTTCAAAATGGATCCAGACAAGGAGGTAGCAAGCAGGATGGGGAGGGGACTGAAAAGCCGGTCTCCTGCACAATAATTAACTCAGCCTAGGGAAGGTCCCTCAGGGCTGGGGGAAATGGAGCTATCTTTCTGTGTAAACAAGGCCAGGATCAGTTCTGGAGATTACAGGGCAATGAACTTAGGCTCAGCTAATAAAAGAATTTCTAATGTCCCAAGTTTCCCCATAGTAATTTTAGACTGCCCTTGGAGTCTAATACTGCCTCAACAAGGAGACACCACAGGTGTGAAAGTTGAAATACAGATCCTCTAATTTTCCTTTTCTTGCATCTTTTATAGCCCCATCCAGGTTATCTGATATGTACTACAAGGGGGTCGGCAAGGCCCTAAAGAAATGAGCATGAATATCGGTCACTGAAATAATGTCAAAAATCAACTTAACTTATCCTAATTAAGAGACAAGTAGCAAGTTCCTAGCTTGCCAAATGCCAATCTTCTCTCTGGGAAAGAATGTCTACATAGGTCCACTACTATTTATTTTACAGATAAGAAAACTGAGGTTCTTGAATAAGAAGCAACTTTGCCAAGATCACAGTATGAGTAGAGAAGCAATGTGCTATCAAGGAAAGGTCAATAGCTTAGGGTTCACAGTACCTGGATTCTCCTCCTTCTTCCCTGTAATCTTGACAAGAAAATTAACTACCCTAAGCCTCAATGTCTTCATCAAAGAGATGGAACAATTGATATTAAAGTAAGCAGTAATTCTTGACCCTAACTGTGCAAGGAATTACCTAGGAAACTTTAAACAAAATCACCAATATCCAAGATGCATCTCCAAATACAGCTTTTCTGAGTGTGGGCATAGTTGCCATTGTTTTATTATTGTTGTTTTGTTTTGTTTTGAACTCTCATATGATTAAAATGTGCAGCCAGGATTGAGAACCACTACAATTGGGCAATGCAGAAGATTAAAGAAAATGCTCATGAAAACATGTTTGAAAATTACAAAGCACTATATTAAGGGTATTTGACCAACACCAAAGCCAGGTTACTTGATGGCTTTGAATCAAATTTCCCTAGTCCCAAAGGAGAAAATGCCATTATATTCATCTGATAAAAGAGAAGGAAAAGACACAGTCCTTAACTTGAGCTCTATATGCTCCTTGACCTTTTAGGCATGTTTGTAATACAAAGATTCAGGACATTAGAGATAAGATATAATTGTCAGAGGTACCTCTTCAGGAAGTAAGGGGGAAACAACTTTGTCAAATGAGTCAGCCTTCAACACAGCCAGTTATTTTCCAAACTGGAAAACTACTTGGCTGTTTCCATTATAGACACCAGATCTCACCACCTACATTTTCTAACACAGTCTACCAGAAAGCACTGCCCATTAGCCTCATCCTCCATGGGCACCCTGAGTCCTACTGGTGACAACTCAATACTATGCTAGGGTTTCACAAAGCTTTCACTTAGTTCTCAAAACGAGCCTGTGAGTTGGGGACATATTACCCCCATCTTACATGAGAGGAAATGGAAGATCAGAGAAGTTTAGGATCCAAGGTCAAGCAGCCAACCATTGACTTGACCTAGATATTAAGCCAAGTCTGTCTTTCTCCAAAGTCACTTCTTTTTTACTTCAGTTGACCACCTCCTAAGGAAATTTCACCATTCTAAGGAAAAGCACTGGACTGAGATTTAAAAGCCATGGAGTCTATTGCCAATATCATTGCCAATTTGCAGTGTGGCCTTGGGCAACTCATTTTCCTATAGTGGGTTTCAGTGACCTAATCAGGGAAATGAGAGGAAAGGGATTCATCTAACTGATCTCTAAGATTTCTGCTAGTTGTAGCTTATATCAGTGGTTCCCAGCCAGAGGCATTTTTGTGCCCCACCCTGGGACATTTGGTAAAGTGTGGAGATACTTTTTGTTGTGAGGACTAGGGATACAGAATGCTACTGGCATTTAGTGGGTAGAGAGCCAGGGATGCTGCTAACTTTCCTACGAACACACAGGGCAGCCTCCCACAATAAAGAATTACCCAGCCTGAAATGTCAGGAGTGCGAGGTTGAGAAACCCTGTGTGTTATGATTATAGCATCCCAATAGTATCTTTGGATGTGGGACATGGCAGGACAAGTCTGAAAAGGAAAAGGCCAAGGATCCTAAGTCAAGTGAACCATCAGAGAAGACGAACAGTTACATGAGTTTAGGCAAGGAAGAAGCTAAGTTTAGGGAAGTAAGCGGAGGTCAGGAGAGTTTGGCCCACAGCAGAAATCTAGACAGGACAGAGAAGCCAAGGCTGGGGATTCAATCAGACAGCCTGACACGGGCTAACAGCCATGGCTCAGGAGACAGCAGGGAGCTCTGCCTATAGAAGGGGTTTATATTCTCCCCTGTATTTTTGTGCAGATGACTCTGCAGCCACATCCAGTTAAGAGACTTACAGGTTAGCCCTACCCACCCCCCAGAAGACTGACTGAGCTTCATTTTTATCCCAGAATATACACTGTTCCTTCTAACAAACACAGGTATTGAACACCTATGTACACAGATGGATGTCATGGAGAATAAGGATGACAAATAACTGATACTCCTGTCTCTTACAGAATTGATAGTCAGGAATGAAAAGTAAGACACATAAATACCAATAGTATAACACAGGTGGAAGGTAGATGGGAAAAAAGTGAAGTGCCTGGGTCCAGTCCTCTACATGCCTCTCATCACCTTGCATCCAGCCTCTAAAAAGAGAATTCTGAACAGATGACACTTCATACCCTTCCCTCCCTCCTTGATCACTATTTTCCAGCTGTCCTAGCTTCTGTTCTGTTTCTCAAACATGCCACACTTAGTTCCATCTCAAGGCCCTTGTACCTGGAGTTTCCTTGGTTTGAAACCCTCTTTGACCAGATCTTTGTGAGTCTGGCTCCTTATTACCTATGTCTTAGCTCAAAATATAATCTTCCCAGAACAGAAAGAGAGCCTTCCTTCTCTACCCTGCCCAGATTAGCTCTGAAATCACTCACTCTCACATTACTCATCACCACCTAATAATACCTTGTTTATTTGCTTATTGTCTGCCTCTTCCCATCTAGAATACACATTCACAAGACCAGGGACCTGGTCTGCCCTAACACAATGCCTGATACATAACAGACCTTCAGTCAATATTTCTTAAATATGACTTGATGAATGAGAGAGGTAGAATGCTCTTTGGTGTCCAAAGGAGGTAGAGGTCATTTCTGCCAAGGGAAATAAGAGAAATGGGTGATTACATTTGTGTATTGCCTTAAAGATAGGTAGGCATTACACTGTGACAGAAAAAGGCATTCAAAGAAAGAGAAATGGAACAAGCCAGGGTGTGAAGACAGGAATCTACAGAGCCTGTTTGGGAATGTGCAAAGACCCTCTGCAATTATCAGCACAATGGCCAAGGAAATCAGTGAAGAGAAGACTGGACTGGGCATGAGGAGCTATTAATTCATCATGAAACAGGGAGTTGAAGTTTTAGGAGGACTGAGGAAGAAATTCATTCAGATATCAGGTATTGAATTTACAAGAAACTGGTATCTTAGTCATTTACTATGTACCAGGCACTTAACGCCATTTCTCTCATTTAATCCTCATGGCAGTAACCCTGTGAGGCAGAAGTATCATCCCAATTTTATGCTTGAGCAAGCTAAGGCTCAGAGGTAGAAACAGAGCTTTAGCCACCTAGAGTTTATATATTCCTACAACAAAGTTCCCTCAACAAATCATAGGAAGCTATCTGTTCTCACGATAGTTTCCAGTACAAAGCCCCAGAAGGATACTAACAGAGGGGCCCAGACCTGCCACCTATGGATGGCACTTGCTTGAATATACAAGAAGTCACCAGAGAGGAACCACTGGGTACCACTAAAGACATTGTGATGAGAAGGATTCCGGGCCCTGTGTATACTCAATAAAAGGGAACCATAATGGGTTTATAAAGCAAGTCATGAGCACGAGATAAGGATGGGTAGCTGCTTTGCAACAGATTCCCCATTCCTACTATGGTGAAGCATTATCCTCAATTCCTGAAAGACTGTAGGCTTTGTGTCCCATGGGAAATGTTGACAAAGTTATCGTATATGTATCTCATGGCAAGGGATCCTTGGATGTAGTTAAGGATTCTACATATATACGTGTGTTTGGACTATTGCCACAGTAAGGCTATTATTACTAACAAAGAAAACAGCCCACAAAAACAGTCTATAAACACCAAGTTCCAAGAACTATGTGGAACAATAATAAATAGCATTACCACAAATAAATGTTACTACTGCTATTCATTGAACATCTGCTCTAGGCTGGGCATTTTACATCTTTTGTCTGATTTCATGCTCACATATCTTTAGGGAGAAATAGTTGCATTTCCACTGGATACATGTTTTGCATAAATGAATGAGACTCAGAAAGTTCATAAGAGTTGGTAAAAACCTTAGAAATCATTAACTAACTTTATTTAACTATATTTTATAAATAAGTGAACTTGAGGCCCTAAAGAATAAGTGACTTACCCAGGGTCACGTAAGTATATAGTTAAACTAAGACTAATTAGAAGCTAGCTCTCTGGCTCAAAGCCCAGAGATCTTCCTACACTCAAACAATCCTAAAACTCAATGTCTTGCATTTTTTCCAGCCCTATAGAGTTAGTCAAATGTATCTAGATAAACTAGACCATAACCTAGGTAAGGTTTTTTGAATTGAAGCAGCTGAAAACTGTAATCAAGACTAGCCTCAAATTTAAATAAAGTTGGCAAATGCGTAGATGATGGGACTTTGGAACTGGAATAAAATTTCTTTCCAATCCAAAAAAGGTAAAAAGGATTAAGAAGTACCAATGGCCAGTTATGAAAATAGTCACAGGGCTATAAAATACAGCATTGAAAATATAGTCAGCAAGATTATAATAACTATGTATGGTGCCAGATGGGTGCTAGACATGTTGGGGTGATCACTTCATAAGGTATATAAATGTACACCTGAAACTAACATAACATTGTATGCCAACTGTAATTGAAAAAGAAAAACTTTTCCCCCAACACAAAACATTCCTTTGATGTTCACTGTATCCCCAAAATTCCTTATCCGGAATGAAGCCTTTGATTCCACAAAGTTAAGTTTCTTTGTAAACACTCTTGGTAGGCAAAAACATCTGGAAAAGTCAAACTTGGTTTAAATGCCTGTTACAAGGTGTCTTCCTAGTAATAACATTCAACAGGAATAATAAAGAGAACTTGAAGTCTGGAGTAGACACATAAGAGAGTAAGCAAAGAATTCAGAATGAAAAATTAGAAAATATTGAAGTCAAATGTCATGATTTTACATGTTTTAATGTACATTTCTAAAACATAATCATAAAGAAATAGAAGAAATTGATTACTCAGCAGAGAAGCCTCTTGTTGGATGTACAGGAGTTTGAAGTGGATGGTTATGCCATTATCTAAACAATACCAGAAGGAAAAAATTATTTTTAAAAGAACTTTAATTACCTAGATATTTTAGACAAATAAAATAGTTCGTTATCCTTTATTTCGCCTGGAAACTGTGTGAATCAGAAAAAAGAAAATCATTTTTGGTTTTTTTCCCCAAAATAAATGTTTCCTGACCTAGAGATTTATCCGCACACCTAAATCATTTAGTGAGGGGGCAGAAAGTTTAATTTAATTTGAGTAATTAGCTTTTAATAACTGCACAGAAACCATTTACACAATGATATAAAAACTAACTTCCTAGCCATTGAAAAACCAATAGAAAGAAGCCAGTGCAATAACTGGTCGTAAACATCTGTGGGGTTTGGCAACCTGGCATCCTTTCCTTTGGGGAGCTGCTCCCTACCACCATGTGGTCTCTGATTACAATACTGCCAGGTCTTGGTACCAACCCCTGCTTAACTGCTGGCCCAGGTAATTATAGACCCTCTTTGCTCTGGACACAACATTGGGCTAAACATGATCTTGTGACCCATCAGGCCAATCAGAATTCTTCTCCAGGATTTTTTAAATCTGGAATTTAAATGAGACGGAATTCTTACATTTTAAGTTGAAGCTAAACTTATTGAAGAGCTATATTCTGAATCATGGAGAGAACATTTTTCTGCAGTAAGAGAGAACAAAGCCACTCACCCAAGTCAAGATACATGATGAAGGGAAAGAGTCTTGATCATTTGAGTCCCTAGACTCAGTTCCTGAAGCCAACCTTTACCCATAGTTCCCAGTGGTAAGAGCTAATCAATTGCCTCTTTTGCCTAAGCTATTTTGAGTTAGATTTCATCTCTAAAAACCAAAGGGACTCTGATTCATCAATCGGTGACCAGCTAGGAACCATAAAATATCTATTTGAGAAAAAGAAAGTCAGTAATTGAGCTCTAACCAGTTGTTTCTGTGATTAGCCACTGGTCTCAAACTGGTTTGACCAAATTCAAATTTTTCCTGTCCAAACTCATTTGCATGTATTGAGGCACCAATGTCACCATCTTGACATCTGTCAGCCTCCATTTTTCTCCTGTACTGACAAGGGAAAGAATGCTTTCTTGTTAACCTGTCTGGGGGAAGAGGAGCTGTGAATGTTAACTCATAAATAACCAAAAGTTCTCTGAAAAATGGTTCAGTGTTAAGCATAAGAATGCTTCAAAGGTGTTCATTTCTGTCCATAAAGTTTTATTTTCTTCATCTTTGGAAAAAGAGTATGTTAGCAGGGAGTCTCTTCTTTCTCTCTCCCTCTCTTCCTCCCCACCCCCCTTTGAATTATTTCAGGGAGAGAAAGGAAGCTTTTCTTGTTCAAGTTTACTTTTTTTCTGCATCAGAGATTAGACACCTGCAGTTGGCCATAACTTTACATTAAATATGTTGCCTTGAATGGAAAGAAACATACTAAATACATAAATTCCATGAGGACCTGCGGGAGGCTGCATAGATAAATGGGAGTAAACAAAGAGAAAAATGGTAGAGGCAAACCGTATGACACACAGGCCACTGAGGCCAAGCAGCAGTTAGTGCTTTTAGAAACTCCCGGAAAGCCTATCCCCACCCTGCTGGCTCATATGCGAAATTCCACTCACTACATTTGAGTCTTTTACTTCGAGTGATGGTTGCTCTGGAATAATAATATTTCGTACTGCCACAGAATTCCACAGCTACAAAGCTCCTTCATAACTATGGTCTCTCTTGATCCACAGCAATGTCCTGAATGGTGGAGAGAACACAGATTATCATTCCCACTTTATAATTTAAAACATGAGGTTTAGAGAGATTAAGAGTCTCCCCCAAAGTCACATATGCAAAAGTGGATGAGCTCGACTGGACCATGACTCCTGACTCCATTCTCTATCAGATAAGAACTCCAGAAGGTTGCTAGTCAGGTGATAACCCTTACATGGAGGGAAAAAGTAAAAGCCTGCCTCCACTAACCGAAGATGTAATTGGCCAAGGGCTAGCCCTACAAACAAAAGAAGAAAAAGAAGAAAACTAATATTGTTTGCAGGCAGAGCCAAACTAAGAGGGGCAGGGGGAATGTTAGGACAGATGTTTTTGTTGCCATCACTAGAATTTTAAGGATGTGGGGAACATTCTGTTTATTGGAATGCCTCAGGGAGAACCCTCTGGAGGTTTGCAGTGGGTGCCTTCTAAGGAGTTAGCCAAGAGCCTTTTGCTTTTCTGTGTGAGACAGGCAAACACAGATGGTGCTGCCATTTTCCCTAACAGCATGTATTCTATCTGCTGTATAATGATTTTAAAAACACTTAAAGAATATCGATCAGAGGAGTGTCAGATTATTCAGCTTCTGGGCACCAAGAGGTCTTGGTCAGGTACATGTAACATTCTAGAAGCCAGTCTCTGTGCCTAATGGCATTACATTCGCATCCTCTCCCTCGCTTACTCTCGCTCTTTTGCTCTCAGTGCCCATAAAAATGGTGTAAGAGCATTGTTATCTTTGATTTCACTTGTGATGCTCAGAGAGGTTGAACAACTTGTCCATCATCACAGAACTGCCAGTTGGAGGAGCCAGGTTGGCACTTCAGAGTTGCCTGGCTTCAAACTCTCCATTATCCCAGGCCTCAGAGAAAGATAAATGCTGAACCTTCGTTAAGAACCCAGAATCATGACCTTGTAAACTAGCTCCTGGTTCATTCTTTAGAGATATAGACTTAGAATACAAATCGGTTACTTATCAAGCTCTTTTCCCCCATACCCACTAAAGAAAAGGTAGCTGCAGGGCCAGTTTGCAAAACGTTAGTGTCCCTACTTTACAGACGAGGAAACAGAGGCTTAGAAGGATTTAATAGGTTGCCCCCAAGGCCAACCAAGACTTTAAACTACAGCCTCAGAAATTTTCCCATTCCACTATCTCACCAAGCCTAGCATATGTTAAGTACTCAATAAATTAATGAATTATGGATTAATTCATTAGTTAATAATACTCAATTCAAGGACTGTATCTCAGAAGGATTTTGCTTTCAAATTCTCTACATGCAGCTCTGCCTATCTCCTTGCCACAGAAAATAAACACTCATTAAATGGTCAAATCTGCAGAAGCTCTTCCTCCCTGAATCCCCTGTGACAGGTGTCAGCAGTGACATTTACTTTCAACTTGGCATTCCCCATGCCATCCCCAGAGTAACATCAGCCTGCCTGCCTGCAGGTGCAATTCCGTTAGTTCTTTTTGCATTTGTCCTATCACTTGCTCCTTCCCCACTGGCTGGCGTTCTGCCAGAGCCCACACTTCCTACTGTCCCCCGCCTCTGGCATTGGCATAAGGAGCCATCTCTGGCCATACCACACCCCCCACAACCAAGTCCAGCGCAATAGGACCAATAGTGGCAAGAAGCATATGTGGAAATCAAGTCAGAAGACTGGAAGCAGCCCAGACTTGCTTCCCCAAACCCACAGATATGACATGCCTTCTGTTTTAATCTAATTATGAAGGTGCATCCACGCCTGTGCCAGGGAGGAAAAGATGAAGTCACAGATGTCTTGGACTTTTCGAATTATAATTTGCTGCCTGTTGAGTTAATCATGTGCAATTTGACAGAATCCTGGACTCTCACAATTAAGATGACTTGAGGGCTGGGTGAGATGGTCACTATCTAACATATGCCTCTTGTTTGCATACCTCCCGGAATGTGGATACTCACCACCTCCTCCAGGTAGCTGTGTCCCCACTTAGCCTTCTCTGACTCTAAAAATGCAGTATATGAACTAGAGACATGTCCCTAGGCACTGGTTCTTGGTTGGCACTCCCAGGTGTTCCCTGTCTTGTCAGAGATCAAAGGTAATTCTCACCTCCTCCTATCTTGTACTCCTCAAGATAAATATCTGCATGGTTTTTAATAACACATCATGGATATGGTTTTATTACTCCCCAGGGCCATGTCAGCTAAGGCTATGTCTATGTCTATGTATTGTGTGTATTTTGTAAACTATAATGTGCTATACTAGTTGTAAGGGGGCATTATTATTACCAATTATTTTCATGCTTTGTGTTTCTTCTCTGCATTCTAGTGATGCCCCAGTTCATCACTTTGCCCAAAAGGCTAGGCCCAGACAGTTCAATATCACCAAGTCCCTCAACTTCAGAATGAGAAGGAAGATAGCAGCTCATGTTCAATGAGCACGGTGTTAGGCATTTTGCATTGTGACGCCATTTAATCCTCATAAGAACCCTGTACTATAAAGAGACTATGATTGTCCTATTATAAATGAGGAAACTGAGGCCAAGAAAAATAAGTAACTTGCCCAAGATTGAAAATTATAAAGAACAGAGTCAAAACTAGGGTCCAAATGTGTGGAACCTCAGAGCCTAATTGTCTAACCATGAGGCCAGACATTATCCAAAATCAGAGGCCTTGGTCCTGTTCTGTTCATTCATTAGAAGATTCCTTTTTTGCCCCATTCTCCTTATCAATTCCATGATAAGACCTGTCAATTCTTCTACAAAATATATTGGAAATCCTCCCCCCCCCCCCCATCACCACTGGTAACAGCCTCATAAGAGCACATCACTCCCTTGTTAAAATCTTTCATTGGCATTCACAGCTCTTAGAGCAAAATCTAAGTTTTGAACCTGCAGGATGGTTACTCTAATAGCAGTGGTCCCCAATGTTTTTGGCACCAGAGACCAGTGCTCCTATGAGAATCTATTGGCTAATAATCTGAAGTAGAGCTGGGGCAACAATGCTAGACCTGGGGAGCGGCTGCAAATACAGATGAAGCTTCACTTGCTTGCATGCCATTCACCTCCCGCTGTGCAGCCCAGTTCCTAACAGGCCACGAACCTGAATGGAATAGTCCTTGGCCTGGGGGTCCGGGACCCCTGCTCTGTAGGATCCAGTCCATGCCTACCTCTCTGACCTCACTCATCTCATCACCCTCTCACTCACTGTGCTTCAGCTTCACCAGCATTTTTTCTCTTGCTCCAATGCACTGAGCCCTTCTCACCTCCAGATCCTTTCACTTGCTCCTCCTCTTGGAATGCCCTTCCTGGGGCTATGTGCATACCTGCTCATACTCATCTTTCCATTGGCAGCTCAAATGTCTCCTCCTCAGAAAGGCTGCCTGAGCAACCTCTCTCCATACACCTTTGGTCCCTTCATGCCAGTTATGCTAACCTGTGATGACTACGATGTTTTCTTTCATTTTTTTTTAATCTTCTTGTTTGTTTTCTGTCTTGTTTCTGGCAATCATAAGGACCTCATCACTCTTGTTCACTGCCTGCCCTCTGCACCTAGAATCCCCTCTGGCCCACAGTATGTGCTCAATAAGTATCTGTGAAATAAATGAGCTGGATGCAATGGTCCATTGCTTCTGGGAGCAGAAGAAATTGAGCATGTAACTTTATTTACTCTTGAAAAGCAAATTACAGTGGTTTCCTACCCTTGGTGGTGATCTGCTGGTTGACACAGGCTGCACCTTATAAGATAGAATAGAAAGAACTGGAGAATATTAGTGCTTTGGCAGGACCATTAGAGATCATTTAATTTCTTGTTTTGTAAATGAGAAAACCAGAACCCAGAGAGGCTACCCAAGACTATATCCCTTTCTTCATAATATAATATTTCTTGGTGTTTAATTCCTTTAATTAAACAAGCAATTGTCCATTAAAAAATGAAATCTGTATGGAAATATGTCTTATAAAGACTAGCGTTCCCCTATTCCCACTCCTTTCTCCAGGAGAGACCACTGTTTCTACTTGGGAGCGAATCCTTCCAAGTCCCTTTGGCACATGCCTATAAATAAATACATGTGTATGTTTATACATCTGTATCTTCACCATAATACTCGACTACCTTGAAAATTAGCTTAGACTTAGAGATAAAAGGTCTTCTTTATGAATGCAGTTTTTTAAAATATCACCAACAACAGAGGTTTCAAGAAAAGAGATTCCATTCTGTGCTACCCCATGATAGAGGGAAGCCCTGGGGGCACTTGGGTGACTAAAAGGGCTCTGGGGGAGTCGACCATACAGGACCAGGGGACAAGTAAACTTTGTTCTCCGCAGCCCCTCTGGACCTGATGATTTGGGTGGTAGGTGAAATTCTAAACCTTCCTCGTGACCAAGCACTGGCTGATTTATAGGAATTGACTCAACAGCTGCATAATCTCCTATGCCTTTGACGGTGGAGTTAAACTAGAAGATAGAAAACTGTTTTGAAAGGAAATTAGTGGAGCGGTGCCAGAAAAAGGAATAGAGAAGAGTTTGCCAATTAAGAATGGGAGAGTTGGATCCAGACAGGCTGGGCTCAAGCCTTGAGACCTCACCAAGCCTCAGTTTCCCCAACTGTAAAGTGAGAATAACAATGGTATTAATGGCATGGTACATATGCACCACTCAGACATGGGAGTTATTTGCAAAGTGAACACATGGTAATGACATTTAATTGATTGGGTGAGACAATTACTGATCCTGGCCATGAGTCATAAATATCCAAGATCTTTAAAACATAAAAATTGTTTATTATTCCAGGCTCAAGATGGTGCTGGAACCAGGAAGAACTTGCATTCTTGTTCTCTGTAGCAAGAAGAATACAGAGAAACTCCATGCCCAGACCTCTGAGATCAAATTGACACGTCTGTGAAATAAATATAATAAATCTTGCCCAACCCCGAAGGACCACGTGGGGTCTGGGATATTGTACTGTAGTGTGCCTGACAGAGCACAGGTCTCACTAAACATCAAATGTGTGAGTGAATGAATGAATGAATGAATGAATGTTAAAGTCAAAGGCATAGGATATGGAAAGAGTTGTCCAGGCTCTGTTACTTGCCTACCAAATATCATTGTACATCATTCTCTCACACCCTAAATTTTCTCACCTATGATTTGGAGTTACCATAACCCATCAATTCTAAGACTAAGACACATATTTTTCACTTTTAACATCTCTGACAGGGACAATGGGGAACTTCAGCCTAGCTTAGGGTCAATTGATTCATCAGACACAATGGATGCAGAGCCCAGGGTCCACAATACTTTTAGGAGCCCACGAAAATATTTTTAATTTCTTTTAAAATTAAAAGTTAATAAAATAAACTTTAGACCAATTAAAATGTTTTAATATGCAATATTAATATAGTCATCTGTATAGCAATAGGGTCATAATTTTTAAAACCTTTATGAAGGAGGGAACCCACAGAAGTCATAACATGACCCTGGCTCAGCCCTTCTCCTACCCAAGGTGATGAAGCCAGAGACTTGTTTGTGAGAAGGACTCCATAGTACACTGCCTGAGAAACACCACACTGTCTGTCCTAAGGCTTGTTTGATAAAAGAGAACAGACTTGTTTTGAGTGTCCCCTGAGAATAGAACTCAGATGACTACTCAAGAGGCTTCAGAGGAAACTCCTAGAGTGAAGGTCAGTTTACATTCCCTTCCAATGCCAATAGCCTATGATTCCTAATAGTTGTTGAATTTGTGTCTTGTTAACCACAAAACGCAGATTCCAATGTTTCTCCAACTAGATGCTCCTTCTGCATTGAGGGTGAGATGACAGAGAGCCCAGCAAGAGACTGAAGGGTTCTGAGAAAACCATCCTGGGCCTCATCTGTAAGGACAATGGAATTTTAGGGTCCTTCCACCTCTGAAATGCTTAGATTTAAAGAAGAAAAATGAATTGAGCTATATAAAGGTGTATAAAATAAGTGGTAACTTTTCACAATTGTGTTTCCTATATTTTAGAAAACAGTGAAATCTTTTATAGTGCTATATGTCAATAAGCAAAACTTTCTTAATTTCTAGATTTTTTCTTTTTCAAAAAAAATGATAAGAACCCAAAGCTCCTCACCAAAATCCATTTTCTCTTTATCCTAGTCACGCATCTAGACTACCTTTCCCAGCATCCCTTGCATGTGTTCTAGATGTGGCCATGTGACTGAGCCCAGCCAATGAAAGATGGGAGATGAGATGATGGGGAGAGAACCTGGAAGGGAGACCACCTTGGAACAGTATGGTAAAGTGGAAGGCATGTATCAGGAAATCCATTTAGCACCAACTTAGCATCCATTTACTAGTTCTGTTGGCTATTTCTATTCCCTTTACACACATTAGGATAGGGTAGGGTAGGATGTTTCACATGTACAGCCCAGTACAACCAGAGTTTATTCTCATGGGTCGGTGCACATATCATATCAGTTAAGTATTTTTAATACCATCCTTGCATCAGAGCCAACTATGTGATAAGATCAGAATTATAACATCAGTGCCAGGGAGGAAAAGGAGAAGCATAAAAAACATCCCTTATCCTCTGCAGTTCACAATCAAGTCAGATAATAGAGACATAAATGAATAACTTAATTATGGTACATCAAAGCCTTTCTTGTATTAGTGATAGAAATAAAGTACTTTAAAAACAAAGGGAAGGAAACATGAGAAATTGGGAAAGGAATCTTGGCAGGGGTAAGATCTAAACCAGTATCTGAAGCTGTGATGGAATGATACATAGAGTGCAGGGTGTTAAACCAGCAGAGGGAAAAGCCTGAGTAAAAACACATGGTCTGTATATCAGGGTATGTGTGAGGAGCAGTGAAGGAACTGGCACTGAGGGGTGGTGGAAGGCGGCAAGAAATAGAGTATGAGAGGAAAGATAAGGCTAGAAATCTAAACTGGGCAAGATCATGAATGTCTGCCTCAACTTCCACTTCTTCAGTCAGCAATAGTGAACATTTGAGAAGGGACGATGCATTGTGGATAAGTACAGACTGGCCTTCATCACTTTCCAACTGCTAAAGCTGGGAAAATCTTTTCCTCTGAGTCAGTTTCCTCATCAGTCAAACTGACAAAATATCAAACTTCCCAGGGCTGTTGAGATGAGATAACAAATGTAAGTCCCTAGCATTTAGTAAATAATAAATACTAGTCATTTTTACTTTTATGGAAGATTCTGATAAAGGGACTCACATAGATCGTGCTTTAGAGCTACTAGTTGAAGTAGTAAGGAGGGTGGACCGGAGATAAGGTCAAGATCAGCAGCAGAACAGAGAGATCATATTTAAATAATAATCTCCAGAGCTGAAGAGAATCCTAGATGTCATTTAATTTAACCCTATCAGAGGTGGCTCCATAGCGTAGTGGTTAGCAAGTCTGCTTTACACGCAGAAGGTCCAGGCCCTGGGTGCACCAGGCCCCGGACACACACCAGGAGCATTTGGGAAGAGATGCCCTGCCTTCAGAGATCCAGTTTTTTTTTTTTTTTTAAAAAAGGGGGGTTGAATTGGGGGGGGGTGGAATTAAAGAGGGGGAAAAAATTAACCCTATCATTTTACAGATAAAGAAAGGAAGGTTCAAAAAGGAGACGTGACTTGCTAAACTCCAGGCATCTTGACTCTCAGTACAATGTTCTTTTCCTCACACATTGATCTTTACTATACCCATTAGCCAGCCAATAACTCAAAACAGAATAAAATTTACAGCACATACTGATTTCAGTAACTTGAGACCTGGAGATTAAGCAAACTAGAAAAAGATGCCATTTTGTTGACTCAAATTAGGATAACTAGCATTATAAGCCATCTTTACCACCAAGCTAACATTTGTAAACCTTGAGGTCCATGATGCATTTATATCTGAACCCAAATCTTACAGGGGCGTCATGGAGAACAGCCCCTGGACCTGCGACAGCTCATCCCCATTTGACACTAATCGCATGTGAATGCTTGAGTTAAGAAGACATCATTAAAAGTACATTAAGTTTAATTATGCCAGCAGCATCAGGCAGGGAGAGGCTCAGCATAATGCAGAATGCATAATTAGATAAGACCTAATCCATTAGATTCTTATTTGTTAAGAAAATGTGTCTCATCTGTAAATGTCACCACAAGTAGTGGGTGGGGAAACCACTTCCCTGGTGAGTATATTTCTGCCACCAATGAGGCCTTTCGTGATATATACAGCGCCATGAGATACTGACAAAAATATTACCAGTTTCTACAAGGGAGCCGTCAATGGGGGCAGGCTTTAGGATTCCAAGAGAAAGAGGTCAGCTTCCTTCTGTCTTTTGTGTGGTATGACCAGAAGCATCAGGTTCTATTATCACCTTATCCCCATTTCCTAGCTATGTGATATTTGAGCAAGTTATTTAACCTCTATGCATCTTGGTTTCCTCATCTATAAAATGAAGTTAATGGGATGTGGGGGGAAGGGAACCCATGTGCACTGTTGGTGGGAATGTAAGTTGGTGCAGCCACTATGGAGAACAGTATGAAATTTCCTCAAAAAATTAACAATAGAGCATAAGATCTAACAATTCCTCTTTGGGATATATATCCAGATGAAACAAAACCATTATCTGGAGGAGATATACCTCAAGTGTTCACGGCAGCATTTTTCACAGCAGCAATATTCACAATAGCCAAGGTACACAAGCAACTTAACTTTCTATCATCACGTAATATTATTCAGCCTTTAAAAAGAAAGAAATCCTGGCATTGATGACGACATGGATAAAATTAGAGGGCATTATGCTACGTGAAATAAGCCACACAGAGAAAGACAAATGCTGCATGGGATCACTTACATGTGGAGCATAACAACAAAAAAGTTGAACACATAGAAAAAGAGTGGAAAAGTGGTTGCCACTAGGGATGGGGGAAGTAGGAACAGTTTGGTCAAAGAGCACAAACTTTCAGTTATAAGATGAATATGGTCTGAGGAACTAAAGTATAACAGGGTGACTATAATTAATAACACTCCATTGTGTAATTGAAATTTACTAAGACAGTAGAAATTAAATGTTCTCACCAAAAAAGAAAATAAAAAAAGGATATGTCAGGTGATGGATGTCTTAATTAACTCAATGAGGGGAATTGTTTCACAATGTGTACATATATCAAATCATCACGTTGTACACTTTAAATATCTTGCAAGTTTATTTGTCAAGTATACCTTGATAAAGCTGAAAAATAAAATAGTTAACTAAAATTGCCTCATAGGGTTGATACGAAAATTAAATGAGACAATTTACATAAAGTGCTCAGAACGGTGTCTTGAAGGTGTTAATGTACTCAGAAAATGGTAGTTGCTGCTACTATCATCACCATTATCACCACCACCATTATTGCCATTATCATCGTCATCACCACCACCATCACTGTCGTCATCACCAACACTATTATTATTCCTTTACCAGCACTGTGTGAGTACCCTCCTCCTCTACCTATCCTATCAGTGATGATGACCCTAGATATGAGTCCTCTTTTACCGATACACTCTCTCCCTGGGTGATCTCAAACAATGCTATGACTTAAGTGCCAGTACAAGATAATAACATTCAAACTCTACCTCCAGCTCTGAGCTCTGGCTCTGGCTTTGATATCATATTGACGGGCACACTTTGATGTCTTATTCATAGACTCCTCACACATAATCAGACCGAAGCAGGACTCGTGACCCCAGCTTCCATCACCACTCAATTCCTCCCAAGTCCTCGCCATCTCATTAAATGATACTACCACCTACGCAATTTTTCAGGTCATTAAGCTGAGAAAATTTCTCTTTCTTTCTTGAACACCTACACCCAATTCACTTGTACATTGTTTTATATTCTGCCTGCAAAATATATCTCAATTATGCCATGTCTCTATCCTCACTGCTACTTCGCTTCATCTAATCCACACCATCATCGCTTCCCTAAACCACTACACTAGCCTCTTTAAAGGCCTTGCATACCCTACTTACCAATCCACTCTCTACACAGCATCAGAGTGATGAGAACAAAAATGTGAGTCTATCTTCTGTTCAAAACTTTCAATACCTCTCTCAGTGCAGACATCCCAGGTGCAGACATCTTTATTTTTTTATGACTGTGTTGGGTTACCCAGAACCTATGTCTCCCATTCTCAAACCAACCCTGGTATGCAAGGAATCTTGGAACCAAGAAGCCAAAGGTCTACTTGAGGTAGGTGTCTCTTATGCTAAGTGGTCAGATAGGCACATTACAGCTACATGTCCAACTTCCACTGTCAACTCTCCTCAGGTGCCACCAAAACCAGGTACAAGCCATTAATCCAATTATACTGGTAAGCAAAGATGACAAACTGGTACGTCCTGCCCCTAAACCACTCATATATACATTATTATAAAGCATCATTTATCTGCCATTAATACATTCTCTAGATTTGGCCAAGAGTTAATATTCTCCAGGAACTCTAGAGATAAGCATGTGGTCAATGCAGCTGAGATCAACTCATGTTACACATGAGTGATCAAAACAAAACAAACAAACAAACAAACAAACAAACTAGTGATATACAATGATGAATCTCAAAAACATTATGTTGAGCAAAAGAAGTCGGACACAAATGTGTATACTGCAAGTTTTCCTTCATAGGAAATTCTAGAGTAGGCAATACTAAACGGTGGTGATAGAAATTAGAGAGTGGTCATCTCTGCTAAGGGACGAGAGAGTGCAGGAGTGGGGCGTTGAATAGAAGAGCATATCAGGGAACTTTCTGAAGTCGTGGGAAAATTCTATCTCTTGATGACGTGTACATTTGACAGGTAAATACATAGATCTCTCTCTTCTGTCTTCTGGCATGGGAACTACAGAGATCATGTGCTCCAAGTGGTAGATGTATAAGATGGTGCTCTCTCCATAGCCTGGAGCCCTGAGTGACAGTATGAAACACGGTGTGCCACTGATCCATGTTGGGCATGTAGCATAAGTGAGAAATAAATTATATATTAACCAATGATATTTTGTAATTGTTACTTTAGCATAGCCTAGTTTATCCTAAATGACACATTCTTTTTCTCTATATCCCTCATGGCCTTTCATATACTTCCCTGAAACAATAATTCTCCATGAATAGATGTTGAATAAAATTAAGCAAATTCTTATTATGTTTCTGAAGAAAAATTGTTTGACTTGGGGCAAAAAAAATGAAAGGATCTAATGGAAAAGCTAAAAAACTATTTAAAGGAAGCTATTCCCTCATTCCCTCAAGTAAAATGGAGCAGCGTAGACTATAAATGACTAAAAGACCAGGCTTTAGAATTAAGTCTGGGTTCCAGTTCCAGTTTCTGCTAACATCAGGTTATTTGTCTGTAAAATAGAACTAATAATTAGATGAGAAAATGTGTAAAGTGTTTTATACAGTGCTTGACACATAGTAGGTGATTAATAGACATTAGCCTGGGTTATGAACTAAACTGTGTCATTCATATGTTGAAACTCTCATGTTACTGAATTTGGAGATAGGGCCTTCAAGGAGGCAATTAAGGGTAAATAGGGTCATAAGGGTGGGGTCCTGATCCAACAGGATTGTTGTACTTATAAAAGGAAAAAGATGCCATAGATCTCTCTGTTTCTTCACATATGCACACAGAGAAAAAGCCATGTACAAGATACAGCAAGAAAGAGTCATCTACAAGCCAAGAGAGGTCTCACAGAATCTGACCATACTGGCACCTTGATCTTGGACTTTGAGCCTTAGAACTGTGAGAAAATAAATGTCCGTTGTTTAAAACACCCATTCTGTGGTATTCGATATGGCAGCCAGAGCAAACTAATGCGGCCTCTGATATTTCATTATCAACATTGAACACCCTTACTACATGTTTTTGGTTAGAGGAATGTTTTCATTTTTTATTCGTTTGTTCGACGAATTAATATTCCTAGTATGTGCTTGACACTCTACATGTCACTGGGCTTGAACAGGGTGTACAGCAACATCACTGCTCTCATGGAGGTTACATCCCTGGGAGAGACAAAAATAACTAAATGAATAATTGTTATAGCATCAGGTACTGACAAATGCGGTGACGAAAAATAAAGCAACGTGACAGAATAGCAATGACAGGAGCTGATGCTTCACGCTGAACGGTGGAAAAACACCTCTGACAAGTCTCTGGGTGGAGACTTGAAGGAGATGAAGGAGATGTCATGAAAATATGTGGAGGAAGAGTTCCCAGATAGGAAGAAGAGCAAGCACAAAGGCTCCAAAACGGCGAAGTATTTGGCAAATTCAAGGAATAGCAGAAGCCAAAGTGTCTGAAGCAGAGGGAAAAAAAATAGAAGAAAATAGTAGCAACAGGTGAGATAATGTAGGGTCTTATGGGCTAAAGAAAGAATTTTCCTCTTATTCTGAGAGATGAAAGGCTCTTAGGCAATTCGGGGGTTATACAGAGAATAACTTGATCTGACTGGGAGTTGAGGGGGGTGGGTCACAGCAAGGAGGCCAGTTAGCAATTTACTGCAACAGTCCATACGAGGGATCATGGTGGGCTGGTCTAGGGAAGTCAGGGTGAGACGGCGAGAAGAGGGCAGATTCTAGATGTATTTCCAGGAAAAAGTATTTGCTGCTAGATCGAATGTGGAATGTAAGGGAAAGAAAGGAGGCAGAGCTGAACCCAAGAATGTGGATGGAGAAAGAAAGTCTCTTAAAGAAGATAAGGGGATCTGGGTTGTAACCTTTGGCCCTGCTTCTCACCTGCCATATGACCCCACACTCTTTTGTGTATTGGAAGATAAATCTTTCAGGTGGGATTAACCACACCTGCCATATCTCTAAGACCCATGCGAAGATCAAATCAAGTTCAAAATGCTTTGAAAGGCAGCAGCACAGATCACTGAAAGGTCATCCTTGATTCATCCCCAAACACAAAATCTCCATGAACTGCTGTTGCTGCCCCTCTGCATGCCCTATCGTCCCTCCTCCTCAGGATGCAGTGATGTAATAAATCGTAAATAATGCTGACACAGAAATCATCACTATCTTGGGCAGTGGACAGTGTGCGGCAGCCTGTGAGTGATGATGCCCTGGCTTCAGGTGGCTCAGAAAAGTAAACTGCTCACTTTCCTGGCACAGACACTGCTGAGAATGATCAAGGGAGCAGGACCAGGGGCTTTCAGAGGACATTGCCTCATTCTCTAGCTGTTCTCTCGTAAAATGGTTGTAGCACAGAATGCTGCATCACTTTATTGTGCTGTGTTCCCATCTTCAGGGCAAGGAGTTTGGCACTCCTGGAAAAATTTCTAATTTCAACTTAAGTAAAGCAGAAGTGGTCCTCTGCACTCCCTGTCCCTGCTTTATTTTTTCTCCATACACCTATCACCACCTTACATACAATACATTTTATTGTTAATTGTCTATCACCCCTACCTATATGCTCCTTGAGAGCAGGGACTTCTGCCTGCTGTATCTACTACTTCATTCTAAGTGCCTGGAAAGGGGCCTGACATGCATCAGAGGTACAATAAATCTTTGTTGAATTAATTGATGCACGGCTTTTTGAAAAACCCTTTATCATTTCTGGAGATGATATTAAGATTTTCTTTCTTTTTTAAAAAAAAAACTGTATAAACATTCACAAAATTTTGGCATGAAAATTCAGGGCAGGGGTACAGAAACCCAAAAAGTCATCCCTGAGTCAACTCCCTCAATTAAAAATCCATAGGATAATGGAGAAAAGCTGGACCAGGAGCCCCAGATCCTAGATTCTAATTCTAGCTTCAGCCACAACTTGCTGTGTGGCTCTTGACAAATCATTTCCATAATCTGGGCTCCACTCTTCTGATATGTAAAACACCTGAAAAGGGCAAGGTGATCTATTATGTCCCTTTTATTTTTTTTTAACATTTTATTTAATTTTCCCCCTCCCCTCTGGTAACCGCTAGTCTATTGTCCATGTTCATGAGTCCCTTTTCCGTCTGACTTATCTCAGTGTGATTATTTCGAGGTCCATCCATGTTGTTGCAAATGGCAGTATCTCATCTCTTCTTATGGCTGACACAATGTCCCTTTTAGATCTAACGTTTTTAATTCTCTAGTGCTACAGAATTAGAGTTTTCTAATCCAAATCTTTCACTGTGCAGATGGGAAAATTAAGATTCGAGAGAAAAAGGCATTAGCCAGTCCAAACGAGACCCATTCCAAACTATTGCCTTGGACTTTCTGACTACAGAAAAAACTTTTGGTGGATTTGTATGTTTGTAGATGCATCTCCTTTGCTGTCATACCTCCTACTTCTGAATGAGCCACTAAGCCTTGTGAGCAAGATCTGGTGAAACCTTTTGCAGGCCCTGCTGCCAGGCAGAAGTTGTCCCTAAAAATGCAAAGGGCTTTTCTTCACGTCCTGCAGAGCTCCCCGTCTCCCATGGCTCTCCTCTCCCTCTTCCTTCTGCCTTTCCTGTAACAGTCATGGCTCCTTGGTGGCCTAGATAAGATTGTACCCATGTGGCTATATGCATTCAATTAAAACATTTTCTTTAAAAAAGAAAGTATTAGCCATTGCTCTAGGTTGACTGTTTTGAATTTTCCCATTACCCAAAGCTATGTGTCTTTTTGCTCTTTTATTGCCAAGATGTTGGTTCCAGCTTAAGGCTTAATCAATCAATTTTTTTTATTGATTTGACTCAACTCCAGAGCCATGGAAAGTCAGCTACTTATAGTTGATGGGGGAAGAAAAGAAAGGCATGGCAGTCTCCTTACCAATTCAGTTAGCCTTTTAGCCTACATGTTTTATATTTCCTTATTTGAGGGTTCATCTACACAATGTAAATTCGGGGTCATGACCAGATGAGAAAGATTGGATTTATACTGAAGAAGGTATTTTGGAACAGAGAAAATCCAAGGATCAACGCATAGCAGAATGCTTGATTCATGGTGGGTGCTCAGTTGTTAGAGCAATGACAGAATAAAGGATGGACACGCGATGACCTGAAGTTGTTGCTCCCACATCTCACTTTCAGATACACGAAGACCAGGGCATTGGGAAGCTCTTTCCTGCACCTTCCAGTCTCCCCCTGATTTTCTGTGTACCACTTCCCATAGAGAATCGGACCTTAACGCAGCCATATGCAGAAGAAACAGCTTTGTAACTGTATTTGTTTCCTGTGGCTGCTGTAACAAATTACAACGACTTGGTGGTTTAAAAGGATAAAAATTTATTCTCTCACAATCCTAGAAGCCAGATGTCTGTGAACAGCTTCACTGAGCTGAAATCAAGTGTCAGCAGGGCCACAATCCTTCCAGAAGCTCTAGAGGAGAATCCATTCCATTCCTCTCTCAGCTTCTGGTGGCTGTCAGCATCCCTGGGCTTGTGGTCACATCCCTCCAATCTCTGATTCTGTGGTTACACTGCCTCTTCCCCTTCTGTGCATATGAAATCTCCCTCTGTCTTGTTCTTATAAAGACACTCATCACTGGTTCTAGAGCCACCTGGATATCCCAGGATGATCTCCTCTCAAAATTGTTAACTTTATCACATCTGCAAATAATTTTTTTTCCAAACAAAGTAACATTTATAGGTTTCAGAAATTAAATGGAGACATACGTTGCAGGGGGAAGGGGAGGCATTTTTCAGCCTACCACAGTTACAGTCAGCGATGCTCACCCAGGACAGCTGACCTGGGCACTAACCCTCCTGCCCCCACTGCTACCTGGGTATAAAGACAGATCCTTCTTGTTTTATTATTCTACTTGAATGCAACTTTGGAAAATTACTTCAATTCTCCTTACTACTATTAATATAATTGTTGTTGTTGTTGTTGTTGTGGTTGTTGTTGTTGTTGGTGGAAGGAGAGAGGAAAGAGGAGAGAATGAAGAGGGGGCTCCTTCTTTTCTGTTGGTGGAGGGACAAGCTATTTTGTGCTGGCTAAAATCACTAAAAGTCAGACCCACAGATAGACAGGAAGTCAACAATCTGGGTAAATTAAAACCAAAATAAAGTCTGTGAGCAGAGCATGGCAGGAGGGTCATAGTTCAAGGTAAGAGTCCAAGTAGTTACTGGGCAAAACTAGAAATAAAATAACGATGCAGGCCCTGGGAACTAATTTTTTTAGAGAATTTCAGTAGCTTCTTATGATGTGTCCAGTTTTCCATGATCAATCTTTTTTTTACTTAAAGGAACCACAAATCTCAGGCCAGGCTTCTTTCCTCGTGAGACAAGTGGCAAACTAAGAAGGCCAATATGGGACACCCATGCTGCCTCAGCCAGCCCCACCCATTCTGGGTCCAGCTCAGTGCCCTGGCCACCAGCCCCAAGAGAACCCAGCAAGTTTTCCAGCACTTGCTTCTCAGGAAGCAGGATGGAGGCAGAAATGCCAGAGAAAGATGCCTTAGAGTCTGCCTTGACACCACCATATGTCCCTGTTAAGTGAAAACAGTAAGAAGAAAATCACAGATGAAACAAGAAAATCTTCAAAGCAGAAAGCTGCCCCAGATTTGTGGCCTTGCATTAAATGCACTGCATTTGCTGTGCAAGTTCCCATAATTGGCTAAGAAATCACACAGCTGGGGCTTTCACTCAGCCCGGGGAGATGGAAATGACTTATAGTCCCTGCAAACAGAGGTTTTTCATGTCTCTCCCTAGGGTAACCTGAATATTTGCTGCCACACAGAGTGTATTACTGCCCCAATTTGTTCTTTTTACATTCCTCAGGAGATGGGAAGCCACTGGGAAACACTTCTCTCTCACAGATGCCATGTGTCCTCTTACTGGCTTCTTTCGAAGACGTCTTGCCACTTTCTCTCGGCTGTCCCTTCTTCCCATTCCCAGTGCCAAAAGCCAAGAAAACCCACTGCACTTTTAACCTGGGTTATGGAAATAAGCTTCTCATTGACCTCCCTGCTCCATCCTCCCCTCCAGTCCCTCTTGTACATCCTGAGATTATACAACAGTTTCATCACGTCAGAGCCCTGCAGGGGCCTCCCTCACTGCCAAATGCCACAGTTCTGTGGGTGGAGTTTCCATCAACTCTCAGGTTTAGTTCTAAGTGTCATCACATGAAAAACAGTTAAGCTACTGAACTTCACAAACAATATGTTCATTTTATAAATAAGACTAAATGCAAGGGTATCCTATCCGTATAACAAAGTTACTGTCCCTGGCTAATCCTGATACGCTTTCTCAAGTTAGGAAAAACGGGGGGACTTTTAGCCAGTAAAGTGGAGATTTCACATGACTCATGGCCACCTACTTGTACTCTTCATTTTGTGACAATTATGATTTACTGAAATGGTATGGATTTGATTTTATAGTGACTTCCACTTTTTAGAGTTTTACTCACAGTTTATGCCGTATTATTAAATTTCTGTCTGTTACCTCATCTTGTAAGAGCAGCTTGATGAAATTTCACCTAATTTAAAGTCTGTGACAGTGCGTCTTAAAATACAGGAAATGAGAGGAGTCAAAAGCCAATTCAGATAAAAGATTAATTTGCCAAAGCCACCTCACTGAATGATCAGAGGTTGTATATCCCCATTAAGCTGCCATTGACAGAGAAAATTCTTTTGTTTTGAACATGAGCTTCAAACCCAAAGTCACAAAACCACAATGCAGGTGTAGACACAATTGAGCTGCTTCTCTGCATAGCAGTCTCAACATGGGGATTTGTGGATTTTCCAATGGCTAGGATATCTCCTAAACTATGCTGAGGAAGTCAGATAACTTTTAATATGGAAAACAGCAGAGATCTATGAGAGAATGAGCAGTTTATCTCCCCCTCATTGCCCACGGATAAGAACACTGTAAGAAACATCGGAGTCGTTACTACTTCACATGCGAAGTGATGATGGAAGTTAATTTTGCAATGACATGTGTATCTCAATGATATAACAAATATCATTACCATATTGATACCAGTCAAAATTGGTGATATCTATAGGTTTTATTATCTAATGACATAACAGGATTTATTTATGCCTACTTTTCATAGAACATTCTCACTTTTATAAAAGTAGAGTAGCCGTCTAAAAATAAAAAGACCCCAAAACTCATTTTCTAAGACAAAATTTAATTGTAAAAGGATTTAGAAGGAAAATAAATCGCAATTTTTAAAGAATTTAAATGGTTTTGTTGTTGTTGTTGTGTTTGCTTGCTTCTTAAATTCTTCTATGAATACCAGAACAATAATAACAACAAAAAAGAGTATGGCATTAATTTATTTCCCTAAAAATGGGAGTTTTGTGTCTGTTGGGTAGATGGTGGTTCTGGGAGGTGGTATTAAAATCTACAGATGCTTATGACAGTGCGTTGTGCATATAAATATCAAATTTATAAATATCTCATCAAACAATTTTTTTAAAGTAGAGAACTATTAGGTTTTCACTGTCGTGTCTCAATCACTCTTTTCAGTCTCATCGTCCATGTTTCCCAACTGGTATCGTTTGCTCCATCCAAATTGCTTTCCTCACTGCCCACAGAATAGACCTTCCTCCACGCCTCTCTGCATTTGTGTCTGGCTCCCTCTACCGAGAAACCCCTTCTTGGACCTTTCCATCTTTTAATACCAAGTTCGGTTCCCACCTCTTCATGAAGCCTCCTCTGGAGAAGTTCTACCAACACCTATACTTCAACACGCATAAAGGGGAGGAGGGGGCATATTTAAAATGCCAAGCCATTTCTAGAGAAATCTGACTCAGTAGATCCCAAAGCCCAAGAGTCAGCATCTTAACATTCCAATGAGTCAGAAGCAAGTACAGGTGGTCCACAATCATTTGAGTCACTGCAGTGACTTCCCTGCAGCGACCTTGACCTCTGACTAACAACTTCTAAACACTAATTCGGTTAAACCTCATTCCACCTAGATCTATACTCTGTCACTACCTGGACTGTCTCTCTTCCTCTGATTTTGCCAACACATGGAAAATGTACAATAAACCTAAGCTGATGTTGATGATACTAAACATAATGTTGGTAGGCTTTCTGAATTATTACCAAATGCAGGACGCTCATATGTCACTACATTTGATAGAGATTTTCAGGCTCTGAAGCATCCCTTCCCCACGAAGCACTTCTCCCTTCCTTATAAACTAAGCATGGTTCATTCCCTACTGCAGATCATCATAGCCATTCTGCAGATTATGTAGAAAAGACAGACCGCTCTGCTGAAGAAGCCTGAGGCGAGATTTACTATAATCGCATTCTAGGGGCTGAAAGATAATGTCCAGTTAGTTGATTTCCCCAAAGGTAGAACACGCACAAAAATAATAATAAAATGATGATAATAATAATAATAATAATAATAATAAATAATAATAATAATAAATTTTCCAGAAAGGGTGATTTAAATTAAACATACCAAACACATCCCTGACTGGAATGGTAATCAGGCTGGGATGGGAGACAGGGCCACATCCCACCCCTGGAGGACCGGAGACTGTTAGAGCTGGAGGAAATGCAGCAATCCACCATGTCCGCCCATGGCAGTCCCCTAGGGAAAAACGCATGAGTGTCCTGACATCTTGAGCTGGCTTCTCTCTAGGTGCCTTGGACCCACTCCTACTTTTGACTTCTGAAAACTTGCTCCATCAATAACATCCTTATTCATTCCTTTTTAAAACTAAGTGTATTTTCTTCTAATCATAAAAATACACACAGGCTCTCTTCTTTTAGATGTAAGGCCACACCCTTCTAATTCCCATAAAGGTAGGAGAGGTGACCATCCATGAAGGCACTCTGGGGAAGCTAAGCTGAAAGACGGTCCTAGAGGCATCAAATATGACCTGCATCAAATCAAGCTGTGCTTTTATAGTTCCAATGAGTCAATAAATCTCCTTTTTTAAAAAATAGAAATTCACTGCTGAAATATAGAAAAAAGTAGAAAAGCACAAAGATAAAACATCCACAAGCCCACTGTCTGTGATGTTAGATACGTCTTTTAAGTATTTGTTTCTTCATGTGTATATACTTACAGGTTTTTCAGAAATGATATTCTCTGAAAAGACCCCTCCATATGCTACCTACAAGAGACTCACTTCCGATTAAAGGACACACACAGACTAAAAGGAAGGGGATAGAAAAAGATATTGCCTTGATGGACTTAGAGGGTATTATGCTGAATGAAATAAGTCAGATAGAGAAAGACAAATCTCACCTGATTTCATGTACGTGTGAATGTAAAGAACAAAATAAACAACAACAATAACAACAGAAATAAACCCATAGATACAGAGAATATTTTGAGGGCTACTAGATGGGAGGGGGTTGGGGGTATAGCAAAAAAGGACAAAGGAATTAAGAAGTACAAATGGATAGTTACAAAATAGATATAAAGATAAAAAGTGCAGCATATGGAAAATAGTTAATAATATTGTAATAAATATGTAAGGGGGAAGAAGGGTACTAGATTTAGTGGAGTGATCGCTTGAGCTCTAATCACTATGCTACAACTAAAACTAATATATTATTGTATGCCAACTATAATTGAAAAAAGCCTCAATGAATTGTACAATGTAAATATGAGCAACTAATTGTCTATTTCAATAAAGCTGGGGGAAAAAGCATTTTAAAAAGGCTATGAAACATGATTATTTCAAATTTCAGTGATTTATCATGAATATTTTCTTATCGATACATGTCCTTTTACAAATTGACTACTATTGACTACAAAGTATTTCATTATGGTCAACAATATGAGATTGGTTAAATTATTGATTAAATTATGGTTTATGTAACCAATTCCATACTATATTGTTGACTTTAACTTTGTTTCAAGTTTTTCTATAGTCTAAAGAGCTGTTTTATTTATTCATAGGCAATATCTCTAAATATTTCTCTAGGATAAATCCCTCAAGGTGGCATTGCTGGGTTAAGACAGGTGACTTTTGAAAGGCCTTTGGCATACCTTATTTCTCCCCTTAATTTCCTCTCAGTGTCTCATAGGTACAGTCAGTTCTGCTATAATACTTTTTTGAAAGACTAATTTCTTGCAATATGATTGATAATTAGAGTATATGATGTATATTTGATCATAATGCAAATTTCACATTTGCCTATGCCTAATTTCCTCTACAAGAAATAAAATGCACACATGAAATCACAGCAAACACCTATCAGCTGCCTCACCACATGCTATGGGCTGCACCCATCCACATCCAGTGTTACAACTTTCCTCCAGTTTCAGACAACCCCCTTCCACGTCGCAATAACACAAAAGCGCCAGCTTTCCAATACTCACTTCCACAAGCAAAACTTCAGGTTGTTTGCAAGGTGAAGTGCCATATTTACTACAGTTTTATGTGTTTCTTAACCATCTAACATAAAACTATGCTACCATTTTTGTGAGGTTTCTATCTTTAATATGACACTGACAAATTTTTTAATGTTACACTCATCACCCCGTTTTTCTCCTGAGCTCTGTGGTTTGTATTGCACAATTTTGAATAGCACAAGGATATTAGGAACACATATGTCACATTAAAACAGAACTGCCTGTACCTGAAACAACGTAGCTGAAACAACCTCAATTCATAATCACCCCACAAACTTCTTTTTCCCATATCATCTCGGAAAATTCTGTCGACACCCGCTGTTCCCAAGTTAGAAGCTTGGTCATCACTCTCTTTCACCATGATCCCCAACAGAAAGGACAGCTTTCCTTTACTGCATGCTCACTGCATAACAGGCAGAGTTCCGAGTACTATTCCCCTTGATTTGTCACCAAATCAATTCTATGTCCAAACGATTCTTTAGGTTCATTTCCTGTTTTCCATTCCCACCTCCTCCATTCTGGCAGGCTCTTAATAACAACCATATGGACTATGGGAATATCCACCAACAGGTAACAAGTTCCCTGTCCTAATGCTTTGATTATGCTGCTTCCTCTGCATGCGATGACCTTCCTCCTTTTCCTGCCTCCTTTTCCTGCATGATGAATTTCTGCTGAATCTTGAAGCAGCAGCTCAAATGTAAGCACTTGGAGGAACCCGTCTTCCTGACTTCTCTGAGCAGTTATTTATCTGGATGCACCATTTGTCCTCAAAATAATTTAAATTAAATATATTTCAAATATATAGCCAGCTATTCTTTATATGGCTAATTTTTTAATTAGTTCTTCGTAATCGCGTAAGAAACATTCATGAACTCTCATCCCTTTTTAAAGGCTAGGATTTTGACAAAACTCTGCATCTAAGCACACGGACTCCATCTCCTGTCTCACCTCCAGCCTAGGATAACCATCATCCTGAATTTCATGTTCATCCTTTCTTTGTTCTCTTTATTGTTTGACTGCATCTGTATATATTCCTAAAATGTATTTTTATTTTTTATTTTCCTGTTTTTAACACCTATAAAAAGTAACTATGCCATGAGCGATTACTTAGAATATTCTTTTCTTAATATTGTAATTAATATTGTAATTTAAAGTTTATCCTCATTGTTTGTCACTATATTTCTTTCATCTATATGTCCATCATGTCAAGCTTATTAATTGGATAGTTTTGATCTTCTATCCTCTTTTGATATTTTTGTGTTCTTATCAAAATCAAGACAGATGAGACTAAAATCTCCCATGATAATGATGTATTTATCAATTTCTCCTTGAACTTTGATCAATTTTTACATCAAATTCTTTGAGATAATTGTGTTATGTATATAGTTATATCATTTGATGAATTAACTCTTTTATCATTATGAAATGACCTCCTTCCCTGATAAATTTCTCTGGGGTTTTTTATACTATTTATAATATTATAATAATATATAATAAAATCTGTTATTGTTTAAAGTCTGATATTAATGTTACCATACAGCATTCTTTGGTTAGTTTTTAACATGTCTTTTTAAAATTTTATTTCTCTACTTTGACCTATGTTTGCTATTGTGCTTTAAGTGTAGCTCTTGTAAAAATATAAAGCTGGATTTTTTAAAATCCAATCTATTCATCTACATCTTTAATCCGGTAAGTTTAGTATATTTATACTAATTGTGGCTATACATTTGGATCTATGCCTACCATCTTAATTTAGTATTTCTTTTCTCCTCTTTTGCTAGATTTCTTTTTAATTCTCTTACTTGCTGTTTTGAATTTTTAATATAAAATTTTTTAAACGAGCACATTCTCATTCTATTTGTTATTGTCTCCATTCACCTATCATATTGACATTACCTAGACTTTAATTCTAAGCTACTAAAGACATATTTTAATTCTCTCATTCTCTTTCTATTTTTTAAAAAGTACTTTAAAATACTCAATGGTTCCTGCATTCAGGATTCTGCTGAAAAGTCTCTTACACTAACTCCCTTGTGTATGATCTCTTCCTCGATGACAACATTAAGAATTTCTTTGTCTTTGATATTCTTAAACATCACCATAATATTCTCTGGTGCAGTCTTTTTCTTATTTCTTCTTTGGCATTCCATACACCCTTTCAATATGAGATCTTTATTCTTTTTTTTAATTGAAAGTTTTACTGAGATAAATATAGATACAGTTGTAAAAATTAATAGAGAGAGATCCCTGTACATTTGCACAGTTTCCCCCAATGTTAGTATTTTACATACAGATTTCTGCTTGGTTAGTTATGTTACCGCTTATTCTCGTTTTATAATTTTAATTATTTCCTTGATCTTTTTAGGTGAATTTAGGATTCTTGGTCATCTGTTTTACTCATTTTTCTAATATGTATGCTTCTGATAGAATTTCCAATTCTATTTCTTTCTTTTTCTTTTTTCTTTTTCAATAGTCACATCTTGTTATGTAGGCCTGACCCTGGGTTTATCAGCTACTCTGCCAAGCTTTCAGCACAGGAGAAAGCCCATCTCTGTCTGTGTCAGCCTAAAGAAGCTTGGAGATGGAAAGAGGAGGTGTAGAGCCTCTGGCACAAAACCACCCTGTCAACCCTCCACACCTCACGAAACCATTGCTTATGAATGGGCTTTCACTCTTACTCTTTGGTAACAGTATTAGGAAGAAACATTCCTCAAATTGTAATTCACTAGTGGTAGGACTAGATGAGAGGATGGGGAAGCAACTGCCCTACTAATGAGTTCTCACTGGTTTTTCTGAGCTTCTCACAAGCATGGGACTTCTGCTGGGTCCTCACTTACTCCTCAGGATACCTAGACCAAAGGTCTGAGCCACTGCAGATGGGGTGACAGCACAGCCAGCCCCAGAGTAATAGGGTGGGGAAAAGCACAGAACTTCCACACTTGGGGAAGCTGAAGTTGCCTGATGCCACCCAGGGAGTTTTAAGCATAATGGAAATGTGGAGATGGGAATTCTTGTATGGCTACTCTATGAGCCATTGATTTAAAAAGATGAATAAAATGCAGTTAGACTCTTCATAAATAATAAAACTTTATGGGCAAGTGAACCTAAATCCCCAAAACAGGCAACCCTCAATTACATGGGGGTGCCAGATGGAAAGGCAAGGAGAGGAAAACTTAAGAAATCTCAAGCCCAGTGGAAATAGAAGGAATGGCAAAAATTTTAGGAAAATGACATTATCTAATTTACTTGCTTCTTTCTCCTCAACATTCATATCCTTAAGTGACTATACTGGGTTTAGCCACAAGAATAGAGAGACTAGTGTCAAATGCAAGGAAAAGGCCACCGTCTGTTTTCCAAATTGTGAACATAAACATATCTAGCTCTTCTCCTGCCCATTTCTGATTAGAACTCTGGAGAACTCTGGATTGTTTCTACAAACAATCTCGCTCTCCAGAATGCTTTTTCTGGACCTCTTAAAATAAAATCCTGTCATCTTCCAAAGACACCCAGTAATAACAATAATAATTTTTAAATTGGTAATAAGAATTATGGAAAGTCTGTATTGAGGAAGACATGATGTTAAACATTCACATGTATAAATTTCTCACAATAATTGCATTAATTAGACACAATTATTATCTCTATTTTACAAATGAGGAATAAAGCTTAGGAGGATAAGTAACTTGCCAAAGATCACACAGTCAGTAAGGAATAGAGCTGGGCTTCTGATCCATGCAGGCCAACTGTAGAGTATGACCTCTGAAAGTTCTTCTATCTTTCTTGAATGCCCAAAGCAAAAGTGTACAGGGTACATGTTTTACTGCTTGTATATGTTTAATATAGTCTTAGGCCTGTGATCTTTGCTTCTCTAATGAGATTATTAGACTCATAGGAGACAGAGAATGAGCTAGTAACATTTGTTTGTCCTCCCCAGAGTAACAGGCAAATAGTAACTGCCAAATGGATATTTGTTGAAATCAAGTCAAATAAATCAAAATTAGTGAAATTTCAATGTGCTGAGGATAATATAAATTCACTTGTGGATCAGTAACATTTTAGCATGAATTGATAAACTAGTTTGCTAGTTAACACTCATGTCTATGAAATGCCATGTAGCTTTACAATTATTAATTCCTCCCATCCATGATCTCCACTGCAAGACAAACACCTTTATTTGATAGTCCAAATGATAATTAGTATTCACATTTTAGAATGCCAGGGTTCAGAGATGTGATCAGCCAAATACATGCCTCTAATAAGTAATTTCTAGTGTGAGGGTAATGGAAGCTACAGAAATTGAAGCACGAGAGAGTTGAATTCAGACCCATAGATGGCCATCTATGTTCTCAGTATCCTCGAAAAGAGACCTAAACTCTTGAGTTGTTTTTACAATCTGTAAGTGAGTTGAGTTTCCACATATAAGACAGAGTAACATCTCTCTTTTTGATTTGTTTTTTAAGTAAAGAAATAGGATACGATTGGGAAAGCAACTAACACTGCCTGGCACCTAATAGGCCCTCTAAACATAGTCACTATTGTGATAAGGTTGTAGTAAGTGTAGTGGATAAGAATATAAGTTGAGAATCAGAAAGACCTAGGTTTAAATCCCAGCTCTACTATTTGTACAAGCTATTTGACCTTGGGAAATGTATGTAACTTCTCTAAACTTCAATTTCCTTCACTTAAACTGAGAGTATAAAGATTTTAGAGCCTTATGACAATAAGTAATACCTTGACTGGATTGTTTTCCTGCCAAATACAAATATTAAAAGCCACATGAAATTGTAAAAAAAATTTTTTGAAGCCATTGTAGAACAATCAATGCAGGTTTGGACATGAGGCGTTAATGATTTGGAAGAGATTCTAGAAAGGGCTATGCATTTCTGGCTTTTTTTCTCTGAGAGCATTTTCCAAATTGTCAGTGTAGGTCATTAGAGCCAGAAGAAAATGGGCCTGGCTGGCTGAATAGAACAAAGTCAGCATTCAGAGTTGACAAAGCAGCTGGGACTTGAAGACAAAAAACCCAGAGAAAATAGAACCTGGTCTGACTGGGCACAAATTCCTCTTAAGGTTTATACACTTTTCTAAGATGTAGTTAAGGTCTGAGAAGACTTCCAGGAACGAGCCATTGTCGAAAATAAGTCAACTGGAATAGCCTAAAATTTCAGAGCAAATATTTCAGCCATCACATAGGCTAAAAGATCAGTTTGAAGTTTCAAGTCCAATTGAGGTAGACAGACTACGTATAAAATCCCTAAGCTATCCATAGTGTGAGCAGCCTGCAGAATATGAGCCACCCCCTAGGGAATAAAACAAAATTTGAAATAGACCAGTCATAAAAGCCTTGTGACATGATCAAGTTGATTTACCAGGGCTTTACTTGCTTGCTAGGAGGAAAATTTAACCTCTTTGGAGCAACAAACTTCATCCAGAATTCTGCAGCTTTTTACACACAACTATAACTTCATTCAAAACAAAAAACAAGAACAACAACAAAAAAATGAAACAAAACAAAGAACAGTGACAAATCATGTTTTTAAAAACAGCATCAAGCAACTAAAAATTTAAAAAAGGGGTCAATGGAAACAGGTGGTTTAGGTAATAAAGGTATCAAGTAAGAACTATAAAGTAGCCATGATAAATATGTTCAAAATAGTAAGTAAAAATAGATATTTACCAAAGATCTGGAGTCTACTTTAAAAACCAAATGAAATTTTTAAAACTGACAAATACCATAACTAATATTAAAAATGTAAAATATAAGTTTAATAGAAGATTAGAATAGGGAAAATAGAGCATAAGTGGATTCTTTTGTGGGTTTGAAAATATATGTAGACTTCCTGGCTTCCATAACTAAAATAAAATATATGTAGACTTAAAATATGTAACCATTAGAGCAAAATGTTGTAAGGTCTTTGTATAATTTGGGAAATGGTAAAAGTACTAATCTAAGATAGTCTGTAATAATTCCAGTAAGAGTAAAGTAATTTCTTAGAAAACCACAAAAGGAGTAATAAAACAATGTCTAATTTAAAAAGCTAACAGAAATTTAAAATAATAAAATGATCGATCAAAAAAAGGAACAAAGAAAAGATAAATCAAATAGAAAACAAATAGCAAGATAGTAATTAAACCCAACTAACTCAGTAATTAAATGTAAATTGACTAAAATGCCAATTAAGAGACACTGATTGTCAGACTGGATAAAAAAGCAAAATCTAATTATATACTGTTTATAAGACATACTCTTTATGTGTAAGGACACAAGAGGTTTACTGTAGAGGGGACATAAAATGTACCTTCAAAAGAGATAAAGCAAAAGCTAACAAACTAAAAGATAAAAACCCACAATCATAGTTGGAAATTAGAGCACTTCTTTCTCAACTGATAAAATAAGCTGATAAAAATTAATAATATAGGCGTCAACAACATAATAGTCATAATTAATATGTGTAGAATACTGTGTCCAACAACTGCAGAAAACACATTCTTTTCAAGTGCATGTAGAAATTTACCGCAACAGACCTGATAAACTATGAAAACGATGCCTCTGAGGCCCGGCACGTTTGGGTGACCACATCCACTCCCATGGTTTAAACAAACAGTTCCCCTGCTCGGATGCGCCCAGACTCTGGTGTCTTCAAAGCTCCCTTTTCTCTAGTCTATGATGACATGGTCTCAGCTGCCTTTTCTGTGGGTGTCCTTTTCTTGTCAATTCAACCCACTTTCCACACGGCCGATCCCAGCACATCCAGGCCTGACTACTGGCTGGAAGACTTACCAATAACACAGTCAATTAACACATACTTTGTATATGATATGTATTATATACTGTATTCCCACACTAAAGTCACCTGGAGAAAAGAAAACATTATTATGAAAACCATAAAAAGAGAAAATTCATGTACAGTGCGGTACGTAAGCATTTTAAAAAATCCACACGGAAGTGGACTCGCGCACTTCAAACCTGTGTTGTTCACAGGACAATTGTACATATGAAAAATAAATTTGGGAGGAGATTATTTTAAACACGTTCTTTTTAGAAGAGAGTCAAGAACCACTAAAACAACAGAAGAGATCATGAAGACAAGTGGTATGGGACCCTGGGCAGATGGTATAAACCGAAGGAACCAAGAACACAGAGTGCTCAGAATTAGTAGCAGTGAGGTGTTAAGGAGATAATTAACACTTATATTCTGAATTGCAGCTGAATATAAATGAGAACAGATGGGGCTCAATAGCTATGAAAAGACCTAGGGCAGTACAGAGATGAAAGGAAAGATAAACAAGCAAATATTTAGAGAGAAGATACTTTATAATTAGTAACACTATGATCCATTTGTAGTGGGGGTTTTATTTTCTTTAACCCCTGGTTCCAACTCAGTCACTCCAGGATCAATAACAAGAAGCTACCTCATGCCTGGTATGTATGGTGTCTTAACACCTAATGTGTTACATGCTTGCTATATGCCAAAAGCTGGATATAGACCATCTCATTTAATCCTCTTTGAGGTAAACACCATTATTAGCCCGATTATACAGGCTGCTGAAGCACAGAGTGGCTAGGAGGACCTTATTCAAATTTATATGAGTGGGAAAAGATTATGCTAAAATGTGAACTGTTCCGACTCCAGAATCCTCCTGCCTACCACGACGCCATCATGGCAGCCAACAAACGTTTATAAAATAATACTCATCATTGTACACATTACCTAGTTTTATGTGCTCTGCTGTCAAAATAAATGCTTTAAAATTTAAACATAAGGTAATATATGGAATGCTATAAATACCTTCTTACTTTTTGTTACCCATGAAATCTAAGTACTGTGGGTCAGAGATAAATGTAGTTGTTGAATGGGTATCCTTGATGCAAGTCAAGTTAAAGACACTCAGAAGACAGAAGAAGTGGGGAAACCTGGGGCTCGGAGCTCTGGACAGATGGTAAGTTAGATAAACGTGTTTTCAGGGTTCAGAGTTAGCGAGCCCCAATGAGAGATCACCTATCGATGGACATGATGAGAATTGCCTAGAAGGGATTTGAAGACCTCAGCCTACAACTCACATCCTGTTTATTGATGAGCATAAGTTAAAAAGTAAATTGAACCCGATCAAGAAAAGCTAAAATAAGAGTACCTATCTTTTCAGGAAAGCAGCTAAAGAAACATCAAGGATGGATGGGGTAGACAGACACATCATGAACCTCTCCTCTGCCTCATTGCATTTGCTTCCAGGCAGCGTCTTTCCAAGGAGACAGATTTTGAATGTGCTCTCAATGCAATGCAAACTACCCAGAGAAAAAGAGAATGAGGCATTTGGTGACCACACGAAACTCAGAGGGAGCCCTATCTTTTTATTTCTATTGAATTAATTGGCTGCTTCTTCAAACACCACCACCACCCCACCCCACTCCTCCCCCTGGAAGACAGCACGGGGAGGAAAGCCTGGCCAGAGAAGCCTTCATATTCCTACTGTCACTACTCTCAAAGGCACTTTGGATGACTCACAGCACTGCCACGTCCCCTGGCTCCACAAAGAAAGTGCTTGGAACAGTGTTGACTATAATTGCCACCAAAAGCTACTTGTAGACAGAGCTTGTTTTTGGCTGCGACATGCAGAGAAGGAACAAGGCGGAGAAAAACTTCATTTGTAGGGAAATAAAAAGGTGGCATCAGGACCCTGTGAGCCAGCTGGCTTTTAAACAATTAAGCTCACTTGGGAAAACAAAAGTTACAGCTCCTTATGCTTTCTACCATTACAGTTCTAGGTGGGGTTTTCTGGGTGACCATTTGGCACTGGATTTGGCACTAATATATAGAAATGTTTGAAGACATATTGTGCCATGTAGGAAGTTCTGTGATCAAGAAGCCTCTAGAATTGTGTGGGAACAAACAGACAATCTTATCCACCTTACTGGATTACAATTCAAAGGTACAAAGACTGGGTGTATACTTCCACTAAGTATAAATGTATACCAACCACTGTGCCTGACACAGTAGGTAATGAGTGAATGAATGAATGAATGAATGACTAAATAAGTGAATAAATACTTTCTAAAAATACCTTAGGGCCTTTTGAGCCACACTTCTCTTGCTCAGGCCTGCTTCCACGTCTGAAGCGTGGAAGTGTACTTTCCATTCTAATAAAGCTTTTCTTTTCTGCTGTAAAAAATAATAATTTTCAAAAAACTGCCTTAGAATCTCAGGATGGAAAATATAACCAGAGAAAACAAATACTCCACCCTCCATAAAATCAGAAACCTCCTTTAACAGCATTCCTATTAGAATACATCTCACGTCAATCAATTCACTATCCTTCTACCTCATGCTAGGAAATCTATTTCATTTTCAAATGCCTGTGCTTTTTTGTTCACCCTTACCCTGAACAAGAATCTTTCTTCCTGAAAATTAGAGCCAATGGCCCTCATTCTACTATCTGAGATTTAAAAAAATAAAATAAAATAAGTCGGGCCATTTTAATAAGACAGTACTTCAAATATCAAACTCAGTCTTGGCTCTACTTCAAGTTCAATATCCCTAGTTTCTTTAACAATATTCAATATTGTCTCAAGTTCCCTGACCATCCAATTCCCAACATTCCTCAAAGCATGACTTAAGGAATATTTATCTCCAAGTGTCACTCAACCAGTGTAGAATGGAGCAGAACTATCTGATTTTTGGTTTGAATAGCCTATTGATATAATTCCAGCCCAAAATGAAATAAGCATTTCATGAGCAGAAGGGACTTGTTAGAAAATACTTGTGAATGAGCCTTCAATTTCTGAAATATGCATTTATTCCTTCAGAAGGCATTTACTGAGTATCTCACGCATGCCAAGATGAGCCAGGTGGTGAGTACACAGAAGTCTTATAGTATGCAATGGGATGCCATGGAGGGTTTAAGAAAAAGAAAAAAACATATGAAAATAATTCCATCATTTTCCAATTTCTTTCCCACAAAATGACCAAAGCACCTAGGATCTTCTTGGGTATCTCATTTTCATGACCTTTAATACCCTAGGCCAAGAAGGCTCATATAGAGCGGGCTAGTAGAAAGAGCATGAGCCTGGATATGAGAACTTAATTCTAGTCTTGGCTCTGCCACTAATTCATTTTGTGACTTTAGCTTTGTCTATTTCCTATCAACTTATCTGTTCATGAAAGAAAGAAAGAAAGAAAGAAAGAAAGAAAGAAAGAAAGAAAGAAAGAAAGAAAGAAAGAAAGAAAGAAAGAAAGAAAGAAAAAGTAGTTCTAGGTCCTAAGACCTCTTTCCAGTACCTTGTATTCACAAAGTTGCCAGGTCTTGAAGCATTTCCAAGTAAAAAATGAAATCTCTCCCAGGAATAGGATGCTCCCACTCTCATTGTTATAGTTGATTCCTTCTCTCCCTTCTCACTGTTCTAGTGTGTCCAGGGTGCAAAAATACCATATACTGGGTAGATTCAACAATAAACATTTATCACTCACAGTTCTGGGGCTGAGAAGTGCAAGATTGAGATGCACAGAATGATTGTCTGGTGAGGGTCTGCTCCCTAGTTTATCTTTTCTCTATGCCCTTATATGATGGAAGGGAAAGGGAGCTCTTTGGGCATCTCCTTTATAAAAGTTCCACCATTATGACCTAATCACATCCCCAAACCCTGATCTCCTAACACCAGCACATTGATGGTTAGCATTTCAACATATAAATTTTGAGGGGACAAAACAGTCAGTGTACAGTACCCACACAGATACCTCTTTGATTTTTTTCAGAGCCAAAGCCATAGAGAGAGGACCCCCTTTTCTTAACCCACAATGTCCAGTTCATCAGTAGTTCCTGGCATTTCTGCCTACAAACAAATAGCTGAAATCCAATCTCTCAACTTTAACATAAGTACTATGTAGCTCTTTACTGCCCCCCACACAAACTATCCCCTTTTTACTCCGAAATCTATTCACCACACATAACCAGAGCACTCTTTATATATAAAGTTAAATCATGTCTCCAAACTCTATTAGAATCCTCCAGTAACTTTCTGCTACAGCTAGAATAAAATCCAAACTCCTTTTCTTCATTTGTAAGGCCTTTCAGAGCTGGCTCTGCCTCCCTCTCCATCAATATCTTTCACCATTCTCTTCCTTGCGCCCTAAACTTCTGCCTCAATGGGCTCTTTCTGTCCATCCAACACACCTACTTCTTCCCACCCTAATGTCTTTGCACTTCCTGTTCTCTACTAAGAATGATCTCCCCAGTCCTTTGCACAACACACTTTCTATTCTTTTAGATTTAGGCTGAAATATCACCTCCTCAAGAAGTCTTCCCTGACCACTCCATCTACAGAAAAAAACAATCCATTCCAAACCCCCTACCCCCACAAACACACACAAAGTTCTCATGATCATTTCCCCTTGCTTATTTCTATCCAAGCCCTTGATACCCTGTAATTATCCTGCTGGTTTATTTGTTTGTCATCTGTCTGCTCTACCAGTGAAAGTTCAAGAGAGTAGGAATCTGGTCTGTCATTCTATTCCCAGTGCTTTGCAGAGTATCTGCCTGGCGAATACTAGACACTTAATAAATGTTTGTTGAATGAAGAGTGAATAAGTGAAAGAAAGAATAAATTCTTCACTGCCACTCTCAAAGGAAAAGATGGAAATGGAGAAACGGAAAACATTAAAGAGGACCGTGATGATGAGACTTTAGGAAAAGAAAATATGACAAGGAGGCATGATCAGCCTTCGAAGTTGTACGAAACATTAAGAAAAGAAAGTGTGAAATGCTTAATAGCCAGAAGTATCCAACCAAGAAATGGGCTGCTTTGTGAGTGAGTCACTCCCTTAGCATGTGCAGAAGAAGCTGCACAGCCACCGCCAGGGCTATTGCAAAGGGGATTTACGCGTCCTAAGGGAGACTACCCTGGATGTCTAAACGATGAGCTCATGGCTGGAGTGGCCCCAGGCCAGCGAGCATGGGAGCACTAAAACCCTGGTGAGGTGCTTCCTCCTCCAATAAATACACGACATACGTTCAATTAGTTGCTCTGCTCTAGAAGAACTGTCGCTTAGCGCCCTCAGCAATGAGAGCTTGCTAATTGAAAACACTTCCCTCTATCTGCCTGAGAGAATTGGACTAAACTAGGCTACTGAAATGTAGTACATGGGGCAGGAGGGAGCCTAACTGGGCCAGGGGAGATGCAGTAGAGCAGGAGCGCAAATGTCTAGTCTGGGGCTGGGGAGGGGACAAGGGATTTGTTCATTTCAGCCACGATTTCAGAGAGTCTGGAACTCCAGGATTTTGGAGAATGTATTTTACCAGAAAATTAGTCTTCCCAAGTGAGACGTAATTTTTTTCATCCTTCACCTTGGAATGATTAATTCTAGTGCAATAGCAATGACAAAAATAAGACCTCTCCACCTCTTTATAAGGATATCAAATTTTGACCTGTCTTGCTTCTGAAAGAGGCATAAATCGGTATGTGAACTATGAATGGCAATTTTAAGACCAGGTAAGAGGAGCACACACCAGACTTCAAGGCAACAGCAGCAGCAGTGGCAGAAGACAATAGTAGAAAACAGTAGCAACAGAAGCAGCTACTATTGATTAATCAGCCTATGCCAGGCTTTATGAGAGCATTGCCTCCTTTCATATTCCTGATAATTTCATGAAGAAGAAGCATTATGGCCCCATTTTACAGATGCCGTAACGGAGGCCCTTAAGTTAAGAGGCTTGCCCAGGATCACAAAGCTAGTATGACAGAGCAGGGTGGGCCCCTGGTCTGCCTCCTGAGCCTGTGCTGTCAGCCCTGGACCTAACTGGGAGAGGCCAATCAGGCATCCTCCAGGGTCTGCTGGGGTTACTGCTCCTTCCAAGACTTAGCTCTTCCCTCTAAACTGGTATCAGGCTTTTGGGAGAAAAAAAAAAAAAAATCCAAAGTCCAGAATACGGGCACTGATTCTTTGATGGAAAAAATAGATCTTTAAAATTAATGTCTTCTGGTGACTGTATAACCATTTTTTCCCCTAATTTCTTCCCAACTGTGATGATTATTTTTACATAACCTTGGCTAGGCTGCAAAGCCAATAGTTGGTTAAACACTATTCTGGACATTTCTGTGAGGGTGTTTATAAATTATATTTACATTTAAATTGGTGAATTAAAGCAGATCAACTTCCATAATGTGGGTGGGCCTCATCTAATCACCCGAAGGCCTGAATAGAACAAAAGGCTGACCTCCCCAGAGCAAGAGGGAATTCTACCAGCAGACTGCCTCGGGATCTCATCTGTGTTATAGAATGAATGTTTGTGTCTGCCCCCCCCCAAAAAAATTCATATCTTGAAACCCTACCCCTCAATATGATGGGAGCCTTTGGGAGGTGATAAGGATTAGATGAGATTAAGAGGGTGGAGCCGCCATGAATGGGATTAATGCCCTTATAAGAGGACAGAGCTTGCTTATTCTTTCTGCTGCCATGTGAGGATGCTATGAGAAGTCAGCAGTCTGCAACCCAGAAGAAGGCTCTCACTGGAACTTAAACCATCCTGGCACCCTGATCTTGGACTTCCAGCCTCCAAAACTGTGAGAAATAAATTTCTGTTGTTAATAAGCCACCCTGTCTACGGTATTCTGTTATAGCTGCCTGAACTAAGACAATCTGCAACATTGGCTCTTCCTGGTTTGCCAGCAGACAGCCTTTAGACAAGGACAGAATTGCAACTCTTTCCTGAGTCTCCAGCCTGCCAGCGCCCCCCCACCGCCCCCCGCCCATCAAGGTTTGGACTTTCCAAGCCTCCAAAATCATGTGAGCAAATTCCTTTATATTAATCTCTCTACATATAGATAGATAGATACAGATAAAGATAGATATATAGAGAGAAACATATATATATATATATATACATACACACACAGTGTATGTATGTATGTATGTGTGTGTGTGTGTGTGTATATATAATAATATATATAATTGGTTCCTTTTTAATGGAGGTCCCTAAACCTAACTTTCTGACTGCAGAAGAATTCTCAAGTTGTATCCAGCAAGTTTTCAACAAGTTCAATCATTTCTTCACTCATGCCACACGTTGAGTACCAAGATTATAGGGACAAGAGCAAAGACAACATCTGAGTATGCCCAGGAATTCTCTTAATCTACTACAAAGGCACATAGTTTCTCTTTTAATAAAATAAAATCCAATTTGTTTTCCGGTTCAATCCCTTATCTTGGAGACATTAGCTGTAATGGGCCACTCACCCTAGCCCCTAACAGCTCTGTCACATTGCTCTCCAACCCTACCCCCTGTTTCCACTTAAAAAAAGAACAGCATTTGGCAATACATAAGGAGAAAAACACAATTAAACCCCAAAGAAAAAAAACCCACAGTCCTTCCATTTCAATTAGAATTGGCGGCTGTTGGAAATGGGCAAATTTAGAGCTGTAATACCAGTGGAAACAGTGAATTCTCAATTGTGATCAAAGGCTTCATTTAGCAGGCTGAAAGCAAGCATGGGCTTAATTGAACAAGAGAGAGATTGCCTCTAAAGCATGCAGGCATAATCAAATAGCCTTGAAAAATATAATGCATCAGATGGAGAGGAATTAGCCCTGGGCTCCAAATGCCCTCGCCTAGCTTATAGATTTCCCACCACCAGTGAGAAGAGACCTCCGTGGTCACTGGCCCCATCTGATGTGGGAATTCACTTTAGACCAGGGCTTTCAAAATCTCTGGCTATAATGCAAAGAAATACATTTATTTATATACAAGCCAGTATAGACATGCAGTAGTATAAGCTTTACAAACTAATACATATCATATTCATGTGTGACATACCCCAATATCCATTTTTTTCATGTTTTTAAATTTTGTCAAAAACCAAAAATTTAATTTCAAGGACCACTAAAGCATCATGACCCACAATTTGAAAAATGGGACTCTAGAGCATCTTGCTTAAGTAGCCAACCAGACTTTTATCTAACAATTGAGTGCTCACTATCTTCTAAGTTCTGGGGGCACAGCATTGAACCCAGACAGGTGGAGGAGACCGGTGTTAAATAAATCATCACACAAATGCATATTTAATACTACAAATTGAGGCAAATGTAAAAAAGAAAGAACAAAGAATGCAATGAGAGGCCATAATGGGCCACCTACTTTGGACCAGGAAGATATCGGGGATGGATGAGGCAAAGCCACTCTTGGAAGGACGTTAAGTTGGGGTGAAAGGATGGATAAAGTGTAGCCAGGCAAAGGGTGGGTGTCCACCTAAGCATATCTTGTAGTGAGAAATGCATGGTTATTTATTGCAAACTTAAGTAGTAATAACCCAGCATCTGCCCTAGTCAGGTGCATCAGCTTTCACCATTTGTCAAACTCTGGGCCAAGAACTTCATAATGTTACCAGGGCTTAACAGAAGCCAACTGCCGGGTTTGAATGCCAGGTCCATCTCTTACAGGCTGGTGACTTGGGGCAAGTTATTCAGTTTCTTTATCTATAGAAAAGGGATTATTCATGGTACCTGCCTCATCATGTTGGTACTAGAAATGAGTCAACACAAATGGAGGGGCTTAGAGAAAGGCCTGGTGCATGGTAAGTACAAAATAAATTGCTAAATAAAAGGGTATGGACTCAAAAATTCTTTAATAACTTGCTTTAGGCAAGCACCACCTGTCTATTGGCACATGAAAAGAAATCCATTTGCCATCCTGAACTAGCTGAATTCCAATTTTGTTTTCCATGCTAATATTCTAAATGTAGTGGGACAGAGAACTGAAGTCCTCAACTCCACAGGGCCCTACTGACAAAGGAGATGAGCCATAGAACCAGCCTGACTCCCTGCCTCCTAACTGCCATCTCTGGGCCTACATTCACCACCACTCTCTCCCGGCTGATGAATTTTTCAGTTCAGCACCAAGGATAGAGTTGATTTCTCCAGAGAATTATAATAACAGAATTACAGTATGTTTACTTGATGCAGAAAACCTCTGGCAAGATAGTAAATTAGGGGGCTCACAATGCTGAAATATCGTCAAGCTTTTAAGAGGCCTAAAAAGATCCAAAATGCCAGGTTCAAGTCACATCAATAATTAAAATTAAATTATTGGTGCTGAACTGTAAGTCATCTCCAAATATTAAAAACATTTTTTTAAACAGTTCTCCAAAGATAAACTCAATCTTGGCTTCAGGGAGGCATCTATCATAAACCCACAGCATCTGAGACAGAAAAGCAAGCTGTTCCCATGGTGTGCTGCATCAAATTCACCAGGATGGGAGAGAACAGGAGGCGTGCCTGGGCATTCCAAAACAACCGTTGCTAGGAAGAGATGAAAGAGAGAGAGAGAGAGAGAGAGAGAGAGAGAGAGAGAGAGAGAGAGAGGCAGCTCTAATATTTGTATATTTGTAGGAATCATTGTGGTTTACTTTTCACATTCATCTCTTCCCCTTGTCCTCTCCATATCTCTGCAAAGTAGGCAGGGCAGGGATTTTCAGCCCCATTGCACAGATGAGAAAACTGAGGCTTAGAGTGGCAAAGCAGCTATAGTTGTGACACGTGGTCAGTAAGCGGCAGAGATGGGGTGAAAATTCAGCTTTCCTGGTGTAGAGAAAAGATGAAGAGAATGGAAAGCAGTAGAGGAAAAGAGAAATGACATGCCTTTCAAAACAGCAGAAAAATATTTAAAGTTTAAAAGCAAAAAAAAAAAAACCACGTTTGGAACAACTCGGAGTAAATTCATACACAAAAGAAGGGCTGTTAAAATTATGATTGAACCTATTCACTCCTCAAATATGCTGATGGTATTGTTACTCTGTAATTGACACAAAAATAACTACCAATAGCCAACAATTTACCATGGGCTAAATAAAGATTGGTCTAAATACTCTACATGAATGATAATCCCCATTTAATCCTCGCAGTAACTTTACAAAGTAGAAACTATCATTTCACAGTTGAGAAACTCAAGTTCAGAGAAGTAGATTACTCACTGAAGCTCACACAGCTAGTAGAAAGTAAACACCAAACGTGACCTTGGTCTGATTGCCAAGCCCAATACCTTAATTGCTTCAAAGTCTTGCCTCCATAGACACCAACAGAAAAAGGTAAGCATTAATTGGACCAGACTGTAGGAAACAAATGCATCTATATCAGGCAAGGATTAAACTGAATGCTACACAGTTCCTGTGTGTCCCCGCAGGCAGCCTTATTCGGCTAATGAAATTGTAACTTCTATTATGCACTTGACAAACATTTATTAAGCTCCCATTATGTGTCAATCACTGTGCTTGATACTGGGAATATATTAGTAAATAAATAAATACAAATCTCTGTCCTCATTAAATGTCCTTTTGGTGCAGGGAAGGACAAAAAGAAAACAAAGTAATGCAAATATTGTATTCACTGGCAGTGCTGCAGAGAAAAACCAAAGCGAGAGAGGAGGTGGGGGAGGAGATGCGCTTTTTAAAAGAATGGCCAGTGAAGGCTTCATTGAGAAAGAAGTTGCTCTTCAGGTAAAATCCTGAAGCCAGCGGTTCAGCGATATCTAGAGAGGGAAAACTCCAGGTATCACAGACAGCACGTGCAAAGGCTCTGAAGTGGCAATGACAAGGAGGAAAGTGTGGCTCAAGTGAAGAGTGACAGGAGACCGAGGTCAGAGGCCTCGGGGTAAGGTGGTGTGGAGCCTTATCAGCCATTATTAGGACTTGGGCTTTGAGCCAGATGCGAGCATTGGGGGTTTAACAAGGAGTGTCAAGATCTAACATTAGACTCACATGGATAGGATAACTCTGGTGGCCATTTAGACAGCAGACTCACTGGGCCAGTGTAGAAGCAGGGAGGCCAATTAGTTGGTGAGAGATGATGGTGGCTTTTTACTAATAATTATGATGTTATATGGTCCTTTACTTTTTACCAATGTCTTCACTTAAAATATTTCACTTAATATTCATAAAAAAAAAAAAACCTTAGGAAAGATTATTGTCCCATTTTAGATAAAGAAACTGAGGCTTTGGCTTGTCTAAGTGGCTCATTAAGTGGCTTGCTTAAAGTTCCCCAGCCTGCTAGTGGCTGAGCTGTATCTTAAATCCAGGGTGACTTTCTTCCTTGTCCAGCACTCGAATCCCCTCCCAAGCAACAGCCTTGCCTCTTCGGCCCCCATAGTATCAGACAATACCCATTTGACCATCATGGCCACATGGCCTGACTACAGATGACATTGATATGTATCTAGTAACCCAGATCCCAGGCAACACAGGAAACAGAACACAACAAAAGGAAAAGCCATAGAGATCCCTCCGCACAGCAGCAAAAGCCTCTTGAGTGACAAGTAACAGGAAGGGAGGGCAGGGGGCCTTAGGATGTAAATTGAATGTTAACTCAGCATGTATATGTGCCCAGAACAATATTAGATGCCATGTAGGGAAAAGGAAGAAATAAAATTCTCTGTTGTCAAGGAGATGATAATACAGTGGGGAAGGAAGACATGCACTGTGAGTAGGAAAGACAATGCAACTAAAGGGAGATGGGGTGACACAGACGGAACATGCAGGGGCTCAGTAAGGATTGAGGAGATTAGACAAGTCTTCAGGAAAGGGAGCTCAAGAAAGGAGCCCTCTGGACACTTTCCGAAGGTGGTACCCAAATGCCATGATCTTTCTTCAGAGGTGTTCAGAACCACCTCAGGAAATCTTTCAAATGTTTTTTTCTAATGTGTTGGCATGCTATGCAGCCTTCATGAGTCTATATTCTTTTCCACATACATTTGTCTCTTTGAGGGTCCCAAACATACACACTGCCAGAAATGGGATTTTCATCGTTAAGACCAAGAAACCAAACCAAATAAGGATCCTTAGGAAGACCAATGAGGGATTTTAAGTGGCTAAGCTATGAAGGTCTCTAGTGGCCTGCTAGTCCGGAGGTCAGTAAACTATGGCTGGCATCTTGGTTTTGTAAATAAAGTTTTATTAGAACACAACATGTCCTTTGGTTTACATGGTATCTTTGGCTGCTTACACACTACAATAGCAGAGTTGAGTCGTTGTGACAAAAACCATATGGTCAGCAGAACCTAAAATACTTACTATCTGACTTTTTAAAAACATTTGATGATCCCTGTTCTCTTTCATAGCTTCATTCTAAAGGTAGGTAAACTGAGGCCCAAAGAAATTCATGAAATTAGCCAAGTTTATTCAATGAGTTTGAGTATCAGCCAGTCAGGAATAGAACAAGTCACATGAGGGTTGGCCATCCTTCGGTCATTTAGCTGTTCACTCAACAAGTATTTTTTATCATCACCATGTGCCAGGCACTGGGTGAGGGTGGCACCATGCAGAAAGCCTACAAAGACCCTGCCCTCAGGGCCTACACTTGAGAGAGGAGGAGAATCCAGGACATTCAAAAAGTGAAGAAAATAAACAGAATGATGGGACAGGGTGTGGCTCAGGGAGAGAAGAAAATATTTTTGGACAAGGAGTCAGGAAAGGCCTTTCTAAGGAGGTAAGAGTTGAACTAGGCCACAAGGGGTGAGGCCATAAAGGGTAGACAGGACAGTGTTCATGCAGAGGAAATTACAGCTGCAAAGTCAAGTACCTGAAGTGGCAATAAGCTCGGCGTGTGCACGGAATGGCAAGACGTGGCACGTGGCCAGAGCACGGCGAAAGGAGAGTGCACAAAGTGAGGTCAGAGGGGAGCCCGTGCCTGTAGGCCCATGGTGCTGCGTGTGAGTGACCAGCTCGCCCTTGAACATGTTTTCCTTGTAGTTATCATCATCTTCTTCTTCTTTGTCACCCCCAAGGTCTGAATCCTGGTTTCACTAGTATGATCTCACATAAACAACGTACATGTTTCTGAGCCCCCAGGAAATGGGGATAATTATATCTACCTCCTTGGGTTGTTTGGAGAATTAGATAAAACAAGGTGTGTAAAGAGCTTAGCCTTTGCACTGTGCCTGGCACATGCTCAACAATTTCATTAATAATCATTATTAGTGAGACACATGAAGGTACAACTTGCCACCGAATCTCAATCCTCCTGTGCCAAAGACATCAAGCTGTCAATGTACCACTAGGGGAACTAATGTCCAGAGAAGGCACTGACTGACTAACCCAAGGTCATAGAGCAACAGAGGAGAAGAATCACATAATAACATGGCCCTCCAGTGCATACTCGGCTGCTCGCTACACGTTACCAACATGGCAGCCGCAGTAATCCTCTGACTATTAGTCAGTCTCTAGGCAAATGCCACTGCACTTTTAAAACAGGGGTGGGGAGGGACTGGAAGGGGTTCTTTGAGCATCCCTGCCGAATCCAATTCAAAAATGTCCTGATGAAGTGCCTGCTACATATCATGGGACAAAGCTGAATCATCTACGCTCACTGTAGTCTTAAGGAACTCACAGGTTTGTGGGGAAGACAATTATACAATTATAATCTTGAGGTATGCAGCTTTACCAGAGGTACAGGCAGATGAAAGGATTATTTACTCTGCCTGAGGAGTCAGGGAAGGCAGACAGGATGTTGGAACAAGGGAGACAGAAAAAAAGGCCACCTTTTACCAAGAGTGGGGAATCTGGAGAAGGAACAGGTGGAACAGGGAGTGGTAGTGAGTTCAGTTCACAGCAATAGCAGCCATCAAGCACAGGGGTTTTCATCAGTGTTCTTGTTTTTCTTTCCACTCTGTGCGGATGTCTTTTCAAATCTCTGTAGCATTAACATACGAAATCAGAGCCACTTCAGGTGGAGGGGAGGAAAGAACAGACTGTTCATCTCCCTACTGCCCCCAGCGAAGTGAGAGCTTTTCCGCTCTACAAGTCTTTGACCCAATGACATGGGAGGTTAAGCCCCTAACACTAGAAGAAAGCAGTTTGAAAACCACTGCTGGGGCCTGCCAGCCGACAGGAGGCCAGAGAGAGACGGGCCTGAAGCAAAGGCCCACAGCAGAGGCAGCAAAACCAGGTGAGGTGTAAGGCCTTGGGTGCTTTTCTACTCCCTGCTACCCAATAGTATATTGTTTCTCTGCTCCTATTCCTCCTCACAAAAGTTATGTAAGTGGTAAGATTCAAATCTACACTACAGAAGAGGCTGGAGCCCAGATTCAGAGCCTTGGTCTCTGGACTCACTGGCCGGGGCAGGGAGCCAAGGCCGTGCCCCACCCGCACGGCACTAGGCTGCCTTCCGACTTTCCCTGGGCCTGATTATTTTAAGCTGCCTTAGAGGCCCCACTGGGCTGTGCCCAGTGTTATCTTCCATGCACAGTCACCACCTTGTTAAAAGGCAATCAGAGGAACTGACTTTAATAAATGTTAACACCCTCAGTGTGAAGTCTGGCAATTAAAACTCCTCGCCAGGACCTCTGAAACAGTTCTGCGGAAAATCCCCCATCTTAATAAGCTCCTGTCATGGGAGGACACTGAGAGAAAGGAGGGATGGAACGGAGGCATCGAAGGGAGGGAAACCGCCAGCAAAGGCCCGTTTCCCTAGTTCTCACCCCGCTCTCTGAGATGCCACGTCAGGTCAATGCCATCCAACAGGACTTACAAGCAAACACAGGCAGTCAGGGCTGGAAGACCTTAAGGATCACCTAGTCCCTTAGTTTTCCGACCTTAGGGTGCATTCGACTCACTGGAAGGGTTTTGTTAAAACACAGATTTACACAGCCCCATCGCTACAGTGTGTGATTCAGTGGGTCTGAGGTGGGGTCTGAGAACATGCAAGCCTAACACGTTCTCAGGTGATGCTGACACTGCTGGTCCAGAGACCACAGCTTGAGGACCACAGGTCTAGCCCAGCACCCTCACATTACAGACGGGGAACCCAGAGAGAGACAGGGACTTGCCCCAAACCTCACAACTAGCTAGTGCAGTCCTATTCAAAAAGACCTAAGCAAGCCTCTTGAGAGTGAGCTCCAAATATATGTTTTAAATTCATTTCCCCACCCCCAGGTACATTGTGTTTATTAATAGTCATCGTCACCATCATTATCGTTATCCTAAAATGAGATCTTTAGAAGTCAAGGGAAGGAACAGTTGGCGGTTCGCATGCTGAGTAATGGGACAGCCTGTCTTATCAATACACGTGAAACCAAATTGGAAGGGAGCACTCCTCAGTGTTTTTTGATTTCTGTAAATGGTGAGATTTCCTTTGTTTCTTTTTCCAATAGATCAGAGACAGAAATTTTCAGAGCCCTTAGACGCCTTCTAATCAAACCATTTTGTTGAGGCTCAGAGGTGGGAAGAGGTTTTCTCAAGGTCACACAGCAGGATGAGTGGCAGAGTAGTTCCCTAGTTCTCAGTCCAGTACTTTCTCATCTTCTTGGTCCTCCCCGGCCTCTCAAGCATCAGAATGCTCTAGTCTAACCAACAGTCCAAAGCTCGGCCTCTTCAGAGTGCGGGAGTAGCTGTCTGCCCGCTTTGCCACAGGCACCACACAGGCTGGGGCTGCAAGGCTGCATTTCGCCTCTACCACCAAGCTCTCTCCTTCCCCCAGCCCAGCCAGCATCACCCCTGACTGAAGCACTGCGTGCCTTCTCTCGGCTTTTGGCAATGCCATGGAGTCATCAAGAACAGAGGCCCCCAACCTTCTCCCTCTCCCTCTCCTTCTCTCTCTCTCTTCTCTCTCTCTCTCCCCTCTCTCCCCCCCTCCCTCTCCGTCCCTCCCTCCCTCCCTTCTCTCTCTCTATCTCTTTCTCTCTCTCTCTCTCTCTCTCTCTCTCTCTCTCTCTCTCCTCTCTGTCTCTGTCTCCACAAACACACACACAACCCCCTCACACTTTCTCTGTTGCTGGCAGGTTCACTTCCTGCAGGAGAATGCTTCCATCAGCCAGCCGCCTTAAGGGAAAAATCCCTAGAAGACAGTCGGCCCCCTGCCCCAGTTCCAACATTCCCACATCACGAAACAGCAAACAGCATCTCTGAGAGCTCCTGCTGGCAGAAAGGCAGAGAGGGAGGCAGCAGTCTCCTGGAGGGCCAACCACAGCTGTTTGGGAATAAACCCATATCACCTGGGGTGAAGCAAATCTGACGGTGCCCGGGCTAGAGTGGGACCTCATTCTTTGTGGAAACTGCAGGACTTAGAATCAAGAACCTGGGCTTCCAGGTAAGACGGGTGAGAGTTCAAGTCCAACCCTGCTACTAACTTAAGGTTTAGAGCTGGGGCTCTAGGGTCAGAGCCAACAAACACACATTGAGAGCTTTGCATATGCTGGGCAGTGTCTCAGACTCTAGAGACCCAGCAGGGAAAATCAACAGATAAGGATTACTGCCTCCACGAACTGACCTTGCACCAGGAGACAGACAATAAACATAACAAAGGTATGGTATATTTCGAAATGATGTGGTGATGGAGAAACTAAGCAGAGTAGCTAAGGGGAACTTGAAGACGCAGGCAACAGAGGGAGGTTGGCCAAAGCCATCCTCATGGAGTAGAAGAGACCTGAAGAAGGTGAAGAAGTTACCCAAAGAAGACATCTGGGTTAAAGGGAACAGCTAGACAAAAAGATCCAAGTGGTTACCCAAGCCGAACTTCTGGCTTCACCACTTTCTAGTTATGTGGCTCGAGGAGTTACTGAATCCTTCTGAGCCTCAGTTTTCTCAGATGCCAAGAGAAGATAATGACAGTGCCCACCCAAGGGGTTGTTAAAGGTTAAAAGTAATCAAAGTCCAGAAGGGCAGTGAAGTGCGCAAGAAATGACCCATCCCTCTAAAATGAGGAAAACGTGGGCAAAACAATTAAGATCAACCAGTTCAGAACCTGACAATTAATCAAAGCCCCAGAACGGCTGAAAAGCATCTATCCAAGAAAAACTACTGAACATCAGCAAAAGAGCAGAGTCTGTGACATTTTAACATGGGGCTATTCCCGTCCCTCCCCAGACCAGTGTTCTGGTAGACAAAAGACAGCAGCAATGAGGACAACAAAGGTATTTAACAGCACTGGGGGTGCCACTAAAAACACAGTATTTGAAAACTTACAGAATGCGGGGAAAGCAGTGGTTAGAAGGAAATTTATAACTGTAAATGCCTATGTTTAAAAAGAAAGATCCCAAATCAACACCCTAAATGTCCACTTTACAGAACTAGAAAAAAAAAAAAATGAACAAACCAATGAACGAACCAAACCCAGAGCAAGGAGAAGGAAGGAAAGAATAAAGAATAGAGCTGAAATAAATAAAATAAAGAATGGGGGCAGGGTGGGGGGGGAGGTAGGAACAGAGAAAAATCAATGAGACCGAAAGTTTGTTCTTGGAAAAGATCAACGAAGTTGGCAAACTTGTAGTTAGGTAGACTAAGAAAAAAGAGAAAAGGCTCAAATTACTTAAATCAAAAATAAAAGAAAGGATATGATTACTGACCTTAGAGAAGTAAAAAGGATAATAAAGGAGTACCATAAAAACTATATGTCAACAAATTAGGTAACTTCAGTGAAATGGACAAATTCCTAGAAAGACAAGAATTATTAAAACTAACTTTAAAAACATAGGTATTCTGAATTGACCTATTAACGAAGAGATTAAATTAATAATTTTTAAATTTCCAACAACCAAAAAAAGCCTAGACCCAGATGGCTTAATTGGTGAATTCTAATAAATATTTAAAGAATTAATATCAATTCTACAAAAATTTCTTCCAAAAATAGAAGAGGAGAAAACACTTCCAAACTCATTCTATGAGGCCCCTGAGGCCAAACCAGGCAAAGACATCACAAGAAAAGAAAACCACAGGCAATATTCCAAATGGGATTTATCTCACAAATTCAAGTTTGGCTTAGGATCTAAAAGTCAATCAATACAACATACCAACACAAAAATAGAATGAAGGCTCGATATCAGTAATCATCAGGGAAATGCAAATCAAAATCGCTATTTCACGTCACAGCTGTTAAGATGATGACGAGGATCAAAAAATAAAAATAAAAGAAATATTGGTGAGAAAGATAAGAGAAACTGGAACATTTGTGTATTGTGGAAATGTAAAATATTATACCACTGTATAAAACAATATGGATATTCCTCAAAAAATTAAAAACAGCTACCATATGATCCAGCAATCCGACTTCTGGACATACATCCAAAATAAATGAAAACAAGATCTCAGAGAGATGTCAGCACCCCTATGTTTATGGCAGCATTATTCACAATAGCCAAGATATGGAAACAACCTAAGTGTCCATCAGCAGATCAATAGATAAAGAAGATGTGGTATACATATACAATGGAATATTATTCAGCCATGAGAAAGGACATCCTGTCATTGTGACAACATGGATGGACCTTGAGGACATTATACTGAGATAAGTCAGACACAGAAAGACAAATACTGTAAGATCTCATTTATATGTGGGATCTAAAACCACTAAACTCATAGAAACAGAGTAGAAGGGTGGTTACCAGGTGCTGGCGTGGGTGGGAGAATTAGGGAGATTGGTCAAAGGGTACAAACTTGCAGTTACAAGATGAATTAGTTCTGGCAATTAATGTACAGCATGGTGACTATATTTAACAGTACTGTATTGTATACTTCAAAGTTGCTAAGAGACTCGATTTTAAATGTTCTCTTGAAATTATAATTATGTGAGGTGATAGGGGTGTTAGCTAAACTTATGGTGGTAATCAAATTTCGATATACAAATGTATCAGATCAACATTTTAAATTTACACAATGTTATATGTCAATTATATCTGAACAACAATAAAAATGCCTCCCCAATCTTCCCAATACATTTACCTCCAAAAGTGCCTGCCAAAATCCTATGAATTGTAAGAAGTACAATGGAGACTATTTAAATCAGAGCAGTACTTGTCTGCCCGTCACTGACCAGCCCTGGAACCTTGAAACATCATCTCTCAGTTCTAAAGCACCTTCCACCTCTAATATTCAAAGACTTGGTATCCCAACTAAATGTAAATTAGGTCCTGATATCCAGATGGTTGCTCTCATCTTTAAGATCCTGAATTGTTTGACTTCTGCTCTCAGCCCCATCTTGACCACCGTCCTCTGTGACCTTCTCCTGGTCCTTAAACACAGCAAGCCAGTTCCTCGCCTAGCAGCCTTTGCATTCACAGCTCTCCCAGCCTGAAGTATGCCTCCCCCAACCCTTCCCATATCTGGATCCTTCTCATCATTTAGGTCCAGCTCAAATGCAACCTCCTCAGAGTTGATCCCCTGATCACCCAAACAAAACACATGCCACTATATTATTCTCACCACTTATCGGTCTCTAAAATTCATATTTATTCCTTTTCTTGCTTCTCAGCCACCTTCCCTACAAAAACACAGATTCCAAAAGAGCATGGTTGTACTTAGAACAGGGCCTGGCACTTACAGGTTATTAATAACTATTTATTGAATGAATAGATGTCCTTTACTGAGTAAAAACCATATTAGCTAAGAAAGAATTGATTTGTCTGATGAATTTATTGACACTTAGCAGGGAGCTGAGTCCTGAGACCACAGGCTGAATAAGATTTCATCAAGTAGGAGGCAGGAAGGTTACCCTGGCATTCAGGCCTCAGGAAGCAGCAGAATAAATGTTGCTACCAGGACAAAGAGATTCCAAGGCCCAAGCCCAGACCCTGTCCCTTTCCTCTGAAACATACACGTGAACACACAAGCTCTCACACACTCAGGCACACTCACACATGCTCCAAACACTGCCTTCCAAGAAAAACAGCTCAGCAGCTGAGCTCCCCAAATCACACCATAAGATCACAGACAGAGGGGAAGATCATTCTTTATCTCTGTGTAGGAACCTCCATACAGAACCCTGCTGAGAGCAGGGTAACAAGACGAATCAGAACAGACGGTTTATTAAATTATCCACTGCATCGATTCAATGAGCACTTCCAAATGGCTTTATTTCTCTTCCTTTTTTTTTTTTTTAATCCACGGTTTTTTAATGTTTGCTTTTTTTTCCCTCCACTGTTTAGGATTCCTCTTAGGTGCTCAGATCATTGCTTTCCTTCTGCCAGCTGCTGTCTTTTATCATCCACCTCCCTGAACCATTCACGTAGCATGGGGGATGCAGCAAGAGTCATGTTGCAGACTAGACTGAAGTTAGAAGCTTTTGAAGTTAGAAGACCCACATTTGAGTCCTGGTTCTTCTGTGTAATGCTGGGCAAGCTATGACATTCTCTGAAGTGGTTTCCACAGAGGTAAAATAGGGGTGATGCCACAATTACCTTACCACCCAGGATGGGGCAGAGTTTAGAGAACAGGACATGTATCAGCTTGCTTCCCAAATTTCCCAAAGGGGAGGGGAAACAATTGTGAGCTGTCAGGACCATGTCAGCTAGATCTTTGCCCTTCTTCTAAGACACAAGATTATTTCACAAGTGCTAGGAAGAGGTCCTCTGCCTCCAGATAGCTTTACAGAAATGCTCCTCAGAAGTGCTTTCCATTTGGATTAATGGACACCCGCTTTGAAAAGGTAAACAAAGTGGTGGAAGAATGCATTAAGTCCAGCTTCTAGTCACTCTCACTGTAGTGTGAATCTGGTTAAAAGCATTAAATGCTTGGATAAGAGAATGAATCCGATAGAGTTTGGGCAGGTAGGAAGGAAATTTTAGAGCCTGGAGAATACTACAAAAGGGAGTTGGAGAGAGGGGCAGATAGCACCCTCTAAGAAGCTGTGTGATCTTAAAGAAAACTCAAATTCTCTAATCACCAGAATCCTCATCTGTAAAATGAGGGTTATAGCACCTACCTCAATGAATCATTATTAGAATTAAATGAGATAAAGTGTGAACCCCTTAACATGAGCACAAAAGAAAAAAACGTAGTGAAATTTAGCTACTGCTATCATTACTAATAGCAATACCATTATTATTATAGTTACAACTGCTTCCACCCTCACCAACAGTGGTCAACAAGCAGCAAGGGGCTTCATAACCTTGTTCGGAAAGATGTCTGCATTTCAAAGCCCTTTTGTGTTATTAATCTATTACTGTAAACAAACCACTGTAAAACTTAGTGATCTAAAACAACAGTCATTTGTTTTGTTCACAAATCTATAATTTTGACAGGACTGGGAGTGTGTGTCCGTGGTGGGGGGGAGGGGTCTCATTTCGGTTTCATATGACATCAGCTAGAGTAGCTCACATAAAGACTAGAGGACCTGCTCTCAAGATAGCCTATTCACATTACTAGAAAATTAGTGCTGGCCATTGGCTAGGAGTTCAGCCAGGGCTATGAGACTTGTTTCCTCTCCATGAGTAGATTTGGTGTCTTTGCAGCATGGTGACAAGGTTGCAAGAGTGAGCAACTTAAGAGCACATGAAAGCTGGCATTGTCATGACACAGCCTCAGAAGTCCTAAAGCATCACGTCCTCTGTACTCAGTTTGTCCAGGTAGTCACAAAGACCCACCCATGTTCAAGGAGAAGGGACATGAACTCTACCTCTTGATAGGGGGTATTAAAATCTAGAAAAACACAGAGACTAAAAGCATTATTGCAGCCTTCTTTGGAAAATACAAAGTACCACACCTCCCAGGTGCCATCATTTCTCAAGAATGTCTTCCCTAATTCTTCAGCTCAGCTGGATGTGTTCCCTCCTGTTGTGTCCAATGTTCTCTTGGTGCTCACATTACCCCCAAACCAGTCAGCATTGTCCTTTACTTTTAAAAAAAATGCAAAATAAATGGCACAGAGATAGTGATACACGGGGGAAACAGAGATGCTTCACAGTTCGATCCTGCTGTCAGGATGTGGACATAGACAAGTCTGAAATATAACCTGGTTCATTTTGAAACCCTTTTGGAACGTCAATGTCTTCATCTGTGAAAAAAAGGAATAATTATAACTACACCTCAATGCATTTTTGAAAGGATTAAACAAGTCAAACTTCATGAAGCACTTAACACATATTATTAATAAGCTTGGCTTCTAAGTCTTAGCACGAAAGTGTTAGCTGTTATTACGATGGCACAAAGTTGGAATTCATAACAATTCATACAGAAAATAGATTTATGTTACCCTAAGAACACCCTTGCATTATAACCAGTGGGAGTTAAAGATGGAGAAAATATCAAGGGTGAAGAAGAGGGAAAATACTTTAAATATTTATGGCATAACTTGTTTAAGCCTTTCACATGGAAGAGATGGGGGCTTCTATGACATCTCCAAACCTGAGTCAGTTTTGGAGGGGTAGAGAAAGGGGTGGTCGTCATAGATGGTGGGGAAGGGCATAAATGAGCCAGCCTGAAGGGCGTGAAGAATTATTATAGGGCAGAGAGAGTTCTGCCATGCTCGGCCAGACCACACAATGAGGCAGAGGACATTTCAAGCCCCTTTTATCTCTCAAAGTCTCTGCTCCTCCATTAGCAGAGATTCTTTTGATTACCAGCAACAGAATCTGACTTTGGCATCTTAAATCACACAGGGGACCTAGTGGAAAGATACTGGAATATCAAGAAAGGCAGGAGGAAGTTGGTTCCAGGGGCCTGGGCAGCAGGGACTGGAGGGTGGAGCCTTTTTATCAGAGCCCTGCCACTATGGGAACTCAGCTCCAGGGATCACCAGACCAGAGTCTTTCCATTCCAAGCTTCCAAGTCTCAGTGTCTTGCCTTGCTTTAGTCAGCTACAGCCAGAGGAGCAGGGTCCCATGGCATGGAATGGCTGTATTAGCCCATCCCATACGAAGGTGCAGCTCTGTTGGGTCAAGCAGCTAACCCACATCACATTTACTCAGTTGTGGCCTTGAGCCCCAGCCCTGAATACCTGCAACATCTCACCTCAGTACTGTGTGCCTTACTTAGCTGAGATCCATCAAGGCAATTGTCTCAACTGAAGCAGTTCTGGCATTTGAATATAAAGAGAACGAAGCAAAACGCAGCATCAAGAGGTGGGTATGATCAAGGCACCTGCCATCGAAAAGGCCCCTTGCCAGCTTCCTTCTTCTCCCTCTCCATGTCACAAAAACCGCCCTGCACTGGGTGGGATCTGAGGGACCTGGAGAAGAATCTAATCTCGAAAATATGTTTCCTATTCATCTACTTCATCTACCATGTGCTGGACAGTATGTTTAGTGCTAAAGATAGAGAAATAGACACTTTTTTATGGCAGATGATATGCTTAGTGGGTAAGAACCCAACTTGGAATGACAGAGACCAAAGTTCTACCTCTTCTTTATTGTGTAAAGAACTTTGTGTCATCAAACTGCAGTGATGTTTGGCTAATAATTGGGCCTACCCTGCAGGTAATTACAAGGCTTAAATGAGAGAAGATAAGTAAAGCCTTAGTGCCTAGTAAGCCCCGCATCTACGTGGCTGTGGCTCTTACTGTAACAAAAGAAAAGAGAACTTCCTTGTCACTTTTATCTGTCAGTGCCAAAGGAAACTAGAAATTCCTATTGCAGCATTAAGGACCGATTTCCCACCCAGTGTGGTCCGGGACCACAAACATCAGACTCGCTGGGGAAACCCGTTAACAACACAGCCCCCAGACTCACTCCCAGATCATCTGATTCAAAAGATCAGAAAAGGTCTTGAATCTGCGCGTTTCACAATCTAAGTGATTTTGATGCACAGTGAACATGAGTCCCAGTGTTCTTGACCAGAAAATTCTCTTACTTAAAAGCAAGGAAACTGACAACTATGGAAAGGAAATAATTCAACTTCAGAGTTCTCACTGGGAATTCCTGGATATATTAGTTTTATGTTGCTGCACAATTTATCACAAATGTAGTGACTTAAAACAGCATAAATTTATTATCTCGCAGTTTCTGTAGGTAAAAAGTCTACACATATAATGGCTGAGCTTTCTGCTCATTGTAACACAGGACTGAGATTAAGGTGTTGGTTGGGCTACAATCCTTTCTGTAGCCCAGGGTTCTCTTTCAAGCTCACAAGGTTGTAGGCAAAATATAGCTCCTTAAGGTTGTAGGACTGAGGTCCCCATTTCTTTCTGGCTATTGGCCAGGGGTTACTCTCAGCAACTAGAATCAGTCTCCTGTTCTTTCCATGTGGCCCCCTCTATCTCTGAGGCCAGCTATGAAGAATCTTCCTCATATTGAATCTCTTACTATCTCTAACCTCTAGCTCCAGATTTAAAGAGCTCCTATGATTAGATGAGGTCCATCTTTTCAATTTATTCAAATTCAACTGATTAATTACCTTATATGAATCTGCAAAATTCCTTTGACCGTATAACATAATCATAGAAGTGATAGCCTATCATATTTACAGGTTTTACTCACACTCACAGGAAGGAGATTATATAAGAATTAAGGACTCTGAGGGTCATTTTATAATTCTGCCTACCGCATTGGGACTATAATCCAAAATTTTGATAAAACACAATCTCATCAATCATTGCAATAATTTCCTAACTCCTCTCCCTAAATCAACATTTGTCCCTCCAAACCAAATAATTACAAGAAAAGGTCATCAATTTAAAATGTAGCTTAGAACTATTAATTCAAGCCATTAAGTATGCAGGTTGGAGATTCCTTGAATATATACTTTCCTTGGTGTGTCTATGTGAAAAAGTGACAATCTAGCTCACTCACAACCCTACCCTGAATCCAGCGAACACACCTAAAATGGATCTTAAACTGATGCTCCGAGCCCACCGCTCACAAAAACAAGCATTCACACAGAATCAGATAGGAAAGACAAAGGAAACTATCTTACTGCCTCCTCCCAGGCCTTCTATGTACATTATCCCATTTAGGAGTCAAAGCAACCTTATGAAATAGATATCCTCATTCCTATTTTATGTTAAAGATTTTGAGATTTTGGTTGTGTAACTTGCTTGAGACTATCGTAGGTAGTAAGAGACAACATCAGGATTCAAGCCTAGATCACTCCAACTAGATCACTGGTCATATCCAGGTTTTATCTGTGACTTCAGTTATACATTATAAAGGGGGAGAAAAAAAAGAAAGAAAGAAACTCATCCAGCAAAACAGGGCAGTGTCCCTCACACAGTTTTAAAAAATAATAAAACACTACATTTTGTTCTTGCCCTAAGTATAACTAATCTCTCCAACAGTGTCAGATGTATTACTAATTACACAATTATATTATGCAGTCATGTTTATAATAAAATTCTTGGAGTGCTTTCAGCAAATTCAAGTTTGAAGAAAATGGCTTGCTTTAAAATTATTTACTAAATTAAGCAATTCTTTACTCAACATTGTTTTTAATAATTCAAGAACAGGATGTTTTATTATGAACATTTCCCAAAAATGAGTTAAAAAAATTATTCTTATTAGTATGCACATGGTTGCTCTAGCAAGGTATTTTTTATTTAATATTTAATATTCCAGCTTTTCCAAGGGTTTTTCAGTTCTTTCAACTGGGATTAAGTTGCCTCTCCCTTCTGTGCCCAGAACTAGCAGAGCTGGGGAGAAAAGGCCACAGTTTTACTTCCCTCAGCGAGTGACTACAGATGCTTGCAAATCCTTGGGAGGAAGGAAAATTAAAAATAAATAAATGAAAAGAAAATAAAAGAACGAAAGAAGAAAGAAAAAAGAAAAAAAGATACGATGACAGAAATTTTTCTCCCCTTCCAAAGATACAACATCTCCCATCCCACATACTCCTCTGCAATGTGACTTTGCCACCCTTCATCAAAAAGTGGAATCGACTTGTTCTCCTTGACTCTTGGAGGGCATGTGACTGCATGGACCAGTAGGATATGGCAGCAGTGAAGTGGGCTCAGCCTTAACTGGCCTGGCAGCTTTTGCCTCCTTCCTCTTGGAACATTCTCGAGATACTCCCTCTCAGAACCCAAAAGCCATGCTGTGTGACATCTGCCACATGAAGAGACCACATGCAGGCACTCGAGTTGACAGCCAGCCTCAATTGCCAACTGTATGAGAGAGCCATTTGGATACCCAGTTCACTCAAGCCTTCAGATGCCTGCAGCCTCAGCCACCACCACAGCATGAGCAAGCCCAAGCAAGAGCCACCTAGTTGAGTCCATTCAACCCACAAAACCTGAGACATAATAAATTATTGTGTTAAGCCACTGAACTTTGGGAAGGTTTGTTATGCAGCAGTAGATAACTGGATACCCCTCTTCCGTTAGTCTTATGTGTGAACCAAGACAAAACCTGGCAACTGGGTGATTGTGTCTCCAAAGGAACAATTAGAAATTTCTTGCTCTTCTTTGTACCTCTGTTTTCCCATCTACGAAACACTGAAATAGGGCTAGCCCAGGGCCACAACCTAGAGGTCATCAAGGATAATCACTGGTTAAAGACAATATTTCTAAAAATCTGGTGGAAGTTTCACATTTATATGTGATGAAGCCACTAACTGAAAACCAAGTTTCCTTGTTTTTGACTAGAATTATACAACCCAGTGTGTCAACACTGTTCCCCTTCTGCTAGTCAGAAGCTGGTTAGCAGTCACATATGGCTTGGTACCAAAAGTGAAATAAAGAATTAAATGCTGCCTAATTCATGCAGTTTGTTCAGCATTAAAAAAAAAAATTCAAAATGGGAGGTTCCTGGATGAAAAAGTACCCCAAAGATGAAAAAAGTGGTAATACCATACTAATGGTAATGTGACCTATAATAATGGTGATGACCACTTATTATGAACCAGGTCCCATGCTGTGCTAAGTGTGTTACAGTATTAGCTCATCAGAGCTTTCAATAATCCATGAGGTAAGTACAATTACCATACCCGATCGACAGAGGAAAAACTGAGGCAAGAGGGACAGACTCCATTGTGTGAAGCCACACAACTGGTTAATGACAGTACCAGGATTCAAATTCTTCAGATTTGTAAGTCTGCATAACACTGGCTCCCCTCCAAAAAAAATCTGTATTTTTGTCTAACGCTTAGAGTTAAATCTCCCCAAGTATTGTTCCGTTTACTTCCCTTCCTCTTAGTTCATGTCCGGGCTATTGGTGTTTGAGGAAGAGTATAGGTCATGGCATGAATACGTGGAACTAGGAGTTTCATAGGACCGACTGGTCAGCATCATTCAGGAATAAGCTCTCACCGCGGCTGGTGGGGTGGGGAAGTTTGTACTAACTGTTTGGGGACTTGTCCCGACATTTAATAACGTTGAGGATGAGGCTACACCACATCCCAGCAATCCTTGTTCTAGGCGTACACCCCAGAAAACCTCATACACATATAATGAGGAGGTACTTACATCGAAGTTTATTATAGAGGGCTGATTGCAGAAGCAACCTAAACATCTTTCAACAGGGCAAGGGGAAAGTAGCCGCTATATTATTGTTATTCAAGAGATCACAATACACACATTTAAAATGAATCAACTAAAACTACAAATTTCGATATGGATAAACATCAAAATCATATTAAAGGAAAAAGTTAAGTTGCAGAATGAAATATATGGTACGATTCCATTTCTATAAACTTATACAATGCAAACTTTTTACATATTGTTTATGTATGCATATATAGGGAATATAAAGCGTTATAAGAGTATTAAACACTTCAGCCTAATTATGATTAACTCTGGGAATGGAAAAAATAAGGAAAGGCCACATAAGAGTCACATTTTATTTCTGGTATTTTATTTCCCAAACTTGCTGGAAAATACGTAGGTGTTCATTATATCATCAATTAATTTTGGGTACTTGTAAGATTTCATAATTTTTTAATTGCTTACAGACCCAACTTCTACATTATACCCAGCTTTTTGGTGTTGAGAATCCTCTGTTTAGCTATTTCCTTCCTGTGACCACCTTCAAGACCCTAATCTGAGTCCCATGTTCTCCATTGATCAAAAGATACTATTTACTTTGAGCTTAAAATGCAAACAGTCCTGAGATGGTTTACATTTTAAAAGAAGACTCAAATACGAAGGGCTTTCAAGACCTAAAGAACTAACTTTATAATGGTGGAATGATTCCTATTGGGTCCTACAGGGGCTCTGCTAAACCATATTCAGTCATTCTAGAAATATTTGCTGAGTACCTACTCAGTGCCAGGGACTCAGAGGCTGCCACTTTGCATCTCTGCAAGGGAAGGTTGTGCCCCTGCAGTTGTGCTCTGCAGGCCCTGGGCCCCAGGTGCTGTGGGGTTCAACAGTGACAAGGCATCAACGGGTCATGCTCTATTCACGTAGGTGACCATTCGAAATGGAATGAGAATATTCTGTCATGGATGACTCTGTTGTCCCACTGCCTCATTTTACCAAGTGGGGAAGAAAACAGAGGCCCAGAGAAGGAGCTGGAGTTGCCTAAAGTCACGGAGCAGAATGAGGATGAGGACTCAGATCTCTGGACGCCAGGTCAGTGCTCATTTCTCTGCCTATACCATCTCTTTCTATACCCCATGAGGCTGTTCCTGAGCAAGGTAGACAAATGGAATAAAAAGGGAATTATCTATGCTTTGTTCCTCAAAATAGTGTCACTTGTCTCCCCATTTTCTTCCTTTACTACTTCTCCTGGTTTTTAAGCAGTAGGTACTAAAAGGCTGCAACCACTTCCTGTGCTTGTCACACTCTTGCTGTGGATCGGTGCTACCATAGTCACCAGTTGCAAAGCAAGATCATCCCTTTGCAGCAAGACACAGGCAAGAGAACAGCTCTTCCAGAAGAAGCTAAGGAGGAGGGGAAACAAAGGCATTGAGAAAAGAGGAGAGAAGCCCAGGAGGCTGCATTCTCACTCCAGCCCTGCCATTCACATACTGGGTGAGCTTGGATGAGCCTTTCCCCTCTCTGGGCATCCACCTGATAGCCAGGTTCTAAGATAACAATGTCCTAGCTTTTATCAACGACAAATATTACTAACCAAGGTTTGCAATTCTAAATCATACATACAACATAACCTGATCACCACAAGTTCATCTGCCTGATCATAGGCCCTAGAAAGCCACAGATAGGTTTTGTTTCACAGCCGCCTGTGACATGTGAAGTCCTCCATTAGTTCCCCATTCTTCTGGGAGGTGTGCCCAGATTTCCCCTCTAAAAACCACATTCTCCACTACTTTCAGCCAACAGGCTTTGCAGAGAATTTCACCCCCCTCACACCATGGTTGGATCGTAGAACCCATACCCGCCCCGCTGACATCGCAGTTGGTTCAGAGGTGAGCTTGTGTTCCAAGCAGAGGCAATGAGAGAAACTGCCTTTTGCTGGGAATGCTGGACTGAAAGCAGATGCTCCTCCCTGCTGGGTATAAAGCTGAGACGAGGGTAGGCCTTGAGTTTCTGCTCTCATCTTGGAACCGGAATACAAACTTCAGCAACAGGAAGTGAAGCCAAGAGATAGAGAGAAACAACTTGGTTCCTAATGATGTTATTTGAACCCCAGTTTCAAACCATCCTTGAAGCCGTCCCTATTCTTGGACTTTAAGTGCCCTGAACCATTACACTTTCTTTTTCAGTTACAGGCATACTTTGCTTTACGTGTGCTTTGCTTCACTGCACTTCACAGATGTTGCATTCCTTATGAATTAAAGACAAGACCCTCTACCACCAAAAAAATACTAATCTTATTGTGATACTCACTTGATTGAGGTGGTCTGGAACCAAACCCGAAAAGCTTCAAGTTTCTTAACATGTACTTAACATGAGTTTCTATCACTTACCATTGAGAGAATCCTGGATGACTCTCTGTCCCACACAGGAAGGTCACTGGGCCTTTCTTTGATTGCCTTCAATGATGGGGACCACTCTACCTCTTAGTATTTCTTCCAAGCGCATTTTTTCCTTGCCTCTGCAAGCCACTCCAAGGAAGATATATCAAGGGGCAGCTGAGAGGACAGAGAGAAAAATGACAGATGTGAAGAGTGAGACCATCCACAGCTGCAGGGCTGGCTGACATTTATGGGAAGTGTTAAATCACTAGGGTCTTCCAGATTGTTTAATGTCACATATTGATTTGCTTTTGTTTCCCTGAAGGGAAGAAGGATTTGACTAACAGCCAATGTTCCCATGAGAGCAAGTGCCAGAAGGGTTTTACTGAACACAGAAGAATGAAAAGCCAGAAAAGAAAAGAAAAAGGGAAGAATGATGGGTTGTGAAATTGGAAAATAATATGTACTTCACTGAGGCTGACACAGCCCTGAATAAGCAGGTGAAGGAGGTGAAATTCATCTTGGGCATCATGCCACTTCCTCTAATAGCATCTGTAATCTCTTTCCTACTTTACTGCTCCTCTCCCCAAGGAGACACCATCTTGATATGTCCTGGACACAAAGGTAATTAGAGTTGTTCTCAAGCGATTTTCATACATCCAACACTTGATCCCTTCACGTACTCTCATCTATCTAATAAATATTTGTTAGATGTCTATTTATGCCAGGATAATCATTTTTATTGTTGCTGTTCCTTTTAGAACACAATTTGAATTTGCAATAAAATTTATAATTATAATTTAAATTGTTCATTTTTTTCTATTTACTTGAGGATCTGGACCTCACAGTGTCCCCGTGTGGTGAATATGAAAGAGACTGTTCTGCCAGATACCAAAGGAGAACCAGGATTGTCCACTGCATCTCCGCACTGAGTCCAGTGCCCAGCATGAAGGAGGGGCCCAAGCAGCAGTTCACAGATGAATTACACGAATATCCTTTCCACAGAGTAGGGAACAGAAACACAAAGAGAAGCACCAGCCCAAGTGAAAGTCAGATGGATTAGAATCCTGTTGCTGTTGTTTTTTACATCCCACCCCACACTACCAGCACTCCATCCCACTAGAGCCTCTTAGATGCAGTTTTACAAAGAGTTAGAAGTATAGCCAGCCCTCCCCAGTTCCCAGTCTTTTTTCCTCCACCTAGATGCTGAGGAAGTAGCATGCCACACAGAAGGCATGCACAGTATTTTCTACCAAACCTACACCCCATGGCCACCACACCAAGAGGGAAACAAGAGAGGGGCTGATAATGGCAACTTCCTCCTGGACCATCCTGGTTTCCTTTTGACCCACTCAAATCTAAAGCTGATCTGATGCTATCAATGTCGCCATCATCATCATCATCACTGAGGTTTACTGAGTGCTTACTATGTATCAGGCACAGCCCCAAGCCATCTCACATGTATTCACCTCACTTAATTCACCAACAGCCTTGTAAGGCTATGATGTAACGATGAATAATGATGAATTATTCTGTTTGCCAATGAGAGAATTGAGGCTCAGAGATAGCGACAAGGTCACATAGCTAGCTACTAATTGGCAGAATCTGGATATGAATTCAATTCTGTCTTATCCTCCCTCTCTTCCCACCAGAGTCAGAACTAAACAAACAAACAAAAAAGACATTGTATCTTCCAATGCAGGCAGCCCTTGACTTCTTACCTGCTTCATTTATTTTTCTCTGTAACAAACTTGCTGTGTGACTCTGAGCAAGTCGCTTAGTCTCTCTGGGCTAGGATCTCTATATCTCTATATCTGTAGAAGTAAGGAGCTGAGCTAGAGCTACCTGGCCTTGAGGTGTCCTTCCAGCTCTGACATTCTATTGTCAGATTCCTTCCTTCCTCTGCTGCCCAGAGTTTAGTACTGTTGCTTGCAACCAAATTAACTGCTGTTACCGAGAGCCTAGAATAGTCACCACTTACTCAGCACTTACATGTACCCAGGCCTTGTGCTAAAAGCTAAACTTAATTTCATTTAGTCTCCATTACCATCATATGAAGTAGGTTATTATTACCTCCACTCCACATGTCACGGAACTGAGATTCAGAGAGGTTAAGTCACTTGCTCAAGCTCAAGCACGTAAGTGCCAGAGCCTGGGTTTGGCACAGCTTTGCCTAACTGTAAGGCCTGTGTTCCTAACCTCTACATTTGCAAAACAGCTTCTAAATTATATCCCTATTAATTTTAATCTTCAAAGGAGGAGCAGGTGCCAAAACCAACTGGTACAACAGAACGTGCCATGTTTATTCTGCAACCTCACATGCCTCTTGGGCACAGCACTGTGCCAACTGGAAACACAGAAAATCAAATAGGTCAATCAAAACTTATTCATGAAGGGTTATTCTGACATCTTTTCAGAGAGCATTTTGAATAATTTTCTAAAATTGCAAGTTTCCCCAGGCTGGGGACCTCAGGGACCTACTTCATCTCAGCAGTCTGTATCTGGCTGTAGCAACTTGACTGCACTCACTACAGAAGTGACCTCCTGGCTTCGAGCCCTCTACTCCTTCCCTTTCTCAGAAAACCCTTCATCTTCCAAAATGGCAGCCAAAAATATTTCATATGCTTGGTTATTTGGGAGCAATTTAAAAGTGGTAATATTTAATTCCTACTTTCATTATTTTTAAATCAAGAGTTTGATTTTAAGACATCAACTTGGCAAGCAGAGCAATAATAACGTGCCCAAGAGTGGAGAAATAGAATGCTATTAACAAGTGCCTTCAAATTAATCGGAGGATATTTCCAACATGGAAATGCACCTCTTAACACCCTTATCTTTTTGGGCTCATGCACCTGGCTATGGAAGAGATTTACACTTGCAAATTCTAAGCTCTAACAGAGCAATATTTCTGCTTTGACCAAGCTTTAAGTAGTTCTTTAAAAAAAAAAAAAAGACTTTGTTGTATTTGTCATTGAGATTTGTTCAGTGTGAAGAGGTGGCACTTGCAGGCATGAAGGGAAAGTGAATATTTAAGGACTAGCATAAAAAAAGTGGAAGAGTTGATCTTTCATGGAACTTCAGAACAGACTCAGTGGGAAGAAAGATTTTTCTATTTCTGCAAATTCTGTTCATTGCTATTGTTTTGTTTGATGGGGCTGAGTTTGGGTTCAATTAAAAATATCTACTGGTTACCTCCAGCTGACAGAAAGGAAGCAAAATAAGAACTATAGGAACAGCGACAGCTGTTTATGAAACATGTACCACATGCCTGGCACTGTGTTAAACTCTCTGCTTTGAGTTATTTCATTTAGCTTTAATCCCTTCATCAACCCAGGATGGAAATCCTGTTATTTATGCTATTTTACAAATGATGGAAATGAGAGGCAGGTAGACTCAAAAACTCGCCGAGAGTCACACAGGAAGTAAGTGGCAGAGCGGGGGCATTCAGAGCCCAGAGCCTGCCTTCCAGGTGGCTTTGTAATTCTGCCACTACGAAAAGGTCCCCTGAGCCCCCAGAAGCTACAGTCCTGACCAAGGACACCTTTGCCAATGCCAGGCTTCAGTGTGAGAGCTGCCTGTCTGTAGTATTCTCTTTCTTTCCAAGGACCCCACAGACTGAAAGAGCTCTGTAATATAATCTACACTCTTTCCCCACTCCATGTTACCATGAGGTCACTTTTGGTTTTTTTTTTTTTTTTTTTTACCAGAAAGTCAAAATTAACCTGTCCAAAGTCAGAAGCAACAGCAGTGTCTCCAGGATCATCCTTTCTCTCTGCCATGTCGCTACTGTTCCCTCCGCACCCTTTCCCCCTAGGACTACCCATCGCAACACGTCTGTATTCTGTGGGACTTCTCTCAGACCCAGCTCCCTCATCCAAACTCATCCATCCAGTGTCCTGACACACATTTCTACAAGTTGCCCCTTGTCATGGTGAGCAACTGAAAGAATCCTAGAACGTCAGAGAAAGAAAGTCTCAAACATCATCTTATCCATTTTCCTCATTTTAAAGATGGGAAAACAGTGTTTCAGAGGAAAAAAAGGGACTGGAGAGCCTCCAGGAACCTCAAAGGCAATGCAGGATTGGCATATAGGAAGAAAATAAATCAGAACCTCTTTTTCATTAATTTTATGTTGAAATTGAGGAAGAAATTGAACTTTACTACTACGTAGCGTACAGGTTAGCACAGAATCCTTTAGCCCGAGGTGAGAAAGTCACTTACTATCTAAAGCACACAATGGATCCTGAAAAGAGAATGGAGTGACACAACTCAGAGGAGACAAAGGTGAGCTTTCTCTCGTCTGCTTGGTTTTAGGGTATTGCAGTGTATTGAAATGTATATGCTCCCGGATGTCACTAAGGTTGTTAGTTTATAAAAGACATAGGCTGCTAAATAGCAAAATATTGATACTGCTCTGTAATGAGGCAGGAATTAATCATGATAATCTTTTAAGCCCCACTGAGATTAGCTGATTACTTTAAGGGTAAATGCTGAAGAGTTGTTGAAATTGAAGTGAAGCTACTCATTTTTTAATAAAAAATTTAAGTCCTCCAAAGTTGCTTGAAAATGAAACTCTTGGTATGGAAAGAACATTTTGAAACAGATGTTGGAAATGTTTCCTCATTGTATATTGCATAAATCATGTCCTGAATAAAACTCTACTTCCTAATCTGTTTAAAAATCTTCCAAATGAAGAATTTCAGTGATTTTTACCCAGTTTTAAAAGTTAACCAACTGACTCCTAAAAAGATAGAATAAATTTTGACCAAAATCTTTACATAAAGTGGACAGAATTTAAAAATAAACATAATGATTTTTAAAACATATCCAATTATACCCTTCTTCTAATTGAATCAACATATCTCTGTGTAGAATTTGTTTGATTTTGATAGTAAAAATCAAATGTCAAAATAAATAGAACTTGAACAAGAATTCATAAATGTCAAAGTCTTAAACCAAGATTTTTTAAAAAAGTACAGAGAAACATAGTTCAACCACACTGATCTCTCTAAAATATTAATAATATTTATTTTACATGCTATATGAATAATATTTAACTAAGAGCAAAATAATTGGTTCTATTTAAAAATGTTTTATTTCTACTCTCATGGTTTTAAATTTCCTACTAGCTGTATGTTTTAAAATGTATTAAATGTCTAGTACAGTAGAACTTGAATGTGATTAACTTTCAAATAAATGTGCATATGTATGAGATGTATGCTCGACAATATTTTACTGAGAGGGGAACGATCCAGAAAGTTAGGCAGCTTCTGGTCTAAAGGCTCACAACTAGGAATGTGGAAATCCAGGGCCCAGAAGCACTCCTGGTCTCCAGTCATTTGCCCAAGTCAGAGCAACTCAGCTTCAGATGCCAAGTTCCTGCCATGGCAGTGGGCAGATAAGAACAACTAGGCCATCTGAGCTCCCTGAATTCAGAGAAAACCCCAAGGGTCACTCTACAGCCCTATCTCAAGCCTAACAGGCTGCATGCTATTTGGAAAGCTTCACAGGGTTTGAAATTTTATGCCAAGCTGGTATCTAATCATATTAATTTCTCCTTAAAATTTTTCAAAAATTTCCCCCTGCCTAAAGTTCAAAGTCCATGGACCTTTCTCCATTTTCCACTGAGTTTCTCTTACCAAATATGAAATAAATTTTACAAGAGGAAATCTGTTAAAGATTTGGGGGTACCTCAACTCAACAGAAGTTTAGGTAGCCATTAAAATAAGATAGATATATAATTATTGCTATAACACAGAATTGTGTCCATAATATATTGTAAAGCAAAAAGGCATATATATATATATATAAAACCCCATATATAGGATATGTACAAAACATATGTGCAGAATAGCTCCTCCCAACACACACACACACACACACACACACACACACACATTCTGGCTACAGCTATCTCTGAGTGAGTGATGGGTTTGGGGCAATATATTTTTCTTATTGCTCATCTGCATTTTTTTCTATTACAAACTTGCATTATTTGAGTTTTTTTTAAAAGATTTTTAAAAATTGAACTGATCCAAATAAACATTTCCACTGAACCGTCTCCAGTAGGAGTTTTACAACAATGAGAATGACAACTTCCATGGATGGTAGTTTTGTTTTAAAAAGCCTTTTTTAATGCATTCTTTCCTTCAATCTTTACAACACAGTGATATTACCAAAGCATCATATAAAATTGTTTCTCCCCTGCCCAAAACCCTTTCTAAGCCTAGTTACTATTTCAAAAAAAAAAAAAAAATGCCCAAAATTTTTGTATGACATTCAGACTTTTTATAATCAGGCTTATCCTACCACTTTGGCTTCATTTCCTTCTGCATCACTACACATATTCTAGCTGCCCTGTGGCTGAATTCATCATACATTTTTCTGCCTCTTTTTACGCTTTTCTCTCTAGAATCAACTTCCTGTACATTCTGCTTTACAGACTCCCGTTGGTTCCTTAAAACACAAATAAAATGTTTCTCTATTGAAAAATCATTACGCAAGCATTCTATTCTCACTTATCCCATAATCTTTTCTTTCATTTTTCTTTTATAGAATTATTCCCAGAAAGGACAGCAAGCCCCTCAAGAGCAAAGGCCCTGTTTATTCGATTCTGAACTCTCAAGAGCGAGCGCAATTCCTGGTACATGGGAGGTGCTCGATAACTAGTAGCTGCCTTAAGGAAAAGAAAGGCACCCCTGCACAGGACAGAGAACGGAAAAAGTTAGGTTAGTATAGTATCCCAAGACCGGGCCAGACTGAGACCGGAAATCACGTTACGGTTCAACGTTAAGTGACAAAAAAAGACCAAGCAGGGGGTGGGGGAAATCTGACAGTTGATATATTTGAGTCACCCCTATCGGTTGGGGCATCTATAGGTCTCACTTCTCAGTTAAGCTCTGCCCTGTAATGACAGAAACTGGATCTTTCACATAATGTTTGGGAAGTGAAAAGACCTGCTGGAAGCTCTCCATGGTCCTGAAGCTGTTAAGCTCTCATCCACCCATTTCCCTTCACTCACTCAAAAAGAAATTACTGGTGTCCTTCTGTAACAGGATTGTTATTGGCTCTAGATTAGAAATTCAGTGGTCAACAAGACAAATAATAGTTCCGGCTTCTTGGGATTTACATTATAATCATGGATAAAGACACTGAGTAAAGAAAAAATATAAGCTCAATTCTGATAAAGGCTATGTAGAGAATTTGAATAAGGTGATATGATAAATAAAAACTAACGTTTTTAGATTGGGTGGTCAGTAAAGGCCTCTCTGAGAAGATACTATTTGAGATGGAGTCTGGAGACAAGAATCCGCCAGCCAAACTTAGGCATTCGAGGCAGATAAAACACCCTGGGGGAGAATGAGCTCAGTGTTCAAAGAACAAAAACAAAGCCCATGTGGCTGCAGCATGGTGAATGAGGGAAACAAGACCTGGAAGAAAAGGCATAACCAAATAGAGCTTTTTATACTAGGGTAAAGAATTTCGTTCTTTCCAAATGCAGTGAGATAATCTTGCAAAAAAATAAGACTTTCCAGGCAGGACCTACAAATGGATGAAGGGCTTTGACCCTCCTCTCAACTAATCCTGAACCTTAATCCTTGGGACTAGCCAACCCTGTGATTTCTCTAGTTATTGTCTTAATCTGAAGACCAGACTATCTAAAATTGTGTTTTAAAAAATAAAATAAAATTGAGTTTAGCAATCAAGACAGAGGGAATATAGGGAAGGACTACATGAAGGTGAGAGAGTAGATAATTAATAAGTTTCTGAGGGACAAATATAAAACCTAGGAAAGTCCAATAGAAAGTTGATAATCAGGCCACTAGAATGTAAGCTTCGTGAAAGCAGGGACTCTTTCTGTCTTACTCATCAAGAGATCTCCAGTGCCTAAAATGACACCCAACTTTAGGTGCTCAGTATATACCTACTGGATAAACAAATAATAAAAATGAACAAAAGATATGGTGGCCATGCAAATGTACCTCATAGGGAACATGGTTTGCTAAGGGCCCCTGCTGATGATCCCCACCAAATTCCTCCTGGGCTGCTCCTGACCAGTGACTAAGTGTGGCAGGGACACCGAGGCAGCACATTCCTGGAGATATATGACTCCTGATAGCCTCAATGAGCCTTCCTTCGACTGCCTGCATATCACCCGTGATGCTTCCACCAAGCTTCCATCTCTCTCTCCCTCATTAGGGGTCAGATCCGTGTTGTGGTCTGATATCTCTCCCTGACTCTTCTACCTCCTTCCCTATTTTTTCACCTAGTTGTTTCCCATTAAAAAAAAAATCCTTGGACATTTAATCCCATCTTGGCTTCTGCTTCTTAGAAGAACCAAATGAATGTAAAAGATTTAAGAGTACTGCTGAGCTAAAGACTAACAGAATCTCTTGCTTCTGTAGCAGTACATCTACTTATGTATTTCCTTCCAAGGCGGGAATTAAGCAACCCTGAAGTTCAAGGGGAGGACAGGCAAATAATTGCTCCTAAACGGAAAGGGAAATTAAGCAGGACAAGTTGAAGGAAGAGTCTGAAAAAGACTCCTTTTATTTTCTCCCATGTCTTACTGTACAGAACCTACTTTATATCCCTAGTAAATTCTATTTTAATGTCTTTAAAAATTAGTTCCCCTGTAGCTACAATTTCCGAAACCCCAAGTGTTTTAACAGGAAGCACTTTCTCATCTAATCCCTTGAATTGCAATTGGTTGATAAAGAAACCAGTAATTGTGGATTATAGTTGTTATATTTTAAGATACACAAATCTCTTATACATCTTCGATAGAAATTTATTCTCGTAACAACCATGTAAATGAAGTGGAACAAGAAATATTATCCCCATTTGACAAGTAAGAACACTGATATTTAAGAATGCAAATTGGCTTCTTAGTAATTTGTGGAATATAGAGTACCCAGGCCTAGGCAGTTTGACTTGGAGCACAGGTTTCTGTCTCCACGTCATGCTTTCTGTCATAGTTAGTCCATGAAGTGAATGTCTTTTTTTCTTCTTCTTCCTAGCAAACATTCTGCTTTCTTCTGATAAGAGCACTTTTCCTCAGTTTTCAGATCACATGTTAATTATGGAACAAATTCCACCACACCTCCAGAGGTAGATATGTGACCCAAGAGAGGCCTGTCGTAATACTGAACCCCATGGATAGGCACATAACCCAGCAGGGCCACTGAGAGCCACCTGAAATCCTTGCTGAATCCATTGGGTTGCTAAGCTGGAGGCAGTAAACCATATTACCACCACATGGAAGCTCTTTGCCTGAGTGAAACACTACAGTAAAAAGCAGGGCTGAGAATAGAACTGGAATGAAGAAACTGCAAAAGCATTTTTCCTTAAACTTCAAAAAGTCATTGGTTAATTCTCCCTGGACATGTTAATGTCTTCACCAGAAAGAATAAAATATATAGTGCCTGTAATTCCATGAGCTTTAGATTTTGAAAGAGTGGGGTAGTTGGTCACTGAAATAAAGAGATGAAAAATAGAGATAAATGTGTCTCTCTATGAGGTTCTCAGAGGAAAAGGAGAAAAAACTTTAGATCACTATTGGTAATATAAGAATTTACAAATAAAATCTCATTCCAGCACCCTCTATCCCCCTTCCTGCTTTACTATGTGGCACTTATTATCTGACATACAATATGGCTGGTTCTTTGTTCATGGCCTATCCCCTGCCAAGGACATAAGCTCCATACAGTGACTATGCCTGTTTTAGTCATTGCTCCCTCTCTACCTCCTAAAATAATTTACAGAATACCCAGAATACAGAATACCCAGACCTAGGTATTTTTACTTGGAGCACAGATTTCTTTCTCCATATCATGATATAGAAAGTATGAATAGATAATGCTTGAATATTTGTTGAAAGGTATTTGCATTTCTACAATTCTTACTCTAAACTATGTATTACAGGAACATTAAAATATTATAGCAACACCAACTGATGGTTATGTTCAACTATTTAAATAGAGTTCTATATTCATCCCAAAAATAAAAATCCCAGAAATATGTGGTATAAGCCATATCTTCATTTACCATACAAATTGGGATCATGGTTGGTTGAATCATGAATTGTGGCAGCATTACCTTTACAGTGAAAGCAATTCAGAAGAAGCAAATAGGCTATAGAATTGTGCTGTCTGATACCTTAACCACCAGCCACATGTGGCTATTGAGCATTTCAAAGGTGGTGAGTCTGAACTGAGATGTGCTGTACTAAAAAAAAAAAAACCAGAGCTTCAAAGTCTGAGTACAAAAAAAAGAATGTAAAATATCTTGTTAATAATTTTATTTGATTAAATGTCAAAAATGTCAATATTTTTATATATTTGGATTAAATAAAATATATTTTTAATAATGTCTTCTGTTCTTTTTTTCTTTAATACAACTATCAGAAATTTAAAATCTTATGTCTCACATTTCTAGCTTATGGCTCTTATACCAGAAAATTTGAAAATCTAAGACCTGAATTTGTGGCTCACCTCCTACTTCTGTTGGACAGATCACTCTGGGGTGATACGTTGTACACTCAAGCCTGAGTAGTTGAATGATGGACTCTGAAGTCCCTCTCTGTAGCCTCTGCCTTGATCATTCAGGAAGCATCAAGAGTCACTGTTATCATAAAAACTTTCTCTTGGCTGCATTCTTTTTTTTTCTTGAGCCCTCTGTTTAATGTCTTCATAAGGTAATGCATTTTTTTGTGCTATAGGTTTCCAGTAGTGGAACTCCTCACAACGCAAATGCCAGAGAGGGTAGCCACAATGTGTCCTGGGTACCTGAAATTTTTCACTCATTCATTTTGATACCAGAGACAGTTTGATATCTCTCTGTTAAAAAAAATCTTCCACATCAAATCAGCAACATAGAAAAAAAAAATTGGCTTCTCTTAATCCTTACTCTCTGACTACAATGCAGTTTATAATAGTCTATTTTCTTGGGATTCCTATTTCATTTTTCATTAGTTTCATAAGTTTTCTCATCTGGTCCTATTAACTGATAATTTTAATTGTTGTTTAACTACTTTTGGTGTCTATTTGTTTTATTTCTTATACCCAGAGTGGGATTAAATTAGGGTTCATATTGCCCTCCCTTCTAACTCAGCAACAGTTTCCGAGACAAGGCCTTCTAATTCTTTGCTTCAGTCCTGGTTCTCAGGAGACAATAATTAAAATGAATGAAAGAACCCACCTAAGCTCTCAGGAATACTAGCTGCATTGTTCAGCTAATTTCTCAACACCAAAAGAAACCCAGAGGAACTGCTCTGATTTCCCAAAATTCATCAAGAGTCACTGTTATCAGGTTTAGATGCTACCCAACCCCTTTTGTGATTTCTCATGCTGAGTTTTCTGGCTAGACTTGTTTATAAAAGGACGAGGAGGCAGAGAGACAGGTAGTGTAGTCCTCAGACCGGGCACTTCAGAATCACCTCCAGTATCTATCTAATTATGATGAGTGTGAAGTGTTGTCTCCAGGAAAGTTCATTAGAGACTCAGTACCTAGAGGGTGCTCATGTAGGAGGTGCCTAGCACATGCCAAAATTCCAGCCTCCCAGAAAGTAAGCAGGTGTTCATCATAAACCATGTCATTTGTACAAATAGTTTAGGCCCAGTTAGGGGATGCTGGGAACCTCCCCAAATCCAAGTTTCTAGATACCAGCCAGGGGTCAACCTTACAAGCAAGCCTCTCTAAGGACAACATTCTCAAGCCTACTATTTTCCCTTTTTTCTGCACAAGCAAGAGAGTCTTCCTGCACCTAGCTACCAAGTGCATAATGAGAAGGAGAATAGAGCAAAGGCAGACACTTCACAAATGGGTGGAGGAAAAATGAAACCCAATTGGACAAAAACATTGGGCTTACTTCTGCCACAATATAAGGAACTTAGAGATAAGCTGCCCCCAGTGCAGAAGTCCATGGAGGGTCAGAGGGGTATCAACTGCTTCAACGGTCACCAGAGGAAGGTGACAGAACTTCTCAACCCTGAGAGAATGTGGTGCTCAGCTGAAACTAGGGGACAGAAATCACGTGGTCCTCACTGAGTGACTCAGTATAGCCAGAGGTCCTATTCACGCTAGTGACTCACTCCTACAGAAACGCAAAATCCTGAATGCGCAGGAGGGCTGTCTATGGTGGGTTCAGCAGAACCGAGCCTCCCAGCTCCAGGGAAGGAGACGAACAGAGGTTGCAGAATTCTAGCAGGGGGGAAGGAGCACAACTATCAAACGCTTGCAGCTGAGGGAACTGATCTTCAGGATGTTACTATTTTATTATTCATTTCACTTAAGTTCTAATGGTGCTAAATAGAAATGTGTTGGCTGCTACCAGAATGTCTCTTTTTTGTCGTTGAGAAGAAAAAATTTAAAACTCACTTATAATTCAAGAAACATCTTCAGAAATATTTTTGCTTTGTTTGATCATGAGGTTAGAACTACAAATATGTATCATATGTTAGGCCCAAACTTCCCTTAAATCAACAAGACACAAGGGCATTCTTGAGCAGAGATCTAAGGGATAAAAAAAAAAAAATCCTCTGGAGGTATACAACTGCTCTTGCCTTAGAATTGGAGTTGGAGGTATTTAGAAGGTGATTGCTTTTATTTTGAAAAGTGATTGCCTGAAAATTCTTGGCATCATCTGAGAATGACCTCAAGGACAAAGAGAAAATCTAAATGAAAAATGCTTTCTGTAGCATTGATAGCTCTTCATATCAGGACTGAAAACTTCGCTATGTTTATGGCCCAGTGGTCTTTGCATTTTAGCTAAAGGAACATTTTCCTTAAGCATGTAATATCTTTTATAATCAGAAAAATCCTTCAGGTACCAGCCCCAGGGGAAGATTGAAAAGCAAGGTGAGTTTATTTGTTAGCTTGACAGAAAAATGCTTGGATCCTGGGAAGGCATAAACAATGCCTTCCAAAGAGCATCTAACTCCCTCTCTCTGAATCTATTATACTGATAGTCATCTACTAGTAATTTGCTTTTTAAAAGACTACAAAGGTGAATTCTGAAGTAAGGGAGCCACCAATTTTGTTAGATTAGAAGGGATCTAGGGAATTGTGAAGAAACGATGAAATTTCTGCCTCAGTCTATGAATGATAAAGGAGTCTGTCCAAAGATGTAATCATCCAATAAATAGTGCTGTCTGTGTTTTACACTCATGGGAAAGATGCTCTAAAAGCTTTCATCATTGCCGGCATCTTGTGTCTTTCTCCATCCTCTTTATCACTAACAAGTGGTAGAGATAGTTGTATTTGGTATTTACCTTTGGGAAGAAATCTTGTTATGTTAAAATGCACTTGATGATTCTATCATAAATCTGTATGTAAAAACACAAAATGGGAGGAAGGAAACTAAATTGTATTTCTGCTGAAAAGCAATAGGTGGGTACAGAAGTACTGATCAAGTTATCTTCATCCTTCAGTGGGGCCCGGGGATGACAGTTTTTCACATCAACCTCTTGGTTGCCGAACTATATTAAACATCTTCCTGGTTGTCTGTAATTTTTCCCCTGCACCAGATTTCTGAGTTACATTTGAGACAAAATGGAACAAGACTAGCATGCTGTCATATTTTAGAATGATTATGGCCAAAAGGTATTAGATTTCTTGTGAAAAAAATTTCAGGGTTAAGGTTAGGACACAATATGCTATAGTATAATGGTTATCCACACCCCATGATTCTTTGGAGGTACTACAAAGAGGGTGACAGGAAAACCAGAATGGTAGAACTGCCCATCACCCCTACTTTAATTAAAACTACTCCACCCTTATCCGTATTTATGCATGTATGTGCATGTTTACGTATGTGCGTACGCATTCATGTAGATATGTGTATCTCTCATATGACTGATTTGAAAAAAAAAAAGACTGTTGCAAAAAAATAATTGAAAAGTTTGTAAACCATTTATAGAGATGACAAAGTAGAAAACTAGGATCAAAAGATTAAATTCCTAAGTGGCCTCAGGCAGGTAACTTCACCTCTCTAAACCATTTTACTCTTATCAGCTAAATAAAAGGGGTAACCTTTATGATGTCCAAAGTTCCCTCTAGCTCTGGATGTTTATGATGCTTCGGTGGTAGAGGGAGTGGGCAGAGGGAAAGGAGTCAAACTGTCACACGCATAAAGAACTCTCCCCAGAAATCAGAGCAGCTATCGACACCCTCAGAAGAAGTAAATTGCCTTTTCCTGTATCATATCAAATGCAATTCTTGGCAAAATGCCTGAGTCCCCAGACTCTTTCTGAGACCACTGCAGGTCTACAGAAAACAGTAGTCCACACCCTGCATTAAATGTAATGGCTTTTCTTCCCTAAAGATGCTTCACTTCATTTCCGTACCGTTTACCCATTGCTGTGCCCAGCACTAGTCTGCCTTTGAGCAAGAAAATCCTATATCATCCTGGAACATTAAGGACTATGGGCTGATATTTGAGACAAATTGTTGCCAACCCTCTAGAGAGGGTCATCCTATCAGCAAATCACAAATGAGGTCAAAATAACTTCAGCCCATCAGCCACACTTTCTGGAACTTTTCCCTCTTGCCGGGTATCAATTTGACAATTGTGTGATGCTATGCTAGAAGCCAAGATTACAGACATAAGTATATCATGGACCCCTCTTTGAGAAGCCCCTGGCTTGTGGGTAGGCAGAGAGCACCCACTCATGTAGAGTGCCGAGAACTCTGATAGGCGAAGGCAGACGTTACTCTCTATCAGTGTCCAGTAAAATACCTGGTACTCGGTATATAGTAAGTGCTCAATAAAGGTCTGTAGAACAAATAAACGAACCTATGAGAATGCAGAAAAGAGTACAATTAGTTTTGACTGGGCTGTGGGTGGAGGAGAACACAACTGGAACTGTTCTACTTAATCATAGGAAGACTCTGATAAGATCTGAAATGACTGATGAGACTTGTTGCTGTTCCAAGTAGATATTCATCTCATCAGGATGCAGGAAACCTTCAGCCAAATGAATAAATCTTTAATGTTAAAAGTCTAGACATGACTGGGTGGAGTTTCTGAGGGTTGGTTTGTTTAGTTTTGGGGATAGGAAGGGGAGAACTGATATGTCTAACCTCAGTTCTAATATTTACTCCATGAATCTACCCTTTTTTGCCCTCACTTCTGCCTTCTAGGAATATACACACAAAGCCATAAGTGATTTATAATTTAACGCTAAACATGCTAGTTTAATTGAGAGATGCCAAAACACTAGAATTTCAAAAAAATATAATTAATGTATTTCAATTTACTCAAATTTTTTTCTGTAATTATAATTAATGGTGTTGGGGTTAAGATTGCCCAATAAAATACTGGACATCCAGTTAAATTATAATTTCAAACAAACAGCAAATACTTTTTTAGTATAATTAGGTCCTAAATATTCCATGGGGCATACATAACCCCACGAACCAGTTAAATCTGGCAATCCTAGCTGGAGATAGAATTGTGACAGTCAACAAAGTAGAGAGCTGCATTCTAAATAAAAGTTACCACCAAATTCTGAAGCTCATGTGTTAAAATTGTCCCACATTTTTTCATGTGGTCCAATTTCCTTGGAATTCCATTAATCCAACAAACATTTTCCTTTTAATGGATATTTTTGTGAGATTCTTGATCAAAATGGATTGAGTCCAGATAGAATATTCTGAGGAAGAAAGCTCAATAGAGTTTGGCTGATAAAGACAGACTATTGTACAAAGCTCAAGGCCAGGCTCAGGATAGTAACTGTAGACTGCTTTATGGTGTCTGCAAGGCTCCCCAAGGTCCCCTTAACTGCTCCTCAGTACATGTGCCCCCACAAGCTATGCTTATACAACATGACCCTGTCCCCAAATCACAGTTGCTTATCCCATTTCTTTTGGAAATTTGGAAATGGAACTGAGAGATTCTAATTCAGTCTACGGTAGTCTTTTGAATAAAGGAGATACAAGTTCAGAAGCTATGACAGAACTATAATCTGACATCTCTGAAGTATAAGAAAAAAATTGGTCTTTGAGGATATAAACAAATAATAGACAAAAGCAAACATTCAGAAAGGAAAAAAGGCCAGAGACTGAAAAGTCTCATTGTCTTCATTCTAGCCTCTTCCAGGGTCCAGCTTCATCACTATCTGTGATTTTCATGAAAACAACCCATAGCCTTATAAGAAGTCTCCCCTTTTACTTAATCTAGTTCAAGTCAGTTTTCACAAATGACAGTGTCCCACCTAATACTGCAGTCAATTCATTTCTTAACTTGTCTCTTTTCACAAGGGATTTCAGGCACTAACGAGTAAAGAATGGATGTTCCGGTGGATAGCAGGTAGACAGACTGGTTTCTTCCTGAGAAGGCAATCATTGAAGAGCAAAGGAACTAAACTACTCCTTTCTTCTCCTTTCCTACTGCTTCTAATCCATCTCTTCATTTTTAATTATGTCAGTTGGGCACCTAACTCAGTTTCAGAATCTGCTTTGGGTGCTGGGATACAGCAATCAATAAGATGACCAAAGATCTGCTCTCCTAGACCTATGTGCATGTAACACACATACATGCACATGCACATACAATGTGGCAGTGATCTAGACCAGATGATGCTGGGGGGAAAAAGGAGTGCCAAGTTCAAATCCAAGATATGTTTCAAAGAAATAAACTGAAGATGAAACACTGAATATGTGGATAAAAGAAATACAGATGAGAAGGTCATTTCCATTTCTATCGTCCAGGAGAATGGAGATGTCAAAAAACAAAACAAACAAAAACAAACAAATGAACAAACAAAAAACCCTAGAAATTAAGAAAGATTCAAACTAATTTATTATGCTCTATGTACAGCACAACTGTTTCTACTGTCAGCTCTGAATTATCAGCCATCTTGAACAAATCCACGTTCTCTTCAGATTTCAAAAAGGTAACTCAGAAACTACCTCCTCAGATCTAATAAGAAAATCAGAAAAAAAGAAAAAATGCCTAGGGATCAAACTGATAGAATTCTACAGAAGAAGGAAAATATATGGCATCTATAAAGAAGGATAAATATCTCAGTGTAAAACATCCCAAAAGAAAATTGAACCACGTATGCATAAGAAAATATAAAGTAGCTAGCTGATAAATTTAAAATCTCTTGATCTTCCTAGTAACCAAAAAAAAAAATTGTAAATAAAAATAAGAAACTTATTTTTCACCTATCAGCTTGACAAAGTTGTAAAAGAACAGTAACACTCAGCACTGGTGATATAGTGGGAAACACACTATGGTGGACAGAAGTGAGGATCCTTAATGCTGCACAGAGAGATGTTTGGTGATACGTATCAAAACGTTAAGTATGTTTGCCCTGTGACACAGCAATTCCACTTCTCAGAATTATTTCTCAAGAAACAGGAGGACAATGACATATAGCTATAACTATGATATATTCACTATAGTTATATTTAATATAGAAAAAGATGGGAACTTTTCAACTTAACTTTCAATCAATTAATCTGGGGATTGATCCAAAAAAGGTACATATCTGTACAATGAAATACTAACCAAATGACCATGTAGGTCTATATTACACTTATTGGCATGAAAAAAAAAATGCCTACAATTTACTACATGAAACAGAGAAGTTGCAAAATAGTATGAAAATCATGGTCCAATTTTTCTTGTTTTTGATATATATATATGTAAATTTATCATCAGGAGAAAAACTCTATAAGAATATTCACTATACCATCAATAGTGCTTGTCCATGGATGATTGGATTATGACTGATATTTTTTTAAATATATATATCTTCATTTTCTGATTATTTTCAAAGAGAAACTTTATTATCAAAAAAGGTATTAAAAATCATTCCCATATAAAGAGCTCATTAGTAAGAAAAACTATAACTCCAATAGAAATAATTGGCCAAAAGATATCAGTGAGCAATTCATAAAGTTTAAATAACATACAAACATATGTAAAAATATTCAGCTTTAGAAGTAATCAAAGAGATGAAAATTAAAATATTTACACCTTTCAATTTAGCAAAGACTTTTTTGTTTTTGTTTTTTATAGAATACACAGTGCAGGAAAGGGGTATTTAAACAAACATAATCAAACACTGCTAATAGACATGTAAAGTGGTACCACGCTTCTGGAAAGCAATTTTGCAGTGTTTTCCAAAAATTTTTAATTTTTTAATTTAGTCATATACTTTGATGCAATATTTCTACTCTAGGTAGTATTATAAAACAAATAAGTACATGCATATATGTATATATATATTTTTTAAATACACACACGCAAAAATGTTTATGCAGTCATGTTAATTATAAATAGCAATTTTAAAACAAAATAAATATTTATCAACTGGGGAATGGTTTGGTATATCTTAGAATACTATGAAACATTAGGTATTATATTTATGCAGTTTATAATAATACAGAAGACATTTTTAAAATATGTTGAGTTGCACATATACATTTTACATGTATAAATTATATGTGTACATGTAAAAGCTAAGTAAAAGAAAATAAATAAGAAAAAATTATAACAAATTCTTTAAAATATCTGTGAGTAGTAAGACTAGGACTAATTTTTTTTCTTCTTATACTTTTTTGTATTCTCTAAATATTAAACCATGAACAAATTATTTTTATAACTGAATTTCTCTCCAATATTTTTCTCTAGCTTTGGTAAGCTTTCTACTCAGCATTTAAATATTTCATTTGCCAAATATAGTCAAGCCCATTTTGTCATGTCCTTCCTTTGTCAAAAAACCTCCTCTAGTTCGGCATTGCCTATGATATCAAGTTCAAATGCCACACTGACATGATTTCCGAAGACTCCATAAGCTGCCTCAAAACTTCTAACCTGCCTCTTTCTTATTCCTCTCCTTTAAGGATCATTCTTGACCACTGGTTCATTCCTAGTCTCAAACCACCTGAATGGCTTTTCCCCACTCACCTCTGCCTCCCTAAGAACTGTCACTCTTTGTAAAATTTAGACAAGCCCCACTCCTTCAGGAAGCTTGCCATGATTACACTGGCTGTCCTGATATCATTCTTCTCTCAATCTATATTGCTCATGACCCACTTTGGCCCTTACCTTACACTGCCCTCTCTAGCTAATTAGGACAGCATTTTTCAGGTAGGCTATGTATTGACACAAAGAGACTGCACACACACACACTCACTAAATATTTCTGGATACTTGCAAAAATAAATCAGAAACTTAAGCCAAAGGAAAATGGCCATACAGGGCAAAAATTTCTCAGATGTCCTCCAAATCGCTTAGTGAGGAACCATCAGCTACCCATGACTCTCCACCAAAACTGGAATCTTCTGACCTGAAAATTTTAATTTTAGCTGTATTAGTCTTTTTGTTTTATAACCCTACATCACCACTCAATAAGAATTTACCCAAACAACCTGTGCATTTAATGATTCCATGTGAGGGAATTTTTCTAGATGTTAGGCCTTCCTGGTCCTTGAAACAATCTCAGCATCAGTGAGGCTATACCTTCACCTAGGAGGGAGAAAAGTTGATTCTGTGCCCAGGACTCCTGAGGAGCATAGCTCTTTCAAGTACCCCAGGGAGCTACTGTCCCTTCTTTGGTTATTGAATAATTCACAAGCACAGGGCTTTACCTCAATGAAGACTGTAAGGGTTAGAGAATGGGAACCAGTGCTCATTGGTCACTCACTGCAATCATCAGGGTCATCATCATATTAAGCACCACCAGTTTTGAGCCTCTCATGTGGGCCAAGAACATGGCATACATTATCCAACTCTCTTGACAACGCTGTGACATGGGTATATCACCTTCACTTTTTCAGAGACACCGGTTGTCAAGGTCAGTACCTTATCCAAGTTGCATGCCTCAAGAGTAGCAAGACCAGATACAGGACCTCTGCCTTCAGAGCCTATGATCTTTCCACTACCCCATGGGCCTCTCTGTAAATGCTCCATATCCACTCTAATGTGTTAAAGACCATCTCAATCAAAAAATCCTTCCATACGTCTAACCCAATTCCTTCACGCTGCAGCTGTAGGCCCTTTCCCCTGCTCTGTTCCTGGAGGAACTGGTCCCCCGGCTTTGAAATAATTGCTCTTCTGCCAAGATTATTAAATCACCCTTTGACCATCTTTTAGGCCAAATCATTCTCAGCCTTCCCAGGCCTGATTTTTTGGGCCATTAATCATTTCCATTCTCACCCCAAACACTCTTCTGATTCTCTGTAGCCCTCTTACATGCTCTCTCCATTTTGAAAGGTACTTAAGAATTTCAAGGGGTTTTAGGGTGGGGGGGAGGTGTATGTGTGGTGGGGAGGGGTATGATAGTTGGTGGTGGGGAACCTTTCTGTCTGTCCAAATAGAATGGCTTGTTTCTGAGGGGAAAGAGATAAGAAGAAAGCTCAGAGGGCTGAGGCCAGGGAAATAACATAGAGAAGGAAAATAGATGAGTTTAAATGAAGATGAATCAGAAACATGGGATTAAATTTCCTGAAGGCCTTCAATCTTACCAGAAAATGCACTGGATAAAATAGATTGGGATTTGATTTATCGAGTGCAAAATGTTTCCTTCCATTAAATTTAAAATAAAATAAAATAAAATAAAAATAGGCAAGGTGCTGAGTACACTTCCAGCCCATCAACTGTCGGATTAGGCACTGGCCCTGGGTAGGAGTCGGGTCAAGGCCAGGTGCCTGCCTGAGCCTCTCTGGATTCAGCATTTTCTAGCAAGGTGCTTCCCGCATTAATAAGCATAGGAGGCAGCAGGGGTGTGGACACCAGGCCGGGAATCAGGAGACCTAGGTTCTAGCCCTGGCTCTTCCACTAACAACTGGATAACCCCGGCAAGTCCCTTCATCTCCCTGGTCCTCAGTTTCCCAAAATTTAAATCCAAGGGCTTCAGACTCTAATCTTCACCATATAACCTCAAGAGTCCTTTTCTAGGTTTCATGTTTCCTAATTCTCCATTGGATATCAGCAGTTTCCAAAATGGAGTCCACAAAACTGATCCTATAACACGTTCAATGGGTAGACGGTTCAATGGTCCCACAGGTCGGAGAAATGTTCCCATGTGAATGCCCCCTTAGAGATTCCCAGTGTATATAAGCTTTTACAGGTTTTGTGAATATCTAAAATATTTTTTAACTCTTAACTCAACTTGACCCAGTATTTCCCTAACCCGATACCACAGAACTCTGTTTCATGCACTACCTATGACCTCATGAGATGTATTTTGGGGAAAAACTGAGGTGTGAGACTCTATACTCCTCCCTTCCCACCTCATGGGTTTTGTCCCATGTCCGGTCTTGGAGAAAAGCGCCTCGGAGGTGAAGGCTCTGAGCGCTCCATACCCTTAAAGGAGCACATTGGAGAGCGCGCGGCCAGTCCCAAGGCACCTATGAGCTTACAAAGAGCACCAAAGCTGCGATGGCAGGATGATGAGTTGGTGCATTACTCTTTTGCTCTGGTGCTGTATTTAGAGGCAACTGTGCTTCCTCACTAAACTTCAGCAGCAATGGGCACCACAGAATTCTCCCTTTCCCTGGGCCTCGGGTGTTTCTGGACAAACAGAAAGATCAGGGAGGCTATCAAAAGAATGACTTCTCCCTTGGCTTTTTTCAGAAGAGCCTAATAAGCTCACTAAGATGCTGTATCAGTCTCCCAGGACTACCGTAACAACATACCACAGTGTGGGTGGTGTAAACAACACAACGCCGTTTCCTCACAGTTCTGGAGGCTGGAAGTCCAAGACCAAGGAGCCGCCAGGCCTGGTTTCTGGTGAGGCTTCTTCCAGGCTTAAAGATGGGCTGCCTTTCCTCTGCGTCACTTGGCCTCTTCTGTGTGCCCACACATCTCAGGTATCTCTTCCTCTTCTCATAAGAGGCCAGATCTATCAGGTTAGGCCCCACCCTTATGACCTCATTTAACCTTAATTACCTCCTTAAATCCCCATCTCCAAATAGTACTTGGGGTTAGGGCTTCAATCTAGGAATTTTAAGAGGGATGCAATTTAGTCCATAACAGGGGGATTCCTCTGGATGGTTACAGAGAATGAAGGCAAGAGGTGAGTTTGGGGGAAGTGTAAGAGGCAGAAAGCATCAGAGGAGAGAGTGTGACAGAAAATGCCCTTGGGGCTTGAGTGGATCAAGGACAGTGGTCTATGGGTGCCTCCTGCTCTCTGAGGGGCTGGGAAGTGTAGAAAGTAAAAGCAAATGCCTTGCAGCACATCTAGAGAGGCTGTGCCTGTCCTCATTCGTGACCTGCATGGGTCACCTGTCTGTAAGGTCACATAGACTTGGACAAGGAAGGTATCAGCTGTGACTGTGTGGACAGAAGGTTTCAGCTGCCCACTAAGTGCAGGAGACCTCAGGACATCTCCCCATGCTCAGGACAAGGAAGAGCCCCAGGGATGAGGGAAATTGAACTGCCCACCACTCAGAACAATGCAACATTGCAGATTCAGCTTTTTTAGAGAAATAAAATAACTATGGCATATACCTGACACTCTGATGTTCCTAGCTATGAGTGAGGTAGAAGCCACATGGAGCAGAGTAGGAGTGAGACCACGAAGTCCAGGCCATGATGAAAAAGGTTTGGAGGAGTTCCAGTAAGGGTGGCTCAGCTAAACCCCATTATACGGGATTTGCAATGACAAACAATATAGATGGTCCTGACCCCTTCAAGACAACTGGGGCCCAGTAATTCACCCTGGATTAGCTATTTTCATTGACTCAGTGGGAGGCATATTAGTTCCCTGCAATAACAAATTCCCACAAACTTGATGGCTGAAAACAACAGGAATTTATTCTTTCACCATTCTGGAGGCCAGAAGTCCAAAATCAAGGTGTTAGCAGAGCCACGCTTTCTCCAGACACTTAAGAGAGGATCTGTTCTTTGCCTCTTTCAGCTTCTCGTGGCTGCAGGCATTCTGGTCTTAAAGCCACATCACTCCAATCACACCTCATCTTCACATCGCCTTCTCCTCTTTTGTGTATCTGTCTCATAACTCCTTCTGCCTCCTTTATGAGGAGACATGTGACTGCATTTAGGCCCCACTGGATAACCCAGGATGAATACCTTCTCTCAAGATCCTTAACTTAATCATAGTATTTGCAGTTCATTCACAGCTTCCAGAGATTTGAAAATGGATATCCTTTGGGAGGCATTTTCTGCCTACCACAAGAGGGCCAAGACCTTGGGAAGCCTGACCAAGTACAACCCATCCCACCACCAGGCAGGCTCACCTCTATAGTGCCTAGAACAAGTCCTGGCACAGAGTGGGCTCTTGAGATTTGCTGAATGAAGAGTTTGTTGGATAAAAGCCAATATGATAAAACTAAAGCCATGAAATGAGCTCACCCTTGAGAGGACTTAACCAGTGGACTCTAAATTTTTAGATTTTTATTGACTAAACTTGCACCCAAACTCAAAGTGGGGGGTGGTAGTGCATGCACAAAAAGATACCCACATAGAACATCCAGCTTTTTAAATTGCCAAGTGAGGAGAGTGAAAGAAAATGCCATTTACTTTCATAATCATTTCTTAGGAGAAAGAACATTTTAATACCAAAGGAAGGTCACTGCCTCAGAATAAAGAATCATCCTTAAAATTAAATAAACCTAGCCTCATTAAAAATTCACTTCACAGTCCTTTTTTTTCTCATCAGTTCCACAGACAAATGAAAATTCCATCATCGACCTATACCAGTTAGCAAATGGGCATTTGGAAGAGACTACAGAGAAAAAAATATAGGAAGGGAAAAAGCCACTTAATTCTAGGAATGAGGAAATGAGCATCTCTTGTCCAGAGAGCTGCCTCCTCCCGAAAATGCCCCACACTGGCCATCAGAACTCTGAGGCATCAGCTTAATCGTGACCTTTCCCTGCCATGAAGCAGACGAAGCAGCTTCCTGCCAGGACCCACTAACAGTGAGCACGAGGCACCCCTGAGAGATGCCTCCTGTGACTTCAGACTTGCTGACAGCAAACAACTCAGACCCCTCCCTCCAGCTTCTGCTCTTACATTTCTTCCCTCTCATGACCAACTCAACCTCTGCTCACTTCTGCTTTTCATAAGCGCTGCCCTTTCCACACTGCTATGATGTCCCAAAGGCTTGTACCACTTCCGTGCCTGCCACCCATGCCCTCCAGCCTCCCCAGGTAGGCCTGTGGTGTGATGTGTGCACACGGGCTCCTGTGCATACGTGTCCAACTTTCCAGAGCATCTCGCCTTACCAGAGAGATAGCTCAGGGCTGTGCCAGCAGCATCTGGGCCCTAAGGACCTAATATGTGTCTGGTTTCCCGTCACCAGGCCCAAGTCCCAAGTGCATGGGGGGACAGCCAGGGAAAGGCGCGTTTGGCACCAGGTGCTACACGACCAGGGGACTTCATTGCTGGACTCCAGGAAGGTTTCAGGACACCTCATAGAAAGATGCCATGGCAACCCGAAAGCCAAGTCGGGCGAAGCTCCTCGAGCTAGACAAAAAGTCGTCTCTTATCCATGAGAAGAAATTATATAATTCTCATGTATTGCTGATTGACCTGCAATTTTCATGATGGTTTAGAGACAAAAAAGACCAAATATCTTAAAAATAAGCTAGACCAGGGGCAGAAGGGGGAGCTGGGAAGTGCTGTTTGAGGAGTATAAAGCTTCAGTCATGCAAAATGAAGTTCTAGAGGTCCGCTGTATGACATTGTGCTGATGGCTAACAATACTGTACGGCCCAAAAATTGGTGAAGAGGGCGGGTTCATGTGATCGACTCTTACCACAATAAAAAATTAAATAAACAAAATACATTTTTTAAGCCAGATCCTTTGACCTAATAATCCTGCTGCTAGAAATTCTAAGAAAACAGTAAAGATCCATCCACATTTTAGGTATAAGAATGTTCATTACAGTTGTATATAACAGTTAAACATTCAAAAAATTGGAGATCCAACATATAGGAATCTCTTGCAGCTAATAAAGGTTATACTTAAAAGAATTCTATGTGACATTTAAAAAATAATCACGGTAGCCTAAGGTCATGCTACCCTGAACAAGCCCAATCCTTTCTGATCTTGGAAGCTAAGCAGGATCAGGCCTGGTTAGTACTTGGATGGGAGACCACCTAGGAAAACCAGGTTCCTTAGGCATAAAAAAATAAGAGATTGTAAACTGATAAGGTCCTTGTAATCTGTGAGGTCAACCAAGGGTTGCCTCACCTTAAAAACAACAAAAAAAATAGTCATTGTATAATAATAAGTTGAGGTATTCATTACTATTTATTGCCAATGTATAGAAGATTCAGGGACAGTGGGAACTACTCTAATTTTTCCTCTCCCACGCAAGCCAACACTGTGCTTAAGGGCCTCAGGGGAGATCTATTTTGCAATGCAAGCTCCTTTCTGGGTTTTGGTTCTAAATTCTAAATTCATTGGGGCAATCTGTAGGGGAAAGGGAGAAGCTGTTAATTGGAAAAGAGGTGAGAGCAAAGAGAGGAGGGAGAAAGGTTTATAGGAACTGTCTCCTTGACCACTCCTGTCCCTTTGCCACCTCCTGCCTTCCTTGTCCCCCTCGTCTTCGGATCACACGACAGGCAGATGAACAGCAGTTCTCAGGGCTCCACGTACGTTCCAGCCCTGTCTCGCCCCCTCTTAACAAAGATAACAAAGATGCCAAACCTGGCACAAAACCTGTCGCAGGCCCAGCATCAAGGGACCTCACACATTTGACGATGAGCCCACATCACGGCACATGCAAAAGACCTGAGACAAGGCGTCACTGTTCCCAAGCAAGTCCTAGGAAGAGCCAAGGGGTGGGTGTGGAAAGCCACCCAGTAAGGCAGGGTGGACGCACAGAGAAAATATTTGATTTAAAGAGCTAATGCCCAGATTTGTGGAATAAAATCCATACCAACTGTAGGAGAAAATGAAATGGTCCGTCTCATCCAGCAAAGAAGGTAATACCATTATTCTAATTTCACAGATCAGAAAACTGAGGCAAAGAAAACCAAATAGCTCTCTGCAGCTAACAAGCAACAGAACAATGTTTTGAACCCAGGTTGTCCAACACCAGAGTGTCCCTCACCTTCCACTGCCCCTACGTCCATGTCGCACCTTGTGATTATACCTAGGCAGAGAAGTCACCCAGAAGCATGACACCAACAGGCTCAGAGCATAACCTTGGTGGCCATATTTTTTCTGTGTTCTTGTCCATAGTTTCTGTAACGATCATCCATTTCTTTTGTAATTAGGAAAATTAAATGGTATTTAAAACAGAATCGAAAGGCCTCTGCGTTCTCTGAGGTCCCAGAAGCTCCCAAAGCTCAGAACAGTCCCAAGGGAGAGCAAGTGCCACATAGCCTGCAGCGAGCTCTACACCTTGCTTCTCACCCAGCAGGACTGGTCCAGCTGCCTCTCTGGGGCCTGGGGAGGGAGACACACAGACACAGGGTCAGCTGAGTAGCCTTCTCCCCTCACTCGGAGAATCCAAAAGGGACCCTAAAGGGCAGCTTTACTGTGCTCTGCCCCCCTCCTCCCAAGTTCCATTCCCTGAACCTGCTTGCTCACTAGATGGGCCGTCAGGAAAGGGTGGATCTCCAGGTCTCAGCTTGGAGTCTCTGACCCCAATAAGTAGGGAGCCAGGTCCTGAGCACAGCATACCCAAAGGTCACAAACTCGAGGGAGTGAAACGGGCCCAGTTCAGGTAGAGGAACAGCTATGGCACTGGGCTTCTGGGCTGGATGCTGATGGGAAGGGAGGGGGTCCTGCACAAAAGGGGAAGCCACTGTGCAGCCCAAGTCAGGGTGCTGCCTTGCAAAAATGTAGGCTATATTGCTAAACATCTAGTTTTCCAGAGAAGTCAGAAACCTGGATTTCTATGCAAGTGCTTTAGACCGTTTCTATCGCCTTCCATATGCTGCCATAGGCACCAACAGGTTGCCCAGCTCTCTCCTCTGAGGCCCTGTGGTCGAGGTCCACACACTAGAGCCTGAGCTCCCATCCAGGGCTCACGTCCCTTGCCCGTCTCCTAGTTCTCCACCTCACACCGAATTCAGGCCTTACCCCTCCTTATGCCTGTCCTCAGCTCACGTCACCCCCAGGATATACTTGCGTCTTGGCTCTGGCCTTGCTGAGCCTACTGCCCCAAAGCTAAAGGTGGCCCCACCTCTGACCCAACAGAAGAAAAGCATCTGGGCTCCCTGCGAGATTTTCAAAGCCTGCCAGCTCTGTGTGAGTGCCCAGCAGCCTCCATCGCCAAATCACCAGGGAACACAGACAAATGCCACCCCCGCCCCTGGAGTTGGTGAGCTATTTCCCACCACATCCTGTCCTCCCACCCACAATCTGCAAACCAGCATGTGTGCCTCCATTTCACTAATTGTAGACTGACTGATGGCCCTGGAACAGCGTTCTGGCTCCCGAGCGCCAGCAAGCAGAAGCCAGACGGGAGCCTTGGGAAGGTGCTGCCTGGGGTCAAGAGGGCCGAGGCAGGGAGCTGACCTCTGCCCCTTCCCACGAACCCGGGATCCTTTACCCTCATACTCTGGGGCTGATCTCAACATTTTTCCCAGCTCTGGATCAGTTCCCATCCTCCCCAGGAACAGAATTACAGCTAGAATAAGGCTGTCAATCTCCTGATCTCCTCAGGTCCTTCCTGCACTAATCTACAGAGACACGGCCTGAGAGTCCAGCTGTGGAGGACACAGCAGGCAGATGGTGTGACCTTACTCAGCTGCTCAGTCAAGTGTGGAGATGCCCATTCTCAGTGCTGGCTTCCAGACTGAAATCAAGGTGCAGAAGCAGGGGTTCGTTCATTAGTTCAACGGCTGCTGGCACTGACTGAGCAATGCCCTGGTCCCATGGGCTCTGACGCATTAGCTCATTGGATTCTCACAGCAGCCTGGTAAGGCTGGCACTGTCATCTCTTTTTCACAAAGAAACCAAGGCACAGAGTGGTTAAGTAACTTTCCCAAAGTCACGTGGCTAATAAGTGGCAGAACTGGTACTGAAACCCAGCCAGTGAGGCTCCAAAGCTTTAACTGCTGCACTGCACTTATCTGCTGCGCTATCAATGCTGTATATTTAGTCATACGAAAACACGCTTACAATCTGTTATTAAGTGGAAAAAAGGTGGCAAGAGAATACATAGGGTATAATCCCTTGGGAGAAAAAAACGTGTAGATGAACATGCAGTTGCAAACGCTAGGACAGGAAAAGCCGTATCATAACGACAACACGGTGAAGGACGTTTGTGACCTCAGCAGGAGCCAAGCTCCTTCACTCGCTGCCTGTGTGGCTACTTCCAGCAAGTCACAGAAATCTCAATTTTCTCATTTGCAAATGAGAAACTGCACCTGACACCATCGGCACATGGATTAAACACGAAAGACCCTCTAGTGTATTGTTCCATTTCTATGAAATGCCCAGAAAAGGCAAAACTTCAGACAGCAAATGGACTAGTGGTTGTCTGGGGCTGTGGGTTGGAAATGTGTTCAGCTGCAGCCAGGCCTGAGGGGTTTTACAAGGGCGATGGCAATATTCTAAAACTGAACGAAGCTGATGGGGGCACAATTCAGTAAATTTACTAAAAATCTTTGCATTAAAATGATTCATTAATTAAAATGAGTGAATTTTATGATACATTAACTATACCTCAATAAAGTTTTTTAAAAAATTCTTAATGTAGTTAGTATATAGCAAGTCTTCAACATATAGAGGTGGTTATTACCCTGGTCATTGTCAGTGGGATTAATGACAGGCTTACAAAGTGGTATTGCCAGTGAACTACAATGTTTTTTGCTTATCCGTATTTTTTACATTTGTACAATAAATATGTATTTCTGGAATAATAAAAAGAGAAAGGGGAAAACTCAGTTCCATTAAAATATCTTTGAAGCAAGGGATCCTTTTATCAGGGGAGTGATTTTAATTTTCTTTCTTTGGCTTATTTTCTATTTTGCAACAATAAATATGCACTGCTTGGATAAAACGGCAGACTGTTGTTTTCGTATACAGCTTACTTTATGCTCAGCTTTGTGCTAGACAGCATGAAGTATAGCCAGGAAAAGAAGAGATTGTCCCCTAGGGTCTTTCCATCTGGAGTAGAGGCAGGACAGATCCCAGGAACAATCTGGGAAGCTGAAGAACAAGAAGACAGTCTGTGCGGAGAAACCAACTATAAGGCTCGAGGACCCCAAAACTGCAGAATAGTTTCTAACTGAGCAGCCAGGAAAGAGGGCCTGAGAAGATAATCAGAAAGGACTGTCCATTCCCTCCATCAATATTAATTGAGCACCAACTCTGTGCCAGACCACACTAGAAGCTGGGGACAATGGTGACAGGACTGACAAGTTCCCTGGCCCATGATGCCGCTTCCCAGCCACCTCAGCCTGGCGCTGGGCACAACATCTGCCAATTACCTGGTGCCTAGAGAGGGTAGGGGTTAGGGACCCTCATCCACAGCTACATGAGGACAAGGGTCAGGAAAGGCCCAGAATTTAGAGAAAGCCTAGATTCTTATCCCAGCACTGCCTCTAATTCCCAGGAGTAAAGCCCCTCTTTCTCCAGGCATCAGTTTCCCCGTAAGTATAAATGTGAGCATAATGATTATGTGCACAGCCCTGCAGCCAAAAACTTCTAGGTCCAAGCCTGGCTCTACAACTTAACCAGCTCCTTGACCTCTGCCAAGTGACTTAGCCTCCTGGGGTTCCAATTCCCTCTTCTGAACAAATAGGTAAAATGATAGCACTTATTTCAAAGGGTTTTTTTTTTGGGGGGGGGTGGGAAGGATGAAACAAGATAATGCATAGAAAGTACTTAAAGATGCCAAGCATATACCTGCCTAAAACAAAAACAAAAACAAAAACAAAAAAACTACAGCTGCAGCTGGCTTCCAAGTCTACAATGATGGGATGATGGTTCTCAGGGATTTGGAATTCCTGGGATGTCCCGACTTGGAAGATGGTGAGGTACCAAATAGCACCAGCTCAGCAACTGCAAATTAACAGCCTAGCATGCCTAGAAAGTGGGAGGAAAAGAGGCTGTCAAGCAGGCTGAGGAAAACAAAAGATTATAGTCCTCCAATTAGCAGCCTCGTCCTTTACCCCCATAATTTGTCCAGCACTGCCACCTGCTGGCATGAAATGAGTTTTGCAAGAAAAGATACCTTTCCTACTGGCTGGGGATTTAGAACAAACTTAATTCCGGGAGCTGGGGTTGGGGGGGAAGTGCAGTGGAAGCCTTACAGATGTGGGTGGGGAAGCATGACAATGACTTCAATAGAAAAATTTGGGTGGAAAGAATTTGGGCTCTGGAGCTATGAGACCGAAGTTGAAGTCCCAGCTTTTCTGCTTACTAGCTGTGAGACTTTGGATAAATTATTTAACCTTCCCGGGCCTCAGTTTTCTCTTCTGTGAAATGAAGATAATAATGTCTTTCTCAGTTGATAATCCGTTTAAAGTACTTGACATAGTTATGGACTCAATAAAGGTTACTTTTCCCTCTGGACCTCCCCTGCACACCACACCCCTGGGATTTAGATGAAGGGGCCCTCAAGCACTGGTATGTGTCGTCATTTCTGAGCACTTGTCAAAAATGCAGATGCCCAGGCCCGGTAGATGTTGCTGTGAATCTGCGCTCTAGAGATGATGGCCTAGGAGTCTGCATTTTAAGAAACACGCCTGGGACTCTTACGTCACTCCAAGTTTGAAAGTCACCGGCATGGTGCAAAGAACGCAAGGGCAGGAGTTCTAGTTCTGACTCTGCCAGCAATACATGTCCTCTCACTGTCCACTTCCTCACGTGAAATGCAGCCACGGCTTGCTTGGCATGCCTCATGGTGCAGGGAGGAGAGGTGTGCTTTGGAAACGGTGATGCCAGTGCTGACGGGAGCAGCAGGAGTGGTCAGAACATGCCCTCTTTCCCCCCATGCCCTCCCTCCTTGAGAGTGAGAAGCCTGGGCAGAGATGGAGCTACCTGAGTCAGGGTGGGGATGGAGTGGGGTGTTGGGGAGAAGAGGAAAAGCAGGTCTGGCTCCCTCAGTCCCCTCCAGGAAAGGCTAGGATGCCTAGGGACTGGGTATGCAGGGCACTCAACCCCAGGAGAAGCTCATCATCTGTGAGCTCTGTCACCTATCCTAACCAGAAAAAGGGAGGAGAGAGAATTCTAGCTGTAGGACCCCCAGAAGCCACCACAACAGGCTGACCCCTTCTGAAAAGCCAGTGGAAAAAGGGGAGAGGACTCCTGTTGTGCCAAAAGCCAACAGCCCCTACATTCCCCTAGGACCCTCCCAGGTCACCTTCCTCTTCCCCCTCCTGAGTGCTGACATCCTGACACAGCCTCCCTAACCTCTGGAAACGGATGGGGTCTTCATTTTTCAGACAGTAAACTCAAGGCCCAGAGAGAAGGGAGCCCGTTTCCCAGAACCTCTTACTGACTCCTCAGTTCAAGGCTCACTAAATCTTCATGTCAAGTACAGAGCAGTGTTGGGAGGATAGCTTTTCACTTCCTCCTTCCTTGGTTCTTTGGTTGGTCTAACAATTTAGTTGATGAAAGACAAATTAACAAGAGAAAAATTAATTTCGTACATATGGAAGCCCCATGAAAAATGGGAGACTCAAAAAAAAAAGCGACTGAAGAGGGAAAACCATCTGTAAATTTATGAAGAATTGACATGACAAAGAAGTATGGACTGGGGTGGTAAATGAGTGAGGAAGTAATACGTTTTTTTTAAATTTCCTATCGCTGGTGATAAAGACGTCTGCCTTCCTCCTGGTACAGGGAGGGTGCCTTTCACAGGGGAGATTTATTTGCTGCTTTGGGGGGCACAAGAGAAGTCACAGTGTCCTTGTGCTGGCTGTTTCTCAAATAACTTTAAGATAATCAGTATGCCAAAGTGACACATGTCAGTAGCCAAAAAAAGATTACAGTAGTCGTCCCCTTATTCATGGGAGATACAGCCCAAGAACCCTCACGTATGCCTGAAACCACCGACAGTAGCGGACCCTACATGTACTCCACGTACATACCTAGGCTAAAGTTTAATTTACGAATTAGGCACAGTAAGAGATGAACAACTATAACCAATAATAAAATGGAATAACTATAACAATATACTATAATAAAAGTTACGTGAATGTGGTCTCACGCACAAAATATCTTCTTGTGCTGCACTCACCTTTCCACTTAAAAGAAGAGCTGTATGGCTTCTCTTTGGCACATGCAAACTGCCAGCATCACTACTCTTCCACTCGGAGGCCGTTACGAAGTAAAATGAAGGTGACTTGAACATAAGCCCTGCAAACCATACCACGACAGCCGATCTGATAACCAAGATGGCTACTACGTGGCCAAAGGTCGCGGGGAACACAGAGTGCGCAGACGCTGGGTAAAGGCACGATTCACGCGAGATGGTGCGAGATTTCATCGTGCCACTCAGAATGCCGGGCAATGTAAAACTTATGACTTGTTTTTTTTGGCATAAAAGATTCCATTTAATATTTTCCAACCGAAGTTGACTATGGGTATCTGAAACTGCAGAAAATCGCTAATAAGATGAAACTACAGTACTATTTCCATCACATAGATGAGAAACCCAGATCAGAGATGATATGTAATTGATCCAAGAACACACAGAAGAATTGAGTCTCAGACTAGGCTCTCTTATTACTACCAAGTCACACATTTTTATTCTCAGTACGGATAAAAGGTTGGACCAGCAGACCTCACCCCCACCCCTCTGGTTCCTTAATGAACCAGCAGCCAAGCTAAGATAGCCTCCTCCTGCCCTGGAGCAAACTCCAGACTTCCCACTTGTTTTCCCTGTTTCAAATTTCCCTCCACTCCATCCAATATCATGCCCACTTGCATATTTGTGAAAATTTTCATTTCTTCAAAGCTCAGCTCAGTTCGCACTAGCTCCAGGAAGACTCTCACCCAGTGAGAAATAACATCACTTCGGCTTGGAGTACGGCACTGGGGTCAGAGATGCCAGCCATTCAATGAGCATGAGTGCCAGGCACTATGCTATGGAAGGCTTACACCTGTACTGTATGTATTGTGTGCATATATATTATATACCTGTGCATATGTTCTCTCATTTACTCTCCAAACCCCCTATGGGGCAGGACCAACAATACGACCATCTTACAGATGTGAAAACCATGTGTCAGATCACCAATGTAATGTGCTTAAGGTTATCGGAAAGGCTGTCGTACTGAAGAGAAAGGCTGGGAGTGGGGGTGGATACTGAAATGCAGTGGGAGGAGGCAGAAGTGTTGCGGGGGAGCAGATTCCAGAGCAACATGAAAAGATGTGGAAGTAAGAAAAAACTAAAACTCCATAGAACCTGTAGTCAAAGGGACCCAGGGTCCAGAACACCATGGGATAGTCCTTTTTTCTTGTGTGACAGCAGCTGGTTAACTAGCACAGAATTTTGACAAGCCTTGTCTCACTTAATACAATAATCTCCTCAGATGGATAGGATCGTCATTCTACACAGAAAGAATCAAAGTCTGAGTAAACCCTAACCAAGCTCACACAGTCTAGGGTGGGACCGGGACCTGAAGCAAGCTGGATTCTGGAATTTGTGTGCTTTCTAGTACACAACTATTATTTATGATGTCACTTAGAATATGTTTACATAGAAAGCTCCCTCCGCTCCTGGCCTGGCCCATTGTCACAGAGCCTGCATGCCACTATTCTGGATGTCAGTACACCTTCTCAACGCTCAGTTGACTCTGGCATTCCAGGGTTCTTGGGTAGGTGTCAAAATGAGCCTCTGGATAAACAGAGAGGAGGTGGAGGGAGATGGTAAAAGGGCTTCACTGTCCACTCGCTCAGTGAAGGTCTGTGGGCCCCTCTGCAGGTGTTAGGGTTATAGTAAGAACAAGACAAACATGACCTGTACCCCCTGGAGTCCCAGACAGAAATGCTTCCTTTCTCCAAGCTTGCTGAGGGTTAGTCATGAAGGAGGAGAGACCAGGAGGGCCTATTCCACCCTAGGATCCTGATGGCCAATGGGGTGGGCACATCCTGGGCCTGGAGTCCCATCTCATGAGTTGCTTTGGGCTCTACCACTTTCCACAGCCAGAGTGGGGTGCAGGGGGTCAGGGCACCTGTCAAGGGCTTACCTGCTGCTGCCGCCACCCCCAATAGTTCTGTCAACTCTTGACCACAAGCTCCACCTGTCACCTCTGGCCACCTTTCCAGGCCCAGCTCTGAGTGCGCTTTCCCTGGAAGGTCCCCTTATCACCCCAATCTGAAAGCGAATTCTCCCTTCCCTGCAGTCCTACAACCCATTGCTTCAGCCGCCACCATTTCTGTCCATATGATCCACCCAGACAAGACCCCATGCCAGAAGTAGGTTCTGATTTCCTCAGGGTCCCCTCCAGAGCCTAGCCTTAAGAGATGCTGAAAACATTTTCCAAAGCAATGGGTGTTGGAATGAGTGAGTGAGTGGGTGGGTAGGTGAGCTAGCGAGCAAGGTCAAGCAGGACCTAGGACAAGAGCTGGTTAGTAACAGGGCATCCTGAAGTCCAAGAGGAAGGAAAACATGGGTAGTTTGGGTCTATCTGTCTTGTTGACCCTAGAAACCACTTGGCAGGTAAGCCATAACATGCAAACAAAGAGCAGTAGTTATGTGTCCACAGGAAGCACTATGAACACAAGTAATTGTGGGCAGCAGTGACTTGGTTAGCCAGTGGGTTCAGGTAGCACTTCTCAAAACAATTTCCATGAAAGTCTAACTTGAGAGATGATCTGTAAGAATAGAGCCCTGTGGTCAAATTTGTTTATTGAGTAGAACACATTTCTCCCTTTCTTATACATTCGCAGCACAGAACCCCCAGTATGTTAAGGTTCTGCAAAGACAACAGTTTAACCTAGTACTTGTCACTTTTTTTTTCTAAGTAAAATCTATTTAACATCCCCGAGGAAGGAGCATACTGCAGGGCAGCATACTTAGAAAATGGGAATGTTTTGACTCTCAAGGAAGCCCTTTATAATGGTATGGGAGGCCTTCCCTTCATTCTTCTTCAGCTCTCCTGCTTTAAAAAAAAAAAAATCTGTATTATAGAAATTACAGCCTGAAAAGGATAAAGTCCCAACAGTGGACTTTTAGGTACTGGCCAGCAAAGTGCAAAGGGGGAGGAATCTGCCATGAAATCTCCTTTGCCCTCTGTCACTGATAACAGATATGAACTTTAGCAAGTGACTTGACTGTTTTGTGCCCCAGGTATTCTGTAAATGGTCACAAGAATCACATCAGTTGCTAGATAGCAAGTACTTAGAATAGAACCTGGAAAATCCATAGCATTCTATATTATAAATAGCTCTTATTATCTGAAACAATAGGAACTGAGTGATTTCCTTTTTCACTCACCCAGTAATCATGATGGGCTTATAACTTATTATAATAACCCTTTATATGATATAATTACGGAGCAAAATACACTAAAGGACAACAGAGACAATAGGTACTAGAGAAGTTCAAAAAGGGAAGGATTCCTGTGTGCTGCAGGGGCATTAGAAAGGATTCCTGGAGGAGTGGATAGGTGCATGGGGCTTGGCCTGAGCAGAGACAGGAGGGACAGTACCCGGAAGGAAGAGCATCATGTGAACGTCAGCCTGGCGGTGCCAGAGGGCACAGCCTGAGCAGGGCGTCTGCTCCCAGGAAGACTGCCACTGACAAGACACCAGCCAACCACTGGGAGTTGGCGGCTCTGTTGATGTTTTCCAAGGAATAGAGTCATCTCTGGGTCCCAGAGGTAATGAGAAGCGACAGACGGTCTGCTGAGCAGAATGGAGTGTTGGCTTCCTTGGCTTGCAGTATTTGCTCCTGGGCAGATTTGTGAGTGTCCACGGCCCTTCCCCAAACCCTTTCAAGGCCAGGTTGGTTGGCAATCACATCTTTGCAAGAGGCAGAAACCCACTGAAGCTTTCTCAAGTGTAAAGGTGGTTGAGGGAAGATTCCAGGGTATTCCAGGGAAAGCAAGGGCAGGGAGGCCAAGTGGACCTGGGGAAAAACTGAAAAAAGACTAAGTACCAGGACAGGGCCTTTATCTTTTTCTTTATCACCTGTCTCTCTGAATATCAATCACTCTCTCTCTCTTTCTCCTCCCCCGCCCCACCCTCTCCTCTATTCTGTATTCTCCCTTTCTCTTTCTCTTTCTCTCTCTCTCTCTCTCTCTCTCTCTCTCTCTCTCTCTCTCTCTCCAGCTCTTTGTATGGGTATCTTAATCCCTCTCTGTTCTTAATTCCAATCTCTTTCACCCTCTGTCTCTCTCTCTTTGTCATTGCAGTCTCCCACATCTGGTCGGTTTCTCTCTGTAGCCCATCTTTCTCTGCCTGCTCCTCAACAGGAGGGACGTAGGTGGAGTTGGAGTACTATGAAAGGCATCAGTGAGGAGGCGGGATGTTACGTTCCAGCCCTGACTGGGGAGGACACGAGGTGGCCATTCTTCTCATCTTCTGGCTTCAGAACCTGGGGCTTCCTAGCAGAGTCTAGGCTTGAACTCACTTCTCCTTTCCAGATCCTACTTATTTCTGGGAGGCGAGTGAGTTCAAGTTCAAGAGAGCCCTCTGCGTGCAGTGAGGGCACAAGGTGCTGTGGGAGAACTTGGTTCAGCCTCAAGACTTGGACACACTCCCACTGACCTAGAATCCAGACGGTGTAATGAAAGAGGCAGAGGAGGAGCAGTTTGCGCTCCTGTCCCCCTTCCTTGATCTGGACATAAGATCCATGGCCTCTAGTTTAAATGAGGCCCTGAGAAGCAGCTCCAGGAAGAGGCTGAAATTGTTCCCTACTTGGGTCTTGAGCTCTCAGTGCAGTGATCAGGACTGACCAGGAGATGGAGCCAAACACCCTGAAACCTAAATAATTTTTCTCGTGGATTAAACGGTTTAGAACTACAAGTGCAGAAAGTAAACCACAAAGGTGGCGAGAGACTTGCTCAAGTCTCTTACCTGCTCAGAAGCAGGGCTTGGATCCAATTCCCATCACCAGGGGGTTGTATCCTCTGGGGCCAGCAAGTATCCTATCCCACTCTCCTCTCTGCTCATGCCAGGGGACTCTGGTCAAGCTGAGTTCCTCCCAAGATGCCCTGATCTAGTTACAGCTCCTTTGTGTTAAGTTGATGGGGGTTGGAGAGGGCCCTGAGGATGCTACGTGTGCACTTTAAGTGGATGGGCTTAGGGCTTTCATGTGTTTTCTGTGTGAGTAGGCAATATGATCAAACACTCAATATTTGAAACCCTCCTGCCCCTAACCATCTACCCCAAAGCTGTGTTGACCTTGATTTTGGGCAAGTCTCTTCAGCTGTCAAGACCTGTTTCTCATCTGTAAATCAGAATGATACTACGAACCTATTGGTTGCTTGGGGGGTAATTAAATCACTGAGAACAGCTCTAAGTGCCATGACTGTAGTATACAGAGGCTCAATAAATACTAGGATTTTGTTGTTGCTAGTACACTATATCAAAAAAGATGAACGCAATAGGTTTGACTTGTGTTAAAGTGGACATTTCATTGTGTGACATTCCTCCTTCACCCGCTCTCCCTTGCCTGCTCTTCCTCCTGGGCTCCCATGGCAGCTGATTCCTGCAATTAATTGAGGCTTTTCTTCTTTTTCTTCGTGATCATCTCCTGGTTCTTGTGTGACAAGGAGAAGAAAAGTCAGGCCTTGCCAAGGAGATAAGGCAGAGGGGAAGTGGCAGGGGCTGCATGGCAGAAGCACACGGAGCCCCCAGGGAGGTCATGGGGGTCCTGAACCCTGACCTCATACTCTGCTTCGCACCCTGAATTCCTCCAGAATTTACCTGCCATTCTCTGCTCCTTCCATCTCCCTCTCCACTGCAGGCGAAACCCCCTCATCCCTCTGTGCCTCTGACCTTTTCCTACAGATTTCTCAGTACCCAGTGGATAATTTTCTCTACCTAGAGCCCACGCCAATCACTAGATTCCAGCATAGGATTCTATGGTGTCGGTTTCACAGGTACAGATGTTGCTCTAGGGACCCAAAGTTTCCTTTTGGGGACAGAGATGGCACTTTTTCCCCTTGTCTCCTCTAAAACGTCCGGGCAGAAACCCAGCCTGCTTAGGGCAGTGGAAGGAGACTGTGCTAGGAGTCAAGAAACCCTGCTCAGAGGTCTGGCTCTCCTCTGACAGCTGTCTGACACTGGGCACTCCAGCCACCCTGGGTGACATTAGCCCTTCAGCTAGAGCCTCCCCGATGAGTTTCGCTTCTGCCCTAGGATTTAGCAGCACTAAGATCACCCCCACTCTGCTCTGACTCTTGGGGTAACCTCTGGCAAGTCCCTTCCCCTTTCAGGACTCAGTTTCCCTGGCGCTGCAGTGTGCTGTGAGAGCCCACAGGCCGATGCCCCTTACCAGCACGCATGCCGTCTCCTCACTGCTGTCACTGCTGCTGCTGTCACTCTCGCTGCCTTTGTCCTCCTGCTAGGGAGACACAACGCCAGTGTGGAAGTCGTGGGGCTGAGCCAGGTTCTCCCACAGCACCTTGTGCCCTCACTGCACTCAGAGGACCTCCCCTCTCCTCCAGACCCTCAGCTGGTGCGGAACAGACCCAGGATGCCAAACAAGATGAGCCATTATGGGCTGGGGTGCTAAGCAGCGGTGATGGGGAAGAAGTAGTACAACCTGGGGCGGTAAAGGCCAGTGAAGAGGACACTGCAATGGAGAGACATAGGCTTTAGTTCAAATTCGCACACTAGCTTCTGGAAGGCCATGACCTTAAACTATAAATGACGGCTATCAGAGTCTTTCCAGAGACTGTGTGGACGGTAGAGGGAGGGAGAGCACCCCGGGGCACTGAGACGCTACATGGGGAGGACGAGGAGGAAGAAGCAACCAGAGAAAAATGATGGGTGGCATCTATCTGTTTCTACTTTATGACTTCCACAGGAGCTGCCTGAGGCATAAGGCAGCTACATTGACTCATGTGCTACTCCACAAGCTGCACAGATAAGTTTAGAAGGTAAATTTCCAGGGCTAAATGAGGTTACTTGGGAAAGCAACTGCACTAGACAAAGACAAAGAACTCTTAGATGGAGCTGGGACCACACTTCCCTGACCAGCTAAGGTGAGGCTGAAGCAGGATCTGAGGACAGGAAGAGTGTATTTCTAAATCACCACCACCCTATGAAACCCACAGTCCCTTTTCCCAGGCTTCGAAGGCCCTACTCAATAATTTATATAAGTGGGTTTTGAATCCACTCAGGGCCATTTAACATTGACTTGTCCACTCACAAAGTCACTTCACAGTTAGCCAACAGTTTTATCCCCGGGTCCTCTTATCCCTGAGAAGAGCAAGCTCCTCCTTATCCTAGAACATCTGCCTGTTCTCAAACCCAGACAGCACAGTTACCCCGGAAATCATCTCTGTATGAGCTGGTGTCTGTGATCCGGACAAGCCTCGTTTCCCTACTATTCTGACCCAGCAGGGGTACAAGAGCCTCACCATTTGCTCTGCCTTTTGCTGTTCCTCACACGGTGTACTCTTCAGCCTCCCCTTCTCTTTCTGCTCCTTCTCTTTGCCAAACCCTAGAGTGGGTGGTCGAGAAAAAGCAGGCTTGACAGTGTGAACTGAAACTGTCAGAGTCTGCTTCCTCCCAGGGACATGCAAGGGAGTGCCTCTCTTTTCCCCTCCTCCTATTGCGTGTACATAGGTGGTTTTTAGTTTTTATTTTTTTCCAGCTTTCTCAAAGTGCTTTCACATTTATTATTCCATTTAAGCACCACTGCCATTTTCAAAGTGGTTATAAAAGGAATTGTGGACCCACTTTCCAGACAGGGAAACTACGGCCAGAGAAGGCAACTGATCTCTCTAAAAGCATGTAAGAAAATTGGTGTCATGGTGGGATGGATCTTGGATTGTTTCCTCCTGTCCAGGATCCTTCCCCACACAAGTAGGACATGACTATTGTTGAGGAAACATCCTCGCTTCCCCATCAACATTGAGTGGTGGCCTTATAGTTAAGTCCAGGAACTCCTACAGCCTCTGCTAAGCACTGCACATGCTAGGGTCAGCCTTGGAAACTCCTGTGGGCTGCGAGAAGGGATACTGGAAGCCTGGCCTACATCATGTCATCTAAATGATCACGTGTGATCTATGTGCACATGACATGCCTGAGCTTATCTGGGCAAACTTTAACAACTTACAGATGTGAGTGGCCATTTCAGCTCACAGCTGATATGGCCTCTGACCCCAGTATTGCTGATCCATGGCTCCAAACTTCCTGATAAACATTTTTTTTTCCCCCTGTAAATCCTGATCAGCTCTCTGGTGACTCTGAGGAGAGTTTCCTACTGACCTGGCCCCTTCTCCCACCATGCCCGAAGTCACATCCCCCTGAAGCACATGCCCAGAGTACAGAGGGAAAAAAATCTATTGTAAGCAGAAACCCAGGAACTCACACTTTAGGATAGAATCCATCTCAACGGAGCTATTTTCTGTGCACACCAACCTAAGAACAAATAAAATAACAGCAGCTGGCATCTTCCTGGCACGTTACCATTTCAAAGCCTGTTTGTAGACATTGTCTTCTGCGATAAGCACATCAGCCCTTGAGGTTCACACCATCAGCCCATTGGACAGATGAGGAAACAGGCCCAGAAAGGTGAATTTCATAAGAACCCACAGTGTTCCCTTTAGCTAAAACCTCGGATATCTCCCTGCAAAAGAAGATAGGTAAGGCAGGGACCCAGGGAAGTCTGCAGAATGAGGACCCTTTGACAATCTATAGACCCTCCTTGTTCCCTATTCTATCTCCCTCAGCAAGGCCTTGGCCTCAAAGAGCCCATGAGCCTCAATGGCTCTCATCCTCAGAGCTCCCCATAGGGAGGTGCCTCCAGCACAGGAAACAGCCTCTGGTGATCCACAGCCCTGGATGTCTTGTTTCACTAGGGCCTACCACACCATTCCCTTGCCCACTGAAGCCTGGAGGAATTGGATTTTTCTCTGTGTGGGCTTAGTGGATAGAATTAGTAAGTGGATGAAATTTATACTGAGGCAGATTCCAGCTCCATAAAAGGCAGAATTTTCTTAGAGCTGTTCTAAACTCGAAAAGAATATTTGCTAAAGTAGTGAGCTTCCTTCACTGGAGGCAACCAACCTGCTAGGGATATAATAAAACAGAGTTCCTCAAAGTGTAGCCCACCTACATCAGCATGAAGGACCTGGGGAGATTAAAGGGGCAGATTCCTGGGACCCGCTCAGGACTCTGAGTGTGGGGCCAGGAATCTACCTTTTTAACAAGCCCCAGGTGATTCTGATGTAGGATTCTGACTCACAAATGAATGTTTGAGATTTCTCCTCTAAAATACTGGATGGAATTTGTTCCTTTTCATCTCTGAAATTCAATGATTCTATCATTCTATGAAATGTGTATCTTCCTTGGGTATTTGTATATACAAGGGGCATCCTAAAGACAAATTACTTTTAAGTCACAAAGTCACCACTCCATAATGGAAAACAGTTGACAGAGAAGAGATATTTAAGAGCAAGCAGACCACAAAGGCAGCTGTTAATCCTCCCTGCTATTCTACCCAGTGCTGACCGTAAGTGACAGCTTAATATTGTAGATCTCTGGCTTTTTAAGACTCAGTGGTCTCATCTAATTTCACCTCAGCAACCTTACATCCAAGGCCCAAAGTCCATAGTCAAGCAGGAACCAAGAAAGAGAACAGAAAAACATTTACTTACTGATCTGGAGCTGGAGGACAAACTGCTCTGTCTGGCAGGGCTGGCAAATGCTTCCTGGGGCCCTCTCTAACGTTTTTATACTCCCTCCTCTTCTGGTTTTCAGCCCTCAAGTGGATAAACTGGTTACCCAAATGTCCTCAGGCATCACAGTCAGATCATGACAAAGGTTTCCAGCCAAAGCTTCAGGCTCAATCCTGCCCCGACCCTCCCGCCCCCTTGATCTGTCAGCTGCAGGGCACTCCTTTCATAAACTGACACACTCTATGCCAGCCCTAACAGACCTAATGATATAACTTCTAGAAATATTTGCTTATTCAAAGATGTGTGTAGAATGGTATCAACTATAGCATTATCAAAATAATAGATAACAGAACAATATTAGCTAACACATATACAGTATTTGTTTCATTTCCTAAGTACTATTCCTATATTAATTTATTAATTAAATCCTCACAGTGACCCATGATCCAAGTACTATGATTATCTCTAGTTTAGAACTTGTACGTCGTCTTTTAGTACTAAAAATAATTCGGAAAAATCCAAGTGTCTAATGATAGGAGATTCATCAAATAAATTATAGAGCTCCCTTAAAAGATGATGAAACTAATAAATAAGGTTAAAAGTATTTAATGAGCCACAAATATACTTATAATGGTTGGTAATATAAAAAGGACAGAACTAAAACTACATTCCATATGATTGAATTTGGGGTGAATGTGCATATGAAAGAAAAATTGCTATCGGGAGGAGCATGGCAGGGAAAGCTTTCTGGAGGAGGCTGGCATTGAGTCGGGGTTCAGAAAGCTGTGTAAGGGACGAGGGAAGGCTGCTCCCTGAGGGAAGCTGTGAAGGTGTTGCCACTCACAGTCCCCAAGAGTGATGAGGCCCAGAGAAGGTACCTTGAGATGCTCAGCACTGAGAGTCTAGAGATCACCGTTTGCTTCTATCACTAACTACAAGGTGAACATAGCAAGTCTGAGCCTCTCTCTGGGCCTCAGTTTCCCCATTTGTACAAAGGTGGTAATAACACCTACCCTGACTCCCTGACTTGAGCTGATGATGAAGCTCAAGTAAAGGCTGGAGCTATGGGCTCCCAAGGGGACCAGTGAGCAAAGCTGGGGCTCTCTCTAATGGACCATTTAGCGAGTCTTCGTATGGGCTGGAGACTATGCTAAAGGCTCACAAGCACATTTGAGGCCAGCTTCACGGACGTGAGACTGGTACAATCACACAAGGCCCTGGGTAAGTTTAAACCAACGCTATAAGGAATGTGTTCATTTTATTCCATTTCACAGGCAAGAAATTTGGGCTTGCAGGGTATTTGTCCACTGTTACACAGCTGTACATAGCTTAGACAGAATCTAAACCCAGATCAATTTGACCCCATAGCCTGTGGCTTTGACACTGTGCTGCAGGCAGTTGAGGTGGAGGCATGGGTGGGAAGGCCCTCCAGAGCTGTACCCTGATGCCCTTCGACCAGTAAAAGCCACCATAATTCATACCAGGGGCAGCCTCTCATCTGCACAGAGAAGGCAGAGCGCACCTTGGGGTGGCGAAGGGATCAGGAAAACCCTCACTTATCAAAATATTCTTCTATCAGCTAAAGTACTGGCCTGATCCTGTAGGACGAGGGTTTCATCAGGCTGTGTGAGATTCCACTCTCCTGAGAAAGTTGAACGGGTCCCTCCTAAAAAGCCCATAGGAACACATGTCAACAGAGCCACTTACAAACTGAGTGACTCTGAACACTCCTCTAGACTCCTCAGAACTCAGGTGCCCCATCTTATAATGGGGGTGGAAATACTTATGTGAACATTCTTTACAAATGGAAGGTGGTACAAGTCATCATTAGACACCACCTGACTTTGCCTGCATAGGTGAGGATGGGCCAAAGTTGGCTGTTTTGACCATCTTGATCATTTGTCTTTGCAAAAACTGATGTATTATGGACACTGGGAAATAGAAATGTGAGCAATTGCATTTTCAGTGGGTGGAGGGACATAGCAAGAAAGAGCCTTACGAGAAGCCAGGTGTTTAGAAAAATATCATTTGGCCTCCAAATGCTTTGTGCAAGGTCCTAGATGTCTTCCTACCATTCTCTACATTAAATCTCCAGGCAAAACTCTATTCACAAAGTGGATGGGTGTGGGGCAGGGAACTGAAGTCCTACCAGCAGCTGAGATTCCAGGAAATAAGCAGAATCCAGCAGGTTGGAACTGGTTGGGGTGGCCAGAATAAAGCTTGGTCACAGTTCACTTCAAGGCACAACCGCACTCTTCTCCTCCCTGCCACAACCCTCACACTAGAAAACCAGAAATTTAGGATTCCTTAACTAGGAAGCATGACCAGAGATGGGGACATCGAGGGGAGGGGAGTAGGCGGGGAGCAGATTCTGGACTGGTATTGTGTTCCAAGGGCTTTATCGGCCTTACCCGTCGTCACCCTGGGAGGTAGGTATTACTATTTACATTTTACATTCTGAGGAAACAGTCTCAGAATGGTAGTTATCTCCTCAAGAAAACCATTTGAGATTCTATGCCTTATGGTGCCTATTCTCCTTAAAGTGGTATCATATAAATTAAGAGATGAACAAGATGTCACAAGGCAAATTAAGAGATGAACAAGATGTTAATATTCCCATCTTATGGGTGAGGAAACTGAGACCCAAAAAGAAAATCTAAAGGACTAAGGCAAGAAGCCCAGTTTCTCCACCCTCAGGCTCCATGAGGTACCGCAGCCTCGTCATGAAGACAGAAACGAATCCAGCTTGAAGATTGTCAGGAAGCTTTTTGGGCCTTTTAATACCCTGACGTGTTAAGAGTCATAATATCAGAGCTCACATTTATGGAGTGGCAACGACGACCAAGCACTGTGCCACGCACATGTGCACACCAACTCTGTGAGGCACTGAAGATCATGAAACAGAGGTGCAGAGCGCTGAACAACTCCCCAGGTCGTGCAACCCAGACGTGGACCTGGGATGTGAACTGAGGCTGTCTGGCTGCAGAGCTCACCCTCCTCAGAAACGTTTTGCTGTTCAGTCTCCCCAGGGGGGAAGTGAGCCAGAAAAGGACTGCGAGCCAAAGGGGATTTTAAATGGCCACTAACAGGTGATGGGTCTGCCTACTCTAGGTGGCAATGTTCCCTGACCCCAATTCCATTTGAGGGGACCTCTTTTTAAACCATGCCAACCCTTAAGATATACAACCAAGAACCACTCAAAAAGGTCTCCTTAAATTCTGAGGAACTATGAGATGCAGAAGAGAAACCTCACCAGGACTTCCTGTGTTTGTGCTACTGTGTACCCTCTCCTCTCACATTGGATCTTGGTATCTCCCTTCCACTTTGGCTTTTAGTGTATCCTGTCCTGGTTTCCTTTTTACGGTTTTCCACACAGGCTTTATGTGAACTTGAATGAGCCAGCACACAGACATTTTATCTATCCCCCTGCCTGCATTTTATGTAATCAAAAGAGACAGGTCATGATACAGACCCAACCAACAGGACTCTTTAGAAACCCAAACGCAATCAGAAAGAAAGGGCTTATTTTTCACATTCGATTAGGATATAATGGGAAGTCCTAAGGTAAGTCACATCCCTTTGAGGTGAAAAATCATTCAGTTACCTTCTCTGTCCCTCAGCCTGCTCAGGCTTTTTTTCCTCCCCCCTGGTAAGGCAAGATTGGCAGTTCTTGAATTATTTCTTTACTGCTCTGTGTTAAGTTCAGGTCAGAATTAGCTAATTGGAGCCATGGAGTATCTAAACCCCTTGACCCACTCTCCTCTTTTTATGGCTGAGAACCAAGAAGCAGTCAGTACAGTGGTTATGAAAACAGAGCAGGTAGTGAATCTGCTCCTCTGCCTCACCCTGTGTGACCCCAGGCTAACATCTTAAGCACTGCAGGCCACAAGTGTCCTCATCCGTAGCTAGAAATAAGAACATTTCCAGCTTGGTGGGGATGTTGTGAAGATAAATGGAATGATGTATTTAAAACCTTCAGCACAGTGGCCTGGCACGTAGTAACCATTCAATTAAAATTAGCTATTATCATTATTAAGATTTAGAACACACCTGTCCTGGGTAGCTGCTGTCAAAACCTTGGTTTATAAATGGCTTTCACATAATTTGTAATGTTTCTTTCACCTGTTTGGTACAGGATATGGCTTTAGTAATGCTGGACACAAAATTCTGTAAATGACTTTTTCTACTAAATTGGTGGATTTCAATGAAGAATGATAAATATGAATGCCCAGGAAACCTTCTCAAACTCCTCCTGCTCTCCGCTTACCCCGCTTTGAAACCTGCTACCAAAGTATCTAATTATCAAGAGGAGCCAGATAGAGCCACAACTTGCTACCGTTCCTGCTTCTGAATGCCTGTGAAGGGGACATTCACCTGGGAGAGAGTACCCTTAGGTCTTCTTAAATCCAGGAAGTGGGCAATGTTTTTGACTCCCTTGCCCAAAACCTTTCTCTTTCTTTTTCTCTTTTTTAATTGAAATAGATATTGGAATAATTGCAGATTCACATGCAATTATAAGAAACAGAGATCCTGTGTACCCTTTACCCAATTTCCCCCAATAGTAACAACTTACGAAACTAAAATATAATTTCACAACCAGAACACCGACATCACTACAATCCACCTATCTCATTCAGAGTCCTGCTTTCCTGTACTCATTTGCATGTATGTGTATATATGTGTGTACACTCATTTATATATACTTTATCACGAGTAGGTCTGTGTAGTTTCTACAACCAAGGAACTCCATCAAAAGAACCCCTGTACCTACCCACCTCCTCCCCTAGACTCATTCCTGACCCCTGGCAACTATTAATCAGGTCTCCATTTCTGTAATTTTGTCATTTCAATGTTATATAAATGGATTTACACAGTACGTAAGATTTTTGGGATTAGACTTTTTCACACAGTCTAATTCTCTAGAGATTCATCCAAGTTCTCACAAGTATCAGTAGTTTGTTCCTTTCAATTGCTGAGTAGTAATCCATTGTGTGCATGTACCAGTTTGTTTAATCATTCACCCACTTGAAGGAATCCGCATATTTTCCAGTTTAGGGCTATTATAAATAAAGCTGCTATGAACATTCATGTACTCCTCTCCCCCTTTGATCACTAATTGATACAGGTGCTCTTACTTCACTGAGATCTGCTGTTGCAAATGTGACTTGTCACCACACTGTCCTTTCTATGCCAACTCTAGCAGCTTTGGAATATCTGCCCAGAAGCTCACCTACAGATATTTATCACCAGACAGGCACCTCCAAGCTTTTCTCCTAAAAGAAATAAAATAGAACAAACATGAGTTTGGAAGCCAGACAACCCGGGCTCACACTGCCTTTTAGAGTTGTGAAATCTCCAAAAAAAGTCACTTAACTCTCTAAATCTGTTTCATAATCATCATAACAAAGTAGTTAACAGTTGTTAAGGTTTCTTTACTGATAGCTTATGGTGGCAATGTAATATAATGATTAAAAACAGAAATTCTGGTACCAAATTGTCTGGGTTTGAATTCTGATGCTATCAAAACCTCAGGCCAGTTCTTAACCATTCTTGCCTCAGTTTTTCCATCTGTAAATGGGCATGCTAACAGTTTCTATCTCACAATGAGGATTAAATTAATACATGCAAAGTGTTCAGAACAGTGCCTGGCACATTGTGCTCACTAAGTATGAGGTCGTATTGCTATATGGCAGGCATTATTTTACACAGACGGTTTTAACTAATTCTATCAATGACTTAATAATACAAGTGCTGTTATGAGATCAGTTTTACAGATGACAAAACTGCAATTTAAGGGATTGGGTAGCTTGCTCATGATCATTGGGCTAGAAAATGAGGGAGCTGAGATTCAGTTTTGAGTCTGTCTTTGCACTAACTTCTACACCATCCTATACACCCATAAATTGGGGGACGGCGGGGGGGGGGGGAGGCGGGGGGTGCACTGTCCTGCCTCACAGAGTGGTTTTAGGATTTATGGAGGAAAATACATCCCATGGTGCCTGACATTCTGACAAACTACTCCATTCCAACTTAAAATGTGCTTTAAGAAATTAAGCACATTGGTGCATTCATAGTCAAGTTATGAAAACAAATTCCCCTTTAGAAGTAGCTTGAGAGCATAGTAATGGCCAGTATGTACAGAAAGAGACAAATTTATGGGAGGCTGACAAGTAAAATCATGATTTCACTTGCTTTATAGTCTAACTGCCCTGTACAAGAGTAGGCCAAACAGAAACTTAAATGTCTAGAATTTCAACATTAATGCAAAAGAGTGAAATGATCAAACACTGTAGTCTTCCTTTGTCTTTAGCTTAAAGGACAAATGAGTTCAGAGAATATTCCAATTAAAAAAAAATGCTGAAGAGTTGATTGGCAAACTGATAGTTAGACATGAAAGGACTTTGGGATTTTGGCCAAAAAATGTAGTAACAAGAAAAAAAGTAATAAAAAGGGCCGCAAGTAAAACAGGGAAGAATGAGTGGACTGCTGCTTGAGGAATATCAGGGTGCAGTTGGAAAGTGACACCAGCGCGCAAATTTTCAAAATTCTCATCATTTATTAGCCAGAGCCCTGGATAACATATTAAGAGGTTTGCTATTTTTAGAACGTCCTCATTTCCCGCTTCAAATCTTTTATGAAAATGAGCACCACCCTATGTTAAGACATAATAGGAGATTTGAATCTGTTGACATATTTGTTATTATCATGTTTATTGAGCGCCCACAGTGGGTACAACATGAAGAATATTCTCACCTTTAAAATTCAGAATGCATCTAAATATATAGGAAAATGTCTTTCTCAAATGATGACATCAATAACAACTACTTACAAAACATCTCTCTCTCAAATGGCTCTTTAGATAAAAACAAGTACAAAAGAGAGGATCCTCATTAAGGTGAAGAAACCCAGAAGGTCTTGTTTCTTGATTGTAAGACTGCAAAATTCACATTTGGGAAATCAGCACTAATTTCACATTTCAGAGGCCTGTCAATCTGGGTATCTATACCTAAAATAATAAAACTATAAAAAACAAGTAAGGAAAATACACCTTGCCCTTAACAACATTCTTTTCCTATAAAAGGAAAACAAAAATTAGTTCATGGAAGTCTCTTCTAATCATAGCCTTTAAAGATCCTGAGAGTAGGAAGAAAAGCTTTTACTCCAGTATTAACTGAACTTTTTATCTATCAAGTGGGGTAGCACGTATTAGGACATAGTGGTAAATCTTACACACGAGAAAATTTAAAAGAAATAGCACCAAAAGAGTAGGTAATATCTAGAAACTACATCATATACCCACCCCAAAAGGAATAATGAAGCATGTACCATCCAAAAGCCATCACCATAATCCAATAGTTCCAAAGTGTTCCCTGAATTTATGTATTCATCTATAAATGTTTATGCTCTTATTTCTATCTTTACTGAATCAAGGAACTTTTTTTTCTTCATTATATTCTAAGTGAAAGGTAGGCAATTACTACTCAAAATTAATTGGTCCTTCCATCATTTCATTGGTGGTCTCCTAAATCCATTAAAAATCATTTGGGTGGGTGAGAGGAAGCTGATGAGAGAAATGAGGAAGAAAAAGGCAGTGAGTCACATTCAGCTTTTATAAGGTCTAATCTTAAAACTGGTCAAATTCAGGGTGCAATCTAGATAGGAACATAAAAAGAGTTATTGTTCTGTCCCCAACATCCATATTCCTCTTCTTGAAAGAAAAATCTTAAGATATGTCTCTAGAGCAAAGAGTAAAAACTGCAAACTGCCACTATACAAGAGCCTGAACAGGCAGTAGGTAGTGTGATCAGTTCCTAAACATTCCTCAAGAGATCCAGGTTCAGACAAAGCAACTGAGCTTGATGCAAGAAATCAGGACTTGGGACAACAGCTTTGTTAATTGTTTTTCTGAAACTTTAGAATTACTCACTTGGAAGAGAGAAATTTGTCTATAAAAAGAAATATTCCAAAAATTTTCTGATTATATTAGAACAGAATATAAGCAGAATAACATTTTCGTGCTGTAGGTATACATTTTTTGCCAAATCTATTTATTTTCTTCTTTGCTTACAAGTTGACCCCTACCCCAAATAAAGCAATTACATAGAAACAGTCTTGATATCAATCTGAATATAGTTTTGCTTTGCTATTTCTTTGGTCTGAGACACTGGGGCTCATGTTTGAAAAAATAAGAGGATAAATTGGCATGATTATTACACTTTATTTAAAGATTTTAGAAGATGAGTGGCAGAACTCACAAAAGTCACCTGAATCTTTAAAAACCACAGAGTTAGAGAACTTTTTTAAAAAGGGTGACTACCAAAATAGCTTTTAGGAGGATGATATGCTTTTGAAGAGAGAGAAAAAAAAGGCCTGAAGGATAAAAGTTATATTTATGAATATGCTAAAGGATACATTAAAACAAAGAAAAAGGAATGAGGAAAAAAATATACTGTGCCTTACAGGTTAAATCCCGTTATAAACGAGCATCATTTCTATGGGACTCTACAGTCCATTTCGACAATAGTCAAACAACAAAAATCCCCTTACCAAAAGCACTTCAACACTCCTTTGGAGCTGGCTATTACAGAATTTATCCTGCACATGGCGTATGCATGAAAAACATCCCGAGAGACTCAGAATATCTGCAAACATGCAACTCTTTCTCTTAATTGCACGTACTCATCTTGAACCCAGTGAAGTGGGGGTCAACTATAATTTGAAGCTTGTGATCTTGGAGTGGAAGAGCAATTTGAAGCCAAAGGCACTTTCCTATTAATTCATGTGGCTAAAGTATATTCTCTAAGTTTTTCCTAAATGCCAAGTATCTGCTGAGAATTAAAGAGCAGATGAAACTTTCTAACCAATTCCAAGAATTCATGTAATAAAGAGCAATCATTACAGTTTATATATACTCAGATGTCTTAAAGCCATATTTTATTATAGAAAGGAGAATGTATATGGCATTAATAGATAAAGCATGTGAATTCCAGAATAGTAAATTAAGTTCTTTTTCTCCTGCTTAACAACCAGTTATATCCATGGGCTACAAAATCATATCCATGACAAAACTGTTAGCATTTTGCATTGTCAAAGAAAGACCAATATATTTGCCTGGGTGTCACACTAGACTTTTCTAGAGCTATTATTTTTGAACTTTCTTATAAAAGTTACTCTTCAAATAATTTATTAATTGTAACAACTGGAAAGAGCAATGTAAGAACGTGAATACTGCAGCCAAGCAGTGAAGGCAACGAATTTCCTGTAAACCAGTTATCCTACCTGAAGTTTTATATACTAAAATCACCCTTCTCCCTCACTTGTGCAAGAGTACCCAGAATACAGTGGCATTTCTTGGCCATCACAAGTCTCAGGTTGAAATCTTCCCTGTTCTTCAATGTTCTGACAAAGGCCTCTGGACCTGCAATTCATGCCTCTGGTAATTCAGTCTTATTCTCAATAAGTGAGATCTCCAGCACAGGTAAGAGCAGCTGAAAGGCATCCTGAATATAGGAAGCACTATTTGAAGCCTGTCAGGATTGAAAAAACAAGAAACACAAAATATCGGTCACTTAAAAAAGAAAATATACTACAAGATAACAACAACAATAACAAAACACTGATTTTTACAACCTAACTGAACCTGCAGCCTGGCAAATAAGGGCAAACTTAACCATTTCAGTAAAGTTATAAGAGAAAAAATGCTGTAGCTCTTAAGATGATATGACAGCATCAAAAAAGCATGTCAGTATTTTTGTCCAACGTGCCTATCAGAAATAATAGCTGTTCTTTGGCACCTGCTCAAATTTGGCATTCAAAGCTTATTTATTCCTTGATCGAATGGGTAGATTCTGTCACAGCATTTTAGTCAATTACTCAAAGAGGATTTCAGAAGGCTGCGAATCTACAGCAACAGGATTTCCTGTCTTCGTGATAGCTCTTCTTCCACAGACTCAACACAATCAGTGAACATGAGATAGGTGCTCACAAATATAAACAAGAAATACTGCTTTCAAAGATGATGCAGTATAGATATATTTCTATGTAGTACAACAAACATTTATATAAGAAATGTTATGGAATTATTATATTCAGAGTTGCTGGACTTTATTTATATCTGACAAGTGCTGACCTTCCAGAAGAATAACAAGAGAGTTCATTAGATAAAGATAAAGATGTATAATTTCAAGGACAAGTTTTGCAAATCTATAAGCAAGTACAATCAACTTGAACTAGCAACAGGGAACCCATCTCAAATAAATTTGCCTTTTTTGGATTTACCAATGGCAAGTACTCCTATTAAAACTTCAGTGTGACATTTGATACTGAATTTTCCAGCCAAAAGAGCCCTCAGAAACCATCTAGTTAACCTCTTATTTTGTACCTAAAGACAAAGAGATTGCGAAGAAGGTACATGTCTGGTCTAGGGTCATACAGCAAATCAGGGAATATCGAGCACAGGACTGGCTCCTGGCTTGCAAACTTCTTTCACCACTTTGCCATCTACTAAATCACAAACTTACTTTAAGAAAAAAAACTTTAAGTGATCAGAATAATTTCCCTGACTATTCAAGGAAAATTGTACAGTTAAGAAACTAAAGGTATTTTGCTGGTGGTGATTTTAAAAGAATTAAAAAGTAAAGTAACAGTCCAGTAGCAAAAGAATTTTTCAACTGATGTTAAAAACCTAACCAATTATCAAACATATTTTCTCACCACCGACCCCCTCAGATTTACATAAATGTTTTAAACAGATCATCAATCAAACATCTAAATTATTTGCACAATTTACGAGATAAGAGTACTTAAAACACAGAATCCAGAAGGCATCACACATGAAGGCAATATAATACATCATGAGATCCTCTTGTACCCCTCTTTTTCATGGACTTAAACCACCCATACTTCCTTAAATCTAATGGACTGATGAGGATTATGTAAACACAGGAAAGTCTTTGCCTAAACAAAGCAAATTTCTTGGCAAGGAAATGACAACATGTTTTGTTTTGTAACAAATATCCTCTGCACACACCTTACTCCTTTAAGAAGCAGTGTTTTTCTGTTTGTAATTTTCAGCCCTTCATGTTTATCTACTGGTCTCCAGAATGTGTTTCATTGCTGAGAACGGTCCATAAACTGCCTATGGTAGTACTAAGTAAGGACAGCCTATTGCTTCTTCCTTTGCACTTTACCCAGCTGTTTCATCTTTTACGTTTTCTAATTAATGAATAGTGAATATGCATCGAATACATATCATTTTGTTTATGTATGTATCAATTACTAATCTAAAGAGAAAAAAAAAGCCAAAACATAAAGACTTAAGAAAAATTAATACAAAATGCCTAAAAGTTAGAGACTTAAAAACAATTACTAACCTCTAGAAATACTGCAGTAATTAACGGATTAAGGATGTCTGCCTTTTCTTTGACCTAGAATAAAGGACACAGTGTTAAATGTGCACAGCAGATTGAAAAACAATAAACATGGTACCATCCCACTTTGAAATACACACACAAGCAAGCACAAATGTAAGCACAGAAAAAGTCTGGACTGAGAGATAGCAAAATGTCATCTCTGGAAATGCTTTACATTTCTGTGCTACACAAATTGAGAGTACTCCTTTGTAGTTTTTTATTCACTTTAAATATTTTCATTTTGGAAGAGAGAATGGGTAATAATGGTACACTGGACCAAAAAACTTTAGAAAAATATTAAAACAAAACAGGCAGACATGAAACATGTGCTCAATATACTCAATGGTTAAGATAAGCTGTTTGGAAAATAGAGAACTAAATAATGCAAATTTAATACTCGCATGTGCCAGCACCTTATAGTTGACTTACTGAAACACATGGAAGGGTTTGGCCTCAGAAGATTAACTTCAGAAAACTCGGAAGTTTTCTTAAAGAAAATATAAGATGAAAAGAGAGGCTCTATCACAGGATTATCCCTTACAGGCATAATCTAAATTCAAAAGTAAGAAAAATTCATTTGGGCCATGCTCTTAACTAAAATAAATTTACAGGTCCAGAATAATTATGCTACCACACTGACACCTACTTACTACAAGGTAATTTTTACTTTAATTGAGGAACTGACATATAACATTATAGTAGTTTCAGGTATATAAAATAATGATTTGATATCTACATATACTGCAAAATAATCACAAGTCTAGTTAATATCCATCACCATACATAGGTCAAAATTTTTTCTTGTGATGAGAACTTTTAAGATCTATTTTCATCGCAACTTTCAAATATGCAATACAGTATTATTAACTATAGTCACTATGCTATACATTATATCCCCATGATTTTAAAACTGAAAGTCTGTACCTTTTGACCTTCTTCACCCATTTTGCCCATCCCCCACCAATAACTTCTGGCAACCATCCATCTGTTTTCCAGTATCTATGAGCATGGTTTACAATTTTCATTTGCTCATTTAAAATGTCTTTGATTAAATAAATAAAATGCCCTTGATTTTATTTTCTCCTAATTCATGATTACTGATTTCTGAATCATCTTCCATAGGTTCATATACCTTCAGTAAATTTTTACAATTTCTTAAAAAACGAACAAACAAAAAAAACAACTTTAGCTTTAACTACAACTCTCACACTGACAACTGTAAAACACAAGAATGGCCAGAATCTAAGTAAGGTGCTACTCCTTAAAACTAAAGTCAAATATTGGGATTCTTATTTATCAAGGTCTACATTTCTAACACAAGTCTCAGACTGCGGCACAAAATATACTGGAGACTTCATAAGAGAGAACAAAATGAGTTACAAAAATCAGATATAAACAAGGTGACCTTAAAATTCATATGGAAATGTGTAGGGTCCCAAATAAACAAAAACCTTGAAAAAAAAGTTGGAAAATTAACACTTCTTGATTTTAAAACTAAGTACAAAGCTTCATTAATCAAGACAATATGGTAGTGGCATAAGGATACACATAGAGATCAATGAAAGACAAATGAGTACAAAATAAACCTGTTTGTCTATGGTCAATTGATTTCTGGAAAGATAAAAGGACAAGACAATCTGATAGGGAAAAGTTTTCAACAAATAATACTGGGGAAATGAAATATCCACATGCAAAGAATGAAATTGTGCCCCCCACACACACACACTACACATAAACTAACTCAAAACAGATTATAGACAAATATAAGAGCTACAATATAAAATTCTGAGAAAAAAAAAACATAGGAGTAAATCTTCACAATCTTGGGTTTGGCAATAATTCTTTAGATACAATACCAAAAGTACAAGTGATAAAAGAATATTGACAAGCTGGACTTCATCAATATTAAAAACTTTGTGTAGAGACACTGCCAAGAAAATGAAACTGGACTGGTAGAAAATACGTGTATCATGTATCTGATAAAGAACTTGTATTCAAACTATACAAATAACTTCTATGACTTAATAATAAATGGTAAATAAAAAGACAAATAATTAAAATAATAATAAATAATGAAGACAAATAATAAATAATCTAATTTATAAAATACAAAGACAAATAACCCAGTTTAAAAATAAACAAGAGACTCAAAAAGATATTTCTCTTAAAAAGACATACTAATGGTCACCAAGTACGTGAAAAGATGCTCTTAGACATAAGGAAAAGGCAAATAAAAACTAAAATGAGATACCATTTCATAACTACTAGGATGGCAAAAATTTTTTTAAAAATAACAAAAAAACAAGTGTTGGCAAGGATGTGGAGAAATTAGAATCCTAACTGCTAGCAAGAATGTAAAAACGATGCAGCCACTTTGGAAAACAGTCTAGAAGTTCCTCAACAGTCCATATCACCCATATGATCTAGCAATTCTACTTCTAGCTATCCACCCAAGAGAAATGAAAGCATACATGAATGTTCATAGTAACATTCCTCATTAGAGCCAAAAGTGAAATAATCAAGTATCTATTAACTGATGAACAGATTTTTTTTTAAAAATGGTATATATCTATAGAAGAGTATTATTTGGTAATATAAAGGAAGTGCTGATACAACGTAGATGAATCTCAAAAACATTATGCTAAGTGAAAGAAACTAGACACAAAATACTACATAATGTACAATCCCATTTATATTAAATATCCAGAACAGGCAAATCTAGAGACGGAAAAGTAGACTGGTGTTGCTTAGGGCTAGAAGAGTGTGGAGGGGAAGGGGATAGGGAGCGACTGCTAATGGTATGAGGTCTTCTGAAGGATAAAAATGGTCCAAAATTAGATTCTGGTGATGGTTGCAAAACTCTGTACATATACTAAAAAACCAATGAATTGTATACTTTAAATGGGCAAATTTTATGGGATGTAAACTATATCTTAATAGAGCTGTTTTAAAAACAAAATAAAACAGACAATAGCCCAATAAGAGGCATGAATTCTTACCCCAGCAGTTGTTAGGCAGGTGGTAAATTCTTTAGACAGAGAGGACAACTCTTTACACAACACAACTGTCATCCTAGAAAAGAAGGGAGAAAAGCACAAGGGTTCCATTTTTTTTCTCATTTTTTTTAATAAGCTATTTTTAACAACTGTCAAAAAAAAAAAATCACTCCTGGAATGACACGTAAAAGAAGAGAGCTTTAAAAGGGAGTAAATATGCCTAAGTCAGCTACTTAATGCATTTAGGGACCCATTTGGGTAGGCATTCATATGCTACAAGAGGAAGTTCACTCCTTGGAAAAAGAATTTTCTACAAAATCCTCTAGAAAGTAATATACTTTCAAGTTATAGCAAAGAAAATAACTAAAATACATTTTAAAGAGATAAGATAGTGTTTAAAATGTACTACATTCCAATTAGAAATATAGTTAAATATGCATTCATTCATTAAACAATTATTTACTGAAAGTCTCCTTTGTACCAAGTTCTAAGCACTGAGGATCTATCAGTAAACAAGCAAAGTCCCAGTTTTCATAGATTTTAACTTATTTGCTAATTAATATATATATGTAGATGACTATATGTGTGTATGTTCTGACATACACAGAAACACACTGTACATGCAGGTGTATACGTATGCTTAATAAACATAGATTTATAAACTTATGTATACATACATATACACTAGGTGGTGATATGACCTAAGAAAATAAAGCAAGTAAAGAATTAGAAAATAGTAGAAGATACTACTTTAGATTGGGTGGTAAAAGAAGGCAGTGTTTGAATGGAAACTTGAATTCAGTGAGGGAGTGAGCCATGACTAAAAGAGCATTCCAAGGACTAGAAATAGCCACTTTCCCACAGAACAGGTTGCTTTGGGATTCTGAGTCCTTCATCCCAAAGATGTTGAACAAAAACGGGCCCCGCTTGTGCGATGTTACAGAGGGGCAGCGAAACTGCAGGGGAAGAAGTCTGAAGAATATCAAGGGCTCCTCCCAACCCGAACACACTGGACACTCTCACACACATTTTTTTTCCAATGAAAACTCGCATTATTTAATTAAGAGATTTATTTAGAAAGTAGTAGGTCTTTTTTTTTTTCCTCCTAAGACTACCTATATTCTATTATTTTTGAAACTTCTGTTTAAAATCAGCGATATTGTGATGGAAAAAAAAAGGGAGTTTGAGACTTAGCCAGATCTGGTTTTAAATCCCAGTCTGCATAACCCATGCTGATTTACTTCTCTTGAGTTTGCATTACCTCATTTTCAAAACTGGACTAATCATTTACCTTCAGTGTTGTTGTAAAACTTAGAAATGATACATGTAACCCTTAGCATGAAGCCTGGCTTATAATTAAGACTCAATAACTTATAACTATTATTAAGAATTGAGGTACTTGGAACTATTTTGTTTTTACTTATGCAAAATTCTATTCCTATTAAGACCAATAATCTGAGAAGAACTAGTTTTCAGAGTATGAGGTGGTTAACAATAAAAAAAGAAGGAGCAGATTTATAATACAGACTCAATGAAAAGGAACACACCCTTGGCTAATTATTAACTAAAACCCCAATTGAACAAACCTCTAATATATAAATGGTGCAGTGTGAATAGCATCTTATTGAGAGGAAAGTTTCTAAAACTTTGGAAATAAGCCAAGAAAACTCTTTCAGCAATTTTCTTTGTTTAGAAGGATACTCATTACTTACTGGGAAAGAGTTCTACTCCTTTCTATGGCTGTCACTTTCTGCTTCCCGCCATGCAGAACCAGAGCTGCTGTTTTGTGAAACAGTTCAATTGAGCAGGCGGTCAGTTCTGCTAGGCTCCGGATTGCAAATGCATGGATATCCTGAATGGAAAAACAAAACAAAGCACCAGTTTTTTATCTGAGAAAATAAAATCACCTTGCTTCTCTCATACTGAAGGCCTCAATATCTTGAAAGCAATAGCAACTAATAGCTGCCCTTTGATAAACCTTTTCATACATAGTGGCAACATAACTTTACAGCTAGACTCACAGCTGTGAAAACAAAGGCTGACCTAAAGTCAGGTGTGACCATGTGACTAAGTTTTGGCCAAAAGATTTAAAGTGTGTTGTGGCAGCTTCAAGAAACTTCCTTATGACACCACATATGTACCCTTTGTCTCTTCTTCACTCCTTTCACTCCTTTCATTCTACAGTCTGGAACTAAGATGTTGCAATCTTGGAACACAAGGTAGAAATTATGGATGGCAGTGAAACAAAATACAAAGCAGCTTAGGTCCCTGACTGCAATACCCCAATATCTCAAATCTTTACAGATGGGGGTGGGGGAAGGGAAGCCTTATTTATTTTGGTTACCTCTACTGAATTTTTATTGAGTTGCTCAGTTTTTTCTCCTTCCAACTGTTTTTCTCCTTCTCCCTTCTCTTCTGAGGGCTTGGCCAGAGATGTCCTAATCCATTCATAGGCTGTATTTCTTGCCTAAATAAGAAAAAGATTATTGTCCATCAACAATTCAATTCAGCTCACCAAAATTACTGTGCACCTAACAGGAACGTGTTAGCATCATGTAAGTCGATGCTTTAGTTCTCATTTGAAAATAACATCTAGGGGGTGTCTCCATAGTGTAGTGGTTAGCATGTTTGCTTTACACACAGAAGGTCCTGGGTTCACGCTCCAGGTGGAGCTATGGACCATACCCCAGATGTGCCAGGCCCTGGGTGTGCCAGGCCCTGGGGTCACACCATGAGCTCGTGGAAGGAGATGTCCACCTTCAGAGATCCAGTTCTTAAGGAGAGATGGTAACATCCATAGTCAGGTGAAAGTGGGGGGCAGGGAATTAAAGAGGAGAAAAATAAAAAATAACATCTAGCTTTTCAGTAATTAACTTACTAGATTTCTCTACAACACTTAACACTGCTGCCCACTCATTCCTTCTTGAATTATCTAATCCTTCAGCTTTCTTTTAACTGAGGTATAACTTATATATAATAAAGAGCACAAATCTTCAGAGCATGACTCAAGAAATGTTTACATGTGTATATACCTATGCAACTGTGACCCAGATCAAGATAGAGAACATTCCTATCACCCTAGAAGGTCCCCCATACCCCTTGCTCAAAATGAGTCCTCCTTCCCCTGCTCAAAGGTAACTGCTTTTCTGTCTCACTATAAATTATTTGCTCTTAAAACACACATAAATGGAATCATACTTATGTTCTAATTGGTGTGGCTTCTTATGCACATCATATTGCCTGTTAGCTTTACCCATGTAGTTGCATGTATCAGCAGTCTGTTTTTATGTATTGCTGTGTAGTACTTCATTTTATACACATATCATATTTGTCTATTCTGATGATGGACTTGTGGGTTGTCCCTAGTTTTAAGTTTTATAACACTACTCTCTTCTGGTTCTCTCCCCACCCCTTATGACATTCCTCCCAGTCTCCTGTATGTACTGACCTGCTTTGGCAATTCCTTAAACAAAAGAATTACCTAAAATTCTAGCCTTGGCTCTCTCCTCACCCTACTCCCTCTCCTGTCCATCTATTCTATTGCAGTGATTTTAACTATTCCCTACCTGCTGCTGACTCCTAAGTCCTTATTTCCTTCACTGACCTCTCTTGAAACAACACATTCCAACTGCCTGCTGGACGTATGTATCAGAATATTCTCAAGGTATCTCTATAGGCATGTACAAAATTTTAATTCATCGTCTTTTTCCATCTTTTATTCCCCATATACCATTCGCCCAAGCCAAAACATGTGAACCATCCTAGATTCTTACCTTTCCAATCACCAATATGGTCTGCTTTTTACTCTACATATTTCTAATCAGTCCCTCCTCTTCCTCTCTCCTACCACTACTTGAGTTCAGATCCACTTTGTGGCAACAGTACTCTGATTGGTCTCCCTGCTTCTGATCTGGCTCATCGTAAATCCATCCTCCATAATGATACTAGTGATCTATCTAAGCCCAGAGCTGATCATTTCTCTTCCCTTCAATGACTCCATATCAACTAGATCATGCTCTTTCACATGATTTTAAGTCACTATGACCTAGACCCTATCTATACGTCCAGCTTCATCTCTTACTACCTCATCTTTAACTACTTTAAAATCTGATGATAATGACCTGCAATGTGCCTATTCTTTGTTCATGCTATTCCCTTAGTCCAGAATGCCCTTCCATTTTTTTTCTCCTAAAGCAGGGAAGCTCTTAATTTTCTTTCAATCTCCACCCAAACATCATCTCTTCCAGGTAACTTTCAAAGGCTTACCAGGAAGCTGAGAACCTAAACAACTCTTCTCTGTATGTCCACAGTCCCCTGAGCATCCCTTCAACTTAACTTACCAAAATACATTGAAATTAATTACACTGCTATCTCTTAAATAAACTACATTATTATAAGATAGATGTACTGTCTCATTTGGATTTGCACACCCAGTGCCTACAGAGATCATCTACTATTCTTACCTAGCCAGCTTCCTTCCATACGTCCTTTCTTTTGATAATAGGTTCTAGATTTTTCTCAGTTCATATGGTTTGAGTGGGGTTGCTTCCATCCTCTGGCTCGAAGGGTTGGCAAACAATTCAGGTTTAGCTACTGAGAATATTAATTCCCCCAGTCAGCACAGTGACTAATTCATGAATGAAACAGTGACCTAAGCCAGGTCAATGGGCACCAGCCTCAGGACATCCAATAACATTACTGGGAAAGGTAAATCTCCTTTCTCTTGAGTTACTCAACTAGAAAAAGTCACCCTGAAGCTTCTAGTAGTCATCTTACCACCATGTGGAAAAGCTTCCCTAAGAATGAAGCCTAAGAGAAGAAAGCAGAGTTAAGACAGAGAGAGGAGAAAGGCTTCTGGGTGGATAGCCATGCCTGAAGCCAGTCTTGCCTCTTGGTTTGAGAGTTTGAGCAAATAAGTGCTTCTTTTTCTTAAGCCATTTTGACTTGAGTTTCTATCATTTCCAACTGAGTGAGTCCTGGTTTCTAAGAAAATGTTTGTTGTCATTAAATGAAGGCATCTACTTGTGTAACTTGAATAATGACAAATGCATTCAGAGACGTAACCTGGCAATAGAAATCCAGAGTATTCCAAATGAGAACTGAAAGAATCACCGGTTTTATTACAGATATAGCATTGGGGTTGAGCCTTTAAGGATCAATAGGTGGGGCTATACCCCAAGGCCACAACATAAATGAGCAAGAGCAAAACCTATGTATCCAGATATTCATTTCAAGGTTCTTTCCCCTATAATAGGGCTTCCCACAAAATCCCTCAGGAATAACCTGGTTCTGATCTTTAACCTTCCTACATTAAACTCTTAAATTCAGAAAAATTCAGAATTGGAAGCCAGAACACACAACGTATATTAAGAAAACTGTGAGATAACTAGCAAGGCCAGTACATATAGAGTACAAGTATTTATCAATTCATATTACAAATATGCACTATATACGATCCTAGGTGGCAACCAATACAAACAATGGCCCTGTTCCTCTTTATTCTAGTACAGAAAGACAATTAACAAGTAAACATATGTGTAAAGAAAATAAAATGAAATAATGGAAAGTATGGACTTGGTGAGTAAAAAGCAGACTTTGGGTGGTCAGGAACAGTCTCTGAAGAGTAAGATTTGAGTTGAAATCTGAAGTTTAAAAGGAGTTAGCTATGCCAATATTTAGACAATGAGAGTTGTACTCAGAGAGAAATCAGGTTGGTGTATTTAAGGACAGAAAGAAAGATAATATGGGAGAAGCATGGTAGAAAATGAGGTTGGAGTGATGAGATTTTTATAGAAAAGTGAGAGATGAGGCTGGAAGGAATCATAAGTAGAAACAGTTTGTGAAATTCTCTACGATTTCTTTAAAAACATAAAATGAGAGAAAAACCAGGGATTGATTTATCTGAGATTAAAAAAAGAAAAATGGACAGAGATAAGGCCATATAAAACAAAAAGAAAACTGATACCATAAATTTAATATACTTGGAGATATTTCAGTCGGCATAGCGCATACTCAAATGACCTCTCTGGTAATAAATACATCAAGTGAAGTCATTATGGTCTATTGTGCCAACTCAGTGTAATTTATCATCCCTTTCAAAAAAAATCAATGCTACCCACCCCCACCAAGAATTCAATCTGGAACTTCCCATTGGTAAGATCTGGAGACTTAGGAATTAAAAAGCACCTTTCTCTTAGCTTCTTCAACCACTTATTTTTTTTTCCAGTGGAAAAAAAATGAGGCCTAGAGAAAAAAAAAAAAACGAGATTTTCCCACATTATATGTGCGGGTCAGAATGAGAATCATAACTGTTCTCAGACTCCTGCTTTAAGCTTTCCCTTATATCGCACATACTACCATATAATTCCTTAGGAATAATCAGGCCCTGGTCTTTAACCATTCTATATCTTAAGTCTCAATGTCCAAAATATAAACAATATTAAAATTGCTTTCAGAAAATGGCTAGAGCTACCAGATAAATAAGGGGTTACTAGCCCTTTAAAAATAATTTATTATCTTCTTGAGCACAGTCTTTTTCAGTAGTTTCCCTAGAACCTAGCAAAATAAAGGCTTATTGAACATATGTACATTAAAAAAATATAGCAGGTCCTTGAATAATGTCATTTCATTCAATGTCATTTTGTTATAACGTTGATGAGATGCCATAGAAACTTACCTTTTGTTTATACCAATTAGCCTATGGTAAAACTGGTTTTCATTATACATTGTTTTGCTTAAAGTTGCAGAATCTATTAACTTCATTAAGTGAGAACTTACTGTATAATACATTGGGCTAGCTTCTATAAGACCATCGATGGTGAGCATTTACTATGGGCCAGGTACTCTGTAGAGTTTTGTGGGTATCAACACATTAAATCCTCACATTATCCCTACCTCACAGAGAAACTGAGGCACGGAGCGGTTAAGGAACTTGCTCAAGACCACAGAGAAAGTGGAAGATAGTTGTGATAGGATTTTACGGACCAATAAAGCACAGATCCAGCCTTGAAGAAATTTAATATTTAGGACAGGAAGTAAGATACACACATTTATAAAAAAATAAAAAGTAAACCTATGATAAATTTATGAAAATACATATATGCAAGGGTAAATGAATAAATCGAAGTGCTAAAGAATATATATAGCATGTTAACTTTTGTATAAGGAGATAAGAAAATATATCTGCTTATCTTTAAAATATTATCTGCCTGTCTAAAAAAAATTCAGGAAGGATATACAAGCAAGTGTAAATCTAAAAGGAAAGGGGAGAATGATGTGAATGGGAATTGGGAGAGAGTGACACTTCTCTATTTTTGTAGTTTTTATTTTTGGAAACGTTAATATTCTATATATCCAAAAATTAACATAGGGAGACAGCAAATAAATCACAAATTATTTTTGTAGGTTGGTTTTATAGTACCAAAGGCAAAGCAATGAAACCATTTCAAATGTATTACAGGACTGAGAAAATAAGGAAATGTTCTAATGTTGTTGGGAAGCAGGGTTCTTACTATGGAAGAACAGAAAAACAAATGTGTAATGGGAAAAGACAAGGGAGAACCCTGTAAGGATGAATTCATGATCTCTACAATATGCATGATGAATTCATGATCTCTACAATATGCATGTACATGTGTACATATATTCACATATACATACACACATTCACATGTATACACATATAGGTACATGAATGTGTTCCTGAATATATTTCCTAGCTCTACCGACAGGGCCTAGAAGCATAGACACCCCAGTAGCAATAAGTGTATCTATCATCCAGATTTTGGTCTGTGATATCAAAAAGGAACCATGGCTCCTCAGAGAAATGGCTGATTACAGGGTTAGAATGTAGAAGGTACAAGATGAGTCTAGAATATCTTGTTATGACAGAAAGCAAAAAAATTCAAAAAAATATGACGGGGGCATGTTAAACAGCAGTCAGCCAGAAGGATAATTTGAACACCAAATTAGGAATGGTAATAAATTATAAACCAATGGGGGAAAAATAGAAATCCATGAGATCTCTATTAAGAAATAAGGAAGCAGAAAGAGGCTGTCTTAACTGCAGTATAATGCGGACAGACAATGGTAATTATCACCATTACACTCTTTTATGCTTAAATATTTAAGCCAATGGAGCACGTGCTGGGGTTGAAACAAATCATCATTCTGCAACCGTCATGGTAAAGACTGGTGTAGCAGAATCATGAACAGATGCTAAATCTAAGAGGGAAATTATGATGAGGAACAAGATATTTGCAGGATCTTAAAATGTCTCCCCACAGAAAACTCGTTATTAGCACAGGAAAAAACATAACTATACAGTGAAAAATCAGATAGCACACCACCAATAAGGGGCAGATGGACATCGTGAGCCCCGTGATGTGATCCCATGGGCAGGATATCACTTATGAGGTCTTTTGGCTGAGTATGTATAACCTGACTTTAATCATGAGAAAACATCAGATGAACACCAAATAAGAAATGATGTTTCATAAAGGAAGTAAGGAGCTTGTATTTCTCAAAATGTCAATATCATAAAAGACAAAGACTGAGGAACTTTTAATACCAGATTAAAAGAGACTCAAAGTATACAACAACTAAATACAATCTGTGATCATGTACTGGCTCTAAAGTTAGAGAAAAAATTTGATATAAAGGGCATCATTGGGTCAGGTAACAAAACTGGACTGTGGATAACAGTAAAGTCTAGTATCAATGTTTAATTTACTGCAGTTGGTAAATACTGTGATTAGGTAAAAGAATATCCATATTCTTAGGAGATACATATTAAAATTTGTAGGTGTAAAGGGCTACAATGTTTATAATTTACTCTCAAAAACAGTCCCAAGTAATAATAATGTGTGTGTGTGTGTGTGTGTGTGTGTGTGTTCTGGGCGTGAGGGGGGAGGGGAGAGGAAGGGATAGGGGGAAGAAAAGAGAGAACACATGCATAAACACAAATGCTTAAGCAAATACAGTGTTTAGCAATAGGTACACTAGCAAAAAGGTATATGAATGTTGTTTGTACTATTCTTGCTACTTTTCTCTGTTTGATATTATCTTCACAACAAAAATACAATGATACAAGCTAGAAAGTGCTGTAGTAAAGTGTTACAGCTGAGATGAGGGTGATGAGCAGCTTGGTGGGTGGTGTGAAAAGCTTCCTTGGAGAATGCAGCATTTTCACTGGGCATGGGAGAGTAGGATAACATCACTCAAGCACCACATTCCTTACTGTGCAGTATGCAGGAGAAGGTGATGACTGTGATGACTATACAATGGCTATCAGCACTCCCTGGCCAGGAAGTAATGTGTGCCTGCTGCTAACTGGTACTGAAATGTTTCTTGAGATTGGGAGAGGAAAGCGAAGAGCCAGCAAGCAGCCCAAGATCCAATGAATAGTGTCTCATGAGCTGGCACTGGCACATATGCTATGTGGACACTGCTCTGGAAATGGGCTCTCCCTACCCACTCTGAGCTTTAATTAAAGTCTCTCCACATTCCACATGTGTAGAGACGGCTCAAGCATCACCACCCAAGACCAAGGCCCAGGCCAAGGGACTCCCATTTCTACAAGCTAAATGGTCATTAACTGAGTCACTGGACTCTAGGAAATGGCAACCTCCAGCTTCCTAAGGCCAGGGACCACATCCCATTATCTCTGAAACATTCAGAGCCCTGAGGATAGTGGCTAGCCCATTGGTACCATGAAGGCTGGTAAGTATTTCCAACTTAAGCTTACCAATGCTATGGCCTAATTTAAGATTTCAGACAAGCAAAGCATTCCAAACAAAAAACAAGTAAGGATGGGAGATAAGTATGTTCCACAGGAAGGAATAGGGGGTGCCATTGTAAGTTCAGCTTTTTAACCTGTGAGAGCAGGAGGCAAGCAGAAGGTGTGGAACTCAGAATACACCCTCAATTTCAATGACATTTTGCCAGGAATTTACAATCTTACCTCCTTTTTTTTCACTAAACTCACACAAGTTAAAAAAAAATGAGCATCATCAAGAAGTAATAACTCACCCTGGCAAGTTTCTCTGGCTTGGAGGAGACATGTAGCTGGGAAAATAACTCTGTTAACTCTTTGGTAAAGTCTTCATCCCCTAAGAAAAAAAAAAAAAAGTCCCATGTAAAACTCTGCAGAAAGACCAGTGAGGATCACTGAGACAACAGGGGTGGGACAAGAAAAGGACAAGGAGAGGAATGGTTGTAGTAATAACAGCAGTAGCATAATTTATATGAGCATGGCACTTAGTGCTTACATAATCCTGTTAGGTATACTGTATCAGTGAATTCTTTCGATGGGCTTATAAGAAGAGTGTCATTATTTCATTTTAGAGATGAAGAAATTAGAGCTTGAAGAGGTTTATTTATTTCCCCTAAATCTCATAACAAATTAGAAATCAAACCTTGACCTTTCCAACCCCAGTCTAAATCTTGTGCTCTTTGTATTACATCCTAGAAGTAAAAATGGAGAACTGGTAAAGGCAGAGTCATAAGCAGACACCATGCATGTGCTTCTAAAGAAGAAGAACTTAATTTGGCACATAAATGATATAGTTAGTCAGCCAGGAGAATGGAAGAGTTTCGGCCAGAGAAAACAAGCAAAAGATGAAGCTAGGAAGAAAAATAAAATCCAGAATACAGGAAATAAACCATGGTGAAGAATTCAAACTTAAGAGAATGAGAAGCTGCTGAATGATTTTTAAGAGACAGATACATCTAATTTAAATGTTAGGATGATCACTTTGGCTCCTAGGTGCGGGGTGGACTGAAAAGGGGAATAAGAACCAAGGCTGGAAGGCTAAGGCAATAACCCAGGATCCAGGTGAAAAACAATGGTGGATAAGAAGAGGAAAAGGAATTATAGAATGTTGGAAGGATAGTAAGGGAGCTGTTGGAATAAGCCTGGTGGGAGATGACGGGGAACACAGAATACTCATATTTGAGAAACATACATTCAAATAAGCGAGTCAAGATCAAAAAACAATCAACACATATAAACAAATGGCAGAAAATGCTCTCATTTCCTCCCTATGTATCTAAATCCTATCCAATGTCTCCTTTGAAGCCTAGCCAAAGGCTTCATTGCACCACAGGATGCAGAGAGAATTCTTGTGCACAAACATCATCCAGCATTAACAATCTGCATGAGTACTTCTCAGTCACTACTTTATGGTTTATCAGGACAAATTATTACTACTTCATACCTGCTTTCTACCCAAAATCATTAGGAAAAAAAATTCTATCTTGGCTCTTCTCTCTTTATCTGCTATTGTTTTGTCCTTCTCTCTTGGCATTCAAGGCAGAAAATTCAAATGGTTTAGTGACCCCAGGTATAATATGGTTTGGGAAAAGCTCATCTCACTAAATACTACTACTGTAACTGACATAACACATCTAAACAACTCCTAATCATATCCTACTATCTAAAAATCTAAAACCTCAGCCAAGCTCAAAATTACGTGGGTACAATAATCTGAATCCATACTAAGATGCACGTACCCCAAGGGGTTCACAAAATAATCCAGGGGAAAAATGGAACTTTAATTTACAGACTTTTAATTCTTTCTCTAAAAAATTCTATTTTAGGGTATTAACAGAAGCAAGCTCAATGATAGTGAAGACAATTTAAAAATGGACAGATAAATGCACAAAAGGAAATAAAGATGCTCAATTTAAAATAACAACTAGAGACATTTTTTAAAGTATAGCAGTTTAGGATAACTTAATCTAGCAGTTCTCAAACATTTTGGTCTCAGGACCCTTTTACACTCTTAGAATGTTTGAGAACTCCAAGAGTATTTTCTAATGTAGATTATATGTCAATCAATATTTATATTAAAAATTAAAAACTTTCAGTTTAAGTATTTATTCATTAAAAACAATGAGCCCACTACTTAACATAAATAACACATATTTTAAGAAAAATAATTATTTTCAAAAAAAATTTTTGTGAGATTAGTGCCATTGTTTTAGATCTTTGCAAAACTTTAAAGTCTAGCTTAATGACAGCTGGATCATTTGATCTGTTTTTACATTCAATCTGTTATGATATGTCGTTTTCTTTAAGTACATGAAGAAAATCCATGCTCACAAAGATACATAGTTTGAAAAGAGAACTACTTTAATAGCCTTTTCAGATAATTGTGGCTATTCTTTAGTACTACACCAAAACTCAACAAATGTTTATTTCTTAAAGGTTAGTTGCAATGTAGAATTTGAAATTTCATATCATGAAATGTTGAACTCATTTATAGTAAATTAAAATCTATCAGTCTATCTTTTGCCCATGATTTTATAACATCACACATTAGTCATTTAGGAGATACTGATTCTTGGAGTTATTCAATCTTCTAAATGCTAACACATTTTATTATATAATATCTCCAAAAGATCAAATTTGTTACTCTCACCACAGATTTGACTGGAAAAATCTGTAAGCACCTGGAAGCTGTCAAGCTCACCACAGTAGAAAATATGTTTTACAAAATAATAACTTTGCTTAGTTTAAAATTCATCAGTTACAAATACTGTTCAGTTGTTTTCCTTGAAGTGAAGGCACACTTCTTTCAATAAATGTTTATTAAATGTCCTACTCTGCTATTGTTAAGAGACAGATACATTAACATAAATAGCCTGTGTGACTGTAATCTTTTAAAATAAAAATGGTGTTTCATGAAAGAAAAAAAGACAGGTAATTCAGCTTACAACACAGACAATACAAGTGCTTTTCCTTGAGATGATGCAGTATGCATCACCCAGAATATAAAAAGTATGCTCTAGCATCAAGACTTTAATAAAATTAAAAACTATTACTGTTTAATCAGGACAGGGTAAATGAAACTGTCACCTTTTTTCCTTTTTCTTTTTTTTTTATCGTGAGTGCAGTGAAAATATATCAGTATAGTATGGTGCGACTGTCCTGATTTGTGCTAAGGCACTGGTAATTTTATTCACCACTCCTTTTGTATCATCAGTGCAAATGTCAAAACAAACAAACAAAAAGCAAATAACATCTTGGTATTATGAAAAGAGCTGTGACTTATGGACTCCCTGAAGAGGTCCTGGAGAGCCAAGGATCCCTAGACCATACTTTTCAAATCACTGATATAATCTAACACATGAGTGATTGATCCTATATGTCTTGATGGACTCTGAAGGAATTTTTCAATTCACTTTTAATGTTTATAACTGATTGTTTCATTGAAAAAAAGGCAAAACTGTATTCATTATGTTCTACTAAAAAGAAAAAATCTATTCGGTGTGTAATATATATTAGAAATACATACAGTTAAAATGTTAACATAAAATAACTCAAAGCTTAAGTAAGATTCAGTTGCCTGGATATTTTGCTTTATATAAGCCATCAAATTCCTGACAATTTTGAAAAAATGAGTAGTTATTACACTTAAAATTTCTGAGGTATGCAGATATTAAAAACATGGCATAAAAAAAAACTTTCGAAAATGAAAAAGACCAACTATCACCCACATTTTGGATAACTGCCACACTGCATGCTTCAATTCGAGATGAGGACAGGAGTCACAGGAGCCAGAGAGGCATGGAAGCAGTACCTAGGGATATAAATCTCATAGGGATAACCAGCCAGACTGAGACAGGAATCTGACAAAGGCAGCTCTCTAACTGAAAAAGTAGGCAGAGATGCAAGTTGCAAGATTAGACTTGGAGAAGTCACAAAGAATTTGGGGTAGGGGAGCAAAGAGGGTGGGGAAACATGCACACAAACTGCTCACATCGATGCCTAGTCAGGTACAAAGTAGTAGAGAATTTTGCTTGAAAATTCTCCATGAAAAAAGTAAAATCAGGCTAGTATAATTAGAGAGAAAATAATTTATTTTAAGGGCAATACACTGCACAAAAACACACTACATCCTTCCCACTCAGATGCTGGGTTTTCATATTACCTTTTTTCTCTTCTTCCTCTTCTTCACAGAACTCTGCTAAGGAAAATGCTTCTTTCAGTTGCTCCAATTCAAGTTTTAGCATCTCTAATTCTTCTCCACTTAAAGAACTAAGGATAGATTTCACCTGAATCAACATAATATAAAATAATAAAAAGTTGTGGGAGTATGAAAGAAAAAAAAAACATTCTCAAATAAAGAAGAGGATGTATATCAAGTTAAAATCAAAATTATGAGCTCACCAACCAACACAAGTATTCCTTAAGAATCTTAACACAAAGATCCAGACAACACTTCTGCTCATTACAGAAAGGTAGAATTTGTACTTCCCAAAATAATACAAGCCAGAAATGTCTGGAAATTATTAGTCCTTAACGAGGGTCTTGAAATTAGGGTGGAAATGAAATAGTCTTGAATCAATTAAAAGCTAACAGGTAACTGTATCCAAACTGGCAACATAAGTCAAAGAAACTAAAAAAAAACCAAGGTGAAGAAAAAGTAACAAATGTGCTATTAAGACCTCTTTGTTAATCTTTTTTCAAATTTAGAGAAATAACACTTAACTCATTCTATTTCTAGTAATTAGTTCAAATAGTTTCTTTGTTTATTTGTTTTGGCATATTTTCATAGTCTCAAGCCTTCCTCTGAAATATATTTCATCTTCCAACTGTACAAAAAAAAACTAGGCAGCATTCATTTGTTTGGAGACTATTCCAGTTACAATTGTTCTAAATTACCTTTATTTCACTTTCCCTGGAAAGCATCTCCAGAGCTTCTAGATGTGAAAGGCCTTGAAATTCATCAAATAGTAGCCCATAGTGAGTTTTCTTGTCCGTGTCCATGGTAACCTCATTGGAGGTCCACTGCTCTTCCTTCTCCTTCGCCTCTCGCAAAACCTAAAAAAGAGATGGAGTTATTAAACTGAAGCAAGTAACGAAGAGCTCAATAGTGAGTTTTGAGAGTTGAGGGAAGCAAAGCTAAGATGGGTAACAGGATACAGTATTGCTCTTTCATTTTTGGCATTGCAATTCAAATGTGATAGGCTCAGGAACTGCAGGGAAAAATAAATGATCACACATAATTTTATTCTAGACAGGGTAAATAACACCCAAGGAACCAGGTGTTTCTCTGGAAGTGGTTTAAACATTAATCTAATAAACAACTCTGAAAGGGCTTGACATATTGTACTGCATTGACAGAAGGCTCCTGCAAAAAGAAAAGAAAAATAAACTAGGCATTTTTCTAAGTATTAGAGCTTCACTGCCCCCCTACCCCTTCCAAAAAAAAACCTTACTTTAAAAAAAAATCATTAAAATTTCTTCAAAAGAAATTTGAAGAAACTTGAATTGGAGCAACTGAAAGAAGCATTTTCCTTAGCAGAGTTCTGTGAAGAAGAGGAAGAAGAGAAAAAAGGTAATATGAAAACCCAGCATCTGAGTGGGAAGGATGTAGTGTGTTTTTGTGCAGTGTATTGCCCTTAAAATAAATTATTTTCTCTCTAATTATACTAGCCTGATTTTTCTCTCTAATTATACTAGCCTAACAAGGCCCAAGTTACCACAGGCAAAAATACAGATCAAAACAGAAACAAGAAGTAAACAGGTAAAGACAAATAGTACCTGAGATAGTGTAGAATTCCGGTTCATCAGACCCTTGGTTCTTTTAAATCCAGGATCCCCTTCTGCTATTACATCCATTGTCTTTTTCCCAATGAATTCTAAGGCATCCAAACCCCCACTGATAACGCTCTTTCCCTGTGAAACACATGCAACCTCATTACAATAATACTGGAAAAAAGACATCTGTGTGTTTTGATTATATAAAATAATAGCTTACGATACCAAACACTGGCAAGAAGGTGATAGCAACAGAAACAATCATACACTGCTTGTGAGAATATAAACTAATATAAGCACTTTGGAAAACTGTCAGTATCTACTACAGCTGAATCTATGAATATTCTATAACCCAACAACTCCACATATGGTTATGTATTCAACAGATAGCTTTACTGACGTTCATCAAAGGACGTATAAGAATGCTCACAGCAGCACTATTTGTAAAAGCTAAAAACTGGAAACTTCCCAATACTCACTAACAGTGGAATGCATAAATGTGACAGTCACATAATGGAATAGAGCAAGGAAAATGGAACATGCCACACGAACTTCACCATGCATAAATCTTAGACACATAATGTTGAGTGAAAGTCGGATACAAGAGTACATTCTGTATGAGTTCATTTATAGAAAGTTTAAAAGTGGGCAACATTAATCTATGGTGGTAGAAATCAGGAGTGTGGTAATCTTGGTAGCCAAGCGGGGGAGGCACATATGACTGGGATACAGCACAGAGGGGACATCTGATGTACCATCACGTTGCTTCTTAATCTGAATGTGTTCAGGATTCATCAATGTATTCGGTTCAAATTCAAACTGAATACTTAGGATTTTACTTTTCTGTATATATATTTCAATAAAAATTTAAAATTAAGAAGTACTAGCTATTTGTCTTCATGTAGGAAAGATATAAGCTTCCTATATATCCCTTTTAAATGTTTCTAATCATCCATAATTTCACAAATATTTATCATAGATACATTTCCCCTTTGCTTAAAAAATGCAATTATGAGAAAAATATTTTTGTAAAGCAAAGAAGTTTTTTAGGGCCACCAAACTAATATCTCCTAGTCCATAAAATATTATGTACACTGTCTCTCTGTTACTCTTTACCTCCTGACCCCTCCTTTACTTCTTTAAAGAAAGTTTTCAAGTAGCTCTCACTCTACCTCTAAGGTCAAAGTGACTGATCTTCAGCAGTTTGGACCGCCATAAGAGTAATCGGTCTCTATGGCTTTTCAAAGGAAGAGAGAGAGAGAGACAAAAACCCATTATAATCACGGAAGCGAATAGGCCACCTTGCACTTTTTACTCACTGTGCTCTGAACAGCAGTGGAGATAGTTGAGAGTACACCAAATGGTCCAGTCATTGAGGAGGAGTTTTCATTCTCTTTGGCATTTGTCTCTCCTACAGAAGGGAAAGAATGTGCAGACATGAAGAGAAGGTCCAAAGATAGTTTTACTTTATTAGCATCTATGTGAATTTTTTAAAAAAATTCAATCCTGCTTCCCACACACAAGGCCTTACTTAGTGCTTTTTGTTTTATTATTTTAAACTATTTGCCTATTTTAAAATGAAAGCTAAGATAGTCGTTTTTCATTTTCATTTCATTCCAGAAATAAAATCCAGTCTTTTGAACAAACTATATCTATAGGTATAGATATAGATACACACACATACATACATACATATCAACGGACTATATACTCTATGATTCCATGTACATGATCTGGACAAAGAAAACCATAGGGTCAGAAACAGATGACTGGTTTTCAAGAGCTGAGAGTAGGTGGAGGGGAGTGACTACAAAGGGGCATGAGGAATTTTGGGGGGATAATGAAAATATTTTTGTATCGTGACTGTCTATATAGATTTAGGAAATATTCTCTATCTGTATAATCACAACAGACTATGATTATACATTATAAATGAGACTGTGTTTGTCGAAACACATAAGACAACACACCTGAAAAGGGTAAGCTTTACTGTACGTAAATCACAGCTCAAAAACCTAACTTTTTGAAATTCAGCCTATTTTAAATTTTATCCTAGAAAACTATGCTTATTCATAGAAATCAGATATGCATTACAAAAGTGAGTATGTTTCATTGAAAAAAAAATCTATTTTCTTAACTTTGAAATCTCTTATAAGAGATCAACAAAAACTAACTATTATAGGGAGGATTTGCACTGCCAGCTATGATGCATTAACTGGTATTGGACTTGCCCTTCTACCATAGCATCTAGAAAACTGGACAAAACATAAGCAATAACAGCCTGCCGACACTGGGCAACAGCTAGTACAAGGCTATGATCCAGGAAAGAAGAGAAACAAAAGAACCCTATGATTGGCTTGGCATTCCAGACAGTAGCACAGGGAGGGGAAACCCAAGCAGAGCATGTCAATCTCAATAAGTGGAAGAGACAGAGACTAAAGGCCAGGAAAGCCGAAGCACCTGGAATTTGCAGGTTGGAGTACTGAAGACGAGGGAGTTAGAGGGATAAAGAGTTCCAGGAATCTACAGAGGAGTGCCCTTGAATCTTTGGCTGAATACTAAGATAATTGCTCATGCATTGGAAGATTCCAAATACTGGGCAAAGAACTAATATGGAGCTGTAAACTAAACAGTGCCCAAAGCTCATGTTAGGCTGAAAGACATCTGACTTCTGACCAATCAAGGAGAGAGACCCAAACATCTGGGAATTAGGTGGAGACCTTAGGAGGGACAGAGGCCTTGGCAGTAGAGCTAAACTAACACAAGAGTAAAGGCTGTTCCAGATTAACTCTAAAGAAGCTTAAAAATAAGACTTGAAAGGATCAATCTAAGCTACAAATATCTTCATTGCCTGCCAAACAAAACTTATGTCCTTTAAAAGACAAGCTATAACATTCTTAGTAGGGGAATTGACACCCCTCCACAGGAAATATAGAAAATGGGAGTTTATTATCATAAGGCTTTCCATTCTAATTTTGGAAAGTTTTTTTTGTAACTCTTTTAACCCTTAAAAACTTTTAATTAAACTAAAATCTAAGTGCATGTAAATTTCAATGGTCTCTCTTCATGAGTCACAAATAAACCTAAGTCCTCTTCACCATGGTAGTCTCTAGAGACACGAAAAGAACCAATACATTCTCCAGACCTCCCTTTCCCAGATTTCCAGACTTGATATCCATGATGTCTTCTATTTCCTCAACATTTCAATATCTAACTCATTCATTTCAGGATTCACTCCAGTTTTTTTATGTCGTTCTTAAAATACTTGTATGGTAGACATCTTTTAGGTCTTGTGGAAAACACTGCTGTTTACCTATTCAAAGTCACTTCTAATTCCCTTTTCCTTGCCTGCTAAACCCACTTCCTGATATGGAGGTTTATCAAAATGCCCAAAGCTTGCTCTCCCAGCATCTCTTGATGCTACAGCATGAACATAAGACCCTATTCTAGCCCATGGAAGCTGGGAAATATGCAAGGAGTTGCTTAGAAAACTTTTCCTGTCTTTAAAGGAAGAGATACATGAGGAGCAAATGACACTTCCCATCCACTTAATGCCTGACTTTGAGCACAGCTGTATTAGAACAATATACTTGGAGCTGCAGTATCACCTGGCAACCACACAGACAAAGAAAACTGCAAAGAAGCCAACACAGAACTCTGACATCAATGAGCCACTAAAGTAACTCCAGAACAGCCTACTTCTAGAGTTCTTATAAGTTGGAAAAATAACAGATGAGCAGAGAGAAGCAAGAGTGAGAGACAATAAAGCCCCTGAGAGATGGAAAAAGCAAACTCAGGCCCTGAAAAGCTTTTTATTTTGTGGTCTCAGGCCCTGTTAATCCCTGTTATAACTCTGTCCTTTATGGCTTAAGTGAGTATGTTTCTACTTGATTAAGGCAGGCCTCCAGAATGAAATTTCAAGTTTGTAAAATTCCAAACACAAAAAATACAACCCCAAAACTAACATATTAAAATATTTTTTCATACCACGATATTCAAATTCAGCTGACACTGAACTCTTACTCCATTGTGCCAGCAAAATGATAGCCAATTTTTACATTTTACGTTCATGGCCTTATTTAATGTTTATAACAGTCCTTGGAAATAGAAAATATCATCCCATTTCATAGATGAGGAAAGTGAAATAAAGACACATGAATGGTTAAAAAAACGCAGACCCCTGTCAGGCAAGATTCTAAATTCCTCTTCTCGCCAGTCCTATCATGCCCTGAATATCACTCAATAAATATCGACTAAAAAATGAGCTCACCAGTTCCACTTTTAGCCATAATTCTAGGTCTTAATGTTTCCATACACTAACCTGTTGCATATTGGTCCTCAGTTGAAATTTCACTGGGACTAGGAATTCCAAGAGAAGTCTCTGCCTTTTCAATGACATTTGAAATACCTTGTCCTAAGAATAAAAAATGATAACATTTTTATATTTGAATATTATTTGCAATTAGTCACCACAACTGAAGAAACAAACCAAAAAGCAAGCCCACAGATTTTTTATTTCAAGATAGCCACAGGACATGCTTTTCGGCCATATATAACCTTTGGGATTGCATTCTAAACCCCCCCCCCCAAAATAAATAAATAAGTATTCATTATCACCAAAGAACAATTTTATATTAACAATTCTTAAACATCAACCTTCTAAGCAAGAAATGCAAACTCCAGTAGCAGAATAAATCAGCCCATCATTATTAATGCATCCTACATGGAAGAGAAATAAACAAAATATCTTTTAACACAGATCTGCAGCTAAATACACATAAAAATTAATAAAATAACTGATGATCTTACCTACTGTGGCTACTGTAGCTGAAGCTGAGGAGAGCAAGGACTTGCCCCATCTGCCCCAATACCCCCAACCGGTCTGGGGTTCATCTCTGGAAACAGTCTCCTATTCTTCCCATTAGTCAGAAAAACAAAAAGCAAAGGAAAATGGAAAAATTAGAGGAAAATAAGAATGTATATGGACAAGGTATCTAATTATTAGCCAAAAGTATAAGTGAACAAATACATATTATTTGGCTAAAGAAATGTGTTACTTGACTGACATATGTATGTAAACTGCACATAAGACCACATAGCAAAGGCTACTCATAAAGGCGTCTATAAAACTGAGAAAATTATGTTTATTGTTATGAAAGAAATAGTATTGATTCCAAATTCTTTTTAAACCTAACATTTTTTAATATCAATTTTTAATAGATACTGTACTTTGCCTGTAGCCTGTGAGAGAACTTCTGAAGTTTCAAGGTCAGTGGAAGGTTTGGACTCTGGTCTTTTCCGAGTAGAAACTATAGGTTCTGGTTTACTCTCTGGCTTGGTACTTTGGTCAACAGACTGGGAATTCTTGGCTGGCTCAGAGTTCCCATCTTCAAGAACAGAAGTTGCTTCAGTTATCACTGGAGTCTCAGTATCATCTTTATCCGACATTGCCTGGTAAAATAAAAGCCCAGGAAAAACAATTATATAGGCTGTTGGGGTTATTTGTTTAAACTTTTTGAGATTCATATTCATCATAGATTCACATGCAGGTGTAAGAGATAAGAGAAATCTGATATACCCCTGACTCAGTTTCCCCAATGGCACCAAATTGTATAACTATAGTATAATATTACAAACAGGATATTAATACAATCCACTCATCCTATTCAGATTTCATCAGTTTTACATGTGCTCATTTGTATATGTTAATTAGTTCCATGAAAGTTTATCACATGTACAGTTTCTGTGACCATCACCAATCAGGATATAGAACAGTTCAATCACAAGGATCCCTTGGGTTACCTTATTAGCCATATCCCATCCTCCTCCCAAACCATAGCAACCAGCGATCTGTTCTCCATCTCTAAAATTTTGTCATTTTGTTATATAAATGCAATCATAGACTATATAACCTTTTGGGATTGACTTTTTTCATTCAGCATAAGTCCCTGAAGACCCATCCAAGTTGTTCATGTATCAATAGCTTCTCCTTTTTTATTGCTGAGTAGTATGCCTTGGCACAGATTATCTCAGTTTAACTATTTATCTGCTGAAGACTATCTGAACTGTTTCCAGTTTGGGGCTATTACAAATGAAACAGCATGAACGTTCATGTGCAAGTTTTTATAGAAATGTAAGCTTTCATTTCTTTGGAATAAATGGCCAAGAGTGTAATCACTGGTACGTATTTATTTTATAATAAACTGCCATACTCTTTTCCAAAGTAGGTGTACCACTTTACATTCCCACCAGCAATGTATGAGTGATCTAGTTTCTCTGCAGTCTTATCAGCACTTGGTGGTTATTTTTTATTTGAGGCATTCTCATAGGTATGTAATGACATCTCACTGTGGCTTTAAGTTTTATTTCTCTAATGACATGATATTGAACGTCTTTTCACGTGCTTATTTGCCATCTGTATATGCTCTTCAGTGAAATATCTATTTGTATCAATTGCTCATTTTCTAATCAGATTTTTTTTACTGTTGAGTTTTGAGACTCCTTTTATATTTTAGATTCAAGTCCTTTGTCAGATATATGGTTTGCAAATATTTTATCCCACTTTGCAGTTTATCTTTTCATTGGGTCTTTCACAAAGCAAAAGTTTTTTTTATCAATGAGGTCCAATTTACCAATTTTTCCTTTTACTGGCTATCTTTTTTTAAATCTTATTAGTTATTAATCATTCCTACCTCAATTTTTCAGAGATTATGAAATTTAGGTCACCAGACAGGATTTACATCAGACCAGCTTTTGAAAAGCAATGTTAACCAATTAATTTCTTCCAGAAGTATAGCAATTACAGCCAAGATATTGGTGTTTTTACAAAGAGCAGATGTTGGTTTCCAGGATAACCAAATATCACCAGGGGAGAAAGAAAAGTATCTCACACATACATACATATACACACAGAGAGACCTTAGGTATGTATAAGCACATATTCTGTACCAATATATACTAAGTGCAGAATTCTGATGCCAATCCATGCCATCAAAGTATTTCTAAGGTATGAGAATAACAACAAAGGCAGCTTGGAAGCAGCATCGAGGAATACACAAAATGTTAAAAGAACAAGAGATAGAAATCTGCTAGAAAAGGGAATAACATTCATAGACAAAGTATCTGAAATAAGCATAGAATAGTGGTCACAAACTGGGATTTTGAGCACCAAATCCAGTCTACAATGTTTTTTATTTGACCTGCTGTGTTTAATTTTTAACATTAATCATTAACATTTTAAAATCGGACTTTATATATGAATATAGATTTCTAATTTCCCTTGTAAAATTGAAAGATCCAGTTAACACTGGGCCCACATTCATCTTGGTAATAACTAGCTCATGCCAAAGAGTTGTTGGGGTATTTAGACAGGGTAGTGCTCTTTAGTTCCCCCAAATCTTCACCCAAATCAACTTGACTATTTATGGTAACTGATTAGACCCTATATGCATTTGAGCTTGCAATACCTGCCTTAAAGGGCACTTAGAATTTTTACAGATGAAGATGCCAATGAGAGAATTCAAAGGTATAGAAATACATGAGAAAGCTCAAAGGCCTGAGGTGTGACAGTACGGAATGTGGACAGAACCAGGAGTAGTAAAAATGGCATTGAAAGCGGCATAGTGGGAAGGCTTAAGTCTAGAAAGGTAGATTTATACAACACTGAGGATCATAGATAATGTGAGGTTAGATGATACACACAGAAAAAAAAAAAAACAACCCAATCTAGATATATAACTACTCACACATACAAACCAAGTCTGAAATATTCATTCATTCATTCACTCACTTGCAAACATTTTTTGAGTACCTACTAGGTACCAAGCTCTGGAGATTGAGAACTAATTTAAAACACAATTTCTGCCCCACTTACTCCAAGAACCTAAAAGGAAAGAGATTAAACAGTATTGCACAAAGGTCAATGTCTATATAGCTGAACATGTACTTTTTCTTACTCTTTTACTTTTTATGCTCTCTCCAAATTACAATTCATAATATATAGTTTATATGTAGCATATAAAATACATATACTACGTAATTTATATAATTTTATAAAAGACTGGAAGGACACACTCTAAAATACTAAACACTGGTTATCTCTATTCTTTCATTTAACAAAAATTTAATGAGCAACTAGAATGTGCTGGGCATTTGAGCTAGGTATGAAGAAAATTTTTGTGATGGTGAATGTTTATATTATTACTGTCATTATCATTGCTTAGAATGGCTGTACTATCCCTGCTTTCAGCAGATTCATAATATAGCAGGAAAGGCATACACACAAAAAGTAATATATGCCAAGTACATAGATTTGTACTGTTTAATGTTTTCATAAGTTTTCATAAGTATCCTGTAGTAACTGTGTTACTTTCATAACTGGAGGAGAAAGACTCCAAGAAGAACATTACGAGCAAGGCTATACGGTTGAGTCACAGTTTAAAAAAATAAAATTGTATACACTTAACGAATACATATACATATACATATACACACACTTTCCCCCATTTTCTTTGGGAACTTCCAGCGGCACAGTTACCGAAGTGGAAGGCGCTTTAGCTTAGGAGCTAAGAGCAGGGACTCCGGAATTAGAATAACTTTCTTTCAACTCTGTACTGCAGTGATTGCTACAAGTTTGTTCACCCATCTGCGTCTCCGTCTCATCTGCAAAATGGGACTAGGAATACCTACTTGACAAGGTTCCTATTAAGATGCTCGTGAAGGCCCTGGAACAGAGAATGGCACACGACCAGTTAGTTGCCCATGGGTAACAGCTGTGGTTAGTACTTATGGCAGCGGTTGTTTCTATCATTACTACAGCTGTTAATACGGCTGTCTCTCACTTCTTCCCACACAGAAAAACAGGTCCCATACGGGAAGTCTAGTGCAAACTCGCGTCCCTAAACTGACGACATCTCGTCGCTGAAAACAAGAATTCCTCGAACGTTGCGCTTCCATAACCAAAGCGCTTTCACAGCCTCAGCGTCCAGCCATGAGGTGTCAGCGCCCAGCCCCAGACCACGTCCTCCTCTACCCCAACCGCCAGACCGGACCCTACGACGGGCCAGACTCCTCCCGGGAAGCCCCATAACCTGCCTGCTGCTACCCTCACCGCCGCCACAGCCGCCGCCGCGCCGCTCTTACTGCCCCGGAAGTGCTCCGTCAGCGCGGAGGCGGCCTCGCCTGCCCGAGTGCACTTCCGGGTCAAGTCGCTGCTCCTCCCTCAAAGAGCTCGGCGTCGTTCTGGTGAGTGAGGGCTCGGTGGGGGTCACTGCGGAGGAGATTCTGGGGGGTGCCAGGGCTTGGGTTCGAGCTGACAGGTTGGGGTACGACATGAAGGAAGCTAGGATATCTGCACTATTTTTTTCTGAAGTTCAGGCCTGAGCTGCAGAAGTTCAGCCATCGTACATATACTGAGCACCAGCTACCTTCCAGGCACTACCTGGACGCTTGGGGCAGACAGACTGGTTTACGAGCCCACTCTTGCCCTGCTCTCGAGTAGTTGACATCCTGTTGTACAAGGCCGACCGTGAACATGTCAGCAAACACGGTTAGCTAAGATGGTAGTGGGTGTTTTAAAGGAAATTAAACAGGGATAATGTGACTGAACGAAGAGAGGGAGTAAGCCTTGTGAAGTTCTAGAGAAGTGCATTAGAGGGGATGGCATAGCAAAAACAAAGGCCTTCTAGTGGGAACAAGGATAAGGAAAAAAGGCCTCCCGTGACTGAAGCAAAAAGAGGAAGATACGGCCAGAGACTTCGACAGGTCTGTTAGCCAGGACAGGATTTTGACTTTTGTTTGGAAAGCAGTGGAAAACGATTGAAGGTTTATGCAGAGAAGTGACATGCTCTGATGCATGACTTTTAAGTCACTCCTGACCTCTCATCAGCAAGATGCATCTCCAGTTGCCCTTGAGCAGTGTGAATACGTGACACTCAAGACTGACAGTCAGAAAGGCATTAGAGATACCCTGATTGTGAAAAACTAAGTCCCAGAGAGGTGAAGACACTTGGCTTTTCAAGTCTTCCAGCTTCATTTAATGCCTCGAGAGTCATCATTTTAATGTCCATGTATATAATTGTCAATTCCTAAAACCGTTCAGATAGTTAGTTTCCTTTGCCTTTCATGGTGGTTTTCTAAATTTAGGGGCATCAATATCACCTGGAAGCTTGTTAAAAATACTTATTACAAATTAGTAGTTGATAGTTGGGTATGGGGATGGGGAGCATGACAGAGGGAATGCAGTTAGCATTAATATGATAGCTAAGTGGAGGGCCAGGAGAGGAAGGGAGCAGTTGGGGGATCGTTTTGTGAACATTATAGATATCTAACCAATGTACTGTATACTTGAAACTAATTTAAATTATTCTTTTAAATGCCTATTACAAAAAAAAACTGCATAAGTATAAAATAGGTGATTTCTTCTAATTTTTCATAGAATTTGGGGTTTAAGTATGGAATCTCAGTAAGCCATTTAACTGTCTTAATCTTATCTGTAAAATGCTGCTGATAATTATAGCAGTTCTCCAACTTTTTGGTTTTAGGATCCCTTTACACCTTTGAAACTTATTGAGAACATCAAAGAGTTTCTTCTGTTTGTGTAGGTTATATCTATCGATATTTGCCATTTTAGATATTAAAACAACTTTCAAAAAAGTTATTAATTTATTTAAAATGGTAGACTCGTTACATGTTAACATAAGTACCATTTCTATGAAGAATATTTTCAATGTCAAAAGAAATATGGACTTGATTTGTAAGTCATTAAAACTATGCACATTAAAAATGCAGATGCCTAGGCCTCACCCTTAGAGGTGCCAAATCAGCAAGTCAGAGTGGAGGGAGCCAAGAAATTGTATCTTTAACAACCAGCACAGATTAATTTGATGTAAGCGGTCTAAGAATTGCAGTGTGAGAAAAACAAATCAAATTCACTCTAAAGAGTTCTGCTCGCTTCCCCCCAACCCCGCCAAAAAAAAGCTGTATTTGCATATCTTCAAATCTCTCCATTAATGGTTTCCAGAGCCTGAGACTCTGAAAAGTCAGGTAGACGTTTGTAGCAATTAACTTTCTACTAAGTTGATGAGTGTCTGAATTCAAAACGTTAAATCCAATCCTGTGCCAAGGACTGAGGAGGTTTTTAACTCTGTCATCTGTACGCTTACAGATTTTGGGATGATAGATAACTGATAGAAGGAAAGTGATTAGTCTAACAGTCAAGTACTCGGTGAGCTAGGGGACTGACAGCAGAAGAAATCCATCTAAAATTAAGAAGGTTGAGGTAAGAGTTTAGGCAAGAAAACTTCTTGAATAAGGTGAAATTTAAGTTGGCTATTGTAAAGCTGATCGAATTTCCACAGAAGATATTGGTGGGAAGGGATAGGAAGTTTCAAGTACAAGAAACAACTAGAACCAGAACTTTAAAGTGAAAAGTTGCTTGGAGGACTATAGTAAAACAAGTATGGCTAAGTTTCCATGACAGGGAAACTGAAATTATGAGATTTAAGCAAAGAAAGGAATGATAATGATAATTAGCCTCTAGATAAGGAAACTAAGCCCACTAGAGATCATAGCTAAATAGTGACAGAGGTGAAAATAAAGACCAGAAAATAAATCCATTCATCCCTTCAGCAACCAATTATTGTGCGTCCAGGTACTGCTGAGGTCAGCCTACTACTTTGTTCTGCTACATAAATCTATTACTGCAGAATTATGGATGCCAGACTAGAATTTGAAACTTGTCTCATGGGCCATGGAAATTCACCAATAGATTTTTAAATCATCTTCTTGGATTTGTGTTTAGGACCAATTCTGAGAGTAGCAGTGTTTGGGATAACAAAGAGATATAGTTGGGGTTAAGGAGACCCACTTAGAAATTTAAAAATTGTGTGGTACCCAGCTAAAGTAAAAGGACTACGACCTAGGTGAGGGACAAAGGATTTAATTGAAAATCATCTAAGAGGTGAAATAATAATAACAATAGCATGTATTTATAACATACCCACATTAGTTTACTTCATAGGGTACCTCACAACTAACTTATGAGGTAGTTACTGTTAATAACCTTATTCAGTATGTGAAAACTAAGGCCTTGCAAGCCCACAGCTTCACTCGAGGATAGGATGAGGCATTCTGATTCCAGAACCGATGCACCTAATCAATGAGCCATGACAACCCTGTAGCTTTGATCTTGCAAAACTGGAAAAATTGTGTTGTGTAGCTATCATTCCAGCTGTGTATATGCTGGACAAATAGATCTGAGGGTGGGGTGGGAGTTCTGTTTTAGTTTGAGTTTGAAATACTGGGGGATTTCTCAGACTTTTAAGAAAAAAAAATGGATAAGGAGACCATAAATCTAAGCCTGCTACATCATTGTCTTTGTCATTTGCATCCATTAGTTTCAGCAGATGCTTGTGGCAAAAAGGATAAAAGGCATACATATAACAAATAATCCTGGGTTTAAAGCAAAGCTGCAATAAATATAGAAGCTCGCTCTTAGTATGCCAGAGAATATGTTGAAGTTTGAGCTGAGTGCCCAAATGCCAGCTATGAGGTGTGTGATGGCTCCAAGATACTATTGGAAACATAGGGGCTATTTTAATAAGAAACTTTTTAGAAAATGATGATTTCTATTTGAACATTAGTACCCTTTTACGTTACAAATCCCTATAGTAATGTTAACATAAGAAGAACAGCTTTATGCTTGTTCTTTGCAAAGGATAGAGGAATGCTAACAATCTGCTCTTCATTTGCTTGTTCACCCCTTTGCCAATTCAGAATGCCACTTTGACCATTTGTGGGCCAGGAGTAGGGGAACTTCTCCATTTTTCAAGTGTAACTAGGCAGCCAGAGAAGAGTGGATGAGCCGTAAATATAGCCTACAACACATTTCATTATGGAGAACGAAGCATTAATATCCCAGTATACTTGGAGCAAAAGCCAATACCATCTGGGCATCAGTGCTTTTCCTCCCTTTGAGTTATCCCAGAACTATTTCTGCAAACAGTAGCTTCCTCAGCCAACTTAATATTGAGCCATGAGAACGGAAATCAGCCACATTACTTCCTTATTTATTTCTGTTGAGAATTGGAACAGAATGAAAATATTTCACAGAAGTTGGCAGGAACCCCAACAAGGCAATCTGTTAGAGATGACAGTTTAGGTACTTTTCTTTCTTTTCTTTTTCTTTTTTTAAAAATGATATAGCCAGTATTCAGGATGGTTCTGTAGGGTAATATCTACATTTCTGATTATTCATGATCCTGGAAATACTTGCATTTTACTGTACCTAAAAGATAAAAAAGAGTTGGATTAAACTTGAGTATTACACTTTTCTGTTTTTCTTACTCATATTGTAGCAAAGTAATAAAAATTTCTACCAAGTAACTTATTCTGCAAGCATAGCATAGCCCTCTTTAACTGTTTGCAGGAAGATGACACTTTGATTTTCCTTTTTGAACTTTCTCCTTAGCGTCTACATGTCAGCTGCTGCATTGAGAATAGTAGGCATAATTTGGGAAGTCCCAAACTTACCTTTCTAAAATTCATGAAGTCTTCCTTTCTCTTTTGTGTTTATAGTACGATTATATTTCTCTTTAGTATGTCTCACACATTCTTGTATACAGTTAGCTGTTTCTGCCTCTGCCCTCCAGACTAGTTTGTAAATCCTTGAGGGTCTGGGTTAGTATTCTAATTCAACTGAGCATCTCTTGCATCTCCCCTGTCCCTTTACCTAAAACTCTTCTCTTCCATTCTTGAATCCTGTTTATCCACAGGTCCTATTGCACATCCTTCTTTCTCACAAGGCTCATCATGTTGGGTGCTCCTGGAGCATCCTGTACTTTCCCTTAGGTAGCATCTAGCATATTTTATATCTATCAGAGACAATGTCTGTATTACAGTAGGTTGTCACATAGTAGGTGCTCAATAGATACAACTGAATAGATGAAAATGTATACCTCTAGTCTAAAAAAGTGGTTCTAAACTCAGTGGTTGGCAAGGGTGTGAAGGAAAGGAATGACTGGATAAGAAATGCAGTGGTATTAGAATAAAGTGGAGCTGTGTGGGGGATATTTGTTTTGTTTTTGTTCGTTGTTTTTTCCTACAAAGAGAGCAGCCCTCCAGCTCAGAGCCTTTAGCAGATAGCAATATCTCTGAGAGTTAATAACATTACTTTGTTTTCATTGTGTTTATGTGTACAGTTCCTTTTATCCACAGATATAATACAGACTTTCCTTCTGAAATAAATGTATAAGTAAAATAGTGAGTTGATTTAAAAAAAAACATAAATAATAATAACTTAGCAACATGGGTATAGCAAACAAAAATTATGACAGTAGAAAGAATGAATGAAATTTGGAAAATGCTGACTTGGATAAAGCCATGGGTGTTCTTTTCAGAGTTCTAGGGAACCCTGAGCCCAAGTGCTTTGTTTCTTTTAGTGTCATTTCAGTGGGATTGTGGGAAGAAAAATGGAAATAAGCATGTTTAGTTATTATGTATTACAAAGTCTGAAGTTCTTTGTTTTACTCTAAATGGTTCATCCTTAAATTTGAAAGATAGATAGAAAATTATTGTCATCATTCTACCATCTTTTCAAGGGCTAATGAAAATTAAATGACATTTATAGTTTATTGAAATTCAGACTTTAAGGAGTTTAATGGCAAAATACAATGATCCATTGCTTTTTATGTTATGTGATCAATAAGCTTTTATGTAAGTATAAAGGGGAGTAAATGTTATTTCCAAAACTAATTATTTTGGGCCCTTAGGAGAAATAAAGCTAAGTGTTTCATCCAAAAGTTTATAGAAATGAAGGTTGAAATTTTTCTTTGAGAGTCAGTGCCTTAAAAAGAGGAATCAAATTACTGGAAGATGATCGTAATCACATAGACTCTTAGACCGAGATATCATTTTGTTTTTTATTCAAGATATTTTACTTTTCTTGAAAATTTGTTTGGTAATCTTTCCCTGAAGCTTTTGTTTACATTTTTACCAACTAGACATTTAAGATGTAAATTCCTCTCTCCACTAATTTTATAGACTTTAAGCTAGAAATTTAGTATTCTAAAAACTGTTAAATGTATTTTAATTTGTCTCTTGATGTCGAAGAACCTATTAAAGGAAAATCATTTTGTCTAACATTCTTGACCAAGAAGGAAGTTTATAGCCTCAGAAGTCAGTATATGTATATTTCTGTATAGGCAGTAGTACAGTTTTCTTTCTAATATTAAAAAGAAAAGAACTACTTCAACTACATTACTTACATCTAATATAGCTAAGTTCTTGAACTACTCAAATTTTGAGTTTCATGGTTTTGATTATGATGCACCTGTTGATTTACATTAGTGATATAACAACAGATGGTAATGGTGCGGGTTGAAATAAAAGATCATTCAGCTAAATAGTTTAGCCTCATTGGCTCCCTGTTGCATAGAATTTGTCAGAGGGAAATAGAATCATAGAATTTCAGAACTAGAAGAGTCCTGAAAAATTGTATAATCTAGTCAGTCCCTCATTTGACAGATGAGAAAATAAGCCCAGCTACTTGCCAGGGCAGTACAGCCAGTTAATAGCAAAGCTAGAATCAGAATCTAGGTCTGCCATTTCCCAGTTCATTGGCCTTTATACCATCTCTGTGTGAGATTTTTAGGTGGTGGTCTATTTCACTCCCTGATATTGGCACCAGTTATTCTAATCAATTTTACATCTCTTCATTTTGAGAACATAGAGTTTCACCCCATTATGAATCTTTGTTGGTTAAACTTTATATCTGGCTTTCTTTTAGGTTGGTCTTCACTCACATCTTTTAATCCTGAAGACTTCAAAATATACTTGGATCTACCACTTTTTTGGAAAACTTTAATACCAAGCAATAAATTACCCCCCTGCACTCTTGTTATAGTATAGTAGCTTTTGAACTCTCCAAACTAAACATATTTTTCTTCCATTTTCCATGAAGCCATATTGTTGTTTATTCACTTTAGTGGTGAGCGTTATTATGCCGGCTGCTTTTGTTTTGGAAGATGTAGACTTCAACCAAATAGACCCACTAGAAGCAAATCATAGTTCCTTCAATGCATCGTTTCCCCCAAGCTTTGAACTCTCAGCAGGCTCCCACTCAGGTGATGATGTCATCATAGCCAAAGAGGGAGCTAGTGTTTCAATCGAGTGTCTTCTCACAGTCAACCACTATGAAGATGTTCATTGGTACAACTCAAAAGGACAGCAACTGGATGACAGAGGCACAGGTAACTATGCCAGGGTATAGTGAATCCAGGTTATTCACTTCCTGTTACTTCTCTCTTCTTGATTTTGTGGCATATTCAAAAAGAAATCTTAAAGGTGAGGTACCAGGGTAAATAGTTAAAACTTTTGAAAGGCCTGGAGTATATTACCTATCAAAAAAAGTCAAATGATTATAATTAATTAACCAGAAAAAGAAAAAATAAGGAATAGTTATAAATTTAAAAGGTGTTACTATGATGACAGTGAGCTATTTGCTCTCCTCTTAGTGAACTGGTTTCTTTTTTATGGAAGGTGGACTACATCAGGACTGCTGCATGCAGCTCTGCAAGCTATGCACTGCATAATGCCAGGGGCACCGTTCACCTAGACTATAATGTGAATAGTACAGTGTGGTGGCCCTGCGAAAATATAGCAAGAAGGATTTTAGCTAGACTTAAATAAGTTTTGTCATAAATTTTTAAATGTTTGCTCAGAAATTAGTTACCAAAAATGTTAGAGGAAATCCAGGCTATGGTTTTAAATGATTCTAGGTTTGTGCATACAACTTTTAAGTCTCTCTCAGAATTAGAAAGGCACTGAGAAGGAGCTCTGAAAGCCTTTCCAGCACATTTATTTTTTCTATTCTCTACCTTAATTTACTTGAAAATACGAGAGTTTTTCTTGTATTTTGGTCTCTCAGTCTTAAAAATTGCACAAACATCATCGTAGTGTAACCAAGGTCTATTTTTTGACAGGTTTTTATTTGATTTTGCTGTTTGTGAACCTGTGAACATATCTTAAATCAGGATACTATTTACTGAACTAGTATGCCATTAGAGTTTTTAGAAGACTATTTGTGTTAAAGCACCTCAGAAAGAAATCACCAGGAAAAATCAATGAAATAAAGATTAAATTCTGGGAATCTCACAAGCTGTACTTGCAAAAGAGCCCTCTTATTTTTTTTTTTGCTAGAAAGATAGTCTTATCTCTTGGAATATAAAGGATATTTGGTTATTCATATTAGAGTGGAAAACAGAAAAGGAAACAGGTGATGTTCCTTCTAACATGTATCCTAAACATTTTAACCTGCAAATTGAGTAACTGGCCACCAAGGGATTGAAGAATTTGAAGAGATTGAAGAGTTAGAACAGTGTATTTTTAATTAACTTCTTAAGAATATAGACCTATTAAATCAGAATCTCTAGATTGGTACCCAGAATGTGTATTTTGAACATGATTTGAGGCTTTGCATTTGGACCCACTAGACTAAACTCTTAACTCCATTGAACTATAGAATCCTGACCAAACATATCTGAGATTTGAATTATTCAATTGATGTGATCGTAATGTAAACAAAGCTTAAGTTGAGACCAGAGATTTGGAATGTCAGTTTTATTTTCCTATTTTGCTTTTATTTTGAAAACCACTGACATCTACTATTGATGTTTTCAGCGTAGTTCTGGAAAATTGTATTAAATTTTATGAATCTCAAGTGAGAGCAGTTTAAAGAGCATGTCAGTCTAGTATAAGGTTCATAAATCTTGAGCTATTATCAGCAAGTGAGCTAGAGAGTTTAGATTGTGGTCATAGCATAGTGTTTGATAAATGGAATCTATAGAGTTCATCATACCTTGGATTCATAGGGAATCTTTTTCATAGATCCAGGTTCATGGGACAGATGCTTATGGAATAATGACTTTATTTATAGCTGTGTATTTTCCTCCTCTATATATTGGTGAAGGAATGACTCCTAGATATAACTGTAGAATTTAGATAAATTTTGATGATGATAAAAATGGGCAGAGTCCAGAGTCCTTACTGATTTATGTGCCACTAAAATAATCTAGAAACACAGAATCCCAGGGATGAAAGAGATCTTAAAGATTAAGCATTCAGGAGGTGCTTAACAATCAGCCGTCCTCTTCTGGAACACTATATCTAGGTATTGGGGACTCACACCTATACCTTCAGTTAGCCCATTCATCCCATCTTTGAATGGCTGTCGTAGTTAAAGCACAGAGTATACTGAGAGTTTACCATAAACATGAGAAGTCTGCAGGCAGAGCCAGGATATTAAAGGATGTTGAATCAAGGTGGGTGGTTAGTGTGCTCTGCTTTTCATACTTTTTTATATTTTTGTATAAGTGTTCCCTGAATGAAGATACCTTCATGTATGGAAAAGAAGTGGCATGTTTTAGGTTAAAAACAGAAGCCTAAGTATCTTAAGGGCAATTTTATTCTCTTTACCAAGCTATTCATTTACCTTGACTCTGGAGACATATCTTTTGGCTTGTGCATCAGTTACTCTTGCCAAAAGTCAAAATACCATCATCTATAAACCTTTTCTAATATCACAAATTAACATGTGCAAGGCATGTCAGATTAGCCAGTTAGTAATTAAGCAAATTAATTAAATTGGCAGTTTTTTTTAAAAAAGAACTTTTGTCTCTTGTTATTTAAGTTCATTATCAAAAAGTAAGCATAATTAAATTAAAAATTAAAAAAGCTATTACTTACAACCCATCACCCCAGAAATGGCCATTGTTTTACATATCTGCTTTATATTTGCATTTGTTTTATATTCTTCTACTGTTTGAAAATGTGTAGATAGAGATTGTGGTTTGACACACATACAGACATACCTCATTTTATTGGCACTTTGCTTTATTGCACTTCACAAATGTACCTTTTTTTTTTTTCATAAATTAAAAGAAAGACCCTCCACCAACAAACTTGTATTATTGCGATACTCGGTTTATTGAGGTGGTCTGGCACCAAGCCCACAATATCTCTATGAGTATGCCTGTGTACATATAAACGTTTTGTTTTTTTTTTTTAAGCTTAGTCATTTAGCATTATATAGACATACCTGTTTCCCTGAAAGGCTTGTTACATTTAGCAGTGAAGAGGTAGAGGTAGCTATGATAATCATTACTGTCTGGAAGGAAGATCTTAATTCCCTTCCTAAATTCCAGGCTGTTTAAATTCTGACTCTGGACATAGCAGTCGGCCCTTTCTACATGATTTGAACAAATAGCAGAACCTAATGAATAAGTTGAGTTAAAGTATGGTCATGAAGAAGTGGCATATTGATACAGCAGTTGGCAGTTGGCATATTTAGTAATAATATTCTTTATGCTGTAATTGTTTGTTTCTGTTGGGTTATCAGGTGGAAAATGGTTGGTTTCTGATAACTTCCTGAATATCACCAGCGTAGCCTTTGATGACCGTGGGCTTTATACATGTGTCACCACCTCTCCAACTCGTGCCTCCTACTCTGTCACCTTGCGCGTTATCTTCACCTCAGGAGACATGAGTGTCTACTACATGATTGTTTGCCTGATTGCTTTTACTATCACTCTCATCTTGAATATCACGCGGCTGTGCATGATGAGCAGCCATCTTCGTAAGACCGAAAAGGCTATCAATGAATTCTTCAGAACTGAAGGGGCCGAGAAACTTCAGAAGGCCTTTGAGATTGCAAAACGCATTCCCATTATCACCTCGGCCAAGACTCTGGAGCTCGCCAAAGTCACACAATTTAAAACCATGGAATTTGCTCGTTATATTGAAGAACTGGCAAGAAGTGTCCCTCTTCCACCCCTTATTCTAAACTGCAGAGCCTTCGTTGAAGAGATGTTTGAGGCTGTGCGAATGGATGACCCTGATGACATGGGAGAAAGAATTAAAGAAAGACCTGCCTTGAATGCTCAAGATGGCATCTATGTCATTAACCCAGAGATGGGGCGAAGTAATTCCCCAGGAGGAGATTCAGATGATGGTTCTCTGAATGAACAAGGCCAGGAAATAGCAGTTCAGGTTTCTGTCCACCTTCAGTCAGAGACTAAAAGTATTGGTACAGATTCTCAAGACAGCAGTCATTTCAGCACTCCTGACGATATGAGATCTATTGAGTCAAACTCGAGCTATAAAGATGGGGCATTTGAAAACTCCCAGCTGTGAGATATCCCAGTACCTACTAAAACTGGTCTCAGAAAAGGAACCCGTGTCATGTAGGAAATAACATTTTCAAATGACTGGGATTTTCCCCTAAATATTAAGCACATCAGAATTATTGCCAAAATTTTTAAAAATGCAGCAATTTTCCTATCTGATATTTCTGTCATATTCCTCGAGCTTGATTAAATGATACACGTCAAAACTTAAGGGAACCTGGAGGATGAACGTAATGGGAACATGCCGCACTACGAGTCCCACGGCTTCTCCTTCCGGTTGTGGCTCTTCCGTGAGCTGGGGCTGGCACTTATCCTGAGGCCCCAGTTTTCAGAAATGAGATGAGAGATTTGCATTAAATGATATCTAAAGTCGTTTCAAGCTCTGTAACTTTTTACCTATCACCTTTAAGCCGCCAAGATCTTCAGCACATCACTAAGCCCTTCCTTAGACTTTTAGTTCCTTTTTTATGGAAAGGATGAAGCTGAGACTTTATTCTGTGGATTATATTTCTACACCAATGCCATAATGTTTAAAGATGTTGTTTTTCAGACTTTTATCCTTGTGGAGTATGTAATTGTATGTGCTAGGTTGAATCTTTTCACCGTAGTCCATGTCTGTATTGTATCAGGAAGCTAACTGCTTATTAGTAAACTACTTTCCCTGAGTACACTGGTCCTTAGGGGGGATATATCATGTCTTTTTAACTTACTGAGGGTTGTTTAGTCCATTGAGCTGGGAGTGATTTCTCAATTGATCTTCAAAAGTGAGCATTTTGTTCCTAAGGAATAATGTCTTCAATGCTTTTAGAATAAGAAACAATGTCAAATCATCTGTCTCTGGTAAATCATGGATTTTGACATTTCTGTTAATAGACTTTCTCAGGCCTTCTCTTTTTAAAAGTACTGGACTCTATAAGAGGGTTCTGTGTTTAGGATTCCATTCCTGGGGAAAACCCAGAGCTGGATTCCTCTTTAGACCTCTGTCAACCCTCTTGCCCTCTGTGGTCTTTTAAATATGGTGCTAAGGGTTGCATGCTTCCTTAAATTGTTTGTTTATATTTTAATGTTTGTTGTTGAAGTTTTTATTTTTGTGTACTTCAGATGTAAAATTCTGAGCTAGGGCTGCTTTATTGGCCTTTTTGAAAAGCACTAACCTGAAATAAGATTAGATAATAGTGTGTAGTATGTATTATTCTATGAAATATATTAAAGATAGATATATAGATATATATATATATATACAAACACATACATACAAATGATCTAGCCATAAGGAGGGAGAAAAATTATGGATGATGCCACCTGATTCAACTGTGTATAATAAACACTTAAGACCATATTTCTTGCCTGGCTGAGATCTGATATAATGGAATTGTAAATACTCTTCGGAATAATTTCTTCAGCTACAGGAAGCTTGGTGTCATATAATTTTAAGAACTTGGCAGTGGAGCTCCATTTGGTACTTCACATTTCTTCATTTGGCTTCTGATTATTGAAGCATTACTTGAACTAGCGAGTCCTGAGGGAAATGTTCAGAGGAGGTTTTATCAGGATTTTAATTTAAGGTTTCAAATGGAGGAAGGTAGGAAATTCAAAGTGTGACCAAATAGAAGTCTTGCTTCTCTTTGTCCAGGCTTATCAGAAATAATATATCTGCTCTGGATAACATGAATGAATCAATGTGCAGTTTTATCAGATGGCATTACAGATAAAAATGATAATGCTGCCTTTTCTGTCTCTCAGGCTGTTTCCATAGAAACCTTCAGAGCCAAATAAAACCTACCAATCATTTAGCCAAAGCTTGCCTTGGCTTATAGGCCTGTATTTCTTTAAGGAAAACTGTTTTCATACATTTGGTTATGAAAGCAAGGGCTCTTAAACATACCCCAGATTATAGATCACTTGTTCCCTTCTCCAAATGTTTTCCTTGAAAAATTAAAACTTCTTAAAATCCCTTGTCTAAGCTCTGTCCCCTAAACATTCCTCAGATCTTCAGATAGTACCTCTAACCCTGTCCCAATATAGCATCTCTGGGGTCATTTCTCAGAGTGTAGCTTGTCACATTAAAGAGAATGGATTTACCCCAACATGTCCTCATAATGGACATGAGTGTTTAAAACCCTAAGGTAGACATATTTAATGATCAGAGTCATGGGAAACAGGACTTTGGAAAAATGTAGGAAATATTGAAAAAGACTATTAATGTTTACATAATACTATATAATAAGTATAGACTAGGCTACACAAGTATATTCTGGATGAATTATTTTAGAAGCAATGGTGACTTAATTTGGTGGCCAGAGTAACTGGATTATTGTGAATATTCCAGATTATGGTGCCATCAATAAGGAATTAAAGTAGGCAAAATTTAATCAGAGTTGGTATTACTTTCTAAAGCTAGTTTTGATTCAAGAGGAAGAAAATCGTACCTGTTAATATTTTCTGTAATCATGTACTCTTCATAAATAATTAATAGTCTCATGTTATCGTTTTGTAGAATATACCCTTTTGAGCTTAAACTACAATCTAAAAGTCTTTTGTTGATAACTGTGGTGTCATTACCATTTTATGTCATTGGATTTTATAGTTAGTGAAAATACCTTTACTGAACAAGGTGTATTTGAAGAAGTTATTTATAAATTTTGCCTTGTATTTAATGAACCTTATTGTCTTTATGAAATAGTGGCTTTGTGAAATAAATTTACCAAAAATAGACATGTAAACATTTTTATAGATTTTTTACCAGCTGAAACAAGACAGGCATTTTTTGAGCTGGTACCCAACTTGAGTTTATAGGTGGTTTGATAAATCTATTCTCAAAGCTGCATCTGTTATGATAGTTTAATTCTTGAGTCAGGCACAGTGAACATTTGTATTTCCTGCCAACTACATACATGTATGCATATACACACACATACACATACATACATCTATAGATACATACATACATATGTAATCTTAGGAGTCGCTGACCTGGGATGGTTGTGAGAAGGCTCCTAGCTTCTTTGCCTCACTTAACACGTATTTTAAATCAAAGCACATTGCTTTTCTTTCACCCCTCCAGCCTCAGTGAAGCCCTTGGTATAGTCCTCTCCACGCCCTGCACGTAGTCTCACCGTAGATCAGACTTTGTCTCCTGTGTCCCGGAGTGGCATGAAAGCATGGCATGAAAGCACAGCATGCTTGTTTTCCAGAGTCCAGCCAATCATGGGTGCTAGCCTTATCTCTACATACCAGCACTTCTAACACAAGTATATCATATTTCTTGAGTCACCAGTGAGAGAGCACAATCTTTTCTCATCTAGGCCAGTAATGTTCTCAATGCATTTCATATAAGTAAATGAGTATTATTATTTGCTTTGGTTCAGATGATGTTTAAATGGTCACCATTTTAATGAATACGTACATTGTAATTTTGTCCTTTTTTTAAAAAGTTATCCTTGAATGTAATATATTAAATGTTCAATGGAGTATATTTCATTTGTCTGCAATCTTCTACAGATGTATATTCATTTCTGTGTTGATGGAATTTGATGTTAATGATTTTAAGTAGGAGTAAATGTGGATTTAACTTGGATACCACCATGGCTACCCATTTCAATTTTGCAAATATTTACTAAGCTTTTATGTTTTCCATACTGTTGGCCTTGCATGGGTGTCTTGCCCACAGTTACCATGAGGATAGAGTTACCAGGCCATCCTCACTGGGCCCAAATGCATCTGTTTCCCACTTCTGAAGAAAGGCATTCCTGGCAAAGGCAAGAGCTTGAGCAAAGGCCTGCAGATAAGAGAGTTCAGCACATGTTTTGGAGAACATATGAGTAGCGTTTAAAGTTTGCGATAAGATTTGGCAGGTGGGAAGGCGATCTCTGGTAGAAGCAAACAACTGCAGTCACATAGGAATGAAGGGTGCTGATGGAAAAGCACAGGATCTCAGAAGACCGGCAAAAAGAACAGGTGGAGGTGCGGCTCACTGCCTCAATGCCACAGGCTCATTAGAATGAAGACCTAGCCGCTGCTTCCCTATGGCAAAAAAATCACTAGACTTGGAGTTCTGATTCCACCACTAGCCATGTAATCATGGGACTTGGCCTCTTTGGACTTCATTAAAATGGAGTTGATAGCACCTACTTCACAAAATTAACATGAGGATTAAATATAGCTTTGCTCCAGGAGTCCCTGAGAGAAGGATTCATGTGCAGGAAATCTATCTGGAAGGCGATCCCAGGAAGGCAGGGGAGTGGGGAAGTGAGACGGAAAGAAGAAAAGCCGATACAGGTGCACTAATGAGTGGGTCACTGCTTTGGGCAACTAGTATTCATTCCTCCTGGGAACCTCAGGGATCTCTGCCTGCCCGTGTATGTAGTTCATTCCTCAAAGTTGTCCCACCTGAAGGCCACGGAGCTGGGATATTCATGTACAATTCCCATTTGTCATTGAGGGCCACTCCCAAGATCACTAACTCTGGCACTTCCATCCTGCCATACATGGGCTAAACATGATCCTGTAGCCAGCAAAAACCTTCAGGTGCAGAATCACAGGAGCTTTTGTGGGAAGCCAGTGGTGAATATAGGAATGGTGAGTGTGAAAGGGTTATGGGCAGAGCACTGACAGCACCTGCTACACAGGATAACTCCTCCACCTTCAGCATCTTGTCTGTATTCCAGGCGAGAAGGGTAGAAGAAGGTCAAAGGACAAAAGACACGTAGGAGCTGAGTCTATACTTTTTTATCAAGAAGGCCATAGCTTTCCCAAAGCCTCACCCAGCTACCGCTGCTCAGCTGCCAGAACTGAGTTACATGGCTACCTACTGTAGCTGTAAGAAAACCTGGGGAGATGAGTATGTGTAATTTTAGCTGGGCACATTGCCCCAAAGGGTTCTATGAAGAAAGGAGGGAAGAATGGAAATTGTAAACAACTAGTAATATGTGACAAGGTCATCTTCACATAAATTACAGGAGCAAAATGTACTTCTGTAGTAGATAAAATTGCAAACCATTTTCCTCAAAGGAAGAATCTGAAGAGATAAATCTTAGGCAAAATTTTCAAGTCGTCACTTATACTGTCTCCAATACGTGTCTCAAACATCAGACAAGTTACGAGAGTCCTGGGGCATAATTGGCTTATCGTAGCCTATTTATTCATTAACATGTTTACTGACCACCTGCTAAGAACAAGCAATGACAGTTCCTAAAGGAGCAAGGCTGGCCTGTTGGAGAAATAGAGGAAACAAGCCTGTGGCTGGTGGAAGATAGTCAGAAGCAGGCCGGGGCCAGAAATACAGTTAAAAGATTTCAAAGCTCTTTTTGGCTGGCCCCAGAAATTCATTTCTTAGAAGAAATACTAGGAGTGCCTAATCTAGAAGAGGAGATTTACATGTTAAGAAATTTTGATCATTCAGATAATGCTATTTTTCTCCTCAAGTCGCCTGCAGCAAAAAAAAAACAAAAAAAACAAACAAACAAAAAACCAAAAACAAATGATTGTGTTAAATTTCTTTAAGGAATTAAACTCCTTCAGAGCCCCTTAAATTCCAATTATGTTCTTGAGTTTTTATGTTTTTGCTGGAACCTATTGATTAAGAAATATATATATGTAAATATACATATGTCGCTCCATCTGCCTAGAAGATCGGTGGCTGCTGGCAGAGTGCTTATTCATACATCCTGACAGTTGGGAACACTCTGCTTTGCCTCCTGCTCGGCTGTGCGAAAGGGAGGACTCAAGTGTCCTAGGTGATGATAAATTAGCCTTCAAGAGATCTCCTTCCCACAGAAGAGCCACCCTCTGGGAAATTTTTCCTAAGCAGAAGGGTTTATCAGGAGTAACTCCCTTTGGGAGATAGCTTTGCTGTGTGAATTTCCTTGCTCTTTCAGAAACATTTGGCAAACAGTTGGACCATGTTGAAGGCTATTCCACCTAAACCCTTTGGCCTCCTTGAATACCTAAAGCCACACCTATTCATTCAATTTCTCAACAAATGTTTGTTGCACACCAACTAGGGATACTACCATGAACAAAATCAGAGGTAGCCCCTGCTCTATGGGAACTTACAGCCTCTGGGAATACATGTCCTATTCAAATAGTTGGACATGTTTAGTTGAAAATGGAGAAGTGTGCTAGAAAATAATTTTATGAGAGCCTGGAACAACAGAACTGATCTAATTAGAGGTCAGAGAAGAATTTCCTGAAGAGATGACACTTGAAGCAACAGGCATTATGTTGCTTGAGGGCTTATGTTCCTCTCCCTGACTCCAAACTGTGGAGTTAAGACCAGTTAAAAAGATGTTCCTACAATAAACCATCTGAAAGAATGTGTCATCAATTGCTGAAATGGTTGAGCACTATAAACAGGAGTACTTAAAGATTAAAAACAAGTGGTAGCAAAAGGTATGCAATACTTTGTAGATGGGCTGAGATTTCAGCTAGGTGCAAAAGGATGAATAAACCATGGATGGAGAAGAAAAGGTGCTAATATGATTGTGGAACTCAGAAATCTTCAAAAATCCAATTTCTTGACCCTCCACGATCAGTTCCCATCTTCCCAAGTTTATCTTTTGAGAATCCCCTCCACATTCTTGGAAGTGCATTCCCATATTCTACCTTTTATACTGTTAATCTTTTCTTACCTGTTTGTGAGCAACTTGAGAGTTGCTCATCTTTATAGCCTCTTATTTTTTAGGGTAACACCTTTCACATAGAAGAGGCAGTAAATGTTTAATGGAATAGGAGGGATGAAATTGTCGTACTATGATATATGACCATGACCATAGGTCAGTGTGGGACTTAGGGATGAGGCTTTGGCTGCCCCTTCTCCACCAGCACTCTTTTCCTTGGTGACATCACCCACTTTCAAAGTTTTAAATATGATCTTTAATTGGAGACTCCTAAAGGGATATTTCCAACTCTAAGTGCTCTCCTTCAGACTTGTGGATCCAATACCTCTCTGCTTAGCATCTCTGTTTGGCCAGGCATCTCTAAAAGGCATCTCCATATTAATGTGTCCAAAACAGAAGTTTCGATTCCCTGCTCTGTTAACAAAAAGATACATCAGTGTCTACCCCCTATCACCTTTACTCAGTAAATGACAATGACAATACCCTCTACTCATTTGCTCAAGCCAAAAATTTGTCATCCTTGATTAATTTGCCTCACCATGTTCAAGGTCAGCAAGTCCTGGAATCTCGTTTCAGGAAACATATCTAATCCATCCACTGCTCTCTACTTCCAATGACACCATCCTAGTCGAAGACAACATCATCTCTTGCCTACACTATTTAATGACTTTCCTGAGCTCCTTGCTTTCAGTTTTGTCCACACTGCAACCAGAATGAACTTTCAAAAGCACAAATTACATTATGTCATCTCTGCTTGTATTCCCCAGTGCTTCCCATAACTAGAAGAAAATTCTAAAAGACTATCCATACTCTTTACCATGGCCCATGACCTTGTGTAAGCTGGCTCCTTTCCGTGTGTCGAACCTCATCACCCAACTCTCTCCACCTCACTCATGACGTCCAGTCACCCTGACCTGACTGTTCCTCACACACACCAAGCTTGTTCCCATCTCAAAACCTTTCATTTTGTTGTTCCCCTTGCCTAGAGGGATTTTCCCCCAAAATTCCCTTCATTGGCTTCTTGGCATCCAGATCTGTTTATTTGTCAACATTTCAGAGAGGCTTCCCTAACTATATAATGCTTCTAGCATTGATATTAGAGTCAGGGTTAAATAACTCTCTAATAGTAACTTTTATTTTTGTTATAATTTTTGTCACTATTTGTCTTAGTCCCTTTGGGAGGTTACAACAGAATACTGTAAACGGGGTAGATTAGACAGTAGACATTTATTTCTCACAGTTCTGGAGGCTGGGAAGTCCAAGATCAAGGTGCCAGCAGATTTGATGTCTGGTGAGAACCTGTTTTCTCCTTCACAGATGGCTATTTTCTCACTGTGTCTTCACATGGTAGAAAAGAGTGAGAGACCGCTCTCTTTTAGGTGCACGGATCCCATTTATGAGGGCTCCACCCTTATGACCTAATTACCTCCCAAAGGCCCACACTTGATACCATCATGTGGGGGATTAGGTTTCAACATGTGAATTTGGGGGGACAAAAACATTCAGTCTATAGCACTATTTGAGATTAATAATTTATTTGTTTACTTGTTTATTATCTATATCCCCCATGTAGAATATCAGCTACATGAGAACAGGGACTTCATCCCTTATTTCCTATTGTACTCCCAGCAAAAAAACAGCTTGGCACCGAGTTGGCAATCATTAAATATTTGTTGCATCATTGATATAGGTGGATGGGTGAATACTGATTAATTGTAGGAACTTAAATCATTTAACATCTTTGCCTCAATTTACCTTCTTCCCTGATGTACTACACTACTTGTCTCTTGGACCACAAGGAGCAGTTAAGATAAATGAGAAGGCTGAAGGAAGGCCTTACCACTTATTATGAGAAAAATATTGGAGTGTATGGGCAAGGAGCCATTTGAAAGTGGCAGTGACAGGCTAATGGAGAAAGAAATTCATTTGTTTTATTACCGTGAACCTCCCGAGGACTGAGTAAGATGGGGGAAAATAAAATGTACCCATTTGTAATATAAAAATTCATAAATACAGCTTACATTGATTCAAAGTAGAGTAACACTATCTGACATCAATAGGTATTTTGTGAAGTGTTTTGTTTTTTCACATGGTTACTGTTCCCATTGTAAGATTTTTTTCAGTTTGACCATTTTTAGTGAAAATAGTTTTCAAATGAATTTCAGTGCCACTTTCTCTGGCAGCGCAGAGCCTTTTGTCAATATCTTGGGACATCATTATAGGCTTCCGTTACTATATTTGGATATAAAACAGTGATAAACTTTGAAATCACAGATGTGTAGAACAGTTGTGCTTTCTGAGATCTCTTATGTATATTGCATAGGTTTTTCTCTCTTCTCTCATTTATTTAACCAACAAGTAGGACACCTGGCACCTGCAGGCTGGCTACTGAGGACTACACCCAGGCTGATAAACAAACAATGCTGTCCCTGCCCTCTTGGAGCCCATGATGTGTGGGGAAAGATTACAGTGATCAAGTAAGTACAAGCATGACAAGAATCCCAAAGGCCTGTCTTGGGGCTGGGGAGGTCTCCTCCAAAGAAGTGGCCTTTAAGCTGATTTCTACAAAGGAGATGCTCAGGGGAAAATGTTCCAGGCAGAGGGAAAAGCATGTGCAGAGGTTGTGAGAGCCAGGGTTCATTTGAGTAGACAGCAGAAAACCAGCATGACTCCTGATGATGCTTCAGGGTCCCTGGGGCCAGATTGCAGACCCTTCCTCCCATATGCCCAGGTTAGGAATTTGAGTCTTCATTCTAAAAACAAATTAAATGCTTTTAATGAGAGGAGCAACATGATTAGCATTACATGCCAAAATATGTGTTAGAAGAAAATTAACCACTAAACCTGTGCTTTCACACATATTTTTTGTTTAGAAGAAGTTAAAATAAGTGATATCTCAGTAATCCATCTTCTACAAACTATGGAATTGGCAGGTAGTACTCAGACATGAGGATAGTGCAAAAACTGAGAAGTAGATATTCATGTTCAAGAAGTGTGGGTTTCAGAAAGAAACCTAATTATTGGAAGCCTATTACAAAATTGTCCACATAAGAGCCCATTTTAATTCAATTCGGTACTGTCTAAAACACTTGCTCTATACCCAAAGCCTAAGGAGAAGTGTGCTAGGGTAGATGAACATGCACTGGGAGTAGATGTCTGAATTCCAGGTGCACCTTGGCCACTACCTGTACCCTGGCCTTGGGCAAGCCTCTTCCCCCTTGGACCTCAGTTTCTCTCCTCCAGAGTAAGATGATGGCTAAGGGCCTTCCCCTCTCTGGAATGCTGAGATGCATGTAGCTTAGCAGGCAAGAGGCTCAAGGTGTGGGGGGCTTGGACAGAATACTTAACTACTTTGAACACCAGTTAACCTCTTTTGTGAAAACAGTGCTCACCGGGTAGTTATGAAGCCTAAATTGCTTGTCACAGAGGAAGCAGTCAGTAAATATTAAGATCATTCTGTAATTTTATAGCTTAATACCTATGGATCACATATTAGCCCATTAAGGCAGGAGCAAGAATTTGGAAATGAATGTTTCCATTAGGAAAAAAGAGGCCCCTTATTAATTAAGAACTCATGCCACATATTATATTTTTCTGTATCCTTTTGAGACTTAGTAACATCTTGCACCATCCATCTGTCCAACATTTGTGCTCTGGAATATCTTCCCTCTAACAGCTTGGCCAAACTCTGTTTTAAACATGTTCAGTGCTGCTATCCCTGGTCTATCTATTCTTAGCGTGTTATTAACCTGACTTTGCATGGATCAGTTTAAATTCCGCTAAGAGCTAAGGTTTTCTTGATTTCTGAGCATCAGTGCAGAAATAAGCTTGTGTGGTTTCTTTGTGGTCTCTTTGCAGACCCCAAGGGTGTTAATAACAAGTCACATACCCTCTACTTTTCTTATTTTTAAATAACTGGGTTTTAGATGATAAGCTTAATACATGCATACTGTTTAAAAATATGAACAGTATAGAAAGTTTTTAGGTTAAAAAATCTTTTCTTTGCTTCCCATTCCTTGCTCCCTAGTTATACTTCCTATGTATTAGCAGTATTTTATACATTCTTCCAGAAATGTTTTTCCTCCCTCCCTTCCTTTCTCTATACATTCTACATAATTGTCTTTATTTTATGCAAGTAAGGTTATAACATCCTTTCCCACCTTCCTTTCTATATGTATTTTATATCATATTTATTTTACACAAATGGGACTGTATCGTTCAGATTCTGTATTTTAGACGTTTTTCCATAGTAATACCTATAGATCGGCCTTATTCTTTTCAGTGGTTTTCTAGAATTCTATTTATGGGACGTACGCTTTAACCACCCATGTTGGCAGGTGTTTTAGATGTTTGCAATCTTTTGCTCTAACATACATTTCTGTAACAAATATCTCTGGACATATGTCTTTGCACACTCAAGGGACTTTATCTGTAAGATAAGTTCTTAGAAGTTTTGAAACCGAGAATAGCATCCTCCTATATATTCACTAAGCCTGTTACTACTAATGTCAGACATCCAAAAAAAGCTCCTTCCAAGGCAAGTGGCTGCCTTATTGGACATCATAGGTACAATCAATACCTTGAAAGTCATCATTAATCTTTATTGTGAAGATAGGTAATAACATAGCAAAATGCTTAACAAATATCTGATACACCATAGTTACCCAATGAATGGTGGCCGTTAGTCATATTGCTTTTATCCTTGTGAATAATAGTCAAGAATTTATCTCCAAGGCCTGAGGCTAAATATAACCTGAGTGAATGGGCTGGTATAATATTAGTAAACTTTAGGTAGCACTATTTTTAGAATATTCAGCCATTTATTTAAGAAGAATGTCCAATGAAACAGGAAAGTCCTTTTTAGGTAGTAAAGGAAAACCTACAAAGTATTGTGCTTCGGTATCAGAAATTTTCTCTGGCTAGGTCTCTAAGAAGCCTTGACATTTTCAAGAACAAAAATCAATCCATAGGTTTGATAGGTTTTGTCTGAGCATTTGGAGAAAAATAATTGCCAATTTAAACAACATAGTGTTGGTTTTAATCTTAACTAGCCATGAGAACATAATTTGAAAAAAAAAACCCTGAGATGGAAATCAGGCATTTGGGTTCTACTCATTTATTTAACAAATGTTTATTTAACACCCACTAGGTACCAGGCGGAGTTCCAAGTTATGTGAGCCAAACACATATGGCACCTGATATTAAAAAGCCATGTGACCTTGAACAAGCCCCTTGCCCTTCTTGAACTTGACCTTCCATGTCTTTACCTGGCCAAACAACATTATCTCTAAGGGTCCTCCCAGATGTATCATTCTGTGCCTCTTCTTACTGCATTCTTAATGGCGATCTCAGTATAGTGCAGCACTAACTGATGTGTGTGGCACATAGGGGTACCACAAAACCCTTCACAGGTGTACTGCCAAGTTCTGACCAGTGGGTACTGTATTAGTTTCCTTGAGTTGCCATAACAAATTACCACAAATGTGCTGTTCTAAGACAACAGGAATTTATTCTCTCATAGCTCTAGAAGCTATATGTCTGAAATCAAGGTGTTGTCAGGGCCATGCTCTCTCTGCCTCTGAAGGCTCTACAGAAGGGGCCTTTCTGGCCTCTTCCAGGCTTCTGGTGTTGCCAGCAAGCCTTGGCATTCCTGGTCTTGTAGCTGTATCCCTCCAGTCTCTGACTTCCTGGTCATATGGCCTTCTCCCTGAGGGTCTCCCTGTGTCTCTGTTTTCTTATAAGGACAGTTGTCATTGGAGTAGGGCCCACCTTAATCCAATGTGCTTCATCTAGAAATTTGCTGTTACACCTGCAAAGACCCTTTTCCAAATAAGGTCACATTTTGAAGTTCTGGGTGTACATGAAGTTTGGGTGGGGGACATCATTCAACCCAGTACAGATTTTATTTCCTTTTGCTTCTACCAAGATTATGGACTGTTACAGAGCATTGACTATACTAAGCTGGAGAGGTCATGCATCCTGGGACAGAGAAAGGAGCTCCGTAAGGAAGGAATAGGGAGTTATTTCATCCCTTCTAGCTGAGCACCAAAAATACAAGAATTTAAACGGGTATCCCACATGCAGGAAGCCCTATGGCTAGGCTTTGCAGAGCAGGGGTCAAGGGCTCTAGCTTTTGAGGTGATTCCAGGGTAAAACCTCTGTTCTCCTATTTTATTGGCTGTGTGTCTTTGGGGACATTAGTTCATTTCTCAGAGTTCAGGCTCCTCTGTCTATAAATTGGGAATAATAATAGAACCTCATCATAGGATTGTAGCAAGGAGGAAATATTTGAGGAAAATAATTCTTGTGTGACGTAAAGCTCAGTGCCAGGAGTGTAAAAATGTGCTTAATGAATGTTGTTATTAAAACAACAAGTCATTTTTTCCCTGTGCTGGAAGATCTTCCTCAACAAAGAGAAACATGTGATTTCTCTCATTTTTTTTTTTTAAAAAAAGGCCTTGTTGACCCTATTTACTCCATCACCTCCCTTTATAAATTTTGCAAAAGAATTGTTTGTCCTCTGTGTCTCCAGTTTCTCTCCGATTTTACGAACAGGGCTTTGCCCTGCTTTCAGTCCCTCCACTAACATTAGTCTCAGTCATTGTGGCCTTCTGAGACCTCAAAGCTGCTAAATCTAGCGCTCGATTCTCAGTTCTCATCTTACTTGACCTGTCAGCAGCATCTCACAGTTGACCATTTCCTCCTTCTTAAAATACTTGTTTACTTAGGTTTCTGGGACATCACTAGCACTTGGTTCTCTTCCTACTTTCTTCCTGCATTGGCCTGCTCCTAGGGCTACCTCTGACTTTTTTTTTTTTTTAATCCATACTCCCTAAGTGATCTCATGTAGCCTTATTGCTTTAAACATCATCTGTCACAACCCACAGAATTAGATGTCCACCCTAGGCATCTCCCCTGAACCTAGTCAGTGTCTCCATTTGGATCTCAAATAGACATCAAACTTACCATGTTAAAATCAGACTCCTGATTCCCCTCCCTGGGGGACCTGTTCCTCTCATCGTCTTCCCCCTAATAGTGAATGGAATCCACATCCTTCCATCTGCTCAGTTAAAAACCAGGGAGTCATCCTGAGTTACTTTCTCTTACACCCTGCATTGCATCCAGGAGAAAATCTTCACGGTTCTACCTTTAAAATCTATCCAGAATCTGACCCCTCTCACCACCTCCACTGCTACTCGGGTCTGAGCTACTATTACTCCTTCCTTGATTTACAGCAGTATTTCCCAACTATGCTCCTGAAGGGTTTCAAAAATTCCAATGCCCAACCCATTTCTCAGACAAATTAAATGGGAATTTCTGAGGGGTAGGGCCAGGGCACACAGTGTGTTTTTTCAAAACACAGATCATTGCACTGTTCTGCCCCAAAGCTTCCAATGGCTTCTCATCTCATAATAAAAGTCAGAGTCCCCACAGTAGCCCATGAGGTCACGCAACAGTGGTTCTCAGAATGCAGCAGCGTCAGACTCACCAAGAGGACTTGTTAAAACACGGACTGCTGGAACCCATCCCCAGAGTTTCTGACGCAGCAGGTCTGGGGCTGGGCGCAGTAATCTTCATTTCTAGCAAGTTCCCAGATGACGATGCTGCCATGGAGGCCCATGCCTTACATGACTTGGCCGCACAGCCTCTCAGATAGCATGTCCTGTTGTTCTTACCTCACTGTTGCTCTGTCCCAGCCTCGTTGTTCCTAAAATAGGCCAGGTGCCCTCTCACTTCAAGGCCATTACTCCTTGCTGTTTCATCCACCTGTAATTCCCTCACCATTTCTCTTAAGTCCCTCTTAGATGTCACCTTATCAATGAGACTTTTCTGACCACCTTTTTGAAAAGTGTTACCCTCTTCTCATCCCTATCCTTTCCTGCTTTATTTTTCCATAGTTTTCTTTGAACGTGGGCATACGTGTACAGTTATATGTATGTATATTCTTTCTCCCCTCACACATGATAAAGTGTTAACGTTAAGCATAAAAGGACCTTGTTTTTTCACAGATATGTCCACAGTGTTGAAAACCATGGCTGGCACACTGCCAATCTCAATAAATATAAAGGGAAAGAATGAAGAAAATCAGACAAGAGTGCCTGTAGCTCTATTGATGGCCACAAGAGGCCACTGTTGTGTCACAGAATGGGCAGGATGGCTTGGTAATTGCTCTTCCTGTCATAACCAACACTTTTAATATAGAGTCCTGGGTGGGGCTCAACTGCTGGGCACCTGCGTTACCAAACAGGCCCGGCTGGGACATGGAAAAGTTATTATCCCATCCAAAACCAAGCCAAACTGCTCCTGGAGCTGCTCTTGAAGATAGCTGTAGCCCGTATCCAGTAAAACTGTCGAAGAACAAACACATCAGGGTAAAAGCATTCCAGCAAGTCTCCAGTGGGTTTTGGCGAACACCAAATCCTGGGGAAAGGTTGAGGGGAAGGAGTGAACTTGGCCTGGCCCAGGTAGACATAGCCCAGGGTCAAAATTAGATTGAGTGGAGTAGTCACTCCAAGTTTAAGGCCAGAAACCAAATTTCCAAGAATTCCAGAGAGGATGGATGAGGAGCCTCGCTTGAATACATCCCTTCCTGCAACTGGGATATTCCAGGGCCCATGCTTTACTTTTTTCTCATTAATATAGCCATCTGTTTATCCACATGCAGATGCATACATACATACATACATGTACCTAAAGGCTCCAATAGAATCCATTTTTATTCTTTATGACACAGTAGATAAAAGCTCTAGACTTAAGAATTAAACAAAACAAAATAAAAGGCTTTTATCCCACCTCCAGCTGTGGTGACTCATCTTACCTGAAGGAAGCGGTCAGCACATCTATGCTCCCTACCTCATGGATTAGTTGTGCCGATCAAAAGATGAAATACTGTGAAAGCTCCTTGTGAACCATCCAAATGTCATATTGGTTTTCCTGATGATGGTGGGAATGACTATTTAGCTTTTACAAATGACACTTGAAACCAGCAGGGATTTATCAGAAGACCCCACACAGCTATAGAATTCAGGGGAGCCACAGGTTTATTTGCATGTGCTTTGCATATAATTTAAGAATAATATTAATAATGGCTAAAAGTATGGAGCCCTTGCTATGGGCTCATAAACCCATTACATACTTAATTTCATTTAATCCTCACAACAAATTATATGATAAGGGCTATTCTAACCCTTTATCATATAGATGAGGAAACTAAAGCTCAGAGAGATTAAGTAACTTACCTCAAGTGATGGGCTAATAAATTTGGACTCAATCAGTCTTTTCCCACCAGAGCCTGTTGAGCTAGAAGGACAGTGAAATCTGGCTCCTTTGTAAAATGGTAGCACGATGTGGGGGACCAGCCTTGGGCCTTAGGGTCAGACAGACATGGTGTGTGTCCTAGATTTGCAACTTCTGATCTGTATAAACTTGTGCAAGTGATTTATCTTCTCTAAACTGTTTCACCTCTGTAGACATTTTCCTTGAAAGTTGTTCTAAGCATTAAATGAGGTAACACCCAGCCAGTTCTTGCCAGAGTAGATGTCCATTAAATATTAGTCCACCTCTGACTTCTCATTACAGATTAAAACAAAACAAAACAAAACAAAAAACTGGAGCACCAAGAAGCTAAATGTCTTAGCTGACTTTACCCAGCATGTTCCTTTAGACTTTGTGGCCGGTCCTCAAGCCATCTACAGATAAGATGTTATCTTTGCTGCAGTTGGCAGCCAAGGATCTTGACTTTTCTCTGTTCTCCCTTAGCCAATTCCCAATCCCCCCAAGGTGGAACCCCTGGGGGTAGGGCTTACCGGAAGCCTTTGTCCTGCCACCTTTTCCTTTTGCTGGTCCTTCTTTCCTACCCCTTCTCTATAGATCAAAAAAAAAAAAAAAGAAAATTGGGACAAGGAGAGGTTAAAAGTTCCCTTGGTCATCAAGAGAATTAAGGCGAGGAGAAGGGATGATGTGGAGGGGATCAGTGGCTCGGGTCACGCCTGCACTCCAGTCAAGAGGCTCTCAGCTCTAAGCCACCCACTTAGGCACAGCACAATTCACTTAGCAACACAGTCTAGAATCACCTTTGGTATCAGAGCTGAAAAAAACCTTAGAGATTATTTCCTTTTCATCCAGGCTTCATGCTTGGTAGATAAGGCATCACAGTGATTGGAGTCACACATTAGCAGAGCTGCCCCAGCACCCCAGGGTCCTGGCTCCCCAGCCTCTTTGCCTTGTGCTACTTTGAATCCCGTGACCTCACCAGTCTCTGTTGGGTCATTGCCCTAGAGTTTGGCAAGAGTTTGGCATGGTCACGGCTGCAGGGGTGGACTTCACCCTCCTGGCGCTGTCTTCTCCCCTGCACTCTTGCTCTGCTAGGTTCCACTTAGGCCCCAAAATCTTTCTTTTCTTCTTCCTGACTGGCCAGGACCCCACACTAAGGTAGCCTTCATGGGCAAAATCTAATGTCCTGAAGCTTCCCCTTTGCCCATTTCTCTATCACAATCTTTCCTACATCTCAGCAAACTGCGAAATTCAAAAGTAAATCTGAGATGTAACAGACTTCGAGTTTATGACTGATGATGAACTTAAATGGTTCTATATGGTTGTTTATTAAAACAGCATTCCTGTCCCTGGTCTCCTAAAGGAATGAAATCTTTACCCAGAGGGATAAGGTCCTTATGGTAGAATTCCAGGAATTCTGGTGCAGAGTATTCTCCCTAGCATGCCTCCAACTGTCCAGTGTAGACAGCTACCCGCATTGCCCCCAGGTGATACTAGCCTTGAGTTAGAGGTACGTGTGGTTCTAACCAAGAACCTGATAATGGCCTGGTGTCTTTTCAGGATCTAGGGTGTTCCTTGGTCTTCTTATCATACCAAATCTACAGTTATTTGTCTTCTTTTTACTTGGTGGAGCACTCTTTTAATCCATCTCTCCTTTCACCCAGAGCCTGTAGTCAGAGGGCGAAGAAAAGTGGGGGGTTGATGAAGAAGGGTGCCAGCTGCTCTTTGACTACTTCTTGTAGCAATCCAGAGGCAATTAAATTTACCCCTTCCTAAAAATCACAAGCACCAAATCCCAAATGCCTCATTTCTACAGCACTTTACCCCTTTCCTAAGATGCTTTCTAAAATCAGTATGAGAATTCATTGTAATAATAAAAATGGTGGTGCTGCCATCTATAGTCGATTTCTCGTCCATGTCATCATGATCCGCGGTGGTCCTGAGGACTGGGGAGAACCCAGTGGTCAAGAGCTGGGACAACCATATGTCTCTGTTTCTGCCTGCTGTCCTGGCATTATTAATAATGCCTTTCACTCTTCACAGTGTCCTGGGTTGGACAATAAACTCTATAGTCATTCTATTACAAGCCTGAGCTTTGGAGTGAATTTAACCTGGATTCAAACATAAGCCTTGCTTCCTGATAGCTGAGCGACCTTGGACAAGTTACTTAAGGTCTGTGAGCCTCAGTTTCCAAATCTGCAGAAAGAGGTACCATTAACCTCATTTGATAGGGTCATTTGGAAGGACTGGCCTGACACAGTGCCAAGAACATGGTATGGTAAGAATGCAAGATGAGTTAGCTTTTATTCCAGAATTACAGAACATCTGTGTACATCGTCCTCATTGGTGAACTCACCTTGGAGGGGACGTAGAGTCCTTTGTGGAATATTTTGCACTGGAAAAACCTGGACTTGTAACCAGACAGACTAGCACTCAAGTCCCAGATTTCCTACTTGCTAGCCCTGTGACCCTGGTCAATTTAAATGTCTTTTCTGAGCCTCACCTTGTTCTTCTGTGCAATGGGGATAGAAATCTCAGGGTTGTTGTGAAGAGAAAATGAGATAAAGGCACTGGAAAGCACCAGACCTTCTGTATGAAATCAATAAATGCTGCTCTTCTTAGTACTTTTGGAGAAAGTTAGGTGCAGGGAGGTGAGAAGATCTACCCAGGTACACAATTAGGGTTCACCAATGAAACACAGAGCAGGTCTGACCCTGTGTACTTTCTACTCTATCTTATGATCTCTGAGGACTATATTCTCCTTCTGCCTTAGGTCACGGTTATGCCCTAAGCCATCAGCATAATTTCCAACTCTAAATTACCCCCTCTCAAACTCTCTCTTTCTTTATTATGAAGATTAGAAGAAACAGGAAAAGGAAGCGTCATGATGACATGCAGCTGGCCCTGGGGTTTCTGGATTGGAACCAAATTTCACATTTGTGGAATTGATGTCAATTTGCTTGCTGTGTGACATTGGGCAATTACTCCACCCTGCTGAGCTGCAGTTTTCTCATGTGTAAAAAGAAAATGATATCCCTTGCGGGATGAGTGGCAAACCCAAGTCATTTTGACTCCCTAGCCCATGCTTTCAACCTTGATTCTTCCTCAAGTTTGGGACCTGTTCAGTCCCCTGCCCATTTGGGGAATAGTTAAGATGATGGCAGGCAGTAAGAATAGAATCTACATTTAGGTGTATGAGACTGACTCCAAAGTTTTAGGATTTGTACTAACATATGAGATGTGATGCTATCTCTCATGGGGAGATATTTTATTCAAAATAGTCTACAAGGCATTTGGCCTGTTTTTTTGTTTTTCATACCTATAAACTTCTAGCAGAGACCGCAGCCTGCAGGCCAAATTCAGCCTGCCACCTATTTTTGTAAATAGTTTTATTGAAGCATGCCCATTTGTTTATGTACTGCCCATGGCCTCTTTCTCACCACTATTGCAGAGTTGAGTTTCAGCAGAGATCATATAGACAACAAAGGTTAAAATATTTGCTATCTGATCCTTTACAAATAAAGTTTGCGATCCTGCTATAGAACATAAGGTCATTTAAGTATGAATATGATAATTACAGTAATACGTAATGCTATTCTGTGCTTGCTCCACACCATGTACTGTTCTAGGGACCTTATATATACTATATGTGTTTAATATGTGCAACAGTCCTATGGTACACACACTATTATTCCCATTTTATGAGTGAGAAAACTGAGGCAGAAAGAGATTAAGTCACTTGCTCAAAGTCTTACAGCTGTTAAGTGGCACAGTAGGATTCTAACCCAGGTAGTGTAAGTATTAGACTTCCTTAGAAACTTTCATGCCCATTTTCCTTTCCTGACCAACTTAGCCACTCATGATATGAGAGACAATTTTAGGTGGTCCACAAACACATTAAAAAACATCCTCTCCTATGATAATGAAGCTGTTCTCTTTTAAGTTCTTTAACATTATGAATCTTCCTTTCAACAGAGAGAGTGATCTCTTCACATAGAGCAGTACCTTGCTAAAATTTAACTATATTGCTTTGTTTCATAGCATTTATTTTTATAGTTGCCTTCTATTTGTGGCAAACGATCCTTGCTTTCTCTTTATAGCAGTTTCCTTTCAAAATAAATTTATTTAGGAATATAAAACAGTCAATTCAAGTATTAAAGAAACCATGCTAATAAAGGTACAGATGGAGTGTAAATATGAGAAAAATCATGACAATGGCACAGAAATGAATGACAGCCCAGAGCACTGGCCCAGGACATAATCACCCTGGCCCTAGTCTCAGTTTGGTCCGTGGATATGGACACATCAGGCCCCCACTGAACCTCAAGCACCTTATCTATTAAGCGAGAGAGTTGAATTAAATTATCTCTAACATTTTACGGCATCCTGGTTTATTCTTCCTGGCCTGGAATTCACCATGCTTTAACTTGAGCCAAGATTAAATTAGACTTGTTAGAGATCCATCTTTTCAAATCCTATAAACACAAAGGACTCAGCACCCCTGTGTCTCTCCATTTTAGAGTGAGCCTATTAATCCCCGTGGAGATTACTGCAGGAAAAAGGTAAGGAGACAAATGCATATGGTACAGGATTCAATTTATGCTTCTGGCCTAGAAATTAAACAAGTCCAGGTTGGCCCAAGGCATTTGTCAGGAGAGGTAAAGTCCTTGACATTTCCTCATTCATACTTACTTCCCCCAGGCCCAGCAGGCCTGGCCTGATGGGTTTCTCCCTTTTTGGAGGACTGTGTCTATCCACCCAGAGACAACTATAGTCAAGCTCATGGTGGCTGGAAGGAAAAGAGAAGTATTCTTATTAGAAAGCACAAAATGAAGCACTTAAATGGTTTTCCAAGCCTATATGACCAGTAGTGGCAAGAGTAGAAAGACCCATTCTTATCTTTAAGGGAATTTGGGGGATGGAGGGATGGCCAGGATAGGCCAGGATAACCTATGTATAGCACACTGCGATATTTAGTTCTTAAACCCCTATGTCTGTCCTAAGAGATTATCATCATCATCATCAACATCATCATTTATCATTAATTTTATTAAACTTTATTTTATAGATGAAGAAATTAAGACTCACAGAGGTTGCAGTTCCCTCTAATTTCAATACAATCCTAATAGGTGCAGGTATTATCATTCCCTATTTTATATGTAGGAAACTTGAGATCCGGGGAGATTAATTTACTCAGCTAGTAAGTGATGGAGTCAGGATTTGAACTCAGGTCTGGGTCTCTCCAAGTCTTATTCCTGTGCTTCCTCTCATGTAGACCTAGTGAAAACTTACCCTTAATACCTTCTAGCACTTAGCAAGAGAAAGGGAGATGGGGAAGAGAGAGAAAAGGCAAGCTAGATTCCCATGGAGATGCTAATGAAAGAAGGCAAGAGAAGTTTCCTCTTCCTATCACATCTTCATAAGGGCACCAACCTGACTCAACAACATTGTCATTTTTCATTCCTTGCTATGTGTCAGAAATTCCTATGATCAATACAGTGCACATTTTTTTTTTAGTCATCCAATCTGTCTCATTCTTACCCTAAATTATACTTGTGCCTGACTGTCTGCTCCCACTGCCTGAGCACAGACCCTGACTAGGTCCCTATCACCCATCCTGTACCTATTTTTTTTTGCCAAGCAAATTTCCCCTCAAAGGAATGAGCTAGGAATAAAAATATTTGGTTGATTAAAGCAAATAGGTTGTCAGGAAATGGCAGCTGCTCCTATGTACATCTTTGATAAAAGAATCCTCCCATTACTAGGGACTCAATCAAATGGCAACCTTCTCTTATTCCTGATGTTCGCATCTCACAGTGCAGAGAAAAGAAGCCCCACTTTGTGAAGCGTATACCCAGGCAGTGAATCAGAAGCTCTTCAATCATTTATTGATTTTTCCCTCTTGCCATTCCTATTGAGCATGATGTCTTTTTTATCCCACACCAAGGGGCTTTGTGTGTGTGCTACTCCTCATTAATCTGATCACAGAGGGCAGATCTAAGATGCGATTCAAGTAAATGAAAGGTTCTCCAGAAGCTATCCAGGTACAGGCATTCTTTGCTAAGCCCTCAGCCGTGCCTTTGAATTCATTAGCTCAGAGCACACTGCACCTCCAAAGAGGCACGTAGACCACATGTACACACTCCAGAGAGCCCGACTCTGCAGACTGGCACTGAGTCACCTTCTCCCAACCCAAGTAGACAAGACACGCATTGTGTTTACTCCAGTTTTCTCATTAATTTTGCTAGCTGCCTGACAATCTCTGCCTCCCCAGATTAGATTTCTGGAATTAGACTGATCTTAGTGTACAAGAGAGCAGCAGACCCAGCCTCCTCTTCCCAGACAAATATCTCCATCCCCATTTTGCAGATTAAGGCAGCTGAAGCTCTGCTAGGAAAGATAGTCTCCTAAGTGCTGGGGAGACTTGCCTTCATGTAGAACAAGTGATTTGCCTAACCAGAAAGAAAACCTCACCAAAAGACGGCTGCCTGCCACTATGCTGCAGTGTACAGCATAGGTCCAGGATTTAGATGGGGTATTTTAAAATGCAGTACTTACCCGGAAGGATTGCTATAATAAGCCATTAATGCTTCAGTGCAAATGAGCTCAATCAAATTGACTTTAGCCACCCGACGGGGTCAGGAGGGACACAGAGAAATAAATTCTAGTAAGAGAAACAGATTCCGAAAAAGCAGCAGAGGTAAGAGTGCTAGGGGGCTCAGGACCCCAAGAACATCAAACGGACATTAGACACCAGGTTGGAGACTAAGAAAGACCAAGAGAGCATGGGGAGATGGAACAGATAACTTATAATCACCCAACAATCTTAGGGGAACTTGAGACGATGTCAGACACATTTCTGAATATCCAAGCTGTGTGAAGGAGCCTCTTATTTCCCTGACCCCATCATAACTATCAAAAGCAGATAATAATGGTTTATTTAACCAAAGGCAGATGGTGAATCAAAAGACCTCTGGAGATCTCTTCCTCCAGAAAGTTTCTTCGAATCAGAGTGAACTCCAGTCAGTGAAGAAATCCTCTGATTTAACCCTTCCCAGGCTCATCATCATCTTTAAAGCTAGATAGACTTTGTTTCCGTTCTGAGCTCTGCCCCCTATACAACTCACTGTGCAACCTGGGATGAGTCCCTCAGTCTCTTTGGGCCTAAAGTTTCTAGTCTACACATAAATCATGAAAGTAGCTCACTGGGTTGTTGGGAGGTTTCAACTGTACACTGTATTGTCAATAGGACACAAATACAATGCTGTGCATAAAATAAATGGTTAATAATAACATTTAGCTACCATGTATCATCATTAGCACCACCTTCATCACCATGCCATGCCCACCAGTGATCTTGTGCCTTCTGGTGGGTGCTAGTTTAGCACCCTCATGCTGAGGGGAATGGGTTCTGGCGCCTGCTCATCCTCTCAAATATGAGTTCTAATGGGGACCAGGTATCTTATGACCTTGGGCAAGGTATTTACTCTAAACTTCAGTTCCTTCATCTGTAAGTGGGAATAAATTAAAAAAAAAATGCCTACCTCAAAGGTTAGGATTAAGTGAGATGATGCATGTGATTGCTGAGGGCAATGCCTGGCACACAGTAAGAGTCTAATAAATAGGACTTAGGGACCCCTCATCCTCTGATTTTCTGTTTGTGTATCTCTTTTCTTTGTGTGTGTGACAGATGGGTTGAGTAGAGATAATGGAATCCAGTTCTGTGAATGATCAGAGTAGATGCAGAAACCTTGCTTTTCAACCAGAGAGACAGAGAAGACCCCTGTGAGCCAGCTCATGGATCCAAATCCAGTTTCTTCCAGCTCCCATAGTAGTAGTCTAGCTTTTGGACTGCAATATAGAAAAATTAGCTCCCCTGAAGTTGTCCCCATCAGAGTGGAGCTGGGGAAGATAAAGAGTGGCTAAAGAGCTCTGGACAGTGGCTAATCTTCTAATTCACACTTCAGAGAGAAGTGATAGCAGAAAGCCACTCTCAGCAATAAGCCCAAGGGAACAGTAGGTCTGATCAATGTTTTCCTGGAATCCTCCGCAAAGCCTCTAGGCTTCTGCAGCTTAGTGTGTGTCTCCCTCCTGGAGAGTTACCTTCTGCTCCTTTCTGTTGTCCTCCCCTTTTTCTCTTTTCCTTTTTCTATCCTGTTCCCTCTGGGTTTCAAAACTCCCCCACCCCACCCCTAATTCTTCCATCTCTTTCTCTCAAAACTGCCATAAATATGGGGTGCGTGTAACAACTGGGTGTTTGTTCCTTCATTCATGAGACATTTACCGAATACCGAGTAGGTGCTAAGGATATAGAAAAGAATAAGATAGTCTCTTTGTTCTCAAGGACATGGGCTAACACACAATGGACAGTGCTTCCAAACAACTACAAGTGCTTTTTCAGAAGTGTGCATGGGGTGGGTGTATACAGAAAGTGCCAAATTCTGGCTGGGTGGAAAAAAAGCTATTCTAGAGGAGCAGATGCTGGACCTGAGACTGAAGGATAAGTCTAGGTTTTTATTTAGTCTAATCATTTAATCAACTGTAGTTCTTAGTCTTTCTTTAAACTGCTGTGACTTAGGTATTTGTCAAGTAGGAACCAGCATTCCTAAACTAACTGATTTGTGTTTGACAAATGTGTAACCCTCAGTTTTTCCCTCCGTATGTCAGTGATCCAGTAGGAAAAAAAACTTCTCCTCCTCCAGGGCTCCGTAATCCCGTGGGTAACTTAAGGTGGAGGTGAGTGGGTAACTGAACCAGGAAAGTCCTCCACACTCTTAATATCTGTAGACTGAGGGTCCTATGCTTTGCAGTCTCTAAGGTTTACTCCTTGTGATTAAGCCAAGGTTTTCAAAATAGCCCAGTGCCTTCTCTCCCCCATCCCTCTCCAAGGCCAGAGCTCACAAGTAAGAGGAGCGTGGACTTGAAAGCAAGACCTCTCTCCATCCAACCATTGATCTGTCCTCATTCTCCCCAGATCAATGGTTGGAGCAATTTGTGAGTGGCAGCTCACAGAGACAACATGTTACATTTAAGGCATTTGGGTTTTGAAGCCTTTTAAGTCTGTCAAAACAATGCTATACCCTGCTGTGTCTCTGGCTTAATAACAGGCTGAGCAGAGCAGATCCTGACTCAATTTCTATGTGATCATGTGAATGTGTGGGGATTAAAGGAAAGAGAAGTTTTGCTGTTGTTGTTATTTTCAATTCTTAACAAATACAGGGACCTCTTGGTCCAATTTTCCCTCTCATTCAATGCCATGCACCAGTAAATCTGGATCTGAGAAGGGCTTATTTTAGCTGAAGTGTTAAGTGTTGAGGATTTAGCAAAGAAACTTCACTCCCAAGATTTAGAGGAAGTTAAAGAATATCCGGTTACCTTTATGAGGGCGGAAACTGCAAATGCTTTATTCACTGGTGTATTCCACAGCTTTGCTCAGTGCCTGCTGTGTAGTGGATGCTCAAGAATATTTGTGGATGGAATCAATGTTTTTAACAATACCATCTGTACCTCTCACCCCCATGCCATACAAGCTTTCTCCAATTAGTCTATTCCTGGTGTCATCGTGCCACCTCCTTGTGTTTCTAGGGACCTACATTTGGATGATCCATTCTCACTGTATCTCTGAGTAGATTTTCATCTTGCAGCTGAAACTATTCATTCCTTTGTCAGTCCTATATTTGTGTGGAGGACCCATCTTGGCCAAGCTTCCAATTAGTGAAAGGAATGTGAAGATAAGAGACATGTATGAGATGCCCTTGAAGAGATACCAGTTTAGTAGAGGAAATAGGGCTACAGATATTTAAAATCAAGAACGTGAGCCTGGGCAGAGATGAGTCAAGATAGAAAAAGGAAAAAGAAGACATTCTCAAGGCAGCCCCATCTAAGAGTTTAGAGAAATGACAGATGTCTAGGTTGTGGGGCTTGGGGGTTAAGAGTGAGAATCAGTAAAAGAATTATGAAAAGAGTGACTTTGGAGTTGGATATGTGGGTTGCCTGGAAACAAGCTAGCTAGGATCAAGATCCCTCCCCATTCACCAACCAGAGGGCTACCCAAACTCAGCTTTCCACAGGACTATGGTTTCCTTTGTCTGGTAGGGAGGACTCTAACTTTCTATGGACCCCAAGTTCAGGTTCACTCCAGGCTATTCTGGTAAGTGGTTCGCACCCCGGTTTGGACCATGTAGTCTCTGTGTTCTCTGCCAAGGCTGTTTTCTCACTTTTGCCCTGTGGATCCCTGCTGGAAATCAGATCCTCACCGTAGGCCTAGCAATAGCTTTTCTCTGTGGGGTATGGAAGTACCAGCTTTGCAAGTTTTCCCTTTCCCCAGTGAAACCTACTCCTTAACCCATGTGCAATCCAACCCAGACTCTGATACATGACAGGCAGAATTAAGCAGGAAGGGCATCCTGGAGTGAACAGGGCATGAAATGGAAGAAAGGGAGAACTATAGTGAAGGAGAGGGGACAGTATGTTTGGAGTCATGGGAAATGGGCCAGCAAGGGTGGCTGGAACCTCTTATGCACAGCCTTTGTGGTAGACAGCTGCTTTTTCTGCCCGCCTGCCTTCTTCCCTTTTTTCTGGTAGTAGTACATCAATATTTCTTTGGGGAAACCTGCATGCCATCGGGTGGGCCTGTCAGTCCTGGCCACACACTGACCAGAAGAGAGCTGATCCATATCATCATCATTTCTCAGTGATCTAAATCCTGAGAAAAATGATTCAGAGAGAAAGCCATGCCACTAACCAGAAATAGTCCCTATGGAATGATTCTGTTTCTGCCCTGGATCTTGGAGATGCCTCTGCTGGCCCTGTCCAAGGCCTCAGCCTTTTTTTTGAGTTTCTCAGCCCCCAACCCTTTTGTTAAACCCACTTTGGGCATGAGTTAGTTTGAGTCAGTCTAGTGGCTTGCAAACAAAGAACCTTGACAGACAGTCTTGAGCACCAGGCTGAGGCTAAAGAATGCCGGCCTGGGGCATGTGTAGCATTAGAATCCATACCTTCTGTTTATACGGTGCTGGGCAGTTTCTTCACACATTCCCCTAAAGTGGCATAGTTGGAACATTTTACCTACTCTAGAGATACTGAAAATTAAGCTTCAGAGAATTGGGGACATCCCAGGCTCCCACTGTGACATCAGTCTCCTCTTGGGGATGTTCAATTAGAGAGAGATGTATTGGTGATCAGGGATGAGTCTTTATCTTCCCAACTCCAAGCTGCCTCTGAAGCTTGATAAAGAAATCAAAGTTCTGTGTGCGTGAAAGTGTATGTACACCGAAGTGTCCCTGATGGTATTTTAGGAAGCCGTGAAATTTATTTGTCATTGTCATTTGTAAGGTTTACTCTTGATAAAATTCAAACCCGCGGCATCCTCTGGAGCCTGGCGACAACCACCCTTTCCTGGGGCTCTGCCTGAGATCAGGCTCGCCCCGACTCTGCTCTCTGCTTTTCTGCATAGGGTCCTAGTGGTGGCAACCTGCTTAGAGGCCACAAGCTACACACGCCCATCCCTCCCCAGATTTTACTCCCCTGGGTGGAAAAGGATGAAAGGAAACTACGTTAAATTTTTCCAGTAGCACCAGGAATTGTCAATTCCAGAACTCTTTAAGGAAAAGGGCAAATTCATCAGATACTGGATCTCCAACCACTGGATTGTTGGGGCTCTAACGCCTTGTTGTTGTGCATTACCAGCAACAGATGGCCTTGTTCCTTGCCACGATGGTTTGGCCATCAAGCACAGTTGTCTTGGAGCCTATTTTCATCTTACCAAGCATGCATACTGGGTAAAGAAATTAAATCCAGGCGAGGGAAGACAACTTAGGTCCCCTGCTGTTAAATATATGGTCTGATTAATGAGGAACCTTTTATCACCTTAGAATCTCAGAGCCAGAGCAATTTTAAAGGTCATCTATTTCAAACCTTCATCTAATCCCCTTGAATTAAAAAACATATATATATATATATAGATAGATATGTGCATACGGAATGAATCTAGGCACTGTGCTAAGTATTTTATATGGATTTCTCTCATTTATAGACTTTGAATCCTCACAATGACCCTCTGTGGTAGCCACCATTATTCTCTCCACTGTACAGACCAGGAACCTGAGGCCAGAAGTTTCTGTCATTCACCCCAGGTCATGAAGTGAGTAAGTAGCAGAACCTTTTCAGAGACGGGGTCTTGACAACTCTTGGCTAAACCTTACTTGTATGTGTGCTTTTAAATGTTTCAAAATATTGTCAAAAATTTTAAAAATTGGGAGTTTCACATTAAAAATAGCCAGATTTCTAGTTTTCCCTAAGAAGTCAGAAGACTTGCCCACACTGGGCCATATGTACATTTTTACATGGCATGTAGGGGTTGAAGCTGAGAAGCAGTCACCTTTGGACATAATGGCAGATGACATCAGTAACCAGCTTCGGCTTTCCAACGGCTCCCAATCACACTTGGTGTAAAATCCAGAGTCCTCACCGTAGTCCACAGGGCCCACAGGCCTGGCCCCTGCCATCTGCTCCACCCTCATCTTTTCTGCTCTCTGTGCTCCATCACCTGGGCATTCCCTTCAGTGCGTGGGCTTAAACAGCTCTCTCCTCAGGATTTTTGTCCTGGATGAGAAAGCTGTTTCTTCTATTCTTCTCATGTCCGACTTGTACAGCATCTTTAGCTTAAATATTATTTGTGCAGACCTTCTTGACCCTTGTGATAGGTAGAATAATGCCTGCTCTCCCCCAAAGATGTCCACATCCTACTCCCCAGAACTTGTGAATACGTTACTTTACGTGGCAAAGTGACTTTGCAGGCGTGATTAAGGATCCTGAAATGAGATTATCCTGGTAGCCCTGATGCAATCACAGGGGTCCTTGTAAGAGGGAAGTGGGAGAGCCAGAGTCAGAGAGAAGATGTGACACAGACACAGAGGTTGATGTAATTTGAGGAAGCGGTCATGAGCCAAGGAATGCAAGCTGGCAAAGGCAAGGAAAAGATTGTCCCCTAGAACCTCCATAAGGAAAGCAGCCCTCAGACACTTTGACCTTAACTAAGTGAGACTGATTTTGAATTTCTGACCTCCATAACTGTCAGAGAATACATTCGTCTTGTTTTCAGCCACTAAGTTTGTGTTGATTTGTTACAGCAGCAGTAGGAAACTAATACAACCAAGTATTCTAAAATACTCTCTTCCCCCTCATTATCTTCAGCGTATTCCTTTTTAGTATTCTTGCATGTACTTATCACAACTCGAAATTACTAATTTTAATTCCTTTGCCTTCTAGGCTAGAAGTCCTGAAAGGACAATATCCAGCACATTGTAGGAGCTTGGCAGATATCTATTGAAAATTGAAATTGGTTATTGAATAATTGACCTCATTATCCATCTCAGATGTTTTCATCTGAGCATTTCATCTGAAAATGTCCATATTTAAAGGTGGAACTTAGAATTGAACTCAGCCAGGTGCAAGTATTTCTCTGAAGCATAAGAAACAACCAGAAGTTTTAAAGAAATTAAGCAGCAAGCAAATGAAAAAAACAGACAGCAGTGTGCCCAATATAAATTTATTTCCTGTTTCTTACATCCTGGCTACTCTCAGCATCACCTGGGAGCTTGTTAGAAATGCAGAATATCAGGTCTTGTCCAAGACCTACTGAATTAGAATTCACATTTTTAGCAAGATTCCCAAGAAATCCATTGCATGTTAAAGTTTCAGAAGTGCTGCACTACATATTCGGTTATGGGTCGGGGGCGGGGCGCAGGGGAGCGCTCTTCTGAAGGGCATGCTACAGGTGTGTTTGCCACAGGCTGGTGTAATAAGCATTAGCTTCCCTATTACAGCCTGAGAGAACCCCTAACCCAACAGCTCTTTGTTGGCACTTCCTATAACCTGCTCCCTATGCTGAATTTTCTGACTCTACAGATGATGCTCCTCAGTCCCATCTCCCCACCCCAGCCATCCACCAAGTCTGTGGATCCAGGCAAAGAGATTATGAGTGTTTAGGCACCCATAAGGCTGATGAGAACCAGGCCTAATCAATGGAAGAAGCCCCTTCCTTCCCAAAGGTGGTGGTGGCAGGGTTTGGCTTTGTTGAATCTTGCCCTGCCTTATTATTCTAGGGAGTGGAAGAAGCTTGAAACCACTGAGGGCTTCTAGGCAGCCGGGTCTGGAGTTAGAGATGGTAAAAAGGTCAGTGTTTGCCAAGAGTTAGGGGGAGGGATGAATAGCTGGAGCACAGCAAGACTATCCTGTTTGATACTGTAACGGTGGATACATGTCATTATAGGTTTGTTAAAACTCATATAACACCTAGAGAGGACTGTGACTGTAGTTAATAACAATGTGTCAATATCGGCTCACTAAATGTACCACACTAATGCAAGATGTTAATAATAGGAGAAACTGTTAAAGGAGGGAACAGAGGTAAGGAGCTACATGGGAATTCTCTATGCTTTTCACTGTTTTTCTCTAAACCTAAGACTACTCTAAAAAATAAAATCATCTAATAGTAATAGTAAAAGAGAAAATGCAGACCACTTTGGTTTGAACATGGGTCAGGCATTTAGAATGGGGAAATCTTAGGCAGGTTACTTAATCTCTCATCCTCAGCTTACTCAGCTATAATATGAGAGCATTAATAGCCACTTCAAAGGGCTGTTGGGAAAAAACAAGTTAATGCACGAAGTGCCTAGTGTAGTCCCAGGCATCATGTAGCAAACACTCAGTAAGTGTTAGATTTGGGGATTGGGGGGTAGGGGGTGTTGTTTAGTTGTTTTCTATAAACACCAAAGAAGCCATTGAAATTTTAGATTCTGGGAAGTTGCTACTCAGAATTCCCCTTTAATAATCTTCAAATGGCATCTACCTGCAGAATGGATTTTCATATAGAGAAGTTTGAGGCAGGAAGATAAGTTAGGTCATTATTCAAGAAGACATGGCAGTAGGGAGGGAGGAGAGGGAATGATGGAAGGGGTGTTGATAAATAGGGAATATGGAAAGGGGTCTTGAGAGGGGACCAGATGCCTTGTATGAAGACTGGAAATGTGAGGGTGTAGGGAGCCAGCACTGGACTCTTAAACGGGTCAGAGAACTAGCTGGATTGCTGAAATCGTTTGTGCCTTCCTCTCTGACTGAAGACAGTCTTCATGCTCACTTGCCATCAAAGAATCTTACATCATTCCCCTGCTCCAAAACAGAAAGTAGATTTTTTACACAGAAATTTACCTGCCAACTGCATTTCTGCCTTGACATTTTAAGTGGTACCTGCCCTTCTGTGTCAGACATTTACCACAGTAAAAAATGACAAGCTTCCCTAATGGGCATTCAGTGTTCAATCAAATGAGAACCCTGCTATGGGTAGGGAAACCTGGTGCCTACAAAAGACAAAGGGAGCACTAGCAACAAATTTACTTTGAGCAATTATCTTGCACCCCTCCCACCCACTGTCCCATGCTCAGCCAAGCAAGGCCTTCAAGAGAAAGGCTGAGCAGATGGGTGCCTCCTCCCCACCTCCTGCTGATTCACCATAGTAAATTGCAGCAGGCAAATAGAGCTACCTTGCAATTGGCAAGACCCAGGAATCACAAATGTTGGTCTTCTAGATTTGAAAATAGGTGACAAAACATATTGATATTCTACTCTCATAGGAGAAAAAAAAAAACTGTAAAGGTCATGTGGACCCATCTTGCTGTCCCATAATGGAATCCCTTCTGTGACTTTGTTGTCCTGGGCTTGCCTAGCTAAGACTCAAGCTTACTTCCGATGACAAAGAACTTACCACTACGCCATGGCTAAGTGGTTAGTTCGAGGCCTTAGAGTGATCCCACTAATTCAGCTGGGGACTTCAAGACCCAGATGAGAGAAGCAGCTTGGTCTAAGTCATTAGTGACCTGGAGGCTGACCTTCCAGGGTCTTCTTGAGTACAGTCACAAAAATAATATAGTGGTTAAAAGGGTGGTTCTGGGGTCAAAACCCAGCCCTTGTCTTGGTTCAAGCTATTTTTCTTTCTAAGTACCTGTTTTCTTGACTGAAAAATTGGAACAATAATAGTACCTAACTTACCAGGCCATTGTAAGGATTAAATGAGAAAATGGACACCTAGTATTTCACACTATGCCTCTTATATAGCAACACGCCATAATTTTTAACCACTAAATATAACTGATAGTGATTCTTCTGTTGTTTTCCTACAAGCCCAGTTGAACATGAGAAAATCGTATTCACCATCCTGACTCTTAACTGCTCATCATTTGGTTTTATGTGGATCCCAGGGTCTCAGAGAGCCAAAATACCTATGGACTTCCAACAAGACATACTGACAGGAAAGGACCCATGGTGGTCAGGGACCTCCTGTCTCTACCAACCTTGGCATTCCTGCCCCCCAACTCCAATCACCCATTTCCCTATTGTGACTAGTGTGCACACCATAGTCTTTGAGCTGGGCCAAGACCTCTCCTCTGACAGTTCATTAAAAAAAAAAAAAACCACTTTATCAGCACCTTGGACAGCATGCAAGTGATTCCAGATATCAGGGAGGTGTCAGTTCTTTGACAATGCCAGGTTAGTGCAGCTGAGATATTTGGGAAGCAGGGGTGCAGAAATCTTTCCCTTAGACCATATTTCAAGGGAAATACTACAGACAAGGGACTAAAGCAACCAAACCAAGAATAAAACCTCCCAAATGTATGGCTTTCGTTCTTCACTTCCTACAGAAAGCCCACCGCTTATTAAAAGTTTGGGATAGAAAAAAAAACAAAGTTAGTACCCATTCCAAAGAGTGCGATTGGAACAAAGTAGGCTCATTTCATGGGACTGGCTGATTCGCCAGCTCCCTCTTTGCAGCATTGTTACAATAACATCTATTCTTGGGGATGTAATTCATTACAGACCCATTATTCCCAAGAAGCAGAGAAGAACAAAAATCAAAGGTTTATCATCTGGCTATGGTGCACAGAACACAGCAGGCTGCCTGCTGGGCACATCCCAGGTGGCAATCACAAAGCTCAGGGACAAATATATATTCCACTGAGCTCCTTCATCCGCCCAGATAAAACGATGCTATTTGCATCAAGGAGAGAAGTCTGCTGCCCTCTGAGTTGGCCTTCTGGGCAATTTCTAGTCAGCTGGCCAACAGAGGAAGAGCTGCTACCTGAAAATAGATGGGGGTGACCACCCCCACTATCAGAGCTCAGAGGAAGGAGGGCAGTTGCCAGTCTTTGAGCTCCCACTATGTGCCATCACTGTGCTGGACACCTTACATGTGTGGCAGAGCTACTCTTAAACCCCACTTAGCAGAAGACAAACCTGAGGCTGAGAGAGGTTGTCGAGGACTCTTTTAGTGACAAAAACCCAGTTCCGACTGCCTTAAGTAAAAAGGGGGAAATATGGGCGCAAGTAACTAAAAAGTCTAGGGATAAGTTGGTCTTCAACATATCAGCTGACTAGAAGGACTCAAAGACGTCATGAGTGTCCCTCTCTTCGGTTGCCTTTCCAGACAGGCTTTTCCTTTTGGTTGTAAGATGGAAGCCACAAGCATCATGCTTCATCCTTCCAGCCTAGCAACCCCAATAGAAAGAAAGCTTCTCTTCCTTGATAGTTCTAACAAAAGTCCCAGAGCTGACACCGATTGGCCTGGCAAGCCCTGGGGTCAGGGTAGTGGAGTGCCCTAGTTGGCCCAGCTTGACTCAAGGAGCCACAGCCAGAACAGGAGGAACGACCACCTTGAATATCACACAGACTGAGAGGCAGAGCAGTAGTGATTTCTTAATAAAATTTGACTTGCAACATCAAGAGAGGAAATAAAAGATTCAGGCAGGCAAGAAAAACCAATGTCCATTATAATCACACTGCTGACAAGTGGCCACATTCTCCTGCCTATCATATATAAAAATGTCTTAGCACATACCATGTGCTGGATCAGGCTGTCACTCTGGAGCCAAGCTACACTACTAGCAAAGATAATATTTAATGTTCCTGCTGGGCTCCAAAAGAGAGGACCAGAAAATTATTTTAGATAATTGAGACTCCAACCTGGCACCTTCTCAAAAATCAGCCATTTTCCTATTTGGGGTGATTGGATGACCAGAATGATCAGATTTGTTCAGATAAGAGGATAGATTCTTTATCATCTTGCTCAAGGAACTCACATATAAAAATATATATGTATATATACTTATGTTTAAAGCTTTATACAATGAGCCAAAAACATAAATAAAAATAAGACATAACAAATAAGGTCCAAAGGGCTAATTAAGCCATTATTCTTGCCATCAGGAGAGTAAGGAATAATAAAAATTATTTTTAAATAATAGGAAATGTTGAACTTGTACCAAGTGATTTATACATATGGTTTCATTTACTCTTCACTGCCAGATCTCAGAGAAGGAAGACAGTCACCTCCAATACATACCAGGACAATCAGGTGTATAATATAAAGCAGCCATTTGATCCAGGCTTAGAAATGTTAAGTAGCTTGCCTGGTACCCACAACTAGCAAATGATAAACCCAGGATTTGAGAACAGGTCTCCCTGACTCAAAATTAGTGTTCTTAACCATATGCAAAAAATCCATGAGACCCTCCATTCTTGCTGGAAGATGAGGTAACATTTCCTATAGAAGGAATCATTTGAACAATATAGTCATCAAAAGTGTTTGGTTATAAGCCACAGAAATCCTATTCATACTGGTTAAACAGAAACATAAGATATTTTTGTTTTGTGTAACTGGGAAACTAGAGACTGTAGGCACAGGCTGACCCAGGAACTCTTGTGATGTCCCCAGGGCTCATTCGGTCTCAGTTTTTCTCTCTCTTGTATGAGCTTCATTCTCAGGCAGGCTCTCCCCCTCCTGGTGCCAAGATTGCTGCCAGCTGCTCAAGGCTGACATTCTCCTAGCTTAGCCACCTTTCTGGAAAAAGGGCACCATTTTCCCAAGAATTTCAATGAAAGTCCCAGATATGAGTCTTATGGGACCATTTGAATCATATGTCCATCCTGATAGCCAGTGATATACTGATTATCTCTGGAATCAGAGGAGCAGGTTGAATTAGGTTCAACAGAAACATGCACATAGACTGAGAATGGAGGAGAATGTTTGTCTATATAAAATCAGGTTCCTATTATCAACAGAAAGGGTAGGAGATTAAAAAAATTGATGGTTGCATTCGCTATCTATTGTGCTTAAGAAACCATCCAAAAGATATAACTTAAAACAATCACTGTTTATTTAGCACAGGATTCGGTGGTTCACAATATGGGCCCACTCATGCATCTGTGAACTGATACCAAATCCACTTGAGGCTGATTGGTCTAGAGCTCTTCGTGGAATGGCTCATCTCTGTTTCACAGGGTTTCTCGGCCTCTATCAGGCTGGCCCAGGCTCATTCCCATGGTGGCAGGTTTCCAAAACAAACAAAGAGTTCAGGCACTTTTTAGGCTTCTACTTGTATCACATTTGCTAACATTCCACTGGTCAAAACAAATCATTTGACTGAACCCAGCATTAAAATGAGAGAGCACTCAAAATTACACAGCAAGGGAGCATGAATTCAAGAAGAGGATGACTTTCTGGCCTTTCTTGCAAACTGCCACTTCAGCCATTTCAAATAAAATCTTGTCAGATTAATTGGAGGAAGAACAAGGAAGCCCTTCAGGCAGAGTAAACAGCATTGGCAAAGGCCCAGGGAGAAAATACAGGTTTATTTGTGGTGAGTATGTATGCTGTGGTTAAAACGAGGAATAGAGGAAGTGGGGAGACTTAAGGGCTGTATTAGGTAGGGATGTGGGTGCTGAGCCTAGGATCTGGACTTCTGTATGCACTGGGGAGTTGTTGAAGGTTTTTGTTTATAGCAGTAACATAATTTCAATTAGCAAGATCCAAGCAGGGTTTCGAAGGGTGGCTGTAGACAGGCGGCCTTCTCTGGAGGACCAAATCCCAAGGAAGGTGGTGGGACAATGACAGCCTTGAAGTCACAGAGACAGGCTGCAGAGTCTACTGTGCTCCATTGGGCACCCAAACTGAGTTTTGACTCATTTTCACCCTGGCATGTCCCAGATACGGAGCTTCTTCCTGCCTCCCCCGAGGCAGTGAGAATTTGGAGGTACTCTGTATCCTGAGTGCCAAATAAATGCTGCTTGTGTTCTTCATCAGCATGTACGTGGCTACCCCAGTACCTGGGACCAGCTGACTATTGGTCCTATCAACCCCAGATATTTCTTGGTGGGTCTTTAATGCACTAGAGCCCCGCTGGGAGTAAGATTTCAGCTCTAAGTTCCCATTTACTCCTCTGTTCTGGAATCCAATTCTGCTCACAGCTGACCTTGTCCTGGTCTTTTCCAGCCGCTCCAATGTGAGACCAGCAACTACCAAAGACCTGAGACCTGTTTAGGGGTATCATTTCTGTGCAGAACCACTCCAAGCCCAGTCACAAGCTCAGCAGGCTTTGAAAATGGCTGTGATGGAGCTTTACTGTCCCTGATTTACCTAAACATGTGTCTCGTCTCTTAATGGAAATGCTTTGCGGTGTGGACTTTTTTTTTTCTTTTTCGTTTATTTGCATGTGTATTTTAGCAAACAAATGCTGGCCTATGGCATACAAAAAACAAACCCACAGGCCACATGGTTGTCTTTTGAGAAACAATAAGCATTATGTTCATATACCAAAAGGATACCGTGCAGCAGCTCTCACGGCAACACTGCAGGTTAACCATGGTGTCGGCTTCATCCACAGACCCAGCTCACTGAGGCTGGACCTGTCTTCTACAGCGCCCAGCAGCAGGGTTTGGAAATCACAGTCGCTCATTCATAGCCAATTCCCACCTACTGGTGTCCTCTGGGATGGAATGCAAGAATCGTAGAACAGTGCAGAGCTCCGCTCTAAGCACTTTATGTATTTGAACTCGTTGTCTTCTCAAGCACCCTTTGAAGAAGTTGAGACATAGAGAGGTTTAGGGATCTGTAGACGCTCACACAGCTTGATGATAATGCTTCCTTCATGATTAAATGCTCAAACTTAAACAAAACTGAAATATAAATAAGTGAACTTTTTTTTTACTTTTAATTAAATGATTTTAAACAAACAGAGAACTCTAATAAAAAAAGTTTAAGTATTACTTTGCATTAAACCTTTAAGACCCCATTCTCCCTGCCTGCCCTCTCCGCCACTGGAGAAGTGGTGATGCCCTACTTTGGGGTCCCCCTGGAGATGGCTCACACATATTCCTATCATATCTCTTCTAATGTAGTGCTCATAAGTGTTTATGTTTCTCTCTTCCTTAATAGAAGTGAGCTTATCAGCATCTAGCTTGGCACATAGCAGATACTCAATACTTGGTTGAAGACCAAGACTTAGAAGGACCCCTAGGTCCTCGCCAGAGCTCATAATTTCAGTGACTATAAGCAAATTATTGCCTGGTCTGTGCCCCTATTTTCCCATGAAGGAAAATTGTAGACAGCGGCACCACTGTTTATAATTTAGTTGTGAGCGGTGGTAAACAGAAAAGTTGTATCTATGGAATCCCGAACTCAGAACCTGAAGATTGGGAAGGAATGCACATAGGCCACGTGCAAGCATCAGTCTGCCCAGCCCCCTTGCCCATCAGTGGCATTGTGGCATTGTGTCCAGAAATGAAAGCCCCTCCCTCAGTGCTCATGCTGTGTGTCTGTTGCTGCCACATGCATTGAGTTAGCAATGGCACTTCCCTACATCGCTGCATTATCCCAAGGCTGCCAGGTGACAGCTGGCATCTTTGGCTGCCGTGGTAGACCAGGCAGCATGTGTCGCTCCAGGCATCCAGCTGGCTCTGTTGGGGAAGGACTGGTGAGGATTGCCTTCCTCCTGCTGGGTGTATTGGCTGGTAATACTGAGCAGGTGGGTGGGGGAGTCATCAGTGACACTTGGCTTAAAGCTGATCATATCCCCAGCACTGGAGTTGGGGGTTGGGTGGGCAGGACAATCATCTGGATTCCTCATCCTCATCTGAGGTCTGAGCTTAGTGCAATCTGGGTAACCTCCAAACAACTGGCTTCAAGTCCCAGATTCTCTGTGACATGGGACATGTTATCTGATTCCTCTGAGCTATTGTTTCCTCATTGAAAAAAAAAAAAAAAAAGGTGAGGAGATTAAGAATAGGTACCTGGCAAGTTTGTTTTAAAATTGAAGGATGAAAAACATTACCTCCATACTCTAGCTAACACCTGAATTTTTAGGTACCTATTCTCTTTGTAGTCACTAGGCCTGATTACCCATCCAAAAAGTGCCCCCCAATCCCTCCTTATCACACAGTTTTATCTTCCGAGTAGCACTTATCACAGTCTCTTTAAGTAAGCTCTTGTTTAATTGTTTGTAAAATGTGTGTTTTTAAATATTTGTTTAGTATATTAATCAATTTAATTGATTCAGTGTTAAGTTGTGTGCCTCTCCCACTCTAGAACATAAGTCCCATGAGGACACAGTCTTTGCCATTCCTTGTCCCTGCTATTTTTCTAGGACCTTGGGCAATGCCTGGCATATAGAAGACATTTGAAAAACAATAACTCAATAAATGGATGGTAAGGAAAAGAATGTAGTAAGGCCAGACCAGGGGCTACAAGAAAAGTAGGTATCCATGAGTTTAGGCGTTCAAAGAACAAACAAGGAAATCTACCAAGAAATTCCTAAGGGACAATACGAAGTGCACCCCAGCTAAAGGACACAGAAATTGCCTCACCAGGGTTATCATCATTATCATGGTTACTGCTTATCGAATAATAATGTCTGCTTGGCACTACATTAAGAAAGGGAAAAAACTATTATAGCAAGAAAAGTATGTACTTGCTCTTTATATCATCTGTACATTTGTACACACTTACACACATGTTTGAAGTTGAGTTCCTCCAGAAATACACCCTGAGACAAAGATCAGGTACAAATAGCCTATTTGGGAGGTGATCCCAACAAGTGATGCCTGAGCGGGTTAAGAAAGGCAAGGAAGGGAAAGAAGCCAATACCGGTGTAGTTCTGAGAGGATGACTGCTGAGGGCAGCCGGGGCTCAGTCTGCTGGGATCCTCTGGGAGACAGAGCTGCCCGTTCCGAGCGGTGAAGCAGCTGCAGGATTTACCCACCAACTCCTGTCCATCACCCAACAGAGTCAGCTCCCTGGCATTGCAGTCCTGCCCACATATAGGCTGAGTAAAGTCTTTAGACAAACAGGCACAGGTATATTCGTGAAAAAGCAGAGTGGCAGTTGGGGAACAGTGAGTGCCAAGGGGCTATAGGCGAAGCAATGATAGTGTCTGCCGCACCATCTAAGAGGATGGATCTTGGCTTGTGAAGTCTCACTTGCTGTTGGTCTCGGGTGTACCTGAAGGCAACATTAAGTGATGGGCGTGGGATATAAAACTGTAGGGGAAAAGCCAAAGCTAACTGCCTCTGAGATAAAGGGAGTGATGAGGAAGGTCTGAGGGAGCATGGGGTGGGCGCAGATAGAGAGTAATGACCAGATGTTAGTAAAATTTATGTTGTTTGTTGAGGTCATGGACCAGATTTGGATGGGGCAGGAGGCTAGGGAAGGGAAAGTTGATAAAGTCAGAGTCCTACACTGGGGGTGGTACAGATTGAACCAAGCAGTGGCTCATGAAGACATCAACATCCAGGTAGCATGCATATTCTCATTTAATTTTCACTGCTGTAGCTTCTCTGTATTAGCCAGCTATGGCCACAATAATGCTCTCTAACAAACTACCCCCAAAACTCAGTGGCTTATAATAAAAACCATTTCATTTTCTAGTTCATGTGTCTGCCGCCCAGTTTGAGAAGAGCTCATCTTCAAGCCACAGGTTGTCTCCAGCCTGATGATTGTTTTGGTCTGTTCCATGAGTTATCTTCATTCTCCTTAGACCAGACTTAGAACATAGACTATAAGGTTTATGTTCTCCCCATGGTGGATCATAGGTGCAAAAACCAAACCAATGCTCAGAAGCACATATATGGCATCTGCTCACATCAAGTTATTAACATTTTGTTGGCCCAAGCAAGTCACATGGCCAAGGCCAACACCCATAGGGTGATGAGTACACTCCTGTGCATGTATGCGCACTGCGAGGTCACATGGAAGAGGGAGATTGGGAAGAACTGAGAATAATTCCATCTACTAAAACCTCATTTTACCCAATGGGGAAGCTCAGAGTTCAAACAATTAAGCTATATGTCTGGAGTCACAAGCCTTGTCTGGGATGCAGCTGGGTTTTGGATCCAGCTTTGTCTGACACCAAAGCTTGAATGTTTAATATGCTGAACTCTTCTGCTAGGACACAAGGTGAGCTAAGCCCCACAGGCAGGGGTTCCTGGACGCTCCTCACCCACCCAGCAGTGTGCAAAAGCACCCAGATTAACCAGAGATTGCTTGTCTACTCAAGATCATGCCACGAGTCCATGTCAGGGGAGACCTGCTCCTTACACAGTTCTCCCTGGATAGGACCCTGTGTTCTTGGTGTTAAAACATCACCCAGGGGAGTTCCTCCTCTCTGAGAAATTTTCCCCTTTGCTCTCTAGCCAGAGGTTTTCAAAGCAGGCTCCTGAGACCCAGAGGTGACAAATAGTTCTGTTTTCACTTCCTTGAATTTTCTCCTAAATGTGCCTACTCTGTGAACAGCATCTGCAAAAGGAAAGAGGTGAAGTTCACACCATTCAACTCCTGGCTGTTGCCATGGAGCCCATCCAGACACCAACACAGCCAGCAACTCTAGCTGCCTTTGCAATGGAATCAAAGAAGGGGAAATTATCAGCAGGGGAGCAAACTCTTGTTTAAATGCAAATACCTTTGAGAGGAAGCAATTGAGGGAAAAGAAATGATGAAAACTCTAGTAAAGAACACAGAGTTGGGACCAAGGCTGATAAGCCACACAGGTCCCCCAGAGGGATAGTCCCTGCCGAAGTGAGAAGCTCATTTCTAGAAGTGATTTGCCAATGGTACGTATCCCAGTCACCCCTAACAATGTTCTTAGAATGGAGCAGAGCGGACTTCCCGATGGGCAGAGAGCCTGTGGGAGCCCAGGGATGCTGACAGGAGGGCTGAGCTGCTTTGCACTAGAATTTACATGACAGAAATGAAAGGTTGAGAATTGGAGCCCAAGTGAGAGATTTTAGAAGGCAATATAGGTAAATTTGTCAAGCTTCCCAAGGGAGAGGATGCAGCAGGGAAAGTGCATGGTGAGGAGAGTGTCTGAAAGCTCAATTAGAGGCAGCAATGCTTTAGATCTTTCTTATAAGAATTATAGACATTCATTTTTTAATCTTGTTTATATTAAAAATAAAACCGTCCATTTTTTGCTTAAAATTTGTTAAAGCTCAAGTATTTAACCACAAAGGAAGTTATATCTTGTATTGAGGGTTATTTTGTTCTGCAACCTTTTTTAAAAGACTCTTTGCAACTAAAAGATATTTTGTGTCTGATCTCAGGGAAAGTGGGCAGAGCTGGAGGTTTGACGTGAGGGGAGCGGCTGAGACAATGCTAGTGCCTAAAAACTCTGAATCTGCCATCCCTCTGCCCCCAACCCCCATCACTGGGCTGCGGGTTTACATACAAACACATTGGTTGAGGTTCTGTGGAGGATCTCAAACCACTGTTATCTTCAGGCATTGCAGGAAAGGACGAGGGAGAAAAGCAAGGAGCACCGTGTCTCCACCCCTGAGCTCCTGAAGGGCTTCTAGTCAGCCCCTGGCAGCTTAGCATCCAGGCTATGAGTTTCTAGAAAGATTCCTACGATGTGGCAAAAAGGCACCAAACTAGGAGTCAAAAGACCCACGTTAGAGTCAGGACTCTAATATAATCTAGCCATGCAACATTAAGGATATCATTTCTCCTTTCTTAGCTTTGGCCTCAATTTTCATATCTGTGAAAGGAGATTGTTAAGAGAGCTAAATTAGATTATCTGAGTTTTTCTTATCATACACGGAGCACGCAATGGAAGTCACAAACTGACAAACTGTGGGCCACATCCTGGCTGCAGCCATTTCTCATTTGCACAGTGTTACAAAAAAATTGTGAGCCAATATTTTAAGATCGGGCAGTTTTACATAAAAATGCAGGTTTCTGGTTTCTCTTGAAAAAAAAAAATCAGATCTGGCAACACTGAGACCTACAGTGTTACAGTCAGCTGAAGTAAACTACCCCATTTTAGAGAATATACACTCTGCTTGGCCTCAATCACCACCAGTCCCTATTGCCCTCCTAGAGTCAAGGATCAGTTGCCTATTTGTCAGAGACACTAAGTTTTATCCTATGGTAGACAGAAATTTGGAAATCACTGCACATTTAATCTTTATAACAACTCGAAACAGTAGACAGAATTTTCACTCCCATTTTACAGATAAGAAAACTGAATCTTCTTGCTTTTCTGCCTAAATAGAATTATACATGCTTCACATTGATTGGCACTTGCTCAAGGCCATACAACTAGTAAGAGCCAGAGACCATATTTGATCCCAGGCAGTCAGCCTCAAAGCCCATGCTTACAATTACTTTGCTGTTCTGCTGGTCTACAAAAGGTACTATTAAACATGTGACTTTATTCAGACCATCACAATGTGGTTTAGGGAGATGGTAGACCACCTGGGTTGCTTTTTCCACATTACCCTTGTTGCTGAAGATAAGTGACCTGCACAAGGATCAAAGCTATGAATAAAAAAAAAGAGCAGAGAAAATGAGAACTGAAATGGTCCAAATTGATGATTCAGTCAGATGTTTTCGTTTTAAGAAAGGGAAACAGATCTTTGGAAAGGTTAAGCGACTTGCTTGTGGTCGCATATTTATTAGAAATATCGATGCTAGGACTAGATCAGGAAATGAGGAAATTAATTCATTTGCCAGGTATATGTTCAGACTCCCAAACTGACTTAGGTAGCAGTTGTGTAGATTTTACATGTACAGACGTTTTGAGGGGGAGTCAGAATTACCTGGGGGAATTGCCTCCATTTTCTCCTTTGCTTTTGATAGATGTTGTCCCCCAAATCTTTAAAAGGGTCTAATGTAGCCATTTCACATAGTTTCCTTCTGGAAACATAGAATGCCAAGAGAACAAATGTCATCAGAAGTCATCTAGGCCAATCATTTCATTTTACAGGTGAGAAAACCAAGGCCCATAGGTGAGGGAACTTGTCCAAGACTGCTCGACAAGTTGGCACAGAGCTAGACAGAAACCAGTCCCTGCCCCACATCCCGAGGTCTCACTGTTTGGTGCCACTGCTGCTGTGAGCTTCTCACCCAGTCTGATCCATTCTCTTCCTGGGAAGCATTTTAATGATGTCATTTTGAGGCTCCAAGCTTTGTTCCCCAGGGGCTCTGTGTGGGGAGGACAGCTGGTCTAAAAAATGCTCACAGCTGGATTAATAAAAGAAGTAACACCTCTGAGTTTCTTCACTTCAGCAGGAAGGCAGGCAACGCAGCTGTTTCTCTCTCAGCATCCCAGATGCTCCCAGGAAGGCGAAGATGTTTCTTGCTTTCCCACCTGACTAAATTTATATGAGCTTCATGTTGGTTGTGCATGTAGACACCTCCCCCTCCAAGCAGCCCTCCATGACTCCCCACAGGAGTAAGCGTCCCTTCCTCTGAGCTTAAGCACTGCAATGTCAGTGGAGAAATTCTAGGCATAGTCGTAGGACAGCTATTGCTGATCTCCTCAACTGTATTAGAAGCTGCTCGAAGGCAGGTACCAAATCTAACTCATCCTTTCCCCCCTAGCTCACACTAACAGTGCACCTTGCACAGCTATAAAAGGATAGTTGCCATTTATTCTAGGATTGTAATAGATCAAGTTCCAGGCTAAGTACTTGGCATACTTTATCTCAGTGACTCCTCCAAGCCACTCTGCAAGGAAGGTATCACATACCCATTTTATGGATGAGGACACTGAAAGGTAACTTGTTGACATATTTCATTGCAGAAATAATACGTTAGAACTCCCCATTATGTGTGGCTCCTCCTTCGCCTTTCCCTTCACCCTCTGCATTCTTCCAGGGCCCTCAGACTTGCCCAGCTTCCTCTTGCGTCAGGGTTTTAACTGAACAGATTCCTCGGTCTGCATCACACCCCCTCCTATAGCCAATTAATTCTTGGCTCAGGTTTTCTTCAGGCAGCCTCTTCTCACCCCTAAATGAAGCCACCTTTCTTGTAATTAGCTCTCATAGCTTCCCCAACTTTTCATTCATGGCATTTACGACAATTTGTAATTCCATATTTTGTGGTATTATACAATTACCCTGTTTTCTCCACCCGTAACCAGCTCCTTGAGGACAGGCCCTGTATCCATTTCGCTTGTCATTTTGTCCCCTTTGCCTGGCCGAGCATTCAACATAAAGCAGGCACCCAACAAACATTTATTGAATAAATGAACACATGATTTCAAAGCAGGTGCACCAACTACCATGCAAAGGAGAAAAAGTAGATGATCCTCAATGAGAGACTAGATGGAGGAGGTGATTAGCCACAAGAGACCAGCTAGGAAAGATCAACTACTTGGCTAGCAGAAAATGTGGAGGCCCAACAGGCTGCTGGTTCACTTTTAACAAAGTAGGCTCCCTGTTTGGACAAAAAAGAATATGCTTAGGTTTTCCATTTTCTCTTTTCAGTAGCTGCTAGGAGCCCATAGCTATAACAGTCATCAACTGCAAATGAAAGAATAAGTTGGCTCATATCAGAAATGAGTATTTAAGGACATCTCTATTACTTCCTCCCAAGCACTTCACACTCAGTCTCTTGGAAGAGCTACTCTGTCGGCCCAGCCCCTGAAATCATGTGGGCATTTTTTTTCCAAATTGTGTTTTCAAAATTCTACTTAAAGGAAGATGGAGAGTGGGAGGGTATGAACTGAAGTGACAGAAAAATCAATAGCAGGGTTTCAAAGTCATTCTGGATGAAAGGCTCAGAGGCCATATGATAGAAAGGAAGAGAAAGGGTGGGGACAGCGGGGGATCTGGCGCAGGCCTCCCAGCTCCTCCCGAAAGGCGAGCTCCTTTTACACTGGGGGTGGGAAGAAATGGGCACATGTTGATACAAAGAGTGGCTGGATATAAATCCAAACCTAAAGCGTGTACATAAACACATATAAAGTGGAGGCTGGAAGGCACGTGCGAGGTGTATAATCTGGCCTGGCCCTTCATTTTTTATCTACTCCAAGTCCAAAAAGGCAAGGAATTGTCCCACGGTGCCACAGTGAGTCAACACAGGGTCCAGAGGGAACCTGGATTCCTGATTCCCACTGCAGGGTTCTTTCTGTTACATCAAGATTCCTTACACAGTAGGTAGTCCAGTGTGGCAGCTAGGCAGAATAATGGCTTCTCAAAGATGTCCATGTCCTAATCCCCAGAGCCTGTGAATGTGTACCTCACATGGCAAAAGGACCTTGCAGATATTATTAAGTAAAAGATCTTGAGAATGGGAAGTTTTCTTGGATTACCTGGATAAATGCAATGTAATCACAAGGGTCCTAATTAGTGGAAGGCAGAATAAGAGAAGGAGATGTAATGATAGAAGCAGCGGTCAACCCAGGTGGCCTCTAGAAGTTGAAAAAGGCAAGGTAGTGGGGGGCAGGAGGCATGGCCAAGCTAAGGAGTTTGACAATCTGGATGAAAGTTTGAAGTCTGACCTCCCGAGGCCAGTGCAATAACAAGGTGTGGAGAAAGATAAAGGGCTCAGGTAAGCAGTGACGCAGTGTGTACAGTGCATGCTTTTATCTACTTATCCCTGGAGGAGGAGATATTAATCAAGGACTCATCCTTTGAACAGTCACTACCTTCTCCTACAGCAGCAGGTCAGGAGGAGTGATCAGCTGGTGCTGGGGAAGGAAGTCAGATTCTCTGCTTTTCTCTAAGACTCTCAAGCTCCCCACTCCAGAGTGTTCCCCAAGCCAGATAGCCATCAGCTCCACACAGGAAAGTAGAGAGTGTGGGAAAGCTGGCTGGGGCAGTGGAACGATTCCTGGACAGGAGACGTTCCCATAGAACTGTGCCTCGCACATACTGAGCACTCAAGATGTGTCTGGTGGTAGTGGTGGCAGTGGGGGCGCCAGCTCTGTGTGACCTTGGAGAAGCCATGCAGTCTTTCAGTGTCTCCCTTCCCTCTCGTGCAGAAGGCAGATGAAAGAAATTGCTTGCGAGCCCTCCTCTCAGGGCAGTTGGAAGCTGCTCAGCACAGTGGAAGGTGCCTCTTCAGTATTTACCGAATGACTGTTAACCACAAGCCCTTTAAAAATGTAAGTTCTCGTTCATTCAGCAGCCATCTGAAAATGCAATAAGATGTCTGGGCAGGTGGTGAGCTCCCCATCACTGGGTACATTCAGAGAGTAGCTGAGAGAGGAGGTGCGTGCATGGAGTACCAGTGTAGGCTCCCCTCTGGGGACATGGTGCTATTCTGAGATTTAGCTTCAGAGCCCCACAGTGAGGGTTCAAATCCCAGCTGAGCTACTTGTTAGCTGTGTGCTTTAGATTAAGTTCCTTAATCTCCTGGATCTCTGGTTGCCACATCCCTAATACTGCAACAATAACCGTACCCTCCTTGTATGGTTGTTTAGAGAATTGAGTGATATAGTGGACGAGAAACTGATTTATTGAGCCATTGACATGAAGTGGCTTTTTTTCTTCTATTTCTGCCTCTAGTTGTCCCCCAGTCAAATCTACCACCTCACCCATTGGGTAATGATCACTTCAGCAGATGCCAAAACATTCTGGTCATTTAAAGTCAAGTCCAATTTAGATCTCATTTCTTCTCTCCTCCTAGTGTGGGTTGGACCCACGGCTCAAGAAACAGAACTAGAAGTGAGGCAGGGGCTTGGCCTGCTCATTCACACCCTCTCCCCCTGCACCTTGAAGGGACTACCTCCCTCCCTCTCTGATCCTAGGTCTCTCCTTCCTCTGAGGTCCACTGTCCAAGGCAGGCAACTGGTGTATTACCCACCTGACCTCCTGATGGGAGGAGGTGTTCCGGTCTCCCAGAGGGTCAGTGACTTTCCAAGAGGTGCTGATGGTTTCTGCTAATGTGTTGTTCTTTGTATTGGTGATGTATCTGCTTCTCCTAGGTGGCATTTAATTTAGCATAAAAGCAGCTCTGAGGACCACGCAGAAAGGGGCAGCCTGTTCATCCTACAGCCCTGCCAGGACTTCATGCGACCACCTTCTCCTCTCTTGACAGCTGTAGTCCCTTTCAGAAGCCTCTAGCTCCTTCACATAGAGCTGCTGGATCGGAAAATTAAGCTGACAGAGACACATTAACAGGGAAAGAGCATACAGATGTATGTAAGTTTTAAGTGACCTGAAGAAACCTGATTATTTCTATGCTAGTCTGATGAAGAGTGGACAGTCCTGAAGGACTATGATAGGGCAAGAAGTACGAGGCAAATGTAGTAAACTGGGTGAAGTCCAGCAAGGCCTATTGGTTTAGATTCTTCTCCTTGTCCCTTTTTCTTCAGAGATGACGATGCCGCTTTCTTCCAGGTGTAGGCAGGCAGCAGCTAAACTGTAGCCAGCACTTACTACCTTGAATTGTGAAGTGTAGTGAGCACTTCCAAAAGGGGCTCCAGGGGCAGAGGCAGGCTCCGTGCACCCTGGGAGGGGTTTTACGACCTTCCTCAGAGGAGAGACTGGTGTCAGTGTGACCTTTGTCCTTCTTCTGTCTTCTCAGATTCCTTCAGCTTAAAATATTCAGTATGCCAAGGTGGGGTAGTAATTTCCTGAACCCCATCATCCCTTAATTGTCCCAGGCGGCTCCAGCTGCCCTCCTTGCCTTCCCCACCAGCTGGCTCGGGACACTATTGCTGGCAGTCCTCACAGCAACAGGGTGGATAGCAGCGCTGTTGGATCCTTCCCTCTAGACCTGCGGTGCCTGTCCCAGGGCAAAGGATAGGTTCCTCCAACATTCTGTTACATAAAGAAACGTTTTACGCCGCCGACTCCGACGGTAGTTGTCCTCCACAGCGTAGCTGTGGGCTGCTTCACACACCCCCTGCATGACCTTTTTGCCTCCCCTTTGCCACGTGCGCAGCCCTGTGTCTTCTCACATTCCACTCCCTCACCCTGGGGCCTGCTTCTCCAACTCCACTGTCCCCTAGCTAGCTCTTTTCAGTCACTGAGGTCTCAGCTGGAAGATGGCATCCTCAGGGAAGTCCTTGCTGACCATCCCGAATGAGTCAGGTGGTACTCTGGCTAGGTATTCTACCGCACCTGTCCTTTCCTGTTAGAGTGCATTTCTGTTTTTTGCGAGCTCATTTTTCTACTTCTCCTGCTACAATGCAGGAACGTGTCTATCGAGCTGTCACAGGCCTTGCCTCTAGCACAACAGCTGGTACAGAGGAGGTGCTCGATACCTGTTTGTTGAATGAAAAAAAAAATTAGCTGTTTTTTATAACAACAATTTGTTGGTGAATCTCCCATATCCTGGAGGATTGGGAGACTTAAGGAATGGAGAACTTGGAGAGCCTCTGCTCTTCCTCCTAAGAGGCAAAGAAACCTGTGAGCAGTGGGCGCAACACCCCCTGGTCTAGGGCAAACCTCATTCTGCCTTCGCACAGAGCTTCCCCACACCCAGCCCAGGGTGATCACTGTCAGCAGATTTGACAAGGCCTACAGAGCTATGTGGAAAGAGGAAGAAAGAAAAAGAAACTGGAAGCCAACTCTATGAAGCTATAAAGTCACCAGGACTCATTTCCCCCCTAAGGGCCTCCCTCCCTAGGGTCTGTGTTAATGGAGCAGTTAGTAACAGTTCCAGCTGAGAACTACTGAGATAGTTAAGGGCTCAGATAGTTAAGGGCTGGAGACCAAGTCTAAGGCCATTAACCAGCTAATAGGTGAGAATGTGTGGGCCAGCACTCCCACAGCTGTCAAACACTGCTGGGCTGTGCAACAAGGCAGAATCCCCTTTTGGATCCCTTCTTCTGCCATCCACTGGTCATGTGACCTTCACGAAGTTAGCTAAGCTCTCAGAACCTGATAGGCAAACAGGGATTCATTCATTCCACAAATATGTGCTGAGTACCTACTATGTGTCAGGGCCAGGGATTTCATTCCTTCCTTTTCTGTTGGTTTTAAGGAGAAGGAATACTGACTCAAAAGCATCCAGGCAGTTGACAGAAATGAAGAGGTAGGGGAAAAACTTGGGCGTGCACGCTGGTTTTGAAGGAGCAGCAGATACTCCAGCTGGTTATTGCCCTGTGGGAATATGACCCAGCATCTCTTACTTTTAGAGAATCTGAAAATCTGTAGTCTTATGTGAAATCTTATTATTTTAAGTGTTGGCAACTAATTCAAAATTTTAAAAATTTCTGTGCAGGTCAAACGTGGGCTAGATTTGACTAGCTGGTGACCCCTGGGAAAGGCTATGAGATAATTAATGTGAAGGACCCAGCTCAGAGTATCTATTCTTAGCTTAGCTTGTATCAATGTTATTATGGTTTATAATACATACTCAGTTCCCAGAGAGCTCTTGGCCCAGACGGGAAAATTGGGTACACAAATGTAAAGGTATAACCTACAGTTGAACGTGTTAATGTGTATCACAAGATATCTTTAGAGGATGGAGAGATCATTTCCCTAAAAAAGAAGGCAGACTTTTTGAAAGATGTGGCATAGTCTGGGCTCCGAAAGACTTATGAGACCCAGAGGTCCTCAGCCACAAGATCATACAAAGTGTTTTATCAACTCCTTTATTCTGATAAGGTAACATCATCTGATGTTTTGGGATGGGAAGACTCAATGTCATCATAAAGATGATAATTCTCCCTAAGTTAATTTATAAAACCTAGGTAGTCCCAATAAAAATATCTTCAGATTTTTTCTGTGGCTAAAGAAGTTGATTAAAAAGTTCATTTGGAAGAAAAACAAGTAAGAATAGTGAGGAAAATCCAGAAAAAAAAAAAAAGAGGAACAAAGAACAGGGGCTAGGCCTACTAGCTATTAAAACATGCTATAAAGCCTCTGTAATTGAAATAAAAAGGAACAGAAAAGTCAGGAAAATACTCATTCATATGCAAATTTTATATATGATCAAGATAACAGCTCAAATCAGAGGAAAAATAATGGACTTTTAAGTTGTATGCAAAAAATTGGGGAGCCATGTAGACAAAAATTAGATCCTTTTCTTGTGTCATAAGCCAAGATAAATCTCAAATAGATCAGAAATGTAAATGTAAAAAAGGAAACCATATAAGCACTAGAAGAAAACATTGTTCAATTGCTCTATAGCCTGGAAATAGGGAAGTTGTTCCTAACTATGACTCAAAATCCATCAGCAATAGGAAAAAAATATAAAATGATTACATTAAAAAATTTTTTTGCATGGCAAAAGTTGTTACAAGCAAAGGGAAAAGATAAATGGTAAACTAAGAATAATATTTGCAATTTATATCACAAAGAGTTTATATATCTAATATATAAAAGAGCTTCTAAAATTAGAGAAGAAAAAGACCAATAAGCTTCGAGAAAAACAGGCTAGAGAATTGTACCAGTAGTCTATAGAGAAAGAAGTGCAAGTGGCTTTTCTTGAAAGACGCTCAAATTTGTTCCTAATAGGATAAATGTAAATTAAAACTATACTAAGGTATAATTTCACCTCTATTCAATTGAAAAAAAAATAAAAGTTTGACAAATTTGCTGTTGGTGAGTCTCTGGAGAAATAGGATCACAAGTTTTGCTGACAGAAATACATGCCACCCAATCCTTATGGAGGAGAATTTGACACTATCTAGGAAAATTACATAATATTTACCTTTGAACCAGCAATCCCATTTCCAAAATTATAACTCAGAAATATACTAGCAAAATATGAAGAAATATGTGCACAAGGCTATCCAGTGAGAACTATTTGTAGTAGTAAAGGTTTGTAAACAACACAAATATCCATTCAAGGAAGAGTGAATAAACTGCAGTACATTCATACAGTGACAAGGTGACCAACCCACTTGGTTTGGGACTGATGAAACTTTCATCACTACCAGGAAAGTGCTGGGCACATGAAGATGAGTTATTTCCTTTTACGATTGAGGACTTTGCAACTGTAATGAAGGAATGAGCAATATCTCTTTTTATGGAATGAACATCAGAATAGTCACATGAAAAAAAGTGAAGTGGAGGAACATATAGAGAATATACTACAATTTCTCTAAATAAGGGATGAATACAAAGCATACACACCTGCTTATGTTAACAGAAGAAAGAATAGAAAATAAACCATAAATATTATTTTTAATGGAAGGAGTAGGGTCAAAAGGTACAGGAATACCAGCCAGACCTCTATGATTAAATCTCATTTTGTAGATTTGATTTGGAATCATACAAATATTCTATATTATTAAAAATAAAATTAAATTACAAAAAGCAACTCCTAAAAGCAAAAGAATGTAACTTTGCTCCTGGCATTGACAGAGTAACTAGGACTGGACCAGTGCTTCCACCATGGGAAAGCATATAAAGTAACTGTTTTTAGATGTTGCACAACAGGCAGTAGAGGACTGTGATCCATCAGAGAAATTGCCCTGGCTCTCTGCTTGGAAGTACTGCTCCAAACCACGCAGCATAGTGAGGTGGAGTTCAAGCAGAGCATGGCAGTTTTGCTGAGATGAGGGACCATATACTAGAATTCAAGGCTGCTGAAGCAGTTGAAATTGCAGGACTGGGAACCAGACAGGAGGGACTTGCACATGGAAAGAGCTATGATATCTGCATAATGGTCCCTTAAGTCTGTAGCCAAATACAAAGAATAAATGCACAAGACTAGATTATGGAAAGCCTGGCAAAGAACAGCTACTTTAAAAGAGCTGTGAACTAAATGCAGATTCTAAAAGTCGCAGCTCTGGGAGACACAAAAAGTCTAATCATCCAGAGCAGAGAGACCTGCCGAACTCTCTAGGCATTCATCTGAGATACTGGAAAAGCCACATCTTAGAGTGAAGGGCTATTATAGCTAAAGAGTAAATACTATTCTAGACATAACTTTACAAAGCTTAAAAACAAGCCTTTACAATGATCAAGCTGATCCACTGCCTGCCAGGAAAAAAATTCAAAACTCTCTAAAGGAAGATACCAAATCTCAGACTCAACAACATAATATTCTCAATAAGCATCATACAAACAAAAGTTGTTAAACATGTGAAGAAACAAGAAAAGGAGACCATAACCAGGAACAATTAATTGTCTAGAGTAATCAAGAGAAACAGATCCAAAAATGACAGAGATATTGTAATTAGTAGACAGGGACTTTAAAATAGTTATTATAAATGTGTTTTAAATATTTCAAGGATAATAGGTAAACCTATGGAGGAATATCGGTAGAGAAATGGAAACTATAAAAAAATCAAAATACCAGAAAGTATAATATTTGAAATGAAAAATTTAGTGACTAGGCTAAACAGAAGACGGGACACTGCAGGAGAAAAGATCGATGGACTTGAAACAACAAAGGAATCAACCCAAAGTGAAACACAGAGGACAGGCTCTTAAAAAATGAAGAGTTTCGGTAACTGTTAGGATCATATCAAGCGGTCTAACGTATGTGTAATTAGAATTCCAGAAATAGGGAAGGGAGAGAGTGGGAAAGAAAAAACATATTAAAAATCAATAACGGCCAATTTATTTTACTGAAATTTGTTGAAAAATATCAGTTTATTTCAAAGAGCTCAATGAACCTCAAGCAGAATAAAGATAGAGAACAAATAAGCATAACATGGTCAAATTGCTTAAACCAGAAATACAGACAACATCTTAAAAATAGCCAAGGCCAAAAGATACATTATATGCTGGAGAAAAATTGAAAACTACCCATGTTTTTTAAATACAATGTAAGCCGGGGAAAAAAAATGTAATAATATATTGAAAGTAGTGAGAAGAGAGGGGAAAAAAACAACCCTGTCAATCTAGAATTCTACATCCAAGGAAATAACCTTCAAAAACGAAAGCAAAATAAAGACATTTTCAGAACAAAAACTGAAAGGATTTGTTATCAATAGATCTGCACTGCTAGAAATACTAGTTTTTCAAATGAAACATGGATCTAGCAGAAGAAAGAAAGAAAGCTAAAATAATAAATATGTAGGGAGACATAAATGTCTTTCCTCATTCTTAATTTTTAGAAGCATAATGACTGGTTTAAAGCAAAAGCAATAATGTATTGTGGAGTTTATAACGTATGTGAAAGTAAAATGTATTATAATAACCAAAAGGATGGGTAAGGGGTGAATGGAAACATACCGTTGTAAATTTTTTATATTACATGTGAATTGATACAATATTAACTTGTAAGTAGACTGTGATAGCTTAAAGATGCATATTGTTTCCATAAATCAACTATTAAATATAAAACAGGGAGGTCTATCTAAAAAGCCAACAGAGGAGATAAAATAGAATACTAAAAATAAATAATTCAAAAGAATGTGAGAAAGGAGGCAAAAAGGAAAGAAAGAACATATGAACAAATACGAAGCAAATAGCAAGATGGTAGGCTTAATGCTAACCACATCAATAATTATGTGACTTTATATAGACTAAACACTCAAATTCAAAGGCAGAGATTTTCAGATTGGATAAGAAAGCAAAGCCCAACTGTATGCTGTCATCAAGAAATGCTCTTTAAATATAAAAGCACAGATAAGGTTGAAAGTAAATAAATGTGAAAAAGATATGCCATGCAAATAGTAAGCATAAGATGGCTAGGTCAGGCAAAGATTTCTTGGGCAGGACACAGAAAATTCTAACCATAAAATATTGATAAATTTATCTTCCTCAAAATCAAAAACTTTTCCTCATCAAAAGACCATTAAGAGAATGAAAAGGCAAGCCACAACTTGAAGAAAATATGTACAATACATATGTCTGACAAAAAGTTTTTATCTAGAATATATAAAGAACTCTGAGTTCCCACAACCCCCATCCTTGGGTTCAAGAATTTGCTAGAATAGCTCACAGAACTCATGGAAACACTTATTTATGTTTGCCCATTTATTATAAAGGATATAGGTGAATAGGCAGGTGCAGAGATACACAGGGTGAGGTCCTCGAAAGCACAGGAGCTTCTGTCCCTGTGGCATTGGGGTACGCCACTTGTGTGGCACATGAATGTATCCACCAGCCCAGAAGCTCTCAGAACCCCATAATGTGGGGATTTTTATGGCAGTTTCATCACATAGATATGATCAGCAATAAACTCAATTTCTAACCCTCTACCCTCTCTGGAGAATGAGGGGTGAAGCTAAAAGTACCAAGGGTCTAATCATGGCTTGGTCTTTCTGGTGTCCAGCCCCCACCCAGGATCCCACCAGCAGTTGCCTCATTAGAACAAAAGATAATCCGAACACCCCTTTTTAAAAGGGTTTTAGGAGCTCAGTGTCAGGAACTAGAGGCAAATAGATGATAGATAGATAGATAGATAGATAGATAGATAGATAGATAGATAGATACATACATACATACATACATACATACATACATACATACATACATACATAGATGGATGATGGATGGATGGATAGATTTTTTTCACAGATAGAAAGTAGCTTTCTAGGCTATGGGCAGTCTATATCTTGTGAAGGGTATAAGTTACATGAGTATAGTTAAAGGTCCTCAAACTGTAAAACCATGTGTAAAGACTTTAAGAACTGAGCATTTCACTGTGTAAATTATACTTCAATTAAAAAATAGAAATAAAAATTTTAAATGAACTTAATTACATACCTATTGGTGGCATAACCACAAATAAATATTCCAAGTGACTTTATAATAATTTGACTGCACATCCTTAGTATTATATACTCCAAGTACTAAAATAATTGCAAGAAATAAATTGTAAACTCTCTTCAGTGATCACATTATTGGTGGTACTATTGGTATTATTATTTTCAGACTGTATCATGGGATAAAGAAAATTCGTAATTAAGTGATAATCTAATGTTGTCATTGTCACTGAGAACCTGGATTTTCAATTTAGGAAAAAGGTGATATGGGTGGAAGATTTAGATATGGTTAAATAAAAAAATTCTAAAGTACTTAATTTAAGTAGGAAGAATTAATATTGAACACATCATATACTTTATCCTTAAAAATTTTTCAAGCTCTGTTTTGAAAAGACCTAAAAATAATAACCAACCAGTGCCAAAGAGCTCCCTTAATAACCTGTTATGATCATGAAATATCATTTTCCACCAATAAGAACTAGGGATTCTTAGAAAAGTGGCTGATTCAGCTCAGGGATAATTTTTTTTAAAACATACAAGATGAGCCTAGAACATCTTACTCTTGGTAACAAGAAGATTTAGAACAACTGCTAAGGTCATGTCAAAAGGACTCAGTAATTAACTTGAAGAAGAGGTTCCCACTGGCCAAATATGAGATAATTTAAGCATCAGTAAGGACAATAATTTCAATGAATTGAAACACATTCAATATGTTTAAATCCATGAATTTATTATGATGTTAAAACAAAATTAGACTAATTAAATACCATGGAGAATGCAAGATAATCAACTTTTGAAAATTGAAAATTGGTGAAGAAACGGAAAGAATCAAGTGTTTATTCTACATTCTCTAGTCAAAATATATTACTAGAAAGCTAATAGCATTAAATGAGGAGATATTTCTCTTTCTAGAAACATTCCAGTTAATAAACAAAGAAGACTATTATCACGTTGCACTTCCTTGTGAATTAATTAATCTGGCAATGGGCAGCAATAGCTGTTAACATCCAAAGCAAGTCAGTCAGACATTATGAACCTCCTAGTGGAAGAACACAGCACCACCTATGAAAGAGTTTTGCTGAAAGAAAAAAAGAAACTGAATCTGATGAAGCCTTAGATCTAACTACAGAGGACACAGGAACATTTTAGACAACACCATGGGGATGCAATCTGTGGTACTGATCTATGGGATACTCTACAGGACAACTCGATTTCTTCAACAAATTGAAAGGAGAAAGAGAGGAAGGGAGAGAGAGAGAGAGACGTGCTATATAGAAGAGACTTAAGTGCCATATCAGCCAAACCAAATATTTGGACCTTATTTGGATCCTAATCCAAATTGAGAAAGGAAAGGCTATGAGAATGGGAAATATGAACACCAAAATTTTAATAATATTCAGGAGCTATAATTTGTAGATGTGGTTCTGTAGTTTGTAAGAGTTCTTATTTTTAGAAATACATACTGAAATTCTTACAGCTGAAATAATTGTACAGGTTTGAGGGATCTGGGGACACATCAAGGAAAAAATGTATGACCCTAAGAAGCATTGACATGCAACAAGCTTTGTCGGGTGACACTTAGACAGTTGCATAGATGGGGAGTCCATACAAAGCTTAGGGCAGGAAAGGGGCAAGGGAACACCCAGGGGAGAGGGGGAACAGAGAGGGTCCTTAGTCACTCATCAACACAGTGGGAAGTCTGTGGGTCGGAGAACTCAGAAGGGCAGCTTGGGGACTCATAACCACAAGGCTCCATCTTATCAAAGGTCAGCAGATCCGGGTGAGGTTTCTGGGGTTTGCAAAACAGACAGGCTCTAAGTGGCTAAAAATCTGCTTGTTTGGGATGTTTTGAAAACAAATGGATGTGCAAAATTTGAGTTTGGCTCCCTTGGGCTTTTAAGCTAATGGACCTAGCCTGCAGTGAAAAGGGGAAGTATAAACAACCTAGGGGCCAATACACAGAGGCCATCTTTGGCTCATTTATTACAATATATGATTTCTGAGATTTCCCTAAGCAATCTGGGAGGGGGGAAGTGGGTAATGAAACAAGATTGGCTATGAGTTACTAATTGTTGAGGCTGGGTGGTGGATATATGTGGGCTCATTAATACTCATACTGTTGAATAGGTTTGAAATTTTCTCTATGAAAGAATAAATATTCCCTGGTTTTTGTGACCCTGGAAAGATGTTCCTCTCTCATCACAAGCTAGGTCTGAAAACCCTTCCCAAGAGGCTTGGCTTTCCTCTGGGGCTTGAAAGACTTGCTTTTCTGGAGACAGCTCCTAAATTTCAGTATTTGGAAGAGCATCTTGAACCCCTAGTCTCTTGGCAGACTCAGCAGGAGACAAGGAAAGAACAGTAATGGTAGCAAAAAGCAGAGGACCAGTAGGATGTGGGATTTACGTAGCCAGGAGAGTAGAGAGGGAAAGAGGGAAGCACAGTAAGGTGAAAGACCTCCACCACCACCAAGGCCAACTTTTCTCTTATTACTCTGCTCTAGGGTAAGCCCAAGCAAGGGCCCCATAGGAAACCACTCCTTCAGAGTAATCTGGGAAGGGAAGTGGGTGGGAACAATGAAATGAGATTGGCTGTGAGTTGCTGATTGTTGAGGATGGGAGGTGGGTACATAAGGGTTCCTTAATACTCTTTATACATTTGTGTAGGTTCAGTGCTAGTAATCCACTTGCTGTGTGACCTTGGGCAGACCCCATCCCCTCTCTGGGCCACCACTCCCTCATCAGTGGTCTGCCCTCCTCATTTATAAAAGAAAGAGAAATGGCTATTCAGGGGTGCAGGGTAAAGGGCTTGCCTAAGGTTACATGTGTTATCAGGAATTTTCATTAAGAGATCACTGAGCAGTAAACTTTGGGAAAGAGGAGAGGGCTGATGGAAAAGGACCAGCAAAGAAAGGGGGGAGGGTACGTGCGGCACAAAACGAAATATAGAACTTGCTGAGCGTATTCCCAGTTGGATAAGGAGGGAGAGATGGAGTCGTGGGTATAATTTAGAGAAATACTTCAGTGCAACACTGTGATAGAAATCACCCCATCACTCCCTGGCTCCCCAAGCCTGACTCTTGAATCATCAGTGAGTAATGATGCTGAGCCCGGCAGGCAGACACTCAGATTTGGATTTGCGCTTCAGTCCTTTGATTTTTTTGTAACATACTAACAGTATCCCTGCAGGTCCTTTACTTCAAAGGCCTGAGAGTTTGGGATCTGAGGGCCTGCAGCTTCTGCACGAAGAGAAGGAGAACAACGGGAAAGGGGGTTTTGCCACTAGCACCAAGATGAACTGCTTCGGCTTCACAGTTAAAGCTTCAGGCTGTGGATTCCAATCCTAGCTTCACCACTTCCTAGTTGTGTTAGCTTTGGAGAGTTTCTTAAACTCTCAGAGCTTCCTCATCTATAAAACAAGGTTGCTTACAGTTCCCAGCTTAGAGTGTCCTGGTGAAGATTAAAAGAGCAAATATATTCAAGGCACTTTGTTTTCTGTGATAAAAAGGTAAACGAGCCATAGTCTCTGCTTTCAGGGAAGTCATAATCTAGTAGGAAAGGTTAAGCTAGGGATACACGTAGCAATATTGGAAGGCATAAAGTGCTAATGTCTTGATGGTGGAAAAGATAAAGTGTCACATGAGAGAAAAGATCATTCCTGTGGCCAAAGACAGGACAGGCTCCAGGGGGTGGTGACATTTTAGCTGGACTCAGGATGAGTAAAGTTTAGGAAGCAGAGGCCAGATGGCAGGAGCAAGAGTGAATAGGAGCCCAAGGTGGCTTCTTGGCAGAGGGAGGTGTGTATGGACAAGGTCAAGAACGCTGCTCGGCTGAAGAGTAACCTCTATGATAAGACTTGCGGGAGCTAACGTTGAGAGTGGGCTGGAGCTGGCTTCTGCATTGGGCTCTTTTGGATGCAAGGAGCAAAGAAACACTCAAGCTCACTTTGAAAAGCAGAGTTCTTTTAAGGGAGCAATGCAAGAAAACCCAGCAGAAAGAGGAAATAGGTATTTTAAGAGAGTTGGGTTTTGTGGAGGCTGAGTGATTGGCTCCTTTATTTAACAAAGGATTACTTAGTACCACTGGGTACCTGGCAGTGGTCTAGATCCTGGGAACAAGGTTTCTGCCTTTGTGGACAAATAATAAACATGGAAACAAATCAATAAGATAATTTCACATAGTGGAAGTGTTGTAAAGGAAATAAAAAGCAGAATAACAGGATCATGGCTGGCAGGGGCAAGGGGATCTGCATTGATCAGGGGTAGGATGGGCTTAAATGGAGAAGGAGCTTTCCCAGCTAAGACCTGAGTGGTGAAAAATCGCCTTTGCAAAGATCAAGGGGGAGGGTTGCTGGCAGAGGGAACCGTGAGTGCAGAGGCTGAGGATGGAAAGAGAGGAGAGGAAGCCTAAGGAAGCCAGGTGGGCAGGGCCAGATCACGAAATTGTTATCCTTGTTAGACTATGGCAAGGGGTTTGGAATTTATCCTCAGAACTCGTATTGGAAGAGATTTAAGCCTTCTCAGCGGAGGAGTGACATGATCTGTTGGGCATGGTTACAAGCCAGCTCCAGCTGCTGTGTGGGAATGGATTGTCAGGGGAAAGCCTGGAAGCAGGAAGGCCAGTTAGGAAGCTTTCCCAGTGTCCATGCAGGGACGGTGTGTTCTGGATCCAGAGAAGCTCTGGGAGCTTCACAGGGGGAGTTTGTGGGTTTTCCCAATTGGACCTGATAGTTTATGGTGCATCCTTGAAACATCCTGCAACCGCAGCTATGGTGCAGATCTGAATACATTGCCAGAGAGACACCCAGGACCTGAGAAACCAAAAGTGTGTTGTACAACTGCATAGACGTTTTATGAGCCCAACTGTGTAAAATTAAATTCTCAATTCCATATCAATTTATCTACGTAGGAAAAGACATCTGGGAAGATATTTTCTTATCAATTTTTTATGAGAAGCAAGGGTTTGTTTTGCTTTTGCTTTTTTAGTTTGTTCTTTGAACTTTTCTGAATTAAATTTTTTTTTCAATAAGTATCATTTATGCAAGTCAAGTAACTTGGAAAAAAAGGAGAAGGAAGAGAGAGAGGGAGAAAGGGTGGGAGGAAAAGAAGGAGAGAGGAGGAAAGGAGGAAGAAAATAAAAGACCAGCCCCTCTGTGCCCCTAATCCTGCCTCACACGCATTCCCCGTCATGGGGCTATGAAAGGCAGCTGGACCAACTCCAGATGTGTATCTTCCAAGGACAACACCAGAGCCTCGGAGAGTTTCTTTCCAAGAGGATGATTAATGAAGGATGATTAATCCTGCCACCACGTGGCTCAGGTGCCCGGAGCAAAGATCCCTCACTCCTTGAGAAGCCAGCTTTGAATTTAAGAGGCAGGAAGCAGAGATGGTGCCTTCGAAGACCCCCTCCCCATATGCACATTCTCTGAAACTGCCAAGCTGCCTTTAACCACCTGTAGAGCGTTGCCAAGGCATCCATGGGCAGGAAGAAAGTGTCCAAGGGGAAACAAACCAGAGTGTGGGGAGGGTAGGACAGCTGCAGTCTTGAGACCCGGGCTCAGCTCAGCGAGCTGGGAAGATTTCTTGATAATCTCAGAAGGAGAGCTCACCAGACCATGGGATATGGTCAGGACAGAAAAAAAAAAAAAAAGGGCGACAGTAGGGGAGGCATGTTCATTGCGGAGCTTACTGAGCGACTCCTGAGCGCCAGTTATTGTCACTTGGCAGGTATGGTTACAAGCTCCTGGCCCGCCAATTGTTTTGTTTCACCAGTGTTGTTTAAAAACTGAATTAGCTGCGAAGGCCTAAAAATTGAGAGTTTTTACATAAATATCTGAATTTCTGGTTTTTTCTTAGAAAATTGGGAGAGTGCCATTCCCTGGGCCTCTTTCCTCCAGGGGAACAATCAGGTAGAACTAAGCACAGCTTCCACTTGCCACTGTGCTATCCTCCTGACCGCCGTGCAACACTCACTCATGTCTGTTGCTCCCCGGGGCCATGCAGGCATATGCCTTACCTACCCCTGACTTTAATAGCTCCTTTACTCCTTAGACAAACCTATGATGGAGAACTACTTCCATTTTATGGAATAGGAAACAGAGGCTCAGAGAGGGTAGATGACTTACCCAAGATCACACAGCTTTTAGTGGCAGAGTCAGCATTTGAACCTCTGACTTCAGAGCCTATGCCCTTGGCGGTGAGGCATAGAACCTGGACCAGTGAGTCATCTCCCGCACTAAGGTTCCTTTTTAGAGAAAGAACTGCTCCTCGTCTAAGACAGCACTAAGCCCGGGTGGTGGCCAGCTGGCCCCTGTTGAGTACAAAGGGAGTTTAGACACAGCGGTAGAGGGCTGGGAAGTTTCTCTATGATGTGGAGAAGGTGAAGGAGCATAAAGGTTTAAATCTATGCTGAGCCTCCTGTTGCCTGAGGTTAGGCCTGATGAAGGGCGGGAGGCGGGGAGGCATAACCTGAGTGAGTGGGGCACTGTGCCCCCATCCTCATTTCCGTATTGGGAACACAGCAGCTTGCCTTTTTCTCTTTTCTATGTCAGGATTCCATTTAAAACCTCCTTTGGGCAAAAGGGGATTTTGCTGCTCCAAACTAATTTGAAAAAAATTGACATTTTGAGTTTGTGTCAAAAAGCCAGAGATATGTATTTTGTATGTGGCTTAAGAAGCTATCACCAGGAACTGTCAAATGAGCCCTGCAGGCCATGGCCAGCTTCTTATCTTCAGCTTTCAGGAGGGGCCTCCTGCTAGATCAGCCTCCCACCCACTGCTCCTGAAAGGGAGCCGCTCACAGGACTCCCAGCAGGGCCTAGAATTTGTTTGCGTGGATTTGCATAAAAAGCTTCACTCAGCGAGATTCACCGAGATTCACTGAATGCAGGTGAGATTCAGAGTCCCCCAGGGCAATGATTTTCTGTTTGAATTCCATTTTCTCTTGAGAAGCAAACACTTCAGTTCTCTGGTTTTCTCCCTCCAGTAGACCTGCCTTCCCTTCCTTTCCGTTATTTCTACATGTCACGCACACAGAGACACATGCATTCATATGCATACACACATGCGTGCACTCACACATAAATGCACATGCACACGCACCCAATAAGCTGTAAGTCAATGAATAAGTGACTGTGATGTTTCTGTCACAGATGGATCCTGGAGTTTAACTCTGGCCTATTGTAAAGTCTGGCTGGGGAGCAAAGGAAAAGCTCCCATTCCTGCTTGCCTGAGAAGCACCTGTCATTGGTTTGGGCATGGTGGTATGGCCTCCAAAGAGACATAAGTGAGATCCTGCCCTGTGGACTGAGGCTCGGGTCTGTCCTGAAATCTGGGGAGAATCTGAAGGCCAGCCAGTTTGGGAAACCCTGAGGAAAACCCTCTCTCTCTATTCCTAGGTTGCATCTCAATTCTTGGCAAAGACCTTCAGACATACCATCATCCAGGCATTGTCACCAACACAGCACAATGGGGAGTGACTCTAATAGTAAGAAGTCACATCACTATAAGGGATGGGATAGAAGCTTTGAATGACCCTTCCAGCAGCCCAAAAGCATAATATGGAGATATATACCATTTAATCAGAGACCCAGACCTGCCAAGACACCTAGATAGCTTTGTCCTGGGCCCTAGGAATGGGATGAATGGGCTTCCCACCTCACCAACCTGTCCCCCATTTCCTGGCTGGACCAGGCATCCTCAGGGACCTACATGGGAGTCCCTGCTGGGTAAGGCTCCAAATCCACTTCTGTCTTCTGGGCTGGGTCCCCCACACTCCTCTTCTCCTTCCATATCATCCCAGCCCCACCTCAGACAGCCCAGTTTGTTCACCTCTTCCTAGATCCCCCACCAGCTCTCTCCTAGGTGTCTGCACCCCTACCTTCCTGTCTTCCCACAGCTCATGGCCATGTTCACCCCCTCCAGACCCCTTCCCCAGCAATATTAACCATGATAATAACCAGCATTTATTAAGCACCTGTTATGTCCCAGGTACTCTTATTCATTTCATTTAATTCTCAGAAAAACCCTGTGAAGCAGATATTATTACCACTTTATAGATGAGAAAAGTGAGGATTGATGAGGTGAACCAGCGTACTCAGGGTCAAACAATATGTAAATGGAAAACGAGGCTTCACATCCATGTCAGTCTTGTATTTTCATCCCCCTTATCCCTAGCATTATATTACATGTTTATTGATATGGATATCATCAATCTAGATTGTGGGCTCCCTGAAGGCAGGGACCGACTGACTGACTTACCACTTCCCATATCACCACCTCTTATGTACCTGGCGTATAATTGATGCTTAATAAATATTTGTTCAGTGAATAAACAAATTGATGGCAAAGTCCACACTTTAAAACATTGTTAATTTTCAAAGCAACAATGCACACAGTTAAAAACATCAGAAGTATGACAAGGTACAATGAAATTTGAATCTCCTTCTTAGACATTTAGTTCCATTCCTCTAAGGTTACAAGGCTCTTGCATATTCTTCCAGAGACTGTTGAATGTTCTATGTTCTATGCATGTGTGGGCTTGTACAAGCATGTGTGTAATATGTGCATGTGGTATCACACCATAGAAATCATTCTGCAACTTGATTTTTTTCACTTATATGTCTTGAAATGCTCAAACCAGTATATATCTACACACACAAATCTCTATGCTTCTAACCAACATGCTAAGCTTAGTACCCATTATGGTTCCAGAGAAGTCCCTGGAGACTTTTTAAGGGAGTAGTAAGGTATGACCTGGCATCGTGAGAGTGACCTAGAATCTTGGAGTGGGGACGGACTCTGAGGCAGTCTGGCTTAACCCCCTCATGTTACAAATAGGGAAACTGAGGCCCAGGGAATGATGATATTGAGAATCGACATTCCCAGAGTCACATAGGGAGCTAACTGCAGGTCAGGGGCAAGAACCAGGCCTCTGGAATCCTTGGCCAGGCTCCTGTTCCCCAGTTCTTCTCCACTTGGCAAGCGCAGAAGAAATCATAGCCAGTTCCCAGCACAGAGAATGCCTGGTCTGGCTTTGTCAACAGCCGTGCCTCTCAGGCAAGATGGGTGAGAGTGATTATGTAGGTCGCCTGGTAATCAGAAAAGAGAGCTCAAGCCCTTTAAATGCTGGCTGTTTTTTGGTCCCAGAAGACTGGATTAGCATTGATTGTCTGCACTGAGTGGTAGATAAAAGACCCACACCGAAAGGGAACATCACTCTGCAAGGATGAGCCAAGACGCCTCACTCTTCGCGCAGCCTCCGCTTTAGCATCTGGGACTTTCGAGCCCATCAGCAGCTTCCAGGAGTCTGTGCCTTTCCCTCTAGTTGGCAAAAGTATAGGTGGGTTGGGAGAACAAATCAAGAAGGAAAAGCTGGGGAAAGCAAAAATTCAGGGAAAGGAGTCTATTGGGATGAATGTTCTTACCTGTGTGCCTTCTCCTAATGTCTTCCATCCCCCTTCACCTTACCCTCCTGACACACACACACACACACACACACACACACACACGTGCACATGCACACACATACTACACACACATATGCTCAGCAAGCCCCATGAGGGCAGGAATCTAGCACATCTTCTTTGCTGTGATTCTCAGTTCCTGGCGCAGTACCCGACCTGTTAGGTGCTCAATATTTATTTGCGGAGCAGGCAGTACATGCACATGCATGTGTGGTTCCTCCTCACTAAACATACCATGCAGTCCCACCCTCTGGATTATTGTTTAAACTGGTTCTACTCCCCCACCTGTCCTTTTCCTTCCTTATGGCTGCAGGTCCAGCCTCCTCCAAGAAACCTTCCTGCTCCTCCAGCTACAACAGCCTCTCCTTGCCCTGAAGTTCTTGTAGATTCAGTGTGTAAAGCAATCATATCTTCCAGACCCCACACCCAGACATGGTCTGATGGGTATGCATGATTTATAGGAATGAGACAGAGGGTTTCAATGTTGAACTATCACAGAAAATCCAAACTAAAACTATTATTGACGTCATATAAACAATAGTTAATTCATGTTGCTTTTGATAGAGAGGTAGAGTCAGGTAGTGGAGGGAGCCTTGGGCAGGCCATCACACAGCCTTGCATTCAGATCTTTCCTCTGCCACTTGCTAGCTTTGCAACCTTAGACAAGTTGCTTAGCCTCTCGGAGTCCAGTTCTTATCTATAAAATAGGAGTGATGAGACCCTCCTCACAGGATCGCAAATATGAAGGGAGAGAGCACTAAAATGTCACCTGACAGGAATGATAATTTTTGTCAGTTTTGTTCATAGATATATCCTAAAACAGTGCCTGGCACATAGTAGGCACTCAATAAATACTCGTTGAATAGTAATAAATGTAGTTATGATTTATTAATCACTCACTGTGTATCAGGCTGGACACTAAGCATTTAATGCGTATTATCTTATTTAATCCTTAATTAGTCCTGAAGGTAGCCCCATTTTTTTTTTCAGACTAAAAAACAGGCTAAACCCCAGGCTTCATAGCAAAGTTTCAATGGCACTGTCACATTTCTCTTTCCTCTGTAATTAGCTTTGTCTGGCTCATTCAGCCCTCAGCTCTCCAGCAACCACAGCCTCAGCCTTGTCCTTTCGGGGTCCCTGCCTTGGGCCCTCTGCTGAGGTTACAGGTACAGCCAGTGCTTATATCCAAAGAAGTTTGATGGGGCCAGACATGGATGCTCATTTCCATACTCCATCTTCCCCACTGGCTACAAAAAGTTGCCAGTGTTCCAGCCCTCACTCTGTAGTCTCCTCCTCTGTCCATCACGCTAGCTGTTTGCTGACCTCCAAGACTTGGGCATTTTCTGCCTACACTAAACCTTTGCCTGGAATATCCTTCCGTCTTCTTCTCTTGTAAATAATTAGATAGCTCAGGTTAAGGGTGGCATCCTCCAGGTATCCTCCTCTGACCCTTCCTGCACCATGACAGGTCCCTCTTTCTGTTCCGATGGCTCTGTATACCCCGCCACCACACCCTATCATTCTGTTTGTTATTGCCTATTTAACTGCCTGTCTTCCCTACTCCCCCTTACTGAGTCTAAATTCCTATTTGAGACCAAGTAACTTTCCATCTAGCCTGCTGCTGTATCCCCCATACCTCTCTCAGTGTCTGGCTCAGAGTAAGGCTCTCTGATACTTGTGAGTAAATGGTCTGTTCTATTAGCTGACGTTACTCTCTGCCAGGACCCACAGTTTTGCTTTCCCTTTCCCGTCCAGTCAGCAATCCTGCAACCCTCCTAGCAATCCCTTCCTGCTGCTGAGCCAAACTCCTGGATTTGGCCCTTCCTCACCAGGCCAGGCCAGTTTCCACCAGCCCTAGGAAAATTCTTCCTTACTAGTTCAGAGAGTTTTTTTCCAGGCTGTTGGGGAAAAACATGTCAGGTGTTCCATAATTATTTGTTTAGGTCAGGGACAGGAACGAAACCCAGGGTTCCCAACTGAAAGTGCAAAATCGTTTCTCTATGTTTAGCCCCAGCACATCCAAAACCAAACAATGAGACTTGTTTGGATGAGATTTTACATCCACAGAAATCAAGACTACACCTTGAATGTAGGATTTCATACCTCATTATTGCGTGTCCTGCCCTGTCGCACACTGGAAGGTAAGATGAGAAGTGTGGCGGGACTTGGACTTTCCCGCGCTGGCCGCAGCCCTGCCACTAATGGGCAAACCATTTCCCCACTGTTCTTAGAGAACAGTGAGTTTCTCTCTGTAGCGTTAGAAGGAAGAATGGCGGGAAATAAGGCTGTAAAGAAAGGGTGAAGCGCAATCAAGGAGAGAGAGCTCGGAATGTCCCGGTGAGCAGCACTTTGTTTGGAAAGCGAGAGGAGCCTCTGAGGGCCTTTGAGCAGGAGGTGGCCTGCTCAGCCACAGCTGAGCCCCTAGGGAACACTTGGCTAATAAATCTGAGTAGAGAAATGATCATTCTATGTGAGTTAGTACCTTTAACCACCCCTGCTGCAGAAGCTACTGTCCTAGTATCTCTACCTCACTGGTAACAGCCATCTCCCCTAACAACTCTCATTTCACAAGCTCAGGTTTCCTGAGGGAGAGATTTGAGCAAAGCAGAAAGCTTCCCCAGGTAAGTCATTAGCAGGGTGGCTGGAATCTCAACAGAAAGCTTTGATGAATAAATCTGCCCTGAGAGGCCAGTCCTTGCCAAAGCCTGTGCTGTGGAGCCTGGCCTTCCAGGAGAGGACAGTTAAGTGGAGGCAGAGAAAGGCCTCAGCAGGACCTTTTCTTTACCCAGCCCTGGAGGCAGGGGGAAAATCATGGCACCTGCAGATGAGCTCAGTCCAAGCCAGAATGTTCTGTCACGATTGGTGCTTCTGGGACTGCCATAGGGGAAAGACTCGGCGTGCAGAAAACAGTCCTGCCACTAGTGGGCCGCATGTCCTTGGGAAACACTTAGTCTTTTGGGCGTCCATTTCCCAAACCTTTGAAGGGGATATCTGGACCACTTCAAATACAAAATTACAAATAAAAAATGGGTTCCATCTCCCCTTTTCAACTCTGATCAGTTGTTAGTGATTGCCAGATATATTGTGTTAAGAATGAATCTGAGACTACATTTAGAAAAGAGTACAGCATTCTGTCAGGTTCTCCAGAAGAGGGAGTAGCCTCGTGTATTAGTTTCCTATTGCTGCTGTAACAAATTACCTCAAGTTTTTGGATGAAAACAACAACACAATTTATTCTTATAGTTGTAGAGGTCAGAATTCTGAAATCAGTTTCCCTAGGGATCAGGACATTAACATATTTGGGGGCCTATTACTCAGCCTGTCATACCTCACATACGGCACTAATTTGCAATTCCTATAATCAGCCTAGAATTAGAACTGGAATGGAATAACAGACTAGTTCTGAGTTAGTCTGTGAGGCCTGGTGTATGGGAGCTATAACAGAGAAAAAGACTGCATGTGGCATTTTCTGTTTCAAGAACCATGCCAGCCTCATTGAAATTCCACATCCCACTGCCTTCTCCTGACACTGTATCATTTACAATGTTCCCGAGGCTAGTACAGTGACTCATTATTATTAGTTAATGAAGCATCTAAGGCCTAAACCCAGAGTCAGCATCTGGGATAAAGAGTGAGGCCAGAGCTTGACTGAATGGAGGTCTGTCGCTGGGCTGGAGACCAGAGAAGACAGAGCCCATGCCGTCCTCGTGCTTTCATTTCACTAACATTTACTGAGCACGTAGTGTGTTCCGAAAACTGTGGGCACAACAGGAATAAGCCGTGTGAGTGGTCCTGACCCAAGAATTCACAGTCACATGGAAGAGACAGACAGGCATGAATATACGGAGACACCCATGAAAAAGGCTCGGGTGAGATGGCGTTGGGCGGTATTGAGGACAGTCTCTGCCTCAGAGAAGCAGGGGAGGCTTCCTAGAGGAGGAAGCTGTTGACCTGGGTCTTGAAGGGTGACTAGACATTTCTGAGGTTGGAAAAGGGAAGGGAGGGGGACTTTGGCAAGAAGAAACCACTGCTAAAGGGAACAGTGAAAAGGCATGGTTTTTCACGGTGCCCTGAGCACATACAGAGATATTCTGGCAGGAGAAAAAGAAAATCTGGAAAGCGTGCTTTACGGCAGTGATCAGGAGGTGACATTTGGCTGATAAGGGAACAGGAGCAGACACTGCGGGTAGTCTGGCTTTGGGAACAAAGAGCCAAATCAGCCTCTCTGAATAAATCCAGGGGCTACAGGGTGAGGGCAAATGCTGAAGTGTAAATACACACTTGGGTTCAAATCTCAGCTCTATCACTTACTAGCTGTGTGATTCTGGTAAGTTCCTTAACCCTCTGGCAAGTTCCTTAACCCTCTCTCATCTCAAAATGGGAAAAATCATAACCACGGTGGGGTTTACGGTGAGAGCCTCGTCTGCATTGTTTTCTGCATTATACCCACCATCTGGCACATGTTCGTAAACTGAATGATAATGTCTGGGGAAAAAAATGCTTGGCAGAGCGTCTGATGATAATAAATGTTTAGTACATGATTAATTATTAATTAATTAATTAATTAATTTTAGGGGGGAAAAATCAACGGTCTCTGGCCCAGCCCTGTCCCACTGGGTGTCTCTAATATTCTGAGGAGCAGTCACGCCTTGTGGTGTCATGGCGGCTGGAACCAGGCAGAGACCCGAATATGGAATAGGGAGGAGGTGGGCTTCGTTCCAGCCTGTCACTTATGAACTGTGATTCTGGGGACACCCATGTCCTGTCGGGCCTGTGGCTTCCTTAGGCCACATCCCAACTCAGTTCTGCCCCATTCTCAGGGAAAGTCACTGAAGACTGAGGAAGGACACTAAGCCGTTTGGGCTTCTTGATGAGCTCCATGCCCTTTCCCTTCCTTCTCTACTGGCAACGCAACAGCACCTCCAGAACTTTTCTCGGGCCGTGCACCACAGAAAGAGCCTGGTCTCTGGAGCTTCGCCACCACTCATAGCCTGTGTGACCTGGACAAGTTTAACCTCTCTGACCTCAGGGCATAATGGCTAATTCCAGAATTCTTTAGCTGTGTTACTTTAGGAACTTAACATCTCGGTCCTTCAGTTTCCTCGTGGGTACTATGTGGGTAATAGCACCACCTCCCAGGGTTACTGTGAGCATTGGCTCCCAGAGCTGCTGTAACCAGCCTCCCACCTGAAGACTGCACCCCACCTACACCTCTCTAATGAGTCCTGCCTTGGGCTGTCTAGCTGCTGATCCCACCTGCACTGAGTCTCCTGACTCTGGCTGCCAGCGTTTGGGACCCAGGGCAGGTTTTCTACCCAGTCTAGTGATGGAACCCTGTCTCCTTCCCTCTGCAGGAAGCCTCTAAAGGCTGAGCTTTCCCACTTCCTCATCGATTATGGGTGGGGATGGTAGCCCTGGCCCAATAACACAGGCCTCATGCCCGAGACCACTGGGCCCAGAGGGATAAATATTTTGAAAGAAAAGACTTTGAAGCGAAACCTCTTAAATCTCTCTCTGTCTTTGGATTTCACTTTAATAACCTATCAATAATTTATGTGGTCCCTCAATTAAGAGAAGGCAACAGCTTTTCCTTCAAATGTCCAAGGAGATATATCACCCATAAGTACCGTATAAAGTGAGAAGAGGTCATCTCCTGGGGCTGTGTGGAGGGAGACTGGGTCAGGATCAGCCCTGCTGCCACTCTGCCACTTAGTGTCTCTGACGCGCTCTCTCACTGCGCTCTCCCTCTCCCCGCCACCCCCCCACAACACACTCATACACACACATTCATTCTTACAATGAGTTAACCCCTTCACTAGCTGTGCATGACTTTGATTCTAAACCAGAACAATATAGTGGTGAAGTGTTGAGGCTCTAAGTGCCCAACCTGGGGTAGGAATCCCAGCTCCGCCATTTCCCGAGTGGGCAACCTTGGGCACGGTCTTGAACCCTCTGTGAGCTTCACATTTCTCACCTGTACAAGGAGCAAATAATAGTACCTACATGATGTAAGGTTGTTGGTGAGGATTAAATGAAATGAGACATGTAAATAAAGCACTGAGCACTATTTATCTTTAAATAGAAGTTATTGCTATTATTGTGTTATTATCATCTCCATGAAAAAGTAAGCTCTGTGAAGACTAGGTCATTGTCTGCTTTGTTCACCACTATATCCCCGTCACCTAGGACAGTACCTGGATTATAGTCAGTGCTCAGTAAATATTTGGAGAATCAATTAATTATCATACTTCTTGGAAGCATGGCTTATTCTCTCCTGGTGTGATTTTGAGAACCCTCCGCTTGGTTTCCACAGCACCTGGATACAGGAATTATCACAAGAGCTTCTTATGTGCCAGGCATGGTGTGAAGGGCCTTATCCTACATTTATGTCTTGCCTCTTTTCCCTTTGCCTTGTGGATTCCTTGAGGGGAAAGAATAGAAGTTCTAACCCGGAGTAGGTGTTAAGCAAGTGCTTTCTGGAAAAGTAGATAATTGAGCAGCCCATTTTACACACAAGGAAACTAAACCCCAAAGGGCTAACACACTTGTCCAGAGCTGGGCGAGGGGGAAGTTCTGGTCCCCAGAGGGCCAGACCGTCACTGTACCACCCTCCAGCACCGATGACTCAACATGGGTGGGTCTGCCAACACCAGCAGAGAGTGAGCTATTTAGCCAGAGGAAGAGAGAACTGCGTGCTCCTACATCCGTCCTACAGACACCTGCCTGATCATGTGGAAGGGTTACCTATACTACTGTGATGTGCTTTTTATTAAAGCAGGGCTCCCTCACGGGTAGTCTTTCAAATGTCAGTTTTAATTAAAATCCTAATCCCGATAAACACATCACAGATTAAACCCAGCCAGAGCAGCTTCCTGCTGGGCGAACTTCTCACATGCTTCAATAGACAGAATTGTCTCCAGTAAAAGGGCATGTGTGGGAACATCCAGTCCACCAGGCAGCCTCATTCAGAGAAGGGCCTTGGCCATGATTCCCAATGTCACTGATTCCAAGATCCCAAACACATAGCCCAGAGTGGAGACGGCTCAATGCCAGTCCCAGATCAGCCGCTGATTGGAGTTAATGCTTAGCCAAGAAAATCAAAGCATCATCAGCATTTGAAGGGGCTGTAGAGATCCTTCAGTCTATATCATTTTACAGATGGGGAAACCAAGTCCTAGAGAGAAAGAAATGGACAGAGACCCATTAGTCGCAGGAACCCCGATCTCCTACCTCCAAGCTCAAAGCCCACCCTGTTCCTCACCTTGGCTTTGCCAACTGGTAGCTGTGTAACTTTGACCAAATCCATGTCCTTTCTCAGCTTCAAATTCCTTATCTATGAAATTGAAGGGGTTGGACCAGAGCAGTGGGCTCAACCTTGACCACACATTAAAATCATCTGAGGAACTTAAAAAACTTTCAGTGCCTAAGCTTACCTGAGACCAATTCATCAGAGCCTCTGGACATGAGTTATAAAGCTCTTCAAATGATTTCAATGTGCATCCAGGATTAAAAATCAGTAGACTCGATAATCACTAAGTCTCTCTGGCTCTAACATTTTATGGAAACCTCTGTGCATCACATACTCCCATGTCCCTCCCCCTCCACACACACCTACCCCACAGTTGATTTGAGCAATTCCTTCTTATACCTCAAGTTCCACATTAAATATCCCTTCATTAGGCTGAATGGGAGAGGCATTAACTGAGTTCTACCCCTCTCATAGCCTTCACAATAATTCTATTTTGTGGCTGCCTTCCCAGAGTCATACCAGAGACTGAGTATAGTGCACGGATTCTAAGATGTCCTCCAATTATCCCATCTCCTATTCTCACAGCCATGTATCATCCTCATCCCCTCACCCTTGAGTGTGGGCAGGACCTATGACTTCCCTGAATTTGTACAATATGGCAAAGGTGGCAGGATTGTGTTATATAAAGTCATAAAGTCTGTTATGCTAGGAAACTCCCTCTCTTCCTGGCTTTGATGAAGTAGGTGGCTGTGTTGGGGAGGACCACATGGCAAAGAAATGAGGGTCGCCTCCAGCCAACAACTCACTAAGAACTTAGGTTCTCAGTCTTAGCCTGTAAGCACCTAAGCCTGCCCTACTAACTACTACATGAGCTTAGAAGTGGATCGTTCCCCAACCAAACCTAGCTGACACCTTGATTGACACCTTGACTGACACCTTGTAGAGGACCCAGCTAAGCTGTGCCCGGACTCGTGATCCACAGAAACTCTGAGATCACAAATGTGTGTTATATAAGGTGCTACATATATGGTAATATTGTTATGTGGCAAGAGATAATGGATACACAGCCTATCTCCTTCAACTGGTACATCTCGTCTTCTAGCACAGTGCAGGGCACATTGTAAGGTCATCAGAATGATGACATTAAGTCCTTTGAATTCAACATTTGCCCAACTCCTTTTTTCTTTCTGCCTCCTAATGACAAGCTAATAGCTCATAATTCAATGTCAGACCATCAAGCAAGGGCTGTACTCTCAAACTGTTTACTCTTAAAAGGGAAAGTGGGAAGCACGCATTATGATGATAATTGTGATCCAGCTTAATGAAATCAACGTGTGGTTAAATAACTATTTGCTGAGTGTAAATTTTTATTGTTATTGATGGACCATTTTCTTTACCTGATAAATGCAACAGACAGTGCTCCAAGCAAGGAGCAATCATGGCTTTATCGATCCTCAAACTTTCCAAAGATACAGGGGATGCCATTGGCCACGGTGGGTTGGCCTTTGGATGACACTGACTCTCAGTTAAAGCCCACACCTGGACTCGCCCACACAGTCTTGGCTTTTAGGCCTGCCCATGCCAGCTGCTCAAAGTAAACTGCCATGAGGCACAGTTCCGCCTGCGCGTTCACTGCTGCTCTTCGTGGTCTGAACAGCAGCAGAAACTTCCAGAGTAAAAAAAGCAGAATGCATACTCACTTTCCCTGCTAAGGCTACGGCCAGTCTCATGCTACTCTGGCCAGTCTCCACAAGGCTCTGACAGGACTCTGCAGGCTCAGGAACAGCTCTGTGAGGTTATCAGACTTTCCAAGGTCACTTGGGGAGTCATAGACAGGGTGAGACAGGATCACAAGGCAAGACCTTACTGGCCTCTGTTTGATTTCTGGGCAGCTTATCAAGAACACTGCTGACTGGCATTCAGATAAAATTTGAGTAAATTGAATGTAACTAGGTCATCAGAATTAGCAGAAGTTCTCCACGGAGCCTGCTGAATGCATGTTGGAGGTCCCTAGGGAAAGGGTGGAAGGACTTTCTTGGAGAATATTTGTGGCTGATGCTGGAAAGGCAGTGTGTGGTCAGAGGCCCAAGGCAGAGAGAGCTGTCTGGGCCTCTTTTCTCACCCTCACTCTTTTCCTTAGTCTGTGTTGTCTGTCTGTCTGTCTGTCTGTCTGTCTCTCTTTCTCTCCTCTCTCTCTCCCCACTCTCTCTCCCTCATTCCCTCTCTCTGCTCTCCCTCCTCCCTCTCTCTTTCTCTCCCTCCCTCCTTGTTTCCCTCTCTCCCTCCCCCCTCCCCTCCCTAATGCTCAATTTCCTCATCTGCCTCTGATTATGTCTCAAGCTTGTCATTGCTCCCACCACCCAAAGCTCATTGCCCAGAGGCCGTGGATGCAAGTGTCTTGCTTCTTCCTCCAGCTGGCCGACTGAAGGAGTCCTCCAATGAGGACAGGACCTACTTACAGCAATAATGATAGGAGTTCCTATTTTATGACACTTACCATGTACGATGTGCTAGGCTCCTTACACACATGAATTCATGACAGCCAATGAGAATGGTTCATTACTGTTTTACAGGAAAAAATCTGAAGTTAGTTAGTCCTTTGAAAAACTGATAACACTGATAAACACCTGGAAAGACTGATCAAAGAATAAAGAGGGGAAAAAGGGGATATCACTATGTATTCTACAGAATTAAAACTATGATAAAATGGTAGTATCAACTATTTACATCAATAAATTTGAAATAAGTTAGGTAAAATGAACACATTTCTAGTAAAACATAACTCGCCAAAACAGATGCAAGAAGAAATAGTCTGAATAGGCTATTCATAATTCATAATTAAAACTCTTTCTCAAAGGAAATTCTAGGCCCAGATGGCTGTGAAGGCAAATTCTATTAAATATATTATACAAACTCTCCCAGAGAATAGAAAAAGAGAAAAATATTTCTCATTATTTGAGACAAAGTACTTCTCAATTCATTGTATGATACATAATTTTGATACCAAACCCTGGCAAGGATAATACAAGAAAGAAAAATTACAGACCTATCTTACTCGTAAACATAAATGCAAAAACCTTAATCAAAATATTAGGAAAAATGGTTCCAGTGACATATAATTAGCATATATATGCTAACCAGATTGGGTTTTTCCCTGGATGCAAGGTTAGGATAACATTAAAAAATTAGTCATTATAGTTTGCTGTGTTGATTGAATAAAGGAGGAGAATCAGATGACACTCTCAGGTACAGAAAATGCATATGATAAAGTTCATATCTAGTCATGATATAAAACTTTGAGAAAACCAGGAATAAAGGGAATTTACTTAATTTAATCAAAGGTATCTAGACAAAGTCCTTCATGCAAATATTCTATTTAATGATGAAATGCTGAGAGCTTTCCTTTAAGATGTGGAACGTGACAAGGATGCCCGCTATCCCCACTTTTGTGCAACATTATACTGAAAATCTTGGCTGGAGTGGTGAGATAAGAAAAAAAGTTAAGGACTAGAAAGCAAAAAATGAAGTTGTATAATTTGTATTTGTTATGATTTTATACAGAAAGAATTCATAAGTCTCCATTGATAAATCACTTATACATAAAAATCAATAGCAGGTAGGCTACAGACATTAATCTGAAAGTCAAAACAACAAAGCTTTAAAAAGATGACAGAAAGATTTTCCTATGAGGAAGAAATTTTTTTACAAAAAGCACTGATCATAAAGGGAAAGAAAGTACAAATTTGACTACATTGATATTTAGAACTTCTGTTCATCATATGATGTTATTAAGAAAGTAAAAAGGCGAGAGCCCTGCACAGAGGAGAAGCAGATATCTGCAAAACTCACAACTGACCAAGGGGTCATGTTCTGAATATACAAAGAACTGCTATAAATCAATAAATAAAAGACAACTCAGGAGAAAAGCAGACAAGAGTCTTAAACAGGAATCTCACAGGGAGGTTATCTGAATGGCCAAGAAATATAAGAGCAACTCAACATCATTAGTCACCAGAAAATGCAAATTAAAACAATAATGCAGTACTACCACATTCCATATATCTGATAGCACGGTATAGACACCAGAATGGCTAATTTTATAAAAAGACATATAATACCAAAAGTTAATGCAAATACAGTCATAAGAACTCTCTTGTACTGCTGATAAGTATAAATTGAAACAACCATTTCAGAAAACTTATCAACACTTTCAGTGATCCTTTCCTACATACACGTCCAATAGAAATTTGTGCACAGTTGTGCCAATAAATATATATAGGAATGTTCATGGTATTATTTATTGTTTATAAGAGCTAGAAACTAGAAACAATCCAAATGTCTGTCAAAAGAAGAATAGATAAACAAATTGTGACATGTTTATGCAATAGAATATTACACAGCAATGGAAATGGATAAGCTATAACACAGCGCATGCAACAAACATGTTGAATGAAAAAAGCTATACATACTGTATGATTCTGTTTATCTAAAGTTTAATATTAGACAAACCCACATTTTAGTGTTTAGGGATGCATCTTTAGGTAGTAAAAATATTTTAAAATCAAAGAAATTATATCAGTCAATTTCTACTCATGAAATAGGAACACCAATTATTTTAACAGAATTTTTAAAATCATCCATCAGGTATTTAAAAACAGAAAAGGCAAAAGCAGTTCACAAAGGTAGTAACTGCAGGAAGCAGCTATCTAAGGGGTCAGAGGATAGAGGCTGGAATGACTAACCCTTAGAAACTTGGAGCTGGGACTGGCACTTGTGAGGAGGGGGGTGCCGGCCAGCCAGCAGGTGCTCATGTCTCTCAAGGGGCACCAGGAGACAGTTTCTGTGAGTGTTGGAAAAATTACAAATTGGAGTCAACTTCTGCTACTGAAACAAACTGCCCTGCTGTGGTGTAGCTGACAGGCACAGAGGGTGGATAGGGGCAGCAAGTCCTTTCTTCCTCCTCCAGGCTTGCTGTCTCTCTATTGGCAGCGCCTAAAGGAAGCTAGCTGGTAGAAGAGAAAAGTGGCTTGTAAGGGCCCAGCCTTAGCATCACGAAGTAGAGATTAGGATAGTGAGCTTCAGGCAGGGAGACAAGAGCTTATTAAGCAGCGCAGATATGATTACCAAGAGGTCAGAGTACTGGTTACTATAAGGAAGGAGGGAGATGGTGTTCCCTGGAGGAACCATTTAGGGATGAGCTTCTTTCCAGGATGCAGGCAATTTTTGATTTCTTGATGGAGGTGGTGGTCACATGGGTGTTTGGTTTATAATCACCCACCATGCTATATACCTGTGTCCTATGTACTTTGCTGTGTGTGTTATTTTTTCACAATTAAAAATGAAGTAAAAATTTTAATGGAAGAGCTGGGGAGGAGAACGATGTTGCTGTAGACTGGAAAGTCAGAGGAGAGCTCTCTGATAGGGGGCTATTTGAGCCTAGCTTGAGTAATCAGAGGGACCAGCCATGTCCAGAGCCTTTCTGGCAGGGGATGTGGGTACCCTACATCTTATGAATGCAAGCCTGGCGGCAGTGTGCAGCTGGCCCGGAGGAACGGGAGGGACCAGAGAAAGGGAGGCAGCAAGAGGCTGCTGCTGTGGAAATTGTAAGGAGCAAGCAGAAGTGGACCTGGCTTTGGGGGTGACCCTGGTAGTCAGGTGCTGAGCAGTCCCTTACCCATGGGAGGGCCAAGGAAATGCAGCTTGCCACTCTGACCACACGCCTCTTCAGTCCCAGCCTCCTGGAAAACATCCCTAAGTGCTGAGAGGTGATTCTGGGACAGAGAAGCCAGCAGATGGACCGGCTCCAGAGAGAGTCCCTGAGATTTCTGAAGCAGTTCCAGTTGGCTTTCCTGGAGCTGGCAGAAGCTTCCAGAAAGAACAGCAAGATTCGATCTTGTGCTGTCTCATTTCCCTCTTTCCTCTCTCCTTCCTAAAGCCTTATCATTCTTACTAGTTCCTTCTCCCTTCCTTCTTCCCTTCTCCCTCCCTCCCTCCCTTTCTTCCTTCCTCTCTCCCTCGCTTTCACCCTTCTTCCCCACCTCACTTTCACACATTAGCTCACCCACAGCCATAACGCCGTGTATATAAACATACACACCCATGTGTCCACCTTCTACACACACACATTATTCATGTCTCCACACACACACGCACAAACTGAAACGCAATATATGCAGATTCATTCATACACATCTCACATGTATTCCTTGTATGCCTGCAAATCACTTTAAAGTTTAGCTTTCAAGCTCATAGCCTCTTTGCAAGTCAGGTGAAGAACTTGAGACTCAGAGAAGTCGAAGAATGTCTTCAAGGTCACAGAGCTGGGAAGCAGTAGAGTGTGGACTAGCTCTCAGGTGCAAATGAAGCTTCAGCCACACCCTCCTATCCCACAGGATTTTAATTGCCTTCCCAAGTGGCTATACCCACCAGCAGTAGTTGATAGCACACATTTCTTCATATCCTCACCGTTTGATATTATCAAACCTTTTTTGCCACCTGATGGATTAAGAATAGCATGTCATTGTTTTAATTTACATTTTGGAGGGAGCTTTCTCAGAAAAATTCCTGGGTCCCATTATCAACCATTCTGGTCTGAGGCCAAGAACCTACGCAATTTACAAATTTCCCAGGTGATGCGAAGCAGGATATGGAAGCGAGTAGCCTAATTTCCATAGGGTGACATCCCTTCCAGCTCTATTGCTCTATGAACCTGGGACACCTGCCTCCTCCCGGCTGGAACTTGTTTAGGTCCAGTGTCTACACCATCTTTGCCACTCACAATGCTTTTTTCTCCTTGAGGGAAGATTTTTAAGGCAGAGGGAGTCCTGGCAAGTGTGGCCACTTACTAAGTTGGCTCTTGAAACGGTATTTCAGATGTCTCACTGGAGAAATCCTATGCCTCAGAAAGAAGAGACTAGCTTGTGCAAACAATCTGTTGTTTGCTCAGTACCATGCTGGGTTTGCTGGATACAACTTTTACGAGGTCATTTAAACCTCACAACAACTTTGGGAAAGTCTTGTCCCTATTTCAAAGATGAGGGAACTAAAGCTCAGAGGCTTAGTAACTTGCCTAAAGCCACACAGCTACCAAGGGGCTTCTGTCCAGATCTGTCTGGCTCCAAAATCTGTGCTCTTTTCATTGTCACCTGCCTCCAGATTAGGGTTTCTTAGGAGAAAAAGACCGTAAATCGCCAGCTCCTCCTTTCTACAGATGCTCAAAGGATTCGGATCACGTTGGCTCCCAACTCACACACCCTGCCTGCCTGAACTGCCCTCCTGACTCCTGGAGGTCTCTGGAAGGTGCAAGTATTTCATGGAAAGGGTATTATTTTATCTTCCTAAGCATGCAGTAGTTCGTCTGATTCAATCCTAGAGAGTTGTTCCTGAAAATATGGACTAAAGGGTAGATGGACTGGGAATACGAGAAAGGGGATGATTAAATTCTATCTCCGATTATCTCTGCTGCTTCTGTACTCTGGGATTCATGTGGAGAAAGAAAAATGTAAAAGTGACTTGTTGCACTAATTATAATCAGTTGTTCAATTCTTGAGCTTTTTTTTTTTTTTAAATCTGGGAAATTTTGAAAGAATGGTATATACCAAGTAACGATTCAAAAGTATTTGTCAAGTTTCTTGATAAAATAAGCAACATATTGTTCATTTAAAGATGAAACTCCCTTGATTCTACATTCCAGATTTCATTTTCTCCCTATCTCGTCCCCTGGCAACCTCAGTCTTCAATTTAGTTTATTTCTGCCTAATTCATGTTATACTTATATCTGTACGTATGTGTTAAATACATGTATCATGAACAAATAAAAGTTAAAAATTGAGTTTCTATAAATGGCATTATACTGTATCATTCCGCTCCCTGCAGAGCTCTTTAAAAGTTAAGAATCATGTCTTATTTAATCTCTGCATCCCTGGCGGCCTTATACATTCTAAATGCTCATTAAATCAGGAAGGGAAGGAGGGAGGATGGGAGGAAGGAGGGAAAGTCTTTTAAGTCAAACCTTTTTGTGAGGCTCCCAATTACAAGTGAGGGTGATTACAAAGGCCTGCCATGTCCTCCATACCATGAGTTTCCTGACTCTGAGAACTGTTTGCGTCCCTTTAGAGCAGACATCCCTCCAACCTTTGATCTGCTCACCATCCTCTTCTCCTGAGAAGACCCAGCCATGGCTCCAAGAAGTTTCAGGCCACATAGCTGCCTAACGTGCTTAGTTCCAGTGTGGCCCAATCTCACTGTTCATAAATCAACCAGCCAAGGCTGAAGTTTGCATTACTCTATCTCTCAAAAACCCTCAAGGATTTGGGGAATTTGCTGCTAGTCAAACAGTTGTCTTCCCTCCTTTCCTTCTCCCACTCTGTCTGTCTCTGTCCCTGTCAACCGCAGAGTGCCTTTCTTGATAAATGTCTCTGGCTCACTGAGTATCTTTCTTTCTGAGTATCCCTTTCTGTCTCTGATTCAAAATTATGCCTGCCTTCCTTCAGCCCCAGCATCTACCTTCCTGCTCTTCCTCCTTTCCTCCCCCAAGTCCAGCTGCAGCCATAGATCCAGGATCCCAGCTGGGCCATAGATCTCCCCGTTACTGCTGTTCTTTCCCTCTCGCTTTTAAGAATGCTTTTTATGGTGGCTTCTAGCACAAACAGCTGGTGGAGCTTGTTTGCGAAAACCTCCGGGAACAGATGCTCTGGCAGTCCACAGAGTCTTCTTCCCTCTGCAATCTGAGATGGATGGAGGAAGAAATTCATTCATTCATTAACCCATTAAACAAATATTGATTGCTTTCCTATGATGTGCCAGTCTCTGAGGCGGATGCTGGGAATGTAGCAGTAGGTAAAACAGCCCTTATAGAATGTACAGTCTAATGGGGGAGGTAGATATAAATCTAATGGTCACTTAAATATATATAATAAATGATGATCAATACTATGAAAAATGGCCCACAGTGTTCTAATAACAGTCAACATCTATTGAGTGGTAATTATGTAACTGGCACATTGTAAGCATTTCACATATGCTTATCTTAACAAAAACTTCCATACTTCTATTTTACATATGATGAAACTGAGCAACAGAATGGTTAAACAACTTGCTCGTGTGCACACAGCTTGTGAGTGAGAGGGCCAAGATTTATACATAATTTGGGAATTGGGGGAGCAAGAGGAGGAAAGCCTTCCCAGAGGCTCAGTTTCTTAAAGAAATTGAATTTTCTTCCCTAAGATCACATAGAGAACAGGAGGCAGAAACGGGACTATAATCCAGCCTCTTGAATCCCAAACTAATCCAGTTCTAGAGTCAAATAGGCTGGAATGTGAACACTGACTCTGTTGTTAAACCCCTGGGATTTCCTACAAAATAAAGGATGGCAGTAGGAAGATGTGGGGAGTAGGCACTTCCTACTAAGGTGAGCCCGTGGCGGTTGAGTGTCCTACCCTGGGACATCCTTGGGGATAGTAAGCTCCTTGAAGAAAAGACCGAATCGTGTTCTTCATTGCATCCCTGGCACTTAATCATTATTGGAAAATGAATGCATGGATAAGTTGAATTAAATGTAAGTAAATTAAGTGAAAAAGATAGAACAGATGGAAACTTCATGTTTATTCCAGTAATTTCATTTCTTTCCACTCTCACTAACACCAGCCAAGAGTGTGGAAATATCCTGCCAGGTATTTGGCTGGGTCAGTTTCTACCCTTTCTTTTCAATCTGCATATCCAAAATGTTTTCCTGCTGTTTCATAACACTCTCTTTTATATATATATAGATATATTTTTTTTCCCAGTTTTTGCTGATTCAGTTAAGAGCTGAGTTTGATCTAGAAACCTTACTTCTTAAGTCTCTTTTGATAAAACAGTCCCCAGAGTACCTATCTCTTTAAAACCTCTTTATGAGTTTTGGAGCTGAGTAAAATGCCAACCACTTTCAGGATAATTACACTGGAGCAGACACATTGTTCCTGGAATCTGTTTCCCAATCTGGGTAAACAGAGCCTGGTCCTTTTTATGTTCTTGTAATATGCACTGCTTCCTCCTTCATTTTTTTTCTCTATCTGGAGAGCTGCCTGTGGGTTATTTAATCTCTGGACCCGAGAAGGAGGAAAGACTTATTTGGGACAGTATCTTCTATAGGAAATTTGGCTATGAAGGGGCCTGTGGCTGGGGGCAGGGCTGACTTTGCTGATTCTGCTTCATTCCGTGGCTTTCTCTGTCTCACAAAGAGAACAGAATGCCAAGAAGCACTCAGCAACCTTAGAAAAGAATCAAGTGAACCCACCAACTCAAGAGCCTTTAGGCTGAAACAATCAAAGTAATGCCTGCTGTACCATCTTTTTTACAGATGATATGTTGGATAAGAACACAGGTGGGGATCAAGCCAGTGGTTCCAGCCATTTAAATTAGCTGTGTGACCTGGGACATGTGACCTAAGCTCTGGTGGCATCAATTTTCCCATCTGTGTAATGAGAATAATAATACTATTTATCTCAAATGCTTATTATAAGAATAAAATTAGGCAATACCTTTAGAACAGTGCCCAGAATATAATAAATATCTGACATGATGACGATGACAGTGATTATGGTGATGATGATGGTGATGGTGATGATGATGATCCATGAGGTGTAAAACACTTTCACATTCATACTTGCGTGTGATCACATTTTCCTTGCTCTCTTAATAGAAGACCTGAATGAGAATCATATTCTTCTGATTCTCAGTCTCTATGCTCCTTTATTCTGGGTCATTCCAAAGGGTTTTGACTTATTCTCTGTGACTCCCAGGACAAGGAGAAAGAAGCAACAGGAAGACAGATTTCAGTTCAAAATAGGGAGATTTCTTTTTAACGGTTAGAGGTATCAAAAATGACTGTCTCAAACAAGGAATATGTTTCCCGTCCCTGGCGGCACACATGCAGAGGTTGGCCAGCCACCTGCAGAGGATGTTGTAAAGGAAATGGAGATGTTAGACTTGGTGGCCTTCCAATCCTGACAGTCTGAGTTTCTCATATGAAAAGGAAGTGTTTATTTCTGCCAGCTCCAGACTCCTCATTATTTTTCTGAGAAATCCCATGGGGCTTGAGAGTTTCATCTGCTGTTCTAGCCCTCACACTCAAACTTATTTGACTTCAGAACTGGATTTTTTAAGATTCAGGAGCCTGGATTCTAGTCCTATTTCAGTTTCCTATTCTCTAAGTGATCCCAGGAAAGAAAATTCTGCAGTTTGTGCCTACCCAGAAAAAAACTCCCATTTCTGGAACAGCTCCTCCATTTCCCTCTGAGGACCACTCCTCCCCTACTCTCAGTCCATGTGGCTCTAGTGAGATTGTCTCAACTCCATGGTCAGCACATGACCCAAGTCTAACCATGAGCTGTGCCAGCCCCCTGGCTACAGTAATTGCTTCAGGAATGGGCATCTGATTCAAGTTGGACCCATCAGAATCCATCCTTAACCTTTTGCTAGAAAAAGAGATGCTTTTTTTCCATGGAGGTTGCTAAGCTGGTAACATGCAAGGTTGGATTTTCTGGGGTCCTTCACATGGGCAGAGCATGCCTGAAAATGAAGTCAATACAGAGAAAAGCAAAGTTGAGAAGTGGTGAGCACAAATCCTGATGATATCATTCAGTGCCTGGCTCTAGCAGTACCTGAAATTGGACCTACAGCTAGAGTTTCTGGGTTATGCTAACCAATAAATTCTGGTTGTGTTTGGCTTTTAAGTTTTTTGATGAGTGCATGTATTGTTTGTTTCTCAGACAGATTTGCCTTGGATTCCAACCACCCACAACCAAGAGTTTCAACAAACACCTGTGACAATGTGCTGCAGGGGGTAAGTCTTAAGCTGCACCCTTCCCTGCATCAAATATGCCTGGTAAGATCTAGTAAAGACTGAAAATTATTTGATGTGACTCTGCAGAAAACCTTGAGGGTCTTAACCAGAACCGTCAATGCCTTAATGAGAGTGAAATTAGGGGCCACAGCAGTCATTTTCATAATGATCTCTTCTAGTCCTTATGTATAAGTCTAGTCTTTACCAGCATTTTCAGGGTCGACCCCTTCCTCCTTTTTTAGGGGATGAAATTAGCACTTATCCACAAAATATCAAAAGCACTTATATGCCAAGTGTTATATTAGATTGTGTTTGGGAAACAAATATATGCAAGATATTAAGAAGCTCACAATAAAACCAGGACACACTATTTGTAGTGAACTTTTATGTAACCAACCGAATGTGCCTGGCATTTTACTGATTTAAAAAAAAAACACCAAAACTCACAATAGTACTTTATTAGTTTCCTTTTGCTATTGTAATAAACTACCACAAACTTAGTAGTTTAAAACACACAAATTTATTTTCCTGCAGTTCTGGATATCAGAAATCTGAAATGAGTTTCTCTGGACTAAACTCAAGGTATCAGCAGGCTGCGTTCCTTCTGAGGGCTCTAGGGGAGAATCTGTTTCTCTGCCTTTTTCAGCTTGTTCACAGCCCCTTCGTCTATCTTCAAAGCCAGCAGTTTACCATCTTCAGTCTCTTCTCTCTTTCTGACTCTAACAATCCTGCCTTCCTCCTATAAGAACCCTTGTGATTATATTAATCCCACCTAGATAATCCAAGATGATCTCCCCAAGTCAAGATCCTTAATCGTATCTCCAAAATCTCTTTTGCCATGTAAGGTAACATATTCACAGGTTCTGGGGATTAGGATGTAGACATCTTTGGGGAGCTGTTATTCTGCCTATGACAATTAAAAATAAGTATTATAATTATTATTGTCCCCATTTTATAGAGAGAAAAACTAAGGCTTAGAGGGGTTAAGGTAACCCTTCTGATAACTAGTTAAAACCAGAGCCTTCATTAATTCCCAGGGGGTTCTGATCCAGAGTGCACTTGTTTATTCATTGTTATTTTCCCTGTCAACTTAAACATTTATAGATTTTAAAGTCACACTGAACTGGGCAAGTCACTTAACTATCTCATGCCTTACTTTTGCCATCTGCAAAATGGAGCTAATAATCTTATGTTTATGAACTTTTGAGGTTATGCACATGGCACTCTTGGTACTGCACCTGACACAGGGCAGGTGCTCAATATGTGGCCACCGCTCCTAAAACTGTTATGCAAGGAGTAAGGATGGCAGGGACCTGAAGAGACAGATACAGTGCCTCTGAATGCGGAGAGGGGTCCCATCCAAGGAGGAAAGGCTCACCTTTGGCTGAGAAGAGTTGGTTCTCCAAGGACAGCTGTGGGACTCAGGTTTTGGGGGAGGAGGGAGTGCTTCCTGCCTGCTTTAGACCACAGGTGAACACAATACAGTGTATATATATGTATGTGTGTGTACACACACACACACACACACACACACATATACATGCATGCCATACTGTTAAATTTTGCCCCTGAAACTTACTGGATTTTGTTAACCAATATAAAAAAATAAATGAAAATGAAAAATGAAAAATCTTAAAAAAAAAAAAAAAGAACACAGGTGAGAAGACAGCTAGCTAGGTTCAGACATCTGGGGGAGCAAGCCTAGGGCCAAACAAGGCTGGGGCTCTCATTGTGATTGGTGGCAAGATGAGCAGATTTTTTTAAAAACCTACCATCCCGGCCACTCATTACTTTCTCAGATGTTTGACAACAGGCATGTCAACCCAACCAATCAAGACAAATTATTGGCCAGTCCCCACTTTGAGCAAATGTAGTTGGGGAGCAGCCACCCTCCTCTGCCCTGCAGAACTTTGCTGCCAGGTGAGCCCTCCCTCCTCGTCCCCTGCTGAGCTGGTTTGCGACAGAGGCCATCTTGCAGCAGAAGGACAGCAGGATTTATCACGGCCCTAACTTGCCCATTTGTCTTCACTCCGAGGGTACTGACAGGGGAGTTTCCAGGGACCGCACTGAAGCATGCTTGAGTTCTTGACAGAGACACATGGCTGTGATTACACGCGACGTTAGGCACAGTTACTGCAAGGCACAGCAGCTCCAAGTCCTCTCTTGAGCACAGTCTCAAACTGACTCTACAGCCTTCTTTGCCTCCAGCTTTTATAAATTATGTGTCAAGATATGGAAGGAGGGGAGGTTCCTCTTTCTCAGAGGTGGAAATGAGTGTTGACACAATTGAATGGGGCAACTGGGAATGATCTTCATCACCAGCGTCCTGTCCTAGGACACAAAGGCATTCATTCCTTTCTCAAACATGATACTCAAACTAAGATCCCCTCGGGAAAGGGAGTGTGAAGATACAATGTGAAGGAAAGACAGAGCGTTTCCTAAGGTGAAAAGTAGAGGAAAAAGAAGATGCAATCACAGAGATTTTTAAGGCCATGAACTCCAGCTCCTGAGCTAAGGTTTAATTTCTTTCCTATCTCTGTCAGGTATTTATCTGGCATTCGCTTGCACACATTCATTGACAGGGGGCTCTCTTTGGGCAGCTTATTCTATTCTTGGGCAGCTTTGACTCTTAGAAACGTTCTTCAGCCTCCTGCAGCTGCTCTTGGTTCAGCTTTTCAGTCCACTTTCCTACTCGCAGTCTTTCTCTAAGAGTTGCTTGCCTCTTGCATGAGAATCACCCAGGGAGCTCTTTAAAATGTAGACTGTTCGGCCCAACCCCAACCCGCTGAATCAAATGCCTGAGGCAGGGGCCTCGGGATCTGCATTGGTCAGGGTGCATGATCTGTAAGAGTTGCAGACTCCTGAAATGAATTAGAAGGGTATCCACAAGCCAAGACTGTCTAAAGGGAAAGGCAGAAACCCAGAGGATAAACTTCTCCAAGTTGTCAAACTGTGCCAAGGGAGGGCTGGTTGTGGAAGAATCACCTAACAGCTAACACTGCACCCACCTGTGGAGGCACAGGCCTAAAGGCTTTGGCATAACCCCTCTATACGTAGTCTCTACAATGATCTCCAGTTGACAAACAAGGAAACTGAGGTTTAGAAATGTGACTTTGCCCAAGGAAATGTATCTGGAAAGTGTCAGTGCTGAGGTTTGTCTGACTCCACACCCCTTATCAACATCTGACAACCTGATGGGAACCCCAGATGTAAAACTCCCGAGGTCCAGACTTCTTCCTTTATCTCAATAAGCAGACTCTAAGTTGCAGCCATTTAACTATAGAACTGGTTTTCACCCTCACCTCCTAGGAGGAAAGAGATTCCTCCAAGCTCTTTTGAGGAGTACTGGCCAGTGCCCAAGGGGGGGACTACTTGGAACATCCAGGTGATGATTATGCCCTGGGAGAACAACACAGACCCTCAGGGAGCAGTCTCGCTTCCGTAGGCTGCCCACCTCACCTGGTCACTCCTATAGACAGGCCCACACCAAACATGTCTGAATAGTTAGAAGTTATAAATTAAGATAAATAATAAAAAAATACAGGTTCTATCTTAATTACTTTGACAAATATTATTTCATCGTGGCCTGGAAAGCCAAGTTCACATTTAGACTTTGAAGGACCTCCTCCTTGGAACGTGGCAATGTGGGAGAGCTAGCCCCCAGCCCTGGCTTCAGGCACGGCACCTTTCTCTTTCTGCTCCCAACTCTGCCCCACTCCCAAAGGCCTCATGAACTTGTGTGTGACACCATAGCCTGCACACCCCATCTCTATCCACCTGTCCTGCAATCAGCTGTACCTTGGCCCCCCCTTGTGCTGGGCAGAGTCTTTGGGGGAGTCTGTCTTGCCCTGTCTGCTCTGGTCATGGTCCCTGGCCAGCTAGCTCCGTCCCCTGAATCCATTTGCTGCAGCAGCTAATCTTAGGGGCTGGGATGGGAGAGGGCTCAGGATGCTGCAGCACCTCAGGCCGCAGGCATTAGCATTGCCACTCAGCTGCCTGGGGGCCTGCAATCCCTGCTCTCAGCCTGGCACCAGGCCTGGCAGAGGGGGCTGGGAGGCAGCTCCTCCCACGGCAAATGAAGCACCAGGCAAGGAAACGAAGTATTGAGCTATTGCTCCAGGCCACAAATGAGAGAGGACATTAGGTAGGGTGGGGTGGGGAGAGAATCTTATACTTTAGGCAGGGAAGGAGGCCAGCTAGATCATGAGATCATATCTACTTCACACCTCACTTGAAATTTGCCTATGAAATCTTATCTGTGGGTTTTTAAAATACTGTAATGTCTCTCACTTGGGAATGATATCAGCTGCAATCTTACAGGTCAGTGATGATCAAAATGCCATCAGGACCAGGAGCATCAGCTTCACCAGTTGTTAAACATGGAGATTCTCAGGCCCCGGTCTGACCTACTCAATCAGAAACTCTGGATGGGTCCTAGCACTGTGTTTCACAAGACCTACTGAAGGTTATGATGTTCACTGAAGTCAAGAACCACTGATACAGGTGATGCAGTCATTGATTGTTTCAGAGCTGAGCAGCGATTCCATGAGAGTGTGTTCATTCAACAAATTTTTATTGAGAGCCAAACACTGTATTAAGTGCTGGGGATTCAAGATACCATCTCTGCCCTTGAATTGCTCATAGTCAAGCTCAGAAGCAGGCAAGTAAACAGATCACTACACTAGGATGTGACAAATGCTAACACAGGACAGGTGAAGGATGTCGTGTGGCAGAGGAGTGTCAGATAAGACTTCCCAGAGGCAGCTCCGCCTTCATGGGAACTTGGAGAAGCAGGCATTGTCAGATGCAGAGTGGAACACAGTAATGTGTTCCAGTGACAAAGACTCTCCTTGATCAAAGTTTAGTATGCTCCTCCGAGCCCTCTCTTTGGCTAGACCTTGACCTTGGCCCCCATCCTGTCTGTGGTCTACCTAGCCCAGTGTTAGCAAAGAATCCTGCCAAGTCATCCTCTCACCCTTAAGATCTGATCAAATGCTTCATCCCTCACCCTTGATGTCTAAGCCCTCACCTAGGCCACTTTAGCAAGAATCCCCTACCCTTGGTGCTCCATTTAATAATTTTCCATCTACTGACACCCTCACTCTGCCCGTTGGCTAAAGATCTCCAGCTGTCTTGGTTGTATTGTGGGTTGAGCCCTGTCTCTCTCCCCTATTGCAATACTCCTATTATAATAGTCTCAAATAAGTCTTCCTTACAGTTTAACAAATGTCAGAGTAAACTTTTCTTTAACATTGGATAGGGGAGCAGTTGTGCAGAGGCCTAGAGGAAGGAAAGGACATGGCCTAGACTGTGCAGGCCATTAGCATGGCTCACAGGTTAGAGTGAGTGTGAGTGAGAAGTAAACAGAATTGTGAGGCCCTCCGGGAGCTGGGTTTGTCCTGAAGGAAGTGGTATCAGGGGAAGGTTTTAAGCAGAAGAGTAGCATGGCTAGGTTTTTGTTCTACAAATCTCTCTCTGGCAGGCTGCCTCATGTGAATGGATTAGGGAGCCCAAGCCTGGAGCCCAAAAGGGCCAGTGAAGCCGTCCCAAGGGGAGAAGTGGTGGTAGACAGAACTGGAGTAGGGTGGCTGGTTTGAGGGAAGTAGACATCTTTGAGATCAGTGTATAGAGGGGGCCACACATCAGAATTACCTGAGAGAAGTTTTAAACATATACTTGCCTGCATCCCCATCAGAACCACCGAATCAGAAACTCAAGTATCCATATGTTTCAAAAGCTTCCCTGGTCTTTGATTCACAGGCAAAGCTAAGAATCTGAGATAGAAGGTGAAGAAGTGACAGGGTGACAGAGGAGGGCAGAAGTGATGAAGAGGAAGGAGTGTGAGTGTGTGTGTGTGTGCGTGCGCGTGTGTGTGTTGGTGGCGGCGGCCCCCAGGAGTCAGTGGGAGTCATCAGAGATGTCAGTTACTTCGTTTTCAGAAGGCAAATCACGAGACTGAAATTCAGGAGTCAGGGTCTGAAAGCTTCATCCTCCTTCGTTAAGGAGATTCTGGGTTTTGAGGAACTAAACCTCACATAAACATACCATTTGATTAAAAGGGTTGAATTAAGACTCATTCATTCACTTATTCATTCAAGAAATGCTTACTGAGCACCTATTATGTGCTGGCTGCTTTGCTAGGTGCTGGGTGAGCAAAATCGGAGATGGTCCCAATCTAAAGGGTGAGGCCAACTTTATATGAGTAACAACTCTAATGTAAAATTACAATTGTGCTAAGTGCCATAAAGGCAAAATACTATGAAAACATATAATAGGAGATGTGACCCAGACCAAGAGGTCTGGAAGTCTTCCCTAAGACAGTGTCACCTGACCAGAGGTGCAAAGGATAAATAAGAACTCGCTGGGCTAAAAGGGAGGAGGGTGCTACAGGCAGGACAGCATGCACGAAGATCCTGGGCAGGTGGCCTTTATCTTCACGTGTTGGGCTCTTCACAACTATCCAAGCCCAGATTCTCCAGGCTATGGGAGAAGCCTCCCAAGTAGCAGTTGCTGAGACCCCTTCCTCTGAAAGCCCACTTTGGAATATGTGCTAGCAGAGTACCCCAAGTTTCCTGTGATGGGGAGATGGCCAGAGGCCTGTGTGGAGCTTCCTTGTGGCCTCCCACAGGCTGGCACGACAGGCCCAGGTGTGTGAGCTGAGACGACCTTGCAGCAAGGTCATTCACTGTCTCTACTGGGGAAGTGCTTTAACATATGCTCTGAAGCGATTCTCCTTCAATTTCTATTTTATAACCCCTTGTTCCCTCTTCAGAGGGAGGCTGTATCTCTAAAAAAGTCAGGCTGACATTGCAGGCAGCAAGACTTCACCTGACTGAAATGCCTTAGTCATCTCCCACCTTTGGGCTGCTAAGTATCTCTGCATTTATTCTGTTGCACAGATGTTTATCAGATACCTGCCAGGTGCCCATCATGTAGCTGGGTGCTATGGTGAATAGCAATGGATAAGAAGAAAATTTGGGATGGCCTTTCCATCACTCAGCTCACAGGTGACCTCACATAACCAGTCAACAGACATTTGTAGAGTAGAAACAAGGAATTGAGGTTTGAATTATTTTGTCTCACCCTAAGAGACTTACTTTGTTACTCCTTTATAGGCCCAGTCTCCAAATACAGTCACATTCTGAAGTAGTAAGGGTTAAGGCTTCAATATATTAATGGAAGGAGTGTACACAATTCAGCCTATAACAGTGTCCGTAAGTCATTTTGCCCCCCAGCACCTAGGAGTCTATTGCTATGGTATTTTGAGGCCTAGGGTCAAGTATCAGGCACATGTCTAGGGTAGATAGTGTCACCTGGGCCTACAGGCTATAGCATTGGCACAGGTTGAGTGGTCCCAGCCATTCCTAGAAATGCCCACATCCTTCTCCAAGTCCTTGCCTACTCAGATAGATGACTGCTCACTGCATGAGGGTCCTGGGTTCAGGGCACCAGGACCCCTCTTGGATTGTTCGCCTATTCAATTGCGAGATGGTGGGTAACTCACTTCTTTCTTCCTTAATTCCCTCCTTGATAAAATGAAGTTGTTTGTCCTAAAAGACTTGAATTCTAATCCCTGCTCCTTCTTCCTCATCTTTGCAGTCTAGGAAGCTTGAGCTTTTATCGTCTGGTGTCAGAAACCAGACAGCAGTGTGTGTCCAACCCAACTTTCTAGGGACTCCTCCACTCTCATGAGACAGATGCAGTCTGAATCTACCACTGCTTCAAGATCTAGCGGTCTTGCCTACCCAGCATCTGTCCATCTACCCTCTAGACATAAGACCTTAATTTTGCTTCATGGTAGGGGTGAGCAGATGACCCAGACCTAGCCAATGAGGCTCAGTCATGGTATTTTAGTGAAGCTATTGGAAAAAAGAAGTCAGCTTCCTGTGGCATTGCTAGCCATCAGGATAATGTAAACCTGGAGCTATTGGCAGGTGCCCTGTCACATGGAGAAAGTAGGCTGCCTGAGGGCAAAGAACATATAAAGAAGCAGCAGAGCTGAGGGAGTTTCTGGGGCTTAATGACGTCCTTTGAACACCTGTATCTTGCTGTATCTGAAGAGATATCTACCCTGGGCTTTTCATCAAATAAGGCAATAAATTCCTTTCATTCTTTTTCTCTTCCTCTATTTATTTGTTTGTTGCCAAAATCTTTTTTGAGCTAGTTTTCTTTAACTTTTTGAATATTTATCTTCAAGAAATTATTTTTATGTCCCTTTTTTTTTTCCTGGCAAACTTCTACACATCTTCAGGATCCACCCAAAGGCACTTCCCCTGTGACCTCTCCCATATGCCCCTCAGCAGAATTAGAAGTTCTCTTCTGTGAGCTCTTATGGCAGCCCGTACCTTTCTCCAATAAAACACTTACCATGTCATCTAAAGCTCCTGCATACCTATCTGGTCAGATACCTATGTTTAAATGTTTGTCTCTGAACCTCTAGTGCCTGGATCAGGGGCTGACACACAGTTTGTGTTCAATGAATTAGAGAGCGAATAAATATATAACCCGCATCCTTCTGCTATGGCATCGGCCCTCTTTCTGTTGCTCAGAAGAAATAGAAATCAATTTGTTTCTCTGCTCGACTCAGAGTAGTCAGTTTAATCAACTGCGGGATGGTGGGTTTTAGTTACTGAGCTAGGTACATGCTCAAAAGCAATTCCAATTTTAAGGCTGCAGTGTCGTCAGTGCTTTTACACATTTCTCTGCCTCACTGCTCATCCCTCTTGTATTTACTCTGGAATCCATATGGTGCAGGGGCCTGGGAGGGAGTAGACCTGGGTTCTAGTCCCCTCTCAGTTTCCTCTGAATTTGTGGAGTCTCTCCACCTTCACAATAAAGGGGCTGGACCCGATCAGGAGTTGGAACTTCCAAGACCAACATGGGCTGTCGTGACAACTTCGCCTCAGTGACCACTCAACCCCAGTTTGTTATGGCCATGCAGGGAAACAGGCCCAGCACCACCAGATCTTGTAATTTTTAAGAGAACATGGGAGTGTAGATTCTTATATAAAATGCATGCTTTGAAAAAATATTCGTAGGCCTAGGCCGTGAAGAATCAAAGTACTCTCATACATTGCTTGTAGAAGGACAAAAGGATTTGGCTCCCATAGTCAACAACTGGGTAATATCTTTCAAAACTAAAGGAGTGATTACACCTTGATCCAGCCAATCCTACTTCTAGGAATTTCCCACAGAGATTCACCTCCACATTACAGAACAAGATATGCACTAGGTTATTCTTTATGGCATTATTTCAATAGCCCCAAATTGAAAACAACTCCAAAAGCCCATCCACAGGGGACTGTTGGAACTTTGGTTTATTCACACCATGGAGTACTTTGCAACTGGAAGAAAGAATAAGACAATCTCTGTGTATTTATATGAGTGATCTCGAGAATCATTGATGTGATAAAAACAAAGTGCAGCACAGAATATAGAAAGGTGCTCTTCAAACTCAAGTCCCCCAGCTGAGGACAGAGGGCATTTGCAAAGGCTACTGCAATGGCTCTCCCCTTTCTCTCTGCATCTGGAAATATAGGTCAGTGGAGCTCTCCCAATGTGTGTGTGTGTGTGTGTGTGTGTGTGTGTGTGTGTGTGTGTGTGTGTGTGTGTGTGTCTGTGCGTGTGCATGTGCATGCACGCATGTTTGAGCCAACGTTCAGGCCTCCCACAGGAAGCGGCAGGGACTTGTTTACTGCAGACCTCCTACAGGGACAAGCACCACCCAGAGGGCCATTGGCAAACCCAGTGTCTCATTAGAACACCCTGGGCGAGTCATGCTAGTGTAATTTTGCAAAAAGTGTATTGGACTTGGATACCAACAGTATTAGATTCGAATACTAGCTCTGCCCCTAACAGCCATGAGAGCCTTTCTTCTTCCTCCCACTTAATGCAATTCGTATGTGTGTTCAATCTTATAATGCCTTTCCACCACTAGACCATGAGCCCTTTGAGACTGTGAATGATCTGTTTGCCCACTACTGAATTGCTAGCACTTCCCGTAGTCCCTGGCATGTCATAGGTTTTTAATAAATATCTCTTGGATGAATGACTAAAATGGATAAATGGGTGATGTACATAGAGAACTTAGCTTACTGCCTATGCATGTGTTCAGTTACAGGTAGTAGCAGGTTACTTAATGTTAGGATGATTACAAGTTGTATGACGTAGAGAAATTAATGAAATCCCTGAGCCTCGGTTTCCTCATCTGTATTATGGAAGCAGTAATACCTATTTCCAGGTGTTGTTGTGAGCATTAATGAAATAACATATACAAATCAGTATGTGTTTTGGCACATGAGATAATAAGTGATGGTTATTATTAAAGAGAAACAGCATGAAATAAGTAGATAAATCAGGCAGATCCCCCGATTGAAGTTAAAATGCGAAGAGGCTCTGCCTTGCACCTTCCACTGTCCTCCTGTGTAGGGTAGCCATTCATTCTTCAACAAGTGCTGGTTAAACAGACTACGTGCTGGACACCATGCCAACTGTTAAGAGTAACATCAAAAATGAGCAATTAATAAGTCTGTGCTGCTTTTTGCGGTGATGAAAATGTTCTAAAATTATGGTGGTTGCATACAACTTGGTGAATATACTAAAAACCATTGAATCGTACACTTCAGTGGACAAATGAATTGTATGCCATGTAAATTATATCAATAAGGCTGCTATTAAAAAAAAGATAGACCTATGTCTGCCATTTCTTACCTGTGTGACTTTGGGCAAGTCACTTCACCTCTCTGCTTTAGTATTCTCTTCTGGAATATAGAATAATAATAGAACCTATTTCATAGGGTTTTGGTGAGGATTTAAAAAGATGTTTGAAAAGTACTAGCTTAGAGTTTGTCATGTAATAAGAGCTCCATAAATGTTAGCCAACATCATTACCATCATCTTTATTAATATGTAAATGCTAAGATAGAAATTATGTAATTAGTATGGAAAAAAGAGGAAGGGGCTCTTAGCTCCACTGGATGGGAGCAGGAAGGAGGCAGAGAGGAAGTGAGGGAGGAGGAGATGACATCTAAGCTGAGTGAGAATTCGTCTGCGCAGAAGGATGTGAAGAATGTGAAGCCCTGGACATGGGAACAGCATGAGCCCACTGTTCCCACTACTGAATCGCTAGCACTTCCCATAGGCATGGGGGTGAGAGACACCATGGTCAAGGGAAGGACCTACTAGCAGTTTCGCACAAGGTGCACGACTAGCAAATTGAACTTTGCTGTGAAGACAATGGGGGCATGGCAAGCAGAAAGCAACACGGCAATTTTGCCTGCCAAAATATCACTACAGTGGGGAAGATGAATTTTAGGAGATGAAGGACTGAAATGGCAGAGGAGTTAGGAGACTATTGCAGCAATCCCAGTGAGAGGTGATAAAGGCTTTAACTTGGACTTTGAGATTAAGATACCAAGGCTAGGGTTCCTTTGATCATAAGGAACAGAGACTCATAACTTCAGGGAAAGGTTATACAAGAAGAAACCTCACAGAAACCCCAGTGCAGGTATCCCAGAAACTAGGACTGGAACAAGAAAAGCAGGAGTCAAGGTGGTTATCTTTCACAGTTTTCTATCTCAGCATTTCTTCTCCTCTGTCTCCTTTTGACCAATGCACTTCTTATATTACTCATTGTTCATGCTTTCCTGTAACTTCTCTTTGCGAGTGGCTTTAGAGTAATCTCTATGCTGAAGCTACCAGAACTTCCACCTTCAGGGACCACCACCTCTTCCCTCTGGGGCGCTTGATTCCAATTTCTTAGACAGGATCTGAGTGACTCTGCTCATTATTTTGATCCAGGTCAGGCAGATCATAACCCAAAGCCGAACCTATAGATGAAAGTGGGAGCTGGTCCACAAGGAAAAGACTTTGGCTGTTTCAAGTAGCAGGGTTCTGATAAGGGACTCTTCTTCAGACACCTGAAATACATCTCATATAGAAGGCCTAGAGGGGAAGTGATAAATTTAAATTTTATTAGGCAATAAAATCAGCATTATTAGGCAATTGTTTGGATGTGGGAGGTGAGTTGCAGTGAAGGCAAGGATAATGTCAGGGGCTGGACTGAGTAACTGAGTGATCTCTCAGCTCCATTCCGTCTATGGTGGTTTTATTCTTGGATTCTCAGGAAAGTTTCCACTTGATTCAGTCATGGTCTCCGGAGAAAACAGGTGGTTCCCTCACACTAGCAAATTTGAGGAGAGTTTAATAAGAGTTTAATAGGGTAACCGCAAGGGATAGTGTAGTACTTTTGAGCGACAAACAGCAGTGTGCTGTCCAGCCCCAGGCAGAAGGGTGAGAGGAAGGCAGTTCTCAGCATCCGGACAGGGAGGCCTGCCTGACATGAGCTGTGGCCTTTAGTGGTGGACACAGCCAACCTGCGGTAATAGGAAGCCAGAGAAAGAAACACACCTCCCTGGCTCCCCAAGTGCTAACGCCAACAGGAAGACAGAGAATAAGGAAGCCCATCGATGTATTCTATACAGCCTCCATAGGACGGAGAGGAGAAGCTCTGGAGGAGTAAAGGTTAAGATGTCCAGTAGTACATTCCTTGTGGTGGGGTTTATAGTCAATCCTCTTAGCAGTCCGAGCTGGAAGAGGCGACTACATCCTGATAGCTTCTACCTAAAAAGCACAGGATTGAAACAGGATTGTTCTAATTTGCTCGGGTAGGTCAGGTAACCATCCTTAGAGGAGTCACCGTGGCAGAAGGGGATAGTGTGCTCTGATTGGCTGAGCCGGAAGCTGTGGGTGGAGTCAGCTCTGATCCCACCTCCTAGCTGGAATGCGGGGAAAGTCAGATCCCCAAGGAAAATCCGGGTTTTGTTAACTGACCAGATAAAAAGAACAGATGTCCAATACTGCCCATACGAGTCTCGTTAAGGCCTTCTAACTGGGGGATTGTAGTTCCTGCTGGATGGATTGGGGAAACAGTGAGCCCAGCCACAAGGGATGGAGCTGTCCCCTCCCCTGGTCTCAGTTTCCCAGCAGGGATGAATCTTAACATTCTGTGGCTCAGCATTCACCAGCAAGTTGTTAACCAAGTTCAGCCCTCTCATCAAGAGTGCAAGCCCCTCATTGCCAGTAAAGACCACCAAGCTTTGTTTTCTGAATCCTTGCAGTTAAACCTAGGTGAGACTTCTCTGGACTCAATGAAGTTTGCTAGACGGTGCCACCTAGTGGAACATCACATGACCTGCTGCTTAGACAAGAAACCTTAGGAGGGTTTTACAGCCCCGAAAGCCTTTGAGCAGCGGTCCTCTCACCTGATTGGAGATTGAAATCAGCAGGGAATGGTTAAGTCCTAATCCTAGAAGTTCTGGCTTAATTGGCCTGAGGTGAGGGGTGGACATCCAGAATTTTGAAAGGTCCCCAGATGACTCTACCTCAGCCGAGGTTGAGACCACTGGGTTATAGAGTTCCTAGCCCTTTGTTTTACAAAGGTGCTTACAGATGGGAGTCACTCCTCCAAGACTCTCAGACTCCCAGGTAGCCCCCTTCCCCTGCACCCCACCACTCTCTCTTTTGTGTTTTTGCACAACATTTTTTTCTTTGTGCAAAAATGAATAGTAATTAAGCAGGAAGCACTGATATTTATTTCCCAAGCCCTGATATTTATTTTAGTGGCACTGCCAGGAGGAAGTTAACTCCCTGTATACCTGATATTTGCATATGCCCCTTCTGATTAATACTCTATTTGAGATGTACCCACCCAATGATGTAGTATATTTACTCTTTGAGATTTAAGGCTTTCTCTGTTTGCTCTTTCAAAATGTATCCTACTCAAGGCACCTTCCACATCCACTGTCTCGATTCAGTAGCATTTCCTTATAGTTGGCAGGATTGGCTTTAATTGGCATCTCACTGTGGAAATGACAAAGTAGATGCCAAGAGAGAGACAGGCAATTTTCTGTCTGGAGGTCATTTCATATAGGCATCCTGCAATCTCTTTCTTTTTATTCAGACTATGAGCTGAACCACCTGAGTGCTGTTGCATGTCTGGCTCCCCTTCTCCCATGCTACCTTGCAAGACTGAGTCCCAGAATTTTAGAATTAAAAAAAAAAAAAAACCTCAAAGGAGCATCTGATTCAACTGTTTTATTTAATGTAGCCATAGTCTATATTTACGTAGACATCTCCAGTTCCTGCTACCACAAACACTCATGGATCCATATATGATAAACCTGATGCTCAGATAATTTGAGGTTCTTGTCTGAAGCCACACAGAAAGTTAAGGGCAAAGTCTGAAATGGTTAGACCCAGTGGGGAAATTTCAGCCTGAGAACTTTTTTTCTCTTCCTCTATATTAGTTTGAGCCTTGTTAAGTGACAAACCTGGTAGCAATAGCAATTTGGGTCTTCGTTACCAGTGTTAATGAGTTTCCTGAGTGCAGGTGTTAAAGAGGTGAGTGCTTGATTAATTAATTGATTCATTCATTCATTTCCCAAATGTTTGCTGAGAACCTTTTGGGGGCCAGATACTATACTAGGCATTGAGGATATGCTTGGCGGGGGTGGGGGGAAGGTCTCTGTTCTCATGGGGCTTACAGTCAGTCCAGTGAAGGGAACGGATATCAACCAATTATCTAGTAACCATAGATACTGTGACCATCAAAGAAAGGCATTAGTAAGAGGTCACATACCTGGGGAGCTTAGTCTGTCCAAGGAAAAGAGGCAGGCTTCTCTGAAAATGTGTGATGATTTTGACAATCCTCAAAGAGAGGAGGAACAAGTGGCTTAAAGCTTGCAGCAAACACAGAAATCCGATGCCCATAGCTTCTCAAGCTTTGCTTAAGGTCAAGCATCTCTCACCACCCTGGAAATTGTATCATTACAGAGCCACAGTTACCCCATTTTACAGATGAGGAACTTGAGGCTGAGAACAGCTAAGGACTTGGCCAGGATTACAGAGTGTTAAAAGTAGACTGACATACAAACCAACACCTCCTGCCTTGCTGATCCATTCCACTTTTACACTGTCTTGGCTCTGGGCTATGTCAGACCAGCCTGAGCATATAGCCCTTGACGAATCGGGTCAGCTACAAAGGAATCTAAGAAAGCCAAGACGATGACCTCTAGCAGGAAAGGTTTTCATAACCTCATCAGGAAGGCTAAAGGCCTGCGCCTGTCACCTGTCTTCTAGCTGACCCTTCTTGCTGAAGTGTATCTCAGAGAATACAGAAAGATATACCTGTTATTGATGATGAGAGGGAAAACTAAGAGTGAGAGAGGATAAACAGCTCATTAGGAGGAGGTGCGGGGAGGAGGAGAAGACGGGGGAAGACAAGAGTTACTCATCATTCATCAAATATGTGCCACAAAAACAAGTAAATAAGCAAATACATAAGATTATGGCCAAGGGGGATATGGCCTATGAAGAAAACATACCAAGTTGTAAGTATGGAGAAAGCACCTCAGGTGGGTGGTCAGAGAGGGTCTCAGTGAGATGATGACATTTAAGCTGAGATCTGAAGGCTGAGAGGGAGCAACAATGGGGGAAGAGTGGAGGACATTGCATTCCCGGCTGAGACAAAGGCTAATTCAAAGGGCTTGGTGCTGGAATGAACATCGTGAGGTCAAGGACCAGGAAGGTGCTTGGTGGTTTGGAGTGAGTGACAGGAGGGTCATAGGAGATGAGATTGGAGAGGCCCAGGCCACAGCTGAAGGTTTTTGCCATGTAGCTGAAATCCTTTTCATCTCTCTTCAGTGTTCCTATCGGTGTTGGACTATTTTTTTTGGCCAGTTACTAGTTTCATTTGGCTAGTGTCTGTGGCAAGCCCTTTATGGCACATTATCTCATTTAATGCTCACAATAAGCCTAGGACAGCTCAGTCTGAGAATAGCACCTCTTGTTTAATTCAATGGATAACCAGATCAGTTTTCCCAGAAAGAAGCCAGAGCTAATGCGCTGCCTGCATGTCTCAAATGGTATTATCTCAGTGAGTGAGATAAAGCCCCAGGAATTACCTTCTCCTTGAATCCCCCATTGTAGAAGGAGAGCAAAGAGTCCTGAGATTAAAGCTGGGTTCATGAGTTAGGGTTTCCATTAAGGGTTGACCAGGCTGGTGTGTAGCTTTGATTAACAAGTCACTCAGTAAGGCAGAAAACACTCAAGTCCACTTGTGCGCAGAATCCTCTAGAGAGTTGAAAGAAGAGATAGGGAGGATAGACACTGAAGATTTTCATGTATGTGACCTCAGTTGCTATACTTCACTCAATCAGTTATTACTGAGCATCTATTGTATTCCAGGCCTGGAAGAGGCCACGGTTTAGTTTCCTGTGGTTGAGCAGGAATAGGAGCTGAAGTCCATATTCCCTGGCTCAGCTCCCGCTGCTTTGGCCTGGAGAAAGGGGCACGCTCTTGTAAACTTCCTTTGCCTGGAAGGAGCACTGATTTTCTGATTTCCCACAAAAAGGGAAGTATGTGGTAGCAGAGGCAGGACATACTGTACAGGACAAAAAGGTACAAAGTTCCTCCTCTCTTGGAACTCACAATCTAGAGGAGGAAACCCAAAATGATACCTGTTCTGAAGAAAAATCATGCGAACAGTGGTGATGAGGGTGCTCTTTGATATTTAAGATCAGTTGGTTGGGGATGCTATCTCTGAGGCAGGACATTTGATTTGGTTCCAGCGAGATAGGAGAGAACAAAGCAAGGGTTTAGAGGAAGAAATTTCTAGACAACGTACAGTAAATCTGCAAAGGCCCCGAGGTCATCATCATCTTGGTTCATTTGAGGAATATAGCAAGAAGACCAGTGTAACTTGAAGGGAAGGAAAGAAGGCGAAATCTAGAAGTCAGGTCAGATCATGTGGGGGCCTCACGGTTATGTCAAGGATTCTCACAGAGTATTCTAACACAGAGGGAGGTCACAGGTGAGGTCCTAGGAGCAGAGTTAGCCTCGTTTATGAAAGGATCACCCTAGCCACTCTGTTTCTAGCATTGTGCTTCTGCTGTGGAGGCACTTAAAAGAATTCTGCAACATTATCTTTCCCTCTAGGTACTTCCACTGTTGTCAAAGAGAGAGGATGGAGATTATATTGCATAAAAACTGTGTATCAACTGCAATATTAAAAAAATAGAGCACTTTATAGCAGCATTATTCACAATAGCCAAAAGGTGAAATAATCCAAATATCCATGGAAGAATGAATAAATAAATAAAATGTGATGTATCATACAATGGAAAACTATTCAATCTTCAAAAAGGATGAAATTTCCATACATGCTACAACGTAGATGAATCTTGAAAACATGCTAAGCGAAATAAGCCAAACACAAAAGAACAATTGTTGTATGATTCCACTTATTCGACGTACCTAGAATGCTCAAATTCATAAAGACAGGAAGTTGAATGATGGTTGCCAGGGTTTGGCGGATGGGGGGAGGGTGAGAATAGTGAATTAGTGTTAATGGGTACAGAGTTTCAGTTTGGGATGATAAAAGTTCTGGAGATGGATAGTAGTGACGGTTGCACAACAATATGAACATACTTAATGTCACTGAGTGGTTAAAATGGGAAAATTTATGTTATGTATATTTTGCCACAATAAAAAATATATATTTTAAAAAGGCATAGTGCAAGGATCTAGGGATAGAAGAGGTGGGCCATCTAGGCAAAGGCACTAGCAAGTGCAAAGGCCTGCAGGCAAGAATGTGTTTGGTGTGCCCTGATGAATAGCAAGGCCAATGGGCTGGGGAATAATAAAGTAAAGGGTGAGGGCTGTAGGATTTTGTAGTTCTTTATAGAAATCCAGTGGGAGTGGGAAGCCACTGGAGAGATTTAACCATTGTTAAAACAGGATCATTCTGCCTTCCACTTTCTTTCATCTGAGTCTCATCTGCAAACGAGGATAAGAAAAGCATTTACCTCACAGGGTAACTCTGAGTATTAAAAGAGGTAATACATACCCAGGGTTTCACATGGTGCCTGACATACAGTAAGCAGTCAATAAAAGGAAAGCATTACTGTGACAGAAATCCAAAGAAAGACAGCAGCTCCCCCTCCCCACCCCCCAGGAGTTTTGGAGGACTTCATGCAGGAGGTGGCAGTGCAACTAGACATGGAAGGATGAACAAGATTTCTATCAACGTAGATGGGGAAGAGGAAAGGGCTTTCTGGGTGGAAGCAAGTATGTGGTGGAGGAAAACAGCCAGCAACCAGGCGAGGAAAAGAGGAGAGAACGTTTGATTAGCCCCACATGTCGCGTGAGGTGTGTGGACTCTAGAGCCTAAGTAATAGCTTTATAGGTTTCAGTAGATGTCAAGATCCATGAACTTTGATTTTAGAAAACTGAATCTCCATTGCTCTGCCTGGAACTAGAAGAACTGGAAGGCAAGAGGCCTTAGGACATTGCTCCAAAGCTGGGGGCAGCTAGGCACGGAGTGTGGGGGTGTTGTCATTGGCTGGGCTGGAGATGGAGAGAATCAAGAAGACTCACGTAGGGGTGGCAAAGGAAGGCAACCAGGAGGGCGCTTCTCCCTCAGCACTGGAGAGGAAGCGATTACATGAAGAGCATTGAGGTGCCCCAGGCGCCCAGACGGTCGGCCTTCCCCAGAGCCCTCACCACGGTTACAGGCACATTCCCTCGTCTAATGAGATTACGTGTTTAATGTTTCAGCTCCCAGACGTCAGGGATCGAGTCCGTTTTTATTTTATCCCGGTGCCTGACACAGTGACTGGTACACAGCAGGCGTTCGCTAATGGTTTGCGGAAGAGCTAGCTAACTAGAGACAAACCAACAACAGGTTTCAAGAATGAGCTCCGTGAGCTAAGTGCCCAGAGGCACACACGGGACCGGAGGGCATTCCCAATTTCCCAAGGAGGTTGGACTTGTGCGGAAAAGGTCCTGCAGGCGAGGCCGCCAGTCACCTCCCGTCGGTTTGCAGGGACAACAGGCGGGAGGGCACAGCACCGTGCAGTTCACAGAAGACTTTCACACCTAACGCCAGAAACTCCGAAATGAAGAGAACGAGGGCCCGCGGGCAGAACAGTGCGCATGGAGCACATCTGTGGCCTCATTTCGCGCCTGGGAATACCGAGTCCGGAGGGTCACATTAGGTCCGCAAGTCTTTGGAGCCGAGCTGCTAGGGGCGGGAAGCCACAGCCCCGGGGACTGCAGGCGCGGAACGTCCGGCCCGTCTCCAGCACTAATTGCAGATCCCCGGGGAGCTCTCAAACTGTTGACCAGAGTCCACAGCAAGAGGTTGCCGGGCGGGGCTTCGGGATCCCGGGCGCGTCCCAGCGCGCGAAGACACACGGCTGTCCAGCCCGCATCAGTTAGCGCCCAACTCGCCAACTCCGGGACTTTCGCAAAGCTCCCGCGGGCGCGGGGGCGCCGCGGGAGGAAGTTGCCGGCCGCACCGAATCGCGGCCGGAGAGGGGGAAGCGGTCCGCACGCGCGGACTCTCGCGGCGCCGGGGCGGACGGGGAAGAGCCGCGAGAAGGCTGGGGCTCGCGGCCCACAGCCCTCGGCAGCCGACCTTCCGGAGGGCGGCGCGGGGCGCGCGACTCGGCGGGCTCAGGGGCGACGGCAACACCCCCGCGGCGGCGGCGCAGTGGCCAAGCCCGGCTCCCCGGCTGGCGAGCAGCGGAAGTGCCGCGGAGTTGGAGCGGGGCCGGCGCCGCGGCCGCTTCTTGTTGCCGAGCTGCTGCCGCCGCCGGGCGGACAGGCGGACGCGCGGAGCTGGGAGCGGCGCGGCGGGGCCGGCGGGACGCGGCGGGGCTGACCGGCCCCGATGAGGCGGAAAGAGAAGCGGCTTCTGCAGGCGGTGGCGCTGGTGCTGGCGGCCCTGGTCCTTTTACCCAACGTGGGGCTCTGGGCGCTGTACCGCGAACGACAGCCCGACGGCCCCCGGGGGATCCGGGGCGGCGGTGCCCCCTGCGGCCGGACAGGTGAGTCCTCCAGTTGTCGTGAGGTTGGGAACGCTCCCCAAATTCACTTCTAGCTTTTAGTTGCTTCCTCTGCCTTTCCTTGTCTGCCTCCTCAGAGTCAGCGTCAGAGGCTTTTCTGTTCTTCCCATTTTTCAGATGGGAAATTGAGGCTCAGAAAAGGACAGGAACTTGTCCAGGGCCCCACACCCATCAGAGACAGACCAGAACTAGAAACCAGGACTTCTGATGCCCAGTCTGGAGGTCTGTTTCTTACCATAGGTTACCATCCTCCTTTCTATCCATGTCTGGGTATCCCTCGCTCTCTTTTGGAGGACCCTGCCTGCATGCCTGTATCCCAGGTTAACTCTTCTAGAGATGCGGGTCCTTCTATTTAGTATCCAGGTCTTTTCTGCTTTTTCTCCCACCTGCTGATCCCAGTGTTGCCTACTGTGGTCGGCTGCTTGCCTGTTTTCCCATCTGCCCAAAGAGACACCTGGGCCTCCCTCTCCCCATTTGTTCACCCTCCCTCCTTCTCAGCCTTATTTCTTTCCCAGATCCTGTGGATTCCTGGGAGGATGCAAAGATCATGCTCCCTTTGGAGCTTCAGGCCCTGGAGGTGGCGAGGGGTGAGCTCCTGGTCCTTGAGGGGCCAGCTGCCTTTGACCTTCTGGGAGTCCCGAAGTGGTGGCTCTAGTGGAAGGACCACTCCAAATTTTTTAGAGGCTATTTGTGCCCAGTGCCCTTCTCAAAGTACTCATGACTCCTCTGAACTTGTCTGGTATAGTTAGGTGTAGTATTTCTTGCAGCAAAGACTGTTTTTGTCTCCTGTGAACTCACCCGCGCGTGTGTGTGTGCATGCGCATGAGTGCATGACACGTACGTATAGACTGACAGCAGAAGCTCTGTCAGAACACTCCTACCCTCCCAGCTCCTAGCTCAGTAGATGCCAATGCATGTGTGCATACTTGAACTGTATCACACAGTGGGACATTTCAGGTTTTCTTATGGGATTTCCCGGGTTCCATAGGAAGTAGAGAATTTGTACACAGGGTCAAACTTGACTAATTATTGGCAAGGCTAGAGAAGAAGCCAAGACTTTGAGGGTTGATGGTTCTCCTTCCTCTCCTAGTATCAGGCTGCTCTCTGGGCAGTCTGGCATCTTGAGCTCAGAGGGCTCTTTGGGACAGGGCTGACCAAATTGAATGTACAAATCATCCTGGAGGGCTTCGTTGATCTTTCTGTTATCTTTCTATTTGGAAACTAAGGGCCCTAGCTCCTTTCCTAAATCCCTGGTTCAAAACCTGATAGCCAACCTAGACCCCTCGCCCTTGAATTCTGTATTCATGTGGGTTTTTCCTTCATGAAATCTCCTTCTTTTCCCATCCTCTGCCGGCATCAAGGTCTGGAAGTCAAGGTTCTATCCTCAGCTCTACAATTAACTTGCTCTGTGTGCCCTCGATCACCCTTCCAGCAACCTCTCTGAGCCTCCCTTTCTCCATCTGTAAAATGTGATTGTTGGTCCAGCTCCACCATTCTGTGATGCTGACAATGAATCACTGAGGAGTACAGTGACTACTTTTTTTTTTTCTTTCCTTAAGCAGGATCTTCTTGCAGCATCCCTAGCTATGGGGGCTCCGTACTAGACACAGCCCCAGGTCAGTAGGGGAGCATGCCCTGCACAAGTACAGACTCTCCTTTGGAATATCTCTAGCCAGTTCTAAAATAGCTCGTGACATTCTGCCTCTGCCTGGAGAAAACCCTCGTATTTCATTTGCTATGAATGCCAGAGACGTCCTGATTTTCATTTTCTATAGACCCAGATGTGTAGAGAGAAGGTCAAGGTTAACTGCCAGTTTGGCCTGAGCTTTCAAAGTAAATTACTCACTTGTGCAAGAGAGAATTGATGGAGTAAGGCAACCTTTTGGGCAGAGAGAGAGAGGGGAGCAACAGCTGGGTGCTGCTCAGAGCCCTTAACTGAAATGGACAGATAGGCTCATCTGGGAAGGTCTAGTTCTTGTTCATTTCATTTGCTCTGGAATATTACGAAGAGGAGGAATAAGTGAAGGGGTTTGGGGCTGGTGGTGGGGAGTGCCAGCTGGTTATCTTAGCTTTAAAGAAAATCTCTGCTTCCTGGGAGCAGTAGAATAGAGCTGTTTCCCCAATGATAAGCTCTTCTAGGTGCTATAGGATTCTGCATTCATCTGCTGTCTTTCAGGAACACTCTGCCAAATTTCCACACAGTCCTCTATTTGTTCCACTCTCCTGCAGATGCACTGCACTGGGCTTGGCCCCCAGGTCCCGTGTTTGAATGTCAGCTGGCCTCGAGGGAAGAGACTGGCTTCTCTGAGTGATGGTTCCATCCCTCATCTCAGTGTACTGGAACGTGCACGGAACACATCAGGCTACTGCTATCTGGGAAATCTGGCATCTTGAGCACACAGACCTTTTTTCGACAGGGCTGACCGGTTCTGAGCTCAACCTGTCACTCTTGTAATTGTTGAAAATCATCCCAGAGCACCTCGTTGATCTTTCTGGTAGAAATAGTTGCAGAGCCTCTAGAGGGAAGTCTTACAGGACTTTATCCAAATAAAAAATATATTCTCTGTGGGTTTGAGAGAAGTTTCTTTAAGGGTAACATGCCCACTGTTTGAGCAGTTTTTAACTCCTTGATTTCTCCACTGGATTGAAGAATACAGTTTTAAATTAAGAGCATTTATCATCTGCTAGGACTTAAGTCTACATAACTGTCATACTGACCCATTCTGGGTGTGCCTCTGGAGCTGGATAGGACAGCTGATTTATAAGGACACATAATGCTTTTAGGATTTTAGCTTTCATCTGGTCAGACAGCTGGCTGCTTTGAAAGCTGCAAAACCAAGCAAGAAAAGCCAGTCTTGAAGCCATGTTCATTTTAATTTGGGGTTCCCTCTCATTCCTAGCCCCCATCTGCTTAACATCTTGTTTTAATTCTACAGTCTGTTTCATATTCCAGGCTTGGGAACTGGCCATTAAAAACCCATGCTAGGAAATACAATACAATCCCTCCCTATTTCTGATCTATAATCTCTTGTAAGAAATGACTTCATTGGATAATAGTGACCATGGAATAAAAATTGGTGGGATGATAGAATACCAATGACTTAATTTTCAATTATCAAGAGTTTTTCTCATTGTGTCAAAGCTGAACTTTACTCTTAGAAGATCCAGATTTCAGTCTTCCTGATGGCAGAAAGTTAAGTACCATTCAGAAAGTTAAGTACTGTAGAAATGTAGCCTTGGAATGACTTCCTTAATTTTCCATAGAGGGGCTGAGATCCTTTGGATGGCTAATCACTTCTCTGCATGCCCAGCTGAAATCTCATGGCACAGGGGAAGAGTCATTGATTTACCTGAGCAAATCTGGCTCCCTGTATCCTTTCTCATCCTGGGCTTGCAGTGTCAAGGAGCCCAGCTGAGGTTCTCATTCTCTCTCCTGCCTTAAACTCACCATGTGGCCTCAGGTAAGTGGTTTAACCTCTCTAGGCCTTGGATTCCTCCTCATCTTTGAAGTTGGAGCTTAGATTCAGAAGGAAAAGGTATTGTGTATCATAATGATGCTTCCCATTCCCTGGCCAGGGCAGACATTGCTAATCAATCTCTTTCTCACTGAGCCCAGATGTGTGTGGCCTTAGATGTTTCTCAGTACTGCTACTCAGATGACATTATTGGCATGTTGACACTCGTTTGCAATGTAGGGCAGTGTTCCCCAACCTTTTTGGCACTAGGGACGGGTGCTCCCGTGAGCGTCTAATGCCTAATGATCTGAGGTGGAGCTGAGGCAGTGATGATGCTAGTGCTGGGGAGCGGCTGCAAATATAGATGAAGCTTCACTCCCTCGCCACCACTTACCTCCTGCTGTGCGGTCCTGTTCCTAGCAGGCCCTGGACAGGTACCAGTCTATGGCCTGGGAGTTGGGGACCCCTAACATAGGGAATAGATACTGTGTTAGGACTTTTCCAATTCTGACATCCTGGTGTTCTATGAGTGTACTTGGAAACGTGTATTGGAAAGCCTGTATCGTAGCAGTGTGTTTCAATAGGCCTCTCTATCTAAATTGTGATGAGGCCACTGTTTAGGGGTATGTTCATTTTCTAATGCCCCCTCACAGGCTGTGGTCTAAGGATGTTTTAATCTAGTGACACCATAATAATGGAAGCAGGAATTTAAAAGCAAAGGCCCACTTAAAAGACAACCATCTAGCTTGCTGATTGTACCTTGTCCACAGTCAGCTCCTACACAGAGATGGCATCAGGATCTCATCACAGAAAACTTGAGGCAAACTTGGCAACCAGAAGTATATTCTGTGGCATCTAAATGCTCATGATGGTGTTTGCAGTGGGTTCTATATTTTTCGTATATTTGACCCCGTGTCAGAGCCAGTAGAGGAAAAGTTGATGGATAATGCCCAGAGCAACTGCCCTCATGCCCCACAGGAAGTAGCCTAGACACGCCTGAGTTCCTGTGGCCAAGGAGTGCATCGTGGCCTCCCCTTCCAAAAATGTCTCGAAGTAGGAACCACACATCCCTTTTCTAGCACATAGCATAAGGCTTAGCTCTTGGAAGACAGTCAGAACGTGTTTGCCAAATGATTGATATGTGTCAGAGCAGGCATGGGGCTTCAGGAATCATCTAGTCCAACCCCCTGTCCGGTAGGTACAGAAACAGGCCCAGGAGAGGGAAAATCAGTTCTTAGAGGGAAGAATGCAGACCAGAACCCATTTCTTCTCCAAGTTCTTGCTGTCTTTCACCATGAATATTTTTTTCCTCCACATTCTAATATTTGATCCTTCTTTACCATTATTTCCCTTATGAACCAAGCAAGATTATCCCTCCCAGTTGGGAAGCCAATACTTATTGAGACCATCTCTCTACTGGAACTTACCTGGCTTTTAAATTTTCTTCCCAAATTTTTATAGTTTAAAGCAGGTAAAATGAGTTAAATTTTAAGGTGGTGAAGGGATCTGGCAGGGGGATAGAAGGATTAAAAGGATGTGTAGCACATGGCACTATTACTGCTGTCCGTGGCAGATGACACACTTTCAATGAATGAATTAAGCCATGTGGGCTGAAAGGGAACACATTCTCTCTGGGCATCGCAATTGTGATATAGAAGTTCATGTCCTAGACTAAACCACCATGGTTGCAACTCTTTTAAACCTCATATCCACACCCAGGTCATAGAGGAAAGAGTTCACCTCCTCTGATAGCTTCTGTAGAAGAGAGAGGAAACTTCTTGCCTATAAACCCTAGTAAGATCACCTTAGGCCCGATTCGGATCTGATGTACTCTTTGAATTGTTCATGGTTTGTGCTGATTGATTTAACCCACCCTGGAGATGGGGATCAGGTCAGGCCACCCAAATTTTAGGGAGAACAGTTCCCAGAGAAAAATCTGGGTGCTCTTGTGGGGAAGAGGGCAAATGAAATCTGGGGAAGAAGCCAACAAATGTCCACTTCAGATTGTGTCTGTCCCAGGCCGTCACTCCTGAGAGATCAGACTTTTTCCTCAAGATAATGTCCCTTTGCCATCCTGGACTCAATTTTGATCACCGAACCTGCAGTCTAGAGGTGTGATTCTCATCTCAGCCTGCCAGCCCTGGCCTGAGACGATTAACTCCACGTGCCTGAGTTTCCTCCTGAGGACAGCTTGGGTGCTAATGCTTACCAGCGCCACGAAGAAGGTCGAGATGAGGAGCGGTTGAAAGCTGCCTCCGTTTAATCGTTTGAGTTCTGCTGCTGCCTTCCTTTTCCCTCACAGATGTCTTAAGAGCTACCCCCTACACATACGTGTGCACATGGCGCGCGCACACACTAAAATTTAGTTCATTGAAAATTTCTCTCAAGCTGAAAAAGAACTTCTGTCTCTTTTGCTTCGACTTTTTTTTTTTTTTTTTTGCCTGGCCCTCTTAGCTGGAGGAGGCGGAGTGTTCATACTTTGGAAGCTAGAGGAAGCTAAACAATTCCGCTTGCTGGGGTGGGTGGGTGTGTATTTATGAGTGTGTAGCTCTCTCCCCATGTGTCTCTCTTCTCCCTCTCTTATCTTTGGATGGTTCACGTCTGCTGCCCTCTACTGAGTATAGATAGAAAGAAGGCAAAAAAGCAGACACATTTGTTTTCTTCTCTTTGATTTTAAGAGAATTCTGAGTTTCAAATGTTGACTTTTCTTCAGTTTGGTGATAAAAGCCACAGCATACAATGATACTACTAAAAACAGTGATGCTGAGCATGAAAAATGGTAATAATAATAATTGCAGCTATCATTTATTTAGCACTTATTCTGCTAGGCAATGGATTAATAAGCCCTTTACCTGTATATCTTGTCATAGTCACTATTATAAATAGGTGGGAATGAATGAGGGAACTGAGGCTCACAGAGGGGCAGGTATTCGTCCTGTGTGTGCTCAGCTTGTTGTTGTGGAGCTGGTATTTGAGCATGTGGATCTCTGACCCAGGACCTAGCAGAATAGAGGACCTATCTCCCACCCTGCCCTTCCCCACATCCTGAGAGGCTTCTGTCAGAGCTCCTGATGTCTGGGCGGAGGGAAGAGACCATCTGTCCAACACTGGACCTCTTCAGTAGCCAAAGAGGAACCTACAGAGTCCCTTGGTGGTTGTGTGACTTGGTAGGAAAAGGAAACTTCGCCCCACCCCTGCTTAAGCCCCATCAGCGAAGCTGATATTCCTTGATTGTGATCCTGTAGAGTAGTGTGTAGGGCTCGAGGTCAAGGTAGGGAGGGGCGCCTTTACTGTCATTGTTTGGAAAGTGAGCAATCCAAGCATAGGTGGTGGCCTAATGGCATAGGGTTCAGAAGTGGAGCTGGGCCAGACAGCTTTTATTGATTGGGTGTGGGGAAGAGGTTGTGCATGCCCTGACTGCTCTTGTGCCCCACTCCCTGACTCTATGAAATCTGAAGCAGTTATTAGGGTGACAACCTTCCTGCTTCCTACCCTGGTAGAGAACCCAGGTCTTCTGCTGCCTTCCAGGAAGTACACTTTGCCACCTCCAGGAAGTAGTCTTTGCTCACTCCAGCCCTCAGGAGTTGCTCACACATCTTAGATCCCTCAAACCTTGGTTTTTTCATCTGCCCTTCCAGGAAGTCATGGCCTGGTGTTCTTTCTGCTTCCCCCCTCCCTGCACCTGTCAGTGTGTTCTTCATGTCTGGGGCTCTACACAGGCTCCACACATGTTGCTCCCTTGCCTCTGACACCCTTCTTTCCTGCTTCCTGGCTCCTAAACCTGGCTCACCCCTGCTGGGGTATCCTGGGGTGGCAAGAGTGAGTCGGGGCTCAGAGCCCATTAGACGAATGTATCATTTAGTATAGTAATTGTTTTTAATCTGTCCAGACTGGTTGCTTCTGAACGCAGGAGCTAACTTCTCCTGGTCATCCACTCTTGTTTGCCCAAAATATTTGCTGATGACTTAAGAAACAAACAAGTGAGTGAATGATATGGTTTATACCCAGGCACTGCTGGCTGAGTGTAGGAAGCTTAGCCTTGAGGAATGGTTCTTCTTGAACTGCAGGTGCTTCAGAATCCATAGGGAGCCTGTTAGCTGGGAGACTCAGGCCCATGCCCAAGGAGGACGATTGGGCCATTGTGGGGTGGACCTTGTATTTAACAAATTCTATTGAAAGTCCATTGGGGAACTCTCTTCTCTCCGCCCACATCCCCAACTTGCTAGTACTCCAAGAAGCAGACCTCGCCTTCCTCAGGGGCCCACTCTACTCTCCCCATGTGCTTCGGAACCTGCCTGTGAACTTCTGTTCCTGGAAAGTGCAGTTATCTGCAGTTTCCCCAAGTTGCCAGCCCACACTCCCAGGGGAGCTCTGTGGAGCCTGTTAGTAGTAGTGCTGTATCAGATGCAAGGCTCAGAGTCGAGATCTGAGATCTTAGTTCTCAGATGGGCAGTACACATTGAAAATCCCTCTGCTGTGGGCTGCAAGGCCTCTCAGGAGCCCGGAAGCTTTATTTTCTTCTAATGTGTGTGGTCCGTTGCCCTCCAGGATTGGTGCTCTGTCATCCTGCTGTGGTGGCAAGAAAGGTGGCTGTAGTGGGGGTGAGTGGTGATATTGAACTTGGGGCCTTTCTGGAAAGAGGTGGCGTTATGGAGACCCTAAGAACCTCTCCCTTGAGCTAGAGAGAGTGTGGGATCGGGAGCCACTCCCCGTGATTCGCAGGCCCAGCTCTGCCACTTGCTAGGCTCGTGTCCAACCTCTGGGGCCGCAGCCGCCTTCTCCTAAGATGAGCACAATGATTGCTACTTCGTAGTGCTGTGCTAATGATTAAATCACATTAAAGATAAACACCCGAGGTGCAGAGAGGTTCGGTGACTTATCCAGGGCCACACAGCTAGGAAGAGATGGCAACATGTCTCCTGTGAGTGGAGGGCACAGCCTGAAGCTTCCTTCTGCAGCCTCACTACCCGCTGGCCCTGTGACCTTGGGTGAGTCCACCCTCTTCCGCTGGACATGGGGCACAGTGGGGGGTTATTGCTGAGGGCCCCGTGAGCCTGGTTCTCAGATCTGTCACGTTGGCTCTGGAAAGCCCTTCCCTTAGCTGAGTGGCCCGGCAGCGGTTCCAAGGCAGGTTACAGAGGGCCCCATGCACGTCCTGGGAACCAGCCTCCCTGCGGCAGCCTCCCAAGAGTCCAGTTAACCAGGGTTGTGTGGTGTGTGGGCCTCCCTCCGAGTTACAAATGTCAGCCTCCTTGAAGGGGCGGGCTGCTGAGCAGAGGAGGCTGGCAGGGGCTTCTGGAGGAAGGGGGTTTCTTAAAGGGAACAGGTTTGAAACATCTGGCAGGGAGTGTGTGTGACAATTACTTCCTGCTGCTAAAGCACATTGTATGTACTCGACTGAAAACTGTTATTTTTGCATGTTTCCTCCTGAGTATTGATCAGAGTCAGCTGCTGACAGTTAAAATGTGTATGTGTGTGCACATCTATTTGTGAAATAACCAATTTCTAAATTTGGCACCTAAAGTTGAGTGAAAAGTTAGTGATTCTGTTCTTGAGGCACCGGGTTCTATAGTTTGGATTCCTGGCTGTTTTATTGATAATCAACCTAATGGCTATCTTTTTCAGAGAACTCTTTTTTACTTATTTGACCTTTGTATTTACTTTTCTAAAACCTTCCCTGTGTACTTGAATAGAGGTTGTAAACTTGTGGCCTGTGGGCCTGATGTAGCCCAGAGATCTGTTTCATGTGGCTCACCTAGTGCTGGCCCATAGATAATTGGGTATCTTCATTTTTAAACGTTATTAAGTTGTCAGTACCTACACATTGGACACATTGGAATATTTCACATTTAAAAAAATTCTCACTTTTGGATTTTGAGGAAAACAAAAAAAGTCTGGCATCAGGGCCCGGGTTCCAGTGTCATAAAAAGCGGCTGCACGTGAGCAGCAGCTGCCCCCTCTAAACAGGCCCAGCTCCCTACTTGGCCACGGCCCCTGCCACACCTTGTGGTCTCAACGTGGGATCTGCACCCTTCATGTACTGGCCTGGCCTCTGGAGACATTTGAGTTTGGGAACCCTGCTTTATAACCTTGTGTATGGCTTCCCCACTTTAGAGATGAGAAAAACAAGTTTCAGAGAGTATAAGTGATATGACTACTCACAGAGCTAATAAGTTGAGGCTAGTCCTTCTGTCAGCCTAATGTACTTTTCAGGAAAAAAAAAAAAAAGATGGTTAGTTGGAAAAATAAATATATAAACCCTAGGCTCTTGAACAAACTCACTTAAGTTCATATCCAGATGATTTCTGCTCTTCCTGGACCCAAGGACCACTTACCTTGCTTCTTTGTGTTTCTAGGGCGTTCTGGATTTGAGGCCCACTCTGCCTAAAAAGTTTGTTCCAGCTGTGTCAGGGGCTGCTGTAGGTTAGTTAGAAACAAAGTAAGCACACGGTGCACTTCGTTTTCTGCCTTGAACTTCCTAGCCTGTGAGGCAACCCCAGAATGTGCATTCCTATAATGGGTGGCGGGGCAGGGGCAGGGGGGGTTAGGAATCTGTGAAATAAAAAGAAAGATGGCTTTTCCAGCAGAAAAGGCACTTGCCTCATTCCCTTGTCTGAGGGGGCCTCAGAGGCATCTGGGGACATTTTTAGGAAAGAAAGAGCCTGTGTGAGGGCCATTCGTGGCCACCCAGAGCTAACTGGGTGAGGCAGTTCCGCCGAACACAGCTACCCATGTGTATTAGTATGGGGCCCTTTGCCAGGGCAGGAGTGGCTACAGCTCCACCCCCTTTGGAGGTGTCAGGTGGCTGCCGATGTGGCAGTGGGGCATGGATGTGGGACACAGTCAGTGTGGCAGCCAGTCCTGGGCTGAGAGCCAGCTCTGTCTTGGAGCCCTGGCTCCACAGCAATAACAATGACATGCATTAATTCATTGAGCTGTTGCCATGCGCCATGCGCTGTGCCCATCTCCTTCCATCAGCATTAGAACCCAGGAGGTGAGTGTTCTTGCTGAGGTCGTTTTGCAGGTGGGGAAACTGAAGCTCAGAAAGCATAAAGAACTTCCCAGGCCTGCAGAGGAAACAAGTGGTAAGACTGAAATTCAGGTTCCTGACTCTCAAACTTGCGCTCTTAACTGTCCTGTGTTATTGATGCCTGTGGCAAGTCATTTCACCTCTCTTGGCCTCCAGTTCCTCTTCCTCTAAAGTGAGAATGGTACCTTCCTGGCATGTGAGCCGAGTACAGATGACTCTTCCTGCCCCAGTCCCCCACCTTTGGGCAGTTGTCAGGCAGGTATTGCCGTCTGCGTCTGCTGTGTTATCATTCCTGCTGGGGTAGGCAAGGCTCCTCTGCTTCTAGGGACTAGGGTCCCCCCACAGAGTAGGCCCCACATGCCTGGGGTGCATCTCTCTGCGCCTCCCTCCCCAGCCCGGAACCTGGCTAGGCACCTGCTCTTTATCTCCTCTGGCAGTGATAAGAGGCAGGTAGAGGCAGCTGAGCGCCCTGCCAGAGAACAATGGGGCACATTAAGGAGGCTGCCAGGTGCCAAGCCAGAGGTATTAAAGAAGCATTTGATTAATTTTAACCCTAATTGTCAAGCTTTTTTGCAGTCAAAGGAGGGGAAGACTGGCATGGATCCCCCTCCGTGGTTTGTGTGGGCTGTCTCTGACTTGGCGTGTGAGTGCGCGTCTTTCACTCCTCTCCTATTCTCCACCCTTTCCTCTCCCTGTCTGTGTAGGTCTGTCTCCCCCTCTACTCTCACCATCTCTGGGCTGTGTGGTGCCTCAGAAAATGCGATGAGAGATGAGACTGAAGAAGCCACAAGCCTACAATTGTGAAATCCACAATTTTAAGGGATTATTTTTCATCGTGTCTCATCTCCTCAACCTCATATCTGCCAAATTATCAGCTCTCTTTGGCTTGAATACCTCCAGTGATGGGGAACTCACTCCTTTTAGCTCAGCAGAGTCCTAAGTAACCTATTATGGCTCAGGGTGACTTAGAGGATTTCTCGAGTGCCCACAACCCATCTTTTAGAATCTTCTCAAATCTTTCCTTTCCTAGAGAGTCTTCTCTGATCTTTCCAGTTAGAATTAATCTGTCTCTTAGAAATGCTTATGGACTTTAATTTGTACAACATTAGCAGCATGGGTGTTATACAGCCGTGTTTTGCCATTTTCTCTAGGCAAAGGGCAGTGATGTTGAAGGAGGCTTCGCAGCAGGACAGCCTCTTGGGTGAGGTTCCAGCTGGAGAGAAGGGACCCCAGAGAGCTGCTGTGTGGGCCTAGGCTTCCTCCCATTCCCAGAAGGTCCACCTCCAAATATGGCCAGTGTATTTTATCGATTCTTCTAGTCCAGGGAAATTTTAGGCTTCATGGATCACATGGGCTCTGCTGTGACTTCTCAGCTCTGTCATTGTAGTATGAAAGCAGCCAGAGACAATACAAAAATGAATAAGTGTGCTGTGTTCCAATAAAACTTTATTTGCGAAAACAGGCAGCAGACCGGATTTGGCCAGCCACAGTTTGCTGGCTCTTGTCATCTCTTCTTGGTGGAGGAACCACCTTGAGTTGCTATGTGACCTTGAGCAGGTCCTTCTCCCAGGACCACATCTCCCATTAAATTGATGAATGGACTATTAGGGGTTGAATCATATCCTCAAAAAAGATATGTTGACGTCCTAATCCTCAAGATTGCAAAATGTGACCTCGCTTGGAAGTAGGGTCCTTGCAGATGTACTGAGTCAAGACGAGGTCATGCTGGACTAGGGTGGGCTCTTAACCCGATATGACTGACTTAGTGCCCTTGTTAGAAGAGAGACAGGAAAGGAAGATGGCCATATGAAGACTAAGGCAGAGGCCGGAGTTGTGCTGTAAAGGAATGCCTGGGGCTACCAGAAGCTGAAAGTGGCTTTGGAGGGAATGTGGCCCTGCCAACACCTCGATTTCCAATTTGTAGCCTTCAGAACTATGAGACCATAAACTTCTGTTGTTTAAGCCCCCTAGTTTGTAGTACTATTTTAATGGCAGCCTTAGGAATCCAATAGGTGGACCATCTCCCATTTTCCCATCAGATTGTTCTGTGTGTGTGCATGCAAGGGTTTCTGTGTTGTGTTTGGGTGGAGGTGGGTGAAACACTTCACAAAGGCAGGATAATTGTCTTAATCTCTTCTAGCTACTTGGATTCCTTTTTAATTCATGGGGAAAATCCTCTCTTCCTGTGGAAGATTAGCATATTACCCTGCACACATGCATTCTTTAACTGAAGCCACTCTCCTTGTTCAGAGATCAACCTTTCTTTTTTTTTTAACTTAGCTTTTAGCCTTGACTACCAATGAGTTAACACATGGTACATATTGCCTTTTACTTAACTGTATCACTTTTCTTTTTCTGAGTTTCAACTACAGTGTTTCAATAATTTCTTTTTACCCTGGATCCCAACTTAATTAATTTGGGGAGCTACTAAGTGATAGGTACAGAAAACAGTTTCTGTCCTCAGAGAGGTCTTAGTCTACAACGCGACATGGACAAGTTCATGGTGATGCAGTGCACGAGGCAGAGCATACTTACACTGCTGTAGGAGTCAGCCTGGTATTGTGGGTGCCGCGAGGAGGCAGCTATACTGACTGAGGTCAGGGTGGACTTCTGAAAGGTCAGACTTTTAAGGTCGCCCAGAGAAAGCTTAGGAATTTAGAAAAGTTCATACTAGGATTGGGGCCTCTGAGGTGGCAGAAAGAGAGAACCTGTTCCAGAAGCAGGGAGTAAGCCAGAGTCTCTGACCCTTCAGGTGTCCCTTAGAGAGTAACTGCAGGGAGGCAGGGGCCAGATCCCTGGGGCTCCGAGAGGCTGGACTTCAGGACGCAGGGAAGCCACTGGTAGTTTTGGCACAGAAGGCCAGCGGTAAGTCTCAGAAAGGTGGATATGGCAATTTGGGAGGCAGTGGAGGCCAGAGGATCCAGTCAGAGGCAGTGGGACTGGAGGGAGAATGAATCCATTCATTCGTCCACTATGCCTGCTGTGGTCCAGACACCTTGTCAGGTAGTGAGGACACCAAACTGTGTAACTTGCAACCTCTGAGTTTCAGACACTCATAATAGTAACGACTCCGCAGGCTGCTTTTGCCAGGCAATGTTATACACACCATTGTTCTTAATCTTCACAGAAATTCAATGGCATACACACTATAAATATCCCCATTTTATAGACAAGGTCACTAAGCACTAGGGAGAGGAAATGTTACACCCAAGGCCACACAGCTGGTCCCTGATGGAGCTATGACTGGCCTGCAGGGCCCTGAGCCTTTACCTCTGCCCTTGGTTCCCACAACCACCCACCACAGGTCAGTCAGGGTACAGTGGCATCTCTGGTAACTGCAGGTAAAGTGTTCAGTATGAGCACATAGGAGAGCCAGGTAACCAGATCGTCAGCATGCGTGGAGGAAGAAAGGTTTCCCGAGGGAGGAAGTCCAGACCTAAGGCCTTGAAGGCGAGTGGGCTGGTTTAGCCAGGCAGAGAAAGGGCCGGGGCAGGGCGGGGAGCACAGGGATTCCCAGCAGAGGAGATGGCACAGTCTCCGCCTGGACTGGGGAAGACAGCATGGTGTATGCAGGGTCTCCCAAGTTCAGTGTTGCTGGCTCCTAAGAAGTAAAACCAGGAGTTAGCCTGGGAGAGGCAGGAACGCTGGTCGGGCAGGTCCATGATCTCTGCAGTTCTCAGACACGTGATGAGCAGAGAAATTGTGTGACCGAATTTACTTCATAATGGGTCCTGGAGTTGAAGAGTTGAAAAAGATGCAGGAAGTCATTTTGTCAACTACTGTCAGATGTTGCATGTGAGACCAGATGAGACAGAGATGCTCCCAGGACAGGATTTGGGAGGCCAGACCCCTCCATGCACGAGAACATAACGAGAGGCTTAGCCTGTTGTTTGGCTGGCATTTGGGTCTGTAGTTCTGCTTTACTCAATATGTCATTTATCCTGCAGATGTTGACTGAATACTGAATGTGTCCAGGCTGGCTTTCTGCTACGCATTTGACATTCCAGGAGAAAAGGACATGGTCTCTGCCTCGAAGACCAGCTGGACCACTAGGCAGATAGTTCCAGGGCAGTGGACGTGGGCAGTCAGTGGAGTGGGCATGGGCCCCTAGAGCATGGTAGAGGACGCACAGTAGCCTTCATGCTGATCTACCTGTCGCCACCTCTCTCCTCATCCCTTCCCCGCCTCACCCCCCAGGTTTCTACAGCCACAGGTTTGCCCTGGTTTGAATCCTAGCTCTGCCCTTTATTAGCTGTGTGACTGTGGGAGAGTTCCTGACTCTCTTTGTTTCGCCATTTCCTCTACTTTAAAGGGGACATGGTAATAGTACCATAGGATAGTTACTAGGATTAAATTAGTTCTCACACACAAAGCACTTGGAATAGTGTCTGGCATATCAGAAATAATCCATAGGTGCTATTATGATGTCAAGTCCAGAATCCTTTCACCTAAACCCTCTGTATGAGGCACATTTTAGGATTCAGAATTATGTTAGGATTCAATCAGGAATGAGAAACCACCCTGAACATGGAACGTTTAATGTAAAGAATTATTCACTATGACAGAAGATTGGAGTAATGAAGGATTGGCTATTACAAAGTAAAGAGAGCTCTAAACATTTTCTAAAGAATGTGAGAATAGCAAACATGGGAGCAGCCACTACCCTATGGCTGAGATGGAGCACCAAGAAGCATCCCTCCACCCTGTTAGGATGCTCAAGGTGGAGGCCCCCAGGCTGAGATCTTGATTTGGTTGAAGGGGGCACAGCTATGCTTACCGAATGGCAGCGAAGTTGCTCTGGGTCCTCACCAGTGAAATGTGCTGGGGAAAGCTTTTCATGTGAGGTGTCTCGTGGAAGGCGTGCAGCAACAAAACCGCCCAAGGGTGTGGGTGCTGCACGAAGCTGCTGACCGCTGATGTTGCTGGGCGCTGCATCTGGACAGTGGAGAAGTTGGGCTTGATGCAGGTGCCAGAGAAGCTGCCCTGCTGCCTGGCTGGCTAATACACCAGAACCCAGATGAAAAGCAAAAACAAAAAACTTTCTTCCTGCAATGCCTTCCCTCCATCTTCTACTGATCAGTGTTAACATTTTATTAGCCGGAAAGGAAGAAATGTTTAAAAGGCCCAGATCCATCTTTGCACAGCAGGAAATGAAGGTGGATTTGAATTTGAGAGGCAATAAATTGATAACTGGGACAAAAATCTTTCTGATTTAGGAATGTTAATACAATGCCTACATTGTATTGTGTAATAGCCTCAGTGGGGTCTGCAGTAGCTTCCCATAATCAAAACTCTTTTTTTTTTTTAATCTCTGGCAAGAATGTAAGTTTTCATACAAAGCAGATGGATAAAAACTGTAGGTAGCCTCATGTTCATTCAGGTCAGGTTGTCATTAAATGTGTTATTTTTTAAAAAGTTACAAATAAAGCCTTTTAGATTCTAGAATGGAGGCTGAGAAATTATTAACTCATATTACTTTCATTACCTTTTTCCATGCAGCAGTCAGAGTGGTCTTTTGGAAGTATAATTATGCTTCTGGCTCTCCTGGGAACCCATCCGTGGCTTCCCATTGTTCTAGGGTAAAAACTAAACTCCACTTCTGGCCCTGTATCCCCCCCACCTCTGCCCTCCATTCATACTGAGCTCGAACCAGCCGTGCGTTCTGCACAGAGCTTTGCATGTGTCATTCGCACTGCGTGGGGTGCTCTTCCTCCAGTTACTCCCCTCCCACCCAGACACACACACACTTTCAGCATGGCTAACACTGCCCCACCCTTCACATCTCAGCTCAGGTGTCTCAGCCTCAGGGGACCTTTCTGACCTTCCTCCTCCTCAAGCCACCCCCAACCTTTAACCCAACTGGAGGTTTTTCTTTAAAGCACATGTCTCAGTTTGTGGTTATACAAACTTATCATTAGTGTGATTATGTGATCTGTCTCCTTACTAAACCGTAAGCACCATGAGGACAGTGCTTGTGTCTTTTTCCCACTCATTTTATCCTCAATGCTTTACATAATGCCTGGCACGTGACATAGTTGATCAGTGAAAACAAACAATGGATGAAGAGTCTTGTATTGGATTCTGAACCAGAAAAAATATCTGTAACGGACATTATAGGAACAATTGGCAAAATTTGGGTATGGACTATTGATTATGTAGTAGTATTGTATTAGTGTTTAATTTCCTGATTTTGATGTCCTTAGTCTTTAGATATACACACTGAAGAATTTAGAAATAAAGGGTTATCGTGTCTTCAGCTTTCAGATGTTTCATCTGGCTGAGCCGAACAGCTAGGCCCGCTCCCCTTTTGAGGGCTTGGAGAGCTGAGGGCTGAGCTGTTCAGCCAGCCGTAGCTTGAGTGTCCTCATGCATATTTCCCCCTCTTGTCGTCCCCATGTTGATTTCTGGGCCAAAGCCTGAATACATGAAGCCAGCCCATGTCTAGACATCCATCAACAGGGCAGCTGTCATCCAAGTGTGAGTTTACTCCTACCCGAAATCTATGACTCTCCTGTTGTCTGCATGCTTTAAACTCACCATGTGGTTCCTGTTTGGTTATATATTGCTGTATAACAAATTATCCCAAAATGTAGCTTAACACAACACACATTTATTATCTTACAGTTTCTGTGGGTCAGGAATTCAGGCTTAGCTGGGTGGTTCTGGCTCAGGGTCTGTTATTGGACTGTAGTCAAGATGTTGGCCAGGGCTGCAATCACGTAAAATCTGTACTAAGACTGGGGTTCTGCTTCCAAGATGGCTCACTCATATGGCTGTTGGCAGGAAGCCTCAGTTCCTCAGTACCTAAACCTGAGGAAACTTGAGTGTCCTCACTGCATGGCAGTTAGCTTTTCCCAGAGCAAGTGGTCCGAGAGAGCAAGCTAGAGACCACAAGTCCTTCTATGACCTAAATTGCACGTTGTTAGTGACACTTTATTCTATTAGTTAGAAGTGAGTCACTAAATTCATCAAGGAGAAGAGACTTAGACCCCACTTCTTGATGGAGGAATGTGAAAGAAATTGTGGACATTTAAAACCACCATAGTTCCCGAGGGCCTACTGTGTGTTGGCACTCTAGGTGATACAAGGGATCCAAGGCACAGATCAACATCTGCCTCTCACAAGTTTATATCTGCTTAAGGAAGCAAAACATAGTCCAAGGTTTTCATGGAAAACTAAGTCAGGATGGATAGCAAAGGAGAGCTCTTGAGAGCAGGTGACACCTGAGTCGGGCCTTCAGAGATGCTGCTCTTCCTTCCCTTGGTTCTTGACCCTGATTATTAGCACCGTCCTATAATGATCGTGAATCCTCATGGTAGCATTTTGAGCATTTTCTCCATGATGGGCACTGTGGCAAGCAGGATTTCCTCATAGGACATGTCCATTCGTGAATAACATTCCCTGGAATCATGCAGTAGGACGGCCCCGGAGCCAAATGCTTCATTTATGTTATCTATTGCTTTGAACTGTCTTATAGGATCCCTATTATTAATTCCATTTTACAGATTACAAAAGTAGAATTTAGAGAAATTAAGTAATGTATGCAAGATCACACAGCTGCTAAGTGGCAGAGGGCTTAAGACCCACAGCCCAGTAGGTTTAAATTTCACCTCCTCTACTTTAGAGTTTTAGACCCTTGAGCAAGCTGCTTTAACCTCTCTGCCTCAGTTTCCTCATCTTTAATATTAATATAAAACTATTTAATGTTCTCAGCTCAGTGCCAACATGTGATAAGCATTAGCTACTACGGCTGTGTTATCAGCTCAGCGTCAAACACAGCTATGCTGTCCTGAAGTTCTTTGCATAAGCTTGTTATAAAGGGTTGAGATAAGAGAAGCAAGTGGTAACTACAGCCACCCCTTCTTTGTGTGTAGAGATTACAGATTTGAAAGGGAAAACAACGTTTCCAGGCTAAACACGCCAGCAGGTGTTAAACGATTCTGCCATTCCCCATTTCTACTTTATTTCCAAACGAGGATGTGAATTCTTTGAGGGATACCTGCCTGCCCGTTCCGCCCTCTATATAAACCCAGATGGCGGCCAAACCGGGGCTTAGGAAGCTGAACTTGAGTTGGCAACTTTCTTTGGAAATGCTTTCCCTGTGGAGAAGCAGGCACACTGGATTCAATATCAGTCAGGATGTAGGTCTGTGCTATGTGTCCTTTGAGCCAATTAACTACACCTTTCTGGGCTCCAAGGACCCCTTTATAAGAGGGGCTTGGCAGACCCTCCCCTCCAGGGTCCTCCGTGGGAAAGAAGAAGAGAGGGTTAGTTTTGAAAACTGTAAAACTCTGGTGTGAGGCCTTGGGACTCTTCATTCCCTCCAACCATTTGAGAAATTGTGGCTTCTTAAGCAATTGAAATACAGAAAGTCTGTTTGATGGGAGTCACTCCTCCCTACCCACTGCCACCCACAACCTCTTTGCTGAAACATTTTGGAGAAAAATCAGTTTCGATCTGAATTCTGAGGATCAAAACAGCCTCCAAACAAAATTAAGAACCAGGTGGTTCTCTTTTTGAATATTCATATCTGATAACCAACTTGAAAACTTATCTTTTAGAATTAATCTTTTTTTCTTCATTAATGAATTGAATTTGCATTTGTCTTCTGAGCTGGTCATTATGGAATTCATCTGAATATTTCATTCACTGTGATCTCAGAAGCTGAGTGCACTCACCACCTGTGGGAATGACAGAACTTACTTGGCAGAAAGGAAAAAAAAATCTTACTCCTTTCATTTCCTCACTTTAGACTAAAATGCTGCCCTTTTAAAACTTAAAAGGACTAATTTTTTTCTTCTTAAAATTCAGATATGCATGAACCAGTCTTTTAAAAAAGTGATTGCACATCTCAGTGTATTCACTACCCACCAAGGTTATGAGTAAGTCGTCCCTGAGTCATTTGGTGGCACAGAGTGATGGGAGGGGATTCAGTCACTTACCTGTCTGGGAGGCTCCGTCTCACTGTCTCTCCTCCATTTTCCCATTGTTAAACTGTGCTTACCAGAAGACAGAAAGGGGAGAGGAGGAGGGAAGAGGAGGAGAACAAGGAGAAATGTCAGAGAGAAGCCTGGAGTTGCCAGTGATTTCTGCTCTCCAGCTGTCTGACCTCAGGGCAATTACTTAAACTCAGAGTCCTTGTCCCACCTCTCAAATGGGATAATGACAGTAATAGCTATGTTACAGGGCTGTAGGGATGATTACCTAAGAAGATACATATGGGAAAAATGCTTCGTAAATGCTATTATACCACTGTTGGTACTGAGATATGATTATGTACATGTATAACTTATGTGGTTTTTAAAAAAAAAATTTAAAAGAGTTGCTTTTATTTTTAGAAACAGAGTTGGAGTTGGAAGGGAACCTTAGGAATCATCAGTACAACGTCTCGCCCTTGGGGAGGGAGCCTCTCTGCAGCTGCTTTCAGAGGTAGTCGGCTCATCTCATCTTAAATAGCTCCAGAGACGTGGAGGCCACCACCTCTCCCTTTTCTTCTTTCTCCAAATCATCCCAGCCCTTTAGTTCTAGATATAGAATAGACCGGCTGATTTTTCTTTCCCTGAGATAGATAGCAGAAGAATAATGTCATGGTTGAAAACAAATGAGCTTGCCATGGTGTGCATTGTGCAGATCTGCTATCTCTACATGTTACTGCTTGAAGGTATGTTAGGCGCTCTCCAGAGTATTTAAATTGCTCGTTCAGAAGGATCTGGTATTCTCTATACCGACTGAGTTATCAGGACTGAGGCTGCAGCCCTGGAGCAGGAAGAAGACCTTGCAGGGCCCTCTTAGCTCTAGGCATATGAATATCTTTCTCTTTTTCAGATAGTGGTGTTTCTAGCTCTAGGTATATATGGATTTATCGGAGAAGGTGCAGTCTGTGGCAGTAATTATAACCTTCTCTTCCTCATCTCCTCACTTTCCCCTCTAAAATGGAGGAGGCAGGGAACAGGTGGAAAGCCTGTTGCTTCAGACGGGCTCCTGCCAGAGGGGTTTGTTTCCATCCCTCTCTGCTCAAGATGTAATGGTGAGGAGGCGGGGCCAGAGCTGGGAGGCCTCAGAGACGTCCCAGCCAGCACTTTACAGACTGTAGAGGTCCGAGTGGGTGCTTCAGGGATTCTGTAAACATTGTTTCAAATGCTGTTAACTCTTCTTGAAGCTGTGATAATAAGAAAAAACAGTTTCTAAAAACCGCTTATCAGTGTTATATACTGCACTTTTACATGTGGAAGGTTGCCATCTTATTCTTCCAGCTCTGTTTAATTGAAGAGAATCCCGAGATTGCAGGGCAGGCTCTGTTTAAAAAAATATATCTACTTACTCATCAAGTATATCTACTATCTATTACATAAGAAAGGTTTTCTCAATATTGGGCAACTAAAGCAAAATGGAGAAGTGGTATTTTGAGGCATATGTAAGCTGTTATCTTTAATTCCTGAGGTCAAAATTATTTACATTGATCAGAGCAACCTCATTGTCCTTGTTGGTTAATGTTACAGTAAGGAAATGTTATTGATTTGAAAAAAATTTTAATTTATAACAATATTGGGCTTAGTAATGAAAGACTTCACTCGCTGAAAATTTACCAGCTTTTCCAAGAACATAGACCTGGCATCCCTGAAAGTAGTTTGGTACCCTCTTATCATGCATCATTGGTTACTGATTGAATCATGTCCCAGGTATGTTGGATAACAGCGTGATATTTGCATTAGAAGGCTTACCTACCGATGACTACATTTATATTTTCATGTTCATGTCCAAGCAACTGCTTTTTACTTGCGAGTGGACCCTGACAGATTTTTTTTTTTACCATGCTAGATTTTCTCAACTCGTGAAAGAAAAACTCCTTTTCTGTTACCATGAGTGAGAAATTCTTTCCTCTGCCCAACCTTGTCATGCTTTAATTTTAAAACCATAACCATTTACCTCTTGTCCATTTTCTTTCCTATGTGATCAGAGGGCTGTTGAGCAGTTTGCTCCCCCAAAAAATTACTCCAGCAGCCATGGAGCACCTAGGATGTTAAATAGCTTACCTCCACACCTCCTCGAGGCCAAGCAACCCCCATTGCCTTCCTCTTCTTCCTCTGACTGAATCTCTTTTCCACTACCTGGCAGACATCACTGATCCTATTCCTATCTTTTGCAGCCTTTGTAGATTAGAATGGCTTCAGCCTAAAGCCCTGTTCTCCTCCCAGTGATGCTGATGGAGCCCCCAGATTAGCATGTTCTGTGACCTCTAGCAGGTCAGGCACCCCTTGCAGAAAATAAGGATATCACCTCAGGCTTCCTGCCTGTTGTGAGCAGGGAGGCAGTGAGGGCAGCAGGGCGAGTGCTGCCGGAATGGGAGGTGCTGCTGCCTCTTCCTGTGGAGTGGTCTGTGCCCTTTAACCCTTTGGTGCCCCAGCCCTGTCTGCTGGTATGTCTCCTTTCTCATCTCAAGAAGGCAGGCAGGAAAAAGATGGAAAGAGTTCCAGCTTGCCTTCTACATGAAATAAAGTCAGTGAAAGTTCCCACATATACATGGTCAGTGTACCCCTCCTTCCCCGTCATCAAAACCAACCTGGTAAGGGGGCCTCTCCCTCAGACAGCACCTCCTCCTCAAGCAGAACACAGGCCCAGCAGTCAGAAAGGCCTGGATTTGAATCTTGACCTTGTCATTTGTCATAGCTGTATGAACCTTAAGGAAGATGTTTAAACTTTTTGAGCCTCAGCTTTCACACCTGTAAAATGGAGATAACAGTTACCCACTTCGTAGACTTACAATTAAGATTCATTGTGAGACTATATAGACAGAGCTTGTACTTGGCACTTTGTAAGGGCTCAAAAATAGCTATTAATTTTTTGGTGATAGTGGCATTTAGAGACGGTTTTCCTTTCTACAAATAAACTACGGTTTAACTTACCCTGATTTGCCCTGGATAGAACTGTTGGGGGTGGGAGTAGAAAGAAGAGAAGCACTGCATGTGATCTGTCCCCGCTCCCCCTGCCAGTGCCCTCCCCCACCCCAGCCTAGACCTTCCTGCTTGATTGGGAGCAGGATTATCCACCTCCCAGGAGCAGAGAAGGGCCTCAGCTGTGTAGGCTCAGCCTTCTCGGAGGGAGCATTTTACAGCCAGGGATGACACATCCTAACAGGCTGTGGCATCTTCTCCCTCCCCACCTTGTAGGTCCCTCTCTCATTTCAGAAGCCTCCCAGGACCTCAAGATGAAACACTTCCACACCGAGCAGATTGTTTTCATTGAATATCCCAGTTCGCTGTCTCCAGTGCTGAGGAGAGACATTTTAATCACTTACAGTCCCCGTGGGCTCAGGGATCAATAGCAGTAAAGAGCCGTGGAGTGAATTCCTAGCCTCCGCTTTGTTTCCAGCTCTGGCTGTGACTTCGTACCAGGTGCTCAAGGCCTCCGGGCCTCAGTTTCCTCCTCTGTAAAATGGGAGTGCCTTTTTCTCAGGAACGTTGGGAGCCTCCTAAAAGGTATGGTGATCAAAAGTGTTGTAAACTGTGGAGTGCTGGCCTCAAGTAAATTGCTGTTAAGATCACATTTATATGCCCAAAAGGCAAGCATGAGAGCTGTTTCTCTACTGAGGCATTTCTGGAACCTTCTTGCTTTGACTTCTGGCTACCTTAAGACCAATTAGCAGGTTCCATCTCCCTTTCTGAGCCAGGAAGAAGCACGCAGCCCAGACCGAATCAGGCAGGTGGTATGTAAGTAGGAAGAGGGTCCTGCTCTCCTAGCCCCAAGTTTGTCCAGGGAGGAAAAGTGATCATACTAGTAGGACCTGGGATAAGAAACTAAAAGCCTGGGATTCTCCCTAACAGTCAGGGCCCCCAGCTGTTCTGACATTCGCTATGCTGGCTGTCTCTAGCACTGAGCCTTTACGCTCAGGAACAGAAGCCTTGTTTATTCTAGCCTCTTCTTCTTTATTCTTGCTTCCTCTTTCCTACAATGTATTCTGCACACAGCAGCCAGAGTGATCTTTCTGCAACACAAGTCTGGTCATGTCCCGACCCTGCTCAGAGCCTTTCCCTTTAGGATAAAATCCAGAGTTATTGGTGTGGCTGTCCAGGCCGTGCACGACCTGGCCACTGCCAGCTTCTCCAGTCACCATCTCCTGCTGCTCCTCCAGCTCCCTTGGCTCCCCTATAGCCCACCCCAACTCCTCAGATGCACATGCTCGATCTGGTCCCCAGGATTTGGACATGCTTCCAATTTGGGCTTCCTTTAGCCACATCCTCCATATGCTTTAAGTCTCTGCTGAGACCTCACCTTCCCCAGCAACCCATTCCTGACCACCCTACCTTCCTCAGTCAGGTGGGTTCCCATGGTACCCTGTGCCTGTGGGTGTCATGGCCCTGACCACATCTTTGGCAGTCTCCCCTCACCTCCCTGCCCCACCCACAACATGTGAACATCAGAGCTGTGCCTCTGTGACTTGTTTACTATTGTAGTGATAGCCCCAAGACCCTACTTTACCTCCTACCAGAGCACATGCCAAGTAGTGGAGTGGAGGAGTGGACTAGATGAGAAGCCCAGGATTTCAGACTCTCCTGGGCCTCTGTCAGATGCCAGTTTCCTGACTACCACAGCCGTCTCCGTGCAGGGCTTTTGTGGGTGTGCCAGGGAATCTGCATGCTGAACAGGCCCGCCACACCCAGAGGGACCTCTCAGTGACCTGGTCCATGCCTTGCTCTTTATAAGACAGGAAAGTGAAATCCAGACACAGACAGCCAGTGACTTATGCAAAACCTTAGCCTGCCCCCGCCCTCCTGTCTGTCTGTCTGTCTGTCTGTCTCTCAATCTCTCTTACACACACACACATACTTGTATGAGATAAATAAAGGCCCAATGCTTTTTCCACTCCCGAAATGTTAATCTCCAAGAAAGCCACGAGAAGCACAGGAGAGAGAATTAATTTTTGTCCTTGTTTTAACCTTAGGTCTGAACAGGGAAATCCTGGCATACTATTTATTTCCTTTCCAAAAAAGGACTTAACCTCAGAATATGAGCTACTTATTTTTAAAATTCAAAACAGTTACCTTCACTCCAAGATTTACATAATTTTTTAAAACGTGGGAATTCCCTGATGTTTCATTTTTCTGTTTCGGAAATGATTTGTGGAGAGTATGAATTATCCCGCCTGATGCCATGAGGTCTATTTTTATCATTGTGAGGCTGTTGAGACTAAAACCTACAGAACATATTCACTGCTGCTTATAGTACTTGGTGGCTCTGCCTCTGTTTAAAGCCCGCCAGAGGACAGAAGCCATGTAGGAACCCGTGTTTGTAATGAATTCAACTTGCTCACTAGGACAAAATGGGAAGGAAAAATCCACCACTCCACAAGTGACAGAGATAAAGTGGAGCATGTTCAGAACAAAGCCAGGGCCTGAGGACGTCGTGTCTAAGGGAGAGGGCTGAAGAAAGTGGGTATAAGGGTTTTCATGGAAGGACCAGTGGCTGTAAATGCCCAAAGCACTGGAATGTGGGGAGAGGGACATTAAAGGAAAGCAGAGCCCAGATCTGAGGGCGGGAAGACCTTCCACTAGAGTTTAACGAAGAACTTTTCAGCAGGTGGAATCCGACCAGTGAGTGTGCTCAAAGGTAATGAGTTCCCACATCAAGAGAAATAATTGTTCAAGGCTGGAGCCATCCCACAGGCCTGTCACAGAATGTCCAAGGTGAGAGGTAGTCTGGACTAGATGAAGTCTCGCTAACTCGAGAGCAGACCCAAAAGCCCCACAGGCCCAAACCAGCGGCCTAAGTGAGTGAAAGGTTCTCTGGTGGGGGACGTGGGCAGGTGAGAAGGGGGCTCCAGCCTCTTTCACTCAGCTCCAGCTGATTGCTTGAGAATGTGCGTCCAGTGAAGCCAGATCTTTGGGTTTTTCAAAAGAAGACAGACTTCTGGCTTTTTTCATATGGATTCTTCTGACTTTTCAGTATTGTGGCAGCCGCGTAAAGCCATCTGTGCCTGCAGTCCTGGCCACAGCCTGTCATTTTGACCCCTCTATTCCAGTATTCTCAGGGTTATGTGGTCTCAGTCCTTCAAGCAGGGGATAAAATGAGTGACGTGGGCTGGGCAGGGATTACTGCTCTGTCCAACAAGTGGGCAACCAGGGCACCTAAAGGGAAGGGGCTTTCGGAGAGACCGGTGCAAGGTAATAAGAGATGAGGGCTAGAATCGGGGTAAGCATAATGAATGGGCAAGGCAAAAAATGCATTTTCTTCTTTGCCTATTCTATTGACATTTCACTTTTAAGCTCTTCCCTTAAAATAAGGTTTAGTGAAGGGAGCACTGGGAAGGCCCAGGACTTCCTAGGGGGAGGCCTGGAGCCAGAGGTTCCGTCTAGTGGGTGGAGAAATGCTTTTTTTTCCCTCCATGCGCTGTACCAGGGGCACCACATGCCTTGTGGTCACTGCTAATGGTGCCCCTTGGAGCTGCGCTGTGCTCAGGCTGCACATTCCTATCTGGAGCCATTCCAAAGGTCTGCCTCTCCTTTCCCCCAAGGTCCCTGTCTTTAGGCCTCCAGCCATGCTTGAAATCACCATCGTAACTCTGCGTTTGGGTGAAGGCTTCATGGCACCCAAGAATCTCTTGAAATTTACACAGAAAAACAAAAGAGGCCGCAGGAATGCAACCCAATATCTGACTTAGATTTGAAGTATTGGGCTGCCAGGGATTTGGGCACTGAATAAATTAGCTTTGCCACGAAGCCAGCCTCAAAAGGCCAGTCCTAGCCAAACCACATTTATGACACTCCCGCTAAGATTTGAGGCCTGTCTGCCTAGCTTCCTGCCTTTTGGCCTTCCTGCCACTCCTTATGCTGAGGCCGTGCTTTCAAGAGCAGCTGGTAGACTAACCTTGGGCTTTCACCAGTGAATGGCCTACTTGCTTTATTTTACTGTCGTTGTCTTTTTAAAGTAGAGTTTTAAAAAGTATTAGTACTTTTTTTTCCATACCACTTCGTTGCAGTATATTTGAAGTACAATAAATTGCACATTTAAAAAATGTGTGATTTGATCAGTTAGTTTTAACATATGTATAAACCTAGGAAACTATCATCAGGATTAAAATTGTAAACATTTCTGTCATCCCCAAAATGTATTTTCTGCCTCTTTCTCCACAAAACCACTGAGCTGCTTTCTGTCTCCCTAGAAGAGTTTGCATTTTTTATATAGAAGGATTCATACAGTCTGTATTCTTTTTTGCCTGCCTTTTATTACTAAGCATGATGATACTGCGATCCATCCAGTGTTCTTGTGTACATCTATTATGTGGTTATACTGCAATTTGTTTATCTGTCACCTGTTGGTAGGCGTTGGACTTGTTTCTAGCTTTTAGCTATTCCAAATAAAGCCGCTATGAACATTTCTGTGCAAGTCTTAATGTGCATATATGCTTCTGTTTTTCTTGGGTAAATAACTACAAAAACAGTGGAATGTCTGGGTGGTATGGTAGGTGTATATTTAATTTTTTAAGCAATGACTAATTGTTTTCCTAAGTGTTGGTATCATTTTGCATTTCCATCATCAGTGTGTGAGAGTTCTAGTTGCTCAACACCCTTGACAACACTTGGAATGATCAGTCTTTAATTTCAGCTATCCTATTGCAGTGAAGAAATGACGTTTACAGGCTCTCATGAAGAGTGCTTCATGTGTGTTTATTGGATATTTTGTATCTTTTGTGAAGTGTCTTAAAATCTTTTGGTAGTTCTTAATTGGGTTGTTTATCTTATTATTACTGAGTTTCAAGAATTTTTTTTTAGGTATTCTGTAATAACAAGTCTTTTGTCTAATATATGTTTTGAGAATATGTTCTCCCAGTCTGTGGCTGTGCCTTTTTTTTTTCCTAATAAGGTGTCGGTATCGTCTAGTAAAATCTGGAGCATATGGGGTTTCCAGGGGCAAGAAGGACATTGACTGTTTAACAAATGTAAACTTAAAGAGCCCTATAGATCCTGAATGTGGTACCAACATAATGAGAACATATTAATATCATTAACTCTCAGTTTGGAAATTATTTTGCATAATTTGAGAAGAACACTGTGAGGGACAACATCCTGGGTGCTAGACGAGATAGAAGGAAAGGTAGACATTATCAGACATGGGTGTGTTCTCAGAGGGCTTACATCTGTGGAAGAGGAGGCATGAAACATGAATTCTGATCACAGGTATTGTCTATGCTGTACGCTTTATTGGCACATAAACCTTTAATCTTCAGAACAATTCTCTGTTGTAGATTTTCCCTATTCTGCAGATGAAGAACCTGAGACTTAGAGAAGTTAGCTAACTTCTACAATTCATATAACTAGGGCACGGCAGACCTGGATTCAATCCCACATCTGTCTGACTCCTAAATCTATGTACTTAACCTTTAGGCTAAATTGCCTCCCAAGCACATCATAAGAAAGTGAGAAACAGTGTTATGGAACAAGAAGTGAAAAATTTATTTTTGGCTCTTCACCAGAAAGTGCAGAGGAATTAACCTTGGAGGAGCTAACATCTGAGTTGGGCCTTAAAGGATGTATGCAACTTCAGTAACAAGGATGGCTGAAGGGGAATGGCAGTTGGAGGGAACAGCATGAGCAAGGATGCAGGGGTGAGAATGGTCGTGGCATCTACTATTAATTCCTAATATTCTTAAGGGGGAATGGTGAGAGAAAAAGTGATTAAAACTGTCAAAAAGCCTTGCAAAGCAGGCTAAGGAAACTGAATTTGATTCCAGAAGGCAGTTGTGATCCATTGAAGCATTTCAGTAGGAGGGTGGTGGGGAGTGATGTATATAGTAATAGGATGAAGTCTGGATGGACGAAGAAATAGAAGAGGGACAAAGATCAGTCAAGGACCTTGTGGCCCCTTCTGTAGGTATCGAGAGTCCAACTAGGAGTAGCCACAGAAATGAACAGGAAGGGATTTATACATAATTCAAAAGTAAAAGCCACCTCCCACACATGATTTTTTTTATCAAGGTTTCTATAATATGCCCCATTCCCTTGCTGCCTCCTCCTCATTGTCCATGTGTATTTTGCATATGTCATTGCTTCCAGACAATGGCCAGGGGGAAGAGAGACACTCACTTTGACGTACCTATAATTTGCTAGCTTATTCTGATAAATGAAGTGATGCCTGGAGAAGACTAAAACTTTTGGCCAAAATGAAGGCTTATATTATTAACGCATTCGTGTATTCATTCACCTAACCAAATTCGTTCATTTACCATTCCACTATGTTTTTTCAAAACCACCAAGCAATTCTCCAATTCTCAGCGACACTAACTGAGTTACAAATTTAACTCAATTCTGACACTTACCTACCTGGAGTTAGTATCAGATCCCACAGGTTAAGGGCTCAGCCTTACAAGACTGCTCCCACTTCAGATGCCATTCACAAGTCCAGGTTGTCACCTGCGCTTCTGACCAGCCAGCTGTAAATCTGAGGTGCCCAGAACCCCCTCCTCGGTTCAATTAATTTGCTAGAGTGGCTCACAGAACTCAGAGAAACATTTACTTATGTTTACCAGTTAATTATAAAGGGTATTATAAAGGATACGGATGAACAGCTGATAAAGCAGTACATGGGGTGAGACCAGAAGGGTCTCAGCACAGGAGCTCTGTCTCCATGGAAATGGGGTATGCCACCTTCCCCACATGTTTACCAACCCCAAAAACATCAGATCTCCTTAAGAGCTTTTATAGACCTTAATCTGTAGCACCCCTCTTCCTCTTTCCAGAGGTAGGTGGTTTTTCTGGAGACCAGCGTCATCCTAAGGCTATCTGGGGGGCCCACCATAAGTCACCTCATTAGCATAAAATCAAGTGTGTTCAAAAGGGGCTTTTTTTATGATTGACAAAAGATACTCCTATCACTCTGGCAATTCCAAGGGTTTTAGGAGCTTTGTGCCAGGAATCTGGGACAAAGACTCATGGATTTCTTACTACACCACAACTTTCCTTTCATTCAAACATTTGTTTATTCATTCAGCAAACTGTCAGTCATTCAGGATTTGTCAAGTATCTAATATGTGCCAGACACTGTGGTAGCACAGAAGGTACAGTGATCAACATAACATGGCCTCTGTCCACAAGAAGTTCACATTTTAGTGGAGGATTATTTCTGCCTTCTAGGCTTTTTTTTGTCTCACCTGTTTATGTTTCTTTTCCTTTTTATGTTTCTTTTCCAAGAAAAATTGCCTTCTTTGGATTTTTTTTCTCATTTTACTTTTTTCCCCTCTTCTACTAAGAAAGTTCAGTGTTTAGTTTCTATACTTTGAATAGTTAACCAAGAGATTTCAACATGTATTCTTGAGTCTAATGTTAATATTTTACAAGGGACTTAGTGAGCCCATCAACTTTAGACACCTCCCCTCACCTGACTGACATGCTGTGGTTGTCATGTGTTTTAGTTATTATTTTTAATGCCGTAAGACTGTACTGTTATTGTTTTATGTAGGCCCTCCAAACAGAATCACTTTCCTTCTGCCTAAAGCATATTCTTTTAAATTTCTTTGACTGACTGAGGGTCTCTTGACAGCAAACTCGGGTTTTGCTTGAGAATATCTTTATTTTGTTCCCGTGCTTGCTGGGTATACAATTCTAGTTTGACAGTTGTTTACCCTCAGTACATTCAATATGTTATTCTGCTTTCTGGATTCTATTATAGGTGTTGAAAAGTCAGGGCTCTTATAATGATTATTTCTTTAAATGAAATCTGTCTTTTCTCTGGCCACTTTTAAGATTTTATCTGTTTTTGATATGCAGTTTCACTCTGATGTAGATTTATAATAACAGCTTTATTGAGGAATAATGGCATTCAGTAAATTGTACATCTTTGAAGTATATAATTTGGTAAATTTTGATTTGTATGTACCCGTGAAACTGTCACCACATCAGATAATGATCATATCCATCATCCCCCAAAGTTTCCTCGTGTCCTTTTGTATCTGTGACCCCTCCGACCTGCCCCTTCTGTCCTCCTCCATTCCCCGGGCAACAGTGGTCTGCTTCTATCATTATCAATTAGTTTATATTTTCTAGAGTTTTATACCAATGGAATCATACAATATGTACTCATTAAAATCTGGTTTCTTTCACTGAGCATAATTATTTTCAGATTTATCCTTGATGTAGCTAGCGTGTATCAATAGTTTCTTCCTTCGTTATTGGTCAATAGTATTTCTTTGTATGGACTGCATTTACCTGTTGATGAATATTTGGGTTGTCTCCAGTTTGGGGCTAGCACAAAGTTTTGGTGGGTATCCATATCCCAGTCTTTGAATGGACATATGCTTTTATTTCTCTTGGATAAATACCTAGTTGTGGAATGGCTGGATTATATGTTAGGTATATATTTAACTTCTTAAAAACTGGTGGGGATCATTTTATGTTCCCAGCAGCAGTGTATGAGAGTTTCAGTTTCTCTGTATCCTTGTCAACACTTAGTATAATCAATGTTTTTGATTTTAGCCATTCTCATTTTCTGATGACCAGTGATGCTGATGCATGTGCATATCTGCCCTCTGTATTTCTTGTTTGTGATGTATCTGTTCAGATCTTTCGCAGATTCTTTAAAAAAATAGGTTGTTTAGTTTCTCATTATTGAGTTTTGAGAGTTCTTTATATTCTGGATACAAGTTCTTTAACAGATACATGCTTTACATTATTTACTCCCAGTCTGTGGCTTGTCTTTTTATTCTCTTAACAGTGCCTTTTGAAGAGCAGACATTTTAAATTTTGATGCAGTTTGATTTACCAATATGTTTTTTTGTGGATCATGCTTTTAGTGTCATATCTAAGAAATCTTTGCCTAACCAATGTCACAAAAATTTTTTTCTTATGTTTCCTTCTAGAAGTGTTATAATTTTAGGTATGACATTTAGATCTATGATCCATTTTGAGTTAATTTTTATATCTAATGTAAAGTATAGATCAAAGTTCTCTTTTTTTGCATATTGATATCCATTTGTTTTAATATCATTAGTTGAGTAGGCTGTCATTTCTCTACTTACTTGCCTTTACGTCTTTGTTCAAAATAAGTTACCTTTATATGTGTGAGCCTGTATCTGTACCCTCTGTTCTGTTTTCTTGATCTGTTTGTTCTTCTTTATGCCAATTCAACACTGTATTAATTACTATTTTATAAGATGTCTTGAAATCAGGTGTTAGTTATCCAACTTTGTTCTTCTTTTCTATAGTTGTTGTAGCTATTCTAGGCATTTTGCATTTCCATAGGACTTTTGGAATCAGTTTGTCAGTTCCTATAAAAGAGACTGCTGAGATTTTTATTGTGATTACACTGAATCCATAGGTCAGTTTTGGAAGAATGGGCATCTTGTCAATATTTAGTCTTTTGACACATTGATATCATGTTTTATTTATCTTAGCAATGTTTTGTAGTTTGCAGCCATTACACCTTTTTCAAATTTACCCATAGGATTTGATCGTTTTTGATGCTTTTATAAATGGTAATTTTAAAAGGTCAGTTACTCGTTGTTCATTGCTAATCTATTGAATTACGATTAATTTTTTTTTGTATATTGATCTTACATCCTGTAATTTTCCTAAACTCACGATTAATTTTAGTAGCTTTTTTATAGATTCCATCAGGTTTTCTACATAGTCATGTGTTCTGTGACTAAAGAGAGTGTTACTTTTTTATTTGTAATCTAGATGGCCTTTTTTTTTCTTGCCTTATTGTACTGGCTAGAACCTCTAGTATAATGTCGAATAGAAATAGCAAGAGTGGACATCCTTGTTTTGTTTCTGATCTTAGGGTAAAAGTATTCAGTCTTAATAATGATATCATATATAATGCTGGCTGTAGGTTTTCTGAAAATGACCTTTATCAGAATGAAGCGTTCCCTTTTATTTCTAGATTCTCAAAAATTTTTAAATCAGGAATAGATGATGGATTCCATCAAAAAGCTTTTTATGTGCGTATTGAGCTGATTATTTGGTATTTTAAAAATTTCATTGATTGATCTTGAATGTTAAACCAGCCTTGCTTTGCTGATATAAACTCCACTGGTCATGATTTATTACCTTTTTAATATATTGTTGGATTTGCTATACTGAAGTTTTATTTAGAATTTTTATATCTGAGCTAGGGAGGGAATTGGTCTGTAATTTTCTTTTAATGTCTTTGTCTTCTTTTGGTATTAGTATGTTTTTTTAAATCCTGCTTGGAATTAGCCTTTCAGAACCTTGGATTATTGTCTTTTATCCGTTCAAGAAATTTCTCAGCCATTATCTCTTCAAATATTTCTGTTGCCCAATTTTCTTTTTCTTTTCCTTTCCTACTTGAACTTTAGACATTTTTTTAGACCTTTACACTTTATCTTTCATGTATCTTAACTTTTTCTGTATCTTTCCTTTTTCCTCCCAGTGCTGTATTCTAAATAATTACCTCAGAATTCTTTTATAAGTAGTCAATGCTGTTTGAGCTCTACTTCAGCTTCTATTTTGCTACCATTGAAGCATTTTTGTTTTTTTAATTTTCTATTGTTATAGTTCTAAAAGTTGCATTTAGATCCTTATAGTCTCATTATATTTCATCTTTTTGTTTTATTTATCAAAGCATATTAAATACATCCTATGTCTGGTAATTTAAAGTTTCACTGTTTGTTTCTTTCACTGCTTTTCTGATACCTCGTTTCTTTGTATGTTTTGCGTGTTTGCTTGTTTTGGTTTTCATTTTACCACAAACCTGTATTTCTTGGAACCTTTTCTATGGGATTCATTGAGGCTGGGTGAAGGTGTTTTCCTCCAGAAAAGATTGGTATTTGGTCCTGCCCCATACCTGGTGGGATCACTTTATGCTAAATTCTCATCTTGAAGTTTGCAGACCTCCCAGGTCCTCTGATGGTGGACTACGAACCTAGACTGAGAGTTGGCTTGTGGTAACAAATTCTCAAGAGATAGTCTCCTCCCCCCAACTCATTTACTCTTTGCCAGACTTTGAGCCAGTCAGTCCTCTGGCAAAGCAGATTTTTTTCCAATTTATCCTTATACTGAGGACATAGGGAGCCCCAGCTATATGTGAGTGCTGGGGTAGAGTAGACTCCTATCAGACTTCCTGCAAGGTATGTACTCTGGCTTTGCCCTCCGTGTCCTGTGTTCTAAGGGGATCTGCAAATCTCCAAACCTGGTTTAGTAAAGGCCCTCAGACAAAAGCCAGTTTTAGTTTCTGGGTTCCTATTTTCATTTGATTTTTGGTTTCTGATTATTTTTTACTTTCTCGAACGCTTACATTTAAAAAATGTATGTTTTTGTTTCTGTTGTTGCTTTTTATTTTGCCTTTTTACTTGTTTTCATCTACTGGTCTGGTCACGGTATTCAGTTCATCACACCGTTGGAAATAGAAGTTAGGCCTCAAGCTTTATGTTGTGGTTGTTAGAAACTGTTTCTGCCATGCGATCAATTGCATTCATGTCAGTTCTTGTTTCCGTTTCCTTTGGTGAGCATTAGAGAATCAAAGGAGGAAGGCATTTACTTTTCCTGCATTGTGATGTGTTCACTGTGGTATTACTGGGCTTCACGTCTTTCCCTTTTACTAAATCATCTCTGCCAGCAGAGTTGAGGTTTTGTTCCGGTATGGCTAAAATGCCTGCACTCTGCCTCATTTAGAGTCATTCCCTTACTATATACTGTCATACTATTCTCTACCTCTCCTTCAGGTTATTTATTACATTAAAGCAATATGATTATTTTTATGGCTGTTGGATATGCAAATCTATTTCCCTTGCTGAGAACATAAGTTTCATGAGACCGTGGACCAGGACCGTCTTTACTCACTCACAGTACCTCTGTTTTCTAGCACAGTGCCTGCACTCGTAAAGAGCAGCCAATGACAAAATGAATGATTAAATGACAGGGTTTGTCAGGCTACACCAAGGAGGCAGAAATTTGCAATAACTCAGTTTAGTTCAGTAGCCATCTCTGGAGCCCCTGCTCTGTGTCATTCCCCATGCCAGGCACATTGGAGGGCGCAGAGATGAGCATAACATGTCTCACCCTCTAGGAACCCACAGTCCAGTGGAGAGAAGGCACTGTTTCCGTTATTAGAATTTCCAAATGGAAATGATAAATTCCTCGCCCTGAGAGTAAACGGTGAACCTCACTAGTGTCTGGGGTTAAATACTACATTCCTGTGTACACAAAGCTTTGTATCCCCAAAATAGTCCCAGCTGGGCACTTTATGCCGAGATGACCAAACACCTGTCTCAGCCCTCCTTTTAGCTAGCTCTTGAGTTCTCTATGCCAAGATGTATCAAAGCATTGATTCCTGGCCTCGAAGAGTTTGTTTGGGAGGGTCAAAATCACGGGCAGCAACTACTGGACCTACCCATAGAAGTCCTAGGTGGACATAAATAGACAATTCCTAGCTCTTCAGCATAGTGCACAAATAAGGGGACCCTGTCCCTTATTTGTGTAGCCTGACAAACCCTGTCATTTAATCACAGCAAGATATTCAGGGCCCCAAATCTGCACCTTAGCCCTCTGTGTCTGGCTTGCTGAGGTCTCTCAAGTTGTTTTCTAGGTGTGATGAGGCTAGGAAACAAAACCACGATTCTGCCTTTCAGACCTGTGAGGTCTCTTGCGTGGGGCTGCCTAGATCCCTGGGCCCTTAACGTGCCTCTGAGAAGACGCGAGGCGGCGGGAACCGTGCGTGCCCACTGCATCTTCTCCTGTGCGCTTCCTCTGCTCTGCTCTCCAGTATCTTCAGGGGTAAAGCAAAGCTAAGTGACTGTGAACTTAACCCAAATTACAGTTCTCACTCTGTCTGGAACCCAGACAAGCCCAGGGGTCCAGCCTAGCCCAGGAAGATAAGATGCAACATTTGGCAAGTATAGGAAAGGCAAACTCTTTTGACATCTTTTATGCACCTGTCTTCACAGCTACAGCAAGACATACATCAGGCAAGGCAGGCCTCGTGGTTCCTGAGGGCCACTCCCCAGCTTTGTGGAACTTGGGGTTGCCTGTTCCTTATTCATAGATGGGGGAGATAGGCTGGGTCCATGATTCCCAGTCATTGGTCTATAGACTTGGTGCAGTTATTAAAATTGTCAGCAATCTGAGGTAAATGAAGAGAAAATGAAGAGTGAGCACTGAGTTTTGTCAAAGAGCTCAGTGAGTTCCTGATCCTGAGTGGATATCTTTCCAACTTGGTCTATTTTTTGAAATGATAGCAGACAGTAGGTGGTTTGTCTTCTTGGTTGAAGTGTACTCACTGAACAGAACACAAAGCTAACAACACAATGTCTCCTCCCAACATTTTTTTCAAGGGCCAAGGAATCTGTTCAAGTCTACCACATTCAGAAGTCAGAGAATCGCCAGGTTAGGTCAAAATGGAATAACTTCAGCCTCTCCTATGTGTGATTATGGATTATGCTACCTGTGAAGTTTGGGTTTTGATTAATTTTACTTCTGAATTTATTTATTTTTGATGGGCATATTAGAATGAGAATGAAACCTGCTCCTTGGGAGGGCCGAGGCTGTTGTGGGGTAGCATCTCAGTCCATTTTCTCCAGGTCGTGCATATGTTTCTAGGTCATGGGTTTGGTAGGAGCCTTACTGCTGGCGTAGCTCTGCCCCTGTACACCTTTTAGCTTTCTGGGATACAGATAAGCCCTTCGGCACTCGCGTGCTTGCCTTTGCTGAAGCCTAGAACCCAGGTTTTTGTGCCAATCAGCTTTTCTGCACAAGTGTCTGGGTACATTGAGTTGTGGATTATCTTCACCTCAGAGAGCCTGATAATTCGTATTTCCTTGCAGTATTTCAGTCAGTCCTGCAGGCATGGGCAGCTCTCTTCTCTTGAGAGGGAGAGTCAGAGGGCTCAGCAAACAGTACAGTGACCTCTGAAAATCTTTAAGGAAGTGGGAAGAAACAGAAGGAAAAACATTTTAAATAGAATTTTATAAAATTTGACAGTATTGGCCAGACTGCAGGTGGGTTCAGGGTGCAGCCCCACCTCTTACTGCTGTGTAGCTTGAGGCAAGCCACTTTATTTCTCTATTAATTTCATCCTTAATAAGAATAGAGAGCTGTTATCTGCTTTACCTTTATTTGATTATCAAACTTATTTGGCCATCGTATCTAATCTGGTCATTATAAATGATATAGTGTGCACTTTGAGAAGGCAAATTGCATGTAAGATTTACTTATTTATTCAGTGCACTTATTAAGTGCCTGCTATGTGCAAGGCATAGTTGTATGGAGTGGGGGTACCCTGATGTGAAAAACAGACCCTGCCTTCAGGAAGCTGATGTTCTAGTGACATAATCAGCAAACAAATAAGCAAACAAACACATTAATAAGACATTGATGATGAGTACTGTAAGAGAATGATGGGAGGGAGTTAGAGGAAGTCTCTATGAAGAAATGATGGTCAGGCTGTGGCTTGAAGCTTGGGAAGAAGCCAAGAGAAAAGCATCCAGGCAGAAAGAACAGCAAGAACAGGGGCCCTGAGGCCACAGAGAGGCAGCTTGCTTGAAGACTAGAAATGAGTGCAGTGTGGCTGGCGGGCTATGGCTTGTAATGACATAAGGTTAATTTCAAAAGGTAGGAAGTAACTTCACCTTCCTTCTGTGCTTTCCTTCCTATTTTTCAAGCTCATTTATCTTGGGGAACAATAATTAATTTATAGATATGTTCTGGATATTAAAATCATGCTTAAAAATAACTTTAGAATGTAGAAGGGAAAATACTGTATTAGAGGGTGGGTCAAGGAGTCATCCCTGTGTGTGTGTGTGTGTGTGTGTGTGTGTGTGTGTGTGTGAGCACATGTCTGAGTATCTGAGTATGTGTGCATGTGTTTCTCTCTCTCTCTGCCTCTCCCCACCCCCATTGCCAGGTCTCATCAGCTCTGCCACTTATGAGCTCTCTCTGACCTTGGACAAGTTCCTCGGCTAGTTTCCTCATCTGTAAAAGGAAGATAATAAACCCTGCACTCTATTCCTCAGAAGATTGTTATGAAAATAAGATTTTTAAAAGGGAAACAACAAATGTGAAAATGATGCTTGGAATGTTTAAAGAGCATTTCTGATGGGAAAGAGGATGTCTTGACTCCAGGTTGGCTCTTTGCTTCCTGGGCTTGTTTGGCGGTCGATAATTGGATGCTCTTGGACAAGACTGGCGGTGAGGGTTCAATCAGTGTTAGATTGCGAGTATGAAGTCTTTTCTAGGGCCATGTCCTTCGCATGCAGCAGGAATGGTATTACAAGGAAATAAATGAATAATAAATGAAAGGCTCCGAAGTCGGGCTGCTCCTGCAAGATTTCTGTGTGCAGGAAACTGAGCAGAAAGGAGATGGCCTCGTTGTGCTGTCCCTGTAGAGGAGGTGAGCTCTCTGGCAGAGCAGCAGCTCGAGGCTCTGAAAATTGTGTGGCCCCATGGATAGAGACCTTGTCCTGGCTTGCCCAGTGGGTCAGTGGCAGTGCTGGGATGAGACTGTGGCTCTTTCAATGCTTATTGTACCCCTGCCCTATGTCTTAGCATCCTGAAACATTGTCATTCAACAGCACATGGCGTTAAACACCTCCCATGCTTCTGATATTATGCTAGCCCTGGGGATTTAGGGCAGACAGGGCTGCCCTCATGGCACTTCTGGTCTAGTTGGGAAACAGACTTACGTCTGTGATGGCAATGAGGTGACAGAATGCTTCCATGGAGCAAGAAGAGCACATAGCAGGTACCAAATCTAGATTTGTTTTTGTTGGGGGAAGGGGAGTCCAGGGAAAGCTTCCTGGGAAAGCAACATGAATGAGCCAGGTTGGAGTATGGGATGAGGGGAGGGTTCCAGGCAGAGCATCCTGCAGAGAAGTGTTTTGTCTGATTGGGGCCTGGCCTTGAAGGGCCAGATAGCAAGGTTTGGAACCAGAGAGGGTGGGGAGTCTTGAAGAAAGACATGTTTTATGGTAAGGAGTTTAGATTTTGTCCCAATTATCATGGGAAGGGTTTATGCATTTAGGTTTGCATTCTGCAAGGGTCACCGCAGCTGCTCTGTAGAGACTGGCTAGGAGGGCATGAGAGAGAAAGACACTTTCAAGAGACATTCAAGGATTAGAATTGACAGGACTTGCGACTGTGACTACCTTCTTGGGCAGTTTACTTTTCTGCTTAATATCTTTCTCCAGTCTTCAGACACCACGAATTACAGTGGTGTCCAGCGTCAGATTTACCATGAAGCTTCAGAGCCCCTCCCAAGGCCCTGACAGTACATTCCATGGTCAGGTGTTCTCTTAAAATTTGCAAAAGCAAATGTTGGCTAGTGTTGGGATGGCCAGACATCTTTAGGATCCTGCAGTGGGAAAGTTGAGTTGGGACTACATCTGGCAGCATATAAAAAATATATTGTGCGTATGCCCTAACTTGATATTCTTTTTCTCAAAGAGCCTCCTCATCCCCGCTGCTGCCCCCGTCCCCCAGTACATGAACATCAGGTTCTGTAAAACTGGATCTACCCTTGGTGGTGGCTGTGACCTTTCCTCCCGCCGGCCTCAGTGGCTGGCAGTGGTGGCAGGTGCCAGCAACTTGACTCCAGCTGAAGAGAAGGCTCACAATTCTTTAAGAGCCGCCTGCAGGTATGAAAAGGGCTGGCACGGAGATTGCTACGCGAACTTCTTTTTCTGCGTATAGTGTGCAATTTGGGTACAACTATGATAGTGTTTGTTCCATGCCAGACCCAGTTTGAAGCACTTCACATAGTGACTTATTTAATCCTCTGAAACAAATTTACGAAATAGATATTACCTCCCTTTCCCACATGAGGCTAGCACTGGTCAGTAAGTGGGCTCCAGTCCCATGGAGTTCGTCATCAGAATCAGGCCAGTGCAGTCACCCAGGGCCCCATGCTTAGAAGGGTCCCGTGCTTTGTTTATTGCTTTGCTGGTGCCCTCGTGCAATCCTTAATAATTTTTGAACAAGCATCCCTACGTTTTCATTTTACACTGGGTCTCACAAGGTCTGTCGTCAGTCCTGGTCAGGGTCTGTGCTTCTACCTCTCACTACGTTACTTTGACAATAGGCAGAATATAGAACTAGCTGCCTCCGGAGGTAGTAAGTTCTCCATCCGTAGAGGTATTCAAGCACAGGCTGGATGACCCTTTGGCAGGAATACTTTAGAGGGGACCTAAGTACCAGATGGGAGGAAGGGATCGGGGTAGGAGGTTAGAATTAGCCTTTAGCCTCTGAGATCCTCTGAAGCTCGAGATTCTGATTCTGTAACTTGCCCTTCATCAGCTTTATAACAGTCAGAAAATAAAGGAACCAGGGCCAGAGTGAGATGGTCCAATGCATAGAATTTTGTGAAAAAAGTGGGACAGTTCCCAAAGGAAAGGAATCCATGGAAAGACACAGACCTGGAGATGCTTTCTTAGACAGCTGGCAGTGGCACTGGGCTACGGTCCCTTCACAGCCCAGCACAGCCTGCTTCTCCCCCTGCTGTCATCAGAAATGTCCCTGACCAGCTGCAGATAAATCAGATGAACACTAAATGAGGCGGGGGGAGGGAGGGGTTAGTGCGCCCACAGTTTCCATCCATGGGTCACTGGCCACAGCAGCTGCTGTAAACACCGCGTAAAACAGCACATATGGGCTCTTTCTGAAACCCTTAAGTCACTTGTCCTCTGAGGCCATGCTCTTTGCAGTCCTTCCCTACGCCTGGAGATGTGAATACTGACTTGAGCTTCAGCGCTGGGAAGGGACCTTCAGGTGTGATTCCCCAGGAGTTCTGAAGCCACGGGGGTGGCTCGCGCTCGCTCTCGCGCTCTCTCTCTCTCTCTCTCTCTCTCTCTCTCTCTCTCTCTCTCTCTCTCAGGGTGGAGTTGGGAACAGGAGGAACAAATCCCCCTCCAGACTCTGTTGTGGTTGTGGCATTGACTTTCAATCTTGTGACCCTGAGCAAGCTGTTTATTCCCTCTGAACCTCAGTATCTACCTCTGTAATGGGACGTGAGAGAATGCATGTCAGCACTCAACTTTGATAAATTTTATCTAAGTCTTTTCAGTCATAACACAATTGTACAATGCTTTGGCATCTCACCAAATTGTTTTAGCCAAGAGGTGGTATCATCCTCATTTTATTGATAAACTGAGGCTACATCATCAGGCCCAGAAGTACATAATTTCATAATAATAGAGATCCTTTATATTTTCTGAGCGTTTGTCCTTTTGTTTATTGTGCTGATGACAGGTTCCCACAAGTTGACATTTACCTAGTCGCCAGATCTGTCTGAGTGCACAAGGGTGTTTACTGAGGTTGGGGAGCCTCGGTGTGCCCCATCTTAGATCTGCTGTGACTGGGGTGGACCTATCCTAAGCTCTGAAGCTGAACGCCTCATGTTCACAGCTCCAGTCTGTCACTCCCCGACTGTGTGACATGGGACAATGACTTAACCTCTTGGAACCTGCATTGTCTCATGTAAAACAAGGGTGATCATAGCACCTACCACATGGAACTCTTGTGAGAGTTCAATGAGATAATCCGCATAAAATGCTTAGCCCAACCAACGCATGACCCACTACAGCTTTGCCGTTGTTACCATTATTATAATTATTAGCACTTTCACACTAAATATATCCATCTTAACATGGGCCACTTTCCATATTTTGGCCATTGTACATTTTTAATAAACTGGTTTTAGGCTTGAAATTGTAGGCTCTTCTGGTTTTCTTTTTAGCATTTGTTAGAAGTATTCTTCAAAGCTCTGGCTGAATTCACGGGGAGCCCCGGTAAATCCACTTGAAAGCAGATCTCATCACTAAAAACCCACAAAACACCTCACTGAGAATGGAAGAGTCGGGCTGTAATTTATGGCGTCCACTTCATGCTGCCATTTGACATTTTGCAAACTGCCATTGCCATTAGCCTTCACTTTTGAGTATTTATGATCTTGCGGTTGGAGCACTTTGATTCTCATAACAGAAACAGGGTCACATTTAGAAAACGTACCCTACGCCGAGCTGGAAAATTAGATTCCCCAGGGTGCCTGATGGATGGGGCCATACAAGGAAGTGTGGCCTGCCAGCCAGGCTGAGATGTGCCCTTTCCAAATACCCCAACTGGAGCCTGTCTTAAGTCTCAGGCCTCAGCATGCCAGGTCTGGGCTTTCTGCTTGGCAGTGGCCCGGAGGCTGGGGCAAAAAGATGTGTAGCTACATGCCAACCATGTTCCACATGGGTGCCCCTTTACAGCCACAAGGTTGGCAATTACAGAGCTAGGATTTGGCCGGGAATTTCCTCTTGTTGGTCCTAAACTGGTTCTTTGTGTCCCAGGCAGCAAGAAAAGTTTTTGGATATTGCGCAAAGTGGAGGGAAGTGTGAGTTAAGTGTGCACCAATAGGACCAAACTGACAATAGGCAGAACACTTGTCTCCTACTCTGTGACTCAGTTTCCCTTCTGCTCAATGGGAGGATTTGTTCTTTGTGAGGATTGTTCTTCCAGCCATTGAATCTCCTGATTCCCAAGAGATGCTTGGCTGCCAAATTTTATAGGATTTTTGGTCAGAAGAAGGTGAGGGTTTTCAGAGGAGGAAAGAAATTTTATGTAAGTTTCAAGATACTGTGTATGATAAGGAATACCATCTCAGTCATCTGTAATACATCAGCTTGCTTATGAGAGTCTGCGAGACCTGGGATGGGTCTCTCCTCCTAGACCCCTTCTCCCTCTGTAAAACCCCTCCAAGATACCACTTACATTAAACCATGTCTCCTTGGCTCCTTTTGGCTAAAACACTTCCCAGACTTTCCTCGCCTCTGATGACCTTGACAGTTTTGAGGCGTCCTGGTCGGGTATTTTGCAGAATCTTTTGGGATTTGTCTGATGTTTTTCTGATGTTTAGATGGTAGTTATAAGTTTTGGGGAAGAAGACCACAGACTTAAAGTGCCATTGCATCACATCATATCAAGGGTACATACTATTAACATGACCCATCACTATTGGCATTGCCCTTGCTTACCTGGCTGAAGTAGCATTCGTCAGATTTCTCCTTTTTTCCTCCTTTTCACACTGTGCTCCCTGGAGGGAAGTCGCTGTGTGTAGCCCTCACTCTCCTTTTTTGGGTCGTTAATTTGTTTCATTACACATTATTGACTAGTCCCTACATGCCTGGCACAGTTTTGGGGACCAGGGATATGGACCTATGTAAGACGTGGCCTCTGCCTCAGGGAACTTGGGATCTAGAAGGCAAAACAAGAAAGTAGGTTCGCAGTCACCAGACCCTCTGGTACGTGCAGTGAGAAGGTTCCACAGGAGAACAAAGGAAGTCCCCTCACGCCAGGCTTTCCTCTTTTATGTTTTTGTGCTTTAAGTGAATTTTCTTAATGCCCTCCATTTCTTTGAACCATAAAATTTTAAATGTTTTTTTTTAAGAGGCTAGCTTATTTCTTTTCCATACTTACCCTGTGACTCTTCGGTGTTATTATTTTTTAAAACATTTTCATAGGACTTTCTATGTTGAAAACATTTTTTAGTCATTAATTAGTAATCCACATTAATATGCAGATTGAATTAATCTATTTCAGGCAGAAGTTGGTCTTGAGGAAACAAAATTGCTAAGTGTTATTCCTGCCTACCTGTGTCTTCTTTTTCTCTGCCACCCCCCACCCCCACCCCTGCTTTTTGCCCCGATCATTATTAGGATTATTGCCGTGATTATTAAAGGCTGACTGAGCACCAGGAGTGTCTTCGGGGCTTTGGAGAGCTCAGGGGAGGGCGCGCCCCTGCACTTTGGACTCAGAGCTGCACGGAGGCTGCCATGGGGGATTCATTAGTGCTCGGAAACCAAAATTGGCCTCATAAATAGTTATCCTCAGAAAACAGTTTTCGGCTCCTATTTTTGTTTTAGTTGCACGAAGCTTAATTCTTTTTTGGCTCCGTTCTTGTCTGAGAAGGTTGGCTTTTACCTTCAGAAAAAAAGTGTGTCCTCCATAATACAACTGTCATTTACTGAGCTCTTACTATTTACCGGGCGCTCAGCATACCTCGTCTTTGATTCACGACGACCTTCTGGTGTAGCCTCTGTTATTTTCCTCCTTGTAGAGATTAGGCAGCTGAGGCTCGGTGAGGTGAAAGCTCAAGGCTGGTAAATGTCAGAGCTGGGATTTGAACCCTTAGCTGTATGGCCCCAAAGCCCTCCCCCTTAATGCCTGTCTTTGGCCCACCATTCAAGGCCTTTCCAGCCTCGCTGCCCACTTTTCCCTTTTATCATCACAGCCTCTCGCCTCTTCTCATCCGACGCCAAAGATATTCCATTTCTGCCTCATTAGAGCTCTGCAGGGTCGGTACTGTCTTCATCCCCGTGTTAGAGATGTGGCTGGCTCCGGAGAATCTGCCGCACAGCCCATGGTCACCATCCCGGGCAGGAAAGGTCTCCCTCAGCAGCAGCCATTTGTTGAACACTATTTATTGTCTAGTGCTAGGGTCACAGATGCGCACTTTCCAACCCTGTGCCCAAGGAGCTCAGGCTCCTGGGGGAATAGAGAACCTTCAGTTCCAGCTGTCCCAATAATTGGGCGCTTCGGTTTCTTGCCTTGTAGTCATAGGTGTCTGTGTTTTCATAAGCAGTTACCGTGTGGCAGACCTTCTGCTCAGGGACTCCCATCCCTTCATATCCCTGAGCCTTGCTCCTTCCTCGCACCTTCCTTAGGAGGCGAGTTTGTTGGAATCTCCATATAACACGTGAGGAAACTGAAGCTCAGAGAAGACCGAATTGCCTGAAGGAAAGACGCTTAGGACATGGCAGAGCTGCTATTCAAACCCAGATTTGTTTGAATCCAGAGGCTCCCTTCTGAGTTACCTTGATTGCTTCCCTTATAGTATTGCCTCTGTACGTGTGTGTTTGTCTGTATGTGAGTTTGCAAGCTTACACTTACCATGTATCAGCTGCAGGACTAGGTCAGCAAGGGACCCAATCCTGATCAGGATGCCACCCCTGTCTTTATGGGCCTGCAGCCTGATGGGGTGACAGACAGACACAAAATAACCCTCAAATACGACTGAGTACGGTAGATGCTACAGGGCCATTTCTGGTTCTGGGTGACGTTGGACAAGTTTCCGAAGTTCTCTCAGCCCCAGTTTTCTCACCTATAAAACGGTAGGGAATACCTCTCAGGGTTATGATAACGATTAGAAGAGAGAAAGTACGTATGGCACTGGGTATATGGCGGGTCCAATAAGTGATAGCACTTACTGCAGAAGTGTTAGTAAGACCTGAGTTGCAGGTTAGAGTACTCAGTAAGGCTTGGCTTGATAAAATTTTGGGGACCTCTCAGTCTGTTGGTCTAAATTGAGACGTTTAGACACTTAAAGACGTGGACTATTTCTGATTGATATTTTGTGTGTCCTGGATTGAGCATGAGCTTCCCTAGTACACAGAAGATGTATCCTCAACACCTAATAAATGCTCACTGGTTGATTGAAAACAATTCTATTTTGCGGCTGGGGAATAGAGTCTGGGAAGTTGGGAAAAGTCGCACAGGGGTAGCTAGCTGTACGTACCTTATTTAAGAACCTTGAGTGTTGACGAGAGTCCAGCTTCTTGGATGAAGAAAGGGAAACTCAAGGCGGGGTACTGAGGTCTGCAAAACCAACAATGAGAAGATGCTGGTTCACTGTGATGCACAGCAGAGTTGGACCTGGGGCTGAGTCCCTCTAGACGGCCTCCTAGCCATGTGACCCAGGACAAGGTATGGCAGAGCCTCAAATGCCCTTCCCCACGATTTGGGAGAAAATACCTGCCTTGCGAGGTTGTAGAGATCAAATAAGAAAACGCTCAGAACGCATTTAGCACGGCTCCCCAGCGCAGAGCGGGGCTTACGTGCTCAGTGAGTGGCTGGGTGTCACTGTGAGGAGGCTCCTCGCCCCACGGAGCTCAGCTGGGGGGATGGTCTGTGTCAGACCCCTGTCATTACCACTCATAGCTGAGGTTCTTTCTGAAAAGCGGTATGGGAAGAAAAAAATGTGTTCTTGCCAGTTAATGAGGCCCCTCTGGAGAGGCCCACACCCCAGCCCATTCCTGAGTGAGTATGAGTCTGGAGTTTGGCAATTCCTTGGAATGCTGGGCCCCAGCTGGGGAGAAGAGCTGCAGGATTAGCCAGCCCGGAGTCCCTGGAATGGGGCAAGAGACAGTGTGAGGGAGAGGAAGGATGTTGTAGAAAGCTTACAAAATACAGATAACCATGAACACAAATAGATAATTTCCAGTGATTATGACTGTACACAGATAACCACAGCTACATATTAGTGTCTGTCCACTCACATTTTTTTTTGTTGTTCTATGTCTTAATTTGGGCTGCTGTAACGAAGTACCATAGGCTGAGTGGCTTACAAACAACAGAAATTTATCACTCACAGTTTGGGAAGCTGGAAGTCCAAGATCAGGAGGCCAGCCAGCACGGTCAGTTCCGGTGAAGACCCCCTTCCCAGTTGCAGATAGCCGGCTTCTCACTGTATCCTCACACAGGAAGAGAGCAACATGATGGTGTTTGGTGGGTGGGGGGGGCTTTTGGAGATAATTAGGCCATAAGGGCTGAGCCCTCTTGAATGGGTTAGTGCCCTCCTTGAAATGTGTTTAGACAGCAATATTCTTTTCCCAAAGGATCTTTGAGAAAACACAGTAACAATAATTTTTGGCAAGTGCTTACTCTGTGGCAGTCACTATTTAAGGAATTAACTGGATTGAGTATTTTAATGCTCTTGATAAGCCTATAAGATAGAACTATTATTGTGTCTGTTGTAAAGATGAGAAAACAGAGAGTGATTAAACAATTTGCTCATGGTCACACAGCTACTAAATTGAAGAACCTGTAGTCGAGCCCAGGTAGTCTGAATCTCAATAAACCGTGCATTTTTAACCACTATGCAGTATTACCTCCTTTGGTTAAATCTCAAAGAGAGGGAAAGTTGATTGTGGGGGAAGGTGCTGAAGACCCCCAGGTCCTCCTGGCAAGCAGCCCTAGGTTAAAGAGGACCCAGATAAAAACAGAAGAGTCATGCCATTTGTTCAGTAAATACCGTATGTCTCATCTGTCCCTAAGAAAGCAAAGTGCTCAGGAGTGAGGGGAGAAAGCCAGTCGCTACTGTTCTCTTCTTCTAAATGGCATTAATTTTCTGAAATGTTCAAGCTCTGAGTTCTAAAGGGCACCTAGAGAGCGTCTAGTCTGTAGCCCATGCCTTGCAGATGAGGGTCAGAGGCCCAGGCAGGAAGGGGCTTGCACGGGTCACTCAGCAAGTGAGTGGCCATGCCCGTACCTAGAAGCCAAATCTACAGCCCAGTCCTCAGGCCACTATAGCAAGCTGTTAGTTTTATTGCCACATTTCACACCTGTTGGGGATGAGGAGGCTCATTTTCTTCTGAACTGGGCTTTGCCCAGACTGGGAACTGAATGATTGCCTGGTGATGGATGGATTACACAGTTAAATATCCATCATATGGCCTGCTTTACTCACTGCATAATCACAGCTACGTTTGTGAGGAGAATCATTTCCATCTGCTTTGAAATGAGATGTGATTCCAACCCCAGAAGGCTTTCTTTGGGACACCAGAGCAGGTTTGTTCTGTGAGCCCAGAGGGCAGTACTGGGACTGGTGAGACTGGGGGAGTTCAGTGTTGATCCATTTAATAAATAAGTTCAGAATGCCTTCTCCTGCCAGGGCAGTGTTAATCCAGCAGACAGCAAGGGCAGCAGATGTGAAAACACTGAATATGAGCCCGGTAAAGCAGAGCAGGTGCTGTGAGAGAAGCAGGTGCAGCAGTCGGAGAGGGCCCAAACAGGGGCATTCACTTCTACCTGAGAACAAGATTTCAAGAAGGTACCAGCTCTGGGCTGCGTCTGGAAAGATGAGTGTGGGTTTGCCAGGCAGATGGGGTTTGGGCATTCCTGGCAGAAGGCAAAGACCACATTTTTCATGGTCCAAATTAGGTATAGAGCACGGGGTTAAGTACAGGGAACCCAGATGTAAAATAAAGATAGGGTTGCCGATCACCAGGGGCCTTCTGGGTTCTGCCGAGGAGCTGGCATCTGACCCTGAAGAACTTGGGGAGCTACTGCAGGGATTAAGGAAGCTCACGCAGCAGAATGAGCAGCCCAGCTGTGCACTTAAAGCTCATCGGACTGTAAGGCTGGAGAGCACACTGGGGGTCAGACTTGTGTGGTGATACAGGCTGACAAGATGAGGACCAGAACCCCACCATGGCAGCGAAGCAGAGGCCAGATGTGGGAACAGTCAAAGAGGGTGCAGTTAGCACGACTTGGTCCCCAGTTGGACGTAGGAAGGAGAGGGACTAAGTGATGTTGAGTTGTGTACTGACGACTGACAAGCAATGAGCAGTCGCTGTGTGCCAGGCACAGTGCTGAGCACTGACATAGGTCATCTCGTTTCATCCTCACAACAGGCGCTATCCTTAAAACTTGTTGTCCTCAGGTTACAGCTGAGGGAACGGGCTCAGAAAGGTGAAAACTGGCCCAAAGTCACACAAGAGACCAAGTCAGGTAGCTGGGTTGAATCGAGGCAGTCTGCTTCCTATGCCCTCGCTTTGGGCGACCCTGCTCCCACAGTGGCTGGGTTTCTGGCTTCAGTCACTGGGTGAATGTGGGCACTTTCCTCTAATGCTGGCCAGATAGAGGAGTCAGAGGGGGAGGCTGCCCTGGTCTTATTGTCTCATATTAGGAATGCAAGTGTTTGGGGTTCAGGGCTCCAGATTCGTTGCTAAGAGGTATACAGAAATACTAGAAATGGTTGAGAACGATTTTGGAATAGCTCGCAGTACCTTTGCTTCCTCCTCTGATGCAATGAGAAAGGCACTAGATTGGGAGTTAGATCAGTTTCTGGTTTAGCCTCCACTGCTTTCCAGCCACGTGACCCTAAGTAAGTCACTTGATGCCATTTACGCTCCATAATGAGGTCGATAGTCTAGTCTTCATGTGCACAGAAACCACCTGGAGGGCCTGTCGAAACACAGAATTCTTGGCCCCATCCCTGGAGCTGTGATTTTGTCAGCCAGGGGTCGGGCCTGAGGTTCTGCATTTCTGACCAGTGGCTGAGCTATGTTGATGCCGCCAGACTGAGACTTGCACTTTAAGCACCACCTAGGTGCTCTCTCTGTTCCCTTGAGCTTAGGGTCCATGCCAGCGGACAGGGATGTACTAGGCAAATGTATACTCCAGCGTCATACCAGAGAACGTTCAGTCCAAGACAAAGAGCACTCAACAAGCGAAAGGTGTGGCACTTTGAAATGATAACCAGGTACAGTCCACCTTTCCTTTCCATCTTCTCTTCTATCCTTTCCTTACCACCAAGCCAAGACTCCTCTCCCAAAAACTTGTTTCCCTGTGTGGTCTTCAGGATGGGTAGGTCAGTGGAGGAACCTTACATATCAGCTCTTGCCAGGGCCAGGATGGGCATAAACTCCCCAGAGCTCAGGAACTCACCAGCTTCTAAGAGAGTGGCCATTAGTAGCCTTCCACCTTGCAGCAGCCCTAAAGTCTGAGTATTGTCATTGGGTGACAAAAGGAAAAGCTCCTCTCCCACGTTCTTGGCCTCCTTGTCCTTCAGGGGCACATAGAGGAATGTTGTTTTCTGACCACACTCCAAGCATGGGCAGCATCGCACCTCTCTGTGACCCTGTGCCAGAGATATACTGAAGAAATCCTAGGGAGACAAATGGGGATTGCAGGGCAATCAATCATGCACAGCTGGTGTTCTCTGCAGGCAACTGTTCAATTTTATTTCCTTTTCATTTTTCTTCCTGTTCCCTGGGATCAACTCCTTTGAGAGCTTGACACCAGCTAGACTTGTTGATCAAGTGGTAAACTGGCTGCTGGGACCACTGTGGGTTCTACGGAACTAGGGGACCATTTAGGGCAACCAATGGGTCATGAGTCCCTTGGTCCACTGAAGTCATAGGGCCTGTTAAAAGGCATTTCTTGGAGTCTTATCTATCAGTGTCTAGGTGGGCATTTTCATCATTTTCCTTTAAAACCCCTTTATAACTTTGGCTACTTTAAGCTGCAAGTAATGGAAGACCCAACTCATTTAAACGATACGGAGATTTATCATCTCATTCAACAAGGACACTAGGAGAAGGGCAATTCGGGGATTAATTAATTAATTAATCCAGTCCCTCAGCGACATCACCTGAGTTCATGCTCCTGCCGTCTTTCTGCCGTCATGCTGTCGTACTCGGCATGGTCTCCCTGGGTTAAAGTTTCTCATTGTTGGAATACGCTTTCTGTAGCTACAGACGTTACATGTTGACATAGAAACCTGCACACCTGGACAAAATCAGAGTTCTCTTAGGAAGGAGGAAGGGATTGGACTGAAACATGGCCGTGGGATGTCTTCTGGCATAAAGTGTTACTGTTAAAAAGTCTGATGATAATATGATTTTCTTTCCCTTATAAGTAACTTGGTTTTTTTGTTTGTTTGTTTTTTGTTTGTTTGTTTTTGGGGTGGGGGGGAGTGCTCGGAAGTATACCCCTCTTCTCTCTTCCTTTCTTTCCAATAAATTTACTAGTTTATGCCTTGGTGTTGATCGTCCTTAATCTATATTTTTAGGTTTTCAATATGCTCTTTCAATATGTACTTTGAATTTTTCTCAAATTTCAGAAAATTTTTCTTGAGTATACTTTTTAGTATTTTTTTCTCTTTTCTTTCTTTGGTTTTCTTCTTCAGAGACTCCTGTTATCTATATGTTAGATCTTTATTGCCTGTCTTCATTATTTGTAATTCTGATGAGTCTTTTTTAGTTTCTTCTCATTGTAAAATTTTTCTTCTTTTCACCTATTTAAGGCATTAACTATAATGTTTTTTAGTTCTTTGTTTCTTCTAGTTTATTCTTCATTTCTGAAATGATCTTTATGTCTAATTCTTTTCTAAGTTTATCACATTTCTTAGTCCTTCTAATTCTAGTTTTTGTTGTTTATTCATGTCTTAGAGCATTTTGATAATGTCTTTTAGCTAATTTTGAAATAGTAGGTTATTGTTTTGATCTATTTTATGAGCATGTCTTTCAACCATGCCTTTATTGTCCATAGGAATGCTATTCTGCTTACTGTTCTATTTTTTAAATATTAATTTATCATGAGATCTGACATCAATATTTGGCTATGATTCATTTTTTTGGTGAAATTAGTTTTCTTGAACTCTTAGAATAAGTAGGATTCAGTAAAGCTTTTCTAACTTCATAGAACTTCCTCTTCTCTTGGTTTTTTGGGGGTTTTTTTGGTGTTTTGTTTTGTTTTGTTTTGTTTTAGATTTCCTGGCCCTGGTTTCATCTCCCACTCATCTGAAACTCCTCTTTCTTTTGTTTCCATTGTTCCTGTCCTGTGCAATTTGCACTTCACCCTTAGCAGTTTCTCCTCAGTTTAGGTCTTGATCCACCTGGCAGCCCAGCTTCACGAGTTCCTAAGGGCTCGGCTGCTCCAGCCCCTTCAGTGGACCTCTTGCACTGGCCTCTTATTAAATTAGACAGAATCCCTCCCAGTTCTAGCTATTGTTCTCACATTAGCCCATTGTGCTTCTCAGTGCATGCCTGATGGCGATTTTGATGTTCTACCTTAGAACTAGCAGCCACTGTTTCCCATTGCTTGCTTGCTCTTTCTTTTTCTTTCTTTCTTTCTTTCTTTCTTTCTTTCTTTCTTTCTTTCTTTCTTTCTTTCTTTCTTTCTTTCTTTCTTTCTTCTTCTTTCTTTCTTGTATAGTTGGTATATAAATATATTAATTATTTTAGTTTCAGGTGTGCTATATAGTGGTCCGACATTTTTATGCCTTACAACGTGATCAGCCTACAATTCTAGTAATCATCTGTCACCATGCAAACTTATCACAATATTAACTCTAGTCCTCTTTACCTTTTTCACCTGTCCTCCCACTCTGTCCCCTCTCATAACCATCTCCTGGGTTTCTGTTTCTATGAATCTGTTTTTTTTTTTTTGTTTTTTAGATTCCACAGGTAAGTGAAACCATATGGTGTTTGTCTCTCTTTGACTTATTTCACTTAGCATAATACCCTGTAGGCCCAGCCATCTACCTGTACGGATGTCAGGAGCATGCCTTATGATTAATGGTGCTTTGTTTTCACTCATTCCCTGGTATTTTAGGGTTCATGAGGATGCCTTGTTAGCTAATTTGGTTATAAATGTTGTTTCATAGGTTCTTGCTGTCTGGTTCCTTTGTGTGTTTCTGTGGGGATCCAGAGACATTGAAAAAAACCATGTCACTTCCATTGACGTCTTTCTTCTTCACCACTTTAATTACTCCAGTGCCTCTTACATACCTAGTAAATACTTATAAATATTGAGATCACACGGAAGGACTGTTCTTGTTAGCAGAAGAAATATTTGCCTGGGGTATTTTGTTTTATGCAGCCCTTTTGGTCCCAGAATTTCTGCGGAGTTTTTTTCCATCTTCAGGTAACTTTTATTAATGATGAATTCCTAAGAGGGATAATGTCAAGTTAGGATTTTTTTTTTTTTACTGGTATTGATACTTCTTTGAAAAAAAGTGCACAGCCGCAGGAAGGCAAATATATGTTTATGTCAAGTGATAATTCTCATTAGTTGATAATGACTTTCTGAAGCATTATGTTTAAGAAGGAGTCTAAAGCCACGTCACAGCTCTCTGGGTCTATAAATTAGGATGCTTTGGGTTGCAAATAACAAAAAGTCAAATCAAATAACTTAAACGATAAAATGATTTAATATATTGAAATAACAAGGCGTCCAGGATGAGGGCAGCTTCAGAGATACTTAATTTGACAGTTCAATGATGTCATCATAAACCTGGTTCTTTGCATCTTTCTTTTCTGTCATCCTCGGTATGTCTACTTCTTTACCTCAGAGACACACAATTCCTACAGGAGCTCCTGCCAGGAGCAAAGAAGACAGTATTTTCTCTGTCACCTTTTAATCAGTGAGGAAATCTTTCCCCAGACCCTGCCACTAATCTCAACAGATCCCTCAACTGATTCTATCTTTGAACTATTCCTTGGTAAGAAAATTAGGACCACCAAAATTGGTACAGACTCACCCAGATATAGTTCTTAATTATGTGAAGGAAATATGGCAACTATATCAAAATTAGGACTCTGCTAGCATGCATGGCAGAGAGGAGATGACTCTTAGATAAGCAATTGCAATGAGGAGGGTCATGATGGATTAACTGTGTCTACCACGGGCATAAGACAGAGATATTATGTCCTGTTCTATATTTCTTGTACCTGGTACAACCCTTTACATTTAAAAAAAAAAATGCTTTCATCGCCTTTGTCTCAAAACGATCCTTGATCTAAACACACCAGGGATTATTATCTCCATTTTATGGTAGTGACACTGAGACCTAGAAAGCAAGTTGACTCACGTAGTCAGGACCGACAAAGCAGGGTTTCCTGACCGCAGCTCTAATATGCCTTCTACTTTCCCATATTTTCCAACTCTAGTGGCTGACTGAAAACGGGGTTCCTTTTCCAGGGCAGGAAAGGGACACGAAAAGAGAAGGCTGTAGTTTACCAAGGCTGTATCGTAGTCTGGTCAATACCTTACCCTACGGAAAGCCTTTCCTTCTTTCTTCCTTCCTTCTTTTCGTTTTGTTTTGTTTTGTTTTGTTTTGTTTTGTTTTGTTTTGTTTTAAGTAGTAGCTTTATTGAGATGTAGTTCACATTACTATAATGATCACTTTTTTAAAGTGTACGTTTCTGTGGTTTTTAGCATATTCACAGAGGTGTGCGTACATCACCACTAAAACCTTTCTTTCTTAGCAACTCTTGTACCTTTTTTTCTGAAATGGGGAGGTTGACAGAGGAAGAGCTGGGTGATGGCTTCCTGAGGTCCTAGATCTACTCCTTTCTTATGGGTAACAAATGCAGATTCTTAAAAGGATTCAGGAAGCCATTTGCATGAGTGATGCCTGCATATGTAAGAGAATGGTGAGAGTCAGGAGGCAAGTTGGAGAACATGCCCTCCCCCCGCATCAAGAGGGGCATACACCGGCAATTTAGCTGCTGCCAAGTGCTACCTTGCAGGAACACAGGGCCAGGTTGTCAAGTGTTCTGGTTATTCAAGAGAAGCTGATTGTTTAGCTTCTTAACAGAACATTCTGGATTTTTAGTAGTTGGCAATATGTTTCATTTTCTCTAAGTGCTAGGGGTATGGGCCCTTGTAAATTGGAGGTGATCTTTGACTTTCAGTTAGAGATCTCTTTCATTGGTTTTATTTAACTCATTTGACTTCATCTATTTTCATTCATTTCTTACATTTGCTTATTATCTCATATCACCAAGTAAGTGAAGGTTTTCTGGTCTGTTACAGGAGCCAGCTTTTAAAAACCTAGTACTTGATAAGCCCCAAGAAGCTCCATTAGTTGATGTAATTGTGTTCTTAAATGTGAGGCGTAAACAGTTCCTTGAAAGAGAGAGGGTTTGTAATGAGGTTTATATCTGGTTCACATATTTGTCCTCAAACACCGTTTGGATGAGAAGCCTTGCTGTCCCACCTTGCTTCACAGTCAGCCGCAGATAGTTCTGATGTGGGCTCTTCTACATGGGCTTTACTAGCTGTCTCCCCAAACCCAGATGCTCGCATCATCCCCTCCCATCCTATTTTGCACCCCAGCAAAGGAAAGAAATGATCCTTTTTGGTTGGGCTATGCTTCAGTGTTTCATCCATTATCTCTTTGGCTTTTATACGAACTCTATGAAGTTACCACTTCCATTTTAGATTTATAAAAACTGAGGCTCAGAGAGGTTTAGCAACTGCCTAAAGCCCCATAGAGTCGATTTTGAGTCTTGTCTCTGACTTTAAAATCCATATTCTATTGACTTTTTTTATGCTTTCATGCTTTTATGACTATACTTTTACCTGAGTGGAATTGCCTGACCCTGGATCTTAAAGTTGAGGTTTAGAGGCTAAAAAACCCCATTTCATCTCTACCTGCCTAAGATTTTCTATTTCTTTTAAAGGCATTTATTTTAGGTCTCTTTCAGTTGCAAGTGACAAACTTCTCAAACTGGTTAAAACCCAAAAAGGGAATTTATTGGATTATGTAACTGAAAAGGCTGGGGATGCACTGCCTTCAGGCAGGGCTGGATGCTGGGGTTCAGGTGTCTTCTGGACTCTCTGCTTAGTGCCGATTGCATCTCCTCAAACTAGTTTCCCCCGTCATGGCAACGAGAGGCCTCTAGCAGCTCCAGGCATCCTTCCTGCAGCTCACTGTGCTTGGGACGATGCCATACTTCTTAGTGTAGGGTCAGGTGTCCACTCATGAATCTGAAGGAGAGGCCAGCCCCCCTAAACCTCATGCACTGACAAGAGGAAAAGGTTGGTTCCCCAAGATCAGGGTGAGGGTTCTAGAAAAGCAAAAGAATGAAGGGTGGTCAGGCAGTTGCCTACTTTTATATTAAAAACAACAGCTATCTTAATGGTTGTTAACTATCCTGAGGACCAAAAAACACACCCTTAACAAGAATCCTGGCTTCCCAAGAAAACAACGCCAATTGCAGAATTTTAACACCACTTCAAAAACAGGTAACCTCTTATCAGCAGTTCAGATATTCTCTTTAAAAACTAAAAGGACCATTGGGACATTTGCCAAACTCATTTTTTTCACAATAGAAAAAGAAAGAGCAAGCTTTATTTTCTCATGCATAACTAATATGTATACAATATAGATTTTTAGGGTCTTAACCTAGCTTCCTTGTAGAGCAATGTTTCATTTATCTGACATCATTAGAGAGTGAGGTTTTCTAGATGAGTGGATTTTACAGATATGCTTGTACTTTTAAAATTTAAACATGTAAAAAAAAAATCTTAAACCACTTCTTTGTACTAACAGAATACACTGATACAATGAACATCAACAAACATCGTGTAAGCCATTTTGCACCATGCTTCTAGAAATTAGGGTATGTGCCAGTAGGTATGAGAATTCACAGAATAAATATGACCCTTCTTTTCTGGACATGATTTGGGATGGACGGGTGACCACTTTTCATTATATTTATGTGAAATTTAATGACATATGAAAATAAACATGAGTACGTTATGGCATAGAATACAAAATTCTTGGGCATTTTTCAGATGAAACCTGAGTCGATTGAATTACTAGCTGGACTCTACCTGTCCCTCCCTTCCTGGCCCTTTTCTACCATTCATGTCCTCATGTCTTTAGAGAGCAGTAGAGCTCTATTTAATTCAGAGGCTACTTAGCTCTTTGCCTCTTCACCACTGTCTCCAAACTGCAGTGTTTTTTTCCTTCTTTGGTGTTTATTGTTTTGAGCTGTTCTCCATCACTACTGGGTCTTTAGGGAAGGAGCATTGCCAGGCGACACCAGATAGTCCAGCTTTTTTAAATGAATAACCTTAAAATTCACATGTATATATAACTTAGTAGACTTGGCAGGACAGGGGTTCTGTTATTTTTCTGTAAAACAAACCCAAAGGCTGTGAAACTTGTCCAGTGTGGATTCACACTGGGAAGAGATTGGTAGAGTCTTTGAGACTGACCATCAGATAAATGGGACATCTACTGCCCACCACTGCCTGGTCGTTGATTTCAGCCAGGACCTTTGTCACTTAGAAGGATGTGGGTTTTCTTTGTTTTCTTGGCACTTGTGCGGAATGGACAGCCTTTTCATCTCTGTGAATGATCCTTATTTCTTGTTCTTTGGAACTTTTCTTCCAGACAGGTACAGAGCATTGTGGCCTGGCTATTTGTGACCATAGTTTGATCATGAGGTTGGATTGTTGCTGGCCCCCAGCAAGGCCTGCCTCTGTCATATGTGAAGATCAAGCCAAAAGTCCCAATTGTATTTCTCCTGGATGGTGGTGGTTTTTTTTTTTTTTTTAAATTTCATTTAGTTTACATATTTTTTTCTTTTTTCTATTGAAATAATTTTAGATTTACAAAAAAAAGTTGCAAAAAGAATCCTTTGAACCCTTCACCCAGCTTCTCCTAATGTTTAACACCTTTATACAATCAGAGCACATTTATCTAGACCATGAAACAATATTATTAACTAATCTATAGAGCTTATTTGAACTTTACCAATTTCTTCCACTAATGTCCTTTTTTTCTGTTCCAGAATCCCGCATTACATTTGGTTGTCACATCTCCTTAGTCTCCTCCAACTTGTGACATTTCCTCGGCCTTCTCTTTGTTTTTCATGACCTTGACACTTGAAAAGAGTAACCAATTATTTTGTAGCCTGTTCCCCAATTTGGGTTTGTCCGATGCTTTCTCAAGATGAGTTTGACACGTTTGGGCAAGAATACCACAGAAGAGCCATGTGCCCTTCTCAGTACATCATACCGGAGGTGCCTGATGTCTTTTTACCAGTGAAACATGATGTGTGCCAGGTTTCTGCAGTGCAAAGTGACCGTTTTTCCCCTTGCAATTAATAAGTATCTTTTAGGGAGAGACTTTGAGACTATGTGAATATCCAGTTGTAGGGCATTTTTCTTCAAAGGGGGTCTTATGTGAGAGTCTGGCATAGAAAACAAGAAGAAGTGTTTTTATTGAAGTGGACACAAGACGGGGCAGCATCCCAGCAGCCTCTCCCCGCTTCCTTCCCTAACACAGCCTTTGTTGCCTCTGTTGACCACCTCTCCCCTGTGAATGTTTGAAAGTCACGGCTCTGGACTGTGGTTTTTTGGCTTTTGTTTTTTGTGATACTTATATGTACTATAAGTGCCTGCACTCAAAATATTCTGCAAGATGATACCAAATTGAAATTAGCAAAGTTAAATTTAACTTAAAACGACATGTAGTATAACTGATGTCGATCAGCAAACATTTACTTAGCACCCAGTCACTGTGCTAATACTAGGCAATATAAAATTTATAAAACATGATCCCTGCCCATGAATCGTGCATCTTTTCTTTCAGAACAGAAAGGACTTTATAATCTAGCCCCAAAGAAGAAACATGAAGGCAGGAAACAAACAAAAAAACAAAAACAAAAACAAAAACAAAAACCAAAAAAAAAGCTTTTTTTTAGGAAGAATGTTTGAGGATATTTGATTTGTGTTTTGAGTGTGTGCTTCGCCACTTTGACCTAACTAGCCATCATGCCTTGGTCAAAAGCAGTTCCTTGCCCTCTGAGAAGACTATACAGTTTAGTGCGGGGGAAAAAAGAGACCGAGACAGTTCTAACCATCCCCCATCCAGAAAAAAAGAACTACCCTTTGGTGCCTTTCATTCTCCTCCCTATATTTGAAAGACTCTGAATCCTCGCCCTTCATGGGTGAGGTGTTTTAGCTGTCCATAATTACATTATTATTCCAGACACTGTCCGCACACGTCTTGCGGAGGAGGGAGGATTAGGCCGAGGAGGCTGGAGCTAGCACAGCCAGTCATCTGCCCCGCTCCTGGCAAAGGAGATTACGCCTCTGGAACAGAATTTTCTGGCTGAGCCTTTGTGACTTAATTAGTCTCCTGTCTCTTTTCCCTTCACCACCGTGGCAAGATCCAGGATGATGCACCCCTGTTTAGATGAATGCAAATGCTTCTAACGAAGTTTTTTAATCGTTCATTTTCAACAAATCAGAAAATTGTCAAAACTACTCTAGCACAGGGATAAGAGATAACTTTTTAAGGCATCTGTTTAAGGCATAGTAAAGTAGCAAATACCATCTCTTTAAATTCTGTTTAACATGAAGCCTTTATTGATTGCTCATGATGGTTCTGTACAGTTTAATACTCTTTTAAGTGAATAGTATTTAGCTTCTTCACTCAAGTCAATGCAGCCTCGTGGATCTGTAAATTTAGATGCTGATCACAACCAGAAGTCAATGTATAAAACGGTTACAATTTAATTAACTGGTAATAGATCTTATGCGATGTCAGGTTAAAGGGAATGTATAAATATTGCTTTATGAACCGTCCTCTGCAGAAAGTGGAGACACCGGCCTCTCTCTTCTCTCTCTCATGGGATGAGTTATGGGATGGCCCTATTAACTGCAAAGGAGTATGAGGAGAGGTGAGAAGGATAGGGGAGAACACATTATTAAATATCTGTGTCCAGCCAGTCAGCCTTGAAGAATTTGACTTCAGAGGTCAATAAAGCTTCCTGATACTGTTCATTTCATTTTATGAAACACCATTGAAATCATCAATTCATAGTTTATCTTTGGCTTTTTATAGAGAAAGGAAGAGAAAAAGTTTTGAAGGTTCATAAGTAGAATTAAGCTAAAGAGCAAGTGTTAGTTCAACCTATTCACCTTGGGGTGGGAGGCAGGAAACTGAGGCCCAGAGGAGAGGGATCTTGCTTTTGGCGCTGTCTGGTAGCACCATGCGCTGCTGGCGAAGTCTAGGACCTCGGGGAGTTTCCTCAAAGCCTAAAATTCTTTGGGGGTCTTGCCTTGACTTCTGACTTCTTGACTGTTTAGAAGCTGAGATCCTTGGGCACTGGAGTTCATTTATTCTGTAGCTCTGTAGTCATCACTGAGGGGGAAAAATTGCCCTTCTCCTGCCATCCATGGAGGCCGCTAAAGAGAGTTTTGTTCTTACAACCTGAGGCGTGTATCTCCCACCTCCCTAGTGGGACAGAAAGGGCCCTGGACTGGGCATCATGCCCTCTGCGAGTAACTGAGGAGAATCCCCAGCCCAGGTTAGGGGCCTCTGCATGGACTCCCCGCAGTTCCCCAGCTTAGCCCTGCTCAATTTTGTTGCTTACTTAACTGTTTGTTTTTCTCACCCTACGGGAAACTCAAAAGGGAAAATTCCTACCTGTTGAGCTCGCTGTTGTGCCCTAAAGGCTTAGCACAGCTGCTGGCATATGGTGGATACTTCAGATTATTGTTCAAGAATGAATGAGTTAACCTCAGATCTACAAACCTTCATCTGCAAAATGAGAATAACTAGACCCCTTTCTACCCCATATGGGGCCAAGAAAGATAACATATGCAGAAGAGCCATGAGGTGCTACATACATGTGAAGATAGTTCCTGTGAGTTACTAGTAGTATTGTGACCTTGGTGGCTTAAGCTCTTCTTGCTATTACTTCCCTTTGACAGGAATGCATCTGAGTTATTGTTGGTAACATGAACTGAGTTTCCTGACTAGAATGAGAGGCTCCTAGAGTTTAAAGAAACCTCACATGTGTTCCTTCCCCCAACATCATAGATTAGGGAGCGGCTCTGAGAAATTGATTTACCTGCCTGGCGTCCCGCAGGAAATCCATGGCTAAGCCAGGACTAGGTCACAGGTTCCCTGATTCTGTCCCATTCAGCTCAGTGCTTCAAGTCTTCATTCCTGTTGGAGGAACTGCAGGGTATTTAATTAGCTACAGTCTGAGTATAATACATGTCAGAGCTCATTACTGTGGTGGGGCTGGTGGGTTTTATTCTCCAGTGCTATCCCTTGTGGTAGTTCGGTGACCCCCAATTAACTTCAACACTCAAGACAGCCCAGCTGGGCAGGTGTCACCAAGAGCCACTTTGAGGCAGGTGCCCAGATTCCCCTCAGACACACTTTCCTCCACCTCAGCCTGACCTCCCGACCTTCCACTAAGCTCCTTGTTGACCCTGAACAGAAGCCTTAAGATGTTGGAAAACATTTCCCAGTTAAGAAGCATGAGATCCTTTTGCTCAGCACTGAGCTGGGCTCCAGCCAGAACTCTAACCAGCCTAGCGTGGTCATCTCCCTGGAGGCGGCACCCTCAGTGCCCCCAAACTGTCAGTACGGCGGGCAAGAGAAAAGTGCTTTAGCATTATCCAGATCAGGGATGAATCCCTTCTCTGGACGAGGCTCTTTTTATTCTGATAATGTTAATGCCAAGAAAGGCAAAAGAAGGTTGGGGAGCTGGTTCAAATGAAAGGAAATGAGAGACATGACAGGTGAATGAAATACAGAATCCCCAATTTGATCCTGGTTTGAAGGAAAAATATCTATAAAAACAATTTGGAGACAGTAACAAGTGTTGGCGAGGACATGGATAAGTCAGAACTCCCATATAGTGCTGGTGAGTGTGAAATGATACAGCAGCTTTGGAAAATAGCCTGCAGTTCCTCAAAAGGTTAAACATAGAGAAATGAAAACATATATATACACAAAACCTTGAACATGAATGTTCATAGTAGCAGCATTATTCATAATAGACAAAAGGTAGAAACAACCCAAATGTCTATCAAATTATGAAGAATAGACAGAACTTGGTATATCCATTCTGTGGAATAATATTCACCTATAAAACGAAATGAAGTGCTGATCTGTGCTGCAACATGCATGAACCTTGCAATGTGTCATGCTAACTGAAACAAGCCAGACAGAAAAAGCCACCTATTATGTGATTCCACTTATGTGAAATGTCCAGAATAGGCAAATCCATAGAGACAGAACATAGATTAGTGGTTTCCCGAGGCTGAGGGGAGGGAGAAATTGGAGTGACTGACAATGGTAGAGTTTCCCTTTGTGGTGATGACAGTGATTTAGAATTAGTTGTGAAGACTGCAAAACTTTGTGAAAATACCTAAAACCACTGAATTTTATACTTTAAAGGAGTAAATTTTATGTTGTGTGAATTTTGTCAATTTAGAAAAATAGAAGTAATTTGGGGGCAATGAGGAAGTTTGAATATGGAGTGTATATTAGATGATAGTTTGTATCAGTGTGATAATGGAATTGTGGTTATGTAGAAGGATGTTCTTTTGCTTGGGAGATGTGTGCCGAATGAAGTACTTAGTGATCAAACATCATGACATCTGCAGTTTACTCTCACATGATTTAGCAAAAATATGTATAGATACGTTAGCAAGCAAATATAAAATATTAATAATTGGTAAACCTAGGTGAAAAGTTTACTGGTTTTTACTATTCTTACAGCTTTTCTATTGATATTGTTCAAAATAATGGGTTGGTAAATAATATTTTTGAAAGACAATGAGGTGGGGAATAGGGTTCCTGGGCACACGTGTGTGTGTGTGTGTGTGTGTGTGTGTGTGTGTGTGTGTGTGTGTGTGTAAGTGGTGGCATATGAAAGCATTCTTGTCCCCCAGTGTAGCAGCTCTTTAAAAAAAGGGCCAAGGAGCTGTCCTTTTGTTTTTATGGAGGCTTTATTACGTAGTCATGATTAACTAAGTCGTTGGCCATTGGTGGTTGATTCAACTTCAAGCACCCATTTCCCCTCCCCGGAAATCAGGGGCGGGACTGAAAGTTTCAGTCCTCTAACCACTTGGTTGATTTTCCTGTCAGTCATTCCCCTTCCTTTGGTGGGGTTCAAAAGTGACCTCATGCACATAACAAGACACCTTTTTGATTTCATCACCTAGGATATTCCAAGAGATTTGGCAACTGTAGGTGAAAAGCAGATGTATCTAAGACATATTTTGGTCATCTGAATGACACTGGAATGACCAAAATATATGTATATATTTCTTCTAAATCACTATATCACAGGTGGGAATGTTAGAATACCAAGGGACAGAGACAAGTCAAAAGGCTTTTTGGCTGTCCACCTTGACCCTTTAGTCTCTATGCAGGATGACACTAAACAAACACTTATTTCAGCCTTCCTCAAAGGAAATTAATTCCATTTCTGAGCCCTATAGCTGCCCCGCTCACCTGTTCTTAGGGAGTCCCTGAAATCCACTGGCAAGCGCTGTGGGCCCCTGTATCAATTATCAAAGAGGATGTTTTCTTTTGGCCTTCATTGAGCCCAGTGTGAAGGCCAGGGGAGGTCACCAGCCCCAGCTCCCTTCCTGGCCTTGTTCCTGGTGTGGGAAAGAGCAGTGGCAGGGCAAACTTTTTTCTTTCTTCTCCAAGGGAAAAACTCAAATAGCCAGCAAGCGTATTCTGCAGAGAAAGAGTTCTCAGTTAATTTTCTAAGCCTTCCATGTTCTTCCTTTATGGCAACATTCATATGTGAGGTAGGGATGTACAGAGCCTTGCAGTAACTTCTCAAGTTCCTCATTTCTTGTCCCACCCCGCAAGTGTGGAAAAATCATTAAGTTCTCAGGCAGTCTTCAGACTCATGAAGGAGGACCTGACAATACCCTTCCAGAACAATGGTAGAAACCAATAGTGGAAAATGTCAGACCTGGGTGGGACCTTGGAGCTGCCTCGTTTTCCTCGTTTTGATGAGGCATTCTGCAAGTGAAACTCACCACCCTCACACCTCGTGCCCACCCAGGAAATAGAGCCAGGAGCATTAGCAAAAGCCTTCAAACCTACTGCTCTTACAGTGTGCAGGCTGATTTTTCAATGTGCAGATTTGCTATGAATTTATAGTGTTTTGATTCTAAATTCACAACGTGCATCTTTAGTGGCTCCAAGTTGGGATAATTTCATGCTGTTTATATCCTAGCAGCAATGGTTTATGCATATTTCCTAAGTTATTATCCTCCTAGGAGAAGAGTGAACAACCTCCTTTTACAAAAGAGAGCCCCATATGTCCTGGTTTAGTGCGTCTCTCCTCAAAGATCATTTTGCACTGAGATATGAGGAAAACTTGACAGCTGGATGAGGCACCCACCTCCGTTTGCAGGCAGGTGGGTTTATAGGTTTTCTGGACCCTCTTATCTGGCTCCCAGATGGTCCTGCATTTGAAAATCACCAATTAGGCACTTTGCAGTCTCCTGGAGCTTTCCTATTGAGACAGTTTTCAACCTTATTTAAAAAAAAAAAAAAAAAGGTGTTGTCCTCCTTCATTTCCGAACTTTGTTTATGTGCATGCCATGAGAGCCTGAAAAAAATGATCCAGGAAATTTCTTTCTGGGAGTCCAGCCTGAGGAGGTAATCGGAACTATGAGATGTACAGGATGTTTATTAAAACTTAAAAAAAAATGTATTAAAATACCTATAACATAGGTATTTTATTAAAAAAATTAATTGTGGGAAATTGGAAGCAATTAAACATCCAACAATAGGGAATATGATTCATCCAAGTGTTAGAATAGAATACACCCTTTGAAAATACTTTCAAAGAACTTTTAATAACAGGAAGTTTCTCTTGACACCATGATGGATGAAGAAAGCTGGTTTCATATCTCCAGTTATGTCTTCAGATTTCCGACACGTGTACTAAAACAAGATAAAAAGGGTAACCACAAAATTATTAACAGTGGTTATTATTGAGTGGTTGGATTATGGAGAATGAAAAAAAAATTTTTTTTAAAGATAATTGCAGATTTCACATACAGTTGTAAAAACATTACAGAGATCCTGTGTACCCTTTACCCAATTGCCTGTAAAGGATGGAGAGGAGAGGAGAGGAGAGGAGAGGAGAGGAGAGGAGAGGAGGGAGGGAGGAAAGAAAGAAAGAAAGAAAGAAAGAAAGAAAGAAAGAAGAAAGAAAGAAAGAGAGAGAGAGAGAGAGAGAGAGAGAGAGAGAGAGAGAGAGAGAGACAGACAGAGACAGAGACAGAGACAGAGACAGAGAAAGGAAGGAAGGAAGGAAGGAGGGAAGGAAGGAAGGAAGGAAGGAAGGAAGGAAGGAAGGAGGAAGGAAGGAAGGAAGGAAAGAAGGAAGGAGAGAGAGAGAAAGAGGGAGGGAGGGAAGGAAGGAGGGAGGAAGGAAAGAAAGGAAAGAAAGAAAGGGAAAGGAAAGGGAAAGGAAAGGGAAGGGAAGAGAAAACGTATCCATCCTTCTAGAGAAACTTGCTTACAATTATAACTAATATCTCCTTTCCCTATATCCCCAGGGCCCGTTGCCTAGCCCTTTGGTCCACTGTTTACATCTTAGCATGTGCTAATATTGTAGTTAATTGTATTTTTGCCTGAGTATGGGCTTTTATACAGTGAGTTCATGTTGAAGAAACAAGGCACACCTTCTACAAGCATCAGGTTTACTCAAACTTTTTGGAGAAGACAAGAAACATTTTTATATTAAAACAAGGTTAAAATAAGACGTCCAAATGATAGAGTAGAAAGTAGGATTTGAGATATGAGGTGAATATTTAAGATAAAGCAAACTGCTGTTTGAGAAGCACTGCTAGTAGAGGTCGAAGAAATGCTTCTTGAATTGAGTTATGCTGTCTGCTTCTTCGGCTGGCTTCTTGTTCCTGGGGAGCGGATGTCAGGAAATACACAGCACTGTAGGAAATCACTGAGGAAGGGAGTGACTGTTGTCAATCTCCTTAACTTTTTAAAAAATGATTTAGATGTTTTCTCTGCCATAGGGCCATGTCTTACCTGAATGCGCACTACCAAGGAGTCGGGGGCTCTGGGTTGGAATCTTGAACCCAGCATTGACCACTGTGGGAGTCTGGCAGAACGTTTCCCCTCTGAGCCTCCTCTTCCTGTCAGCAGCATGAGCTGTCCAGACCAAGTTCATCATGAAGGGCCCTCTAACTTTGAGAGGCTAAGATCAGTCACCCCAAAGCATGTGATTTTCCCAAATTCCTTTTTTCTATTTGAAAGTGTACAATAAACATGCAAGGATTGTAGCATCCTTGGAAGTTAGTCTTCATTGATTTGGGTATTTCTCTGCCTCCTTGGTGAATCTTCCTATCAATATCTTTCTTCTGTCATTAAAAAAAAAGGGGGGGTGGCTCAAAGGATAGAAGGTTGTAGAAATTGATTAAGAGGATGCCCCTCTTTTTTCTTCCCCCTAAAGATTATCTTGGGGATGTCAAAAGCAATGTTTATAGGCAGGTTGATCTTTTACAAGAGATGTGTTTACAAAGCATGAAATTAACATTTTTGCACAGAGTCAAGTAATTGCTTATAACATGGGACTTTAGTAGCGAGTTGGCAGCCTGAGCGGTTATTAGCAAGGTCACATGGCACATGCAATAATGCAATTAGCAGACTCCATCACAAAGCAGAGTTAACCAAGCACCTTGTGAGGGAACAGATCCTGCCCACTGAGGAGTTCATCTGTGAGGTCATTTCAGATGTTGGGAACAGTACAGTCCATTGACATTGCAGCCCACAAACACTGCAGTGTTACAGGGCTACCCCACTCCTGGGGCCTCACACTCCTGCGAGCCCGCTGACAAGGTTATACCCCCAGAGGGCCTGAAGAGGTTCACCAAACAACATCCAGGTACTTTACTGCTTACGAGAGGGGTGGCTCCACCTTCAGACCAATCGCACGTTAGAATGAGGGAGTGCCACATGACAGCACACGAGGGGAAGAGACGGTAGCACAGCCAGGTTTGAACAATTAGCTTGCACATTTCAGCATTAGTTTAGGACATTCTTAAGTCATAAAGGTGGCAAGAGAATGTTGAGTTCCACTCAGGAAAATCTATTCAGGAAGCATGTTGGTGTGTGGTTTTGGACTTGAATTCTGATTGGTAATGTTAGGCGATCTAACAAGTCAACCCTGAAATGCCAATGTGGTAACCCCACAGAGATTTATTTCTCACTCAGAAATTACCTCTGGCCGAGGTCTCAAGAGTACTCCAGAAAAGAGAGAGAAGTCAGGGGAAGGTGGGATTATTGAGAGGTTCCCAGGGAACCTGGCTAAAATTCCTTTGGGAAAGGTGTAAAGAAGCAGAGATGCTCTCATCTTTGTGTGGCTCAGATCCAGATGTTAGAAGAAAACTCTCTCCTCCTCTATGCTCACCCCACTGACAGTTTGGACTCTAAAACAAAGGGAACAAAGGAAAAAAAAAAAGAGTGCAAGCATTGGAGTCAGACAGATCTGGGTTCGAATTCTAGCTTCACCACTTGCTTCATCCGTGGCCTTGGTCAAGTTACTAGACCCTTATAAAATCCTAGCTACTGTCTACAACTTGGAGATAATAACTGTACCCGCCTCAGAGGGTTGTTTTGAGATAAAATGAAATAGTGCTTTAAGAGGGAATTCTTCTAAGGACCAGCACATACTACTCACCCATTTCTCCATTCATTCAGTTCATTCCTCTAACATTTATTGAGCACCTATACGTGTCCGCTGCTATGCTAGGTGAGCCAAAACAGATGCTGTCCTGCCCTTCTGGAGCTAATAGTCCAGCACAGATATGTGTTAATTAAGTAATGTTCTATATGAATGTCTGTGTTCTAACATAGTGCTCTGAGGATAGGACCATACTGTATTTGCCAGAATCCTAGACTGAGAAATCAGAGAACACGTCCCAGAAGAAATGGTATCTGAGCTGAAATGCGAAGTTGATTTGGTGGAGTGGGAACTGGGCGTGACAGTGTTCTTCAGGAAATGACATATGCAAAGGCTCCATGGTAGGAAAGACCGATGTACCTTTGAAGAACTTAGAAAAATGCCTGGACCTCTGAGACCAAGGGAGCGTGATGTGAGATGAGCTGGAGAGATGGGCAAAGGCCAGGCCATGTAGAACCTTGTAGGACTGTTAGGCAATGGAAAGCCATTGAAGGTCTTTAGGCAGAGGCTTAAAAATACTAAGCTCAATTAAATGTCAGCTATTATTTTTCCTTTCCAGGAACTGTTATAGTACATCCTAACAATATTAGCTTTCTTGTTGGATTCTGCAAATACATAACTTTAAAAAACCTATAACCCTATTGATCCATTTGGTGGTCCGAAAGCAGGGTCTGTAATATGCCTGAGCCACATGGCCCACTGTGACATGCTTCCTCTTCTGTGTGGTACTGGAAGGATCCAGGACAGAAAGGAGAGACTGTGAGAGCTGAAGCAGGGGCAAGCTGGACAGGGCCAGCCAACTCAACAGGCCCACTAACTAGTTAGGCTTCCACAGCCCAAGCCAGCCCACCTCTGGGCCTCTGACATCAAGTGGATGCAGCTAGTGGAAGAACAGTGCCAGGGGAGGGAACCTGTCACAGTCGAGGCAGACAGAACATCAATATTAGAGAGTCTGGGATGTCCGTGGAGTGGAGAGCTCAGGGCTGGACTGGCAGAGGTCAGGAGGAACTGGGCTGTGGGTCCGAAGACTGAGGAGTCACTCAAGTGAAGATGGGCCCTTGTCTGAAGGAGAACGGAAAGGGTCTGGACCCTGAAGCAGTGTCTGACCTCGATGAGGACACTGAACCCCAAAATCTGGGGTCCACTGATCCTACTCTTTTTCCTGCCAAAGGCCAGACTGATCTCCAAAGCTGGGGGTCAAGACTTGGCCGAGGCTTCTGGTGGGGATCAAGTGATCCCAACTGTCAGAACATCTTTCATTCATCCATGTGCGACTACTCTTGTCAGCTGTCTGGCTCAAAGCCAGACCTCCTGAAAACTGCTGCCTAACCAAAGGTTGTGTTTTGCATTTCAGTCTTTACCCGCCATCTGTTTCCTACGGTGAGTCCTGAAGTTGGAACAGGACAGTATGTATTCCTCATGCCAGACCCTTATCTAGCTCCAGTCTAGTTGTGTGACTGGATAACTGATTTTCGACTTAACTGAACTTAGCGTCATTTTGCCTAAGAACACGGCAGGGCCGGGCTGGATGGCCTGGACCCGCAGACTTAACAGGCTTTTACAAAAGGAGTAGATGGGCAGAGTGATTTCCACACACCCTGAGCTGAACGACATGAGACTGCTGGTTTCATGGGTGACCCAGCTCAGGAGACAGTGTTGACTGCTTCCACGTTTCTGGCGCCTCATAGCCAGTCACAGATGAAATAGCCTGGGGCAGCAATTATCCTCCCCCTTCCTCCCATGAAGAAACTGAGGCATGGTCATTAAGTGCTGACCTCAGGGTCATTTGGAGAGAGAGGGAGGGGGAGGGGGAGAGAAAAGGGGAAAGAGAGAGAACTTGGATTAGCGAGATAATTGAAGAAACTATAGCCTGGACAAATATTTAACTCCCGTAAATGAGGGTAGGGCTCTATGTGGAGAAGAAATGCTTAGCGTGGGGTTTAACAATAGATTCGTAGGCTTCTTTAGATGATTTTGCTAATTTAAGGTTTCCAAGTCCAAGAGTGTATGTGGGTGTGTCTGAATGTCTTTCTTATGTGTTTATTTCTATCTTTGGAAAAGCTGAAGTTAATATGTCTATAAATTTTGTGTTATTTGAGCCCTGACGTGTTTCAGACAATGACCCAGTTAAGTGGCACATGTCCAGTCATTTGTGACTCCTCTAGGAAACTAAAATACACACCAAGAGAGGAAAGAGTTGAAAGCTAGAAATGCAAGTAGAGTCCACGCTCAGATTCGGGTCAGCTGACAGAGTGTGTTCTTAGAAATTAAGCTTTTGCAGTATGAAGACTGAGAGACTTCCCCCCTCCTCTGCCTCCTCCTCGTGTAATTTTTTAAAGCATGAAAAATGAAATGGGGCCCTTCACATATGAGAGTTATTTTCTTAGGTCTCATGCCTTCCTTTCGAACAGCCTGAATAATACAACTTGTAATTATGCCCTGCCAGGCGGCGTGTTTTTGCCTTCTGCGTGATAGTTGAAATTTCTTGGCAAGTGAACACCATTGACAACAAACCTCTCTTTTCCCACCCTGGTTCCAGGTGGCCCCTCTGTTGCCATCTTCCTACCTACACCGGCCTCCAGTACTGCCTGCATTTCAGTCATTTCACCAAAAAGGGCTCCCTAACTTCCTTGTTTATCCCAGGGGTGCTGGGAGGGCTGAGCACCCCTCCAGAGGGATCCAGGCCAATCTGATTAATTAAGGTAAATAGGAGTGATCAGCAGTGGCTTAAGCTCCAGGCAGGTAACCTAGGCAACGGCAGGGAATCTGCACCTCTGGTGACAAGTAATGTGGAATTAATTTCTTCACAGATCTAGGGCCTTCTCTTATGCTCCAAGACCACTTCAAGAGCCTTGAGAAGAAGCTGAGCTATTGGATGACAGGGGGAGGGGATTGCTTATAGTTTGCCGGGGTTACCATAGGTGTTTTGTCCCCTTTAGGAACATGATGTGGGCAGTGTAGGAGGCAGACATGACATCAGAGGCCTCGAGGTCAAGAGCAAGTCCTAAGCTTTAGGAACTTGAAGATGTCCCTCTTGAGCCTTGAGTTAGCCATCTCCATGTTCCTGTGGCAGCTACCACTTACGAGTCAGTTTTCTCATCTAGAAGATGGAGTGATAATAATAGTGTCAGCTTCTAGGCTTGTTGTGAGGAGAAGGCCTAGAAATTGCCTGGCATTACCTGGCACATAGGAAGCCCGATAAAAGAAGGCCACTGAGTTGTCTTTAGATGGAGCTCTGGGTGCTCTGTCTTTTTGTGCAGTCTGCACCACCAGGCAGGAAATGGGCTCAACCTGGAGATGGGTCCAGAATGAAAGGCAGGTAGGAAAAGGGGGTACAGATGGGGAATGACGGGGGAATGACAGCAGCACAGCGAGCAGACAGGAAGGTTGGGCATTGGGGGCAAAGCCTGAGGGCCAGGAGACCAGTGGAAAGGTAGGCAGTGTACCCAGAAAGACACCGAAGCCGTTGGAGGATCTCTGGAGGCCAAGATTGCAATGTTCTTGCTTCTTCCATGAATTTGGTTCCAGCTTGAGTTCCCATCCAGCGTCCCAGAATGCTCGCCGAGTGTGCACTTTTACAACCGCCTCTCCTGGCTTGCAGACTGGCCAGTTGAGAAGGTGATTCTGGTTGTCTTGGCACCATATGATGCAAAGGCCATGGGGAAATATGGTCACGCAAAAAAGATATAAGATTTTCCTGTTCAGTGACCGAGGCCAGAAGATGCATAATGTATGATTTCTGAAGCTGCAGGTGGATGGGAGACAGAGTGTGCAATCTGTGGCAACATTTAAGATTTGCAAGTTATAAAGGACGAGAGAAATGTTTAGAGCGTAACATCCAGTAAATAGCCCTTACTGAATAATCTCAGACAAGCCAACCTCAGTGTCTCAGTTTTCTTATTAAAAATTCTAGAAGAAACACTCAAGAAATTGTTAATCGTGCTTTTCTCTAGGGAGTGGGACTAGGGGTCGAGAGTTGGAAGAGATTTATTTTTCATCGTATACCGTTCTGAATCTTTCACCATTTGCCTTTATTATTTTTAAAATGGCAAATCAAATTATAGGTTTGTCTTTAAAAAATGCAAAGAAAGGGTTGGCTTAGATCACTGGTTTTCAAACTTTGTTTCGTTCTGTTTTTTTCATTTGTTTGTTTTGGCATGGAAGCATTTGTCACGTAATCTTACTTGAAAGCCTAATGAATGTGAGACAAAGAAGAAATTGGAGCCCCTCCTGCCGGGCCTCTGTTGCCCCCAACTCCCAGTTGCAGCGTCTCCACTGAACCCAGTTGGAAAAGAACAGGTTTAAATGGTTTCTCTAAGGCCCCTCCACCTCTCTCGTCCCCTGCTTCCCTTGCCTTTAGCAAAGGGAGCTGGGGGGGCTAGCCCTGTGGCACAAGCAGCTGCTTTCACTGCTGTAGCTGCAGACGCGCCCTGCCCTTCTGGGAAAGTCAGCAGTTGGGAAGGAAGAGCTGTGCACAGGCTGTCGCCCAGACTCTGGGGGACAGGAACAGGTCACGCTTGGATTGCTTCTCCTGGGCTGGAATAATAGAGAAATGTTCAAAGGTGGATTTCGCAGCCATTTCAGGTACAACCGAACCGGGGGCTTTGATAGGCAGGATGCTTAAGGGACAGTGAAATGATATGACATGGGAGAAGAGCCATTCATTCACCTTGTAAAAGTGTGGTTATAACACAGGCCCACTGCTTATCAGCACTGTGATCTTGGCAAGTTACTTAGTTCTCTGAGTGTCTTGCTAAATACACAAAAGGGGTTTATACTAGCACCTACATCCACGGACCTTCTCATCATAGTCACAGGTACCACCCACACTCACACGGGAGGGAGTGTAAGAGAATGAGGGTCACTGGAAGTCATTCTTACAATTCTGCCTACCACAGATGTTTTGGTTTGCAGTGAATGGTAAATTAAAACAAAGTGGTTCTTCATCACAGTTAGTTTAGAATCTAGTAGAAAGAAATGACATGTATACAAATGGCTATAATTGGAGACCTTAAATTCTAACTTCCAAAAGAGAAGGAGAGAAAGTCTAGTGAGCGGTCAGTAGGAGGACAGATTATTATTTAAGTGGAGGGGGATAGAATTGGGGTTTCTTGAGGATATGGTATTTGAACTAAGCACTGAAAGACAGGTGTGATTCGGATCTTTAAAAAATGAGGCAGGTAGACCAGGATTCCACACTTTTATTTCTGTTTTGGCACCTTTGCATGCAAACACAGAACTACACTGAATCTTCTCTAAGGTCATTTTGTCACTTCTTATTTCCACAAATATTGCTATATAACAAACTACCCCAACATTTAGTGATTTCAAACAACGACCATATATTATTGTTTATGGGTCTCCAGATCAACTGGATGGCTTCTCTGTTCTGGCTGGGCTCTCTCCGGCAACTCCGGTCAGCCACGGTGGGCTAGGCTGCTCTGCTGGCCTTGTCTGGGCTCTCATATTTTTAGGGGATTGGCTGTCTATCAGCTTGTTCGTAGATGATCTCAGTTCTCCATTTGTCTCATCTCCACTTGCCCTCACATCTTTCTAGCACACCAGCCTAGGCTTGTTCCCTTAGAGGAGGCAAAAACAAAAAAACAGGGTGAAAGAATCCAAATTTCTTGAGGCTTGAGCTCAAAATCGACACACTGTTACTTCTGCTCATTCTTTTTCCCAAAGCAAGTCAGAAACCCAGATTCAGAAGGTGGGAAAATAGGCTCCACTTCTTGCTGGGAAGAGCACATGATTCTATTGCAAAGAACACGGACAGAAGGAGGGCGGAGGATTAGGGCCACTTTTTCTCTCAGTCCACCAGAGTCATCCCGAAAAATCTTCTAAATTCTCTAGAATAAAAACACGAGTCTCCCTCCCAACTTAAAATGCATCGTTTCTCAAGCTACACAAGGGTTTGGGGAGTAATTTACATATGAGAAATCATTCAAAAATATAAAGTGATCTATTAACCAGAGTTATAAGAAGCGAGGATTATAAAACAGTCTGTAGTCTTTTGTGTGAGTAGAAGACAAAAGGGGACTATTTCCTGGCCTCATCATCCTTTGCTCGGGTGGTGCCTTCACCAGCCCACACGATGCTCACCCTTCAGTGCTCAGCCCCAAAGCCTTCTGCAGAACTGTTCCCAGAATAATTATTCTAGGACAGAAATACATGGTTCTTCTACCAGGTCCCAACAGCAGTTTTTAGAATGAAATGATCTCAAATTTGGCCTGTATCATCGACAGAAACTGTGTCTTTTATGATATTCCCTGAAGCACTTAACCCAAGGCCGACAAATAGTGTTAGCGCAATAAACATTTATTAGACGAGTGGATAGATGGATGAATGAATGAGTGAGTAAAGAGAGATGGCAGGTGCTACGGCAGTTGACCAAAGCCTTGCCTTTAGAAAATCTTATGTTATCATAAATTTTATTTCTCTCCTTCCAAGTCATTATGTCAGCTTGAAATCTTTTTGTAGCTGTTCCATTTCTATGTGCTTTAAAGAAAAAAAGTACCCCCCCCAAAAAAAAAACTGATTGCACATTGCATAGAAGAGGAACCACGTTGTATTCTCACTCATTATTAGTGTAACATTTCAAACTGAGGTCCATGAACTCCCTAAGTTGTTAATCATTGTATTCTCTAGTGGGTGGGGGAACTTCTCACCAAAAAGATTTGTGAAATGCTGGATTTAACAAAGTTGGGCAGCTTTCTTTTCTGTGAGACTTCACAGAGCCTAAATATGTTAATTTACTTTGTGAATCTTCAAGAAAGCATTAGAATATATTAGTGTTGAAAATCGGAAGGATTAGCTTGGGTGGGGAGGGGCAGCAAGACATCTCAACAATATCAGGGCTTCTGATCCATAGACATGACTTATCCCTCTGTTTATTTAGATCTTTCTCAGCAGTGTTCTGCACATTTTTGTTAAATTTATCCCTCAAGTATTTAATACTTCTGATGCCATTGTAAATGATATGATTTATTTTAATTTTCAATGTTTTATTGCTGGTATTTAGACATACAATTGATTCTCATGTCAGCCTTGTATCCTGTACCATTGCTAAACTCACCAGTTATACTAACTTTTTTGTGGCGTCCTTAGCATTTTTTATATAGATAATCATGTTTTAAACAGATATTATTTTGACCTTCATTCTACCATCCAAAAGTAGAGACCTAGAAAGTCAAGGGACCTGCCTACTGTCTCACTGTTTATAATACAGAGCCAGGAGTCTGAGCCTGGCTCTCCTAAATCCTCCACCACACCAAGTTGCTTCTTAGGCTTTCAGGCTTCAAGAGAAGCTTCTATCTGTTAAGATTAGATTGGAATGGCTTATACATAATAGAAGTTTATTTTTCTTTCACTTAAAAGTCTGGAGGTTTGCAGTCCAGGGCTGATTAAGACAGCCATGCTCCAGAAAGTCCTCAGGAACTTAGGCTCCTTCCCAACTAATACCTTCACCGTCCCTAGGGTGTGGACCTCCACCTTATGATCCAACATGGTGACATTTGCATCCTAGGCAGCAAATAGTAGGAATAAAGAAGAGAGAGAAAGGAACACACCGGTTATTTCTGCCGGTTGGGCCCACGCACCGCCTCAGTACCTATACTCACGATTCATTGGGTAGAACCTAGTCGGACCACATCTAGCTGCACAGACATCTGGGAAATAGCATCTTTATTCTGAGCAGTCATATTCCCAGCTAAAATTTCTATTACTGTGGACGAAAAAGAGAACAGCTCCTGGAGGACATATAGCGATTTCTGCATGAACCTTAAGATTGGGAATGCAGAAAAGAAACAGTCTGAAAATGAAAGAGGGAAGAAAGTGGAAGAGTTCAAAGGCTGTTGCATCTTTTGGAAATCATTTTAGGATCAAGCAAACCAGCTCTCTTCAGAGTTTTGTAGCTCATTAAGTTCACCTGAAGCCGTTTAGTCAGAGGATAAAGTTAATCCTCAGAAGCCCTTTATGGTGTTAAATCCTTCTGACTGTATTAGACATGTCTAATCAAGGATGACTTTTTTTCATCTGAAAAAGATAAAACAAAAGATGTCTCTGCTCATTTATTCACTCAACAAAAAATGCTGTCTCCTACCCTCTTGGTGCTCAGGATGTGGGAGAGACAGACAATAACGAAATCATCACCCAAGTGAATGTGAAATCACATGGAGCAGAAAGGATGCTGTAAGGACACAGTCAGGGACATTATCGAGTCATGGAGGTCAGGGAAGTCTTGCCTGAGAGTTTGGAGTCATTCCTGCAGGAGTGTCTGCTTTCATAGCAGAGTGGTGCACTCTGAGGAATACCATCCTGTGTGTAGTTGTGGTCACACCTCATGTATTTTGCTGGGGGTACCGTTGTCTACGAGGTCATTATGTAAGAACAAGAATGCCAGCGTGAAAGTAAGGTGTGGGTGGGGTGGGGGTTGGGCATGCTGCTCAGGGAAGTTCAGAGCCCTTCATGGCCTCCACCCCAGAGAAATGGAGAAGAGGTCAGAGGTTCCAAGATGGCAGATGGAAGAGACCAGGGTCTTAGTTCGGTTAGAGACTTTCCTTGTGGGCCAGGAAGGAGCCCAAGCAGCTAAGTATCAGAAGGAATTCTCTAATGCCTATAGTCATCTGCGTGGAGGAAGGAAGCTCCTGTTCCATAGCTCCCCAAGCTAATCTGTCCACGTGCTATAGCAGAGAAGGGGTCACTGAGTCCAGTGGGCCGTCAGAGCAGATAGCATCTCAGCTGTAGATTCTGTGACGGAGGCATGGCACAAGGGAAAGTCCCCAGCAGTTGTGGATGAGAGGAGGGCAGCACCAGAGGAGGGGATGGCCATCAGTCACCTGCTCCCCCACCTCCTCCTCCCCACTGCCTTAGGGGACCTTTGCAAGAGTAAACAGCCAGCCAGCCTGAAGATCTAAGGCTGTAGAAGTCAACCAGTGGATCACAACCTACCAAGTGTACTTGGAGCACAGTGTTGAGAAGGACTCTGAGTCTTGGATCCACAAAGGAGAATATTAGGATAGGTTGGTAATTTCTGTCTTTATCCTAGTGTGATTATAGTAAAGAAATGGGATAATATATATAAAAAATGCTTTGTAAATTGCAAAGTACTATCAAATAATAGTGGTAACTATGATTTTTAGTGCTTCCTAAACACCAAACACTGCTAAGAACTTTACTCGCTCTATCTCACTTAATCCTCGCAGTAACCTTTATGCCAGATACCATCTACATGCCCCATCTTACTGTCAGGGAACCCCGGCTTAGGAAAACAATATAACTCGCGTAAGGGCACACAGCTTGTAAGCAGCAGCACTGTAACACAAGCCTAGGTCTTGCTGACTCCAAAGCGTGTGCTCTTTATACACTTTGTTTTGCCGCTTCAGAATGTAGGGGATAATGATTGTAATTATTGCTATTAATAGAGCAACTACTCTTGGTGGCACAGTCCTGATTCTCCAACTAGGAGACTAATTGGATGTGTTTGCAGTTATTTTTCAGTCCCTGAAAGTCTTGGGACTTGCCTTCCACTCAGCTTGCCAATTTTGCCTGCCTTTCTCTTTACCCATCCACGTCTGCTCTGCAAAACAATATAATTACCCTCGGTTTTGCTCAATTCGCCAAGCCTCTGAGAAGACACTTGTTAGAAGGTTTCTGTGGTTAATCACACATCAGATCCACTGAGACTTTCAAGACCCCTCGTGAACAAGGCCTATAAGAATGATTCACTTCAGCAAGTTTTCCTTTCCTGAAACTGTTTCTAGCATCTTTCTAGACACTGAGGTATGGGAAGGAGTGAGCAGATGTGTGTGGTAGGAACTATTCGTTGTGACAATTACACTCAGGTGATGGTTGGCAACTTGCAAAACATTTTTCAGATCATTTTTTTTCCCCCAAGCCTCAGTTTTATCATTTATGAAGTGGATATGACAATAATAATAAAGTCTTATCTTATGAAAGGGTTAGATTATAATAAACACACCACTTTAGGGGAAAACACCATAAAATCAGGATCACCCTTGGCAATCACCCGTGGAATATAAAGACAAACCACCTGTCCAAAGTCCCGTTTAGTCAGTTTTTCTTCCAACATTAAAACCGATGACTACCTTTGGTTGAAGTCATCACAGTGCCTTCTAAGGTAATGAAAATACTTACCTTCCAGGAGTAGGCTCACTCAGCAGCAAATGTCCACACTTCCAGAGGCTGGAGAGAACTAGGCTTCTGGGGACACCATCCAGGGCATAGGCTCATTGAGCATGGGGACAGGAGGATTGCCAGTCCCCACCCTCCCCCAGTTCCTTCTTTCTCTTTCTTTCTGACCACGTATCACTTAATTCCTGTAGGTTCAATATACATATGATTCGATTTCCTGCCTTGCCCTCTGTGGAGGATTGAAACTTGAAAATAACATGCAATAAAACAAATACCAGACTACATAAGGGAAGATTGAGCTTGGCCCAGGTTAGCCCCACCTGCATTCATGGGACCCTGGGCTTATGGACCTTGAGAATGAACTTATCACCCAAGTGTCCAAGTTCTCAGGCTGCATTTCTTGCCAACAAGCCTGCAGGACCTCATGCCTCTTTTTTTTAATGGGTGTATGTCCACCCTACTTCTGCCTCCGTAGCCCAAGCTGGCACCATCTCTCTGACTATACCACTGTGATAGCCTCCTCCCTGGGTTCTCCCTTCCTCTTGGCCTCATAATCCCTTCTTCATTTGGCTGCTAGAGAGCTTTCCAAATGCAACCTGATCTTGCCACCTCTTTATATATATAAAATATTTGGATTTTCAAATGCTTCTGGGAAAAAGACAAAACCCTCACCCTTCCCCACCTCTCGTCTCTGCCAGGTTTTCCCTCCTTTTCTCTGCAGCACATATTCTGCTCTCCTTTCAGTTCCTCCTGTGTTTTATATTTGCCCAGCCACAGGGCCTTTGCACAGCCACGCTTTTCCATCTGTCTAGAATCCTCTGTCCTCTTTCTGCTGAATTAACTCCTAATCACATTCCATCCATTTCCTCATGGAAGCCTTGCTAACTGGATCGGACCACCTGATCTGATCTGAAAGAAGGGGGCTCTCTTTGCACCGTGTACCTTTCTTTAATGCACATTCCACTGAAGCTTTTTAAATTTATTAGTGGTTCTAGTTTAAAGTCTATATTCCCCCCGGCCACACACAGTAGTGTAAGCTCTGTGAAAGCAGGGCCCTTGTCCGTCTTGCTCACCAGGTGTCCTGGACACCGAGCACAGTGCCTGGCATATGCTTGGACGGATGGATGGACAGGATGGATGAATGGGTGGTGACAGACGCCAGTGAATGTTATCAAATGATGGATCAGAGTATTGTTTTTTCACAGTGATAAAACATTTGAGAACTTCAAGAAAATCGAGGAAGTTGCAATTGTCTTTTTTTAGAATAGAAGGGAAAAGTTATTATAGGTTCCATTTGCCCTATAGGTAACAGACATTTCAAAATATCTCAGCTTTTTTTCCTCTGCTGTTTAAAATGTCTTTTAATGAGCATTCAAAATTTAAGTAGCAAATGACCTTTTCTAGAACCATCTGTACAAAACAGAGGGTGAATTAGATGGGTGGTATGGCTCTGCTGTTGAAAGTACAGCAGGTTCTCAAGTAAGACCATTTCCTTCAACGTCATTTCATTATAATGTGATGAGAAAAAAAATGACTCTGTCATTTGCACGTTCTCCCCACGTCTGCACGGGTTTTGTCCAGCTACTCTGGTTTCCTCCCACATCCTGAAGATTTGCACGTTGGGCGAACTGGCATGTCTGTGCTGTCCCAGTCCGAGTGAGTGTGGCTCTGGGGGAGTGGCCCTGGGGTGGAAGGGCACCCTGTCCAGGGTTGGTGCCCTCACTGTGCTCTGAGCTGCTAGGATGGGCTCCCGCCACCCATGACCCTGAACTGGAATAAGTGGTTTATAAAGTAGTGATCTTACTTGTTTTTATTAATCTTTCCTAAATGCATGTATAGCTCACATGTGTTCCAGTGTTTAATAATAGAAGTGTATATATCAATTAGCCTGTGGTAACACTGGTTTCATTATACATCGTTTAGCTTAAAGTTGTAATTCCTAAGAACCTATAGAAGTTGTTAAGGATCAGGCTTTTTAAACAATGGTTCTATATGTGAATTGCCTTGCCCTCTTAGGGAATGAGGCCCCATCCAGATTTCAGATTCCAACATCCTGGTGATGAGATGATGGAGTTATTGGAGCGAGGAAGATTGACATGCCCGATTGCCCAGTGGACCAGCAGGACTTGCTCTACATGAGCCCAGCAGACTTAGGCAGTCTTGTGGTTACTGGGTTGTCGTGTCTGTCCACTCATAAATGATACCCTTTAGGCTTGATTGTTTTCTCGTACAGCTTGGCCCTGCTTATAGTGAAAGGGAGGTTTTCTCAGAACAGCAGCCTATTGGCTAGGGCTGGGGTTAGGTCAGCCCCATGTAAGTCTGACTCTTGGAATGCCGGAATGAGAGTGGTCCTCAGCCTTCAAAGAGGGAACATTTCTTCTGAATGAAAACAGAACTGTCTATCTCCCTACATCTCGCACAGGAAGAGGAGGATTCCAAGATTAATTGCAAGTGGGTAGGTAGTAACGTATTTTATTCTCGGAGCTCTGTTCCAACCTGTTCCTTGATCACACACCTTTTGTGGCTCTCACCTGCCAAACAGCTCAAATGCGAGGCCCTCAGATTCTGGTCCAGACTTCCTGCCCTCATTTCTCATGACTTTTGTGCCCTTCTCACCAGCCAAATTAGGCTTCTTACCATCCAGTAAACACATCCCTTACTTTCTAACATCAATTTCTTTGTCGACGCTTTCCTTCCATCTGGATTTTGTTCCTTTATTGTTAGCAGTCATAATTCTACCCATCCTTTCAGGCAGGGCTCAAAGACTGCTTCTATAGGAATTCTTTCCCGATCTTCCCAGGTAGAATTTAATCTTTTGCTCTTGTAATTTTCTATAGGCACTGTGTGACAGAGTTGTGTGTTTTTCCTTGCTTATACACATCTCTTATCCATGATCTTTGTTGAGGCCAAAGACTATCTTATTTATCTTGGTCTCTCCACAATCCCTCGGACTTAGTAGGTCTTCAGTTCATCCACAGTCATCCTTATTTGTGGGATGAATGAATAAATAAAACAATCCAGCTTATGTCCTCAGAACTCACAAAGAAAGTACATTTATCCAATTGCCCAAACTTGGTTGCTTTTAAAGTAACTTTAAGCTTAGGCTTAATTAAGTCATACCTGACCCTCTTTGACGTATAAGCTGAAGGTAACCTTGAGGAGAATGCTTTGCTGTGTGTGTGTGTGTGTGTGTGTGTGTGTGTGTGTAGGAAGGTTATTAGAATAACTACATAGCAGATAAATAAATGTTTGGAGTTATATAGTTCTTTAAAACTCAAAGAAAAATCGTTCCAGCACATTTGCAGGAGAGGAAGTGGGCAGAGAAAGCATCCTAAAATTTGTAACAGAATCTGGTCTATAATGTCCTCAGACCCTGAATGAAACAGATGACCTCCTCAGTTTTCCTTTCAGCATTGCCATTTTAGAACATATAGCTCTTTTTTCATTATTTTGAAGACATTAGCCAGCTCGGCCAGAGACTTAAGCATCCTCTCTGAGAGGGAGTTGCCGAGTCTGCATGTTGGGATTAGAGCATGCACTTTAACAGATCTTTCTTCAGGGGCAGAATACAGCTGGCTTGCTTCTCCATCTTTCTTCCCTCCCCCAAAGGGTACCAGTTGCCACTAAATAGTGATTCAACAAAAGATTAAAATTCTGTTTTTATGTGTGAGTGTGTGCCTATTTGAACACTAATCAATTCTTCCACTAGAATGTTAGGTAAAAGCATGCAGATACCAGAAGCAGTTATTTAGAGGAGCCCGTCAAAATCCATTTTCAATTTATTGTTTACTGTGATTGCCACATTAATTCTGCCAGCCTCCTCTACAAACTCTCCCTCGTCTCTCTTACCATGCTCTGTCCCAACCCCTCTGCTTCCTGTAGCAAAGGGACATCTGCAAACCAAGGGGAGGAAAAGTAGCAAGAGATGGTTTCTGGAGGAAAATAATCACAACTTTCATAGACAAATCTTAGAGTTGTAGAATTAAAGAAACTTCAAATTACTTCCATTTTGAAAATCCAGACATGCTTTTTTACATATTAGATGACTGCTATTGTACAAGGCTTGCTGTCTTTTGAGAAGCATTGTTCAGGTCTTTCTTATTGCTAAAGGTCTGTAGCATTTATTTCTGTTGTAGACTGCCACTGTTAACTAAGAAGTTTTTACTCTCCTGAAGAACACTGGATTGCCACATGAGCACGTGACCTCCTGTTAATGAGGAAACTCTAAATCCTGTTATCAGCAATAGCCAGTTGAATTGGCTCAGGTGTTAAATAGGTTGCCTTTGCAGGGCTCACAGTTTTATTATTAGATTCCCATTCCTCTCCTATCCCCGCAACATGGCCCTTGCAAGCATCATATCATAACCTTTCTCTAAAAGTAGTGCATTAATAGGAGCACTCCTTTACTGAGAGGGCCTAACTTTGTGCCAGACACTGACCTAGAGGCTTTTTGTGGGTGAGCTCAGTTCATCCTCCCAACAACCCAAAGGTTATCTTGTTAGTTTTCCCCAGGTATCAGTCAAAGAAACTGGGGTCCACCTGCCTGGGAAGTGAAACCTAGGATTTTCTAATTCTGAACTCAGAATGTTCTGAGTCATTAACACTGCTACCTGCCCCACTGATGAGCAATCATTCATGCATTCAATCAGCCGGTATTTATTAAGGGCCTCAGGTGAGCCAGGTTTTGGCCTAGGAATGCACAGTGAAGAACCAAAGCAGACATGCCCCTGCCTTTAAGATGCTCACAGTCTGTCCCAGGGAGAGAACAACGGAATCTGGTTTGGTTTGGGAGGATGACCAGCTATGGGATTTAGAGCAAGTCCGTTCTACTCTATTAGTCTCAGATTTCATATTTGTAAAATGAGGCAGCTGGATATAGACACCTTACCTTTGTTCTGAATCAGAATTATATGGGGAATATATTTAAAAACACATTTTCCTGGCCTCGTACCCACCCTCCGATACTTTGATTTAATAAGCTCAGAGTGGGGCTCAGACCTCAATCACCTTTGAGAGAGACCGATCTGGCTGTAAACTCTAGTAGTGCCAACATAGGATCTGTCTTTTCACTCCTGTGTCCCCACTACCTAGCACAGTGCTTGGTAAAGAGTAGGTCTCGATAAAACTTTGGTGATAATTTGAAAGACCCGTCTATGGGGTTTCCATGGATGGACCTCAGAGACTCATGAAGCACCTGAAATTGACCACAATTTTTGTTAAGATTTGTGGATAGGATTCTAAGAGCCCTTTGGGCTCTGAATGCTCTGTGATTTTAGGATTGAAACCAGTTTTTTTCTCCTTCCAAAAGCTCAGACCTATTTTTGGAAATATTTTGAATGTTAGATGAGTCCTATATCAAGGCGATTTGGTGAGATGTCAATTTACAGTAGAGTCTTAAAATCCTAAAGCAGCTGATTTCCATATTCTATATGTAAATTCTGAAAGCATTCAGGATATACACTGGATGTACAGGATATTCAGACTCATCTGAAAGTACCTTTCGGGCAGGTAGTGCAATCTTCATTTTCTAGGTAGGAATACTGATTGAGTGGCTGAGTGGGGTCCGAGATTCCGCATTTCTAATAAGCTTGCCTCTTATAGCTTGTAAAGGTCAATTGCGAGGGCTTTCTCTACCCAAAACTAGTCTGAGAGTCAAAAAACATGGCTCTTATCCTCTTGCCTGTTTGTGTGGCCTCGGTTGAGTAGCTTGGCCTGTTCGAGCCTCAGTTTCCCCATATGTAAGATGAGGAACTGATTATCTGTGAGCAGTTGCTTAGCTTGGATATTCGAGGACCCGCTAGTAACTACATGCACAGACATGCAGAACTCTCTGTGTCAGAAAGCTCTGAGGTCTTAGTTTAGGAAAGATGTAAGGACTGATGAGACCACCTAAAACAGCACAGGTTATCTGCAGCTCATTCAGGGGGGACACGTATCATTCAGGCAAAGGCAGTGGAGGTGGCAGAAGCATGGATGTGAGATTCCCAGAATTTTGGAACCTTAACTCTCTGCCTTGCTGTTCTGCGATTTACTGTTCATCTTGAGAAGATTCAAGGAGTTTACTTCTGTGAGGTCATAACTGTGAAATTCGGTCTTATGCCCCAGACTTTTGCAAGTATACAGAGGAAACAGTGCTCTTCATGGACTCTTAGACACTTGAAACGTCCTTTAAAAGTTCACCTAACCTTTGCTATTCAAAGTGTGATTTGTGGACCAGCAGTATCAGTATCACCTGAGAGTTTATTAAAAATGTAGAATCTGCATTTAACAAGATCCTCATGTTATTCCACTGACCATATGATTTGAGAAGCACTACCCCCAACCCAGCCCTTGATGCTTGTCCTTCACATCTTGATAAACAAGCATCCTATTCCTGGCCTCCTCTAACACCTTGCAAGTGGTCCTGCTTCGTCCTATCACCAGTCCAACTCTTGGAACTTCTCCTCTATCTTAAGCTAGCCCCTCAGTCATTCAGTAATTTCTGTCGTTAGCCTCACACTAGCCTTAGGACCTCATAGAGCAAGATAACTGCTTCTGTGTCCCTCAGGGCTTCTCATCTCCTAGTCCTTATACAGCGCAGTATCTGACTTCCTTCATCCAGGAAGAACTGATCAGCTTTGTGGAGATAATCTATCTCTTCAGCTTCCTCACCCTGTGTATTGCAGCACATTGTAAACTCACTGGAGTCAGCCAGGTCACGAATGAGAGGTAAAAGTCAGGTGACATGCCATAGGGAGCAGTTGGTACTGTGGCAGACTGGTACAACATGCTCAGTCTGATCAGGGCAACTGTTATTGCTCAGCCCAACCTGCGGCTGAGGGAACTCAGTCTGAGCACTGACATGCCTTTTGAGTTTTCCAGAGAAGCCAACGATCTTGATAAAACAGTAGAAAATCTCCTTATTTTTTTTACTCTGGCAATTGGGGGTGGGAGGCAAGTGGTGAGGGAGAACAAAACAAAACAAAAGCCACCAAGTTGTGTTTGCCAGTAACCAGGCCTAAGGATTTTGTGACCTGTGATGATAAATATCTGCTCACTTTGGATAGAATTGCCCAGGTTTGGTCTGACCCGCACAGAGCAGGCAGGATTATGGCCTCCTTCATCCTAGACCAGTAGTTCTCAAACTTGAGTGCGCCTCAGAATCTATTGGATGGCTTGTTAAAACATAGTCACTGGGCCCCACCCCCAGTTTCTGCTGCGGGAAGTCTAGCATTTCTAACAGGTTCCCAGGTGGTGGGGTTTTGCAGTTTCAGGGACCTCACCCTGAGATCCACTATAGGTCGGTGCCTTCCACTAAGGCAGCCTCCATTGGCAGAGCCTCTTTGGTTCTCCAGTTCCCTAAGGTACCCAACCGAAGCTTCCAATCCTTGGGTAGCAGAAAAGGGGAAAAGACTTGAAAGAGAGGGTTGGAGAAAAGATGACTAAACAGCTCATGGTCCATCAGCGCTGGCATCTAGACATAGAGTATTTTCCTGGGGCAGGTAGGTCCCTGACCCGCCCCAAGGCTCGGTTTCCCTGTCTGTGAAATACAGGGAGTGGCCCTCGCTCAACGTCCAAGCTTTTTTCTTCTCTCGTTTGGAGATTTGGTTGCCAATTTGTCTTTGGCAGAGGACCTTTTTATAGTTAAATCCCATGTGGCCCTCCAGTTCGGAAAGCGGACAGAGCATGCTGGTCGATTGAACGGGGGTCCTGCTCCTACTCCCAGCCTCGCCCTTCCCCAGGCAGCGCTGCGGTGTCTCCTGTAGAGAGGTAGCTCAACGCACTTGAAGTCCGCCAAAGGAACTTCCAGCCTAGCTTCTGTGGTCTCTAAGGACTCCAAAAAGTGTTTGTGGGCACATGGCCTTTCTTTTCAGTTTTCTTTCCCTTCCGACCAAGACATCTGGCATGCCCCCTTTCAGAAATTTTTCTTGCAACTCAGAGAGGCCTGTAGGAGAGGGAGTACAAAGGGTCCTTACTTATTACCGTTAGAGCTGTTGTAAGGATATTGAGCTGCTGTGGAAAATCTGCTAGCTCAAGAATCAGCCAGAGACTTACTAAATAGACGTGCGGATCGTTTTATTCTGGTGGCTTCTTGTTAGTGCTAATGTTCCAGCACACCACACACTCAGGGCCTTTGTAGTTCATTACATAGGAAATAGGACTATTGGATTCTGCAAACCACAACAGCAAGAACGAGTCTGTGGGGTTTTTAATGCGCAAGGTTATGTAGGAAGCCATTCCCATCTACAGGAACACGGAAGATCGTATAATGCCATGTTACCTTGGGAAGATTCTAACTGAGCCCCGGAGCCAAGTCGTTAGACTTAACCATGGCATGGGAAGGCATGTGGCACCTTCAGATGACCCGAGACACTGGAATGCATCCTCTTAATTAGGGAAACCCTTCCTAACAGGTCCACCACAATGGGGTCATCTCCCCAGACACATAATAAACGCCTTCAGAGCAGAGCCCCTTGGGGCTACTGCACAGTCCTGTTTTCTTTCAGCCATCTAATTGCTTGTTCATACATTCCACACAAAATTGCCAAATATTTGCCTTCTTTGGGACTGTAGAGATGATGTCTACTCCTGTGCTTCGTGTTCTTGAGCCAAGCTGGGCTCTGCCACTCTACCACACCTCTGCCCAGGCCATGTGCCCTGCCCACCACCCATTTCTGCTTATCCGAAGCGCACCCCAAATGCCTACATGTTCTGAAACTTTCTCCAGCTCTCCCAGGTGAACATGAACTCCTGTAGCACTTTTGTGGGCCTTTCATCTAAGGATCCTTTACCCCGTCCAGTATGTAGTCACCAGTCACAAGAGCACTTGAAAAAGGTCTGAATTGAGATCAATGCAAGTGTAAAGTACACGCGGGATTTCGAAGACTTAGTACAAAAAATAAAATCAAATAGCTAAGTGATTTTTTACATTGCGTGTTGAAATAATATATTTTACATAGAGTATATTGGGTTAAACAAAATATATTATCAAAACTAACTTCCCCTGTTTCTTTTTATTCCCAGTGTGCATACTAGAAAATTTAAAGTCACATATGTGGCTCCCATTTGTGGCTCCCATTATTAGATTTCTGTTGGAGAGCACCACACTTACTGGTTTTCTCATGAGTGAAAAGAATGCCTGTCCATTTCTTTCTCCTGCTGGCCTTTGTGTTCCAAGAGGGTAGACGGTGTGCCATCATCCTCCTGAGCTTTGCACACTGGGCTGGTACATGGCAGGCACTAACAGAAATATACTGAGGAATTAATAAATGAATAAATGACGACAGACATTTAATCAATGTCTGTCAGACATTGTAAGAACAAATAATGACAGACATTCAACCAAAAGCTCCCTTAGGCAGTGTAATTTCTAGGTCTCTGTTGTTAAACTCATGTTTAATATAAGTTTTTTCTTTTTCACGGTATTTGTCTTTTTTTTTTTTTTAAGGGATCACACAGTCAGCAAAAGAAGGTATTTGTCTTGGGAGATGGACAAAAGCTGAAGGACTGGCACGACAAAGAAGCCATCAAGAGGGACGCGCAACGTGTAGGTACGGAGAAGGGATCGTCCCATAGGAGGGTCCTGTGGAAAGAGTGTGCGTATGTGTGTGTGCATGAATGTGTGTGTGTTTAACGAGGTGTCTGGGCCTCCTGTTGACTCCATCCCTTCCCCCGATTCTAGAATCTCTCCCTCACCTGTGAGCTGACCCACTCACATCACCAGATCCATTGCCGTCAGGAATTTGCCCAGGCACCTTTATTGGGCAATAGAAAATGGCTCCCTTTATGAGCTATTTTACCACTAAAATGAGAAGCAGTAATAATAAGAGCCAACATTTCTCGAATCCACGTAGTGAGCAAGGCCCACACTTGGCGCATTTTCTTGGTAAATCCTTATCCTTATGGCTTGTTTGGTGAGAAGGGACTTATAGCTCAGAGAGGGGAATAATCTGCCCATGGTCACACAATGAGAAAGAGGAAGGCTTGGGGTTTGAACCCAGGTCTGAAGGGCAGAGTTGATCACTACCCGACACTACAGCCATGAGGCTGACTGGTTTTGGCTAAAGTTTTCTTTGGCTTCTTAGTCTTTGGAGCAATTCCCATTAACACTGGGCAGCTGGGCAGGGTCGGAGCGGCGCAGTACAGGAATTATGTGGAGAGTCATTTCCAGAGAGCCCAGACTAGGAGTCCAGAGAGCAGCTCTGACACCGCTCATCAGCTGTGTGACCGTTAGATGAATTCCACACTGGAGCCTCAGTTTCCCCATCTGTCAGTGGGGCTCATGCTTCTTGTTTTGATAACCTCAGAGCGTTGATATGAAGTAGCTTTACACTGGAAAGCAATGTAAAAATGTAAAGGATTGGTATTTTGTTCATTTTTATCTTAGTTAAAGGCACCGACCACTATTGATTTTTTTTAATTACATTATGACAAAAACAGATTACAGTAAGGCTCTGAATGGAACTGAAATGATAACCGAAGTTCAGGGAAATCTAAAGATATGACATGCATTTTTCTGTATGCCAGTGATTTAAAATGAAGGCTTGGTAGTGGGGGGGATACTCTTTAAACTAAGAAAGGAAACATTTGAAAAGAGCTGATTTGCCAGACAATTATACCAGAATTGTTAGATCATCGGGCTCACTAGCAAGAAAAGAGTAATCAGTGGAGAAATTATTCAGAATAATAATGTCCAGTGCTAACTATGTACCATGCACCTTGCCTTGCCTCCTTAATCATCACACTGAACTTTCTTATCCCAATTAATATGAAGGGCAAAAACCAAGACATAGACAGGGTGAAGGCATGCCCAAATATGACATGGCTGGGGCGTGGCAGGGCTGGGCTGCAGACTCCGCTCTGCCCAGCTCCAGAGCCTAAACTTCGCATCACTCCCCTGTCCTGCCTCCCTGAAGCTTCCCTCCCCGAGACGCCTCTGCTCTTCTTTGTCAGCTTGCTGCATTTGTGCTCCTTGCGGCTTCTGCCCTGGGCACAAGCCAGAAGTGTTTTATCACGGGACTTTACAGACAGCGGAGCCCTTGTCCTCATCTGGCCCGACTCGAGTAGCCAACAGCCCTTCTTGGGCTCCACCTCTTAGCTTCACCTTCCCTTCCAGCTGAAGTTGTCAGCATTTACTTTGCAAACTAAATGGGGCGTTGCTCAGACCACAAGCTTGAGAAGATGAGGTGATTTCTAACCAACTGAGTTTTCTGCCATTTCTTCAAGACCCTCGCCAATGGCAGAATCTTGGGCTATTGTTGCAGGGGTTGGCGTGGACATTTCCACACACCATCTGCGCCCTGGGAACCCAGAGAATAATTTCTTGGAGCATCAGGAACTCTTTCCTCAGATGGATCGTGCAGAGAGAGGAAAGAATAGCACTTTGACCACCCAATCTGTGTCTCAAAGCAACACTTTTCAGGCAATCCTGGCGTAGCCTAGGCAGATCTTAGTTTTTTTGCTGGCTTAAAAAAAATCAAAGTATCTTTTATAATTTGTGGTGATTTTGATTTACATATAAAGTTTTACCCTGCCTGGAGAGTAATCATAATATTTCTCTAGTGTCTTATAGTTTACAAAAGCTTTCATGTACACAGCATCTCATTTGACTCTCTCAATGCACCGTGGGTACCAGAGGGGAGCCAGCTACAGTTCAGAGAGGTAGTGTGAGGGGGCCAATGTTGATCAGCTTATATGTGTTAAACCTGGCCTCCTAGCCAGGTGATTGGGCCCCCAGTCAGGGATGTTTGGGGCGCCTGGCAGAGTGGAGGGAACATGGGCTTTGGTACCTGCAGTCCTGGTTCTCCAACCTTTCTGAGTCCCCATTTATCCACACATAGGTTGAGTGCTCTCACGTCCACCCTGCAGATTTGCTGTGGACGTTATATGGGAACAGGGTCTATAAAGTGTGACTCCCATGACTGAGTAAATACTCATTGCCCTCCCCTCTGTACACTTTCCCCTGCAAAATCTAGATGTTCGCTTTATATCCAAGCATAAAGTTTTGTCTTCATGGTCAAATCCTATTTTTTGTCCTTCTTTCTTGACTCTATTCAATTAGCAACATTGACATTGCTCTTTGCCCCTAGGAAATGGAGAACAGGGCAGACCTTACCCCATGACTGATGCTGAGAGAGTGGATCAGGCATACCGAGAAAATGGATTTAACATCTACGTCAGTGATAAAATTGCCCTGAATCGCTCTCTCCCAGATATTCGGCATCAAAGTAAGTATAACATCTCTCATCTTCTGGGATGTAAGGATTTTGCCCTTGGCTCTTGTCAAGAATTAATTAAAGAAACAGGTACATGAAGCGCTGCTGGAAGAGAGCCCTTCCTGTTACCGAGGGCCTTTGTGCAGAGGCTCATGTGATCAGGTGCTCCGAGAATACAGAGCTGGTGTGGCAGAGGGACGATCATGTCTCCCCAAAAGATTTGGTCTGCTTCCACTGTTCAGGTGGTGGGAACATGGAGCCTCTGCATTTCCTTTCTGCTCTGGCCCATGGGGAAGTTCAGACCTCAATTAAGACGACAATTGCAGTGACAGTTTCAACACTCCCTGTCTCCACTTTTCATGTGTGACATTCTAATTTCTTTTTAATCTTTATTTTACATATCTCGTGTATCCGTATGTTTATGTCTTTGTTATGAGCTATCTCAAATCATTTGAGAGATGACGTACTGTAACGATGATAAAATAAAATAACAGTGGCAGCTAACATCCTTTGAACTGGTAGCATATGCCAGGCACTTTGTTTGCCTCATCTCAGGTTCCTGTGAGGTGGGTTCCTAAATGATGCCCATTTTACAGATGAGGAAACTGAGGGTTAAAGGAGTGTCATAACTCACATAAGGCCACAAGGTGACTGAAGAGCTGAGCCAGGTCTTAGGCTCCAGTTCAGTCAAAAACTATACCGTGGACCTGAAGCCATCCTGCCTCCTGGACGTTTTCAGTAGGGTTATTGTGATGGTCGTGGCGACTTTCCAGTAGAGCGGTTGTTCTTAAAGCCGATGTGCATTAGAATCATCTGAAGGACTGTCGGAACACAGGATATTGAGCTTCGCCCCCATAATTCCTGATCAGGAGGTCTGGGTTAGGGACTAAGAGCTTGCATTATGAATAAGCATCCACATGGTGCTCGTGCAGCTTGTCTCTGGTCCACGCTTGGGGAACCACTGCAAGTAGAAGATCTCAAAATGGCTTTCACACACTGACCTGAGTAGCCCTGGAGGATAATGTGTTCTGCTGAAGGACTAAAAAGCAGAGTCCAGGAAATGATGAGAAGAGCTAACACTCATTAGGTGCTTATTGTATGCCCAGCGTTGTTCTAAACCAGTGGTTCTCAAAGTGTGATTCCCAAACCAGTGACCTCAGCATCACCCAGGAGCTTGTTAGGCGTGCACATCCTCACATCCCAGCCCAGGTCAACTGTGTCAGAAGCTCTGGTGTTTAACGAGCTCGGTGCTTAACGAGCCCTCCAGATGATTCCAGTGCACACTTACATTTCAGAATTCTGGGTACTTTAAATGTGTTAACTCAGCCAAACTTTTTCGAAACTCAGTGAGGCAGGTACCTTTATTACCGCCATTTACAGATGGGGAATCGAGACACAAAAAGGTTAAATAATTTGCACAAGGTGACCCAGCTGGTAAGAGGTGGCACCAGAATTTGAATATAGCGATTCTGACCCTGGAATCTGTTAATCACTGAGCCATAAGGTCTTTCCACCTGAAGAACTCAGTTGGTAGAACGCGATAATCAAGAGAGTCTTGATAGCACTTTTGGCTACTCGCAAAACGCTTTCGGCCCCAGTGCATCTGTCAGTTCCTGCAACAGTGCTTCGAGTTGGCAGTACTCTTATCATCTCCACTCTGTACACGAGGAACCCACACAGCACCCCCAGGTGCGCTGCTTGCCCAGGACCCAGCCCTAGTCAAAAGGATTTCTTGATTTAAAGGGCTGGGGAACAGGGGGCCTCAGTGTGCCTGCCTGTGGGGTTTGCAATTTGTTTCATGGTCTTCACTGTCAAGCCTGAGATTTTTTTTCATCTGTGTGTGAGAATAGAGTTCAAATATTACTGATGTTCCTGGATTCAGAACTGTGACCTGACTCTGAGGGTCAAAAACTCAATTTATGTGTTTAGCCCCTTGCAGAGTGCAGAATTCTGCACTAATATCATGTTTCTGGGTCTAGGAAAAAAGTTTATCTGGGAGCTTTATACTCTCACCTCAGCTGCTGTTCTTGGTATTGTGGACAATCAGTTGTGGCTGTGTCTGGGGTGGTTTTAAAATAATACAAGGCCAGGACCCCACCCCAAGCCACTGGAATCTTGTCTCTGAGGTTGCAGCCTGGGTCTCAGTGTTTCTAAAATCTTTCAAAGCGATTCTCACGTATAACCAGGGTTTAGAACTGCTGGTATGAAATAAGGAATATTTTTACAATGACGGAGAAGATCTGGGTGTGGTTACAGCTTTTATCCATCTATTCATCAGCTCACTCAGTAAATATATAAATGACGGTCTTCCGTGTACCAAGCCTATACTTGACACCAGGAACACAGTGATAAATGAGCCATTCTTGCTGCAAAGGGTGGGACAGATGGCATCGGAGGTCATTATACCACAGTTGAGAAGATCAGTAACAATAGTAAGCGGAGAGTGCTTCGGACCTCAGACGACCGCCCCCCCACCCCAGCCTTTGCCGGAAGACACTGGAGGTTGAGAACTGCCTGGGCAAAGGCCTCCAGGCAAGACCGCACACAGTCTTCAGCTTAGGAATTACAAGGATGCGTTAGAAGTAGGCCAGGATGGGGATCCAGCCCCTTCATGAGCACAGTGCTCTTTCCCAACAGCCCAGAAAACGAACCGTCTTCTCAGTCTAGGAGTTCTGCGGTCCACAGAGAGAATTCAGGAGAGTCTGTAAATTTAGATGAGAAAAAACGTTGCTTTTTTTTCCCCATTAACCGCTAATCGAAATTTGGTGTTCCCTTAAGTTGTGAATGTAGGCGACAAAGTACCTATGATGTAGTCACCAAAAGAAATCATGTGCTTTCTCATCACTTTATAGATATCTTGAAATGTCATGGACACTCATTACTACTTTGAAGTGAAGGTAGTTTTTAGAACTACCACTAGATCTTGTCGTTTGATGTGTTCATAAAGAAGCACACTTGTTACTATATTTTAAATTTTTTATTATTTTGATAACTATATTTTGGTTGAGTTAGTTTTCTTTAATCTCACATATTTTATTTTATGAATTATAAGCATTGCTCTCAGAAGTTTCCCTATATTTTACCAGCCTGGCAGAGGGGTCATCGATGAGATGACAAACCCCTTTTCTAGACGGATGTGAATTGAGCCTCAGCACACCACAGGCTCCTCTGTTACCAGCCCACCCCACCCAGCCAGCGTCCAGGTTATAGCAAAAGATGTGGGTAAATTCCGTGCCCCTGACATCCCCCCTTTTTCAGTTTCTGAAAATCTGACTTTTCAGAAACGAGTTGACAGATGTCTTGACGAGCTTTTCTTTTTTCCAAGGGGGGAACTTTCCTGCAGTTTGACAGCACAAATGTATGAATAAATTAGAGCAGTTGAGCCTCTCATTCCCTCTGGTTTCTTTCAGCTTAAACAACTTCCCCAGCAGGAGTGAGGTTTATGTTTGCCTTTTATTCCTTCGAACTGAATTTTGGCAACAACATGTCAAGAACAGGATGGAGGGGCTGTTTGTTTGTGCCAGCTGCATTTGCTTCCACCAGAAGCTGCATTGGAGAATGTGCAGCCACAGAGAACAGAAAGTAGGAACTTGGGTCTGACTTGCTGGGCTTGCACGTCGGAGGCAGCCAGCTGGCTCTGAGCAGCCTGCCCTCTGCACCTTTTGCCAAGGGAGCAAAACAGAGGCTGGCTGGTGGGCTGGCCCACTTTCCCTGCTCCCCGAGGGGGCTCTCTGGGCTGCTTGACAACCATACATGGAGGCTCCTCCAGGGCACAGAGCTGATGCCAGCAGAGCCCCGGCTGCTAAAAGGCCCAGGTCTGAAGGTGCCTGTGTAAACCCGTGTTGGGTGATCAGTTTCTCCCATGCAAAGATTGTCCATAGTGGCGATGAAAGTAGTCTACAATCCTGACCTGCACTCTCCAGTCCATGGGCTTAGCTTCCAGTAATGAATGAACCTGAACGGAATCTTTGTTGCAATAAGAGGCTCTAACCTACTGGATTCCTGACTCCATGCTCCTTCTCACTTTTTCCTTTTTGTTAAATTAGCATGCTTATTTTATGGTATATGCTGAATTTCCTCAAAAGAACTTATAAGCTCGTATTATTACAATAGGCCAATATCACTGAGCACCTTTACATCCCCAACAGTTTACAATAGCAACAATAGAGAGAGTTATATTCTATTACCTTTGACAAACATTTATTAAATATATACTCAGAAGAGAAATGACAGTTTGAAAGCACAGGGAGTTAAAGCCAACCGCATTTGTTGTAGTAATAATAATATTTGTGCCCCAATACGAATGTACGCAGAGACGTTAAACATGCTGTTTAGGAACTAGGATGGAGTAACAGGAACCAGATTTACTCTCCTGCCTGAAACAACTGGGGGGCTGAAAAGACACTGGACACCAAGAAGTGATGGACAGTTTCCCAAGAGATGGAAACAAATGGAGGGAGCCCTTCAGTTGCCTGAGCTAATTGCCTCAAGAGAGTTTAAGGCCATGGTGCAGGGAAGGGGAGCCCAGGTAGAGCCCTGAGAACTCCCTGAGTTGAGCTGATGGAGCTTAGAGTCCAGGGAAACCAAAGAGGCAGAGAGGTCACAGGCCAAGGTACTGAAGAAGAGAGAATCAAGCTACAGAGTCTGTGGAAGGCCCCTTGAGTATTCAGCAGAATACTGATGAGCTCCTTCCCATGAGGAAGCCACCTGAGGTGGCAAAGGGATCACCAAAAGGATGAGAAGGGACAGTGTGCCTGACTCTCACACAGCACCAAGATACCGCCTCTTCTTACAACTCAGACTGGAAAACCTTGTCATTTCTAACTCGTGTAGAATTGGGTAAAGCACTTAGAAGAGTTTTGCCTCAGTGGGGACTAATTAGCCCCAGACTGAATGGTGCTCCGGCCCAGTCTGAAAAAGCATAAATCATAACCCAGAAGATCAAACTGTTTCTAAGTAACTTAACAGCATCCCAGAAGAAACCTCAAAAATACTTAACATAATTTTAAAAAATATTCAGCACTAATCAAGGTAAAATCCAACCATAGATTATCAGAGATGCAAAGAAGTAGAGAAGCATGACTCATAATGAGGAACAGATTCAATCAGAACCAACCCAGAATTAACATAGATGTTAGAACTAGCAGAGGACACTAAAGCAGTTATTATAACTATGTTCTATATGCTTAAAAATTAGAGACATGAAAGATATGAAAATACCCAACTGAACCAACAATGTCAAAGATGAAAAATAGAGTATATGGGATTAAGGACAGATTAAATATTGCAGGGGAAAAAAGATTAGTGAACCTGAAGATACAAAGAAAAGAAACTATTCAAAATAAAACAGAGAGAAAAAAGAATTTAAAAAAATGAAAAGAGTATTAATAAACTGTGTGACAGCTTTTAAGTAGTCAAATATTCACGTAACTGGAGTCCATGAAGGAGAGAAGGTGAAATAATGGCCAGAAGTTTTCCAAGTTGAATGAAAACTATAAAACCAAAGACTAAAGAACTCAGTGAAACCCAGTCTCATGAAACATGAATAAAACAACACCAAAGGCACATCGTAATCAAATTACTAAAATCCAGTGGCAAAGAGAAAACATTTTAAAGAAGCCAGAGAAATAAAATATACTGTAGGCAGAAGATCAAAGATAAGGATGACAGAATTTTCATTGGAAACAATGCAAGGAAGAACAAAGTGTAGCAACATATTTAAAGTACTGACAATAAAAACTCTGTCAACCTAGACCTCTGTACCCTATGAATATATCATTTAAAAATAAAGGCAAAATAAAGACTTTCCAACACACACACTAAAAAGCTGAAAGAATTTATTATAGTTGTCATGTACTATAAGAAATGATAATGTCCTTTAGGAAAAAAAAAAAAGATACTGGATGGAAATAGAATCCTCATTCACAAAGAATGATGATCATTGGAAATAGTAACTATGTGGGTAAATTATGTACTATTTTTTCTTATTGTTTAAATTTTTTAAAAAACTGACTGTGTAACCAAAAACAACAATAACATGTCATTGGGTCTAAAACATAGATACAAGTAAAATTATCCCAACATAAAGATTAGAGGGGAGAAATGATAATATACTATTGTAAGATTTTTGTGCTCCTTGTGAAGTGGGGAAGGTAGGCTTTATAAGTTAAAAGTGTGTGTTATAAACCCTAAAACCATCACTCAAATGGCAAAACAGAATCACAGCTAATAAGCCAATGAAGGAGAACAAATGGAATTATGAAAAATATTCAGTTAATCCAAAAGAAGGCAGAAAAAGAGGGAAGAGGGAACAATGACCAGAAAGGAGATTGGAACCTATGTAACTTACCTATCAATAACAGATGGTCAAAGAATAAATCGAAGGGAAAATTAGAAAGTATTTTGAGCTGAATGATAATGAAAACAGAATAATATCAGGATTTATGGGAAGTCATTAAGGCAGTACTTACAGGGAGATTTGTATCATTCAAGGCCTGTATTAGAAAAGAATGGTCTCAAATTGATGACATCAGCTTCTACTTTAAGAAACTAGAAAAAAGAAGAGTAAATTAATCCCAAATAAACAAAGTTAAGGAAATAAAAAAGATCGAAGTAGAGATTAATGACTAGAGAATAGAAAACCAAAAGAAAAAAAAGCAGTGAAACCAAAAGCTGGTTCTTTCAGATGGTAAATTAAATTAACTTCTAGCAGACTGATGAGAAAAAAGAGAGTGCATGTAAATTACCAATATCAAGAGTGAGAATGGTGACATAACTACAGATTCTGTAACTATTAAAAAAATAATAAAGGAATATTCTGAACAACTGTATGCCTATCAATTCAACAACTTTTATGAAATGACAAATTCCTTGAAAGACACAGAGTGCCAAAGATCGCTCAAGAAGAAATGACTAATTCGAATAGCCCAATACCTAATATTAAAATTGATATTACTGTTTCTCACTCACAAAGAAAACTCCTGGCCCAGATTGGTTCGCCGGTGAATTCTGCCAAAAATATAAGAAATAACACACCTCCTAAAATTAAAGAGGATGGAGTACTTTCCAGCTCTGGAGCCAGCATTACCCTGATAACAAAACCAGACAACACAGCAAAAGGTGGTATAAGAAAAAAATGTCACAGACCAATATTCTTCGTGCACAGGTTGGCCAGGTATAATTGTTACTATTATCATTATTATTCACTTTTTGGGGGAACAGATTTTGGGGAAGAGGAGGTTTGGGGAAATTGGGATTTTGCTTTCAATCAAGTTTAAGACATTCTTAAACATCCACATGACACTGGCGAGTAGGCAGTTGCATAAAATGATGCCGTTTGTATTGTGAAAAATGGAAATGGCAACGGGATCCTTTTCTGAGTTGCTATGTTTTTATTGTGGTTTTAATTAACTCATTTTCCTCTAATAGCAAGAAATGCCTGAGGCATAACAAACAGTAAATCTAAAAATGGCCCAGGATCAGCTGTGGTCTATATTGTGTCTGGGACGATGGCATTTGTGCGCCATATTCAGGTCATGGCAAGGTTGGCACCCACTTCTCCCACCGTATGCCGTGGGGATGAATGGCTGCAGCCTGCACCAACCCCAGTGCTCCCTCACCCGCTCCCCGCAGTGCCCAGAGGTTTGTCAGACCTTCCATAGAATAGCTATAGGCCTGGAAGACATATTTTATACATATTAGCAGTTTTCCCTTTTTATTATAACTCATGTGGTAGAGTAAGCTCGCTTAACACTTTTATGATGGAGCACTTCGATATTAGATTAGCACCCCAGAGATGCCCACAGTGAGTGATACAGACTCCCTAGTTTGGCAGGTTGTTAGCCACGCGTATGCGGGGCGGGGACGGAAAGAGGGGCTGGAGCCTGAACAGTTTGTGAGCTGGGTTAGGAAAAAGTCCAGGATTTTTTGGAGCACCACTGATTTTTCAAGAGACTTAAATCAGCGCTCCTCTGAAATTAAATGACTCCTTTCTGAACAATGGTCTTTCTTTCAAGGCAAGTTATTGATCTATCAGGCCTAATACTGGGATTTAAAGGTGCTCATAAGCCTTAACATAAAATGAGAGCCAAAAATATTTCTCAAATCAACTTCTTTTCTGTAATTTTTAAAAATAGATGTCAATGAATTCAGCCCTTGGGTTGAAATTCCAGAGAAAATGGCTTAGAAGCAAAAATGGCTGCCTGTCAACTGAAAATTAAATGACAGTGTCCCTACGATTTGTGTTGGGTAAAAACCACCTGACATCCACGTGGGCTAATATGCGGTTTGGTTCTTTAATCATTTGTGCAAACAGATGCATTTTCTAAGTCTTCCAGAAAGGGATGCTGTGCTCTCCATTGATAATAATGTTTTCCATTTATCTAGTGGTTATGTGCCAGGGGTTGTGCTGAGTACTTTACCAGCGTTTTGTGTGATAGTACTTTATATCCTTTATGTTTCGACATTATCTTCTCCTTTACAAAGAAAAAAAAAAAGCACTATTACAACTTTTATTGTGATTCTGGCCTCTCTGAAATTGTATTGAATGGGGATCACTAGGTCCCTTTTACAGGTGCACAACCTGAGCCTGGGAGACGCTCAGCCCTTTGCTCTAGTTCACACAGCTGGTTTAGAAGGCAAAGGAGACTCAAACCAGGACCCAAGTATGTGCTTTTCCTACGGCATCGTGCACAGACTGAGACCCATCCTTCACAGGGAAGGAGGGAGACATTTTTTAATTCTCATCATTTGTGCATGAAGGTTCTTGGACCGAGCAGAGTGAGCAGGATTGGCTAAATAAATGAACACAACCAGCAGACTACTCGGGTTGCATTTCCTTCACCACGCTGAAGGTAATATATGCTGGTGCAGGAGAAGATAAATAGCACTCAGTAAAATCGGTTACAGAGATGAGTTTGATTGCTGAGTGGTACTGGCCTTGAAAGAGTTTAAGGGAAAAGAGACTAATGACTGGAAGATAAAGGCGATTATCAATTCTCTCCCTTCATTAAGATGGCATCAAGGGCGGCATGATGATAAGACAAGCACAGAGCAGCTTAGTTTAGGAGCACTCTTATGTAGAATAGAACATAATTCCCTCCTAAGTGTAAGACTCCTTCTCCACACTTTTTTTAAGGGGACAAATCAATAATTCCCTGCAAGAGAGAGAGAGAGACAGAGAGAGAGAGAGAGAGACAGAGAGAGACAGAGACAGAGAGACAGAGACACACACACACACACGCACGCACGCACGCACGCACGCACTACCACCACCACCACCACCATTCCTAAATCTGCCCGGGTAGAGAATTTGCTTATGCAACATATATGAAGGGGCTTGGGGTTTTTGTTTTACAAAAATGTGGTTGTACTATGGATTTTATTCTACAAGTAGCTTTGTTCATTTTATATGCTGTGATCACATTCCTAAGGCATTTCTAATAGCTTTGTAATATTCCACAGGAATATAATCTACTCATCCATTCTTCCGTTGACGGGCAGACAGGTCATTTTCAGGTCTTTGCTTTTGGAAACAGTGGCAAAAACACCTTTATATACATATCTTTACATTTTTGTTTGTTTCTTTCTTTCTCCTCCTTTGTGAATCATCAAGAATCTTGATATTAAAGCCCATTTCTTCCAAATGACATTTGCCGGGCGGCTGGCACCTAACTGGGATCCGAGGTGCAGTCCTTAGGGCTGTCGTTTCATCTAGTAATTCTGGGCACCGTGACCTTCTGTACCGTACTGATTAACCAGAGTTCCTCCTTCCTTCCTGCTGTCAGCCTGTGTTCAAAGTTTGAGCACATGGACTACATTGCCTTTTATATTTATAGAAGGACCAGTTTTATCATGTGGGACAGCTGGGTGCAGAAACTGTTGGATTTTGCTGTGTACTGAAAAATTGTTTTGTTGTTGTTATTGTTATCAGTGTTTTAAACTCTATATGATCTAAACAAAGAGGGGTTTCCAAAATGTGAGTTCAAACGGGAGGAAAGACAACACAACCACGATCCTTTAAATACTGCTTGGAAGCCCTGGTGCACGGTAGGGGGTGCGAAACTAGCGATGAGCTGCCCGTGCGGAGGAGCACAGTTAGCACTAACAAACCCTGTGGCTCGCCTACGTGTCTGTTGAGAAGAGGGAAGAGCAGGTAGGTGCAGCCGGCTCTCAGCAAAGCCTCTCCTGAATGGAAAAGGACCGTCGTAAAGAGGTCAGCTTTGGTACATGTTGTCACACTCATCTTCCGGCGCATCTGATTCCAGCCAGACTGTGTGAAAGGAGAAAGCCAACACCTGTGTCACCCCCCGAGTGGAGTAGCGAAGGGCTGGGGCGCCAGGCCTCAGCTGAGGAGGGAAGGTGTGTAGTAAGGGTGTGTCAGAAGAGGGCCCAGATCTGGGGGGCGTGGGGACAGGAGCTTTTTACAGTGTCCCCTGAGACCCAGCTTCTTCCTTTTGCTCCAGAGCCTCGAGCTATTTATAACTTCCGCTTAGCTTCTTGGTGGTTCCGGAGCCCATTGGACACTGTCTGAAAATGCTGTATTGTAAGGGACTGCCCTTTATACTAAATAGGGAGGGGAGGATTACAGAATTTTGAATTCAAACCATTTGCTAGAAAATGACCTACCCTGTGGCCCCTGGGAGATAGGAACTCACATTTATAAGCCAGATGCTGTACCAGGTGCATTCTGACATGGTATCGTCTTCATTCCTTGCGACAGCCTTCATAGGAAGGAATTAGGTCCCCATTTTACCCAACTGGAAGTGAGGCTTAAGGAGGCTATGACTTTCCCAAGGTGACTTACTACTAAGTGACAAAGGTGGGACTTGAACCAAGATCTGAGGGTCTCTTCAGTCCATGCCCCTCCCCTCACCACACCTGCTGTTGCCAGCTCGGAAAGTACCATTTCTCAAGGGCCACAGTTTGAGATGTGGTGTGCCATCTTATTGTGTGACCTGGGAGCGTCCCTTCCCATTCTGGGCCTCTGTTTCCTCATCCATAAAACAAGGAGTGCCAACAAGGTGAGATTCAGGCCTTTCCAGCCTTCATATTCATTCAGTGGCTCTCATGGGCTTTTCACATCAAAGCTGTGTGTACAGCCTGGGAACAGTAGTTGCCCAACTCCCTCACTCCTCAACCCAAAGAAATACCCCCGCCCCAGGACACACAAACCAACTCCCAAAAGGCCCCATCTGGTCAGTGAAAAGTCCGAAACTGTCGTCTGTTGGATAGAGGAGGGTATACTGGATTTTGTTCCCATGAGAAGATGCTAAAACGGTGCCCATTTCCAGAAGATCATTTACCTAAGAGTACAGATACTGGGAGCTTTCAAACAACAGAGTCACTTCACACGGATTTTTAGAACAATCATTCCCTTAAAAAAGAAAGAAAACTCACCCTTGTAATCACTGTGAACAATTTACTCCAGTGCACAGAGCGTAGTGGTGGTGAAATGCTGTGGGTTGTGGGTGATTGCTCACGATGTCACGGTGGTGCAGCTGGCGTGATGTTGATGCAGTACTGCTAATCACGTGGAACAATAGTGCTGTGCCCCAACAGTCTCAGTGCCCATGATCTGGCATCTGGATTTCCACATTAGTGGTGTTTGTGGAGTTTAGAAATCTATAAGAGTCCATGCTTTTCAAAATAATAAAGCAAATATAAGACCACTTCATCCAGCTTTAGTACAACTTTTGGAAGCTGGTTTTTGGGTTTTTTTCCAAGGAATGGACTTAGGAATAGGTCAGGCTTCCTTGGCCGCAGTTAGTTCAGCTAGTGGGGCGTCCCTTGCAAGGCAGCAGGGGCAATAATAGGAAATGGGAATGTCAGCCAGGTGGAACGTGGAATTAATTGGGTCTGGAGAGCTTGGCTCTCCCGAAGGAAGAGCTGGAGCCATGGCACAGCCAGGCCGCCCAGTGCCTGAACTGGGAAGAGCTTTCAAGCCTGGCCACCACATTCTTATGACCCCCTCAATAGCTAAGGCCATCAAAAGGCCTTAGCTCTTTTTTTGTGTGTGTAGCTTTGTGTCTGCTCCCCCTCATTAACTCTTAGACTCCCTTTCCATACCTCAAGGTTGTGTTCCAAGACAGAGAATTTTATTTGCCTGATGAACTCCATTTGAGCACAGATTTCTTGCTAGGCCATTGATCTCTGGCAAGTCAATGGATCGGCTGCCCTTGGGTCAGGGGTCTGTTCCTGCCCCAGGCAGCCATCATGACCAGGGAATGGGTAGTCAGAGGGTCCACCCAGGACTCCTTCCTCAGCCATCCTCTGGCGTGGCCATTTCTGCTCAATGAGAAAGGGCGGGCGAGGCAGGCACCATGATTGATCTGAAGAGCACAGATGTTTCTTTTAACCAGTGGTACTTGATGCACCCTTATGTTTATAGGGCACCAGGTTTCCTTTCTATTCACTTCTCAGCTCAAACCTGCAAATCTATTTTGTAAAGGAGGAAAGTGAGGCTTATAGAGGTTTGGTAACTCGCCCAAGGTTACGCAACTAATAAGTAGTCTTTTCGGCTCTAAGTCCATACCAAACTACTGACAAATTAGAACAAACATTGCATGGACATCAGCAAGCATATTTAAAGCATCTACATTCTTACTAGTAGGAGTTTTTATACTGAAGTTCATCAGAACCCCCACTTCTCTAGGCTGCGTGGCCCAGCCCCATGGATCCACCAAGCTGATAGGCAGCACTTGGAACATGCAGTGGATGCTGCCTCCTTCGAACTATTCATGATTTAAATTCATGATTTACATCCATAATCTCCAAAGGACTTTCTCTTTCTGTTGTGACTAAACTAAAGAGCCAGCTCTACCTCCCAGTCCAACCAGCTAGCCATGTGGTCTGGGATTTCCACTTAATACTTGGAAAACAAAAGAGTTGAACTAGGCCCTTCCAACTCCAGTTCAGCCCAGCAACCTGCTCCACAAGGGCATCACTCTACCTGATCCTGCCCACAGCAGGGCTCTTCCAAGCATCTCAGGAGGCCATGCAGCACCTAGGAGCCCACAAGGATTTGGATGCCATCAAGTCGGTGTGCTGTATGCAATGCTGTAGAAACAGATACATGTTTGAGGAAGAGTGCAGAGGAAGGCATCCCCTATATGTTTAATGGAGGTGAGCCCCAGGATCCTGCTATCGTTATCAATTGTTCCTTTACCTTTTCTGTGTTTTCCAGACTTTAATTCTGAGCAGTTACCACTTTTATAATGAAGAAACACACACATATAAATGTTATTTTAAAGAGATACTATCTAGATTTGAATCCTGAATCCAAGTCACTATCTTTCTGACTCCTGTTTTCCTTAGATGGAAAACAGGGTGAGCGCGCTCTGGTTCATCTCCCTGCCAGGGGTTGGTCAGATTAGAGGAGAGAGAAGGAAGATGCTTTGTAAACCGGGCACGACGAACCAGGGAGAGGCAGAGTTGGTATTGTCTGGTCATACCCAACCCGGCCTCTCTTGTGGGAGCAGCGCCGTAGTTTCTCCCTTCTGGAGACGACATTCTTTGTGGCTGCTTTCTGAAGGCATCGGCAAAGGGGCCACTTCGTGTGTCCCCTACGCAGAGGAACCGGGTAATACCACCAGGCAGTGTTGAACAGCTAGGCAGGACGTGCAGACAGGCCTGGAAGGGGACTGCTGAGATGGGGGTGTCACTCGAAGAGGGCGGCGGCCTCTATCTTCCTGCCGTCGCCAGGCCGCCTCTGTCTACTGCCGTTTCAGGCCCAGCGGGGGGAGAAATGGGGCTTTTTGTAAAAGCTCCCAACAGGAAAGCGGCCTGTACGCGGGCGGGTCTGTGGAACCAAGTTCCCTGCTGGATACAGGAGAGACGCATTTCGGCATGTCATGCAATTTTTTTTTAAACAAAGACCATCTGCTAAGCTGGGGGCAAACTAATGAATAGTTCCCATGGCAAAAGTCGAAGTGCTATTTTGTATTTATTTAATAAATAAATGGATAGATGGGTAGAAGAGGGAGAAAGATAGAGGAGACCAAAAGAAGAGGGGAAAAAAGGCATATGTTTAGGGCCGTGATTCCAGCTGAGCCCTTTGAGTTCTGAATAGTCTTTAATTCCACAATTGAATCAAAGTAGAAGTGAATTTCGTCTATTGCGGCATTGTCTACTTCCCTTACTATAAGATGGTATTTGTGCATCTACTGGCAGGCTGTGGGGCCCATTCTAGGGTTTTAGAAAGAGCCAGGGCTCTCTGCTGGGTAATAGCTCTATTGTATTCACCCCTTGGACTACAGGCAATCTATTACATCTGTCCCCGCCACACACACAAACCCTGCTTCAGTTGAGCAAGCCTCCTGCGAAACTGGATGGAAGGCAGGGCCTTTTGTGGAGAACTCGATGTTGCCTGTCTTTTTTGGCCACAGAGGACTCAGCTGAGTTAAGGAAAAGGGATTTGTACGAACTGCTTTCATTTATTTCTGAAGGCTGACATTATGAAATTGGAGAAGGCTTCCAGAGAAAGCTGGTTGAAATGATCAGAAGGATTAGAGAGGTGGGGAAAGTTGCAGAGGAAGGCTGGATGAGGCCTGGGTAAAAATGGTCCAGCCAGATGGAAGAACAAGAGGGGCATGTGATAAGTCCAGAGGTCCCAAGGGGAAAGAGAGAGACTGACTTGTCCATCAGAACTGGACTGCCAGAATTAGGGGAGTCCGGTCTACACAGCTGGACCTGAGCTCACTGCCGGATGCCAGGGATTCATTCCTGCTCCCCCTTCCCCAGCTTTCCTTGGTGTTTCTAACAGAGAATTTGAAACTAAGGAGATTGTGCACCCTGACCCAATTTTTCCCCCAGCATTTCTTTCAGAACATTATCAAACATTCAAACACGTTGAAAGAATTGTACACTGAATGCTTATGTTCCCACCATCTGGATTCTGCAGCACCAGCTTTATCACATATCTATCCATCCCTCTCTCCCTCCATCAATCCGTTTTACTCTTTGATGTGTTTTGAAGTAAATTGCCAAGAGACCCTGGCACATTCTGGCAGTGGAACAGTGGTTTGCAGTGCATACAAAAGGGAAGACTTTGTTGTTATGTTCACAGCCCCAGGTGTCACAAATTTTCCCCCCAAAACTTTGTACCAATCTTGTGGTGCTTCCTCCAATGATGCCTTTTACTTCTGGGCTCTCAATTTCAGACGTCTCCAGGGGCTGGGAGGCAGTGAGAGGGAGCGGTGAGAGCTGAGGACATGGAGAGCACCTGCCCCATAGAGAGGCATCCGCTGTCGGTGGCAACCTCTTGCTGCCACGGGGGCTCAAGCGGGTTTTGATGTGAAGTTGTGCACTCTTTAAATGTTAGCTAATAATGTTTACATACTGGGCAAAGGGTGTCAAGGATGACTCCTTCTGTCTGAGTTTTCTATCACTGCCATAACAAATTACCATAAACGTAGCTTAATCAACACAAATTATTCTTACAGTTCTGTAAGTCCGAAGTCCAATATGGGTCTTATGGGGCGAAAATCAAGGTGTTGGCTGAGTATTCCTTTCTGGGACTCTAAGGAAATCTTATTTATCTGCATTTTTGGCAGAATTTAGTTCTGAGGAGTGAGACTCCTATTTCCTTGCTGGCCATCAGCTGAGGACCATTCCAGCTTCTAAAAGCCACCCCCTTTTTTGGCTCATGATCCTTTTTTTCCATCTTCAAAGCCAGCAATGGTGGGTCGAGTCTCTCTTCTATCAGAAAGCAAGGAAGCTATGGTAGTACCCTGTGGTTGTAGTCAAAGGACTGTGAGCCAACTTGAGAAGACTCCCTAGGGCTAAAGGTGGGCTTATTTGGAAACCGATAAGAGTAATACTTGCACTGGATTGAAACATATTAATTAGGTTGAAATTTATGAGTTCACAATGAAAACATAGAATTGGCCTGAGGAGGATGCTAGTCTTGAAAACGAGTAAACAAAGAATCAGGGACTTCTCCCACCTTTCATGTACTTCAGGGTAACCAAACAGTTGATGTGGTCGTTTTTCTCAATAGAAGTATTCCAGCTAGTAAATGGAGAATAAGAGAATTAGAGTATCACCATTTTGCAAACCCCTGATGAAATAAAGGATTTAGGCATTGATCGTCAATGGCCACCAACATCACAAAGGAAAGACAAAGGCATTATGTATATCTCATGGGATGCCCACCGCAGCATCTAGGAAGAGGTTGCCAGAATATCTCATCGAATTAGGCCAAGCCTCTAGATGTAATTACCAGTTCATGGGAACCAAAGGAGGGTGGACAGAGGAACATGTGCAGAGGTACCACAGCAGTGCAAGCAGCAGAATGCAGACTGGAAAATCCTGTAGGACAAATGACCCAGTTTCTTCAGCAAATAAATTATAAGGCAAAAGAGACTCAGGAGAAACTTCAGCTAATGGCAGTATATGGGCCTTGTCTTGACCCTGATTTATACAAACCAACTGTAAAAAGACAGAAGATCAGGGAGACGTGAACACCAGCTGGATATTTGATGATGTTAAGGAGCTATGTTAATTCTTTTGGATGTTATAATGACATTAAAGGCCCACAGGGCAGGGCCTTCCACTCCCCAGTTCCCCAAACTTACCATAGGGCTAGTGGAGAGCAGAGGAGAAAATGTCCCTGCTGGTAGAGCCCAAGGAGGGAAAGAAGAGGGACTGAGCCAGTGAAGCCCAATTTATTCTTCCAAACTCATGGATAAATGGCTTCTCCGCCATTGGAGAGGAATGTGCAGGGGGTGGGGAGAGAGACCGGTGTTGCCGAAGGGCTGTGCTCCGCATGGAGTCCTGAGGATGCAACCACGTGTTGTCACGGCTGAGGCTTCAGCGAGTTGGCGCATGGAAAGCACCGCACCCCAGTGCTGCTCCTCCAGCACTGCCTGTCCTTGTTCGGGGTCTCGCATACCTATCCCTGGGTACTGTGTGTGCAGGGATTGGACGCAGAGCTTCAGGATGCCAACTCGAAGGAGGTTCTGAAGTGACTGCGGTGTCCCCGGTTTTCACGTGTTCCCTGAAGGCTGGAGAGGAAGTGGGATTTGCAGGCAGCCAAACCACATGCCTAGTTCTCTTGGCGCGATGAGAGCTGAACCTGTCCTTTCCCTGTCCCCTGTGTCCCTCTAGCTGCAACAGCAAACGCTACCTGGAGACACTCCCCAACACCAGCATCATCATCCCCTTCCACAATGAGGGCTGGTCCTCCCTCCTCCGCACCGTCCACAGCGTGCTGAACCGCTCGCCCCCGCAGCTGATCGCCGAGATGTGCTGGTCGATGACTTCAGTGATCGAGGTAGGGCCCATCCCACCGAGCCTCCTGCTCTTCATGCTTTATCCCGTGACTCGCCAGAGGGGTGGCGGGTTTACCCTTCTGCAACATGGAGGCCACCATGTACTGATGCTCGCTGTGTGCCAGGCCATGAACCCAGCACTGCGCACATGTTATCTCGTTTAGTCCTCACAACAACCCAAGAAGTTCTGTTTTCATCCCATTTGTATCAACGTAGAAACGCATTAAGCTGCAAATAACAGAAACCTTGATAGACAACAGCTTAAACAAGTAAGGGGCTTTTTTTATTTATTCATTCATTCATTTCATAGTAAGAATAAGAATTGGTTCAACTGCTCAAAGCTATCAAAGAACCAACCTCTCTTCCTCCTTTCTCATCCTCATGGTCACAAAATTGCTGCTGTACCTCTGGAAAGTCTACCTTTCAGATAGGAAGAAGGAAGAAAGGCAAAGCGAACAAAACCTCCTCCTTGCAAGGCTTTGCCTTCTCATTCAGGGAAGACTTTTGGTCAGAACTCTGCCATCTGGTCCCCCCTACCTGCAAGGGTAGCTTGGCATGTGATTGACCTGGGGCCTCTTTAGTAGAGATAGGAAAGGAAGTAGATTAGCAGTATTGAATGAGCCCCCACTACAGTATCTGCCACATGATTTAACATGAGAAAACTGAAGTCCAGAGAGATAAAGTGACTTACCCTTGGTCACACAGCTCTTAGGTGGTAATATAGTGACCAAACCATGTCTGACCGTAAGCATGCGATCTTAACCAAGAGACTACAGTGGCCTCCGGCCAGTCGTCTCAAGCTTATTCTTTGCATCAAAGGTTTCGCCAGTTGCAGCAAAATCATGAGGACTCCTCTCCTCTGCTCACCTGTTTGCAGAGGCACTAAGGATTGAAGAGAGGGAGTCTAAGTGCACTCCAGAATTATCAAAGTTGACCTACCTGGCACCCTGTTTGTAATACCACACTCTTAATTACATGCCTTTAGTGCAGAGGCCTGAGTGTGTGTGTGTGTGTGTGTGCACACACATATACATACACACACATCTTAAACTCAGTCCTCACCACTCTAAAAGTCTCCCTTAACTCTTTACCTACACTCATTCTCATGGGACCTTTTCCTTTTCCTTCTTAGCTCTTTCACAGCAGAATTAAAATACAAATAAGATAGTATGTAAACATTGTGTGCACACGCTGTCTGCTTGCAGGTCTCCCCCACCGGGCTCTCTGTTCTGAGAGCCTGGGCCACCACATCAGTCTTGTTCACCATTCAGCCCCAGCTCCTTAGGCACAGAGTAGGTGCTTAATACATGCTTGATGAATGAATGATCAGAGCTCATTTCCTCTGTTCCCTTAGTATCTCCACTGTTACAGTAGCATCTAGTGCCTTGTGTGAGTTTATTTGTATCCTTGAAATGAGGTTTGTGAGCCCACCGAAGCCTGGGGCGGGTCTCCTGGTCCCCATAGCTCTGTTCTGTAGTAGAGAGCCTGACCTCTGTGTGCTTCGATTCCCTCATCTGTAAAATGGGACCACAACAGTATGTACCGCTTAGGTGTCTGTGACTATTAGATGAGTTGTATGCAAAGTGCTCAGGACAGTGTCTGCCGCATAATGAACATTAGAAATAAACATTTAAGCTTGGTGTTGTTATTGTTGTTTTCGACATTATGACAGGTTGTAGGAGGTGAAGTCAGAGATAAATGCACAGGTGTGGAGGTCCAGGTATAGTCTTCCCCTTTCTGTGGGTAAAGGGCTTTGAAAATTGTAAAGCACTAAACAAATGTCCTATTGTCTCACCTCCACTTGAATTGCCTCCTGTCTCTTCACATATAGGGGCTTGTATGTCATCTCATTTACTCTTACAACAGCCTCTGAGTGAGGCCTTGGGATCCCTGATGAGCTAGGGTTAACTGACTTGCCCAGAGTCACACAGCCAGTGAGTGGAACACCCAGGTCTGTGGACTCGGAGCCCAAACCCGTGCTGTATGTGTGTTACATGCCATTGAGACGGCTCTGGCCCCTGGCGACCCTATGAATGAGTGATGTCTCAGTGTCCTGTCTTCCACAGCCCTGCTCAGCAACTATAGACTCATGCCCATGTTTCTTTTATGGAGTCAGTCCATATTATATTGTTTTTTTTTTTTTTTCCTACTGCCTTTTATTTTTCCCAGCATTATTGTCTTTTCCAGAGAACCCTGCCTTCTCATGATATACCCCAAGTAGGACAGCTTCAGTTTTGTCACATTTGCCTCCAGTGATGTTTCAGGCTTAATTTGCTCTGGGACAACTGGTTCATCTTTCTGGCCGTCCAGAATATCCATAAAGCTCTCCTCCAACACCATATTTCAAATGAATCCATTTTCTTTCTATCTGCCTTCTTTACTGTCCAGCTTTCACATCCGTACACAGAAATTGGGAATACAGGGGCATGAATGAGCTCTACCGCTTTCCACCCCCTTTCTGCTTTCCTTGACCCGTCTCCTCTCCCAACCTCAGCCTTCTCTCAGTTTGGGCCCACCACCCACAGGCCACGGGCTCACAGCCAGGCAGTGAAAAGGAAAATGAATGAGCGCAATGCTCAAGTGATTTCTTGATTTTCATGTACTCTGCTGCAGCATAAAAGCCTCTGCTCCTTGGGACAAACATCCGAGCCTTCCCTCAGGTATGGGCTGCCTGATCTGAGCAGGCTCGCTGCCATGATTGTTCTTGAGGGCCATGGTGGGGAGGCTTGCCTCACTCACTCTCTTGCTCTTTGTACAGCAGCCACAGTGGGGCTCCATCCTGCCTCGGACCTTCCTCTGCTTTTCCCTCCGCCTGGACATTCTCGTCCCAGCTCTTTCTTACTCCTCTCACACCTTCTTCATTTCGGTCCCTCACCACTGTTCTCCATGTGTGATTTCATTCTATTTGTTGACCTTTGTTGTCAGTTTTCCTCGCTAGACCATTTATGGTCTAGAAGCAGGTAGTTAATAAATGTTTGTGAATGAATGAATGAATGAATGAATGAAGAGGAAGGAAGGAAGAGGAAATAATATATGGCAACTGCATCCACACACAAAAAAACTATCAGTAGTAACAGGGTTACCTTCAGCAAGCTAGATGGACGTGGCTGTGGAAGACACAGCAGTCTCTTCTGTGACTGGCTCAGGTCCCTGTCACTAATTTTCTGAATAATCAGCTCTCCTCAGGGTGGACCCACAACACTTGGCAGGTCCCTCTCTGAGTATTGCAAGGCATTAGCCCTCCAGAAGTAGAATAAACCAAGCATCAATTGGATTAGAAATGAGTATTTCTCCTTGTTCAATTACAAAAGAATTTCAAGGTCATCTATGCTGCTGGCTGTCACCACATGGCTCCCAGAGCACTTGAGAGCCCAGGAATGCACAGTTAGGGGTTTGGAGAATCCTACAGGTGCAGATGGGGTTCAGGCACCTCCCCTGGCATGGTCTGTATTTGGTTTCAGAAAAATGAAAAATCGTTCACTAATTCGAGCTCCACTTTTTAAAAATGTGTAAAAATCACAGATGTAACTCAGCCTACTCATCTTACAAGTGGAAAACAAAAGGCTTGTGGCAGTGGACAGGCTTAACTAAGAACACATAGCAGGGGAGGGACAAAAATCCCATCTCCAGGCTCCTAGAAGAGGCTCATCCTTCCTCATCTCCGCTGGTTACGTGAAGCATCTGCAGAAATGCATTACTCCTTTCTTTCCCCAAGGACACTTCTCAATAAATTACTTTTCCATTGTATTAAAGAGCAAACTTCCTGCTAAAAAGAGCTCATTATCAAGCACAGCCAGTCCTGGATTGTAATGGTTTATACCTCTAATATCCCAATTTCTTTAATGTTGTACTCAGGGAAAAAATAACATGACATCCCTGCCTGCCCCCATAAAAAAAATGTAACAATTGAAAAAGAAAAAGTAAATTTCATAGGAATGACTTTCTCTCCAAGTGTATCTACTTCTCCAGAGAGCAAAAAAAAAAAAAAATAAACCAATGTGGTGCCACACCCACTCCCCAATAAAATAGAAAAGAGACCAAATACTGTCCCATTTCACAGATGAGAATGAGAACCAAGGCCCCTGATTGTTGCCCCTTTTTCTCAATGAATCAGGTGTAGAACACAGAGGAAAACTCCTATCTCATGCCCCTCAATCCTGAGGATTAGCTGTCAGATTTTGCAACCTGCATTTTTCAGAAAAGCAATCATTATTTTTGTTTCAAGGAGCAATTCTCGAGGCAGCCTTGGAAGAAAACTACTCAGCAGCAATTGTTTTAAAAATGAGATTTGGGAGAAACAATTTCAGAATTATGGAGAGGCCTGTCTCAAGTACGACAAATATGGGCCATCATAAAAGACAGATATCTCTGGGCCACATGAGCAGAGGCATTCTCAGAGTTGAAATTCATAGATGCTAACTACGGGCTAGATTGGTGCTGCCTAGCAGAAGGCATTTTCCTCTGAAATGAGTCTCCTCCAGGATCCTCAGGGCAACTAATTGCAATTCAGCTAAGGGTCGAGACCTTGGGTAGGAGACAAAATTGGAGCAGATGAATTCTTGAAATAAGATCCTGAGCTTTGTGCAGGCAGCACTGGGGACTAAAGTGGAGGCAGACACTGACACCAGAGTAATCCTGGCCCTGCTTACAAATAGGGCACTGCAGAGTCTTGGGGTCCTCAAAAGCTCTTCAAATGTGTAAGCTTTGCTTGAGGATTAGGAGGATATGGAGGTGTTTTTGCACTAGCGGGAGAGAGAGGTGAAGGTGTGGGGTGGCAGGCCTGCCTCCGGACTGCACTGCCTGGATAGGAGATTTTTATCAGGAAACAACAAGAAAGGCCTTTGTTCATTTGTTTCTATTTATTCCTCTTCTCCTTCAAACAGTGTCAGTTTTCTAGAAAATATTGTAGAAGTAGTAATGGAAAGGGTTATTGTCTTCGAATGAACTAGAGGCCGCCTGGAATGATGAGGCACAGAAATGAAGAAAGGCTATGGTACGCGCTCACTGACAGCATTTTCCCCAGCTGAATTCCCTGTCAACAAATAAACAAAAATATACACAGGGAAGGGCTCCATAAAAGGAAGAGGTACTGCAGAGCTACTGGCTGGTAGGCCGTGGGCAGTGAGTGGTGCTAGGAGTAGGGACATGGCAGACCCGCCCAGCGAGCCAGGGTCAGAAGTCCTCTTTCCGTGGTGGGTTGATTAACTCTGACCTGCACCCTCACACCGTGCCAGTCATGGGACAGGTCACGGGAACCCATGTGCCCTGACCTGATTTGCATTTCCACATACAGGTCTTAACACTGCCCCATAGCATCTGTTCCTGTTTCTTGTCATCTCTCTTACAGCCTTAGTTTGCTGCGAGTACCGCCCACCACAACGGTTGAGGAGCCATCCCCCACCTCCACTGCATTGCTCTTTCCCCTTAAGCTTTGTGCTGCTTATTTTGTTTTTTCTCACATTTGTCCTGGACTTAATTCCTACTCACGTGTTCAACAAAATTCAGGAAATGATTCTGTGCCAGACACTGCACTAGTGCTGGGGATGGAACGAGAATAAAATAGACTTCCCTTCGAAGGCTCACCCCATAGGGCAGACAGACAAGATGAGGGGCGATCGTAAGACCATAAAATATGTACCACTTGGTGGAGATTCAGGTGCAGTGGAACATGGAGAAGATCAGGGAAGACTTCCCAGAGAAAATTCAGCTAAACTCAGAATAAGGGATAAGTAGATATTACCCCTAGGGGTAGAGAGGGAGGGGGAAGAATTTTCCAGGTAGAGGGAACAGCATGAACAGGCTGGGAATCAAGGAGAAAATGTGGAAAAGAAGAAAGATCGATCCATAATCTCATCACCTGGAGGCAATTACTAATTACACTTCAGCTTTTTTTTTCTCCCAGTGTATGTTTGTTTTTTTAATAGACTTTATTTTTTTTTAGAGCAATTTTAGGTTCACAGTAAAACTAAGCTGAAGCTATAGAGTTCCCATATACGCCCCACACACACACACACACACACACACACACACACACCCTCTCCCCACTGCCCCGCCCCCGCGGTGTCCTACAGCTGCACCAGAGTGAGTGGTACAGTCATTACGACGCGTGAGCCTGCGTCGACTCATCATTATCACTCAAAATTCCTGGTTTATATGAGGCTTACTCTTGGTGTTGTACATTCTATGGGTTTGGACAGCTGTGTGAATATATATCCGCCGTGACAGCATCATACAAAGTAGTTTCACTGCCCTAAAAACCCTCTGTGCTCTGCCTGTTCATCCACCCCCCCCCACAACCTTGGTGCCACGCGCCTTTTTGTGGTCTCCATGGTTTTGTCTTTTCCGAAGTGAATAACTGGAATTATACAGTATAAGGCCTTTTCAGATCGGCTTCTTTCACTTAGGAATACACACGTAAGGCTCCCCATGTCTTTTTATGGCGAACAGCTCATTTCTTTTTAGCACTGAGTAATATTCCACTGTCTGCATGTACCACTGTTTATGTATCCGCTCCTATAGGACATCTTGGTTGCTTCCAACTTTTGGAAATTATGAATAAGCTGCCATAAACATCTGTGCACAGATTTTTACGTGGACGTAAGTTTTCAACTCAGATAAATACCAAGGAGCACAATTGCTGGGGAACATATTAGGAATGTGTTTAGTTGTATAAGAAATTGTCAAGCTGTCTCCCAAAGGGACTGTACCTTTTGCATTCCCATCAGCAAGAAACAATAGTTCTTGTTCCTCTGCATCCTTCCCAGCATTTCGTGTTGTCAGTACTTTGGATTTTTGGCAACCTGGTAGATGTGTAATAGCATCTTATTGTTGTTTTAATTTGCAATTCCCTAGTGACCGTTTGCTTTGCCATTTGTGTATCTTCTTTGGTTCTCAGTATTTTTATTTCCATTTCCTTTTTCATACCCCTCCAATCCCCCTCTAGTTTCACCTCAGCTGAGGCGACTAATGTTAACAGTCTGGTGTGTATCATTCTAGACCATCTCATAATAATACTAACATATGACAGCATGTGATAACAAGAGCTAATACTTACTGAGCATTTACTGTGTGCTAAATGCATTCACTCATTCATTACCACGGCACTGTCATGAGTTCTATCACTCCCAGTGTAAAAACCACCGGACTCGGGGATCTCAAACCTCTTTTTTCCACTTCCGAAAGGTAATAATATCTTTATCCCCATTCACAGATGAGAGAACTGAGATAGAGAGTGGTTCAGTGAGTGGCTAATGTGTACTTACTTTGATTTAAAACCACGAATTCTGATTCTAGAGCCTTAACCTCTAATCTTTTCATGATGTTTTCCCATGTTAATGGGATCATGCTGTACAATTTATTCTTTTTTTTTTCCTGTTAATGTATCACAGACATCTCTCAGGTCAATAGATATAGAGCTAACTCATCTGTTTTTTAATAGCTAAATGATATTCCATAATGAGAATCTACATTTACTCCCTTTACTTTGCACTTTGTGTAGTGGCCATCCAGTCATATTTAACTTTGTGCCCTGGTTTCTTTTACTTACCTTCTACAATCATTTCCCCTTGTCATCATAAAATGACTATCATCTCTCTTCCTCTGAGTCAACTGTGAAACAGCGATTGGAGTCAAACGACCCAGACTATTAGCCATATTGTCAGAGAGGCATGGATCTCTTCCTACTGCTCTCCTCCTGAACTAACTGACCTAGGGACAGGCTGAGCAGCTGAAGACCTTCGGGCCTCCCTTCTAGGGCAGAGCCTGCACCAGTGAGTGTACCACAGGAGGAAAGGATAAAGCAGGTAGCATGACAGTTCACACTTTGGCCTGCCCGGCATCACCTCCCCCAGCCATCGCAGAAGTGAAATATTGTTCCTTCTATGGAAATAGGAGGATGGGGGAAAACAGTTCCATCTTACAAATGACAAAACTGTGGCTCAGAGAGATTGCTTCCCTGCCCTTAAAGTAGAATCCTCCTGGTTGGTAATCCCACCTGGCAGGAGGGTTCCGTAATCTTAAGAATCCTGCATTTTAAGTCTCAGTCTCTAGGGTATCTTCCCACTAAGAAAACTCACAACCGCCTTGAGTCTCTTCTCTTTTAATATGTTTGATATCCTGAATGCTTCTCTCTCAGACTCCAGAGGAGAGACCTGCTAGAAGATTTAAGCTGTTATTACAGAATGTCAATTAGTTTATAATGAGGGAGATTTATAAACCTTTTGGTGGATATCTGGCAGGAACATAGGATGCAGGAGTAGGAGTCTATATGTTTATAGGATATTTTGTGCCTCTTTAAAAAAAAAACAGGATTTTGCAAATCAAGCACTGTACAAGTGATTTACTAAGATAACCAAAAACAAACAAACAAACAAACAAACAGGCAAGTTGCTCAGATTGCACCTGAAGCATCAAAAGCTCTGATATTTGAGAGGGAATCATTTCAGTAGTGGGAAGTAGCTACACTATATTTTCAAAAAGGTGATGCTTCTATTGAGGCAGGTGAGCCTTCTACATTTTAAAAACTTAGCATAGTATAAGTGTGCTAAATTGCTGATACTCTCTTGATTTTCTTCTGAGAGTTAAAAATCTAACCCTTTCCACTGTTTTAGTGTTTCCTTAGAAACATAATGGGGAGAAGCAAAAACCCAGTGGAGCAGGTTATTGGAGGTCCTTGCAATAAGGTCTCCAGGGGGAGGTCATAGAGCTGCCCCCTTCCTGTCATAGTCTATCTCTAGAAAGTTCCTGGGCCTCTCTTCCGGCTTAGATCTGATGTGAATTGTTACTCGGGGTCTAGAGGGAGATGAGATTTGAGGCTGAACTAAAAGAGTCCCTTAGTACCTAACTTGTCTACTGCAAACTAACCAAGTCCCTTTCCCATCACTCACATTTAGCTCAATAATGGGGAGTTGAAAGCGCGGACTTTGTCTGCATCACAGAGGGGAATAGCAATAATAGCAATAATAATAATGCCACCTAACACCCACATCTCACTTACTATGTGCCAGATGCTGCTGTAAGCAATTTAAACATACATCTAATTTTATAGGAAGCCTCTTAGTAGCCAACATTTGCCTAAAGGGAAAATTCATGCTTAATAGCAAGTTCAAACCAAAGTACGTACAAGAAATTCACCTCCTCTCCATACCCCACCTCAAAATAACACAACTTTTAGGTGAAAAACGACAACAAAATTTTTAAATAAAGATATGACATGTTCAGTTGTGACATTTGATACACATCAATATGTCTTAACAAGTGTGTTCTGCTTTCACTCACTATAAATATTAGCCGGATCCTCTAAATACTATTGGTTCTAGCAGAGTAACGAATCACACTGGCCCCCAAGTCAGCATTAACTCTAATCTGTTGCCCGGCACCCGACCCACGGGTAGCTGTGGAATGGACCCATTGCAAAAAGAAACTTTAGGGATTTTTCCCCACTTTCCTTACAGAACTTCCAGCCCCTGAAAGGTTCAGTCACGTCTTTATTAGGCAGCCAATTTCCGGAGCCAGTTTTGGTTTGATTTGAATCCAGAGATACCTTCAAATCTGTAAATACCAGAGGCTTAAAATGTTACCAATTTTTATAGCCAAAAATAGGCAACACTTGACAGCTCCGAAGATCAGGAAGAGGCCAGATCCACACATTTCTATAGCACTTACTTATTCCAGGAATCAAAAAGAGGAAATCGTAGCACCATCGGGCAAGGTAGTGTTCATGGGCATTGAAAGCTTATTTTCTCTTTTCTCTCATTTTATTCTCTTGCCTCGTTATCCCAAGGAGAAAAATCTCATGAAAATGTAGTTTTTGCATCATTATATAGAACAAAGAAACAGACACTCATGAAGGGCTTAGTAACATCCTTTTTTCCTGTGTGATTTGGGGAGCTGACTCCTATAAAGTGTTAACAGAGGCACACTGTCTTTTCCAACCTTTGGGATTCTTATGTACCCTCAGTTCCTTCTGAATAAAACCAAAATACTCATTCCTCCCAGAATAATAAAAAATATTTTAATTTTGTTTGCTTCATAAATGCAGACCTCTTCAGAGATGCCCACGTTATTTATGAGCAACCAGGAACCTCAAAATAACCAATATCTCCCACCATCTACTGCGCGCCCTCCGCTCCTGAGCTTGTTAATGAATGAGGTTTGTTGGGCCTTGCTAATAATCTGCAGTGAGGGGGAAACAGGTGAAATTCTAAGGCTGTTTTCTGCCCAGTCTTCTCAGAAACTGTTAAGGTGTTTTTTTTTTTTCTGTAACCTGTCAAACTATATGGTCTAGAATATTCTAAATAATAACTGCACTCCAGTTTCTGTTAATGGAAAATTCAAACTAACAATTAGCTTCCCAGAACCTCCGCAACAGCCAGCAGAATTGTTTTAACCAGGCGGAAGGAAAGACCAGCCCTGACCTTTCCCAGAAAACATGTGCCTGCGGCCATGTGACAGAAGAAGCGGCACTTTAACTCATGAGTGGATGACAATGACCTATCAATAGATCTCCCCAAGCAGAGGCGACTCTAAATATTCTGTGTAGTAGACCCAAAACTCTGGCTCCTTTCCCTTTTCTGGCAGAGGAAAAATAGGGGACATAGTTTGGTGAACTGTTCCTTGCCTGCCACCCATTCCTTACAATCCTGGGGGGACAGCCAGTCAGTAATAGCACTCAGCCATGAGGGCAGCTCCCGTGGCACCCTGCTTCATGGCCATGGTCACTTATCCAGGGGACCGGCCTGCACTGCCAGCTGAGCCCGACCTGAATCCAGGTGGACTTCAGTCAGACCAGCTCTACCTCTATCCTTTCCCCATCCCATGGGCCAGTACCTTGCCCTTCTTGTGTAAACTAGTTGGCGTTGGGTTTCCGTCACTCCCGACCCAAAAGCCATCACTGTCCTCTCATTCGTTGGCTAGGTGAGGATTAGGTGATCTAATGCGGTGGCAGGGCCCAGCCCAGGGCTGAAGCTTAGTGCACCATCCTTGTTGATGATGCTGTCATGGCCATGGTAATTATTACTGTTAACTGAAACACGATGATGAGTGCTGAGCCACCCCATCTACCTTGAAGTTGTGTTATATAGGGATTAGCCAAAATTGAAAATGTGAAAATGTTTAATGAGCTAAAAAGTGCAATAAGGTTGTCGGAGAAGATGCTGATTTCCACAGAAGCAAAGAACCCTGAGGAGAACCTTTCATTCTGGTGGCCAAAGAGAAAGGGACCTCACAGGCAGATAGCCCACACCTGGAGTATGTCCCTCATGGTCTTCATTTCCAAATTGGTTATGCAGTGGTTCTTAATTCTTATCCATGTCAGCATCAATTGAGGAGTTTGTTAAAATGCAGGTTACAAGGCCACCCAGAGGTTTAGATTCAGTGGTTCTGGGGTGGGCCCCCGTAATCTGCATTCTTAACTGGCATCTAGATTTTGATGGAGTTAAAATGATGTGCAGACTTGGGAAACACTGGATTATAGGAACAGCAGGCCATATATCATGTATAATGTTTTGTGATATAGTTGGATGATGGTTTCTTAGATTACCTTAAATGCAAAACCACAAGGCCCTTGGGGGACCAGATAAATTAAGATGCCTTCAGCCTCGGCCAGACCCATTTTCCAGGATGCCTTGTCATAAATACTTACCTCACTGTAGCAGGTCAATGTGGATTTATGGTCCCACATTTAATTTCAACTGCTATTCATTAATCCTGATGATTTCACTTAAATTATTAAACAATTTGGAAGGCACGAATTATATCCTTGAGAGGCTGTTATTATCTGAATGATCATATATACTGAGCCAACACCAGACTGTTTTCTCCCCACTCATCAGAATTTTATCCTTTTTCAGGAATTTTTTTAGTTGCTGAGTGTGTGTGTTTCATATGACAAGATCTCAGAGCCGATGAGTTATGAAATACTAGAACGGGGGTTCTCAGACTTTGGCATGCATAAGAGTCACCTGGGAAGTATGTTTAACATGCACATTTCCAGGCCCTGCCCCAGCAAGAGTCCAGGTCAAGGAATCTGCATTATACCCAGCTCTTTGGGAATTCCGATGCAAGTGATCCTGGGAGCACCACAGGGAAACTGAAGCCCAGAGAGGGGAAAGCTCTCGTTCGCAGCCCTGCAGCAGAGACACAGCCTACATCTCTGGCCCGTTGTAAAGATCAAATGAGATAATAGATAGGAGAGCACTTTGGAAAGTATTCAGCACTATAAATACAAGGAGACACTATTATTTTCAACCCGGAACGTCCTTGTGACAGAAATAGCTTGGTACTTTCTCTCTAAATTACCATAATCACCTGTTTGAAGCCCCAACCAAACCCATAACTCTAAATTCACCAGGCATGGAATAAATTCCTCCTGAAATGTCCAATAAAAATTCTTTATTTTTTGATGTGAGAATGTGCTTGGGTTCCTGCCTGGTCCTCAATCGGAAGCTCTCTGCCTTTTTTGTTACTGATCTCATATATTCTGGGGTAGACCAGCATCTCCTCCATCCTGGGGGTACCCGATTTAAAGGTCCTACCATCCAGCACATGGATTTCTGGTCCTTCCTAGGACATTTATCTGTGAACATTTTTACCCCCCAAAATGCTCCCTCCATATGAGCCCACTTCTCACCACTTTCATGGCTTTGGAAATAGAAAAGCTCAAATCAAGGCACCCCGATTTCGCTTCTTTCAGCTCAGTGTAATCACTTGCTTACATTTGCTGCAAGTTTCCCGTGAGGCTAGGCCGGCCATCCTGATGGCCGCCCATGAGTGCCTGCACGATGTTCGTGCATGTCACGACTAACTGGACAGCTCTGAGGAACGCGTTCCTGGGTATCGCATTAAAATCATCCTCCTTGCCACGTCCATCAACGGGGTCCGTTTCTGCCTGGTCTTCCCAGGACTCTCCCAGGTTCCAGAAGACCCTGTTTATATCCCACCCCAAGTTCCTTCCACGGGAAATAAATTTCTAAAAAATGTGGGAGTAGAGTAAGTTCACGAACAGACACTCTGATTCTGTTCACATTTCAACCTTTATTTTTAAATATTTCTCCCACACTCCCGCGGATCCTGCCTCTTAGTGAGCTCCCTACGTGTGAAACCTCAAGTTCAGGCATTTGCAGGTTACCCACACGCAAAGTCTATTTTTAAATCTGGAAGAAATCAAGGCTTTCCACTGAGGGCAGGAAGCCTGTGTTCCCAGGCAGCACGACTTGAGAATTCAGGGAATTTCTGTACTTTTTTCAGGAATCTTCACCTAGCCTGCAAGTTTTAAAGATGAAAAATGGAGGCCCACCGGGCACTTTAGTCATAGGGTTGGTTAATGACAAAGTCTTACCCCCATTCAGGAAGCACCTGTTGCTGGCCGCCACAGCCCCCACAAGCTATCAGGACCCTCCAGAGGTCGGGTGCAGGGGCACACAGTAGTATTCCCCGGTCCAGGCTGTCCCCAGTGGGTATGCCGCTGCTGGCAGGGCCATCCATTGTGCTCAAAGGGCAAGGCTGGTGGACACCCCAGTTAGATCCTTTTTTTTCCCCCTTTTCTGACTTAATACATGGGCCAGAGCTCGTCCTTGATACATCTCCCGACTAACGCAGTCGAATAGCCACCCCGTTTTAACAATTTTAGCTAATGACTGGCACAGCACACACAGTACACTCTTTCAACAAGACTGAACAACATTTTCGGACACCTGACAAAGGCATTTCCTCTCGATGATTTCTTTGGATGTTCTCCAGTGTCTGTAGCTAATAACTTAATTACAAAAGCCCACCTTAAGCAGTACTAAGAACCAAATTTTATGCCCAACGACTCCTTTGTAGGCCCCACTGTTTTCATAACAGCATAAAATTAAGCATGTACAAGTTATTTTTTAAAAAAACTAAATACAAAACTTAACCTTACGTTGTTAGGCTTTGAATCCTTGGCTTCTAAGAACCCTAGATTTAAAGTCAAAACGGTAGAGTGACACTGAACTAATACATAGCCTCTTCGTGCCTCCATGAGTAACATTAGGCTGCTTCCTTAAGGAGTTGTGCAGATTAGCTGATTGTTCATAAAGGGCACAGAAAAGTGGCTGCTCAGATTACCCATAGGTTAACCAACCATGAGTGTTAATCTGGACACCATAACATTCCTCGATACGAAACTCTCTGTGTTCCTGTTCCTTTCTTCTTTGTTTCCTCTCAGCCCCCATTGTAGCTATACCTTAAACTATCATTATTAATATTAAGTTTTGGAAACAATAATAAATGCTACCATTTATTAACATTTAACATGTGCCAGGAACTATTTATTTATGATCTCACCAAATCCTATGAGATTGGCGTTATCATCCTGATATTACAGATGACAAAATAGAATTAGAAAGATCCAGTTCACACAGCCAGTGAGTGGCAGAGCCAGGATCCATACTCCAGTTTATTTGGATCTAGAATAATATACTGTTACATATTACCTCCTCTATGATGGTAGGAATAATGCGTGAGGATTTAATGTCTTTTCCTGATTTATTTCTTAAAGATTCATTCACTGCCGGTTCTTTGGCTTTGAAAACCAGGGGCTCGGTTAAGCTGGAACAAAATACCCACTTGTAGGACAATGAATGAAAAACTGGTATTTTTCTGCCAGAATTCCCACAGTTGGTTTGCTGAGGATTTTTCCCCCTCTAAAGCAGAGTGTGATTTTCTTTCCCTTCAACCTTCATGCTGCTGGAAATTTTTAAATTATTCAAGACATTGAAGGTTTATTATCTGCTGGAAGGCTGTAATGCAATTGCAAGGCGTCATTTAAAGAGCTGTCTGTCTGTGTGAACCACCTTATTCTGAATACCTGCTCCTGCATCGAGTGAGAAGATGTATATTTATCTATCAGTGGTGGTTTCTAACTGCCTTAGATCAATCCTATTATTCTTCCTCCACGGCCCAAGCCCCAAAATAAATGGCTGGTGATGCATGGAGCGTTGAAATCATTTGTGTATCATCAGTCGTTTATTTTTCTTCCATCATTTGCATCGTGATGGACAGCCATGTGTCTGGGGGATTTCATTTTCATTACAGTCTTTGATCCACATCGTCTGTATGTAATACCAATTTGGATATTAATCACTGCACTTAGAGAATGCCCTTTCAAATGTCAGGTCACCCCCAAGTCATGCTATTTACATCATGTTTGTCATAAAGATATAAATGCCAACTCTTGTTTCCTTCTTCCTTTCGACACCTGTCTCCATATATAGAGAGATCTTTTTCCAGTGTTTACCATTAGTGAAGCAAAAATATCTTTGGGTGGGAAGAGATATATTATTTTTTCCTCCATAAATGTCTCATCGGTTCAGTGGCACTGTGGAGTAAAAAGTTCATCAAGTGACTTTTCCAGGTATTGATATGAGAACAAGTAGACCAGCCTGGGTTCCAGTCCTGCCAGGAAATAGCTTTGTGACCTTGAGCAAATTACATCATCTCTTTGGGCTTCAGTATCTGCATCTAGAAAGTATGGATGACTTCTAAAATCCTTTCAAGCTTGAAATCCTAGCACTTTAAGATGGCTTTCCTCACCTCTTCCCCAGAGTTTTGAGTTAGGAAGTGATACACAGTGTTGTCTTAATGAATATCAATTAGTTAATATGGCCCTACTCTCTAGAATTACTGAGATCTGGAAAAGTATTTGCCCTTGCACAAAATGACCCAATGGCTCTGTTTTCAGAAGCCCAGGTTTAGTATTTTTACTTTTTCCTAAATTTTGTTCCCAGTTGCATTACTCTTAGATGTTATTTACTTGTCGTCATCTCCAGAGTGTCTATCCCTAGGAGCCTTTTTCCCCTTCTAATTTGTTACTTCATGTCACCTTCAAAGTAAGAAATCTAGTATTAAAGTTATTCAAATAGAGATTATTTTATCTAAAATTAGGATTAAATTGGTCCTAACTGGGTGACTCAAGGCTCTCACCTGAGCCATGAGTGATGCACCATGTTTAGTGGCCATACAGAGGGTAAAGCCTTTAATTCTAAATAGGAATAATCAAGGAGGGCTTCCTAGAGGAGGTGTCATTGCCTACCAAATGATTTTCTGGGCTAAAGGAACAGCGTAAGCAAAAGCACAGAGGCAGGATGGTTTATCAGAGATAGACTGATAGTAGTGATTTTGGGGAGCCTATATCCCTTGAATGGCTAACCTCTTTGCTTCTCTACTGAGCTGAGAGTTCTATATTTCTCAGTTCCTAAGAGGATATAATCTGACAACGGATTCTAGGGAGGAAATGAAGTCTGGAAGAACTTAAATTCTGTAATAACAGAATTTCCAGACGTTAAGAAATTCCAGTATGTTCATGTGTATGGGTCAGTGAGAATAGAATATTTGAAATTAGAGATGATGCAAATAATGCAGGATCTCTGGTCACCATGATTATCAATGGGTTATCAATATAATATCACCATGATTATCAATAGATTATCAATAATATCAATTGTTATAGAAGCACCATTAACCACCATCCCTCCTGAATCCCTGGCTACTAACCGCTGTGGCTTTTTAAACTTAAATTAATTAAAACTCAGTACAATTAAAAAATAATTTCTTCCATTACACAAGATGTATTTCATTTGTTCACTAGCCTCCTCCCGTGACCGGCGGCTACTGTATTGGGCAGCACATATACTGAACATCACAGAAAATTCAATGGCGCAGTGCTAGAGGGCCAAGTGCAAAACTCGTGACACAGCCGTTAACGTTCAGTTCCCACAGAGCTGAAGGTGGCAGGGGGAGGGGTGCGTGGCAGGTGGTACTTGGTATAAAAAGTGCAGGATCTTGGGTCCACAGTCCATAGCTCGAAAGTCCACCGTAACCCATACAGGGAAATCAATGTTTTCCTACTGTGCTTGTGGAGGTATAAGTTGACGGTATAATCAAAACCCCTTAAAAATACCCTTTAATCCAGCAATTTCATCTCTAGAAATTCTTTTAAGGAAACAATCAAAGGTGAACAAATAGATAGACATGCATGAATGTTCACAGTAGTGTTAATTATAATAGCAAAAACCAAGGAATAGTAGCGTTCTGGTAAAAGTTAACAGTGAGCTGGGGTGAAGGTGGAGCGCCCCAATTTTAGTATTTGCTGCTTCCTGTGGTGTAAAACACTCCTTCCATGGCTGAATTGAAGCTGCCAGTATTACTTGGGAGATGGGAAGAGATGCTTATGATTGCCTCTGCTGAGCCTGTACAGGCCCACTCCAGCACACTGCTAGCAAATAGTCTAAATGTCTGAAAAGAGGAGACATTAAACAAATCACAGTAGAAGATGCTGTGAGGCCTTTGAAACCAGTGGTTCTCAAATTCAAATGTGCAGGAGAATCACCAGGAGGGCTGGGGCCCCACCCTTAGAGTTTCTGATCCACTAGGTCAAAGTCTGAGTGAGAATTTGCGTTACTAGCAAGTTCCCAAGGAAGACTGATCCTGCTCGCCCTGGATCCACACCTGGAGATAGTACTGTTTTAGGAGAAAATTTGACAACATAATTGTTAACAAAATGATCCACTTTGTAAATAAAAATGTTGTATGTATAATAATAATTATTATTATTATTATAGCTACATTTAGTAAGTTTTATAATGTGCTAAACACTGTACTGAGATCAATTCTATGAAGAAAGTAATGTTAGTAATTGTCTTCATTTTACGTATAAGGAAGCTGAGACTTAGAGAAGTGAGGAGTCTTCCCCGGGGTCACGCATCTGGTGGGGTTTGAACTTGGGGGCTAACCTCAGGGCTGCCATTGAATCCCAGCAGGCTGCCTAGCATACACTTACCTGTGCCTCACCCGTGGCAGCAACAACACTGAAATACAACCCCCTACATGTGGTTATTTCTAGATGAGGGGAGCCATAGGAGATTTCGGTGTTTTTCTGTATGCTTTCATCTGATTTCCAAATTCTCTACATTATAATATTTTTACCAGAAAAATAGACAATATAGTAAACATAAATAAGAAAGCCTCTTGCCTTGGTTTATGTCTGCACACTGTGCCATGGATAGCCTTTGGGTGAGGGTTTTTAGACATGTGTCACCCACATTCCAGCTTGGCTCTGCTCAACCGCTGGCATTTGTTTACCTCTTGAGAGTTCACGAAGTATTCGCTTTGGATAACTTTCCTGATGCTCACGGCAACCCCATGGGTTAGGTCATCTGACTGCTTTGTTTTGTAAATGAGGCAGCTGAGGCTTAATAGAGTGAAGTGACTTGTCCAAGGTTACACACCTAAATAGAATGGTTTTTGCTTCAGTTATGACTTATTTATTTTCTGGTTCCTACTCCTAGTCACAGTATAATTCAGTGGTTACCATTTATTGAACATTCTGTGCTAGGTATTTACTCGCAGGACTACACTAGCTTCACAGCAACCCTGAAAGGAAGACATTATCATCGCCTTTTTAGAGATGAAAATAAGCACAAGGATGCAAAAAGTTTTATGATTCCCAAGCCCATTGATACATTGGAGAACATTTATAAAACACCTACTGTGTATCTGTTCACCAGATACCTGAATTTTTGACATTGGCCATTTGTAACCTGACTGCCCCCTGGGCTCCATGAGCTATTCCCACGCAGGACTCAAATGCAGGGGGAGAAAGGGACAGGAATCTGAGGCCTGCAGCTAACCAAGAGAGCCCCAGCTTGTTGGGAATCCTGAGTCCTCACTGACTTGCTGGCAGCCCTGCCCCTCTGTGACCAGTTTCACCATCTGTGAAGTGAGGAGAGTAGCCTACATCTGTGACTGTCCAACTTTTTCTCTTTTTTTTTTCAATAGTGAAAACTTTGTTCAAGAGAAATCTTACGCAAGAGCCTGAGGTAGAAACTAATTTAGAGCCTGCTTCTCCCCCGGAAGGTCGGAGGAGAAGCTGGGTTCAGCTCCACAGCTTTGAGCATATGGGGAGAAGCCAGTGCCCTCTGTGATCTCCAAGGCCTGGGGCCTGTGGGAAGGAAGGACCGCAGGGAGAGCCCAGAAAAGAGAAGCCTCGGAGGCTGAGTCCTTGAGGACTTTGGGTTCCCAGGGACCCATGATTGTGCCTTCGACCAGTGTTTCTCAGATTCGGGCTCAGTATATCCGAGAGTTAGCCAGGGATTGTTTAATTTACCTTTTGATTTTGACTTTTTATCCTTTAAAAAATTATTTTCTCAACCTAAAACACTTCTATGTGCCATGAAAACTCACACTTGGAAGTCAGAAACCTTGGTTTCCTTGGTTATTATTTCTTCGATAAATCCCTGGGAGTGTTTATGGAAGATACCACAGTCATTTTTTTTCTTTTAAGGGAAATCGTTCATTACTTTAATTTGAGAAATGTTGGCTCAGTCCATTTAGAAAAACTGCCAAGTCAGCACATTCGACGGAGGAGAGGGTTTGGCGCTAAGGCAGCTGCCTGAGAAGGACAGCGTGTAAAGATAATTGCAATGTAGGGGAAAGTGCAGGCAAACAAAGGCTACACAGTGATATGCACATCTGGACCCAATCCTGCTAAATATAAAAAAGAAACAAAACATCTGTGTATGTATAGAGCATATACACATTGGAAGTGTATTGAACAAAATGTTAATGGCGGGGTGGTGGAATTACACATGGTTTTTATTGCCATCTTTTTTCTGACCTGTTAAATGCCTTTGGTCTTAGGGAACTCTATTTGGTAAATTACTCATCCTTTGCCCTAGGTCATAAACTTCTAGCTTTGAAGAGTTTATGTTCCTTTCAAAGTGCTGAATACAGCCTCCTCGACTGGCTTATTTGATCTTTAAAACGATTTTTTAAATCTGATTAAATTGCCAATATTTAGAAGTTAAGAGAATCTCTATAAAAATATCCGGTACTCTGGTTCTCGTGATTTCATCTTTGGGCCCACATCCCCGTGTGGCCCCAGCTGGGTTTGTGAGTTTCTGCCTGGCCCATTTCACACACCCCTCAGCTGCCTGGCCCTAGGATCATGTGCCCCCACAACCACCAGCACCACTTTGCTTCCCGTAGGGTCTCTTCCCGCTGTGAGCTGCCTCACACGGGCCCAGTGTGCTCCAAAATTTAGAGTTTAGTGGTGACCACTGGGTTGGAGGAGAAGGCTTGGAGACCCTTTTTGCATAGCACTTTACCTGAGATGAATGGGAGGGAAAAAATGGAGTGGTTGGGAGGTTCCTCTGACTACATGCTCATTAATTACTGAATATTAGACCAAAAGCATCAGTGAAGTGTTAGTACCTCTACCTAGCAGTTTGTATTTCTGAAAAGGCCAAATAGAAAACAGTCTTTACCATTTTTCTGCCTAAATGACACTCATGGAACACTGGAAAGGAATTCTGTTTAGGACAATCAGGTGTCCTCTCCAGCTTGAAGTAGGAAAAATGGAATTTGACGTGTTCTGTATTGGAAGAAGTGTCTTTAGTAGATGTCAATTAGGGAGGTGAGATTTTCCCCTTTAAAATATGCCGTTTTTCCTGGCGTGGTGTAGCAATAACGTCACAGCAACAATAACCGTGACCGTGGCTGGTGGCACTGATGCTCAGTCTGCCTCAGACACTGGGCTTGCCGAGCTCTCTGCATACATCCTCTCATTTCATCCCAGCAACCTAAGAAAAAGAGGTTCTGGACAAGCCCCATTTTTCAGATGAGGAAACCGAGACTTAGAGAAGTTTAAGTAACTTGGCGGAGCTGGTCTGTAGAAAAGCGAGACATTAAATCTCAGACTGCCTGATTTTGCATCCTTGCTCCTAACCACTGTGCTGCACTCTAACTCCTATCTCTGTGCTCCGCTTTCATTTTTACTGTTGATAATAATAATGGCGATATTCCTTTTCTCAGCATCTTTAAGCACCCTCCTATACTAGTATCCTGCCTGACAAGCAGGGAAGGGATTACTATCCCCATTTAACAAGAGAGAAACCGAAGCCCAGGGCAGGAAGTGACCTTGGAAGGGTCACATAGCTATCTAATACTAATTCCTCCTAGCATTCCAGGACATTCTCCCCCACTGATTGTGGCCATGCTCCCTCAAACAATCATGGTCCTTCAGAACTTGTTTTCACAAACCTCTGCCTCATTAGATACGCAGTCATCAGCACTGGGTTTTTTCCCCCCGTTTTCTGCCTCCGTGTGCATGAGCCTTGCCACAAGAGCCTTATTAATCATTTGGAGTTGAAGGTTACCAAGAAAAATATGCCAATGTGTGACAGGCCATTAGTATTTGTGTTGTAAGGAAACCAGTAATCATCTTAATTGGTGCACACTTTGGAGCAGATCGGGGCTGTGTTCTGAAGAGTTGTCTCCTGCTTCTTATACCATTGATGCTTTAAAAGCCACAGTAAATGCGCCTTCCTAACCACCGCTGTCCGTAGATGCATCAGGTCGCTGAAATTCTGGGCCATCCAGGTTAGACAAGCCTCTTCACTCAGAGCAGCTGAGTGTGAATATTTGGCCATATGAGAAATTCATGAGGTCAGAGATTTACGAGGTCAGCAGAGCAGCCCTGCCTTTGGCTCCGGGGGATTTATGCCCACTGTTGTGGTTTTGATGGTGACCAGATTTGCCTTCTGAAACACAGATGGCCCCAGAGGCTAGGAGCAGCCAGGGGAGGAGAGCTTAGTCCTCCTGCCCCATATGTAACATAAGCCCTCTCCCCACTTCACCTCCTTCCCCTTCCTTCCCAGATTCTCACCATTCTAAACAGAAACTGCTGGGGGGACTAAAAATTAGGAATTCCACTTTGGAGGGCATTTCGAGAACATCAAAAAAAAACCCCTTAATGTACATATTCTATAATCCAGGAATTCCATCTCTCAGTGTCTGTTCTAGAGAAATAGGCGCCATGTATATCATGAGGCACGTACAGGCATGCAGCACTGTGATAGTACCAAGTTAGAAGCAAGCTCAGTGCCCATCATTAGGGGAGGGGGCATAAACCAGGACATATTCCTAATATGGAATATGATGCAACTATTAAAAACAAGGCACTGGATCTAAATGACATAAACAGAACTCTAAGATTATATTATGAAGTGTAAAAAGGCAAACTGCAGAACCAGTTATGTATTATATACACACAAACAAAAGCAGTACTTTGTTTTCAATGTCTATGCATATGTGTGTGTAAACATATAGAAACAGGCATGGAAGGATATATTCCAAACTGCTAACATTGGTTACCTATGAGACAGGAGAGTAAACCAAGATTAAGGATCATGGCAAAAGAAACTTCATTCTCTCTTGTATTTATAGTTTTGGTATTTTTTTTCTTACGAGGAAAATATGTGCCTTATTTCTCATTTAATTAAAACAGAATACTGTCTTGAAGAAAAGAAGATGGTTGATCCAATAATTTATTTCCTGCAAGGTGTTAGAGGTTTTTCATGTTCCTTTTTTTGACAAGGTGTCTTAATCCTTTACAGGATAAATTTTTATTTCTTAGCAAAGCCTTTACTTGATACTCATATACTTAAGAAATGTCCCTTTCACTTCAAAGAAATCATGAAATATGTTATTGTTTATTAACAAGATTGATTGTTGTTGAGAAGACATTGGATTCTATCCAGCTTCCTGGATATTCCACTGTTTTTAAGGCTCTGTTTCCTTTCCGTGGGCTATTCTGCCTAGAATGTCCTTTCTCACCTGATGATGCCATTGAAACTCTTTTTAGGAGACTTCTACTTCCCTTGGTCCCCTCTCCAAAACTAATCCATCCCTCGGGAACTGCCATTAGCTGCACTGCTCTGGAGTCAAAGTGACCAGGACTCAGGTCCCTGCTCTTCCACTTACTAGCAATGTATAAGCTCCTCCAAGTCCCCAAGCCTCAGTCTTCTCATCTCTCAAGTGGAGATGAAGATGATAGTCCCACTTCATAGGGTGGTTGTGGACATTAAATGAGATAATACTCGTAGGATGCTTAGCACCGTCTGCTTCAGACTTACTCTTGCTATGTGTCAGCTGTTCGTGTTATTCTTGTAGCAGAAATATGTTATTCAATAGGCCTGCAGCCTGAGCTTGGTTGTCTTGGTTTCTGATCAGCTCATGCCATCCCTGGCAGATAATGGGGACTCAGTCAAATGTCATGCTGCACTGAGCTGTGCAGTAAGGAATATAGAAGGAAGACCTACCTGGACCATGGAGATTTCTTACTAAAGGGTCATGAAAGCCCCAGCAGGTCAGAAAGTGGGTTAACTGGTGATATTTCATTTATTTGTATATAACTGATTTTCAACAATTTCCACAATAAGCACGTTTTACTTGTAAATTTTTTAAATGCCCCTCCCCCCAGAAGAGGGAGCCAATGGTAACCCACAGAATGGGGTCAACAAAGGAGGAAAGTCAGGTGCTGTGACAGACCTGAATAGAAAAGGTATTGAGATGCTAGGGGACATTGCTGGCATGCCTCAGATCCTACCGCCTAGTTTCTGGGTGATGCCAGTAGTCTGTGGCTCCACACCTGGATGGCCATCTAGGGGCCTGCAGCGGGGCAAGATGCCTCTCCGGGGCTGAGTTCCTCATCACAGCAGGCCTAAGCCAGTACATCTCCTTAGTTATAAGCTCACGATACCCCAGCAGTGAGCAGCTCCTTTTGTTCTCATAGGGCATCCCAGCAGTGGGCATTAGAGGGTGTGTGTGTGTGTGTGTGTGTGTGTGTTTTTTTGTGTTTGAACAAATCTGACTACATGGGCATCAAGTGAGGATTAGAAAAATCTGTCCAGTGGCTGCCCTGGGTTTAACGCACAAAACTCCCAGCCCACGTTGCCTCACACATACCCACGACATGGAGTTCTCTTAGAGACAGCATTCCTTGTGTTTTCCAGCCCTTGACTAATAAAACACACACACACACACACACACACACACACACAACATTGAAAAGTAAAAGTTGCTCACAGCTAGGGCTGGGAGAAAATTACAGGGGTAGATAAAATAGCTTAGAGCTGATGAAAAGAAAATCACATTCTCTGTGTGCTAATTACTAAATGCATCGCAGAGGGAGCTATCAGGTTAAGGACTCAGAGCTGGATTTTCACCGTTCTAGAGCCAGTTACATGGACAGGCATAGGATCTTGGAACCATAGAATCTAACAGTCCCAGGCTGCAGAGGGTCTTCAAGGCCACGTAGTCTAACCATTTCTCCAGTGTTTGAGTCTGTCTCTGGTTTGTGTAATAAGTTCAGCCTCTGACCGAATTCTTTCAGTGATGAACAACTCACTGTCTTATGAGATACTCATTATTATTATTATTATTAGAAAGTCCTTTCCTTAGGTTGAGCTGAACTATAACTTCAGATTTTGTCTTCCGGTTCTGCCTTTTCTTTGGAAGGCAGACAGCATGGTGTCAGAGATGGGGCATGAGCTGCAGAGTCAGGGAGCTGGCTCTTCTAATCTGCCAGTTATCGAATTTGGGCAAAGTACTTCCTGTATCAGGCAGAATGGGTCTGCTTTCCTCAATTGGGTTAATTGGAGAATCAAGTGAGACAGTGAAAAAAAGGACATGCTAGATTCATATGTTCTAATATAGAAAGATGACTGTGACATTGTTAAATGGGAAAATAAAGGCAGATTTCAGACGAAATAAATAAGCACAGAAACAATGGAAAATTAGGTGAGAAATACACCAAACTATTAAGAGTGGCCATCTCTGGTGGATGAGACTGAGTGGCTTGTCACTCAGATGTTATATTTTTCCATGATGTTTAAAAAAATTTTTAACAAATGTATCACATTTGGAATCATAAAAAATAGTAAAGAAATCCATTTTAGAAAGAAAAAAGATGAAATGTCTAGAACATGTTGTATCCAAAAGTGGAGTCCACCTGTGTCAGTTGAGGTTTCTCTGCAAAGCTGTCTGAATCTCTTAGGCATGCCCTAGCAGGGTTCTATGCAAGTGGCCATCTGTAAGAAATGGCCTTAAACCTCTAACAAAAAGAACGGCGACTGCTTTAGGTCCTGCCCCATCTGTCTCAGGGTCTTTATATTTGCTCCTCCTTCTGCAGCAATTTATAATCAGTCTATATTATATTGTTGAATAGTCACTTCCAAACACAGCTGTCTCACAAACAGACAGATGTGATGGGCAGAGATATACCTTCTGCTAAGTGGGGAGTGATGTTTGGGAATTTCACAAGTAGTCAGTTCATTGACAAATATCCTGCTGTTAAAGTGACTTGCTTCCCGACACTGCCTCCCTCCTATGTTTAGAGAATCACAAGTGAATACCTGGGTGACACGGCCCCCAAACATGCTTGGCATCTTCCCTGGGGTGATACATTGAGTCCTCTGGAAGAACGTTGTGTATATAGACTTTAAAAAATAAAAGCAGCCAATGACGAGCAAACTTTCTCAAGTCAGGATCATTTATCAGACATCTGTGAGCACCTGCTTTATGCCAGGTGCTGTGAGAGAGGGGAAAATGAATCACTCTTAGCCCTGCCCTCAAGAAGTTTGCCGCCGGGCAGATGGCCATGAGTCCCAATCCAGAACTTGCATGGAATGCAAAAAGGGCTGTGGTCGGAGCATGTACTACACTCAGTGGGGATCAGAGGAGGGCATCGTTCACGGGAGCACTTTGAGCTGAGCCTGGATGGAAGAATACTATCTCCTGGGACAGAGAAGCAAGAAATGATGCTCTGCACTGAGGAATTTGCTAGAGTAAAGGAGCAAAGGCAAGAAAAGTAGTCAAGTGATATCTGCAGAGAGAGGATCAGGTGCAGGGTTGCAGAGGGGATAGGTGTAGTGTTGAGATGGGAGGTGGGCTCTGGACATGGCTGAGAGGCCTGAAATGTCACCAGTAGGTCTGTGCTGTAGCAACAGCATGGATAGGATGAGAGGTGAGGGACTAGAAGCCAGAGGACCGGTGTACCCAGGTTAATTCCTGACGTGGAAGTTGCTGTGAATAGCTGAGGATCCCGCAGTTCCTGCTCCTGCACTAACCAGTGCGGAGAGAAGGCTGCAGGACCCTACAAAGCAGAGGTTTCTAAATAGGGAAGGTTGAGCTGGGTCGGGTGGAGTGGGTGGCAGTAGTTAGAGGGGGTGGTAAGGAAAGCTCTGACATATGTTCAGCTTTCTCTTCCTGTGCACTGAGCAAGAAAGTCTCCCCCTGGAGAATACCTTTGCCCTTTAACAAGTATGAAACTGACAGGTTGACACTATTCCTGAAGTGGAAGATTTTTTTTTTCTTCTTTTTTAGTGACGCCTTCAGTGATAGGCATGGAAACCGACATCCTAAACGAAACACATGTTGCTCTCCACCGCCTGACAACCTGACATAATTTAAGGGCAGCTACCAAGAGCCCACAACGGGGATTGCCCATGAATCTCCTCCCCTGGCTGGGCGCCAACTGGGTGAAAAAGTGGAGCAGGCTGAGTCCGAGGGGCCGGGGCTTCTCTTCTCGTTTGTAGCTGATTCATGGGGAGGCGCGTTCAGAAAGCAGGGACGGCTGTAATGAACTTGATAGTGCTGGTTTCTGCAGTGTTTTTATTTGTCATCTGATTATTAAACAGATTTATGACCCTGCCCACCCGCTGAGAAGGGACCAAGGCATTTAGTTAAAATTAAAAGTGCAGATAAGGCTGCCTGTTTAGATAATAGCATATTTTTTAATAGATTACTCATCTTCTGCGAAATAAGGGAGAGGAGTTAATTTGTGTGATGAAGTGCTTTCTATTTCTGGGAGCTGGCTGGTAGATGTGATTGCCTGCGGAAGGAGCGTAATTCATTCTTAAAATCACCAAAGGCATGTTCAGGCCAAATACCTGCACCCGAGCAGAGGGGTAATTTGTAATGTGTTGCCAAAGAACAGAGGGACTTGTGGTTTCAGAGCAAATGTTTGGGGAAGGTGTACTATTCATCTTTAGACTGGAGGTCGATTTCCCATTCTTTCTCAGATAAGTGCCAGAGAAATAAACTTAACATGTTAATCTAAGCTCTCAGACTAGGAGGCCACTCATTGTAAGGGGTAGTAAAAAAAAATAGACAGACTTGAGCTTGAATTCTGGAGAGACCACCACTAGCTCTGTAACCATAGGCAGTGATGGATGCTTCCCAGGTCTCCATTTCTGCCTCTGTAAATTGGGGTTAACCCCCACAGGATGGTGGCGACGGTTGTGTGCAGAGTGGAGTCAGCCAGATGCCTGGGGCAGTGCCTGGAGCCCAGTGGGTGTGGGCCTGAGTCAGCTGCCTCCCTGGCTCCTGGCTTCTGCTCCAGGGACTCACCCTGTTTCCACGCTGGATGCAGAGCACCCCAAAAGAATTGATGTGTGCAGAAGTATCAGAGAGGACGTTAGACTCTACTGAACATTTGATGGAAGAGGCTAAGGAGGAGTTTGATGTCACATACTCCATAGCAACCCACTGACAGCTCTCACTAGATGTTCCTATCCTCCCCTGGCCTCTGGGCGACACACACAACGCCCAGCCTTACTGGTTCCCCTCCCCTCTCCTCCTCCCTAAGTTTCCCTCCAGACATGTGTTTTGTTTCTGGACCCTGCCCATGAGCTTTTCACCTAACCTCCTCCGCCCCTGGCACCTCCCCCATTGCCAGTTACCACTCTAGACAGCTTAGAGACTCTTACAGGGTCATCTCCAAGGTGAATTCTCTTCCCTCCCCAGCTGTACCATCGTGCCGACGTCCCCAGGAATACAGGTGTATCGAGGAAGGGTTGTACTTACTCAGGCTGGGACTCCACCAGAAGCTGTTCCCCGTGTTAGGAAATTACATCAACAGCAGTGCTGCTCATGGTACCTGAGTTGCCAATCCACCTACCTACCTGTCCTGCTCTGTAAGGTCAACTAATTAATATGTTTTCCAGTATATGACACTTGTAGATACAAGGATTTGGCTGCTTCTTCTCTGTCTTCATGTAGTCATCCCCAGCATGTACATACCACAATTGGGGCATTTTATAGAATTTTTTTCAAAGCGAGTGCCAAGCAGATGATACTAAGGATTTCATTTTAATATGAAAATATTAAAGGAGATCATACAAAATAGTTGTTACGTAAAGGGACATTGAGCAGGATAGGGTTGAGACCCCTGAATCAGAAGCCAGGTCGGCCTTGGCTTTGACAAAGGGCGTAGGCCCAGTTCCCTCAGATCTGCCGTGTCCTTGATGCTTTCCAGCTGCCGAGACAGTAGGCGCGTAGATGCCAAAGCTTCGGTACGCACGTTTTCCTAGCAGCTCTTGCGATGAGAGGAAAGACACCTGAAATGTGCTCTCTGGAGTCTCTGGCAGAAGGACGTTGGCCATTTGGGAGGAATGATTTCCTCTCACACGGCATCCCAGAGATCCCAGGTCAACATACAGGAGTTCTAGTGCTGACCCGGAGAGGTAAGCAGTGCAGCGAGAGTCTCGTTTTTAGGACGAGGCCTGGGTCCGTTTTGGTGCCTTCGCAGAAGCTCGGTAGTAATAACAGTAAGAGCAGCGGGCGCCGTGCAAGAAGAACTAGCTTCGGGACCGGGCCGTGGCGGAGGACCTCGGGTCGAGGGGCATCTTATGACACTGTAGGTTCCAGACTGCGCCCTAGGCCAGGGTTTCCGATTGCAGTAGGCCACTGGAGGGTCACGAAATCAGCTTCTGGGGTCAGGACCAGCTTTAAACAAAAAAAAAAAAATGAATCCTAAGAGGATGGAATAGGAAAAAATATATCCGAGTGCATCACACCTTATACTTCAGGTATGTATGTGTGTACTAGGCCGTGATGTAACATATATGTCTTTGTATAGTTCAGAGTTGAAAGATTTGAAAGCCGCTATCCCCCCAATTGATGGAATCTGAATCTATGAGACTTCCCCAGCGTGAATGTGAAAAACCAGGTCCCCGGGGATTCTTTAGAGCCCATCCTGTGAGCCTATCAGGAGTGCCCTCGTTTGTCAGATTGGTCTCATTCAAAGGTGAGAGCAGGTCAGGCAGGGAGGTGAAGAGGAGGCCAGGCCAGGGCCACGTGAGTCTGAGGAGGGGGTGGGAGGGCGCCCGAGCCAGCGTCCATCCCCATCACAGGTTCTCTAGGGTCAGGAAAGAGGCTTAGAATCCTTGGAGAACTTCATTTTTTCTCTTATTCTAGCAGGAAATGTGGGTTTCTGTTTCTAATCATTTAGAGATTCTAATATGATCACGATGGCCTAGGTTTATTTCTCTGAACTCACCTTCTGTATTAAGTCAGATCAGTGTTTCTCCAATGTTAGCACATACGAGAACCACTTGAGGAGCCTGTTAAAATCCAGGTCAGCAGGCCCTACCCATCTGATTCAGTAGGTCTGGGGTGAGGCCTAAGATTTGGCATTTCTAACAAGTTCCCAGATGATGCTGATGCCACCAGCCTGGGGACCACACTCTGAAAAGCACGTTAGATCAATAGAAAGTCTGTGCCCAGCATAGTTCCTGACACACACAGGAGTTTGCAGCAAATGCTTTCTTGATTAAACTCAACTGAATTCTCCCCTGCAGAAATGCCTTCACTAAGGTACAGTTGATTCACTACTTTCAGCAGTGCAAGAAATGGCTGGTCGACATTGAATTGTTGCTTTAAATCTGTGAATCGTGCGGTAACGTGAATTATATCTCAATGATGCTGTTATCAAGAAGAGGAGGGTGGGGAGCAGGAAAGGGAAAGGGAAAGGCAAAAAGAAATGGCTGGTTTTTCAAAACCACACATCAAAGGTATCTGTCATGCTTGAGATTGTCATAGAGAGAGGACCCCTGTCAAAAGAGAATGGAGAAAGTCTTCTAGCAGAACTCTGAGGCCCCTTTCAGCTCTCTCACTCTCTGAAATTCCTTCCTAGGACTCAGGGCCAGAAAACATCTCTCCTGAAGGACTGATCTGTTTCCCAAACAGTAAACAATACTTAAATGCCTGTGCGTTTCACCTACCAAGACCCGTCCTCATGCAATCATAACTTTTCCTTCGCGACCTCTCTTTCTGATTTTCCTGCTATTTATATTTACCTTTACCTATCTGTAAGTTCTTCAAGCAGATGAAAGGCCTGGACATCCAGGGGTAGGGGATAAGGTTGAGATTGTGGGATTGGAAACTGGTACCCACCAGGGAAAATGGAGAGATCAGGGGCATCAATGGGTGGTATAGTTTCGTAGTCAATAATACCAGCTTTGGGATCAAAAACACCTGCTGTGACTCCTGGCTATCTCTCACCTACTAGCTGTCTGAACATAGATAGGCATAGAACTTTTCTGAGCCTCAGTTTCCCCTTGTCTAAAATAGTGCCCACCTAATAGAATTGCCATGGTAATGAAATGAGGCAATGTGGATAAACAACAGCATTTAACACAGGCCATAGGCACACAGTAAGTGCTCGACAGAAATCCTGACAGTGATAATGATAATAAAGGTGACGGTCCACCTCATCTTAACAATTTTCTTTTGGCTGGAAACACCTGAATGTCAAAGTGGGACAGAGGGTGACACTTGACTGCTGTATGCCCTCCCTCCTGCAAATGGATTGGCAGTGCCCGAGAATACACCGCGTAAGACTTGCAAGTAGATAAATCAGTCAAGACCCAGAGCACCTACCACTCCCAGAAGCCAGAGGGCAGCCTCTCCTGCCATAGCCTGTGTTAACGACAACAACCCTGCAGGCCCGAGCACCAACAGTGACACAGGGACCATGCTGACGTGTCTGGTTTGCAACTTGGCGCCTTACTTCCCTTCTCTTCCTCCCTCACTGGCCTGTCTGTGAGGCCCTCTCGCACATGCTCAGGGTTCTGCTGGAGCGTGGGACACACAGAGCTGTATTTCTGGTGCTTCTCCACAGGTGGATGGCTCAATAGCAGCAGAGATTGAAACTCGGGTATTCTACCTGGAGATTAATTTGATTACACACAGCAATAGAGCAAAGATTCCTGAATGAACCGAACTGGATTTGAGTCCTGTCTTCATCACTTACCTTGCTGGCTGTGTAACCTTGGACCAGAACAACTTCTTCTGACACTTGACTTCCCTCATCTCGAAACGAGGACGATGAACCATGACCTGCTTCCTTCACAGGGAAATCAAATCAAATGAAACGATGGAGGGGGAAGGCGCGTGGATTCGGCAGGACGCGCAGGCGCCTCTGGCTCTGCACGAGGCGTGAGGGATACACTGCCAAGCAGTTTGCACAGAGCTCACCCTCCTGGAGCTTGGAGTTGAGGGAGGCAGAGTAAGTCAGTTCACGAAGATGGAAGGATGACCTGAGCTGAATGACGTGAAGGACAAGTTCCCAGGATCTGTGACAATCTCCCCTAGAGACCTGCTGAGGTCCAGGAGGTCAGGAAAGGTTTAAGTGATGAGTTGATATTTGAGCCGAGATGTGAGGGATGAGCAGGAGTTAAATAGGGGGAATGTATGGAGGGGCTTGGGGTCTCAGCAGTCCAAGCTAAAGGACCAGCAGTGACAGAGGGGACATCATGGGCCATTGGACCCCTGAAAGAAGATGGCAGGGATAGGGGATAGTAAGCAAGGGAGGAGCAAGATGAGGCTGGAGGGAGGATGGGCACCAACCCTGCACAGCCTTCTTGTCCCTGGTAAGGATTCTGGACCTTCTTCCAAGAGCCATGGGAAGTTGTTGAAGGGTTTTAAGAAAGAGGAGTGAGTGGAAGGGCGACAAGATGCAATTTACTTCTCTTTTAGGAGACCCTGTGAACTGCTAAATGGAAACAGGGACAACAGTCATGGCTATCACAGTTGGCCATAAACTACAGTAGTCCAGACAAGGGACAGCAGTGGCCTGGACCGGGGCCACCTTCTTGCTGTATCACTGTTACAGTGTCAGGGTGTGAGAACTCCCCCCTCTGTCTTAGTGCCTTAGAGCTGCTGTAATAAATCACTACAAACTGGGTGGCTGAAAATGGCAAAAGTCGATTCTCTCACAATTCTAGAAGCCAAAAGTTTGAAATCAAGGTCTTGGGTGGGCCATGCTCTCTCTGAAGGCCCTAGAGGAGGAGACTTTCTGTTTCTTCCTAGCTCTCAGTGTTACCTGCAATCCTTGGCGTTTCTTGGCTTGTAAACATGTCAGTCCAATCTCTGCCTCCGCCATCACATGACATTTTCCTCCTGTGTCCAGATTTCCCTCTTCTTTAAGGAAACCGGTCTTCAGAGTAGGGCCCGCCCTAATCCAGTACGACTTCATCTTAACTTGCTTATAGCTGCAAAAACCCTGTTGCCAAATAAGGTCAAATTCACAGGTCTCAGCGATTAAGACTTCAACTCACAACAACTCCTGCGAGTGCAAATAACCTGTGCCACTACCCGCCAGGTAGACTCATCCTCAGAGTCCTAAGTGCTCTCAAACCAGACAGGAGATAGAGATTCCATCCCAAAGCATGCCTGGGGAGCATGCATGCGTACACGCGCACGTGTGTGTGCAGGTGGGATGTACGAGGCGGACTTGGAAAGCACGGGTTTCTGGTTCTCACTCAGACCTTACCAGCTGAGAGACGTGGGGCAAGACCTTCCCTTTCCTGGGCCTCAGTGTTTTCTCTGGTAACACTGGAATTGATTTTCCCTGCCCCACCCTCCTCGTCGTGAGATAATCGGCAGGTACTTCCTGAGAAGATACTGTGCGCCCAACAGAGAGAGAACTCGCTGGGAGTGTTCTTGCGAGAGAGACCAGAGCCAGGTCACTGGAGTTGTAATATCTTTCCATGTTAATCCTCTGGCTTTTCTCCCCTAGCAGCACAGTGGGTTTAAGCACAGACTCCATTAGCTCCGGAGTCATCCAGTGGGCAGGGGCAGGGGTGAAATAAGAGTAACCAGCAGCTGACAGTTTTCTAAGCTAAAGGACAGGTAGAATGGGGGTGGGGGTGGGGAGGATCATTCTATCCTACTTTTTTAATACGTTTGAAATGATTCTTGATCATTAGAAAATTTTACCAAAGAAAACTACAGACTGTGGAGCCAGACTACCTGGGTTTAATCCAGCAGCTGCCGCTTACTGCGTGGACCTGGGGAAAGCTACTGAACCTCTCTGTGCCCCGGTTTTCTCATCAGTAAGACAGGGACACTAATCATGACCTGCCTCGTGGAATGTCTGTGAAGATTAGGAGAGTAAATGTGTGTGAAGTCCTTGGGTTAGTGCCAGGTGTGGATGAGTACTCAACGCTCGGTAATTTGTAGAAACTGGGCACCAAAGAACAGTGTGTTGCTTAACCGAAGTCATCACCGTCAGCTTCATGGAGCCACAGAGTCAGCCTTGCAGATCCTCTTAAGTCACACCTGCTACTCGGAATGTGTCTTAGTTTGGGTTTTGTGAAGCAGATCCTGAGACAGGATTTCAGTGCAAGTAGTTATGTTGGGGGGAGATTTTGGGAAACGCCAACAAGAGAGTGGGGAAGTAAGAACAAGGAGAGGCATCCAGTAAGGGCGCCCATGACAGGTACTGCGGCGGGAGCTCCACGCAATCCCACAGGGAGCGCCCTGGGTTAGCGCACCTGAGGGGCAAGGGAGCTGGGGTGGAGACCCACCAGCACCGCTGTCCTTGGTTAAGGTCCACACATGGGTGCAGCGAGCCGCAGGCAGAGACAGGTGCTGGCAGGTGGAAATCAGGCAGAGAACAAGTGCTGAGGAGATGTGGGTGGGGCACCGAGGACCCACCTGTGAGCCCTCTGCTAAGTGCTCTTCTAACACCTACTTAAAGCCTCACAATGATGGGGGCTCACCTTCAGAAGCAGCTGCCCCCTCGCTGGACAGCTCTGGCTCATCACTAAATAAGGGTAATAAGGCCAAAAGAAATTCTGTATTGTTTTTATGATCGGAGCAGCCCCTGGAATAGGAATGATGCGTGTGTGGCTTCGGGGCGGCTGCCTTCCTGCTGCTGCTTCAGGGCAGACATTTCTTCTCAGCCCGGACACTTTCGTGCTGAGCCAAGATACAGCCCCAGAATCTTTCTTAACTCGGCTTTAGGTATCTGTTACAAACCCACGAGCATGGGCGCTTCAATGAAGCCTGTTTACCACCCCTGCCCCAGCGCTTGTGAAGCTGGGGGAAATCCCAGGGTGGACGGCACTGTCAGACTCTGGGCCAGACACTGAACTTGTCTGGCCCTCTGCCTTTCCCTTGGGCAGGATAAAGGGACTGCGGTGAGGAGGAGGTGGGCTTGGGGCAGTAAGAAGAGCCTGCTCGTTTCATCAGGCAAGGTAGAGTTTTAGATCTTGGCTTCCTCATTTGTAAACTATGTTCCCTGGGCAGGCTGCGTCACCCACTCTAAGCTTCGCGGCATCTTGTTCTATAAAATGGGACCATAATGCCCCATTCATAGTGTTGTTGTATGTGTCAGAGATTATGTACATGAAGCAAGGAGCTCCATGTGTGAGTAAGGCCTCAGTAATTGTTCCTGATAATTGTCATCACAACCGTCATCATCTTCATCTGAAGTCCCTTTCAGCTCTGAAATTCTATGACTGTGGAATGTTTTCATCCAAGTGGCAAAATAAGGCAACAGTCCTGATTTTGTGTAAATGTTCTTTCTAACAAGGACAGGAGGAGCATAATTGCCCTTAAATAATGCCTCCGACTTTACCGCAAGCTGTCAAAAGGCCTTAATTGGTTGATCTGTAATGATGCAGCCATCTGCGTTCGGGGTGATTTAGCGAAAGGGCTCTGCCTGAGCGGGGCCCTCAATGATTAGAGCTGGACAGGATGATATTTTCCTTCCGAAGGGATTAGTGGTGTGTGGTCTAGGATATTATCTCATCCTCGAGTTAATGACCTACCAGTTGAACCCAGCCAAGAAGAAGCGCTGGTCACAATGACTATGATTTCCCTTTAAAAATAGTATTCCCACACCCGAACAGCAAGCCTATCTGGAGCGTGACCATGCCCCTTGCTATCTTGTCGCAATGCCCAAGAAAGTCTCTTTTGGTGAGATTTAGTCCCTCAATTAGGGCAAATTGATTTCTGCTTTCTACGGAGTCACTGTTCCAAAGATAAGTGGAAAAGGGCAGGAGAAGCCATATTAATCTTTGCAAGCAAGCAAGAAGGCGACCTGAGGGATTTTTCAGCTTTCCAACCTTGGGTTATATACGTATAGATCATCTTTTCTCTTTATATCTTTTAACTGCTCAGACCTACGAGACGCTAGGCAACACCACACGAAACACACTTCATTGCTCACAAGTTTCCGGAGACTTAAATCAGGTGACCGGAGCAGTGTTTCCCTAAGTACACCAGTACGAATGGATTTGAAATGATACCTAAGATCTCAAGTGGTTCAGAGACATTGCATTAAGTTACATGGACTCATGTGGAGAGAACAGTTTTCTCTCTTCAACTCTTGTGTTTCTTCTGCTTACGCCAGATGGAGAGTCTTGGTTGGTTGCCATATCTCCCTCCTTGAGAAAGAGAGAGCACACCGTAAGCTCTTAGTCGTGGGAGACAGGAGGAGCCAGCTAAAGTCTAGTAACGTTGTTTGTTTTCATTTGTTTGCATTTTTTTTATCAGCTCTTTATCACAAATAGTACCGATTTCCCATTTATGGTAAGCGTTTAACATTTCCTTTTAAAATTAATTAAATAAAATTTTTTAATTTAAAAAAGTGAGTTGATTTAAAAGAAATTTAAAAACCTAAGTGAATTGTAGTAGGCTAGGTAGATGAGGCAAAAGTCGAGCCAGTAGTAGGTGATCGTCAGGGTTGGGAAGACATGACTAAAGGGGAAAGTATCACGTTTCCACAGAAGCCCAGCAATTTACTGGCTATATGACCCTGGGCAAGTTTCTTAGCTTCTCTGAGCATCAGTTTTCTCAGCCGTCAATTGCAGAGAAAAAATGCAGAGTATGATTTTATGAACCCAAGGAGATAAAATATGTGAATCTGCTTTGCAAATAATAATCTGCCTTACCAGTTAAAGTGATTCATTTCTGTACTGAGTTAGAAAAAGGTTCAGTACGTTCTGGACCAAACAGCCAGGGGACCCTGGCTTGAAACACAGCTCTGCTGTTAACCTCATGACAGAGGTGGGCCCTTCCCTTCTCTGGACCTCATATAAAATGAAGAGGCTGAACTACCCCAGTGGTTCTAGGCCTGGTTGTACATCACAGCCCCCTGTGGGTCAAGTGAAACTAAAGATGCTGGGTGCTGCCCTCAGTCTATCAAATCAGTCAGCCAGGCAGCCATTTTTATAGCCACCTCACCAAGTGACTTGAACACACACCCTGATTAAAGAGAGCCCTCCTGCTCTAACCCCTGATGGAGTGAATTCAGAGCAGGATTTGGGCTTGGGTTAGAGAAGGTGATCACCCCAGGGGCTGGCAAGGGCAAGGAGCCCGGCAACTCCAGTCCTGTGCTACCTGGGCTTCTGCAAGGCCTGGGCCCAGGGCTGTTGAGGACCTTCTTGTCCAAACCCTGATTCAGGGACAGCACTGAGGCACTGAGGAAATAAGCAGTGGGCCCACTGTGTCAGAAATGGGAACACAGCCTGGTTCTCCTGATGGCCAGTTAGTGACACTTCCTCTGCACTCCAGCTTCCCCAGCCGAGAGAGAGAATGAATGTGTGTTTTGACCAGTATTTTTTTAATTGAGGGAAAAATTACAAACAGTGAAAAACTGCACAGGTATCTTAAGTGTACAGATCCATGAGGTACAAAACAAATGTATACACCTGGCAAACCAGCATCCCAATCAAGATACAGAAATTGCCTCACCCCAGAAAGTTCTCTTCTTGTCAGTCCCCACACCCTAAGGGCAAATACTGTTCTGTCATTGTAGATTATTTTGGCTGTTGATGAACTTCAAATGAATGATACACTAAGTTCCTTTCGGTGTCTGGCTTCTTTGATTCAACGTAATTTTGAAATTCATCCATGTGGTTGGAGGTACCAGAGATTTGTTCCTTTTATTGATGAGTAGGAATCTATTATGTAACTCTACCATGATTTGTTTATCCATTGACCTGTTGATGAACATTTAGGTTGTTTCTATTTGGGGGTTATTATGAATAAAATTACAATGAAACATTCTCATTCTTTTTGTGGATGTGTGCTTTTATTTCTCTTAGGTAAATACCTAGGAGTAAAATTGCCAGCCATTGAATAGTTGCATGTCTACTTTATAAGAAGCAATCATAAAACTTTTCAAAGAGGTTGTACCACTGTATGTTCCTTCTAGCAATGAGAGTTCCAGTTGCTCACCTCTTCCCCAATAGTTGATATTGTTCCCGTTTTTAATTTTGTCATTCTGGGAAACATGTAGTGAATGGTATCTCAAACTTTCAGTTTGCATTTCCCTGATGAGAAATGATGTTGAACATCTTTTCATGTGCTCATTCCCCATGTGTATATATCAATTCTTTTGTGAAATGCCTTTACCAGTTCTTTGCCCATTTTTTAAATGGTTATATTTTTGTTATTGACTTTGTAGTAATTCTTTACATATCCTCGATTCAGTTCCTTTTGTCAGATACATATATCATGAATATTTTCTCCCAGACTGTTCCCTGCCTTGTCATTTTCTTACTGGTGTCTTTTGATGAGCAAATCTTTGAAGAGTTCTTAATATTAATCAAATCCAGTGTATCCATTTTTTCTTTTATGAATTATTAATGTTCACATCCTAAGAAATTTTTTCCACCCAAAGTTCACAAAAATATTCTCATAGTTTATTCAAGAAAATTTATACCTTTAGCTTTATTCTTAAGTCTATGATCCACCTAAAATTATTTTTTGTGTATGGGATGAGCTGGAGGGGTTGAGGTTTGTCTCTTTTCATACCTTTATCCAGTTCTAGGAGAAGTTGTAGAAAATTCTTTTATTTCCTCATTGAATTTGCCTTGGTGCCTTTGTCAAAAACCATTCACCAGTATAGATGTGGGTGTGGACTTCTGGTCTCTGTACTATGTCCTGTTGACCCCTTTGTTGATTCTTTGCCAGTACCACACCTTTTGACTGCTTTAGCTTCATGATAAGTTTTGAAATCAGTGAGTCCTCCAGCTTTGTTCTTTTTCAAGACTGTTTTAACTACTCTATGGAAATCTAGAACCAAGTTATCAATTAAAAAAAAGTCTGATATGACCTTATTGGAATTGACTCAATATGGAGTCAATCTATAAATACTATTTATCGCTTCATTTATTTGGGTATGTGTGTACATACATATATATTATAAATGCTATTTTTATTGTACTTTCTAATGTGTTTTGCCAGTATATAGAGATACAATTTATTTCTTTAAAGAATTTAATATCCGTTATTGAGATTTAATTTACATACCATAAAAATCACATTTTAAGTGTAGTTCAATGTATTTTTAAGTATATTTTAAGTATATTTATATAGTTGTGAATCTCACTGTAATTCAGTTTTAGAATATTTTCATCACTCCAAAAAGGTCCCTTGTGCCTGTTTGCAATCAATCTCCATTCCCATCTCAGCTCCAGGCAACCACTGGTTTCCTGTCTCTATAGTTTTACATTTCTAGAAATCCCACATAAATAAGATTATATAATACTTAGTCTTATGTGTCTGACTTCTTTCACCTAGCATAATATTTTTAAGGCTTGTCCACATTATTGCAGTAGCTTGTTTCTTTTTTATCGCTGACTAGTATTCTATTGTATGGTTATTCTACATTTTGTTTATCCATTATTTGATGGACATTTGTATTATTTTCAGTTTGGGGCTATTAAGAATATTGCTGCTATGAACATGAGTATACAAGTTTTTGTGTGGACATATGTTTTAATTTCTCTTGGGTATACACCTAGGAATGGAATTGCTGGGTTATAAACGTTTAACTGTTTGAAGAACTGCCAGACTGTGTCCCAAAGTGGCTGCACCATTTTACATTCCCACCAACAGTGTATGAAGATTCTTATTTCTTCACATCCTTGTCAACACTTATTATTATCTTACTTTTTGATTATAGTAATCCTAGTGGGTGCAGAATAGTTCGGTATCTCATTATGATTTAGATTTGCACTTCCCCAATGACTAATGACGGTACGCATCTTTTTATGGGCTCATTGACCACTTGTATATCTTCTTTGGAGAAGTACCTATTTATATTCTTGACCCATTTTTTTAAATTGAGGTAAAATTCACATAAAGTTAACCATGTTCAATTATACAATTAATTGGCATTTAATAAATTTGCAATGTTGTGCAACCATCACCTCTATCTAGTTTCAAAATATTTTTATCACCCCAAAGTGAAACCCCATACCCATTAAGTGGTCACCCCCCGTTCCCCTGACCGTAGCCCCTGGCAACCACTAATCTGCTTTCTGTCTCTATGTATTACCTATTTTGGAATTTCATACAAATGGAATCATACAATATGTGACCTTTTGTGTTTGGCTTCTTTAGTATGTTTTCAAGCTTCACCCACGGTGTGGCATATACCAGTTCTTCATTCCTTTTTATGGCTGAGTAATATAGTGCATTGTGTGGATATATTCTGTATTTGTTTATATCTTCATGAGATGTTGGGAACTTGGGTTATTACCACCACTTGGCTATTGTGAAGAGTGTTGCTATAAACATTGTTGTGTAAGTCATCAAAAGATTATTTCAGCTATTCTGAATCCCTTCATTTCTTGCATTTCCATATATTTTAGCTTCAGCTGTCAATTGTCATTTCTTTTAAAAAAAAAACTGATTTTAATTACATTGAATCTGTAGATCAATATGGGAAGTATTACCATTTTAACAATATTGAGTCATCTAATCCAAAAACATGGACTGTCTGTATATTTATTTTGGTCTTTAATTCCTTTCAACAATATTTTGTAGTTTTCAAAGTATACAGTTTGCACTTCTTTTGTTAAATTGTAAATGGTGTTTTTATCATTTTTAATTGCATTTTCCAATTGTTTTTTCTTTGCTAGTAAATAGAAACACAGTTGATTCTAAAATGTTGATGTGTATCCTGAAACCATGTTAAGTTTACCTATTAGTTCTAGTCTTTGTAGATTTCTTAGGATTTTCTATGTAAAAAATCATGTCATCTACAATTAAAGACATCACTACCTTCTTCCAATCTTTATTCCTTTTATTTCTTTCTCTTAACAATTGCACTAGGTAGGAATTCAAGTACAATATTCAGTAGAAATGAAAGTATACAGCCTTTCTCCTGATTGTAAGAGAAAAGCATTCAATATTTCATTGTTAAGTATGATGTAACCTATAGTGGGTTTTTTTTTAAACCATACTAGAGTTTTCATAAAGAGCCCAAACCCAATTAAAATTAAGGACAGCAGCATTTAGTAGAAAGAGTCTGTCTTTGAAATTTATTCAGAACAGCTTTTCTAGGCATGCAGCAGAAATGCAACTGACATTAGAATGAGCAAAAAGGAATTTCTCATCCTATGTAATAAGAACATCTGGATCAGGCACAGGGGTATCTGAGGAATCAAGATATCATCTGGATAACGTCTCTCTCCATCTCTTGGCTCTCTTTCTATACATTGGTTTCAGTCTCAGCAGATCCTCTCACTACTTCTCATCACCTCATTTTGCAAAAGATGTCACCAGCAGTGACAGACTTATTGGCCCACCAGATGACTGACTCTAGCAAAAAGAAAGGACCTTGTTTTTCTAAAAGTTCTGAAAAAAAATTCTCAGGATTCATTATTTGGACAAACCAGATTGCATGGCTGTCCCCTGAACCAATTACTGTGGCCAAGGGAACAGAATACCCTGATTGGTCAGGCCTAAGCCACATGCTCCTCGCTATGGAACAGGGGACAGAGCCAATCCTACCCAAGTCTGATAGACTGAGAAGAGGAGGGGTATGGTTTCCCAAAGAAAACTTAGAGTACTGTTACCAGAAAATGAGAGAATGGGTCCCAGCCAGGTATAAACCACAGCTGCCCACAGAAGATCTCTGTGTTCGAGGTCTGGCGCTATCACTGGGCCTCTTTGAGCAGTCTCTCCACCTGTAGCATGCAGGTGGTGATCCCTATCTGAAAGGTCCAATGAGGCAGTGTACTGGAAAGCTGTGATTAAACCGTAAAGTGCTGTGCACATGGAAAGGCGGGGGTCACAAGAATGATTAATAAGCAGCTGGTCTTATTCATCTATCTGTCCTCTTCTGTCTCCCTCACAGAGCACCTGAAGAAGCCACTGGAAGACTACATGGCCCATTTCCCCAGTGTGAGGATTCTCCGAACCAAAAAACGGGAAGGGCTGATAAGGACCCGGATGCTGGGGGCCTCAGCAGCCTCTGGGGATGTTATCACATTCTTGGACTCACACTGTGAAGCCAATGTCAACTGGCTCCCTCCCTTGCTCGGTAAGGCACCTTCCCAAGGCTAAGCAGGCGGCCTGGAACACACCAGCCACCGCTGGCCCCAGCCTCCTACAGGGATCATCCACAAGGATTCCCTTGCCTGCCTGAGATGCACCCAGCACACTGCCATGTGCCGCCAGGGATCTGGAAGTTCAGGAGTGCTCAAAGAGACTTTAAAAGGAAGCTGAGACTCAGAGAGGGGAAATGATTTGCACAAAGTCATACAGCACATCAGTGTCTAGTGACATGATTTCTTCCCCCTCATTACTTCAAGTTTTATTGGAAAGCAAAGCAAGGCTGTCTCTGTGAAGAGCCCAATTGCGGGAGAGTATCATCATATCAACCTAGAACAGTGACCATTCACTGCACTGCTTCTGTGAGCCAGGAAAGTTGTAGCATTATCTCTGATCCTCACAAAACCATGCCAGGTTAAAAGTATCCCCTTTTTATAGTAGAAGAAACTGAAGCTCAGAGATATCAAGTGACTCACTTGTTCCCTTGGGCCATAAGCATCAAAGTCACCATCGGCCTGGCTTCAGAGTCTATCCCCTTTCATGATTCCACATTGCCTCCTGAAACTCATTTCCTCCTCAGAGAGTCTCTGACAGCTGTCAGGGAAGGGCTATAGACAGAGGGCAACATGATCCAATGGTCATCCACCTCAGCCTTGAGGACAAGAGAGAGACGTGAGGATTGGATGCGGGCAGCGAGGTAACTCACAGCTGGTTAGAGAAACATCCTGAACTATGAGGCGTTCAGTCTTGAGGGGGATGAGCTGATGCTAACAGGTGGATGTCGAAGAGGGAATGTTTCATTGAGACTGTGAGTCAGGCGAGGGGCAGGGATGGAAGCAGATTAGGGAGAGTTTATCAATCCAGAGAGAAAAGTGAGCCCCTCGGAAATAGATGGGTATGTGCTCCATAACAGAGAACTGAAGTTTAGGGCAAACTTGAATGTGCCTCAGAGTCACCTGGAAAACTTGTTAAAACACAGAGTGCTGGGCCCTACCCCAGAGTTTCTGAGTCAGGAGATCCAGGCGGGGCCTGAGAAGCTGCATTTCTAACCAGCTCCCGGCGGCACCAGTGCTGTTGGTCCTGGGATCACACTCCGAGGAGCACTGATTAGGCCCCCATTCAGGGGTGAGGGCAGAAAGCAAAATCCACACAGTTAAATGAGATAACCCAGCAACTGTGTGTTCTAACACAGATCAGAATGGAGCTTTAGTGTCAGATTATGTGCTTCTGCCTCCAAGGTCCAGAGTCCTACTAGGTTTAGGGAAAGGATGTAACCAAGATTTTCTAGTAAACTGTTTATTTAATTAAAGCAAGACATTCTCTATCTTCCTCTCGTTACTGAAAAAAATAAAAAAGACGAAAGCCTTATTAGAAATCGCCTAATTTATAGTCCTGAAGGAATAACCCATTGGTCGGGTCATTCAGTGACCCGTAAAGACAGTGGAGTAGTGGGGCAGGAAGCTGAGCTGGTTGTCTCAATAGCCCTTAGCTCCGTTTCTATGGAAATATATGAAGGTGATTTCCATAATCTGAAGACCTACATGAAGGAAGCATTCCCCCTTGTTTTTTTTTTTTTTTTTATTTTGCAATAGAAATGTGAACCAGTGGTGTAGACTGAAAAGTCTGCCCTGCTAATATGATCAGCAGAGCACATCATGGCTTTGGTCTCTGAAACCATTGACACCTCTGTGCACAGCTCGTTCTGCCTTCTTTCGAGAGCAGCCATGTCGGAGCCTGACAAGGATTTCCCCAAGGAAAGCCACTGTTGGTCATCATCTCCTCCTCCTCCATCATCATCAACATCATCATCATCATGGCTCTCCTAGTCTCCTAGCTTTTTTAGGCCACATCCCCATTTGGATTTGACAGTTAAATGGTAGACCAGGCAGCCCAGGCATCACTATCCACATGTTGCAAATGAGAAAACTGAGGGCAAAGAGAATGAGGGAGATGCTCAGCCTTCCAGCTCCTGCTTCTGAGCCTTTCCGCAATCCTGGTCACAGAGAGAATGTCAGGAGTGCTGATCACATGCTGATCATCTCCCCATTGTACCACTTGGTCTTTAAAGACCCTATGATATAGGTGCTGTCTTCCTCCATTTTCTTGGCAAGGAAACCAAGGCTCAGAGGCATCAGATAACCTTTTTCGAGATTATACTGCAAGTAGGTGACAAAACCAGAGTTCAAACCTGAGCATTCTGTCCCCAAGTGAGCACAGCACTGAATGCTGCCTCTCTGATGCAACCCCTTGACTTCATACCTCCCACGGTCAGCCAGCATCTAGCAGAGTTCTGTGACCTTAGCACACACCCTCCTTGGAAGTGAAACGCCCTGAATGGCCATGAATAATTCGGCAGAGAGGCCATTCTCTAGATCTTTCCTTGGAGAAGATTCTTCATCTCCATTAAAAATCTCCAAGGAACCTGTCCACAAGGCTGAAATAACTCCACCCCCAAGATTTTGATTCAGTGGGTCTGGGGCACAGGTGGCCCTGGGGTATTGGGGTAAAAGTAGTTGAACACACCCTGGGTTCATCTGGCACTGCTTGCCTCAGGTTCATGGGGACACACTGATGAAAGCATTTTTTTGACCTTGTGCCACAGTTAAAAATACATTAGGTATCTCGATCCAGTGCACAAACACGCACACACTCTCACATAGTATGACTGAAACAGTTTCCTGAAACAGTACTCTCCCTCGTCACCTGGAATGCACCCTGATATTTGGCATTCCTTTTTGGTTCATTGCACACACACAAAATCAATTTGATGACCCACCTATGGATCATGTCTTGCAATTTAGAAAATGACCAAAAAAAAAAATGTTGCTTTCTCTCCTAGAAGAAAAATATGCAGTGGCCTACTGAAGCCTGGGCCCTAGGCTGGTACGGGCCTACTATGGCCCTGCCAGGCTTCCCATTCCAAGTCTTGAACTGACTCCTGGCCCAAAGCCACCAGGCACCCCAGCATGGCCCACTTGCCCCTAGTGGCAGATTGCCTGCCCCAACAACTTGCTGGTACCCCAAGGGAGAACACTAGGGCTTGGAGACGTTAGTTATGTACCTGGCCCAGGATGTCCCCATCCTCTCGTAGGCACCAGGACTGGGTGGGAGACATGGTCCATCTTGCCTAAAACCTGCATCCTCCCTTCCTCTCCAAGATTCTCAAACCCAAATGTTTAGAGAAATCACCCAGGGAACACATTAAAAATGCAAGTAAGCTGCAGAACAGGGCCGTGCAGTTTGCTCCCCTATCCTGCCTCCCTAATGGGCACCTCCTTTCTTCTTCAGACCGCATTGCTCGGAACCGCAAGACCATCGTGTGCCCAATGATTGACGTGATTGACCACGACGACTTTCGGTACGAGACCCAGGCGGGGGATGCCATGCGGGGTGCCTTTGACTGGGAGATGTACTATAAGCGGATCCCAATCCCTCCGGAACTGCAGAAAGCTGACCCCAGCGACCCATTTGAGTAAGTACGAACAACCCGGGCGAACACTGTGGCTGACTCAGTGACCCTTCCCCAATGCACATAACTCAGGATCGCCACCTCCCCCAAAAGTCCAGTGCATAGGGGCCAGGGCAGATGTCCCCAACCAGAAGCATGGCGCCTCCCAACTCAGGGACCACCAATCTCATCACCCTTTCCTTGCCCACCTCTGTGCCCGTTGCTGAGATTGCCAGCCAGGGCTGAGTAGAGCTGCTCATACTCTCTCCCTCAAGCCCTCCACCCAGTCGTAATCATCATCATCGCCATCATCTCCACCACTTATGAACCCTGGTAAGTGCCAGGTACTGTGCTGAGCACATTACACCCTGAGCCTCTTTAACCCCCACAACAGTTATTAAAATTACTATTCATGTTTTCCAATGGAGACACCAAGGGTCCAAGAGGTTAAGCAGCTTGCCCAGGTCACACAACATGTGTGAAGTGGCAAAGGCTGGACGTACATGCAGGTCTGTCTGCCTCGGGAGCCAATTTTCCCATCATTCTGTTACACCCTCCGGAAAGGTTAGGGAAATAACAGCTTGGACCACCATGGAAGTTTTGGGAGTGTGGACTGGACTCATAGCATTCTAGAATGTGAACGCTGGAGGGAACCCACAGGCAATGGTCTCAACCCCTTGCAGAGGAGGAGACTGAGGCCCCAGGACAGGGCAGGGCCCTCACACAGTGAGTGAGTAGCTGAGCCAGAAACAGCCCAGTACCTCTCTGGTCCCAAACTCTGGAAAGGATCTTTTTTTGCACAGTGGGCCTGCCAGCCCTGTGACTGTCACGTGAGCCACTCTGGCTCTCCCGCTGGAGACGTGGAGAAGATCTTTGGTTGCAAAGCCAAAGTCTAGGCTCTTCTGCTGGATTAATTTCCTAATTATTGCTGCAGTAAGAAACTAGCACAAACTTACTGGCTTCTTAAAACAACATGAATTTATTCTCTGGAGGTCAGAAGTCTGAAATGAGTCTTACTGGGCTAAAAACCACAGTGTCGGCAGGGTTGCTTTCTCTGGATGTTGCAGAGGAGAGTGCATTTTCTTGCTTTTCCCAGCTCGTGGCTGCTGCTCACATTCTTTGGCGCACAGCCCCTTCCTTCGTTTTCAAAGCCAGCAAGCAGCATAGCAGCTTCCAAGTCTCCAGTCTTTCCCCTCTCACTCCTCCCCCTCTCTCCCACTCCTCCCTCTCCCCTCTCTCCTTCCCTCTCCTCCCTCTCCCTCCTCTCCTTCCCCATCCCTCTCTCTCCCCCTACCCAGCCCTCCCCCATCTCTCTGCCTTCCTGTCTTCTGCTTCCATCATCACATCTCCTTCTCTGACTCTGACCCTGCTGTCTCCTTCCACTTATGCAGCAGTCCCCAACCTTTCTGGTACCAGGGACCTGTGGTCCTATGAGAATCTAATGCCTGATGATCTGAGGTGGAGCAGAGGCGGTGATGCTAACACTGGGGAGCAGCCCGCCACCTGGGAGTTGGGGACTGCTGACTTATAGGGCCCTTGTGATGGCATTGGGCCCACCAGCATAATCTCCCCATCTCAAGATCCTTCACTTAATCACATTTGCGAAGTCCCTTTTCCGTGTAAGGTAATACATTCACAGGTTCTAGGAGTTGGGACGTTGATTTTGGAGGGCCATTATTCTATCTACCGTTAACACCTGCCTAACCAGTTTGGCCTCCAGTGAACCCGAGCGTCTCTGTGCCCTACCCTCCCCACTTGGGAAAGCAGGCTGTTGGCAGCTGAGCCATCTTCATGGGCACAGTGCATACCCAGGGTGTCTGAAGGGAGCCCCTAATGCTGTGGACCCCACCGAAGGCTCAGAGGCAAGAAGAGGTGGGCTTCTTGGAGGAAAGGGAAAGTGGCCAGGGTGATGGAGCAGCAAGAGCCGAGAGTGGAGGGCATGAGTGGAGGAGGCCCTTTGCTTTTTCATCAGGGCAGACATTCGTGTTCTTCTCCTGACCGTCCATATCCTCTGCAGGTCAGACACTGCTATTAGAGCCCTTTCTAGTCCAGTTCAGAGGGGAAACGACACTTGCCCAAGATGACACATAGCAGAAGGTGCAGTTGGAGTGGGCTGCTCCGGAAAATGGAACTTTCAGGGTAACCAGAACATCTTTATGGTTTGACCTTTGGCCATGATCTGATTCATAGGCCCTAGGATTGGAAAGGTACATCAGCATGGGTTTTGGCCTGTTCATCCTCCTCATCTCAGGATGAGGAAAGGGTAAGTTCAGGTCATGCAGTTGGTTAGTAGCGGATGCCCAGCCAGTTTCCTCCGAGGCCTCAGTCTATCCATCTGGGTGTTGAGGGGCTGGCCTGACCCTAGAGCAGTGATCTCAACCCTGGCTGCCCAGTGGCATCTTGTAGGGAATTTATTTAAAACACCCACTTAAGGCCACCCCCCAGAAATTACACCAGCATCTGGGAGTAGGATCCTGGACATCATTGTTTCTCTAAACCTCCCAGGTAATGCTAATGTGTGGCCAAGGTTTAGAGCCACCAGCCTAGATGCTTCCTGAGGCATCTCCCTCCTTGGTACCCTCTAAGTCCTTCCAGATACCTCCCTTCTGTATTGTACCTGGACAAAACCCAGGGGAGAGACCACTAGCAAAATCCTGGTCATTTTCTGCACACCTTCTCATGGTGCCAGCGACCAGGCAATCTGCAGGCACAGCATGGCGGAACGATGTTTGAAAGACTCAGGCCTTGGTGGCAGACCCTGGTTTGAATCACCACTTACTGTGTGCCCTTGAGCAGTGTATGTAGCATTTCTGAATTTTAAATTCCTCCATCTGAAAAGGAGGCTAGTGATAGAGCTTTGTGAGAGCTGGAGATAATGTCGGTAGAGTGAGTGGTACACACTAGACACTCAGAATCATTGTTATTATTACTGAACACAGCAAAAAATAGACCAGGCTAGAGGAGAGGCCTCCCTCCAGAGGCAAAGCCCCAAGCATCCAAAATGCCTTCAGGCTAGTAGCCTACCTGTTGTGAGAAGCTCCTCATAAGACAGCTCCTCCGCACCTGCCCCTGGCTTCTGCCCGGGCTGATTGTTGTGTGCAGAGTCTTAGATTTGTTTTCTCCTGAAGCACTGAGTCAGAAACACTGTGCCCCTCCAAGCAGTGTATTTAAGGCTCCAGCCAGAAAACCCAGACCCCACAACCTTCAGAAGATAAAGGAGTGTTGATACTAATGATGCTTTATTTTCTTATAGTCCTGGATACTTTCAGAAATACTAGCAAGGTGAGCTAGGAAGTGCTATATGTCAGTTGTGTAGACGGGAAACAGGCCCAAAGACATTAAGTCAGCGCCATCCAGCAGAAATATAAGGCTAGCCACATATGTACTTTAAATTTCCGAGTAGCCACATTAAAAAAGGTAAAGGGAAGTAAGTCAAAATCATTTTAGTAATATATTTTACTTAACTCAGTATTATGGGAAATAGCCTCATTTTATTAGCATGTAACCAACACTTGGAAATTATTAATGAGATTTTCTATTCCTGTCTTCATACTAAGCCTTAGAAAGCTGGTGTATATCTTACGTTTGCAGAACACCTCCGTCCAGACTAGCCACATTTCCAGTTCGGTAGCCACGTGCCGGTGGCTGCCGTGGCAGGCAGCAGTGGTCACCTCGGGTCACGTCGCTGGTGCCGGACGGCCGAGGTTGCAGCGACCCCCGGCCCTTTTCAGTCATCACCTGCTTCTTGATTGCTCCTCCCTGACGGGAGGCAGTATTCTGTGGCCGTGAGGGATGTGGGCTGTGACATAGATTCGAAAGTCACCCTGCTTAGTAATTGTGAAGGCTTGAGCAAGTTATCCGTCTGTGCTCTGGTTTCTCCATGCATAATATGGGGTGGTAATAACTCATTATTACTGTGAGGCCTACCTCATTGGGTCAACGTGAGGGGGGAAGTTATTTTATTAATAAATTAATTCAATACAGCACCTGGCATATTCAAGCCCTCAGTAGGTAGTCGAGGGGGTCCCCTTTTAAAGGGGCCCCCTCCTGTGCAGGTAAGGCTCATCTGTTGCAGGAAGCTTGAGATGCATGTCCCATGCGCTTGCAGCTCCGGAGGCCAGGAGGGGACGTGGAGGCTGATGCTAGAATGCTCTTCGGTGTGACAGTCTGGAGTTTTCCAGTGGAGCTGGACAGGGACACAGCCACTCTGAGAGATTTTCACACAGCGAACACTGGGGGCCCCTCTCAAGTGCCAGCCCCGCGTGAGATGCCTTGGGGGATTCGGGCGGGCCACAGCAGGCACCCTCCTCAGGCTTGGCACGATGCCATGCTAACTTCCTCTTCCCCATGGCACCCCACAGTTCATGATCTCTGTGTCTTTCCTCCTGTTGTTTTCTCCTCCTGGGTGCCTTCCCCTCCCCCTGCTTTCTGCTTGTCCAAACCCACCTCAAAGCCACCCCCTCAGAGCATCCTTCCTTGACTCTTGTCCCAACCTCCCTCCTCGCCCCCAAAACCTGGAGGCAGACGCTTCCTGCTTTCAGGCTCCTATAGTGCTCTCTGCACCTCCCAGAGGCCTTAGCGCACCCCACCTGTCTCTGGATCCCTCTGTCCTGAGGTGGCTGCCCACCACACTGGTACCCCCTGAAGTCCCAGTCCAACTCTGATTTGCCTCCGTATTCTCCCAGTTTCTGCTTCCCAGCTGTCACTCAGTGAATAAACTAACAAGAGAATGAATGTGTGGTGTTCATCTTAGCCCAGTTTAACTGGAAGGTCAGAGACTGCGGCTTCTTCCATAAACTTAGCAGAATAAATGTCTTTGCTGCCTGTGAATCCTCCAAAGAGCGTGTCTGAAAACACAGCTTCCTAGGCTCCATCCCTCGAGGTTGTTTCATAGGTCTGGGGCAGGGCTCAGGAAGCAGTATGTTTTTTCAATTAAAACATTCTACAGCCTGGACAGGCTTGGAAAGACCTAATAAGGACCATTTAACTAGTGGAAGGACTACACTATGGGGAAAAAGTACTGTGATTTCATTTCACAAGTATTCTTTGGTGTTAACCATGTAAAGGAACTTTGGGTTCATTTGGCTAAAATGTCACATTTATGAATGAAGTGTAGGCAAGAAAGAAGAAAGGCTGGGCCCTCACTCGGAAGGGCCTTGGATTCCCTGTTAGACACATGGGCTATGTTCATGGAGCAGTGAGGAACACCATCCCAGGGGACCAGCAGTGTCAGGGGGCACTCGGAGCATGTGGCCGTTAGGTCCACATCTTCACACCACGCTCTTCTTCCCTGACAGGTCTCCCGTGATGGCCGGTGGACTGTTCGCTGTGGATCGGAAGTGGTTCTGGGAGCTGGGCGGGTACGACCCAGGCCTGGAGATCTGGGGAGGGAGCAGTATGAAATCTCATTCAAGGTGAGCCAGCTCTCCGGAAGCCCCCTTCTCCTTGGCTCAGCCCCCTTGGCACCTGTCCTGGCCAGCCACCTGTCTAGTGTCTGTCTGAGCCTGGGAAGATACAGGCTCAGGTTCTGCAGCCCCGGCGTAACTAAGGTGAAGAAGTCACATTCTCCCTTTATTTGTGGAGTCCTGTGTTGATCTCAGGTGAAGAACAGGTCCATCTGAGAGGCACGTTAGCCTGTCCTATACCCTTGTGGTCAGCCACGGCTTACTTCTCACATCCTCAGAACCTCTGGGAAGGTATATCCCCAGCCCACAAGGGTCGGCCAGCAGCGCTGTTACAGGCCCAAGCCCTGTGAATACACAACTCTGAGTCAAGCATCAACTATCATGCAAAAGACCGTGTCACACACAAGCCCAGTGTCACACATGGGACTTCAGTGCTGGGGTCAGATTGCCTAGGTCAGATCCTAGCTCTGTCACTTCCTGCCAGCTGTGTGAGCTTGGATAAGGAACCCTCACCTCACTGAGACTCAGTTTCCTGTTATATAAGATGGGTTTGATGATACTTTGATCCTCAAAGGGTTGTTGAGAGGATTAAATAGGACCATGCTTGTTAGGTGCTTCTTAGTAAGTATCTCAAAAGATAATTTGCATTATCGGCATCATTGCTGTCATTCTGTGTAGTACTGGTTGAGCAGGTCAGAACTGGGGGACATAAATTCTTGAGTAGCAAGAACACCACCACCTACTATTCTATTGGAACATATTGTTTTAAAAAGCAGTCTGCATTTCTTTTACCTCCAGAGTTCTGATGTTGTCTCCCATAAGGGGCCAGCCCCCCTAAATAAAACTAATTTGAATATCCAGGAGTGATATTCAAAATATTTAACTCTGATGACACAAGCACCACCAAGTCAGAGCAGATGCCAGCTCTGAACAACCACGTGTCCCCTCTGGTGTCCCCTCTGGTGCATTGTGTCCCCGGTCAGAGCCAGCAGAACCCTGTGCCAAACACGTGTGAGCTTATTTAATCCCACAACAGCCCTAGGAGGGTGGTGTCATTATTATACCCATTTTGCAGGGAGGCAGGTGGGGCTAGAACCAAGGTCCTATAGGAAGTAACAGAACCAGGACCTGAACCCCGGTCTGTCTGACTGCAAAGCCCAGGCTCTGTCCTACCATGTTTCATAGACTTCCAGCGATGAGAGAAGAGCACGTGAGAGGCAAACTAGCTTGAGAAATTGGTTGCGGTCCCTCATGTCATCAGTTTTTGCCTCCTCCCGGTATCATTCTTAATTTACGGGCATATTCTGCAGCCTTTCAGTGAAGCGAATTAATAACAGTCTAAGTCAAAAACAGCAGACAACTCTGATCCGTTGATAGGGGCTGCCCCACTCCTGTGTTAATACGTATTCTGAGGCTGCATCCAAGCTTATCAGAAAGAGTGGTGATCAATTAGTGATGGCTGCCATAGGTACAGGTTTGGTGAGTGATGGCAGGTATCATTTATTTAGTATCCCCAGCCCATGCCATCTAGTTTTCCAAATGTCACATCCTTATGGGTACAGTGAAATCACACACAAGGAATCAGATGTTTTTACTTAATAGTTCCTCGATCATCAATAAAACAAACTTGATTTATAAAGTTTCCTGCCAAGTTTGTTCCCAGAAATGGTTATATCTGTGTTCTGAGTTCTCACCGGAATGTAAATTTCAATAGGGTAGGGGTCTTTGTGCATTTTACTTACTGCCCTATCCCAAGTATCAGAAGGATGGTCTGATACAGAGAAGACAGTTAATAAATATTTATTTGTTGGTTGAATACTCAAAGCAAGTATGTCACTGGCCAGAACCAGCCTCCTTGGTCAAGATGTACCCTTTCAGAAACTCGCTTTGTGGAGAGTAGCGAATGGAGAAAGATTTACACAAAGGAATTTCTAAACCCAAAATGATTTCATTTTGTGTATTTCAAAGACCCATCTAATGATGCTCATCAGGCAATTACGGCACTACAAATGGCATTTTTCTCCACACAGTTTATTTACAAAAGACTCAGTAATGAAGCCATCTTAGAAGTCCCTTGTGTGGGAGGGGGAAGGAGGATGGCTCCTGTTTCCATCTGATCTAATTATGTCCTTCACTCTTGAGGGGAGAGGAGACCGTGTAATGAGGAGGCTCCTGGGTCTGAATGGAAGACTTTTCCCCTTAGCTTCCTCTCTCCTGGCTTTGGGAGCATATTTCCCGGAGCCTGTGACAGCCCATCTGCCAGGGCACGGTCTCTCAGGCCTTCCTGGATCCTGCCAGGTGCCAAGGGGACAGGACAGCCCATCCACCTGCTGGTGATGCCCCCCTGAAATGCCAGGTGTTCTAGTTCATACAGAGCACGGAGCATTTACGAGGGGCTGAATTCCCTCTGATGCATCTCTGCTAAGATCCCTTTTTTTCTTGGTGATGAGAAGAGAAACTGATCTGAAAGGCTGAGTGTATTTTCGGAAATTAAGATAAATTGATACGTGCCATCAGGACCGATGGATTAATAATTTGGCTCCAATTCCAGACTAGGCTATCTATCCTGATGGGAAAACCTGAGAAAAAGATGTTCTAACGGCTCTGAAATTTCTAGAAGAGTCATCACCTTTTTTTTTTTCTCTTTCTCTCTCTTTCTCTCGTAGCCAGCAGAGATTCTGTTCTAGAAGGCACAGTCACACTATCAAAGTCCTCCTGCTGAGGGTTAGAATCTTCCCAGTTCTAGTGGTTGGATAAATCTGTAACTCCATAGCCTGGTCTGCACCTACCTCCATGCGCTGCTACTGCTCATACCTCTGCCCCTCCCCCTTGTCCTCTTATCCCATCGTATTAGTCTGGACTCTTGGTTACAAGTGACCAAAATCCTAGGCAACCTGATTTAAGCAAAAAATCAGACTCGACTGGCCCACACAACTGAAATTCCAGGGTAGACCCTCCGGGCCTGGCTGGATCCAAAGACTAACCCATTTCATCTAGCTCTGTCTCTCTCAGTCCCTTGGCTTTGCTTTCATGTGGGAGGCTTTCCATCTGCAGAAATACCCAGCAGCCCATTGGAAAGAGGGTTTCTATCCTTCGTCTTCCTGTAGAAGTCCCCAAGTAGTGTCGTTGGCCAACTGCAGTCACATGTCCATCCTGGAATCAGGAAGATGGGCATGGGCTGTTCCCCAAAGGATAGTCTAGGCACAGTATCCAGAAGGGGAATGGGTGTGGGACATCGCAAACCACAGCTGTCTACCTCGCTCAGCCATGCAGAACTGCCACAAGCCCCAGGCTCACTGCCAGGCCGTCTTGGGAGGCACACACTGTTCACTCTTCCTGAAATGCCCTTCCTTAGTCTGGCCAACCCACACTTATCCTTCCAGGCTTAACTCAGACAGATAGCATCCTCTCAGCCTCACCTGAACTCCCTGTGCTGATTAGAGGCCACCCAGCCTCACTCCTAGCATGGCTTTGAATACCTCGTTGACGTGAGCCAAGGGTTGGTCCATCTTCCCCACTGGACTCTGAGCCTCCAGAAGCAGGGGCTGGGTCTTGTCCTAGCTCTGTACTCCAGCGTCTCCCGTAATAGGTGTTTAAAATAACTGTTAGTGGCATTACGTCCTATCTGATAAAACTTCCTTCGCCCCACCCTTCCCAGGCTTACGTCACCATTTTGGAGTAATGGTAGTATGTTTGGAAAGGTACTTGGTGAGAGGGCAAGACACTGGCTCCTCCTCTCTGCTCCCCATGCATCTGGGGGCCCTGGACCAATCACTTGACCTTCAGGCCCTCACATGTCAGACGGAGCTAATGTATTTGTCCTTCTTACCCAAGAAATAGGATCAGATAATGTGCTATAGGGAAAGCCCTTTGACTTACACAGGTGCAAGGTGGTTCGGATCAGAGGTGGCCCCAGAGAAGGGACTGCACAGTGTCCCCAGGAGGCCAGGTTAGGATATCTTCAACTCTGAGATTCAGGACAGAGGAAATATCCACAGGACAACATGGCTGAACTAGCATAAGAAAGATGTGGGCTTTGGGGCAATGTAAGGAGATCTCTCTTTTGTTAATAGCTGTTTGGCAAAATCTGTTACATTTCACAGCAAGCACATTCTTTGACCAAAATCCATGCCCAGGAGTTTATCCAAGAGACAGCCGCATAGATGAGCAAAGATTTAGGTAGAATGTTTATTGAAGCGTTACATCCAACAGGGGATGATTGAAAATGACCTACATGTATGTCTCCGGGATGAATAAGTTAGAGTACTTCCCAACAACGGAATATTATACAGACAGTGACTTACGATGGATCAACTTTTAAGATCATAGGAAAACCAATAAGCATTCAGTAGAAACCGTACTTCAGATTTTGAATTTTGACCTTTCCCCGGGCTAGTGGGATGCCGTACGGTACTGCCCTGCGATGCTGGGCGGCAGCAGCGAGCCACAGCTCCCAGTCAGCCACGCAGTCACGAGGGCGAGCAACTGACACTCTGCATGGTGCTCATTGGTAGATGATTTCGCCAACTGCAGGCCGACGTCAGTGTTCCGATTGTGTGTAAGGTTGGAGAGGCCAAGCTGTGATGTGCGGCTCTCCCTTTCTACTGATGGGTTATTGTAACGTTGAATGTGTTCATCATGAGTACATATCACTTCTGTACTAAAAAAAAAAAAATTAGCTTTTTTTTAACTAAGAAGAAGGAAAAATCTTGGTTGGTTTTCAGCCCTCCAGACCCCCCCTCCCGTATATCCACACTTTGGGCCATTGTGAGTTCAGGGCTAAGACTCCAAGTGGCAGGCCTGCAGAGAAAAGAGTCTGGAGGGACCGACCCCCTGAGTGCACCTCTGCCAGTCCTCACCTCCGTCCTCAGAAACACAAGATGGTCTGGTGCCGTGGGCAGGCTTGTGAGAGCAAGGTAGTGATGGAAGCACAATGGAGACGAGGGTGAGCCATGTTCACCCGAGAGGGAAGCCCATGACATCTGAGTAGAGGCACGAGGCCTCAGAGGGAGTGGGGTTTGTGTTGTTGTCATGGCTATCGTACCGAAAGCCATCTGGTCCCAGACCTCCTTGGGCAGATTTTAAAAAAGAAAACTTGCAGATTTTCCTTTTATAAAAGTTCAGGAGGATTAAGTGAAATCAGGTGTGCGAAAGAAAGTGGGACGCACCCAGAATGGTCAAGGTGATGTTGTGATCTGATGCCCTGCAATGGTTAGGTAAGTGGCCAGGGTCCCTCAGCTAGAAAGAGGCAGAGCCAGGACCCCAGATGTCCTGACTCTAACCTCAGTGCTCATATCTTCTCCACCTGGTGGGAGGAGTGGAGAAAAGGCCAGCCCAGCCTAGAGAGGCCGTTATTATAGGCGGGGCCGGAAGTCAGGACCAGCCCCAAGAGGGGTTAAATTGCCACACGGAAGAAAAGTGATTTCTAAAGGCCAGCCCAAGGGGCAGAGGGTGGTCCAGGGCCATCATCCAAGTGCCTGCATGGATGACTGCCTTTCTTCTCCCCGTTCACCACCCCCCAGCCTCCTCGGACTCAGACCAGCCACAGTGTCGCTGCCGAGAACCTGGTGTGCCTTCCTTTCTGGGTTACCCAAGGATGCTGGGAACCAGCTCTGCTGCGTGCAGCATTTTCCTCCCGGCCACATGTCCCAGACTTCCCAAGAGCCGTCTGCCGGGAACAGGGAGGCATTCTGCTCATGACTCTCAACAAACCGTTTGAAATTCTGAGTGTCTCTGTCGGTGGGAGCCTGCCTCTCCCACCGTTCCCCAGGAAGATGGCTCAAAGGCCTGAGGGTCGCCAGTCCCGCCTCACTCCCTAACTAGCACACACCTGTCTCTTCATGCCTCTGTCTTTTGTCACTAAAAATGTCAATAGTAACTTCTTCAGAGGTTTGTTGTAAGAATTAAATGGGATAAAACATTTATTGGCCTGCATCCAGGCAAAGAGGAGCGCTTAGTAAGCAGTAGCTGTTCTGATCAGAACCCTCATGTTAGAACAGGTTAGAATTAAGTATATGAGATTCGGAATCCAACCAAGTGGTTTGGGTGCAGCTCGATTACCTAGTTGCTGTGTGACCTTGGGAGAGTGACTTAATCTCTCTGGATGTAAAATGGGGCTAGAATAATCCCTACCACATAATGTAGGTATGAGCATGATGTTAGTCAACCTGTTAAAACCTTAGCTCGGTGCCTGGCACATAACAGACGATCAGTACGTGGTAGCTGTTCATGTTGGTGTGTGGTGGCCGATGTGATCAGGCTGCAGTTGCAGCGGACAGGACTGGAAAGGGCTTGAGCCAGCAGGACAGATGCCAGAGACCTTGGCACCAGGCCCAGCTCTGAACAAACTCTCAGTGAGACATTGGACAGCTCGCCTGCCCATTTCGCTAAACCTTTATCTCCTCATCCACAGGGGCACTAAGACCCAAACGCACAGGGAGGTCTGGAGACAGTGCAGCTTGGCAGGCACCATTATCCTGAAAGAGGTGTCGCTATCCCAGCATGCACTGCTTCTCAAAGTGCGGCCCCCAGACCAGCAGTGGCGGCAGCACCTGGGAACTTATTAGAAATGCATTCTCAGCCCCGCTGCAGACCTGCTGAGTCGGAAATGTAGGGATGGGACCCAGTGGTCTGAGTTTTAACAGTGCTTAAAAACTCTCTGGGTGATTCCGATGCTCTCTCAATTGGAAATCGTGGCTGCACAGCATCGGTGGAATCCTGTGCAGAGAGACCCTCAGGCTCGAGTGTGAAGGACAGAGTAGGTTGTCGGCAGGGTCGGCCAGCAGGCCTGACACCTTCACCGAGCTTTTAAGCTCCTTGGCGTTCTAGCTGCTTCTCCATTTCTTCCAACAGTGTTTTAGAGCAGGCCGACCAATGACTAGGCCATGCGTGACTGAATGAATGAGTGAATGGATGAATGAATGAATTTAGTATGACTGCATGTTCATGGGAAGAAAATATGTGCCCAGTGGAGAAAAGCGAGTGGCCTGCCGCTGGTTCTCAGCCGCAGCCACACATGGCGTCCAGGAGCTGTGGGAAGACCTGTGGTGACCGGAACAGGTGGCAGAGACTGTGGCTGCTGGCCAAGGGCGAGCGCTTCGTTCTGCAGGCGATACGTGTGCTGACAGGGACTTGTGGAGGTCCACGGTCAGGTCAGACCAGGCTGGAACGATTAAACCAGGAAGGTGCGTCTCCTGGGGGGCCTCAGATCTGCCTAGTTTAGGGCCCAAACCCAAATCCACTCTGAGCTCTGCCATTTGTGAGTCGAGAACCCTGGGAGGTCACTCCCCTCGCTGGGCCTCAGTTTCCTCACATGTAACGATATGATAGTCCCTCCCTCCCCGGTGGCTGTGAGCGTGCTGTACTTCCAATTATGAGTCAAAACCTAAGATCCTACAACTTGACTAAGTTCATTTATTTAAAAAATCCTTAATGTAGGGCCAGTGCCCCCCCTTTTTTTGCCAAGTTGAATAAACATCTAAGGATATTGTGAAATGGTCAGATATTTAATTTATTAATTAGATACACATATGTTTAAAGCCATAGTATATAAAATAATATAAGTAAATTCAAATGGTTTTTAAAATAGTAAAATTGCTTTTCCTACTCTTTTTACCAACCGCATCCAGTAACCAGTATAAATATTCAAAACTAGTGACTGAGGCCCTTTCATGCTGGTGAGACTTCCTGAAACAGTATCTCCTTGTTGAAACAAACTAATATATTCAAAATAATAGGAACTTCTGGAGGATGTGGTTTAATGCCATTCCTCATTTTCTGAAGGGAACTGCGTGCATCCCCCGTGCAGCGCCCACCACTAGCGGCAACAGCTGCCGTGTGTCCAAGTAACACCGTTTGGAGAGTTCCCAGTACTCTGTGCTTCAGAATTACCTCGCCCCAGCCTCGTCACAGCCCTCGGAGGTGGCACAGGAATCCGTCCCACTTTGCAGATGAGGAAACTGAAGCTTTCAGACTCACGAAACTTGCTTAGGAGCCTGGATGAGGCCTGAATTCTGTCTGACTCCAGAACGGAGCTCATAACGGCAACCCCTCGTCCCTCCGGCGCACACAGATAACGCAGAACAACCGGTGGCAGTTGCCATCATCTTAGTTCCCGAAGGGCAACTGGATAGGGCTGGAGCTCCGCAGGGGTCCTCAGCGGAGATGCCGGTGACAGAAGACGTGGCCGACCGCCCATCTCCTCCCTGGCAGCCAGCCGGGGGCAGGTAGGAGGGCCGTCCCGCACCTGGTTGGTTTCCAGGCAGCCGTTTTCTTGAGAGAGAGGTTCCGCCCCAGCCCCTGCCCACTCACGTTGCCAGCTTGGGACCAGCCCTTCCGCCGCTCTGTCTTCGGGTCCCATTGTGCCTCCCTGATGCGTATCACCCCTCGTCTGTTTCCTCCTCCGTTTGGGAGATAAGAGCAAGTAATTGTCTTTATAGACACTGTAATGAAACCTGTCATCACACAAGAGAAGGTTGCTAATAAAATAAATCAAAGCGGCAACGAAAACGAACGGGGAGCCAGCTTCTACAGTTAGATTTGTTCTCGTCTAGTGGCATGGCGCTTCCAGTGAGAAGACAGGCTGGCTATGTGGACACTCGTGGTGGAACAGGGCTCCCAGAGCCGGCGCGGGTGGGGTGGGGTGGGGTAGGGGCTGGGGCAGGGCTGGACAGGGAGGGAGCAAGAAAGCTGAAAGCAGAGAGGGTCTGCGAAAATGTCATCTCAGTGGCCCGTAGCCACCTCTATCCAGATATCACGGGGTCCCGGCCCAACACGATTCTGGCTGTTCCGGTCACCCTTCTCTGCCACCAGCTGGACTCTTCCGCCAGCGTGTGACTTGGGGAAGAGGATGACACCCAGCAGTGCTCCACGACTGCGCCCGCCCCACCTGGCTCTGTCATCCTCCTGGGCATTTGCAGGTTCTTCCACCCAGTCAGGAAAAACTGCTTCCTCTCTCTGAACCGCCGTTTCCGCATTTGGGAAATTGGGCCATAAGATTAAAAAAAAAAAAAAAACCGGGATGGTGTTGGGCCACAGGGCAAACACTGTATGATTTCAAGGTGCAAGGTGGTGGCATTTCTCATCCTTTCGCAAATAGAAATGATTAATATTAATCAGGATCGCTATTGCCAGGCATCAAATTAAACACTCTTACGGGTTGTCTCCTGCCATCTCAGCGGCTTGCAAGGTAGCAGTGACTGTCATCCCCAGGTGGATGCCTTGCGTGAGGTTACGCAGCTGTACAAAGTGGCGTTGAGGCTGGAGAGTGGTGTGTGCTCATTACCCCCATGGGTCACGAGTGGCTGCTGCCTCGGCTATAAGGGAAGAGGAGGAGGGCCCTACAGGTACACAGATTGGTGACCTGGACCATGAGCAGAACCATGGGATCTGGGATCCAGGACTAGCTCGCCAGCCCAGAACAAGTCATGGCATCATTCTGTGCCTCCAGCCTTTATCATGTCCTTGGAAAGAGAGCCCGCTCCACACTTGGGATCCTGCCAGATAACCAGCAAACACCATTGAGGTGATGACCGCTGTGTGAGATGCATTCTGGGTGGCAGAGGGCATTCTGGAGAGGGGTGTGCCATGCACTGGGCCCTTCTCAGGGTGTTCATCTGCTCCCAAAGGACTCAGGACTTGGCAACAGCTTTCTCTGATGGGTGTCTGTCTCTCTGAAGGCAGTTCACATTCTGAGTCAGCCATCAGTGAAACATATCCAGGGCAGGGAAGCCGTGAAGTTAACCCATTGTCTGAAGCAAGGACTCCTCTGGGCTCTGGGCCGCCCAGGAATCTGAGAGCATTTGGATGCTTCAAACCTCTCAGCAGATCAAGGTCACCCTGGTCCCTCAGGAACCTTCAGGCTGATGGCCAGCATGGTCAGGGCCAGAGAAACCTGAGGTCACAACAAAGAGAAGGATTTGGGAATTGATAATCTGTCTGCATTAAGGAAGGTTCCTTGCCAGGCAGAGCTGGAGACGCAGCCTCGTTAGCTAATGTGAGTTTAATATGGAGTCGAGAGAGCTGGATGCCAGCCTAGCCAACTGCCCAGGAGACATTCAAAAATAGAGCAGGGTAAGGTGTCCCCAACCTACTCAGTGCCGCTCCACCTGCCCAAAAAGCAGGAGCAGCCCAGCAGCATTCTGGGCAGAATCTGCGAGACAAAAGCATCACTTCCACATCAATCACTTTGTATAAAGGAAGAGTTATTGTTATGGGATCCTGGCGCCTGATCAATATCTCCTGCTTTGAAAATAAACTTCTTGGCTTGGCCTTGACATTAATCTACCATCAGGAGCCCATTATCTTGAGACCAATGTTCTGTTCTATTGACTTGCTCGATTTTTTTCCCCCAAGATCAGAATATAATTGCATTTCTCCAGGCAGCACTTCCACTAATTGCAGCCCCCTACACACATATCCCCTTGCAGGAAGCCCAGGACAGAGTACGTCTGGGGTGGGATGGAGAGAGTGGCCGGCAGGGGCTCCTGGGGGACTGAGGCCCCTCAGGTGCATGAAGTAGAAAGAAGAGTGGCCCTTCTAGAGCCCCTGCATCGGGCAAGACATTAAACGGATCTCCAGGATCCCACCGAGCAGTTCAAACTGAAAAAAGGCTCCTTTGTACAGACTTGGCGTGTAGATGTTCCCGCTGCTACTACTCACTCCACAGTGAGGACGTGTGATAACAAGATTAATAATAACGTCCTGGATCCAGCTCTGTCCCACCACCACAGCCCCCATAAAGCATGACCAAAACCGTGAAGCACAAGCCAACGCCATGACTGCCTCATGCCTGCAGGAGCCCACCAGGCCTTCCCTCTCACAAAATGACTCTGTCTGCACTCCACAGACAGAGTCATCTTTGTAAAAGAGAAATGGATTGTGGTTTTCTCCCCGGTGACGACTCCGTGAAGATCTGCCCTGGGAGACCTTTATGCTTGTCCCCACTCCCCTCTTTGGCCTCCCCTCCTGGCACTCCTCCCTCTGCCCCAGGCCTCTGTCTGGCTTTGCTCAGTGATTATGCCGAGCCTGGCCCTGCCCCAGGGCCCTTGCACTTGCTCTTCTCCCCACCTGTTCTCTCACTTCTCACATCTTTGTTACTTCTCCCTTCTCATCATTTAAGTCTCACCTCAAATGTTCCCTTTGAAGTGAGGCTTTCCCTGACAGGCGTGGGTGACGTAGCAGCCCACACACACATCCATACACTGAGTCTTCCATACACTGACCTCACTTTGGCTTCCTGATAGCACACGTCACCATCTGACACTGTCTCCCTGTGTTAGCTACCTACTGCCACAGGGAAAAATTACCCCCAAAATACAGCATCTTAAAACAGTAATAGACAGGTATCCTCTCAAAGTTCATGTGGGTCAGGGATTTGGGAGGGGCTTAGCAGGATAGTTCTGCCTGAGTCTGTCATAAGGCTGTCTGTCGTCAGGGTATCAGCCAGGGCTGCAGTCATACAAAGGCTTGACTGGGGCCAGAGGATCTGCTTCTCAGATGGCTTATCCGCATGGCTAGCAAGTTAGCACTGTTCGCAGTGGGCCTCAGCTCCTCACCACCTGGGCCTCTCCACAGGGTTGCTTGAGTGTCCTCATAACATGGCAGCTGGCTGCCCCCAAGCAGGTAATCCCAGGGAGTAAGGTAGAAACCTTATCATTTCTGCGGTATCCTACTGGTTATACAGGTCAGTCCTCATGTGACTCATTTGGGAGTGAATTGCATAATGATGCAAATACCAGAAGGCAAGGATTAGGGGGGCCATCTTGGAGGCTTTCCCCCTTTACACTCCCCCCTTCATGAGAATCGGGGCTTTGGCTGACTTACTCACCACTCACTGTATGTGCCCAGCACAATGTTTGACATGTAGCAGAAACTCCATCAATATTAGTCAGATGTATGACTTAATCATCGTGGCGTGTAACGCTGCTGTGACTATGTGCCAAGTCTTGTGCTAAGCACTTTACATACCCAGACCCGGCTTCATTCAATCCTTTACAGATAAAGAAACTGAGCCTCAGAGATGTTCAGTACCTTGAACAAAGTCACAAAGCTGGTAAGTGGATAAGGCAGGATTTGAACCCAGGACTTCTGAGGGGGCTCAACTTAGGCTGGGAGACACGAGGAGAAACATCAGGTCCCCAGCTGCGAGGCTTAGCGGCCAGACTGCAGAGAGGTCAGGCAGGGAGCCTGCTGCTGCTGCTCAGGGCGACCCAGCGAGGGGCTTGCAGATGCAGGAGGAAACTCCAGAATCCAGTGCCACCGTCAGCAAGTATACAGAGTCTGTGCGACGCCTGTCCCCTCTCGTTCCCGCGGCAGACGTCACTAAGTGATCACCTGGTCCTTCCCACCGAGCCCCCGACGCCACCTTAGAATTCTTCTCTACCCGGCAGCTGCGAGCATCCTCCGCGTTTGGAGTTCAGGCTCTGGAGTCAACTAAAGCCGAGTTTAAATTCTGGCTCCACCGCTTACTAGGCCCGTGACTTTAGACAAGCTTCTTGGCTTCTCCGAGCCTCATTTTCTTCATCTGTAAAGTTGGGTTCTAGCACTGCCTACTTTGACACGGCTTAAACGCAGTCGTGCATGTGAAGCTTGTAGCACAGTGTTTGGCAATGAGTAAGCACTCAGTGCTGTCAGCCGTTTTTACTACCGTTGTCCTTACTGTGTTTTCCTCTGTTCCTAGTTCCATGAACGGGGCTGACGCTTCGATACATGCACCAAGGAGGGGACAGTGGGTTGGAGGCAGAATTAACATCTCTCTCTGTTCTCACCCACAGGTCTGGATGTGTGGGGGCCGCATGGAAGATATCCCCTGCTCCAGGGTGGGCCATATCTACAGGAAGTATGTACCCTACAAGGTCCCGGCTGGAGTCAGCCTGGCCCGGGTAAGCTGGCGGCTTCCTAGGAGAAAGGGGGTTGGCATAGGCCCTTAGCAGAGCAGAGGCATCCGCGACCCCAGGCCAAGTGATCTCTAGGTGTGAGGATGTGCCCCCACCACTGTCTGGGTGAAATCCCAATGTGAAAGAATTTGCTAAAGCCCTGCCTACCCATCTATTAGCTCTGTGACCTTAGGGGTTTTGATTAACTGCTCTGAACCTGCGTTTCTGCCTTTGTTTAAAGGAGGCTAATTGTTCCAACTCTTAGCATCACCATAGAATTAAGAGATGACACAGTGTCCCAAAGTGTGACGGACAAGGTAATTTGAGGTGGTAGACATAGGAACATTTTTATTTACATGTGTTTAAATTAATGTGGATTAGAAATTAATGTGTATTAATGTAGCAAACTTGTGATTTCATGGACATTACTTAGGTTAAAGCTAAAGCACATTAGCAAAGTTAGACCAGGGGCATTTTAAAGAAACATGTTAGATAAATATTAATGTAGGCAGAATGGTATGTCTGCGAAAGCCTGAGATGAGGTGCTTAAAAGTCCCTGGCACAGGGGCAGTTAATAACCGCCAGCGTCTTTCTCTTCTCCCGACCCCCCACCCACTTTTATTGCCAAAAATTCTGTGTGTCGAACTATTTCATGCCTTCAAATGGTTTGTATTAATCATTGCTTGAATTAAATTGGCCACTGGTTACAAATGGAAATCTGTTAGCCAGAGATTTGGGAGTTTTTTTCTTTTTTGTATTAATGATATTTCACCAAACTTTAATAATAAATTTTAAAATATTAAATGTTTTGAGAAAAAAATAAGGTGATCACGGAAGAAAACCGAAGGGGTGGGAGTGTCCCCAGAGAGTAGGGAGGGCCTCAAGAAGGCTTAGGGGAAGCTGAAAAGGTCACCAGCACAGCTTTGCTCCTGAAGACACCCCATTCCATCCCTGCCACCCCACAGAGACCCCTCCCGGGCCGAGCCCTCCTTGTAAGCCTGTTTGGCATCAGTCCACATAGCCCCCTCTGTCCATCCTTCATCCCCTGACAGTCGACGACATGCAGGCTTGTAGCCCCTGGATCCTGGAAGAGCCACTGTCCTGCTATTCACAAGACTGCGAGGCTCCAAGAAGCAGCGTGTCTGCCCCTGCTCCATCGGAGGATGCAGAGCTGTCTCCAGAGACGGCCTGCTACCCGGCCTTGGGGCCGGCGTTCAGGCAAAAAGAGAGCCTGCAATGCCCTCTAGTGGTCGAAGGTTGCAACGACGGCCGCACCAGGTGTCTGGGCTTTGGACAGCTCCATCCAATGTTCCGGGGAATCCCAGAAAAGGTGCCAGGCGGAGAAAGAGCGCAAAGCCGCCCGCGCAGTAAGCCAAGACCGACTGTTCCAGCTACTAGGGACGGTGGGACCACGGGGACATCTCTGACTCGTGAACAGGACCACTCCCAAAGCATCTTTTCCCTATCCAGAGCTGTCGCCTATCAGATCAGCCAGGTAAAGAGACACTACCACCTCCTGTTGATGGGACCATAGGCAAATGCAATGGGTTAATAGCTAACTGTAGTAACACGTAACTCCCATGAGGTAGGCACCTTGCAGAGCATCTTACATACTTATCTTACTTAACTCTCACCTTGTTTTTAATCCCCATTTTAGAGATGAGTGAAACATAGAGACATTAAGTACCTAGAGCCAGAATTCAAGCCCACTTAAGTCTGAGCAGTGTCTGGGAAAGAGCATTTGTCCCTTAAATGGTGACTGCCATTATTATTATCAGTATTCATGTCACCATCAATATTAGCAAGACTGGGACCTTTATTTTAATGTCTTATCTGTGTCTAAACACTTCAACATCTCTTTCACCGAATTAGTCTCCTGTGCCTTTAAGCCAGTTAACGATCCGAGCAGCACCCCACGTAGGTGTGCAGGACCTGAGATGCCTTTCTCAGGCTCCTCTGACTTTTGGTCATAGTATCTAACTACTCTCATTTAGTTCCAGATCACATCTTCAGTGTTTGCTCCGTGTTTTAACAACCAGATCCCCCTAGAGCATTATCTCCTAGAATATCATTTTGATAGATTTGAGGAGAGGTTTCCTCCATGCCCAGATGAAGAGGGAAACCAAAATCTTACTAAAGTTGTGCTGACTCCAGAAGGACAAGCAGCCTGTCAGCGGTGAAGTAGCGACACAGGAAGTAGCCACCAGCGTGCCTGCCAACGCAACAAGCAGCCAGTCTCAATTGGTTCGCCAGATTTGCTAAAACCCTTCTTGTCTCTGCCTCTGGGAAAGGGGCTTAGAGGAAGCAGGAACAGAAACCCACTCTAAGAAAACTGGAGACTAACTCCAAGGATCGGGGCAAGCCTCTGTAATCCAAGCGTGAAGAGATCAGGGGTCCTCCGCGGGCCTGGGACCCGGAACCAGGAAGCTGTGTGGAGGAGGGACAAGAGGCACACACGGCCCACAAAAATCCCAGAGTCCTTTTCATGAGCCGAGCAAGGGGAGATGTAATCGAAATAGATGTAAAGTCTTTACTGCGGTCCAGCCAGTCAACTACACAAAAAGTTCAAGATCTGGGAGAAATGGCTTATTAAGCCATGTCTGGAAAATGCGATATTCATTAAAATAGTAACTTAAATATCAACTAAAATTAAAATATGTGATTTGATCTTTTAAGAATATCACTGGTGAATTCCAGCACTTTTCCTTGGTCAGATTGGCCACACTTGCCTGTGGTGAGAGAAAAAACTCCGGTAGCTCCTCATCCCTGTGGCTCGGGCAGAGCAGACAGTGAACCGAAGGACCTGGGTGCACAGCCTGGGACCAGGGGTGCTCAGGCGAGCAGGCTCTTTAGACCTTCAGCTTCCTCTGGGCGCCGTTTTAAGTTCAACCCAGCCTTTGCCTTGCAGGGGCTTACAGGGGATGACACTGGTCCTGTGCTTTTTAACCCACTGTCAACCTCAGGAAGAACAAAGCAGCGGCAAGAAAGTTCCTTAGTTTCCTAATCCCAAACCAGAGCCAACAAAATTGAGGAGTTGGTGATTCTGTCTTTGGTACCGGGGCCTCCTCCTGTTGGCTTCCTTCCTCCTCACTCAGGAGTCAGCAGACTGTTTTCGTGTGGCCTATGAGCTAAGGATGTTTTTTGGGTTTTTTTTTTTAATAGTTGGGAAAAGAATCAAAAGAATATTTCATTGCACATGAAAATCAAATTTCATTGTCTATAAAGTTCTGTTGGAACACAGCCACACCCTTTCGTTTACGTAGTGTCTAGGGCTGCTTTATAGCTACATCATCAAGAGTTGAGACCATATGGTCTGCAAAACCTAAAATATTTACTGTCTGGCCCTTTACAGAAAACATTTGCTGACCTCTGCCTTACCGTCTGTTTCTAGAGCAGCCATTTTCACTGAGGTGCGAATGACTGATAACAGCCCAAGCTGACTCCCTTTTACCCTTCAGAAGAACATTTGGATTGCAGTGAGGGGTGGGGGAGTTTATGATAGAGAAAAGGCCTGGAGACTTAAATGTCGGGGGGGGGGGGGGTGGATTTCTGGCAACAGCCCTGGGTTATGGGAGATGTTTCAGAGCAGGGAACTTATCCAGAATCCTGATGCTGTGCCAGCTGTCAGAGGTTCTCAGCAGGTGGTATCTACACTGCAGATGGAATGAGGCGTTTTTATCACAGTTACAAAGGAGAATTCGCTTTTCCTCTATCTCCCAAGTCTGCTCACAAGCAGGATGTTACTTGCCTCCCCTACTTGGCAATAATGCGGTTGTCATTTTGATTACCCTTGTGCTTCACAATAAAAGTAGCAACAAGTATCCCACCTCAAAAAAGTTATTTAAAATTCCAGCTGCTGACGGAATTATACCTTTTGGTTACAAAGGGTAATTTGTGTTCACCACACGACTCGATCAGCACTCTTAGTTGAAAATGACAGAAACCCAGCTCAGATTGGTTTAAGCAGAAAGGGAATTTATGGACTCGTGTGAATGGAAAGTCCTGAGGTGGTATTGGCTTCAGGCATGGCTGGATCCAGGCATTGGAGAAGTGAGCTCCTCAGTCTGGCTCTCAGCTCTGCTTCATTCTGGGTTGATTTCAGCCTTGGACAGGCTTTCCATAAGGCCCAGCTGCCTGGCTGGTGTCTTACCCATCAGGTCTTACCCAGCAATCCAAGCAGAAACACAACAATTCTTCCCACAGTTCCAGCAAAAGTTCCAGGGCTAGTGCCTATGGATTCTGATTAACTTGGCTGAGGTCACATGCTCACTCCTGACTAATCCTGGTGTCCAGAGCTGTGTGTATTCACATTAGTCGGGCTGGGCTATGTGCTGCATGAGATAACAGTGAGGCAGAGACCGTCCAAAAGGATAACCAGGGGAGGCTCTCACTAGAAAAGGGGGCTGGAAGATGGGCAGGCAAAACAACAGCCATCTGTTATTCAGCCATAACTTGAAAAGTCCTTAAAACACGCATAAATAATAAATGGACACGCAGAAGGCTTCAAACCGTGGTAGGGCTAGGGTCATTGATACATCAGAAAACAAGAAAGGTTGACCTCAACCTCCAGGACCCTTTGCACCTGGTGCCCTGGCTTCGGCCCCTCAGAGACCCTGACCTTGCCCCTGGCTGTCGCCCTCCAGAACCTGAAGCGGGTGGCGGAAGTGTGGATGGACGAGTTCGCCGAGCACATCTACCAGCGCCGGCCGGAGTACCGCCACCTCTCCGCGGGGGACGTAGCCGCCCAGAAAAAGCTCCGCAGCTCCCTGAACTGCAAGAGTTTCAAGTGGTTTATGACCAAGATCGCCTGGGACCTGCCCAAATTCTACCCGCCCGTGGAGCCCCCGGCGCGGCTTGGGGAGAGGTGAGTCTCGAGGGCAGGCCAACTGCACGGTTGGGACCCGGTGCGAAGTGCACATGCGAACCCCAATTCCAAGACAGAAAAAGTGCCGGTAAAGGTATACGATGTGAAATTTGTTCCTTTCTTTCCTGGTCTCTGTCTAGCCTTGTCATCGTGGGTTTTTATTTGCTGTTTAATGATCTAAGTAGAGAAAAAGTAAAACTGTAAGTCGTTAGCATGACGTTTACCACTCATCTTCATATTTTAAATGCACACGGGGCGGCACGTAACCGACGTGCAGAACTGGTGACGTTTCACCGTCCGTGTTTCAAACCTTGAACATGCGTGTGTGTTTCTTACCAGACAGTGGAGACACTGCACGGCACGAACGCAGTTGGTCTTGTTTTACTTACAAACAGCGCATACTTCCCGGGGCTCACTGGTGCGTGAGGAGGAGCTGAAGGAAAGGAACCGTGGGTGATCCTCCGCTTCCCTTTCCTTCCGTGTTGTCATCTGTCGCTTAGGTGGTTGGCTAGTCCAGAAAAGTAGCACGTGTGAAGGAGGACGGAACAGAGCTCCTGGGTCCGCCAAAGCAGGTTCTGTGGGAAAGCGTGGCCTCTCAGACCCGCCAGCCAGCCCCTCACTCAGCCGCAGACGTCGCACACTCGCTTCGAGTCTGGCTGAACTCCCCACGCACGAGACCCCCAGAGTTCTGTGCTTGTGGGGGGGGGGTGTCGCAGATGCCGCGTGCAACACTGCAGAAAGGAACCGTGGGTGCTGGCATGGCACGTGTCACCTCTGCTCACAGGGGCGCTCCGCTGTCCCATCAGATTTACTTACAGGTTCCAAGATGAAATTATTCCAGAGTTTAAGACAGCTACAGCAGAGCGTAAACCAAACACAGGCCCTTCTGACCCAGGGGCCCTGGGTGACCTCCGGCGTCACACGCCCATGAAGCTGGTCCTGCTGGGGGAGGCAGCCGGCCAGCCTTCCTTACCAGGGAAGAAGCGCTCTGTCCCTGGCTCCTGGCTCCTGGGTCTCCGAGCTGAAAGGACCCACTCACATGTACATGGATATATTGTGGTTTAGGGAGAGGGAGTTGCAGGTGACAAAGTCCAATTTAAAGTGGCCCGCTGTTGTGAGTGCGGCTAACCGTAGAGCAGTCTAGCCCTTCACCCTCCCAGCCAGGTGTGCGTTCTTCCCAGCACACCACCCATCTCATGAGACCACCGCTGTTCTTTGGATCCTGCCATTCACCTGCCCTAACGGCAGGGTCCAAGACTGACCCTACAGCAGAGATGTCACGCACCCTTTCTAGGGTCGTTTTCAAGGTGTGGTCCCTGGATCACGTGGAATGGGGTTGAAATTTGATTCCTGGACCTCTTGGATCAACTCCTCTGGGGATGGGGCCAGGGAGTCCTCCTTTTAGCGCACCCTCACCTCCAGGCCCCACCCGCCCTGAGTCGCTGCACACTCTGAGACGAGCAGGGTTTCACGGAGCTCCTCTCCGAGGACGGAGCATTCTTTTATCAAGGTGCTCAAGGCACTGCCGCCAGCCAGGGGTTCAGGGCTCAGCCCGTCTGGTATCTCTGCCTTGGTTCCTCCTTCCGCCCCCCGCAGGGGCCCCGGTGGGCGCCTTGAGATGCCTCACTGGCCCACTCTTCCCCCTCTTTCTCCTCCAGATTCCGTAATGTGGGCACAGGACTGTGTGTAGACACAAAGCACGGGGCCGTGGGCTCCCTGCTGCGGCTGGAGAGCTGTGTCCGGGGCCGCGGAGAGGCCGCCTGGAGCAACATGCAGGTAAGGGCCACTCCCGGGGCCAGCTGCCCGGCTCTCTGTACGCCTGTGGGGCCTGCTGGGCTGAAAGGGAGGGGCCGCGGGCCACACTAAGTGACAAGAGCCGGCCCAGAGGATGAGTTATCAAAGCTTCCAAACACCTTGGAAAGGGGAACCCTCCACACTGCAATAAAACCCTCAGCCTGGCCTGTTGGTTACAGATGATACACACATGGTCCAACTGGCCTCCAACAAAAGGAGTTATTGGTTCATGTCACTGAAGAGTCTAGATGATGTCATTGGGATCTCTCCAGAGTCTGAGCTCTGCTTTCCTCTCTGTGGCTTCATTCGTAACCTGGCTCTTCCCTCTGGTGGCAGGTGTGACCCCCGCAGCAAAGGCTTCCAGCCCCACAGTGAGAAGGCATGACCCTTCCAGCAGCTCTGGGAAGCCCCGGGGCTCCCACATGTTGGCTTTCCTGAGCCAGTCACAGTGGGGATGCGAGACAGTCCTTATGTTGATCAAGCCTGGGTCACATGCTCACTTCTGGAGCCTGGGGAAGGATCAGCCCCACCTGAAGGAGCGGGATGGGGGAGAGGGGGTTGAGTCCCCAAGGGATCATTCCCAAGAGATGTTATCAGAAGAATGAAGAGTGCGAGCCAGCCTTGGCCAAGACCATGATATGCCTAGGACTTATTCAAAGTAAGGAGGAGTGTGGGTGGAGTTCTAACAAGATTCAGCACGAATTGGTAATTGTTGAAGCCGGGCAATGGGAACAGGTGTGGTAAATATATTCTTTTTCTGGATCTGTATATTTAAAAATTTCCATAATTACAAAAATCAACAACAACAACAACAACAAACCCCCTAGCTTTGCCATCCCTGTCACGCTGTTCCTGTGCGTACAGGTGTTCACCTTCACCTGGAGAGAAGACATGCGGCCTGGCGACCCCCAGCACACCAAGAAGTTCTGCTTCGATGCCATCTCTCACACCAGCCCAGTCACCCTCTACGACTGCCACGGCATGAAGGGCAACCAGCTGTGGAAGTACCGCAAAGTAAGGCGGGATATGGGGGCGGGGGGTGGGGCAGGGGGGTCGGGCAACCTGATCGATTTCCCAAAACAAAGGAAAAAAGAAAGCAGCAACATGACACCTCACCCCTTCCCGCAGTGCCCACTCACTCATGCACGTGTTCCACAAACCTACCATGCCTGACTTTCCAAACATTCAAGAGAAACCAGAAATCCAAATTTTAATGTGAAATCTAGAATCTTAAACATTAGCAATGGAATCCATTAAAACAAAAAAACAAAAAAACCTTGAGAGCTGATGGAATCTGACTGGAGACAGGCAGAACTTAGGGCCCAGGCCTGGGAGTGGCAGGCTGCACGGCTGCCCACACTGCAGGGGGCGCGCCTCAGGCACATGGCCACAGCAGCTGCAGGGGAGGCGGGCCCAGGAGGAGAGCCAGACAGCCCTGCGAGTGCCTGGCCGCCTGGCCGCTCACTGCCTCAGCGCCCCGCCGCTGCGCGCTGCTGCGCGTATCCCCAGCACTGCCTGGCTGACCCTCTCCGTGTCTTACAGGACAGGACCCTGTACCATCCGGTCAGCAGCAGCTGCATGGACTGCAGTGAAAGCGACCACAGGATCTTCATGAATGCCTGCGATCCTTCCTCTCCCACCCAGCAGTGGCTGTTCGAACACACCAACTCAACGGTCTTGGAAAAATTCAATAGGAACTGAGCCCACACATCCCCTCGGCAGGCATGGCCGGGTCCTCCCTGGCACTCACTGCAGACTTCCTCTCCCGAGGGAGGCAGGGCTTCCGCGGCCACTGTGGTATAAAGGTGCTGGCCAACCTGTTCGGGGCGAAGAGGGCTCTCGACGCTGGACCAAGGTGTCTACCTGGTCCTTGAGGCCTGAGTTGTGGGGGTGGCGTGGAAGCTGACCCCCACGAGAATGCAGAGACCGCTCTGACCCCTGATGGCATCATGGAAATCCAGGAGGGCCTTTCCAGCTTTGTCATTATGTTCCCTTGAGCATATGCAGGAGAAATGCCAGGGCAGCCACAGGCCACCCAAAAATGAGTCCTACAAAGTCACCTGGCCTTCAGATGGCTCACACATGATGGTCATTTAGAAAGAGGCAAATCGCCTGTTCGGGCCACTTTTAGTACTATGGCCACCCAACTGCAGCAGAGGAGAAGGAAAGAAGTCTTTCTCGGGATCACTGGTTTTAGTCTGTCCAGCTTCTGTTCTCTGTCACAGCCCCAGGTGACACAGCTGATGGCCATACTGGGGGCCCTCAGAGTTTAGTATTGAACACTGGCCAGCTGCCAGGCCTAGGGTCAGAAGCTGGGCCCTCAGATGTTCCTTTGTTGCTGTGGACATACGGGATGTCTTCCCGTGCTCTCTGGGTACTTGAAATGCCCATTTTAGGGCCCTCCAGGCACGAGGATAGCCCAGCCAGCAGCTTTTCAGGACTGTGTTTCAGATGGCCTTGGGCCCTTGGAAAAGGCTTAGTAGGAATCTCCATACTAGAAATTCTGGCTGAACTTCGACCGGTGCTTCCATCGCTTTAGTCTCTCTCTTTCTCTCTCGCTTGCTTGTGTGTGCGTGCGCTCTCTCTCTCTCTCTCTCTCTCGCTCTCTCTCGCTCTCTCGCTCTCTCTCTCGCTTGCTCTGTCTCTCTTCTGGCAATTACCTGCCTCAAGAGTGGTATGAAGTGTTCACCTCACAAAGTCTGGAGGCCTCCAGGGTGGACCATGGCCAAGATGCCTAGCCTCTGACCTCATCACGGTTCTAGTTCTCATGTAGAATGCTAGAATAGAGAACTCTATAATTTGATCACGAACTAGAATGCCACATAGGATTCTGGTATTCTAGCATCCAATATGGATTTCTAGAATGTTGTGTATAAAGGAGCCAACCAGGTACAATACAATCAAGGCAGCCTCCAGCCTAGAGACAATGTGAAATCCCAGGCTGGTGGTATTTGGGGGAGGTAGGGGGCTGGGTCCATCAGCTCCTACCAGAGGCCTTGGTATGACATGGTCCTCAACACAGACCAGAAGCCCCGCAACCTCCCACCATCATCACAGCTGCAGTGAAGAAAACCTAATGTCCCAGGAACAGATGCATACCCACTCCATGCCAGTTCTGCCTGTTTACCTTTTGCTTTGTTAATTATGTGTCAGACTCCCAGAGGGCTCCCAAACTAATAGGAAGCATTTCTGTAACCAGCCTGCCACCCACTGGTTCTAAAATGGAAATCGCATTCTACAACCTATGGCTTCTATTAGCTAGCCCAGGAAATACTTGAAATCGGTATTCCAATTAGAGTTGGGTCTCTCGATTGTGTCATTTATCAATTAAATAGCTGAGACATAAATCTGGGAACAGAGCCACAAATCTGCCTTTGAGATGCTGGCTGATCTCAAGGCCATCAGTGATCTGGGGGGATGAGCACTCCCAGCCACAACCCCTGATTAAGCATGCAGCTGGCAAAGCATCACTTCCACTTCTGCCCTTGCACAAGCCCCTGCTCTGGCCACCTGTCTGCAGGAGAGGCGGCCCCTGTGCTTGCAAAGCTCACTTATCGAGCCCTAGAGTCTTTTCCAAATGAGTGTTAGATCTTTAGACGTGGCCCTCGACAGGAAGGAGTCCAAAGATGAGGCCCCTTCCTGAATCTAGGTTAACAAGACTGTTGCTGTTTGGAGAGTCATGTTAGGATTCATTATCAGAGAGCAATGCAGCATCATTAAAATAAAAACTGTGCCTTTTAAAAAGAAAAAAAATGCAAATGTACAGCAAATCCCTAAACTTGAACCATTTCCTAGTGCCTTGCTAGACAAATATAAGGGGGGAGGCATTTTTGGTGACGTGTATGGTTCCTACTGGATGCGTGTGTGTTTGTTAATGTCCAATTTCAAGCAGGAGACGTTGGGCCTAGAGTAGGGCCTGAAGTGGAGGTGCCCAAGGGCAAAGGCCAGCTGTTCTCGTTCTTGTCGGTGACACTCCAGATTAGAAGGGCAGCTGGACAGCTCGTTTAGTCTGGCATAGAAGGGCCTCGGCAGCCCCTGGGAGAGGGCCCCATTTGGGAGCCATGCCTGTAGTCCCCCATTGCAGCCCCCAGACAGTACAGAGCACTGGCTGGATTTCCAGGTGGCCGCACTCCAAGCGGGTGATGGTATTCTCGGCATGACCAGGACTCATGTGGAAACCAGGAGCAACAGCAAGCAGCCCTCAGCCTTCTCCTCTCTTATCTTTTGGGTCTCCTTTTGAGTCTGGTTTCCCACACTCAGCAAGGACGGGCAGGTCCTCAGCACTCTGACATCTGTCATTGCTAAGCCCACATCTGTAGGTGCTGGCAGTTGACAAAGTGTGTTATAGGAGATGGAAGGAGATAAGTTCATTGCTTAGCTGACCAACTGGCTGATTGTAAATACTGTCCACTCATTGTTCTGGCCTCATCTTTGAAATCCAGCTGCCTCAAGGATTCAGGTTCCTGCTCACACCCCCAGCTGATGCCCAAATAAAATAGCCAGGAGCCCATGGAGAGGCTGTCATCCAGGTAAGGGGTAAGAATGTGAACCCCTTTATCTCTAAAACCTTTATCCTGAGCATGAAGTCACAAAACAAAGGAGTGGCTAGAAAGTATTACTGTGTGACCCACCAGCAGCCTTTCCAAAGGGGACTCCAGAAACAGTTCAGCATACAAAGAGCATCTTTCCTGTGAGTACAAGGCCTTTGAAGGTGGCTACATGTGCAAGCACATGTGTGAAAAGTCATCCCACCTTCTGCTTCCAGTTGGAGCTTTTAACTTTTAAAACAGTCCAGGAACTGTCAGTTCTCCCCGTTAGGGAAAAATAGCTCAGAGGCAGAAGGGGCTACATCTGTAGAAGAGATCTGACAGTAGACATGACATTAGGTCCAGAGGAGAAAGCAGTTCTTATTGAAGATGGGGCATGTGCATTCCCAAAGTCTGCATTATATTCACTTTTCAAATCTCCTACCTGTTAATTTCTTTTTCTTCTTAAGAAATAGGTGATGTCCTTGAAAATGGCTTCACCTTTCTGTGTATCTCCATTTTCCTAATCTCGGGAGTCTCACAAGAGGGGCAAAGCACTTTACAGTAGAAACGGAGACATCTGGAGCCCTTGCTTCAGTGATTCTTACTTTGTACAGATTGGATGATCTCATGATTCATATGCGGCGGTGCATTTTTAATGTTTTCTGAAGATTTCTAAATGTGAGAGAGGGGCAAGGAGTGCAGTTCTGTTCTGGATTTTTTTTTTTTTTCTGCTTTTAACTGATGCCCTTTGTGAAAATCCAAGTTATATTTTGGTTCAAACTTGATCTTGAGCCAAGGCCCACTGCCACTTACATTCCACGTCGCAAGATCCTCTTAACATTCTCTCCCAAAGTGGCTTTGACTCAGCCATACGAGACAGCAGGATCGGGCTCCTGTTCTGTTTGGTCTTGAAGACAGGTCGGAGACTACAGGCAGGGACTATTTGAGAAGTCAGACCGAGATTCCATAGAGAAAGCTCAAGACCCAACCTGTCTTCTCCTGCCTGGAAGAGTGAGCCTTTGTGAAGAACCAACTTACATGTACAATTGTGATTGTGATTGTGGTTGAGTAAACCTCCAGACTTTCTCTAACGTGGTCTCTGGTTTATTCCTGGTCATGCGCCATTCTTCTTTTTCATTATTCCCCACGTGTTCCCTGAGCACCTACTCGGTACCCAGGCCCTCTGCTGGGAACTGAACAATTCCCAACAGCCTTCCTTCTAGGGAGAAAGCTAACCAGGACGATTTCAGATGTGAGTAGGGCTATGAAGGATATAAGCACACGATATTTTAAGAGACTGGGGTGGAAATCAACATCAGATAGGATGGTCAGGGCATGCCTCTCTGTGACTTGAAGGAGTGTGAGCGAAGAGGCAGGTATGGAGCTAAGAGCTAAGTATGGGTGAGAGAGTTCCAGGCGAAAAGAACAGCTAGTGCAAAGCCCCTGAGGCCGGAAGATGTTCCGATGTTGGAGGCACAGAAAGAGAGTGAGGTCACAGAGTTAGGCAGGGTGGCCCACAGAGGGATTTACAGACTACACCCGAAGTGAAAGGTTTCAGGAGGGCAATGAATATATGAAATAAGCTTAGCTCATTTCTGATGTTCACCCATCAGCCAGCCACAAGTCCCTACTTACCAAAACATTTTGATGCTTTGGAGTGTTGGATTTGTTTAATACCATGTGGTGGAAAGAGCACTGGCTGGCCGGCTCTGCAAGGCTCGGTGAGATCTTGTGCAAATCCCACCCACTATCTAGGCCTTGAGTTTTCTGCAGTAAACTAAGTTTTTGGAGGATGCTTCCAGCTCCACCTGTGGTCCTGTGGTTGCGTCTTGGTGTGAGGCTGCAGGTGACCATGAGCATAAGCTGCCCACCGGTGCTGTGCTGTCACTCAGGGCCCACCAGAGGGCGCTGTGGGCCACACCTTGGAGAAGGCTGATCAACCGAAAGGGGGGATTTTTTGTTCATGGGCCACTTGGCAGGTTTAAGCCCAGGGAGGTTCAATATTTTCTTCTTTTAACGTCCACTGTTTTTCGAAAAATCTTTTACCACCCATGAATAACATAATTTTCTTCTAAGAATTTTGATGGTTTCTTTTAAAAGATTAAATTATTTTACTAGGAAAAAACGACGAGGAGAGGGAAGAACATTCCAGGTGTCGGGGACAGTGTATGCAAAGACGTTATGGAGGAAGACGACAGATTTGAAGGTCAGTGAGGCTGGAGCAGAGAGGAAGAGAAAGCGGAGACGAGAAGTAGAAGGCAGGCAGAAGCCAGACCCTGGGAGGCCGTGTTCAGGAGTGTCTGACTTTATTTTTAAAGCAGTAGGAATCATTAGAGTGTTTTACCCTGGGCAGAGTGAGAGCATCAGATGTGCCCTTGGCTGATGTCTAGAGCTGGGAATGACTTGCCCAAGGAGCTGGGCACATAGTAGGCACCCAGGGCATACAGAATGAGAAACAGATCCAGGGCAACTAGCGCTCAGTGCCTCCTCAAAGTCACTGACCGTGGGAGGAAAGGTCCGTCGTCCCTAGCAGGTGGGAGGACGGGGGAATATGACATTCCTCATCCGTTTAGCTGCTCGTCCTTCAAACCCACAAGAGGAGTAGAAGCCAAGGTATCTACAGCATTATGCTGGTGGTAGCAGAAACTGATTTAGAGAACTTGGCAATTTGCTCAGTTTTGAATTCTCTTTTTCTATGTTTTTCATCGGGATGGGGGCTTTGAGGCTCCTAGTAAGGGATCAATAAGTATTTAATGAATGGACAAATATAGTTTGAATAATATAGTTTCAGATTACACTTTCAGCCTTTTCCCCCTCCACGCGCAGCCCACAGACCGTCTTCTGATAGAGTGCTTCCACATTGTCATATGCCGCATGCCCCTGCGAAAGTCCCCTCCCCTCCCTAGGCCTCAGATTCTCCATATGACAATGGGGAAAGGGACCAAATGAGATAATGGTCCGCCTGGACGTTTATAGTGCTACAAGTCTTACATCTAGTATTTTGCGGTGGCCTTGCTCTTGTTAAGGATTTCTTTTCCAAGCTCAGAGAGAGCATGGGAGTGAGGCACCCCATCCCCCCCCACCCTCCACCCCCCCCCGCTCTGGTTCTCTTGGTGTCTCCCACCCCAGGGCTTCAGAGCTTTTGCTGAAGTAGGTCCAGGATTTAGTATCCAAAGCTGCTTTCCTGCAGCTGCTCACAGCTCTGCTAACCTCTGGCCTCAGGCAGCTGCCTCCTGTTTTGTTCACCCTGGGCCGCCTGGCTTGGCAATACCTGGGCTCCATGGTGGTTCCCCGGGGCAGCCTGCAGTTCTTGCCCTGAGGTCTTACTTGATTCAATGCGGGCAGGGCAAGGGCCCTTGACGCACTCATATTCACATACACAATGCCAGAGAAACAAAAGACCACGCGGTGAACCCTCAGAAAAAGCAGGTTTCTTAGCAACTTTACAGTCTTTGTTCACGAGCTACTTTGAACTGAAGTAACGTCTGATCTCCTGCCAGCTCCTGCCTGGGCATGGGGAGAAGGGAATGGCGGGTCTGCCTTTGCTGGAGCTTGGAGCTAAGCTTCCCTACCATTGCTCTGTATTTATATGGATGATTAATTCGTTAACACTGAACTCATGGCCAATAGCATTCTAAACAACAACGCAATGAAACCTAGCACCTACACGTTCTCCACGAGGCACATTTGGTGCCTAGGAACACTGGACAGCACCTCGGCACTATGCTTGGGGGCCATTTCAAACCAAAATCACCAACAAAAAGCACAGTATGAAAAACGCAGCACTAAATAGACCACACACACACACACACACACACACACACACACACGCTTGTGTACAGCATGAGAGCTGAACTGACCTCAGCTGGGAACATGAATGTTGGGCAACTCAAATTTTCGGCCACTCAGCACGTGCACACGTCCACGAGTGACCTCAAAGGTGCCACCAGTATTTGTTTTGAGGTACAGATACATTTTAATGAGTTGGCATTATCGTATAATCGCATAGTCCCGCAGCTGCTGGGAACTGCTAATCTGTCTCACTGACAGACAAAATCAGTGAAGAATGAGAATCTTTTAATTACTATCTTATTCATTCGTTTGTTTATTTAATGTCTTTCTTCTCCACTTAACTTCTGGAGGACAAGGCTCTTTCTCTTTTGCCCCCATTTTACCCCCAACTCTTAGCAGAAACTGTTGAGCTGCCAAAAACCAATCACTCCCCTCTGGAATTTTAGTTTTATAAAAATTATTGGTAATTTTTATTATTTATGTCACCATTAGCTATATATTCAGTAAGGCCAAAATAAACAGCTTTCCAGGGCTGACTTTTCCTGCCCAAACTCATGAAAGACTGATTACACATCAAGCATTGTTAATTTTTTCATGGGCATTAGAATTTGCCCATGATGCAAATAATTATGTGCAGTCTCCTAGTACCCGCTGAATTATTCCATGTAAAAGTTTACTCGGTGATCTAGCGTTAAAGAAAGGAGTGGAGGGGCTAAGTGACCTTTTGCTTTCCCATGACAGAATTTACACAGCCCCACTTCCATACATAACTGGTTTCCGAAAATGTGACTAATGTCAAAAGTACAAAAGTCAAACAACGAATTTATTCTGTCAACAGGGCACATCTGTTCCGGGGGAATAAAAAATGGTATAACATTTCCAATTATAACTGCATTTTGAGACACAATCTTTGATGATATATTTTCTACTTTCCTAATCTTCAATTTGATTCTTTCCTTCACTAATCAAAACACAGGGTTTAAGAACATCTAGGAGAAGCTAGAGATTCATCCCTTTCAACAAATCTAATGATTTCTCTTTGTATCAATTATAAAGTTAATGATATACATACTTCCTTTCTTGAGATACAACTTACCCATTTAAAGTGTACAGTGTTCTTAGTATATTTACAAGGTTGTACACCCATCACTGCTTCCAGAATTTTTGTCCCTCCAGATAGAAACCTTGTACCTATTAGCAGTTACTCCCTACCCCAACCTCCCTTTCTGCCTTATAGTCAGTCCCTCAGCTGCTGGTAACTGCTAATCTGTCTCTATGGACTTGCTCTGTCTAGACATTTCACATAAATGGAATTATATTATATGTGGCCTTTGTGTCTGGCTTTCATTTAGCATAATATTTTCAAGGTTCATCTATATCGTGGCATGCATCAGTACTTCCTTTTTATTACAGAATAATATTCCATTGTCAGACTACACCACATTTTGTTTATCCATCAGCTGATGGACATTTGGATTGTTTCCACCTTTTGTCTATTATAAATAATCCTGCCGTGAGCATTCATACACAAGTTTTTATGTGGATGTATGTTTTCATTTCTCTTGGATAGATGCCCAAGAGTGGAATCATTAGGTCATACGGGAACTCTATGTTTAACATTTCGAGGAACTGCTAAACTGTGTCCCAACATGGCTGCACCATTTTTGCATTCCTGCCAGTACTATGTGTGTTTTAATTTCTCCACATCCTCACCTATTCTTGCTATTATTTTCTGTCTTAGTGACTATAGCCATCGTAATGGGCATGAAGTAATATCTCATTGTGGTTTTGACCTACGTTTCCCTAACAATTAGTGATGCTGAGCACTTTTTCATGTGCTTATTGCCCATTCGTATATCTTCTTTGGAGAAATATCTATCAAACCCTTTGACCACTTTTTAATTGGCTTACTTGTCTTTTTATTATTGATTGTAAGGTTTTATTATATATTCTGAATACAAGTCCCTTTTCAGATATGATTTGCAAACATTTTCTTCCATTCTGTAGGCAGCGTTTCACTTTCTTGATATACACATATTTCCTTTTTTAATTTTTATATATTATTTTTTCAATTATAGTTGACATTTATATTATAGTTGACAATTTATATTAGTTTCAGGTGTACAACACAGTGATTACTTATATAATTTATGAAGTGATCTCTCCCATAAATTCAGTACCCGTTTGACATCATACATAGTTATTACAATACTACTGGCTATATTCCCCATGCTATACTCTACATCCTCATGACTATTTTTACATAAATTTGTTACCACTACTACTGGTACTTTCATTTTTCTGTTCACACAACTTTGTTAAGATGCAATAAAATAAGTACTTTACTAATCTTCGCTGTGCAGATGGATGTGGAGGCTGCCTGTGTGGAAACTGAACAATTGGCCGATAAACAGTACCACCCTGCCGTATTGCAGTATGTCTTCTTCCCTAACATGCAGAAATCTGAACTTGGGTACCATGGGAAGTTTAGGATGTCAGCATGAAATGGATGAAATAGCTACTGTTTATTGAGCACTTACTAAGTGCAAGACACTATGCTAAGTGCTTTACATTGCCACATCAATCTTTGTAATAGCCCTGTATGAGGAGTACTATTATCATCCCATTTTACAGATGAATGGAGTTTACAAACTGAGGCTCATTTAGCTCTAAGGAAGATGTCAGTCATCCTACAGCTAGTCAGGTGGCAGAGCTGGGATGCAAACCAAGTGCTTCTGAGTCCAGAGCCTTTGCTGTTATCCACAGTGCCAACAGCTACAATGCCAGTCAACTGCCAGGCTGCAGACCGGGGCCACGCCAGAGGAAGCTTTCACAGGTGCTCAGGGGAAGGAGGAAAAGAAGGAGAATGTTTTGGGTTTTTCATAAAGCTGAATTTATTCCATTTAAATGACCATCCTTTATTCTGAGGTCCTTCCTACTTTGGTATTCCATATTTCCTACTTAATAACAGTACCAAATGATAGTATTTTTCTTAGTATTATAAAAAGAAATATAGGCATATATCTAAAATATCCAAATAGGGAAACAAGCTTATAAAATTCAAATTCTCCCTACTTACCTTTGACCTGCAGTCCGCAGTGCCTACCATAGAAGCAACAACAATTACTAGTTTCCCATGTATCCTTAATATGTGTGTATATGTATGTATATATAATTTTTAAGAAATACAAATGGCATTTATAATCTACACATACTGCTTTGTATCTTTTTTCAACTTAAGAAATACCTTGGTATAGTTGGCTATATTTAAATTAATTATTTTTTAAACGTTCACTGAGTCCCTACTTAGCTAGCCACCAGAGTTGGAGAACTGGTGTGGTATGCACCAGAGCCACAGCAACAAACAAGACAGATGTGGTCCCCGCCTTCATGGACCTTCTATTGTAATGGGAGAGACAGTCACACGACAATAATGATAATAATAAAGTAGAATAATTGCATGTTGTGGTGAATGCTAGTAAAAAAAAAAAAAAGACACTGAATAGAGACTAGTGAGGGGCAGGAGTTGAAGAGACTCTCTAGGGAGGTGACATTTAAATTAAGACTTGAAGGATGGAGCGAGCCATGGGAGGAACAGGCGGAACGACATTCCAGGCAGAGGGAACTGCAAATGCAAAGACCGGAGGTAAGAAGGAGGTTGACTTATTTGAGGAACTTAAGGAAGAAAACAGAGGCAAAGAGATGGCAGGGGCAATGTCAGAATGAACTGGGAAGCTGGCGAGAGGCTTAAAGGTGTGTGTGGCATGGTCTGGTTCGTGTAGATCCTCCATAGGGACCAGCCCAGAGGCTAGTGAAGCACTTCAAGCAAAAGATGATGGCGGCCAGGGCTGGGCTGCTGGCTCTGAGAAATGAAGCAAGGTGGACAGATTCTAACCATCTTTCGGAAGTAGAAGAAAGTGTTTCGATGATGGGCCAGATCGGAGTCGGATGAGAGGGAGAATCAAGGGTGGTACAGGTTGTACAGTTTATGGATTCAGGTGTCACAGAAGGTTTTAACTTGCTCATCTTGGTCAGCAGCACCTCTAGAGCATTCCAAGCAAGAGCTGAATGTTGCTATCTGGAGCTCAGAGAAGGAGGACTCAGCTAGAATGAAAAAGTTACAAGTTATTGACCTCGTTTTAAATATCTGGGGGTAGGTTTGGGTGTGGAAAAGAATGTTACAGTTACTGACTCGAGATGCCCATTTTAAAACCTAGCTTATAAATCTTATTATTTTATTACAAATCTAGTAAAAATAAGAACAATCACTTATTTGTTCTTTGATTAGTGTTGAATTAATTCTTAAATTTAGATTTAATCTACCTTAAACATGTCAACTTACAGCCTGAATTAATCAAATTTCCTTAGACATTTCAAACTACAGTTACAAATCTAAGGTACCTGGTTTTCTCAAACACTTTAAATGCCTAATAGGGCAGACTTATGAATCTAAAAAGCAAAATCTTTCTAAGCACTTAAGCAACTGTTGTAAATTAATTACCTAAACATAAATGTAGTGAATTGGATTCTCTTGGCCATTTCAAAAATCTTAAATCCAACACCACGAAGAACAAGAGTCACAGAAGCTTCTCTCCTAAATCCATTTCTTCATTATTTGAATATTTATATTGCCTTTCTGGAGTTACAGATTTACTCCCCCAGCAAACAGATCAGAATTCTTTCCAAATATTGCCATTTGGAACCAATCTACATAATTTGGAGAAAGCTTATGATAAAGCATTCCTCGAAGACTACAAAACTGTACGTAAAGGATAGTTAAAAGCATGTATCCCTGCCCCCCAAAAATATAGAGACTGGGAATATTAGTCTGAGTCTAATTAGAAGAGAGAAACCACACAATAATTTGAACAAGAAAAGAGTAATATAAAGTTGTATTAACTATAATAGGGGACTGCAGCAATGAGGCATTGCCTAGTAAGAAGAGAACTATAAAGAACACAGGCATAGCAAACATAAGGAGCAGCCTGAGGTAGAGCACCTGAGGAAACAGCCCCCTATCTCTCTCCCCTGCCTACCCCAGGACTGGTGCCAGGGGAAGTTGGTGCTGAAGAAGCTGTATGTAGTGCAATAGCCTGATGCTGGATGCAAATGCTGTTTGAAAAAATATTTAAGCGCAAGATTTATGTGGGAAATGTAGAGCTCTTATCCATGGCAATCAGCTTTGGAACCAGCATCACACACTGCCTTGTACAGATACCCAGCTGTTTCCTATGTATATGTCCGAGCTCCCTGCTAGAAGATATTCTCTTTTAAGGCAAGGATTATGTTTCATCTCCTCCTGTGGCCAACCCTGAAATAAGTATACACAATATGTTCAATAATTTACTTTTGAGTATATGAACTCTGAAGGAGGAATACTAATAAACTGTGCCTTTTTCCATTAACTTTTCACTCTATTTTTTCCCTTCTAAAAAAGCAATAAACATTTATTGGAGAATATGCAAGGTAGACCAAAAGGAGAAAAATATCAACCATACTTCTACTGCCCAGAAAATAACTACTATTAGTTCTTTGTATATTTATTTACAAATAGTTTTTTTTTTAAAACATAGATGTATATCATATCTCAAATGCAATTTTATGTCCTCTAAATTTTTACATAAAGCATTTCTCCAACTCACCAACTCTTTGTTGAAGAGTCAATGCTGAATTATTATATATAGAAAATGTTTACATTGATATTTAAACTACTTTTATTGAAAACATCATGACTGCAAAATCTCTCATTATGAAGACGTAAGTTACTTAACTACTTCTTCCCCTGTGGAAGTTTTAGGTTATTTATCTTATTATAAATAATCCCATAATATACATTGCTGAGTTTAAATTTTTCTCTGATAGGTCAGTTTCCTAAAATGGCTGTCCCACAGGTGAAATTACTAGGCTAAAAGGTGCAGATACGGTTAGGGCCACTAAGGAAAATTTAAGATCGCAGGGTATTGCTTCTAAACACGGGAACTGGTAGCTTTCCCTTTTTCAACAGGTAGGAACCAGAAGCCTCTTTAATGCCACCTAGTACCACCAAAATAGGCACCTGTGCTCAAATAACACTCCTAGGCCCTTCCACGCTCCTCCCCTCAAGAAAAATGCTACCCAGCGCTGAATGATTGCATGACTGCATGACCCTAGGCCAGTTCCTTCTTCGGCCCTCATTTGTCCCAAGGTGCTCAACGGAAAGGTGGACTAACTAGTGGTGCTAGACTATAGGATTTCCCTATCGGCTCTTCTGAGTGTGTGTGACGCCCTCAGACGTTGAACCCCAAGCTCAGGAGCGTGGCAGGGCGCGGTCACCTCGCGGGTAGACCCGGAGCCTTAAAGCAATAGAAGCTACAGCTTACAGACCCCCAGGGAGCCCAAGACACCACAAGCTCTTCCCCAAACCGAGATTGTCCCTCGGTCCTCCACCCCCGGCCTTTTCTCCATCTCCTCCGCAGGCCCTCCTCTTCCCCGCGGTTCATCTAGTCCACCCTTCAGGCCGTATCCCGACTCGCGATCCTTCTCAGCGGAGAGGTCGCCCAAGCCTCTGGGGGTTTCCTTCCGCTCCCCTCCTCTTTCGCGGTGCAAGCCAATCCCAGTTTCCACAGTCTGGGGTCTCCACCACACTCAAGCATCCAACCTTGCAAGACCCGCCATCAAACCCCCATCATCTCCTCTGCACATTTTTCCACATATCTATACGGGTTTGTCTTCTGTCTTTCCCGCCATGCCTGGCTTTCTGGAGAGTTTCACCCACCCTGCCTGCCACCGGTCGGCGGGTCCTCTGGCTCGGGTCCCTCCGTTTTACCAGTCTGGTCCTCTCGTAACAGCGCCTCTCTCCCCTTTAGGTCCCTCGTCATATGCCCCTCCCTATGTCGGCCCCTCTGCGCCCCCGCCCACGTCTGTACTTCTGTCCGTCCCGATGTAATCCTCCGTTGCCGGAGTCTGGCCTTCCGTCCTACCAGGCCCCTGGTCACCATCTCTCTCCAGGCTTGGAGTGTTGCGGCCCCATTTCCCTCCCTCTACATGGGAACTCTTCCCTCTACCACTTTCTCTACTTTGAACCCATCCCAGCAGAGTCCAGGAAGTAGCCAGGCGCCGGGGAATGGCGGCGGTGGGGCCCAATGGAGAGCGCCAGCGGTGGCAGCGGCCCCACCCAGGGAGCAAATGCTACCAATGGGCGCGCAGAGGCGGGACTTCCGCTGTCCCGCGGAGGGCGGGGGGAGCGAACTGTTGTGGTGCCGAGCGTTGGGCGGGCGGCGGCCGGGTGGCCCAGGGGCTGCCGCGGGACTCGGGGCGCAGCCGAGCGGCTGCAGGGGTGGGGCGGGCCGGACGCGCCGCGGGGCCCGGACGCCGCGGGTTCGAGGCCGGGCCCCGCGCGGGGAGGCCGCGCCACCCCAGGGGAGCTGCCCGGCGGTGAGTTTGCCCAGCAGCCGAAAGAAGGCGGGAGCCGGCAGGGGCCCTCGAAACCCGCCGGCAAGCCGGGCCCGGAGTCCCCGGGGGGCGGCCGCTGCCTAGGACGCCCTCCCGGACGCCCCCGCCGAAGGGTCACGGTTCTGGGCCCCCGGCAAAAGGCGCCTCCGGTGGACCCCCGGCGGGGCCCTGCGAGCCGCGGGCGCCAACTCCGGGGCCTCGAGCGGGGAGGGAAGGGGCTTTCCAGAGACGCGGGGCCGGAGCCGAAGGAGCCGGAGCGCGGCGCAGCGGCGCGGGGCCTCCCGGGCGCGGGGCAGTGCGGCGCCTTGTCTGGAGACGAACTCCGGGACCCTCGGGGCCGGGGGTCTCAGTGACCTGCCCCGCGGGGAGCGCGGCGCGGACTGGCTTACAGAGGACCCTCCCCCCGAGGGCCGGCCCGGGGCGGGGAGATGAACGGCTTTAGCACGGAGGAGGACAGCCGCGAAGGGCCCCCGCCGCCCCCGCCGCCGCTCCGGGCTACGGCCAGAGCTGCTGCCTCATCGAGGACGGCGAGCGCTGCGTCCGGCCCGCGGGCAACGCCTCCTTCAGCAAGAGGGTCCAGAAGAGCATCTCGCAGAAGAAACTCAAGCTAGACATCGACAAGAGCGTAAGTCCCCCTGCCCCGGCTGGGCCCCGGCGCCCGGCTGCTCCCCGCCGCGGTCCCGGGACTGCGGGCGGGACTCCCCGCCCTGGGCCTCGCCGCCTTTTATCTGCTGACTGAGGAGTTGGACGAGAGATTTCCAAGGCCGCTTCGGCGCTGACATCCTCTCACTAGGATTCTGCCCAAATCCGAGAGGTTGGGCGGGGGGCTTCGAGGACCCTCCCAGCCTGGGAAGAAGGACAACAGTTTTTAGCTCTTTTCGTTGGTTTAGGTGTTGGAGCAGGGAGGGGTTAGTTAATTGTGTTGACCCACGAAGGAGCAAGTATTAGGAAGGGGGGGTGGTGATGAGATCCGGCTCTTCAACTTCTCTTCCCTATTGGAACCCTCTTATCCTTCAGAAGAGGCAAGGTGGCTTCTACTTCTCTGCCGCGGCCTCAGCTTCTGCACAGGGTCACCGAGCTCTCTGCTTCGCAGGCCGCTGTGGGGAAATGGGTTTTCAAGCATATGGCAGAAAAAAAAAGGCTAAGACCAGGTCTTTTGAGTTGGTTCTTGCCGCCCAAGTGACTGGAAGGAAGAACGTCAATTTTCTTAGGGGTAATTCTTTAGAAATGCCCAGAAGGAGGGAGTTTTAAATTTGAATAGACTTGCCCTGTGTTTAGTGCCGAACTATAGGAAAACTTTTCCTTTGTGATTTCACCTTTTCTAGTTAACAATTCTAAAGATGTGCCTATTGTCAACTAATTAAGAACTTCTTAGTTTGACATCTGTTGCTGGAAGCCTTAAGTGCCTGCCTCATGATTAGAAATTGGAAATAAGTTAAGGGGATATCGAATATTCAGGTAGACCAGCTAAGAGCTTAGGTGGTTAACCATCCATTCTCTTGTAGAACCAAAATTTTTCCATTGTTGGAGAGATTGCTTGTTAAACTGAAAGGATGCTCAGTTTTCCTCTTCTGATTTTACAGTTGAAACTGAGGCCCAGAAATAGGAAGTGACAGCGTCAAAATCATACAGCACCTAAGAGGCTGGTTAATTTCTTAAGCTCACTATTTCCAAGCCCCATGCATAACCCTCTGTTAAATAAGAAATCTTCCTTCCCTTTCTTCCAGGCTCTTCCCTCCCACCCCCAACTTTTTAGAAGTTAATTATAATACATTTGCAACTCTTGAATGGAAAGATGCTATTTTAAAATGGTTGGGGGCGAGTTCATGGCTTTCTTACTACGAATCTCTATGAATGAATGAATGCATGCATGCATGCATGCATGAATGAAATTCATCTGAGAGCACTAGCTAGGTGGTCTGGATAGGACACATGTTGAAGTGAAACGCTAAATTCTAAGACAGCAATGGATTCATCCTCTTGAAAACACTGCCTACCTTCTGTGTAGGTTGTTGGGAGCCTTTATATGAGCAGCTTATATTAGTTATATTTTCCAGTCTTTAAAAAAAAGAAATTTCCAATTCTTTTAAATCCTTGTATGCCATCACATCTGAACAATTGTGCTGCTATAATGGGGGCTTCATTTACCCAGCGACCCCACTGGAAAACCTGTGTTTGGCTATGTTAATTGCTTCATACACACTGTCTGGAAGAGAGGCAGCCTAAGCCTGGCACTAGAGTTCCCGAAAGATAATGCTTCTAAAGGAGGAGGGTTTAGAGGTGGAATCACTCAAAATTTGTTTCAAGACAGTGTTGTAGAGTCATTATTTCTGAAAGGGATTCTATTTCATTCTCACAGGCTTGGGCAGGAATTCAATTCTAAGTAAATGCTGTGTTACAAGAATTTTTAGCTGTTGTAGAAAATGAAACAGAAAAAATAAACACTAGAGCCTTTGCTACTACCCTCCTTCCTCTCTACGCCCTCCCAAAGGCTGCTAAGCTCTGAAATCTCTGAAAACCAGTATGTACTTGAAAATGGTTAAGTAGAAATAATGACTATTTACTTTGTAAGAGGGTCTAGCAGAGAACCTTTTTAAATAATAGCACCAAAAATCCAACTTAGGCAGTTTAACTAATTTCATGTAGACATTGGCAGTATTCTGTAATTTATTAAGGTTATACATGCTTTCACACTTTCCTCCAATTAACATAGTTCAGCTTTTTTTCCTGGAGAAAAGTGGAAGTTAAGAATAGTGTAAGGAAAATGTTGGGTAGTAAAGAACACGTGCCAGGAGTCAGAAGGCTTGGATGACCTTGGCCAGGTCATTTCTCTACCCCGGGTGGCTTCAGTTTATCCCTCTGGAAAATGAGATTGGGGCCAGTGAGGTCGCACTGGTGATTGCTAAGTTCTGTACATCTAGAATTCCATTATTCTGGTGTCCTGAGTTGAAATCTCCCATGCACAGCCTTAGGAATTCACTTGTTCCGCTTGTTCTTCTACCAAGTTTGTCACCCTGTGAATTTGAGGAGCAGTTCATCTCTGAGCATTTACACGTGGAACTGTCTCACATGAGGGCCAGTTTCCTGTCTGTGAAGTAGAGTATGCCGTGAGTGTGCCCTCTTTCCTGATGAAAGCATGTCCAGTAGTATATATATCAATTAGGTGGGGTCTTTGAGACAGCGACACGTGCTGTGTCGGAAAGTCCATTGACAGAGTCAGATCTGCCAAAGCTGTCCCAATTTGTAACATACAGAAATGGTGATTTTTCCTGACTGCTTTTAGATGCAAGGGATGCGTATTTCAATGCCACAGCATTTACTGAGCACCTGCTCCCTGCAAGGCACCATCACAGTGTAAAAACTATTCATAACTCACTAATCTAACCACATGAGAGTAATTCTTCTGAATAAAAAACAGTTTTAATTATTATCTCCATGAAAAGGCCTGAATTAATCGATGCTGGTTTGTTATCAGCTTACTTTTATCTTTAAGAATATAAGGAATAAAATCAAATTCAGAAGCCTCTCAAAACATTTGTGCAACATCTGTTTCAGTGTCAACAGCCTCAAGTCATTTACACAGGTATTCGTGTTTCTGTTAGGTTTTTCAGTGGTTCCTCCAGCCAACATGGTACCTACATTCTTAAAAACATATTCTTCACCTCTCAGCTGCTGTTGCTGCCTTACTATTCTGCCTGCAGCCTGTATTAGAAAATCAGCAGTACTATCCAGGTTCTTCTATGTAGTTCTACCTTGTGAGAATTTCTGCATTTCTTTTCACTTCTCTTTGCGAGATAATAGAAGAATTGGAACTTGATGCACAAAAAAGTATTTCAGAGAGTTGTCATCCAATAGTTATACCTGTTATCAATTTAAAAATAGTGTGTCCCATATACCATTACCACAGTCCGTTTCCTGCTTTTCTCCTCCCTGAGGCAATGCATTTCCAGCCCACTGTAAGTCTTGACTCCTAAGGTCTGAAAATGTCCTATCACTCCTGCCTTAGAAGCCTTGGGGAACTTCGTCTTGTCTGAAGGAAAGTCAGCACTGTTCTGATATGCACTGCACCCCCACCAAATTAGTCATCTCTACCTAATACTGTCCAACCTGGGCCTCCTCACTCATGCCTTCTGTCATCCTCATCTGAAACACTAAGTCGTGGCTCATCTTTCTATCCGAATACTTGCTGTCTACCTCCAGATCCTCCCTTCCAGTAAAGGACTCCACCCTGACTCTCTCTGCCACAGAGATCTCTCCTTGCTGAATCCTGACCATTGTCTCTCGGCGGGGACTTGGTTATTCAGTGTGAGGCTAGTGTCGTCTTTGTGGGTTTCTTGTTCTGCAACTCAGTAACAAACTCCTGGAAATGATGGCCTGCACCATGCTCTTCCTTCTCTCTCTCCAGCCTTGGTCAAGGAGAGAAGCCCATTAGTGTGACAGATACCTATCACTCTTTCCGGGAATTGGCAAGTCTGACTTTAATTTGCTTCCTATTATCAGGTCAGGCACCTGTATATCTGCGATTTCCACAAAAATTTCATCCAGAGTGTACGAAATAAAAGGAAGAGGAAGACAAGTGATGATGGCGGAGATTCTCCTGAGCACGACACTGACATTCCTGAGGTAACGGTCAAAAAAATCAGCTTAAGGAAGCTGGAAGAAGGGATTCTAATCTGATCCTTGCCTCTGGCCTGCTTTTAGTGCTAAGAAGTAATGTTAGTCCCTTGGTTTTACTGTGAGAGCTAAAAGCTTTAGAAATCAGCTGGTCTGACTACCCTGTCATTTTACAATCAGGCACGGAGACCCAGGGTCACACGTACAGTTTGGGGGCTCCAGTCCAGTGCCCTTTTCAGGAGTTTCATGAGGCCTTTCTTCAAGAAAACCCTGACAAATGCTTAAATGCAACCACAATGTCAATTATTTAAAACTTTGTTATTATCTTTGAAGTTGGAGACTGAGTTTGCATGGTTTGGGGGAGGTTACTTCCCCTATTTTCTGGTCTGCAAAATGAAGATATAAGTCGTCAGTTCATTTCAGCTCTGATTTTCTGTCACCGTCTGATTCCTGGTCCAGGCTCGTTCCCAAGGATCCATTCCAAAACAGTCATACTGGAGCAGGGGTTCTCAGCCCTGGCTCTGCTAACATCGGGGGCCAGATAACTCTTTGTCGCGGGTGCCGTCCAGTGCGTTGTAGGTGTTTAGCAGCATCCCTGGATTCTACCCACTAAATGCCAGTCACACTCCCCTGGGTCAAGACAATCAAAAAATGGCTCCAGACAGTGCCAGATGTCCTCTAGGGGGCAAAATTGTCCTTGTTGAGAACCACTGCACCAGACGATGAGACCTAGGCTTCTCAAACCAGAAAACCACCTTTCCTTCAAGGTGCCAGTGTCTATTAAGTAAGGTACAGGAAGGAATATTGGATTTTCTTTCTATTTAAATTGTTTTTCACTTAAGACTCAGCAAAGAAGAACCATTTGTAATGTACATTGAATATTTGACACATGAATATTTCATAAGGCAATTGCCTGTTAGCACTTAAAGTGAAAATGACTGTAGGGATAGAAAGAGTAGGCAGGTCTTTGTCTACAGTTGTGGAAGAAACCTTTGAAAGTATGGTCCTTTCCTTTGGCCCCTCCCTGTGTCCCCTTTGCTAGCATTGGTTTAATATATTTTTCTATTGCCTTTAGTATTATTATTATTATATAAAGAAAGGGATATATTCGATTTCTAAATGCATCCCCCCCCCAAAAAAAAAGAAGAAAAAGAAAAAGATTTGAGGAATGTTTTGAAAAGAACGAAGGACTTTGGTCCCTCATATTGATCATTCATTTTGTTTTTAAGTGCTCTCCACCTGCCTGAAGCAAGAACATCTCTTTTAGAGGCAGGTAAAAGCAGCCCAACTTTCTGGGCCTTCAATGTTTCATGACTATGCAGCTTTCCTCTCTTCCTGTGTTAGAAGAAAAAGGGGGGTTTCCTTTCCCCTCTGTTATCCAGTCATCTGCAGAGACCCTGACCCTAACCTGCTGATTTGTACACTTGCCACAGAAGCTTTTGAGTTTTCTCTAGAGGGCTGTTAAGGATTCTAATATCTAAGGCCAAGTCTAGGAAAGAACTATTTGAGAATAACAGTACCTCCCATTGTCCTTCATACCCTTTTATCCACTCTGCTGCTGAGCTCTGGCCTGTCTTCCTCCAGGACGTGTGTCTGGTTTTACCTTTGCTATTCATGCTTGGTGTAACCCTCTAGCATGAGCACCCCTCCAAAGCTCCACTTCATTATCACACTTCCAGATCATTGCTACAGCATCTCCCTCTGTCCCCCCCCCATCAGTCTTCCCTACAAACCACCACTAGACCCATCTTCCTGGAACATCACCTTCCACCACCTATGATAGCTCCTTCTGTTCTTTGAGACATGCTACCATCCAGCCTCACCTTTTAAACCCATCAGGATTGCCTGTGACCCTCTAGCCCATCTGTTTATCTCATGGCTTTCTTTGCTCGTCATCTTCTCTCTTTCCCTACTCTTGCTCTGTTTCTCACTGCCTTTCTAACCCCTGCCTCTCCTTAGCTCAAGCTTCACTGCCTCCTCCAGCCAGTGTTATTTGTGTCCTCCCAGCCAGTGATTAGTCCTCAGTGGACCATTTCTAAGACTTCTGTATAGTCCTCTCCATCCCCACCCTTACCTAATATAGTGCTAGGCACATAGTGGGTTCTTGGTAGGTTGTGGCTGGTCAGGTGATGGATAATGTGTTTCTCCTCTTCCCTCCAGGTTGATCTGTTCCAGCTGCAGGTGAACACTCTACGGCGTTATAAACGGCACTACAAATTGCAGACCAGACCAGGCTTCAATAAGGCCCAGTTAGCAGAAGTAGGTAGACAAAATAGCACTCTAAAAAGAGAAAGCCAGCATTGTGCTTCCAATGGTAGCCTTGATTCTCCCTACTGCTACGTGTGCCTGTGGATCATAATCCTCTCCAAAGCTCTGAAAGCAACTTTCTGTTCCCTCTTTTGCACAACTTAGAACCCCGTAGCTGTAGACCTGGAAAGCTCTTTTTCCATGAAAGAAACCATGGCACAGAGAGAGGAAAGGACTTGCTTAAAATCACCCAGCAAGTCTGTAGTAGAATTGAGCCCGGAATTTCAGAACTCCTGATTCTAGAGTCCCGAGGGTTCTTTTGTTGTTTGTTTATTTGAATCTTGGTTTGTGAGATTCTTTATAGACATGGACCTTTCTGCGTATCATTAGGTGTGTCCATTAATCATCCCCAAACCTTCCCTCATATTCTATGGGAGCTACTTTTCTTTGTTTGTTTGTTTGTTTGTTTTTCCTTGATTTTCTCTACATCATTTTGGTAATGGAAGTATTTATTATAATGAATGGAGCCCAAGAAAGTTTTCTCCTGCCCTGAGTTCTTAACAGCTTGTAGGGGAGAAACTGCTCCATTAGCCATTATTTGAATATACTAACCTCCTGGCTGGATACTTCTGTCCTGTTGGCGTTTGTGTGGGTACCCACTCTTCCCTCTTTTCTTAAAGTGTTTTTCTGCCTATTGCAGAACATTTGGAAAATAGAGAAAGGAAAAATACAGTCCTATCATCCAGAGAGAACCATTCGGTAGTTCTCGTTCCCCAGCTCTTTCCACGTGTCCTAGTCATTCACTTTATTCAGAGGCTTCCTTACAGGCTCACGCCCCCACCGGTGTTTGGTCTTTAGAGGTTTCTTGCTGATATATTATTTTTTATGAAACCTCTCCTTCACCAGCATCCAGATCAATCATAGGAGCACACAAGCCTTTCCTACTTTAAGATTGCATTACCCATGTGCCACTATTCACTGCTGGTGGCTGGAGCAGGATGAGGTGGGGCCAGAGGAGATGTGCATTCTTGGGACTTGTAATAAAGCGAAGTATCAGGAATATAGAGCAAATGATGAATTTTTCTTCAAATCTGATGTCTTTCAAGATGAATTCTTGGGTCACACACCTACATCTGTTCAACTGGCTGTTCATTTGACATAATTTTTTTTTAAAGACACCTTGCCCAGTTCCAGGGCCTGGGAGGTTATGGTAGCAGCTGGCCAACCAGAGCAGTCCTGGTCTCTCCCTCTGTGGGGATGACCTTGAGATCATGCCATGAGGACAGTTGACTACCACTGAAATGTGACTGCACCTTGCCAGTGCCGTGGGCTAAAGTCCCACTTTTGGGAGCCTGGAAACCAAATCACCTAAGCCCTGGGGAAAGGAGAGCAGTGTGAGTGCTGCAGCTCACACTGCAGCGGGGACCACTGCAGTGGCCATAACCCCCTCCTCAGCTCTGGCAGCAATGTCTAGTTCCTTTTTTGCATAGTTTAGAATTCATGGCCCTGATATATACATGTTTTTTTCTGTTTTTTTTCCCTGCCATGTAGACTGTCAGTCGACACTTCAGGAACATACCTGTGAATGAAAAAGAAACCCTCGCCTACTTCATCTACATGGTGAAGAGTAACAAGAGTAGACTGGACCAGAAATCAGAGGGCAGCAAGCAGCTTGAGTGAGGATGAAGCACATCTTCCACGAATGAAGTGTAATGCTTAATGCACAGGTGATATCTGCTACATTTAAGCCCATACATATTTTTAAGTTTTATTGTAAATAAAAAAGTTTGAATGATAAATACTGTAAATCTTTTTGATCAAGAGAATCTTATTCTCCTGATTCAGCATGTGTATACAAAGACTTTCTTTTAAGGCAACTATTTGGCTGATAAGATCATAAAAAGATTTAAAGAAAAACTGTATATTGCAGCATTCAAGAAAGCATTAAGTCAGTTCTACTGGAAATGTGGGATAACAAATATTTTGCTAGTCACCTTGTATTCCCACACTGCCACGTGTGAGAGGTAGCCCTGGAATAGCAACGGGGTATAGATAATGGTGGAGGTGCATGAGCAGACCCTGGTGTGCTGGGGCTATAGATGCCCTGCCTTACTGCCAGCTTTGTCGTTTGTCAGCAAATCCATTTGACCCTGGCCCTCTTCACTGGCCCTGTGCCTTGCATAGAGCAGGCACTCTATCAGTATTTGTTGGCTAATTGAGCTGTCACTGGCAGTGCCAGCCTTGTAACATCTGCTTCACACCTCTAGTTAATGAGACCTCTGCCATTTCTGTGGTTCACCACGTAAATTCTAGAGTGTGGAGGATATCCTGATGCACCAACAAGAGGTTTCACATCACATGAAGACTTTGGGGCAGTCAAGTGCGAAGCTGTATTTGTGGAGGTTCCAGAAACACGGATACAGACCCTTACAGGAGTCGCAGCCCTTTGCACACCCCTCTATGCTTCACTCTGAGGGCAAGTTATATATCATGACTTCAGCCATTCTCCTGGGCTATAAATGCTTTGGCAAACAGAATACTTAGTGGTTTGGGGCTCATATTTTCACAAGTACTAATCCAGAGTTCACAACCACCAAGAAAGCTGCCAGGGTCCATGTGATTTCTGCTCAGAAGTCCAGCTCTGGGATAGAAAGTCTGACTGGCCTTGTCACCCTAGGCTCGGGGATCAACAGCAAATCATGGGTTTGAACAACAAAGGTCAGTGCCATCTGATCCTCATTTTTGCGAGCAATTTGGCTCCCTTTTAAGGGGAAAGATTGCTAAAATGAATTTTTTTTAAGTATTAATAATTACCTGATTTTTTTATGTTCAAAACTCTGCTTCCTCAATCTAATTATATCACAGCCAAAGTATCCTTTGAAAACAAAGCTTTATATACAAAAGTCTGCTTTTCCAGAATTTTCTAATCAGTGTGTTGCGGGGCAGAGGGCGTGGTTAGAGAATGGGAGAAAAAGTGAAGGAAAGGACTTAGATGCTAATTTCTGACCATCTTGACATATCCTGTGGTCAAAAGTATAATTTTCTTACTCAGTTTTAATTCTGAGTTCTTTCTTAAGCCTTAAATACTAAAAAGGAGCAGTGGACAGCCTGGCCTGGCAGAGAGTTTTAATGTCTCATAGATGGCTTAATCTGAGCATTGATACATAGAAGTCAGAATGAAAATCCGCATTGAGCAGGTTTGTGGATTCAGTTCTGTGGAGAAGGTACCATGCTTTCTGTGGGCTGGGGACAGGGCCACCACTCTTACTAAAACACAGTGTTCCATTGCAGCGAAGCTTTCACATGTTCAAAGTGCATGTCTAGCAGATTGCAGCCTTTTTACATATGTATAAATGAATGTATATAGAACATTCTCTAGACTATGAGGGGTCTTATTTTAATACACCTGACTGTGGGTGGCACATCAGGGTGCTCTCTGAGTGTTTTAGTCATTCAGATCCAGTATGTATTTAAAGATTGTCTCACTATTTATAGCTGAAGGATGTTGGTGTTTAGGCATCAAGAAGGCTCCAAGGTTGTGGCTTATCTAGGTTTTTTTTTCTGAGAGGCTGAATTAGAAAGGCTTTGAAGGCATCAGACACCTTCACCTGTCAGGGGGCATGTTTTCTCACTAGGCTGGGGTTTGGGAGTAGCTGGGGCCTGCAGGTTAAGGCATTGGTAACCTGCTCTCTGGCAATGTCCCTGCCTTACTGAGAAAGAAGATGTATCTTTCTGGAGTTTAAACCAAAATGATGGATGTGTAGGTCATGTCACCGTTTCTCTAATAGCAAATCTGTTTTCCCAGTTGAGACAGACAGCAGTACATTTCTGTACAAGAATATGTGGTGTTAGGATCCATCTGTTCAAGAATGTCTGTAAGAATGCTTTTGTTCCAAAGTGAAGCCTGGGGAAACTTTCTACCTTCAGCAGGATGCTCTGCGCACTTGACTCCCATGCCATCTCTCCTCTAAAGAGAGCTACCTTTGGAAAGTGGAGGTTGTGAGTATATTTTCCATCTTTGAAAACACGTTAAGGTGTGAGAAAAGACAGCTATCTGAACTTACGTTTCTCCTGTGTGCAGAAATCTGTTCTTTCATCAAACCACTAAACCACTTGCCTTAGTCTCTTCTGCAGTTTCCCATGGCTTGATCTGTGGGCAGGAGACTACTGCCTGTTAGAAATGACTGGGCCCTCCGAAGCAACTGGGTCTGGCTTCAGGGAGCAGTGGGGTTTGGGAAGAGCAGTGTTCATCCTGGCTGCCTGCATTTTTACGCCACCTGCCAAGGACTATTCGCTTCTCTCCACCTGTAATGTTGCAACATTGCCTTCTCTCTTCTCGGTGCTCCTGGGCAAAACTGGAATTTGAAATAGAACTGGCATTGCCTTCTTAAAGAGTATGGTTCCTGCCTCAGTTCTGGCTTGGTCTGGTTCTTTCATATGCCCTGAAGGATATCACATGGAAATGTCAATATCCTGCCATTCATGTTGCTTCATTTTAAAGTTTCGAAAAAACAAATGGACAAACTTCTTATTTCAACAAACAAACTCTTAGGTTGGCAACAGCACATGAAAAAGATCATAACCGAATCCCATGAAAGACTGAAAGCAAAGGAGTCAAGACCAGTGTGGTAAAATGAAGAGGAGTTTCACTTATGTGTTACAACCGCCAAGTTGTTAGATGCTCCTATCGTAGCTAAATGTTCACTACTAGCCGTCCAGAGAACAGATATTAATTGTTTGCAACTGGAATGTTGCATCTAACGTTGGCATTTCAGCTATTTATTTTGCAGGAACTTTTTTGTTAACATTCTACAAGACATTGCCTGCCTGGTGGGAAGGAGGTGGGAGAGGAAGCTTACTCTAGGGACAGCCTACTGAAACAGGCTGTCCCAGCACCGAGTCATTGCTTCATGGAAATCATCTGAAGTCTCAGTCATTTCAGTGACAAGAGTTGGGAACGGCCTTTTAAATCATCCAGTCTCCCCACAGGTGCTGACATTCTTCCTACAACCATCCTCTCAAGGGTTTGAGTAGTCTGGGCTTAAACACCTCTGAGGACAGAGAACTCACTACCTCCTAGGGGTATCTGGTTCTACCTTGGTAAACCTCTGGCATTTCTATGTTCTCTGTAACTTCCATCCCAGTCTTCGCCCAATGGGGCCACATGGAACAAGCTGTTTATCTTGACCAAGGACCTAGTTGCTGGCAGTGTCCCAGGGCATAGCAGTTGTCCTTTGAAAAAGAAAAGCTAGAAAATAGACACTTTGGTGTCCTGATTGTCCCCACCACCCCGACCTCTTGAGTATTGGTGCATTTAGTTTCCTGTTGGAGAATGTTGAGAAACCCATCAGCCTGGTTGTTCTTGCTGAAGCTGATGGAGGTGGCCAGGGGAGGCAGGGTTGCTCTTGGCCTGCTTTAAAAAAAAAAAAAAAAAAAAAAAACCAAGACAGGAGGCCTTAGTTCTGTGCTTGTCCCACAAAAATAATGCCCAGTATCACTTGGAAAAGCTTTAGCTAGAAAATTTCAAAATATTGCTCTGTGTGGAGTTTAAAGATTCCTTAAGATTCCTACAATTACTTCACATACTCTTTACTGAGAAAACTTGGGAACTTGGGGGAGTAGGGGAAACACATGTCTCGACTCAGAGAAGTGCCGTATTTTCATGCTGGGAAGCCCTATAAAGTTGCTGTTGTCCAATTCATTTTTAGAGATTGGGAAACTAAAATTCAAATGACTTCCCTGAGTCCACACAGTATTACCTGGACTAACCTCTCACCCTGGTGAGCTGTCCTCAGGTTCTTGAGACCTTGCAACTGATCAGGGGTTCCCAAGACTAACCTGCAGAATTCAAGGTTGAGTGAATGATTAGGAAAGCAGTCAGTTGAATTTTGCAATACAAATGGGAGAGGCGAACAGAACTAGCCTATAATTTAAGACCAGGGTTCAAAAGTCCTGGTGGGAAATGTAGTGCTGTCCTAGAATCTAAATTCTCATGAAGTGGCTTTGCTCTGTGATCTGTTGGTCAGACTTCTGCCTTTCAGGTGGTTCTAGGAGCTCATGTGATTCAGTTGGCCCTGACTCAGACAGACTCAGCACTGTGGCCTTGTGATTCGCAGCCTCCCAACCCGTTACTGAGGTAGGCAGTTGAACTAAAGAACAGGTGAGCTCGAGATCATGCCCTGGGAAGCATGGTGCTTTAGGGGTGCCTTTTTATTCTTTTCATTTTATTACAGACTGTTTCCAAGTTTACGGCTAGGAAGGGTAAAGGTGATCTGATGTTTTCAGGTGGAATCCAGACTGGGGCGAAGTGAGACCTTTTCTTAAGGTAGAAATGTCTACATTGAGTTATTTCATCTAGCTTGCATCTTAAAATACAAACGCTTCGGTTGCTTCCACTTAATGAACACATCTTTGCCAATGACAGGGTTTAACAGGATCCCTGTTTTACATTTCTATTATCCATTACGCCCATCAGAGTGTTTTGAGGGTGTGGGTTTGGTGTTTTTTGTTTTTGTTTTTGTTCTCGTTTTGTAACTGCCTTATTGAAAAGCAAGTGCCCTTCCATTCCAGGCCTCCTCATATTGTACATGTTTCCTGCCAAACTTGGGGGATCATTTGTATTTTAATTTTGTAATCTATGGCTCTGTACTGTTGAAAGGCTCTCAATTCTGTGGGGTCTCCTTAGTAATGTATGTGACTTTTCATGTTGCAATATCACACAGATGGGACGGCCCAACTTTTGCTCTTAATAAACGATCTGAATGAGTAACAAGAGACACACATGGTTCTCTTTGAATGTCCTCGTGGAACTGGGCACTTTCACTTTCTCCTTTGGCCCCTGGCTGTGTAGTACAATGATTGATGACAGCGGTCTCTCCTCCTGGCTCTAAGTACTAACACCTTCACTCCCTGTTCAGTCTCAGTGAACAGAACAGTTTAGATCATGGAAGTTTGGACACTGGTTCCTGTCCTGCTCTGCCACTCCCTCACGTGGAAGGAGACTGACTGGGGTCTCGTGGCCTGAGTCTGGAGCCTGAATGCTGCATAGTGTACCAGACACCCTGTGCAAACAGCTTCACTCTCTGGGTCTTCAGTGATCATCCACCTATAAAATGAGAGTCCTAAGTAAACCAGATGGAGAATTGCAAATTGAAATGATTGCAGGGGCCGTGCTGCAAACCAGAAAACTCAGATCCCTTCTAAGGGCAGCTGCTACTAAGCTCCAGCCCATTTTTGCCATGTGGGAATGCCAGCTCCATGTGGCCAGGTCTTTGCAATTTGATAAGAGAAGCTGGAAGTATAGACCTTTATGTAAATATCCCAATGTTTAAATGTCTCAAAAATTTATTTTTAACAGTGTGGGACTGGTGTTTCTTCACCTACAATAAACCTTGATATTTAAAATTGGCCCATCATCTGAATGCTTGTTAGAAATCTCTGTCCCCCGCCCACCTTGCTAAGGTCTACTGAATCAGAATCTGCATTTTAACAAAGTTCCCAGGCTTGATGGGGTTATCTGGCTGAGCTTTATTGGTGGAGGTCTCTGAGGCCCAACGGGATGAAGCCCTTTGTCCAGCCAAGCCTCAGACTCAGGTCTTTTACTTCAAATCTGTCACTAGTGCCACTAAGCACACCTCTGTCCTCAGCAGAATGAAAGTGAAGAAATGCAATAAATTTTTTTCATATTAACTAGAAGTAATAGGTGCTACTTCTAAAGTTATAGACAGCGCCAAAATTTACAAAGTGCCCTTCCTCCCCCCCTCACCCTCTCCTACTCCACTCCTTTATCAGTAGTGTAGAGCTGACTTCAGGAGGCGTTTGGAGACAAGGAGGGTGAGAGTCTTGGCTCTCAATGGGGATTCCTGATGGATCGTTGCTGAAGGATGCCATCATTTAGGTCCCGGAGTTCGTTTCCTTCAGAAAGCAAAGGGAGTTCCAGTTTTCATAGCATGGTGCTGCTTCTTCTGAAGTATAACAAATAGTTCCTTCTGCTCCTCTCCTCATTCTTTTATATCTAACCATCGAGGTCTGTCTGCTGTCCTCTAACCCCTCACACACTGAACCTCGAAGAGATGCTTTGTCCCCAAGCCTTTCCCAAGCTGGCTGACCCCTCCTGGGGTCAACCTCCTTTGAGGATCACAGACATCAGTTGTGATGGAAGGATGACCCCACATCTTAATGTATCGGAGGTTTCACTCTTTTTTAAAAACGCCTTTAAAATATTGAATATTAGATCATCTGCGGCCCAACATTTTTGAAAGTATGGCACTTGCCACCCCACCCTTCAGAATCTCCTAAGAACTCTATTACAATGTCACTTCCTGGGATCCCGTCCCAGAGTCTCAGAATGGAAAGCTCAGGGGCTGGATTCTAGGAATACAATTTTATTTTCCCCAGGTAAGACTCAAGCAAGAAAAGTGCGGAAGCACTAACCTGGTCCAGAAGTTTTCTAGCGCAACAGCTTCCACCTCATCTGGATACCAGTTATAAGTTCTCAGTGAGATCGACTAAAGAAGATCTCGAGTGGGGCCCAGGAAACTATATTTACAAAATCCGGGGAATTTGTATGCACATCCAGGTTTAGAAAGCCCTGAGTCCAGCCCCCTAAGACCCAGGGAAGGAAAGGAGCTATGCTCAACCTCAGACAGCTCAGAAGTGTCAGAGCCTGAGCAATACAGTGATGTGTACAGCCACAAGGACATTATTAAGTCAAATCATTCAAAGGGATGATTTTCAGTCTGCATAAAATGGGAATGAAAATAATCCACAGTTCTTAGCACAATGCCTGGCATGTGGGAGGACACATATAATGTCTGAATTGAATCTTCCACTTAACAGTTTTTTAGTTTTATAAGGACCTTTCCTATCCGGAAACAGTAATAAGTGCAGTATGCATGCCAGACAACATGCTACTAGTTTTACATTTTGCATTGATTCATTCAATCTTGTGAAGTAGGAACAGATATTAACTCCAATTTACAGAGGTGTAAATGCAGAGAGGCTGAAGAACTTGCCCAAGAGACAATGAGAGCTAGAGGCACTCCTGGGATTGGATCATCTGGTCCCAGGGACACTTGTCAACTCCTCTGTCAAAGAACTCATGAATGCCACGCTTTGAAGTGGTGCAGCCACAACAGTTACCCTTGTCCCCATCAACTAGATTTACTAAACTTTAATGAGGGATTCCTAGAAGTCACTAAGACTCCAGGTAGGAAATTTAATAGGTTTTATTAGAGGTTAACAAGGCACATCCAACTTTCCAGCCAGGTTTTAAGTTCCTAGAGCTGAACGGAGATTAACAAGCCCAGGAGGTGTAAAGGCACCTGCGTGATTTAATGGGGTTAATGAAACTGTCAGAGGTTGGCCGAGAGGGACAGAGCTGGAGCATGCCACTGTTAACAAGTCAATGGCTGAGGTCAACAGACATTTATTAAACAGCTGAAGCTTGCCCTGTCCTGCCCTGGCTCCACAAGGGTAGCAAATAAGAGGAGGCCACAGTCAACCTGCCAACCATGCTTAGTCCTGGTTGCTAAGGTTTGAAGTTTTACTTTCTCTCTGCTTCTCTGATATTGTCTAAATTGTTTATAATGGGGCCGAACTATTTTCACTAAATCTGGAAAATAACAAAGCAATTTTTTTAAGAGTCCTCAAAGCACATACTCCCTGCTCACATAGTTTGAGTTACATATTCCTAAAACTTTAGAAAACAGAGAAGTAAAAACAACAGTAATACAATCTTAACTTTGGGCAGCACTTTATTGTAAAGAGCCATCACCCATTATCTCCATGGGTTGTCACATACTGTGAAATAGTGATACACATGTCACACAAGTCAGTGGGGAAGCCAAAGCAAATCATCATGTTTAGCCTCCCAGATTGGTGCTGTTTTTCACTGAGGACTTACTTTGTGATGGGTTCAATGTTAAGCACATCACATGCCTTATGAGCCTATGAAATGAGCTCAGTTATTCTCTCTATATTATAGACAAGGAAACAGGAGTTTAGAAGATGAAATGGCTTGTCCAAGTTACCCAAAAGCGGCAGGGATGAGAGCCAAACAAAGGTCTGTCTGACCCCAGAATCCACTGTGCCCTGCTGCCTACTAACAGGATAAGCTAATATTTCATAGGAGTATGAGATATTTAGAACAGTGATGAACTGGAAACAACCTATATATCAAATAATAGGAGATTGGTTTTAAAAGGATAATACTTTTATATACTTATAATAATTATCTATAAATTATATATTATAATAAAATATATAATTTTATATAAGTATATTTCAAAATCAAAATAATATTTAATGATGGACATTCATATCAGTTTATAAATACTAGATATGTATATATGTATACATGAGTATATACAATGTGGATATACATAGTTATATATGATATACACACATACTATATGTATACACAAACACACATACCTATTTGTGACTATAGCCATATCTGTAGGCATATCAAAGCATCTATTTACCATCTCCATATATAGCCGTATTATAGTTGTACCTATAGGATTCAGAGTAAGGATGAAATAGGAAGAGAAAGGCTTTCTGAAAATCAAGGGAGCTTCCTGGAGAAGAGGCTTCTAAGCAGGCCCTTGAAGGAATGTAAGGTTACTCAAGAGACGAAGGGTGAGGGGAAATCCAGTCCAGAGCAGAAAGCCTCAGTTGCCAGAGAGAGGGGCTTGGACTTGGGAGTCACATAACCTGCTATTATTAAAAACAAAACCAAACAACAAAATGTCAAGAAAGTGTATGAATGTCTGCTGTGTGCCAGGTACCTGAGGGAATCTGGAAATGGACTGTTCCCAGGAGGCAGGAGTTTCGGAGGAGTTAATACTAGGGTAGCAGTGGAAAGTAGCCCTTCCACTGATAAAATCCTAGGATCTGCGAGAAGCCTTGGAGCCCGGCACTAGCCCCACTTCTGACAGAGGAGCCGTGGGTGCGTGCATGGGTTCGTGCGTGCGTAGGTGCGTGCGTGCGTGCGTAGGTGCGTGCGTGCGTAATGGGATCTTGCTGTCTTAGAGGAGCTAATGAGGCTTAGCAAAGGTAATGAGCTTAAGCTAAGGCGGCTAAAGATACGTCCTGAGGGCTCGTGGCCACCAGCAAGACTGGGCTCTGCTAGTAAACAGTGAGAAGACTTCTCTGAGGATCCTGCTTAGGAGATGGTGGCACGAAGGAGTGGGTCAGGCTTCAGGGGGAGCCCTGCAGTCAGCTGGGCAGGGTTCAGCCATATCCACAAACAACTCCTGAGGGTGGAATTGTATCTAGTGAAGCCCAGCAAGCCCAGAGAATGAGGACTGAAGGAAGCAGTTACTGACGAGACCCTGGCCTGCCGGTGAGGTTTATCTCAACTGGACAAAGTTGAACTTGGCTGAGCCAATTTTAACAGTTCCAAGGAAGCTCCACCATCTTCAATGGTAAGGGTGTTTTTATTTCTGGTTGCCAATGCCATTTTCTAACACATTCCGTCTAGGTTTCGATCTAAGAATATTTTCAGACGTGAATATGAAAATGTGATCAGGATGATGCACCTGCAGAAATAAGAGCTATTATTTGTTAAACACCTACTAGGTGCTAGACACTGTGCTAGAATATTCTGTTCTATTACTGTTTCCGGTCGTAACTTTCACACAAACTGGCAAAGAGGCTATTATCCGCAATTCTCAGATGGGGAAACTGAGGTCCAGAGAAATTAGATGGCTTACTTAAAGTCTTATTGGTGATCCAGAACATGAACCCATGTCAGTCTGACTCCTTTGTGTACCATTCAGCTTCTACCACAGAGAGAAGCAGAATAATGATAGTGGGGTTAGAGATGGCAGGGTAGTAAAAGCTGTTAGAACTCAGGATGCCAGTGGGGTACTCAGTATAGGGAGAAACAGCCCTCTGTGTTCCATTAGCCTAGTACAATAGTGGCAAAATGATTTTGAATTACCAGGAGAAGATTATAGTTTTTTTTTTCCAGTGGCTCCTATCCAAAGAAATAGAAGAAAACGTGATGTATTTAGACTTTACATAATAGGGAAACATAGACCCCTGCTCCAAGGTGCCTTTAGGGAAGAAAGCCTCAGAGACCTTGGATTGTAAAACTCCACCGTTCCATAGAGGTTAGCCTCCTGCCCAGGACTCCTGGCTCTGTGAACTTTCTGGGCCCCCTTTCTGTCCCCTGATCCGCCAAAGGAAGTTAGAAAAAGTGTGCGCTGGGGGCTCTGGCGTCCTTGTATGAGGGATTCTGGAGCCCTGCTGGTTTCTCTACAAGGAACACAGAGGAGAGTGTGGCCACCAGGTGGCGCCCTCCCCTTAGTGGTAGCCCCAAGCCACAGGGGAAGGCTCAGGGGAGTTTCCTGTCCCCTGCCTTTGATGAAAGTTTTGAGTCATACAGTCTTTAAAAATCTAGACAGTCAAAGCAGAAGAGGACTTAGATCTCTGGTCTCACCCGTTTTACAGATGATGCTAAGGTCCAGTGGGGGTAAGGAAATGCCCAAGGTCACACAACAGGCTGAACCCCCTTCTCTTGACCTCTGAGTCAAGTGCTTTTTTCACCACACTAACTGTTCTCACACTCCACCACTGGACTGCCAAAATACTACCTTCAGCCAAGAGCCAGGTCTCAGGGAGCTGGGGAAGGCCACGCTCCCTTCCTCCCCTTTCCCTGCCATTCCATTGCTTCCACGTTAGGCCGTGCAGCCCAGGCCCAACTACGACAGCAGCAGTAATAATGGCTCATGTTTACCACTCTATTCTGTGCCAGGCTAAGAGATTTTGGATCTTCACTTCTCTGTGAGCTATTCTGCTTTCCTTTAAGAAGAGGGCTCTGAGGCTCAGAGAGGTTAATAAACCTGCCCCATGCCACATGGCTCATCTAACCAGCTCATCTGAGTGCCAGTCAAGACGTCCCAGTTGACCTTGGCCCCTTCTCTTGTGCTACAGTCTATGTTTCCAAACACTTTCAAAGACTTTTTCCCATTTTAGCCTGATGAGAGTTTTGTGGGTTGAGGAAAGGTATTGTTAGCCCCTCTTAGAGATGAGAAAACTGAAGCCCAAGAGGATGATTGGCCAGAGGTCACATGACTCATGGTAGACTTGGGTCTGGAACCCAAGGCTCCACCCACTGGATGGAACCTTCAGAGGACCCTCTGCATCTCACTGTCCAACTACAGCCCTGAGATGTCTCTGGAAGCAAAGGAACTCTGCAGCTAACATGGCAGGTTTGGGAGACAAATGGATCTGGGTCTGCATCCCAGCCCTGCTGCTTAACAGTTATGTGGCTGTGAATAAATTACCCTCTGTGGTTGTTAGGAGGGGCAAATGAGCCCATATATATTGAGCATTGCTGCCTGGTACACAATAAGTGTTCAGTAAATGGTGGCCATTTATTGATGTGATTAACTAAAGCGATGTGTTTAATATTCCTGCTACATGAGCATTAAGACCTGCATTGTTCAATATGGCAGCCATTAGCCACATGAGGCTGTTGAACGCTTGAAATGTGGTCCAAACTGAGATGTGCTTTAAATATAAAACACACCACAAATTTTGAAGTCTTAGTATGAAAAATATATATAAAATGTCTCATTAATAATTTTATATTAACTTCATGTTGAAATTATATTTGAGGCATATTGAATGAAATATATATAAAGAATATCATAAAACATATTACTAAATTTAATTTCACCTGTTCCTCTTTACTTTTTTAATGTCACTACTAGAAAATTTGTAATTACATACATGGCTCGCATTTATGGCTTGCTATATATTTCCACTGTATAGTGTTGCCTTAGATGGTTTCAAAAATTCAACTGCTACAGCCTGCCTGCTCCTCGGTTTACTTTAATGATATAGAATGTGAAGTCTTTGAACCAAGAGTTCACTCACTGGCTGTGTGCCGTTGGACAAGTCACTGCAACCTTACATGCCTGTCAGAACTATGTCCCACCTTTCCAAAATAAGCAAACAGACCAAAATAGATCCTTAATACTTCACAAGGTTATTGTGAAGATTAAACGAAATAATAAAAGTAGCTCTGTGGTGGACAACATGCTGCGTACTTTGCACACCTTATCTCGTTCAATCCTCACAAACCTTAGGAAGCTGAGGAAATGATCGCTCCCATTTCATAGATTGGAAAACTGAGGCTCAGTAATTTGTGCAGAGTCTCTTGGCCACTGTTTTGTTCTTTATCTTGCACTAGAAGTCGAGGTGTTAAATAGACAAAGGGGAAAGAAAATAGCTTCCTGTGTGACCTTGGGCAAGGCCTTTGCCTCTTTTGGCCTCAGTTTCTTTCTGTAAAATGAGAGAAATATTTGAATGGCGAGTAAGGCTCTTCAAGGTCCCAGTGTTATGGGGTGCTTTGAACATTTCAGTGAAAGTAGACTTCTGGAACTCCTTGAAAAGTCCGATGCCTTCCGTTGTCCATTCTGTGGGGATAAATGTGTATTTCTGTTTGTTTTAATAACATTTGTAGGAGCTTTATATAGTGTCTCTGTCTGCTTACATTAGATGCTGTGTATTATAGTTAAGAGTCTTTCACTATTTCCCATATAAACCTTGTTTTTTATGGGTTTGGGAGAGCTCAGCTGTAAAAACTCTCAGCTGAAAAAAATTTTTTTCAAACAAATTAGGTTTAAATCAGGAGGCTGGTTTCAGACACTTTAGAGCCTGCATATTTTTTCTTCCCAGTCACTTTTCATTTAAAAATGAGATTGGCTGATTTCTTAGTTTCATTTCTTTTATGAGGATTTAGCAAGACCGTAAGCTTAACTGCTGGTTGCAGGAAGAGAAAAGATCCCTAGCCTTTCCCAAGAGAGCCCCGGATCTGAAGTCGGCAAACTGCCTTCTAATCCCTTGACTGGTTGTGTGACCCTGAGCTGGTCACTTCACCTCTCTGAGTCTTCCTTTCTCCTGTTCTTGAGAAGCATAATCCCTGCCCTGCTCCCTTCCTGTTTCTGGGGAGAAAAGAATGTGCTCAGAGAAGTGAAAGTACCAAGGAAAGGTGAATGCAATATACAAACATCAGAGACAAGTGCAAAGAAGAACGTGCTGAGTTTTTCATGAGCAGTAAGTCGATTCCTAGAATCAGAGTGTTACAATCAGGAAAGAACCTAGAGGTGGAGGAGCCCACCCCCCTCCTCATTTTATAGATGGGATCCACTGAGAAAGGGCAGAGGAAGAGAGTTCCAGGTGAAGGCTGGAGTTAGAACCCCAGATTCCTTCACAAACCCCATTCTCTCTTCATCTACCTTACTTTGGAACTAAGGAAGATCAGACTATGAGGTTATATTTGTATGCACACCACACACACACACACACACACACACACACACGAGGAGGAGATGTGGGGAAAAGCCAAAGCCAGGTCTCTGGAGACATCCAGACCTGCCCTTTGATCTAAGCCCAACCCTCCTTTACCAGTCTATATGACCTTGAACAACGTCCTTCACTGAGCCTCAGCTGCCTCAGTATTAACCTCACACGGTCCTCATGAGGATGAAATACTGCATGCCAAGGGCTTAAATAATTTCCTTAACCAATTTTAGCTGTTCTTATTTCATGCATTAATAGATTTTAAACATGAGCAAAAGACTACATTTACTGCAGAAGGAATAATCCACTCTTCATGATGAACATTTACTATTATACACTAGTTGGTGGTGATTATATGGATTCTTTCTTGCACATTATGTTTATACCCCCAGTGCCTAGCACAAGTGAGTGTTCAATTAATCTATGTTGACTAAACAGTGTACTGAGAGTACACTGGCCACAGGAAAAATTAGAAGGAAATTTCAACCTACTTTTTTATTGCAAAAGTAATACTTATTCATTGTAAAAAATGTCAAGAAATATACCTAAGCAGGAGGAAAAGTCAAAATTATCCTTATTCCTATAACTCAGAGGTAGAGGTGTAAATATGTTGATGCATATATTCTTCCAAATTTTCTCCTTGAGTAATAATGTTATCCATTCACTTTTACATAAAGGAAGTCAGGATGGACAGTCTTCAGTAACCTGGGAGGGGTCCCCGCCCACTTAACGTATAATGAACCGTCTCCATGTCAATTCTCAAAGTTTTCCTAGTGGCTGAGTAGTAACCCACTGTACTGATAAATTTATTTAGCCAGTTATAATTCTATAACTATTGGACATCTGGGTCCTTTCCTGTTTTTCACTCCTTAGTAGACTAGTCCAGTAGTTAAAGATTTGTAACATCAATGAGTATGGCCTTACGAAAAATTCCTGGAATTTACTTTTAGGTTCGTGACCATTCCATTTTTCCTAGATTAAAAAAAAAAAAAAAGTGGCGCTCTTAATTTAAAAATAATAATAACAACACCGCTCTGCCACAGCCGGGTTGAGGTAGGTTTCTGACAAACCGCATGGAACCCTGGGAGAGAATAAGAAAATAAGCGTCAGGCTCTAAAGCGGTTTCACGCGAGGGGAGGACGAAAGGAGGATGAGAGGCTTGAGACGGGCCGAGGCTGGAGAGAGATCTCGGCGCAGGCTGGTTTGTGAAACCTGGAGCAACTCGTCCCTCTCTGGGGTCAGGCCTTTCAGCCAGGGATTGAGGGCCGGGGACGCGGCCTGGGCCTTCTAAGCCCCTGGAGTAAGACTCCGGGAAAGTGGGAGGACATCGCGGTGACCCCCTCAATGGGCACCGGTCCCCTGTCTCAGCTCGCAGGTCGGAGGTCGGGACCAGACGTGGCTAAGGCTGAATTTGAGGCGTCACCCCTTCCAAGGAGGTTTGGACCCGGCCCGGTGGGGTTTTCTGAGCAGGGCTGGTGTGCCAAACGTGGCTCCGGCCGCGGGGGGCGGTACCCCCTCGGTCCCTTTTCTTCTTTCACTGGCCAAGGCCACAAGAAAGCAGGACCTGAGTGCGCATTCTTCCCGTGCCTAGGATACTTTGGAGGCTAAAAATAGTCGCCGGAGCCGCGCTGGGTGTCTAGCTGTCTAGCTGGAGGACCTTCTGCAAACTAAGCTGGAGTCCTGGGTTCGAATCCAGACAAGGCCTACCTCTGTGTCGTGGCACCTCCGTCGGCTTGCTACCTGAGTACCAGTCCCCATGCGCGCCAGGATTTCTAAGGGGCGTCCTAGCTCTTGGAAAGAAAAAGGAAAAACCCTTGATTTTTCTTTTCTGCCTCTGCCCGAGGGGCCCTGGGGCCCCGGGCCGGGAACTGGGGCCGGGGGAGGGGTGTGCCGGGACGGCTCATTACCGCGAGGTGTTGCCCCAGTTAAATCACCGGCCTGTTTGATCTGGCGGCGGGTGGCGAGAGGGAAAAAAAGGAAGAAGTAGGGGGGCAAGACTGGAGAGAAGCTCACACCTCCCCCACCGTTTCCTCGCATCCATAAAACACCTTTTATTAACTCCTTCGTGTCCGGAAAGGCCCGCGTGGCCGCTCGGCCCCTGCCACGGTGTTTACAGCCAAGGCTAATGGGGCCCCATATTCACCCCAATGCCGGGATGAAGAGCCTGGAAATGCCTGGCTCCAGAGCCGCCCGGGGCCTCTTTTCTCGGCCCCCAGCCGAGGGCCCCCAGCCCGGGGTGGAGGGCGAGCGAGCGCCCAGGGACCGGTGCGCGCCTTCTCGCGCCTCGCTGGCAGGCAGCGCCAGAGCCCCGAGCAGGCTCTGCAGACCGCGCGACCCTCGGGCAATCGTGGGAGCTGTTCGGAGGCATAAAAGCGCTTAGCTAGTCCCTAGGACACATTCGCGCGCCAGTAAAACTGCTGGTCTGTAGGCTGTTATTCAGGAACACGTTTGCCCGCCCCAGTTTCGCCCAGCAAGAGCCCGCGCCTTGGCGAATGCACCGGTTTTCATTCACCCCCGCGCCCAGCCACGGGAGCGCACGTGGGGGAACAAAGGTAGCTCTCATGCACCAGTGCCGGCATTAGTATGCACATACTCCATCCCTTTGCACAAATCCACGTGCTCTCACAATAATTTGTTGAGTGCGTTGTTGCTGGAGAAAAACCTAAACGTCTCAAATTTAACCATAAGCACTCGGGAGCTTATTTTGCTCAAGTATAAAATAATAGCTGCTACAACTCAACGAGTCCGGGAGCTGTGCTATGCAGACCCTCATAGCCCTCCCCCCCACCCCCCACCACACACAGGCACCGGGCTCCATGAGTTCCTGCACCATTACACGCCCAGATGTGTTCAGAATTTCATATACATGAACATAGTATTCCTGAGCACACCCCTCTCTACCCAGCTACACGACCCGGGGGATGATGCCCCATCCCTGATAACCCCAAACCACTGCCCGTAAACATGGGTGTGCACACTAACCTGATGTTAGACCATGCCGAGTTACCTAAATCGTAGCCAATCTCTCTGGGTATAATGCCTTTCCAGTTTCCCTTTCTGTGGGTTCACTAAAGTTATCCTGTCTCACAGTTGGATTAGAAGAACTTTGTTCTTTGTTCCAGGAATATGTCCTTTATCTGCCCCCTCCCCCTTGACTTGATTTGTAGTTTGGCATTTATCAAAAGGAAGTATAGAAATAGGACGCTCTCCACCTAGCAGAAATTATGGAGCCGGGATACCCACCAAGACAACATCACACAGGCTTCCTCCGATTTCAGAAAATGTTTTATTGGTCAAGAGCATAGATAACTGCTTTGGCAAAGGGAAGGGGTGGTGAGTGGTCATATAGATTTGAGGTAGAAACGGGGCAGGGACGGGGGAATAAACAAACACCTGAGCGCAGCAGGCACCGTAGGTAGTTTAAATACATAAAAACTTTTCAACATAGGGAAACCGCTTTTACTTAGGAAAGGAAGGAACGGAAGGAAGAGAGAGAAAGACAAGAAGGAAGGGAGAGAGAAAGAAAAAGCAGGCAAGCGTTTCCCTTGGAACTAAGTAGGAAGTGCAGCAACAAAAAATAAAGTAAAAACATCACTGTTGGAGGGAGACCAAAAACAAAAGGCAACCCTCCATCTTCCTGGTCTGCTTCTCTGTCCGTGGCAGAAAACTATTGATTCCTCTTATTGCATTTTCATCAGGGAAGAGAATTTTGACAAAGGGAGGGGCAAGAAAGAGAGCCATATAGGTAGTGGGGAGGGCGCTGGGGGTTCCAAATTCGCCCCAGAAGGGTTGGAAGGGTGCATCTTAGCCCACTCGGGTCCTGCAGTCCCTCCCTCCCACATAGTGCCTCCAAGAGTAGCCCTCTCGGTTTTGGGGGTGGATATATATATATTTCTCTCTTTCTTAAATGTATTAAAAACAATTTCAAATGACATTGCACGTGCGATCCAAGTGTGTTGTTGCAGCCGGCGACCTGCCAGCAGGCAGCAGAGGCTCGACAGGATGCGCCCCCGATAAGCCCCTCGCGCCCAGAGCCTGGCACTCGCAGGCTGCCGCCTTCCTCTCCTCCCGGGCTCCGGGTCGGGCCGCGGTGGCGGGGTCCTCGGCTCACTGGTTTAACTCCAGCGCCCAGACTTGCTGCGGCCAGCCTGTGCGCCCTTTAATCCTCTTCTCGCCTGGGCCCAGGGCGGGAGGAAAGCCTTCGTGCTGCTGCTGCCAGAGGACACACATAAGAAAAGAGGCGAGAGAGACAGGTTTAAAATTTTCTGCTCCAGCCGCCTGCGCGTAGAGTGGGGTGGGGGAAAAAGGTGTTGGGAGCAGTAACTGGGAGCCTTTAAATAAGTGACAGATTTCTGTTTGTGAAATAGGCAAACAGGCTCATAAATTTGCCTTTATGCACCGAGTTCCCGTGGGGGGTGGGCAGGATGGGCTGGGCAGCTGGGTGAGGTTTGGTAATGAGAATGTTCTGCATCTAGTGAAATTGATGCGCTTAGGTTCTGCTCAATGGTGCCCAAGAGAGACTGCAGAAGTTGGAATGGGAGGGGTGGGAATCAACAGTTTTCTGCTCCTGGACCTGCTCCCCCAACACATCCCACCAGCTTTCCTACCTGGTTTAGCACCTGGGCTTGGATACTAGGTGTTGGGTCCCCACCAGCCGGCGCTAGAAAGCCTCAGACGGGCTAGGTAAAAGGGAGGCAGTCGGCCTGGCCTAGCATCCCCTTCCACACGCACTTTCTTAGCAGAACCAAGCAGTGCCCCTTGAAGGAGGTAGCGACTTGCAGGAGAGGGGGATACTCCCAATAACGGCTTCCACCAAGGCAGTCACCGGGCCTGCATCTCCTCTAGCCCCAGACTGTGGCTTAGAGACTGAATCCCTATCTGTCTTCCCCCGTCACCCCAGGTGAGCTTTTCCTATAGCCCCTGAGGACCAGATCAAAGTCACGGGGCTCTCTAGTCGGCTTCCATGGGCAGTGGGCCTGAGCCACCAACCTAGAGAAACTAATTCTCCAGCCTGGAAATCTCCACCCTCTGAGGTTCCACTGCCCTGAGCCAGCGAACCAGGCTTCAGAAAGTGTCGCCCTCACTGGAGAGGGTCGAGAAAGTCTGAGTGAAAACTGCGGATCTACAAAGCCAAAAAAGAAATGGGTGAGACTGGCCCTCACTTCTTGGCGTTGACACACAAACCCTTCGAGGTCGCCCTGGGAACTAGTCCTTGGGAAGTGGCACAGTGGAAGGCGCTCTGAACTGAGCAGCAGCTCTGGCTTGTTTTACCCCCGCTGCACCTCTGACTCCTCGGGTAGGTGGGTGGCCATGTCAAGTCCCATGCTTGAACCTCGGTTTCCCTATCGGTACAATGATGGAGGTAGATTAGCCTCTCCATCTCCAGCAAAAGCCCTTTGAAAACAGTGACTGAGCACATATGGATAAATATTAAAGTAACACTTCTACAGCATTTTTAACCTGGCTTCCAGGAGCACCCAGGGATGGCGCAGGACCCCTCAAAACTGGAAGCAAAATATATGATGGGGTGGGGGGGATTAGTCTTAAGCTTCCAATGGATTCTTAAAAGGGACCCTAGGACCCCCTCCCAAAAGGTCAAGATTCTGTCTTCATTCTCAGCCTTACAAACACTATCCCACATTACATATGAAGTTCAAATACAAGTCTTTCTCCCTTATGCACACAATTCCAAAATGCACATTTTGACCATCTCAGAGTTCCCTGCAGCCTCTCAAAATCTCGCACACGGCAACGCAGACTCCTTCCACTACACGCTGGCCTAAGGGTGCTCACAGCCCTGTGCCCTTGGCTCGAGCCTACCAGTCCCAACTTACCAGCTCCCTTTTCCGCTTGCTCTCACGGCCGCCATCCACCTTCTTGAGTTCGGCCTTGAAGGCCTCAGGGTCGCCAGCCTGTGCATCCTTGGCCAGCACATCCATCAGGTAGGCGATGTAGCTGGTGGCCAGGCGCAGAGTCTTGATCTTGGAGAGCTTGGTGTCCGCAGGCACGTTGGGAATGCACTCGCGCAGCTCCGCAAAGGCGCTGTTAATGCTCTCCGTGCGCTTCCTCTCCTTCTTGGGTCCTGAGCCTTTCCTCCGGCCCAGGCGGCCTCCGAGGGCCTCCAGGCGCCCCGGGCTCTGGCCGGACCCGGTGTCCGGACAGTAAGTAGCCGAGGCTGCTATGGCTGTGGGCGGTGGCCCGCCGGCGGGGAAGTCCGGGGCAGCGTCAGCCGGGCTCAGCAGCCAGCTCTGGAAGTAGGGCCGCTCCTGGTGACAGCGCGAGGCAGGGCCAAAGAGGAAGGGCTCGTGGAGCATGGGGTGCGCGGGGTGCGGGTGGTGATGGTGGTGATGGTGGTGATGGTGTGCGTAGCTGCCCACGAGGTTCATTTTGGAGCAGACCTTGGCCTGCGCAGCCAGCTCAATTAGTGCTGCTCCATGCACCCCGGAGACTGCCGGGGCCACGCGTGGGCGCTGGGGCCACGCTCCGTGGGCGTGGGCTTTGGGAGAGTCCCGGCAAGGCTGAAAACGAGCCGCGCTGCCCGCCGCAGCCTTGGTTTCTGTCGTGGGCGAGGATATTGACGTCGAGAGACCTGTTTAACCCTTCTGCGGCCTCTCCTTCAGGGTCTGGCTTATATAAGGCCACGGCTTTGATGTCAACCTTTCCCTGGAGCCAATGGCAGGGGGTGGGGAGGAGGAAGGGGAGGGTGTCCGTCCCTAGTTTTAAGCTCAGCTTGTGCCACTAGTCTCTAGGCTGCCTTCGGGGACACAGAGGCAGTCCCGCCTCCGCCCCTCCTCCCCCTAGTTTCCAGCTGGTTGGTGGGGGCGGGGGAGGCGGGGCTACGGACTTGAGGCACGGGCCTGTCAACGCCCTGGAAGGTGGCTGCCATCCCCTCCCTCCCCCACCTGGACCCAAGGAAAGGGATCTAGAATCATCCAACGAAAAGAAGGCCTGCATCTAGAGCCCACCCCCTTGATTTTACACAGGGGAAACTGAGGCCCAGAGAAAGAAAGGTTCTTGCTCTAGACCCTCCAGAATTCAAAACAGGAATTCCAGCGGTCCCCCGTCCCAGAGCGTCGTTGCTCCGCTTGCCGTCAGAGCCAGAAAATGAGAGGGAGCTGGGGGAGGCAGGACAGGCCCCTGACGTTCTTCCCTAAGCACCCGCAGCCCTTGGTCATCAGTCCCATGCCGACGGGCTGGGAGCAGTTAGTTGGGGCACCGGTTATGTGCCCGCCAGCTCTGGGCGAACGCTGCCTCTTCTCCGCCGCCTGCGCAGGCCCGAAGCGCGGCTGACGTCGCGCCGCTCCACCCAGGTCATCCCGGCTTGAGAATGTTCGATTCTCTACAGATACCAGGGCCAAAGCGCACACCAGGAGGAATCCGCGTTTGGCCGTAAATATGTGCGGAAGGAGCCAGCATCGCCACACTCTCCGCCAGGCTCGCGGAGCAGGAGACGTGTGTCGCGGATGATCTCACACCCAGCAGGGCAGAGACCTGGCTCTGGCTGCGCGGACCTCCGCTCTTTCCCCTGCGCCCAGGGCCTTTCCCCGCCTGTCCCCGGCTCTTCGTGTCGGGACCAGGAACGCCCAGGTGGCAGCGCTTTCGGCTGGGGTTTTGCGTCTTCCCTCCCGCTGCCACAGCATCCTAGCCGGTGCCCTCGTACCTGGGGACTGGCTGGCTCAGGACGAGGCGTTTGTCCCCTTCCCTGCATCTCACCAACCTGCCCCAGCGCCCCGTCCCTCCGTGGGGGAGAAGGGGTGTGCCCTTCTCGCAAAAGCAAAGTGGAGGTGAGGGTGAAAGGGGAAGATCAAGACGGGACTGCTCTTTTAGAGGGCAAATTTATTCCTTTACCCATTCATTGATTTAATCAGTTATTGACATGCACTGTATGCCTGACACACTTAGTCCAAAGGCAGAGAGAGAAAGGCCAACTCTTTCCTTGCACAGACAGAAAAAGTGAGGCCTAGAGAAGATGAACGATTTTCCTAGGGGCCCGGTGGGGAGTGTGTTCTGTGGTGATCCTCTCCTGGAAATGGGACGGGAGGGGGGCCCTACTGGAGAGAGGGGACAAACGCTGAGTCCTGAGCCAGCCAGTTTCCCTGCAGGGGCGGGGAGCCCGACAGGGCTGTGGGCCCTAGAGGTGCGTGGGGGAGGGGGGGGGTCCTGGTTTCCTGCCTGAGGCGAGCTGGAAACCCGCCGCTCTCCGGGCGCCTGGCGCCAGCAGCGCTGGGGCTGGGCCGAGCGCGGAGCCGGAGGCTCGAGGGGAGGGAGCGCCCGGCGCCCAGTTCCGCTGGGGCTCCGCAGGGTCCCGCGCCTCCCTGGCCTGGAGGCGCTCTTGAGTGAGTATGAGGGGCAAGGGGTGGGGGGCGGAGAGTAAATACTAACGGAGAAGGACCTCAGTCCTCAACGCACACCCAGTCTTTGTCCTAATCCAGGAACGATCTTCACCCGCAGGCTCTCAGAGTGGCACACTCAGCCGACACTTACACGCGCACGCATATATACCCACGATTCACCTGCACACATAAAAAGTCCATATATCTATACGCCCCAAAATACATGCCTTCTCAGGTGACACGCATACACCCACTCAACACAGCATTTCAATATTCATGCATTCTTAGGATTTTACACATTATCTCTCTATCACCCACAGAGCACGCATCCCACTGTTACAGCTGAGGCACTCCCAAGTCTAAATGCCCGCGTGCATAAAATACCATCATCCAGCAGAGGCACACACACTCCACATAAATATCACACCAGTGCGGGGTTCTACACAATATCTTATGTCGCAATTGTGTAGGGGTACAACCAATTCGTGTTTTCTTACAATTCCCCCACAGTTGTATTCACAGCACAAATATCTGAAAACCACATCATATATTTTGTGTATTGTCAATGTCACAACTAAGCCAAACACAAGTACGTAGCCATGATTACTACTGTATATGCACAGATGCTCAGAAATAGATGTTTTCACATGTTCGCACATTACACGCTGGCACACACTCAGTTTGACATATCTTCTGTCTTACCTATACAGTCATATTTGCATGCTGATGAAGTTGAACAATAGTATGCCCCTTTTCCCAGCACCCACATGAATGAGGAGCACTCACATCAGTAAGCACAATTACCCACATACTTACAAATTCATGCTTCAGCCCCCCACCCATGTGTCCCAACGATTTTCCCGTGGTTAGACATCACTCAGGGTGGCATGTACCCCCCAAATACCCAGCCTGCTTAGTGTGGTGGAGAATACATTATCATTACTGGGTGATGAGTTCTAGTCCCATCAGACCCCTTGAGGGCCCCTGAGATTGCCCAGCTGCCCACCCCTGTGAGCAGGGTGCTCCTGGCCGCCGGGGCGGCAGAAAGCAATGCTTCCCTTTCTCTTCTCTCAGCAAAGATTGGGAAGGATTTGAAGTCTTTAGATGAGCTGCATCAGCTCGGAGAGTGCAGCCCTAGGGACTCCAGGCTGTGTGATTTCCATCAGGGTGGAGGCCAGGGGGTATGCCTGCGTAGACCGCAAGGCGCCTAGGCTCCAGACCTGGCCTTCTGGGAGCCCCCGAGGCACTTTTATTTCCAGTCTGGCTCAGGTGCTTTTGGAGTGCAGCAGAAAGGGACAGTGGGGACCTGGTGAGGATGTTCTCTTTGCCCCAGGATACAGGGTGTGTGTGGGGGGGAGGGGTTCTGGGACCCAGGAGTTTGGCAGAAATTGCTTTAGGCTGGGAGGCAAAAGAGTTCTGGCTCTGCCTAGCACCTCACTGTGTTTTCTTCCTCTCAGAGTCTCAGTTTCTCCATTTTCAGAAGGGGCTAGGATTGATAGTCTGGAGTTCTGGAATTCCTCACCTTGGTTCCCCTCATCTCACGCAGATTTAGTGCTCGGCTCAGGGAAGGACTCCATTCTACCTGGGCCCACATCTCCCCGCCCAGGAGCTAGGGGCTCCAGTGTCCTACCCACTAGTCCATACTTCCCCTTCCTGGGGGCTTCCCCTGGGGAGCCCCTCAGTGCTCACCTAGATATCGCCTTCAGAAGGTCGGGTACTCAGAGCATCTTCAAATGCACGCTTCCTCCTCCAGTTGTGCTTGTGAGGTCCGGCAAGAACTCTCACCCCATTTGCCAGGGTGGAGAGCATAAGCACAAAGAGGTTGGAAGTTGTACTCCAGGCGTGCCGGAGAGAGCCTCTGGGTGGAATCGGGCATTCCTCCAGGTGTGAACCTTCCCATCCTCAGTTTCCTCCGCTGTAAACTGTTGGGGGTGGGAATAATACCTGCCCAGAGGGCTGGTTTAAAAGGAAAGGAAATGATATAGATGAAGCTCTTAGCACAGTATCAGTAAATCTGGATAAACAGTGTCTCTGTTTTTGGAAATGTTCATTTCACAAGGGAAGAAATGGAGTTACTCATCCCAAGGACTACATCGCCCTGGGCAGGGATGGTAGTCCAGACCCCATATCCCCTGCTCACTGCTCTGTTTGGATCTGATCGGGCCTTTTGTTTTTTGTTTTTTGTTTTGTTTTGTTTTGTTTTGTTTTGACGGCGTTGAGTCCTTCTCTTCCCCACTGACCCTACAGAACCCCACTGTCATAAGGCTGGATGTGGGGGTGGGGGTGGGGGACTAAGTATCACTAGGCCTGGAGATGACTTTGCCAGACACCTGAATTTCAGCTCCAGATCACACCCACCCCCATTTCATTAGCCGTTTTTTGTTTGTTTGTTTGTTTTTCTGTTTTGGTTTTGGTTTTTGGCAAGCGAGTTCCTGCCTCCTCCAGGACTCCGTTCTCGCATCTGTAGAGTGGACCGGCTTTACTTGAGCCTCGGACCTCTGGAGTGACAGCAGCCTCGGCTTCAGGGGCCCTCTCCCCTCACTCCCACCCCTGACTGGCAGGCCTCCGAGAGCCCACGCCACGGCGCCTACCGCAAACCTTCTCCCGCCCAGTCCCGTGACCTTGACGCCACTGGCAATCCCCGCACCGGACCCCTTATCTAAATAGGGCCGTAAATCAAGGACCTGTCAGGGCGCGGGTAATTACAGGAACTCCATAAAAAGGACCCGGCCGGCCGCCTGTTTATATTAGCGCGGTGTAAAATATTCTCGCTGTCTTGGGGAATCGCGTCGCGCAGTAACGCGCCATAAATCAGCCCGCGGGCCATTTACCCCGCAGCTTGAGCGCGCAAATCCCTTAAACATTTCTCTGTTTTCTAAAGAGTGTCTAGGACTTTCCAATCTGACCCAACCTGCTCCCCGGAGCAGGGGGGGGGGGACAGTCAGTTGTGGCAGGGAAGAAATAGAAAAAGTCTCAGTTTCTCCCCTTAGAAGCTCAAAGGATGAGGCCTGTTGCTTTGGCTGATCTGGGAAACTAGCAGGTCTACTGAGAGATCCTGTTAGGATCAACAGGGAAACCGGCCCAGAGAGGGGAAGGAGCTACTCGAAGGGCACACAGCCAGTGAGTGGCAAAGACAGGCCAGACCTCCAGGGGAGACTTGGGTTCTATGGTAGTCTCTCTTTTCCTTCTTCCCTCCTTTCCTGAGATAAGGGGTGATCTGGCCAGAGAAGGTACAAGCCACTAACAAGCTGCTATTCTCTACCCTTTAGATTGTGGTGGTGGTGGTGGTGGTGGGTCCCGAGCTTCCTGCGGTTGTGCACAGAATCATGTGTGTCTGCTCAGGTGTGCAGCTGGGCCCTCTGACGTCCAGTCTGGTTTCCGTGGTTTGGAGGTGGCAAGACAGGCCCAGAGCATGGGGCACACAGCGAGAAACTGAAGATGCGCCACTGCTAAAATAATCCACTCTGGTTTATCTCCCCCACACTTCGTCCTAAAGAAAAAGTGGGGGGGGGCAACTCCATCCATTCTTGGGTTTGTTACACCTCAAAAATACAAGATCTATTTAAGGTAAACCTGATGCTGCCCATTGTCTAATGAGTAACACAAATCAAACGTATGGAAAAAGAATAGTAAATTTTCCGTGTCTTCCCTCGGGGCTGAGACCTGAGGATTCAAGAGAGAATTAAACATCTTCCTCCCCCATTCTCTTTCTCTTCCGAAGTCGGTAAATGACAACGTGTTTACACAAGTTTTTATGTCGTCTGAGCTTCGTCCAGGCTCCGTTTCCTCCTCTGTGTATTTTCCGCGTGGAGAGATGTCTGCTTCGGGACACGGTAACCTAAACAGAACCCCACCTGATTGGAAAATGTATTTATTTGAAAAATCGTAACTCAGTTTTGGTGAAAACGGCCCCCAAATTTATGGGATCGCTTGGGGCGCGGCAGTTGTAAATCAAAAAGCCCTGGACACCCCCCCCCCAGGTCCCCGCAGCAGCTCCAGAAGGTTCTCCCAGGCCGCGGGCGACAAGCCCCCTCCCCGTCTACCCTGCGGCCCTCCACAGCCCTCCCTGCTCCAAGGCCTGGCAGTGGTTTGGTCTGTGCTAGCAGGCAGGTGGATTTCATTCTGGCTCCTTTCAACCAGTCCCGTTGCTTTCCGGGCAATTTCATCCTGGTCCTTCTCACAGCGATCAGTTTCAGGTGGTCAGTGAATGGTGTTCTGTGATGCACCAGTCTGTTTCAGGCATATCTGGTTTTTTCGTTCCTGGCGCGCTGGCTAGCTTTGCCACCCTCGGTGGCTCCACGAGTCGCTTGTAGCTGGTCCCTAACCGACTAGTAAATTCTGTGCCGGGTTGTTTTATGCCAAGAGGTTTATCACTGGTCAGTTTCACCACCTGACTGTTGCTTCCCAAGTCAGGGAATTTCCTCCCCCTTTCTTAGTGCAATACAAATTCCACGGGAGAACGGGATCAACCCACTCCCCTATCTCCTGGGTCCTGACGTTATCGGACCCCAACTGAAGACTGGGGAAAGGCTGGGGCTGGGGGCAAGTCCCCAAGGACAGACACCACGGCCCCCATAGGCCGGGGAGCCCTGTAGTCCAGGTCCTTCATGAATCTACTTTCTCCCGGAAATGCAGGGCTGAGCCACATCGCTCCACCGTTTTTTTTTTTTTTTTTTTTTTTTTACTAAGAATCATGCACTTCTCTGGCAGTTCCCACGGGGGACAGGAAAAACTGTCTGTTCCAGGCTCGTCCACCTAAGCGCTATTCAGGGAGAGGGTCTGAGTATTCGCTCAAACTTCTGTGCCCCAGAGTAGGCAAAGGAGTGCGCTGAAAGCGCCCCAGGTCTGCGCAAGAATGGAGGCAAGATAGCGCGGCAACCGAGACCGTGCGACAGACAGCTCATCCCAGCTCGTAGGCGGCCGCCTGCAGCGCGAGCGAATCCCCTGCGCTCCGTGGAGCCCTCCGGCCACGACCTGCTGCAAGTGATCTATATGCGCCAGCCGTTGGCTCAAACGAATGCAAATTTTAGTAGAGAAATACATTTCCGTAGAGAAAACCGAGTCCGAGCAACCTAAGTCCGTGCTGGGAGGTTAAGAACTGGTGCAAGATAGAAACGGGTCAGAACCGGTGAGGGGACAGAGGGCTTTTCTTTGTTGTCCTCCCTGAAAACTTGGGTATGGGTCAGAGGACGATGAGCCTCTCCTTCCGTGGACCTCAGTTTTCCCAATCTAAAATGGCCTTGCTCTAGTGCGCCACGGGACCTGCCACTGGTGACAGGGTTTGGACTAAGATGTGGACTTTTTAAGTGGCTTGGAGGCAAAGATATTAACCTTGGGAAATCTATACTTGTCTGAAGAGAAGCCTGTAGGAGCCTAACTGGGCTCTGGGTGAGGGGATAGATCAGCGGCTGGCTACACTTACTGGTGAAAATTTCTGAGCCCAACTCTTCCCTTCTGCCTATAGGCATCCAGAAACCCACTCTGTGGGTGAGAAACTGTATCGTGATCAGTCTTAATATTTTAAACGGGACCAGGCTACATCCGTCATCTTTCCCATAATGGTCAGCTGTAAACACACTTCGGAAGAGAAAAACAAAAATGGGAGTTAATGTTGACACTGAAAATGCTTAGCTCTGCCGCTGCTGGGGAACTGGCAGGCTCTCCTGTCCTCTGGGAGAAAAGTTAAGTGCTCCGGGTTTTTTGCTTTTTCCATTGAATTTCTAAATTTCTCAAGGGTCTTCTTTGTCTCTTTACTTTAAAAACCACATCTCTTTGCCTTTTTTTTTTTTTTTTTAGCCAAGAACTGTGCACTTCTCTGGCAGAATTCCCACGGGGGACAGAGCAAACTGTCCGCTCCAGCTCTCCCATCTGAGCACTGTTCAGGGAGAGGGTTTCACAGAGTCAGGGATAGGGGAAAGGGCCTTGGCTTCAGACCGGAGAAATGAGTGGTGTAGGGACACTGCAAACGTAGCGAACCGAGAGTCTTGATCCTTTTGATCGTGACCTCAGTCTTCTTACTGGCCCCTTTCTCAGTGTGAGCCTCTTTCTGCCGGACCGTTCTCCTGGCTGCAGCAGAATTTTTCTCTTGAAGGTGGCGATGAGAAGACATGTGAACGATAGAGAGAAACAGAAACAGAAAAGAAAGGGTGAGGGGCCTGACCGATGACTGGGAAAAGGGAAAGTGCTTTGGTTTTACCCGATTATTAAATAGAGAACGGGTTCCCTTCCAGAAAGCCTGGGTTAGACCACCTCTTCCTGGTGTGACCATCACAGCCTGCTACATGGACACCACCCTGTCACCTCACCCACACACACCACAGGCCACGAGACTGTTCACATTAGCTTTCCCAAATCTCCAGACCATGGAGGGGGGTGGGGGGAAAGAAAAGAAAAAGAAAGAAAAAAAAGAAAAAGTCACAGTGAAACCCAGCCCTAAACGCAAACCCACCACCGGCAGTTATTAAATTCATTTTCATCCATGCAAGGTTCCCAAAAAAGTATGTGTATGTGTATATATATATATTACACAACAAAGGTGGCAGAAGAAGAGAGAACAGAAAACCTAGAAACCAGAGCAAAAATTAATGTAATTACCTCTTTTCCCTGCCATAAATTCCACAGAGGAAATCAAATCTTTCTGTGCATGTGTATAAAAACCAATCAGTCCATTGACATCGCCCAAACCCATTACGTCTCAAACGGGGTATCCTAATTGAATGAATCTGAACGTACCAGGCAACCACACAACCGAGCCAGGTTCTTCCCAGGGTGGTTGCCACAGAACCAGAGAAGATAAACATTGGTTAGAACCACACACTAATCAGCTCGCTTGTGGAGGAAAGGGAACCTTTCAGAGCTGGGCGTTGGCAGATGCATCCTAATATTTTGTATCAGATTGTAATGGAATATTTTTCATAAACAGCCAAGTGTCTCTCCCAGCCTCTCACCTGACATGTTTCTTGTTGTTTAACTTCAGATCTGACAGATGATGATAACCTGGAAAAGAGAGAGGTTACAAATGCTGGGGGCTGTGAGGCTGGGCAGTGTAAAGGGCGCCTGTTCAAGAAGTGGGACAGGGCTGTGATTTGTAGGGCCCGGAAAAGGCTGTTATGCAACCCCGCGGCAGCTGAGAGGGGCTAGCCAGCGGGAGGCGAGAAGCCTCAGAACCGAGAGCTTTGAGCTGCTGGCGCGCTAAGGAAACGGGCCACTTGGTTTGTATTCCATTCCGTGAGCTAGAGAAGGGCCCCCCCTCCAGCGTACCTCTTTCCCCAGCCTCTCCACAGCGTACTCCACTCTCCCGGGCACACTGATTTATAGCACCTGTTAAAAACACATAATGGATGCAATTAGCTATGGCACTAGAGGAAAAAAGGGAGGAGTTGACTTTATTCCAATAAAAGATTAATGTGTTTGTTTTCATGAACTTGCTGCATTAATTTAAATTTAAAGTCTGGGTCCGTTGAAAAAAAAATTGTTGCTGTTTTCTTTGCTCCGTGGAATTATTGGAATAGGCATTCCTTCTTGAAGCTCAGTGGGTATCACAATCCCCTTGTTGGCATGTTTCCAATGCAGGGCACCCTGTAAGACAGGGGTGGCCATGGGACCTGTGTTTTCAGTAACGCCCACTGCGGATTCTGATGCAGGAACTCTGCTTTGAGAATTTGACTTATATGGACATAGTAGGGACTCGAGAGTAACCTATTTACTAACAACAGAGTACTTCCCTGGTCACCTATGAGATGTGGTAAATATAGATACACAATTAAATGTGAAACATGTCCACTGTGGAAATTTCAGAATATACAGAAAAACACAGAAAGAAAATTAAAACTTCTGTGATTCTAACAAGCTATGTAGGCTCTCTGGGCTGCAGCTTTCTCCACCAACTCCTATAGACTCCAGAAGGAGACAAGGCTCTTGTCCTCATCAGTCCTACCTTCAGTTCCCAGCACACATCTGACACATAGTAGGGCCTCCAAAAAACAGTCACTGAAGGAAACAACCAGCTAAATGAAGCCATGGGATTGGATGATCTCTAAAGTCACTTCTAACCCTCACATTCTATTCTTCATTCTCTGCCCTAGGGAAAAATATAATTGCACAAAACTCAGATATATTTGTCACTGGGACCTTTGACATTTACACATGTGTATGTTTCTTCTCCATGTCTTGTCACTTGATCTGACAGCTTTCTGCTTGCTCTGTCTGATATTAGTTTCAGGTTGTCCTTGCCTGAGGCAGCTTAGCCATCATCGCTGGTTGTAATTGAGTGAGGTGGTTTCCACCTTGTACCAAACAGAAGAGTCGGAGTAGATTTTTGAAGGCTCCAGCAAAATCGCACAGACAGCCCCAGAAACAGGATGGCGGGGTCTTTGCAGTTCACAGATGTGCAGCTCTTTCCTGAAACTATGAGGCAGATGCCCCCAATCTTCTGTCACAGCACACTAACAGAGACAGCTGCATGAAGCTCTTACTGTATGCCACACACTGTGCACACATCTCTCATTTAATTCTCAAAGCAACACTATGAACCCTATTTTATATCTATGAGTTTCCTGCCCAAGGTCACTCAGCTAGGATATGGGAGAGACTGGGTTCAAACCCAGGTCTCCCTGACTCCAAAGTTCTTGGTTTTAACCACGACGATGATGCGCGTTTTGGAGGAGAGGGGTAGTTAAAATGCTAAAAATATTTTTATTTCTCTAATGATATTTTCACAGCAATAATGTATTCTCATTGAAGAAGACTATGAGCAATGTAACTTCTTTTTACTCTCTCACCCCAAACACTATGTACTAAGACTCCTTTCTGCTACATGAAGGTCATGTTCATCAGTTTAATTGTTGCATAAGGTACTCATCAGCTTGCATCTAAATAGATGACTCATCATAATGAGGATATGCACCCTATGAGGAGAGGGGCTGAATCTATTCAATGACTTATCCTCAGTACCTAGCACAGTACCCACACTTAGAAATTACTCAATAAATGTTTGTGGAATATATGAATGAATCATAACTTGCTTAAGACAGACAATTTAGAGAAGATGCTTCTGGCGATTTGGTCACCAAGAAGTTGATCATACACTACGTTCCCATCACATAGTGGTGCTTAGGAAGACATGGTTGATGGAATAGTCTTTGAGGACGAAAACTGGCACATGGAATTTGAAAAATAAAATCTCACCCAAATTAGTAAAATGGGACGAAAATAGGTTCTCTGCCTTAGTTAAGTCCCTGGCTGCCTCCTTCACTAGGAAGGCTGTGGTTTCTGATCTTAGCTCTCTGCCCCTTCGTTATGTCACCACAGGCCCTAGATCTTCCCCAGAGACTACCCAGTCCTGATAGTTTATGTGTTTGTATGGCCCTAAGTCGTGAGTCTACTGATGGGGTTAGACTGCGCCTGGCATGGAGTCAGATCTCAGCTAAGTTCAGTGGAATGATTAGAGGTTTGCATTTAGTCATTGATTCTAGAAGTCATACTTTGCACCTGCTCCCGTTTACAGTGAGAATGAATTTCTAGGGGAAAAGTGAATATGATCTAATGTTGAGTAAAAATAGCAGGACACAAAATTAAACATATGGGACATTTTTATTGTTAAGACAAAACAATAGCATGAAACCACATCCAAATGTAAGTAAGAGATTTCACTGGGTTTCTAGAAGCTGCACTCAAGTGTCAACTAAAATCTGAAACCATCCAATAGGTATATGACAGAAGATATCTCAAAACAATCATTGTCGGTGGAGTCATTGGTGGGATAATGGATGATAATTTTGCCAACTTTGGCAATAAAAATAATAACATTTATTTGGCACTCATAACGCGATAGGCAATGTATTAAGTATTTGCGTGGACGATCTCATTCATCTCAAAAGTACTTCATGAGAGAAGTTCAGTTATTATTTCCTATTGAGGAACAGAGAATGGAAGTAACATTTTCCAGCGTCCTCAGCTGGTGAGAGGTAGAACTATGATTTGCTTCCATTGATTCTCCAAACATATCTATGAAAGGATGGGAAAAAAAGAGGGGAGAGGAAGAAACGACGGGGGGAGAAAAACTGTCCCATCTATGAGAACAGTTGGAGCAAAGAAATGGAATATCTGAGTGTCTGTTTCTAACTTGGTATCAGAATCACCTGGGGCCTAATTAGAAATGCAGAATCTTGGCTCAAGTCAAACCTACTGAATCAGAGTTTACATTTTAAAAACAATCCAAGGGATTCCTGTGTACACTCAAATTTAGGAAGCCCAGTCAGGAAGTATTAACAAAGGATGCATTTGAAAAAAAGAGAGAGGATCCATTTGTGTTTGTCTAGGCTGGTGTAGTACCTTGTCAGAAATAGGGGTATAGCTGTGTGAATCAATGTTTTTCAAAGTGCAGTGATGCCTGTTTCATGGACTGGGAAAACACCTTAATGGATTGCAATAAGAATTTTTTTTTTTTAATGAATAGAATAGAAAATATCAGAGTGCATCTAATAAAGGAAGGGTGTTACTGTGTGAAACTTTTATTTCAGTGTGTATGTGTGAGTGTGTGTGTGTAAGAGAGAGAGAGAGAGAGAGAGAGTGTGTGTGTGTGTGTGTGTGTGTGTGTGTGTGTGTGTACTGGATATTGAGGTACAATGTCTTACGTACTCTTCTGCTGAAAAAAGTTTTAGCAGCTAGCCTTCACACCATGGCCTGAGGCATCCATGAAATTCCAGGCTGACATTTAGAGGTGTGGTGGATCTACTTCCTATTTCTGATAAATGTAGGAACTCTGAATGAAATCAGAGTTGGGTGGGTGTAGGGTGGGGGGATGGCTGTCTCAGAAATTATCTACCTCGCTGTCCAATGCCAAAAACGGAGGCCCAGAGAGGGGAGGGACATGCCCGAGATCACACAGCAACACTGAGACTTGTGTCTTTGGATAGAAGCACCTAACAATGCCAGGTCTTTCATTCCCTTTTTTGTTCCAACCATGAAAGACTTGGGAGGCGCAGGGGAATCTGGCCAAGAGGCCACGCAGCCTGGGGGACATGACTCTGGAATGTGTTGGGGAAACAAGACGCCTTCTCCTCCAGGCCCGACAAGCCAACAGGCCTACGTGTGGCCAGAAGGGACTCTGGTTATCTGCCGCCCGCCTCTGTTTCGTTTGGTCTGTCAACTCCAGCAACAAAGTGCCCCCAACGTGTGAGGCTTGATAAAGGTGGGAAGGTAAGAGGGTGGACGTGGCAGGACATCAGGGACCAGAGCTTGAGAGAGGTCCCAGAACCTCTGCTCCTACATTTCCTCTCGAGGCTGGAAAAAGCCCGTTGGACACTCCTGTCCCCTCACAGCCTCCCTGTGTGTTGTAGCCCGGACCCCCGACTTCTCTTGCGTGGCTAGGCCTTCTCCATCTCAAGATGGAACAGGATTAAGCTCTTGAAACTTAGATGCTGAATCAGAGGATGTAGACTTAAAAATAAGTCCGCCCTTATTCTCCCTTTTATGTTATATGTTAATGCAAAATGATACTAACAGAGAATTTAGGAAAAAGATAAAAACACTTATAATCCTGCCACTCAAAACTATGTTGTTATTATGACGTGTATATTCCCAAAATGGGGTCAGAGAATCTATCCTGTTTCACTTTTTTCACTTAGCAATGAGACATGAGCATTTTGTCGTTGTTATTGTTAATGAAGATTGTTTACATTACCAAGATATTTGATGAAGAATTGTTGTTAGTTTCTAAAATTCTAGGTATGACAATGACGTTGTGCCTATTCTTTTTTTAAAAAGGTCTTTTTTGAGATACATTCTGAGCAGTTTCTAAGTCAAAGATATCTGGGATTCCCTTCAAAAAAATACAGGAGAGAAAATTGGGTGGGAGCGGAGAAAAAACAGTTTGGCCATAAATTGGCAATTGTTGACACTCTTCTGACTACATTTTTAAATAAAAGTCTAGTTCAATATTTTTCTGTAATAGTTGTCTTCACCTCCACCCCAAATGCATCTCCTCCTAGCATCCTCCAGAGGAAGGTCCAGGGCCCAAGTCCACTCATGCCTGAGCCCAGACCAAGCCCCCTAAAGTCCCAGGCCATATGTGGTCCTGTTTCTGACCTGTAAAATGTGCAGGAAGGGACTAGGTGGTCTCTGAGGGCCTTCCAGCTCTGGGTGGTTCTCTGGTTTCGGAACGAGACCTGGAATCCGTTTCCTTGGCTTCTCACTTCATCTGTACACACTTTGTGCCTGGGAAGCCCAGCACCCCGCCACACATGCCACATCCACAGACCTCACTTACAGCCTGTTCTGTCAGAGGAGCACCCCCAGGAGCCATGATGTTGTAGCTGGAATCCGAGGTCCCAGGGTCAGGAGCCCCCAGAGCCAGGGACTCCTTCTGCCCAGCCTGGAGGCTGGCCAGCGTGTACATCTTGCTTGGACACCTTCCCTTCTCTCACGTGGGGGGTGTGGCATGTGTCAAAAGATTTGGGGCTGTTCAGTCCAGATTGGAACCCAAGTCTCATAACGCAGGGTGACCGTGGGCTCAGGCTCACCGAACCCCTAAGCGATGGGGTCTGATTTTCCTAAGTGACCTTCAGGCCTAACATTCAGGCCCCAATCTGCCATGGCCATATATTCGAAATGTCATTTCTGATGCCTATCCTCAAACAGCCATTATTGGAACACACAAAATATATAAGTTTTAACGTGGAAGGAACTTGAATCTTGCCCCATCTGTTCCTTTTTATTTATGCTGTGAAGCTAGTTACCTTGCCCCTTGTATGAAAATTTGGGCAGAGCCATGAGTTTTCTGGTCATTTCAGGTAGTAAAAAGTCCTACAGCCACTTGCTATTAAGTATAGTCTCAGTTCAGTCCCCCAATCCTCACACCTTCAGACAGGACTGAAAGCTGAGCTTCTCCCTGTGGCCCCTGCCCCTAGCCTGGCTTTGTCACAGGTCTGTGTGGAGCCTGTAGTTGGGAGGGGAACACATTTGGCTTCACTTTTCATCTTCTGCTTTGTGCATCTCCCTGCAGGATTTGTCACATCACGGTGACTTGGAACATATTTTAGCCAATGAAGGTCCAAAGGAGGCCCTGGGCTCCCAGTGTTCCTCAGGCAGTCTGTCCTTACCCCAGGTGGACTCATGAGGGGTTCCCCCAAGGGCCTACAGAGCTGTACAGGCCTGCAGAGGCCAGCAGGTAACCCGGAGTGGGCCAGGTGGGGACTGTGTCGAGCTGGAGGGCGGTGCCCTGTTTTAAGGGGCCAACAATACTCAGTACCAGCCAGTTGTGGCCATTTGGGAATTTGGGCGCAGAGTAGCCAAATCCTGACGTTTTCAAGAAAAACAGGAAAATCTAAGTTATTATATGAAATTTCCCAATTTTTAAATATTTTAACTGAAAACACACTTTTAATGCTGATTGGGCCAAACTAAACCCATCTGTGGCTGGATGTGGCGTTAGTTTTCCGCTTTGGGTTAAAGGCTTTGATCAACGGTTATGTGAAAGCAAAAGCCACTGCCCGCCCGCCCCCACCGCCCCCCGAGTCAGCAGAATCCATCTCCAGACCCTGAAGATGGGGTTGGTTCTGGGGGCTACTCTGCCTTTGGCTGTATGTGATTTTAGACGCTCACTTAGAAACAACTCTTACTTCGTAGCGTGAGTAGAGTCCAGGTGACTAAGATCTGCTCCCTGCTCTTGAAGGAGGTGAAGGTTCATGTTCATCAATAGTGCAGGGAAAGGGAGGAAGGCAGGGATGTGTGTGTGTGCATACATGTACATGTGTGCGTGTACATGTGTTTACATGTGGGTGCATGTGTGTATGTATGTATTGGAGGGGGATGGGTATGGAATGGTTCTGCTAAAATCTCAAAACTGGAACCCTGAAGTTTCAGTCTTTTATTTTCATTTGGAGAGGCAAGAAAGAAAATGAAATATTTATAAATCTAAAAAGAAATGAATTAGAACTGGTTTTCTCTCCTCAGGGTGTCCATGATATATTGTCACGTTGTAGGGTCAAGTACAAGGTGATTTGATTTCAGTAAAAAGGAACCACAGCAACAAATCCCAGACCAAGCGTACAGCAGAGTGTCGGCTTCTGGGTATGAGTGAAGGGAACAGTGCAGAACGGTCCTGCTCGGGCTCTCAACACTGCTTACCTCGGGGGTCGCGCGGGAGGGGGTGGGTAACGTGGACGCACATCCATGTTCTGACGCTTTGCTTGTTTGGGTAAGCCTGCACTCCATAGTAATCTGAAAGTCATACAGATAGGAAAAAAATTTAGATACATGAGCACCTACCAAGAAAACTGACTAGAATTTAAACTGTAGAGCCATCTCATTGCCCCCCATGATTGTTTTTGTCGGCTACACTGCTAGGCATGTTCGCTGTAGAAAAATCAGTAAGTGCTCAAAGGTGGAAAAGGGGAAACTTGAAGTCACGAGTGTTCTGTACCACCACGGACATTCGGGTAGACATCGTGTGACTTTCGGCTGTGGGGACGGCTAGCACTTCCTGTGTGCCACGCCCCGTGCTGGCATTTGGGAACCCCCTGATGCGGGTCCTGCCTCGTCACCGTCTGGACACGGTGATTGATTCACCGGCCTCTTCTCCTGGAGATTCTGGGTCAGGGAGCTGACGGGACCTGGGAATCTGGACTTAGTGGGCTCCCTCGGGAAAGCTGGGGGCAGGTGCTTTTCGGGCCAGACTTGGTGGTCGCCAGCTGCGGTCCAACCTGCTCATCGCCAGGTGGCGAGACAGAGACCCACAGGGAAGCGACTTGCCCAGGGTCACCCAGCCCACGTGGCAGAGCCCAGACCTCAGCCGCCTCGCCCTGCTACCTCCTGAGAGCTCTCCCCACTGGGCTCCTGCAGCTTCCCCCATGCCGACAGATGTTATTGTTTTCTTACGCCGCCAATTAAACAAAAAATCCTGTCAGCAGGCGACAGGCCTAATGCACCGAGGCATTAACCAGACTCGCAACCCGACCCGAGCCTGCTCCTGTGGGTAAAGCACGTTCCCTCCACAGGCCGCCCTTGTGGGCCGTCTTCCAATAAAGGACCCGCCGAGGCACCGTCACCCGCGGGGTGGGCACCCGAACCCCTGCAGAGGCCTGTGGGAGCAGGAGCTGGTCGGCCTGTCACCATGGCAACCCTGCAGCAGCCTTTAGGTGCGCTGAGATAGCCTTTCCTGGACACTAGGAAGATCAGAGCTGGGGAAACTGAGGCCCAGAGCGGCGAAGGGCCCACCCGAAGTGACCCATCGGCTGAGGACAGAACCTCCTGCCAGCTTCGTTTCAGCGTCGGGCTGTGAAGGGAAGGGAGGATGTTGGCAGCCCTGGGCAGAGGTTCTCTGGGAACAGGGCCTGCAGGAAACGGGACCATTGCTAACATCAGGTCTGGAGTCGTTCCTGCATTCCTGCTCCTTGTCCCAGGCACAGAGGCACAGGGGTGTGAGGGGAAGCCGTGGCTTCCCCTGTCCTCCTGTTGCCACCTCCCAGAGTCCTGCTTGGGGCAGGCCCCTGAGTGGGGAGACACAGACTGGCGTCAGGCCTGGGGGAGCCTTAGGGAGCAAGTTCCAGCTCCTCCATTTTGCAGACAGGGACACCGAGGCCCCGAGAGGGTGAGGTACCAATTCAAGGTCACACGGACTCAAACACGTGTCCTCTGGTCCCTAACGACAGCTCTTTCCACAGGACACCAGTTCCACTGGAACTCCAACTCCAGCTTGGGGAGCCAGTCCTGAGGGTAGAGCATGAGCCTGGGTCCCGTCTCTAAGCTGAGGGGCTCCCTGGCACCTTCTATGCTGCTCCGAGGTGAGCGGAAAGCAAGGCTAAGGGACCCACTTAAGAGACTAACAGGCTCCTGGCAGTGCACATCATCCAAAAGACTCATTTTGGAGAGCTGCCTTCTGGTACTCGGTGGGCTGGCCCTTGAGAGAGGGGTGGACTTGTCCATGACGACAAAGCAAGGGCCATCAGGTGGAGAGACTCAGGCTCCACATGCAGAATGGGGTCTGTCAATCTGGCCGAGGAAACCTGACAGGCTCTGGCCCCCCTTGCCCCCCACGCCTCATTCATATGCCGCCCCCACATTCCAGCACTGCTCTCTTTTCCCCAGACGTGGTGCTATGCTCCTTCGCACCCCACAGCCTCTGCGTTTGCTGTTCCCAATACCCAGAATGCATCCCCCAGTTCAAGCCTGGCGTTTTCTTGTTACTCATATTTCAGCTAAAATATTGCTTCCTCGGAGAGGCCTTCCCGGCCTCCTCTGTCTCAAGGTGCTATCCTGTTGTCCTGTCACATGGGCTTATTTTTTGATTCTGCTTTTATTGGCCTCTGTCTGCCCCTGCTTTCTAGAATGTGAGCTCCATGAGGACAGGTATCTTGTGTGCACCCTCATCTCCAGTTACGAATATAGTAGTTCTCAATAAATACTTATTAACTGAATGAGGAAATGAAAGAATGACCTAGTGGGTAGTGAGCTCTCTGACAACTGGGGGATGAAAGTGGAGGTTGACTGTTTACCTGTGGGTAATGTCGTAGGTGTAGCATGCCACAGTCATTAAGAGAAATTAAAAATTTCTTCTTTGGTCTTTATTGCTGTGTGACCCAGGGGCAGTTACTATACTTCTCTGAGCCTCACTTTTATGTAGAATGAGGGCATTAGTAGTACCTAATGCATCAGGCAGCTGTGATGATTAAATGAGATGCTGGGATAAAGAATTCAGCCAGGGCCTGGCAGATAGTGAGTGCTTTGTCACTTCATTGGGAGGCCTGGTATAATACGCAGCTTGGCTGTAAGGCCCTCTGACTCTTTGACATGTAAACTTTTGGGGGTGACACATGCACTTGCTTGAGTATCCTCCGCTCTGTCGCCCAAGCACTGTCTGCACTAAGGGCCTTCTCTGTGTCGTTCCTGAGCCCCGCGCCTCTGGGACAATGGATGACCACGTTGCTGGCAGTGTGAAGGAGGAGACGGAACACACCTGGGCCCGGTTCTCAAGGGTGTGTCACCCAAGTGTCCATGGGAAGCAGAAGGGAAAGTGTTGCATGCCTGCCGGAATCATCAGGGAAGACTTCCCAGAGGAGGTGGGACTCGAACTGGACCTGACCGAATAGGCAGGGTTGGAAAAGAGGGAGAGGAGGAAGGAGGGACGGCAGGCAGGAAGAATGACAGGACTGAGGCCTGGAAAAAGGGGTGTGTTTTTCATTCACCCATGTGTTGATCCAGCATTTGATATACAGTAGGCCCCGCCCGGGCCTGTGTTGGATGAGACCCCCAGTCACAAGGAGCATCCAGCCTAGTCGTGGGACAGACAGAGAAGCAGACAAACGCAGTATGAAAAGAAAAATGCAATGTGCAAGGCCCTCTGGGGTGTAACTGAGTCGACCAGAAGTCAGGGAAAGTGAAACTGAGCCACCCAGGCAGAGGGGAACAGGACAAATGCTCTAGGCAGAGGGATCAGGGTGTGCGGAGACCAACAGCAAGAAACAGAGCTTTGAGTTCGAAGACGTTAAATGTGTTCGTGAGGCTGGAGCTTAGTAGCCAAAAGGGAGTGTGTGTGTGTGTGTGTGTGTGTGTGTGTGTGTGTGTGTGTGTGTGTTGTGCGGTGAGGGGGTCAGGAGCCAGGTCCTGAAGGGCTTTGAACTTTAGTCCTGAGCGTGGGGAGGAGCCACTGAAGTTGGCAGGAGGGACTGTGCACCTCAGAGTAGCATTTGCATTAAGGTCGCTCTGCCTCCTGGAGAGAGGAGAATGCCAGGTGTGGAGGACCCAGGAGGGAGTCAGGTTAGGTGGGATCCGGTCAAGGCCAGTGACAAAGAGGACAGGAAGGAGCAGAGTCCCACAGGAGGACTTCATGGGACGGGGCACGGGATGGGGGGGTGGGTGGGGAGGAATGAGAGGGAGGGAGGCAGGTGGATTACAAAGCAAGAGTGGCTTTAAAATTTGGGTCTGAGATGCTTAGAAGGTGGCATTTCTCAGGGCCCTGGGTGGGGAACCTTATAAATGACTGGGCTGGGTAATGAGTTCATCGGCCTATTATGTTTTAAGAGCTATACATTTGTAAGGTTTCAAAGTCAGGCCATTTTTTAGAGTCCAGAGAAGACAGCAAACTCCCTCCCCGCCCCCCCCCCCCTTAGACTCTTCATCGCCTTCCCTGGAGGCAGCCACGGTTGTCAATGCCCTATGAACCTTTATGGAGGGGTGGCATGTGTGTGTGCGTGAGTGTGCGTGCACGCGCGCACACGTGCTTAAGTATATGTGCTCTCCATCGTATTTTTTGAACACAAGAAATAAGTTCATTTTTTCATTTACATTTTACAGCATATAATAATAGCAAGGACTAACTCGCATATAGCACTTACCTTGCTCCCAGCAAGCTGAAGTGCAGATAGAAATCTGCCTAAATCAAAGGCGTTAATCCCGCCTCATCCAGCCACCTCTGGGGCCCCAGACACACACCACAGTGCAGTGATTGCCTTCGTCGGGTACAGAAAGAGCATCTGTTGTGTCAATAGTTATGAATATATTTTCACGTATAAGAGAAGAAAGGAAACAAGGATAACGAGGAAGTCTGCAGTGTCCCACGGCTGATTCATGGAAGCTGTGGCTCCTTGACTAAAGCTGAGTTGGTTTGGGGCTCGCCCCTGGCTGTCTCTGAGCAGAAAGTAACTTGAAACTCTCCTTTCTAATCCCATCCCCACCGCTGTCCCCAGGTCACTGTGGGCAAGTCTCTCTATCTCCTTGCATCTCCGCTTCCTCCTCCACTGCCAAGACCTAGCCTCTGGGGGGATTCTGATTAGACTCAAAACATCGCTGAGCATCATGGACTCTTAGTTGCCATCAGTTGCAAGCCTTTCCTTGTACAGACAGGGACACTGAGGCCCCAAGAGGGGAAAGGTCTGGCCTGAGGCCACACAGCAAGTTCCCCAGTCCAGCCTCTCTATGCCACACTCTGACCTGTGCTGGAAGCTGTGTGGCAATCACAGCCCGCAAATCCATTTGGAAAAGGGGAGGATACCTTCCCTCTAAACGCAGTAATTAAGGGATGAAGACGGCATCTATGGAAAGGAAGGAAGGAAGGAAGGAAGGAAGGAAGGAAGGAAGGAAGGAAGGAAGGAAGGAAGGAAGGAAATACATGTTCAAACAGAACAAAGGAATAAAAAGTGAAAAGCAAACCTTCCACAGTAAATCTCCCTCCCACCCCTGCCTGATAGTCTGCCTATGCAGCCAACTGCTAGACTCGTGGGTTCTTGAATCTCTTCCTAACAGTGTTCTGTGCATACAGAGGTAGATGTGTGTGGGGGGGGGGTGGGGGGGTGGGTGTGTCCTTAACAAATAAAGTGGTAGAGTTTCAGTTTGGGACGATGAGAAGGATCGTGGTGATGGTGGCAGGACGACGTGAATTGCGCGACAACACGCCGCTGAATCATACACTTAAAAATGGTTAGAAGGGTAAATTTTAGGTTATGTGTATTTTACCATAATTTTTAAAATATTCTTTTCCATATTTTTCTCCGCCTTTTTCAACTAACCGTGTATCCGGGAGATCCTTTCACCTTCACTCCATGAGGTGATTTGTTCTCGGAAAGACATTTCCCCCAAAGCCCTTCACCACAGGGTTCCTGGTTAGAGCTGGCCAGAAGAGGAACTTGTGGAGATTTGGAAGGCGGAAGGGAAGCAGCAGCTGCCCCTCTCTCAAGGTCAAACCTCTCAAGGTCGCGGCGGTCAGGTGTCCTGATGGACAGACGCAGAGGAGGCAGCAGGTTCCAGCCTCTCCTCAGCCTCCTGTCTCCACCTCTGACTCCTCTTGCCAGCTGATGGCCCCAATGGCCCCGATGGCCCCGATGACCCCAATAACCATCAGGGGCCCAAACCTAGCACCCCAGATATTGAGGGCAGGCAGACCGTAGAGATACGGCCGCCAAGCACAGCTTCCCAGGGTGGCCCCTTCACTGGTTCCTCAGGTCGACTGGGCTCCTCTGCTCCTCCGTTCTTCTTCCCCTGAACCCCCATTCCCCTAGCTGGGTAAGGGTATGAGTCCTGTAACCAAGCCCCTATTCCAGAAATCACAGTGGTTTTGTCTCCCCGAGGGAATCCCAATGGTTTCACCCATGCTCTGCCTCATCCTTGAGAAAAAACAATTGTGGTACGATACACGTAACATAAAATTTACCCTCTTCGCCGTTTTTAAGTGTCCAGTGCACTAGTGTTAAGTACATTCACGTTGCTGTGCGACCCATCTCCAGAACTCTCTTCATCTGGCAAAACTGAAACTCCATACCCATTAAATGCTACCTCCCACTCCCCCCCGCCCTGCAAGCCCTGAAACCACCATTCTGCTTTCCGTGTCTACGAATCTGACCGCGCTAGGGCCCTCGTATGAGTGGAGCCATAGAGTGTCTGTTGCTTTGTGACTGGCTTATGTCACTTAGCATGATGTTCTCATGGTGCATCCATGTCGTGGCATGTGTCAGAGCGCCCGCGCTTTTTGAGGCTGAGTAACATTCCCCTGTGCGCATGCATCACATTTTGCTATCCATCCATCCGTCGGTGGGCACTCGGGTTGCTGACACCTCTGGGCTGTTGTGAGCAGGGCCACTGCAGTGTCCTTCCTAATGGTGCTTAGTGCTCCCCGGGGGTAGAGTGACAACGTTATGAGCACAGGCTTGGAGCCAGAGGGACCCAGGTTTGAATCCTGCCTCCCCCCTGAGGACACACTGTGGGACCTTGGACACATAGGAAGTGTTCAGTGAAGAACCAGCACACTCACGGCCATCTCTGGGAGAGGTTCTCCTCTTACAACCTTAGCCATACCTCACCCACTGGGTCATCTCACTCTCCGCAGCCCTAGGACTCCCTACTCTCTCCTAGGCCTGGTGCTCTGGGCCACCCCAACCTGTCTCAGCCTCTGTCTGCCTTCCCATTCATGCCGAATCACACTGGGCCATGCAACAGACTCTTCCCCCTAAAATGGCCCTTGGCACAGACTGCCGTGTGCGTGTGTGTATGTGTGTGTGTGTGTGTGTATGTGCGCGTGTATGCATGCCGTCCATCCTGAGGGCCCTGGGGCCAGGTCACCTGTGGAGGCACTTGCCCCCAGAAGTGATCATCTGAAGGCATCAGGCTGGGTGGCAGCTCTGGCTTCAAGCCCCAGGAGCCTCCAGAATTTTCTCATTGTGGCTGTTCTCGCGTGTGCTTTTCCAACCTCCTGTGTTCAGTGCGCTGGGAGCCAACACCCCCAAGCTTTTCTCTCACTGGGCACCAGCCCATTCTATGGATTCGACCAGCGCATTCTGTCTTTGGGCCTCCTTTCCTCTCCGTAAAACGCAGGAGTTCACTGGAAGGTCCAATGCTCCCCCAGAACACCTCTGCTCTGATGTTCATCTGGCTCCTTCAGGCAACGGTCATTTATCTCCATCCATCATCCATCGTTCGATGACTTTATTTTTCATCTTTATTAGAGTTTCTTCTCATTCAACGTGCCGTGCTTGTGCATGGCTAAATTTTCAGCGGACTCAGAAAGTGAACACCCCTCTTGTCACATCCCCTAGATCAGTGGTTTTCAAGCAGCAGGAGTAAAGGTGGGGGCCGCCCAGAGGACATGGAGAATGTCCGGAGACACTTTTGGTTGTCACAGCGTGGGGAGGCAGTGCTATTACGGGTATCTAATGAACAGAGGCCGGGGATGCTGCTCAACATCCTATAACACACAGGACAGCCTCCACAGTAAAGAATGGGCCAGCCCGTAATGTCCAAGATTGCGAAACCCCATTCCGGGTATTCATTTGTTAATATTTGCATATATATTTTTTTCCAGAAATGCTTTATAAACATACAGACATAAATGTGAGTATTTTTAAGACTGACATGGGCACTAATTGCAGTTTGTTTGTTCCTTTAATTACGTTGGCGGTGACATTTCAAGCAGGTAAGAGGCTACCACTAGAATCAGGCTGCCTAGATTTGAACCACTTACTAGCCATAGGACTCAGTTTCTTCATCCGTAAAATGGGAAGAATAACAATACCTACTTCACAGTAGGTATTTGTTAGCACACTGTTAGTTGTTTATTATTATCTGTTTTCCCATGTATTTGTGAGGATAGAGGGAAAGGTACCCCTGCGCCTGGTGCCCAAATGAGGAAACTAAGGATCAGGGTCAGGCAGGGACTTGACGCAGTAAGTCAGTGGCAGGGATAGACTGGGACCCAGTGCTAGCCAGCACTCTCTCCAATTTAGGCAGCACTTCCGATAAAAGTATATGCTTTTGTTTGTTTGTTTGTTTGCTTCAGTCTGTTTTGTTTTGGTGGAGGTGGGGACAGGTCCAGAAGCAGAGAAGGCACTAGCCCCATGCTATGAGGCGGCAGGGTTTGCTACCAGCCCTCTCCGTCCCGATGGCCCTGAGTCCCCCACCTCCTCACCCCACCTCCCCGCCAGGCTGGCCTGGCTCTCCACCAGGCTGTGAGCAGACCCTGCCTTATCTCCAGACGCTTGTTATCTGCACACCCATCTGTGGACAAATGGCCAGCTGGCTGGCTCCTGGTGACCACCCCCCCTGGAGGCGGCCCTCCTCTCAGTCCTGTGTCTGGCAATTTGGGCTGGAGCCCACGGTGGGGGGTCTCCCCGTGGAGGAGGCCCAGCCCAGGCCCACCTCTGGGGCCTTCAACCCCAGAACCATGCCGCTGGGTCATGCTATTCCCAGGATGCACTGCCAGGCCAGGGAGCCCCGCCCGTCCCGGCCCCCTGTGCTCACTCGGTTTGGCAGCAGGCCTTCTACCGTGAGTGAGGGCTGGAGTTGTCGTTCCCATTGAGCAGATGGGGAAACCGAGGCTCAGAGAGAGGATGTGAATGGTCTCAGGACACACAGCAAGGCAGCGGCATCACTGAGAGTAGGACAGGCCCCCTGGCTCCTACCCCGGACCCTGAAAAGGCAAGGCCACGGCCCCGTGTCCCAGCCCCACACTGCCACGGAAGCCCAGTGGCTGGGACACTGTCTCTTCCCTTCTTTGGGCCTCGTTTCCCCCACTTCTCAAACGAATAAACGTGAGGGAGAGGAAGGGGCCTGCTCTTAGCTCCCAGGAGAGCGGTCGGTACAGTGCGGTGTTGGCGGAAGCTCGGGGGCTTTGGGTTCCCCACTTACTCTCAGCAGGATTTTAGGCCATTGCTTGACCTCCCTCTCTGTGTCTAGGTTTCCCTTTATGAAAAAATGGGAAAATAAAAGTCCTTGTCTCACAGGACTGTTGTGGGGATTAAAGGAGCTAGTCTACGTAAAGCACTAGGCACGTAATGCATACTCGTGAGGAAGTGTGAGTTACAACTACTTGGATTGGTAGTGTAGTGGGAGAGTGCAGCACCGGTGCTGAGTAGGCTGTGTGACCTTGGACAACTGACTTGACACGCCTGAGTCTTTCTTTTCTCACCTGTAAAATGGGGGCAGTGTGTCTTTGAGGCTCTGGAGAGGGGCTTGGCACAGAGCATGGCCCAAGAGCCTGAGCGAGGCAGGAGGCTGCCCGGGACCTGCAGCGAGGGGTGTCTGCGTGGATGGTGGAGACAGCCTGTGGGCCTTTGTTTACAGAGCCCATCTCTCCTCTGATGGATGCGCCGGCAGAAGTCTGTTTGCAAGTTTCTCCTGGGGACATGAATCAAGGTCTGTTTGGAGAACACGTGCACTTCCCTGTCAAACATTCCGCCCATGCGGGGGTGGCAGAGCCCCAGGGAGCAGACAGCAGAGTGTGTCCCAGATTGTCCCCAGGGACAGAGCATAGGCCAGAAGACCCGAGCCCCCTGGCCAGGCTCGGGACAAACAGCCTAGGCTCTGTGACCTCTGAGACAGATGCCCTCCCTGGCCTCAAGGAGCTCTCTGGAAAGGAAGATAAGACCTAGACTCCACCAGAAAATTGGGAGGGAGCGATAAGGACGCATCTGCTTCCACTAGTCCCCTCTGATCTCCCACAGGAGCACCAGAGTGATCCTTAACGCGTAAATCTCATCAGCTCTCTCCTGCTCACAGCCTTCCAGTGTCTTCCTTGGCAGCTGAGTTTCTTAAAAATGGCCTCCGGGAGCCCCATGGGGTCTCGGCCCTGACTGCCACTCAGACCCCAGCGCCCAGCACCTCCAGCTCCACAAGGAAGCCGACTGCATGCCTGTCCCAGCCCTTCCCACTCCGCTCCTGTGCGCCCCTGGCAGCCGCCCCGGAGGCCTCCCCGACCACCCTGTTATTCATTCCTCGATGGTCCTTGTATGTTTATGTATAACTGTGTGTTTCCGCCATACCATCGTGAGCTCCACAGGGGTGGGGACAGCATCTGTGCATCTGTTTTACACAGCGCATCCCCAGCCCTGGCACGAAAGGCTCTGAACAAGTATTTTTTTTTTTTAGTGAATGAATGATTGCCCACGAAAAGTACTGATCTCAGAAGGCAGTCAGTAGGGGTAATCAAAGACGGTTCCCTGGGGAAATGGCATTAAAGTCAGGTCTTGACGAGGAGGATTTTGACTGGCAGAGAAGAGAAAAGGAGAAGGGTGGCACTTAGGCTGTGAAGCAGGCTCTGGGCTGAGGGCAGCTTGAGAGCAGGTGACATGGGGGGGTAGTGAGCCCAAGGGCTACGATTCAGCCCCTTGGCCACGGCCCTTCAATCCTCTGATTCTCAGTTTTTCCATCTGAAAAATGGGAGTGATGATACCTACTGCACAGAGCACATGAAAAGTAAACGGGGTGACATGTGGAAAGTCCTTAGAGTTCAATAGATGATGCCACGACTACTGATTTTCGCTTTACCACCATTCCGGTCCGAAGGAGGAGGTATTACTGTCTGCATTTTTTTCGGGAATAGATTAATTTGATTTATGTTTAATGCTCATATATTTTAAATGTTGAAACAATCTCAAACTTCTAGGAAAGTCGCCAGTAAAGTTCCCCCCCCCCAAACTACTTGAGAGCACGTTGCTGAAATGATGGCCCATCTCACCTGGGCACTTCTGCGTTTATTTCCAACGCACCTGGATAATCTCCTAAAAGACGTGACACAACCATCACCGTCAGGGAGTTAACATCGATGCCTTCCTCCTGCAGAACCCGCAGGTACCCTCCCAAATTCTGCTCTGGGTTAGAAGTGTGTGTGGCGTTTAGCTGTTACATCTCCTTGGCCTCAACCCGTTTGAAGGTGACTGGCCAATTCTTTTGTAGCACGCCCCTTACCTGGGTTTTGTCTGACGACTAGATTCGGGTTATGCATTTCCGGCAGGAATGCCACAGAAGCGATGCTGTTTCTTCTGTCTGCATCTCTCAAAAGTAAGGAAACTGAGGAGATGGGAAAGGGGGAAGGTCTCTGAGGAGGAAACAGTGAGGTGGGAAAGTATGCGACATAACTCTTAAGTCCTTTCTGCTGCATGAACGTCCTCATTCACTAGGTGTTTTTTGAACCTGAGCTTGGCCGGAACCCTCTTGGCATAAGGAAAGAGACAGGAAGCGCGTAGGGGCCATCTTAGAAGTAGTGAAGTGGGCACCCCTCCCCTTTTCACTCTCCCCAGGGGAGGAGGGTGCTGGGCTCCCAGCTTCCTCTAGGTGGAGCACCTTCCTCTGGGGAAAGGTGGGAACCCCAGGTAAACTCATCCCAAGGAAAGGAGGGTATGATTTTAGAGGAGCTGAGCCTTACATATCCGAGTAAGGTCCCTCAGGAGTCAACATCACACCCTCTTGGGCCGCCTAGAGGAGGCACCATTATTCACTCACCATTTATTCATTCGGTTATAAAAACAAGTATTTTTCGGTGCCTCTTATTTGCTGATAGCTAAGTCTCTTGCCAACTGAAGGTCACAGTACAAAGCAGGCGAGGGCTAGGTCATTAGATTTGGAGGTCAAGAGACCTAGGTATGGGCCCAGGTTCTACCCCTGACTTCCTGTGAGACTATGAGCACCTTTCTGAGTTCCAACAGTTTAAAAAAATGAGATGGCAGCTTGGATAGAGGAGGGTCCTGTTTCATCACCCAACCCCCACATGCCAATCCTGCATCTGTAAATCTGACTTCTCCAGATTGGTCCCCTCTCCCATAAGAAAGCAACTAGGGCATGGGATTTCAGTCCTTCACAAGCAGGTGAGAATGAAGCTTGAAAGAGCCTGGGGTATTTGCATGGTTGGAGAGAAGCTGGCAACAGAGAGAGATGTCTAGCCCCTGAAAGGGGGTTGCAGGGAGGGAGCCGGAAAGCTTCTATTTGACCTCACCACACCCCCAGAGCAAAAACAGCACCTTGGCCTCCATTCTTCAAGTGCTATCTGATGCTTGCTTACCGGAGTAGTGTTTCACCTACTTAAGAAGACAGCCAGAGAGGTCCAGGGACTGTCTGCTTTCAGGGTCTCCCTCAGCCACAAACTGGACCCCTTAGGGCAAATGACTCACCTTACTGTGCCTCAGTTTATTCATCCGTAAACTGGGGGCCCACAGCACTTTTCTCACAGGGAGGCGGTAGGCACACAGCTGATTAAAATGCTGCCCTGTGCTTCTGCTCCTAAGAGCAGGACAGATACCAGGAAGGCCTGGGGAGGCTCCGCACCCTGATTGAGAGGAAAAGCCTGTGGGGGAGGGCAGCCCGCCAGGTCGTCATCATAGATAAGGGGCCCTTTGGTGCTTTCTGCATCACCTACACTAAAAATCCTTTAGCCACAGACAGCAGCTTGCAATGTCCAAAGCGCTTCCATATCCGTGACCTCATGTGACCCTCGTCTTCTATCTTGATGGGTGGGGAAACTGAGACTTAAAAGGGGAAGCGTGACTTGCCCAAGATCACACTTCCAGCTAGCAGCAGAGTTGAGCCGTAGAGGAGAGAATCAGGCAGTTTGAGTCTTGGGTTTGAGGCTTGATGCCGCCAGTGCAAGCTGTGTGACCTTAGGCCAATCACGTCACCTGTCGGGGCCTTGATTTCTTCGCTTAACTAGTGATAATGGTTTTGAGGGTTAAATAAAGTAGAGTGATATACATGGTGCCGTTCCGGTTTGGGTCATGTTCAGAGCAAGAGCACACCTTTCTTGGTTCTCAGCCACCATATTTGGGGAGTGGGGTTTCTTCTTTTTCTCATCCCACTCCTTGTCTTACTGATGTTTTTCCTGGCTCCTTCCCCCGCCCCCCCCCATCATCTCACATCACAGCCCGTGCCCAATGTCTTCCTGGCTCAACTCTAAGCACCATGAGGTGAGGCATCGCGGTGCCTCTGTCTGTCCGTTCAGGCTGCTGTGACGAAGCACCATGGACTGGATGGCTTATTGAAAACAGACTTGTATTTTCAAGGTTTTGGAGACCAGACGTCTGGGATCAGGGTGCCAGTGAGGCTGGTTTTGGTGAGAGCTGCCTTCCGGGTTGCAGGCTGTGGACTTCCCCTCGGGTCCTCCCTGGAGAGGATTCTCCCTTCAGGGCACTGATCTCGTTCACAAGGGCTCCACCCTCCCGACCTAATCCGTCCTAAAGGCCTCACTTCCTACTGCCATCATACTCGTGGTTGTTTGAGTTTCAACATATGCATTTTGGAAAGACACAAACATCCAGTTCATAACGTTCGCTGCTGTAAGCTCAGCATAGCACAGCGCCTTGCTCTGAGTAAGGCCGACGGCTGGCATTCTAAGTGCCGAGTGGGTGCCAGCCCTGTGCCACGTGCTTCCTCTGCTGCTTCTCGTTCAGGCCTCGCAACCCTCCACAGCAGAAGCTGTTATTCTCATGCCCTTCATTCGGGTGATGGAACTGGAGTTCAGAAAGGGAAAGTGACCTGCCCACGGGGCTGGGCCTCGCGTGAGGCAAGAGAGGCACTCTGGGTGCAAACATGTCTCAGGGTGGTGCCTCCTTAAATTTTGTATCCTGGGCACCTCACCCGCCTCAGCCCTGCTGCCCAGGGTCACAGAGCTAGGAAGTGGTGACACCAGGGCTTAAACCCAGGCCCTGTGACTTGGGTACTCATCATCCCACAGTGGGCTCAGTAACTATTTCATGGTGCAGGGCACACTGGCCATACTAAATCCATGGTGGCTATTGTATGACTGTCATTATCACCTTCTGATTCCCAGTCTCTCCTCTCAACGTCCAGCTTTAGGTTGTCCCCCACCCATGCTCTACCAGCACCAGGGCCTGGGGGCTATCCCTAGCTAGGTGGGGTGGCTCTGTGCTAACATTTTGCAAGCTCTGAAGCTCAACTTGTATTTCCATCGTCAATGACAAACTCCTGTGCTACAGAGGGGAACAGGACCCACCTGCATTCATTTCAGCCCTGTTTTACCTACTTATAAGGCAGGGCTTCTTGATGCTGTTTCAGTTACTATCACCTATATCTCAGCCAACTACACACGGCAGAAAACTTCAGTCCCGCCTGAGAAGGCTCAAGAAATGTCTCTGTCCAGAGATCTTTGAGAAAGCAAACTGCTTCAAGGGGATTCTGAGGGGAAGCTTGCCCCCCTTCTCTGGCCCCCTTTCCAGCCCCTCTTCTAAACAATAACAGCTCCTGTCTCTGAAACATGCCTGTGGGTTCCCGCTGATCCACAGGATTATACTGCAAGGTAGCAATTAGCCTGATAAGGCATGAGCTCCCCACCCTGCCTCTGGCCAGAGCAGAGAGACCAGTTCACTGGAGCCTGCCCCTGAGGCACCTCCTCGCCTCAATGGACTCAGAGTCAAGACCCCTAGTTCAAGGCCTTGGGAAAATCTCCTTTCCTCTCCGGACTTCTGATTGCTCACCTGTAAAATGGAGCATGTTCTGACCTTTGGGGGCTTGTGGGAAAGTGGCAGTAGAATCTTAAGTGAGAAACTGCTTTGGACTGCTGACTACCGACAGCCATAGAGCTGGGCCTTTACTGGCCAGGAAGTCAGGTGTGTCTGAGGTTCTGAGTTCCAGCTCCCATGTTCGCTAGCTATGCGTCCCAGGCAAGCTGCCTGTTTCCTCCTCAATAAGATGGGACAGTGTCTGTGCCTTGCCCTCCTTGCTTGTGGTTGTGAGCTGCAGGGACAAGTGAGGCTGGAGAGCTTGGTGGTTAAGGTCACAGGCTTCAGATCAGACAGACTTGGGTTCCAGTGTTGCCTCAGCCACTCTTAGCTGTGTGCCCTTGGGCAAGTTGCTTAACCTCTCTGAGCCTTTGTTTTGCCATAAACGGGCAGATAGTAGTTCCTACTTCTCAGCCTGTTGTGGGGATTACATGAAACAAAGCAGATAAAGCTTCAGCAGGGTACCTGGGAAATGGTGAGGGGACACGGGGATAGCTGTGTGACCCTGAGCACATACATACGTAACTCTAGCTCCTTCAGTGTGGTCTCCTCATCGGAGAGGTGATGCCAAGGCAGCAGAGGCAAAGCTGAGAACAGCACCTGAGGCTTCGGAACGTGCTATAGGATGTCAGAAGGGCACTAGCTAGTCTCAGCTCAGCATCAGCTGAAGAAAGGGGTCTTTCTATTCCTAGGCCTCTACCCCTGCTCCTCTTCTCTGCTGAATGTAGAGGCAAAGAGTGTTGGCCACAAAGCCAACCTAGCCACTGTGTGACCCTGGTCCGGTTAAGGCGCCTCTCTGTGGTTCCTCATCTGGCAATGGAAAGGTAAGAGTCATGAGTCGAGGATGAAATGTACTGATTATTTAAAGTCGTTAAAACAGTGTCTAACATCCAGTGAGTGCTCAATACACATTAGCTTTCATTTGAATTATTTCAAAGTACTTGTTCTCTCCACATTTCAAAGTCACCTTTGCAGCAGACAGTGCTTGGCTGATTTCTTGGAAGTGCATGCAGCAGCTGCAAAGGGTCAGACTCCGGAGGCGTGGCCACCGAAACGCTCAGTGTCTCTGGCAAGTCCTCTCCCCATTTGGGGCCTATTTCCACATCGGTAGGATGCAAGGGTAAGGCCAGGAACATTCCAGAATTCTAGATCCCAGGGTGGCTTCGAGAGGACTCCAAGGGGCCCGCTTTGCTCACTGAGATCTGGCAGCGCTGACGTGCCTGCCTTGGTGGCCCCTCTGTCTCCCTCACTCCACAGCTCTGGCCCTGAGAGAAAGCAGACCCCGCCCGGGCCATCACATGGGCTGACCCCAGACCGGGCCTGGGAGCGAGGCCTGTGGTAGAGGCCGGGGAAGAGGGCCTGCGCTGGTGTGTGCACAAAATGCTGTAAACTCTCACACAGACAGGCACCCCTGCACACACGCAGACACTCTGACCTCAACACTCGCACCAGCACGCAGGCTCCGACACAGGCATACCATCAGGCAGCACCCAGCTACACCCCAACACCTTCCAGAGACAGCCACGGCCCCCTCCCACCTTGATGCAGAAGCACCTCGCCTGGTGCTTTGCCCATGGTGGCCCCGTCGATTGATTAAACAAGTGAAAGCTTCTTGGAGGGTTGCTTGTCCTCAACCCGCCGCTAGACCAGGGGTTCCCAAAGCACAGAACCCCAACCGCTGGAGAGATGAGGGGATTTTAAATAGCACCCAGATGAGCCATTTTAACTCTAATAGGTTCAAATTGACTAAAATGTGTCTTAGATAAAGCGGGAACAGTGGTTATAATGAAACGACAGAGGTAGTGATCCTTTTTGTTATTTTTAGAAGTTTCTTTCAAAACACTAAATTTAAAAAATAAAGGTAATTAAGTTTTTAAAAGTTCTTTAAATAAGAAAATGTAAGTGAATGATAATACAGATGAAACTCAGATCTGGCAACACCCTGAGGGCCTGAGGTCCGTGACACTGTTGACACCATCCAGTCCAAACCCCTCCTCCCCATTTTACCAATGGAGAAACCGGAGGCCCAGCTCGGGAAAGGCTCAGATGAAGACTTCCGTGGGGACCCACAGAACAAGGCTCTGTGGCTGTGCCTTTGACTGACCGTGTGGCATTCCTGGCCTCAGGTTTCTCCACCGTAAAATGAGGGAGAAAGGTTTCCCCACACTGCTTACCAGCCACAATAGCTGTGAGGATCCCGAGATCACAAGAGGTGAGGAGCAAGAAAGCCTTTGCAAACAGACAGCGGGAAGGCGTCGCCTCAGTGGGAACCCAGGTTTCCTAGTGCCCCAGCTGGGGCTTCTCCGGGGCAGCACACCGAGTGACAGACTGGAGAGGGTGGGGCTGGGAGCCAGGCAGACAGGTGCCTGAGTGTCATCTCTATCTGTTTATTCATTTCTTCAACATTTTTCTTTTTTTTTTTTTTTTGAGTGGCACACAGTGCTAAATACTGGGAAGGCAATGGGGAGCTGGAGGAGGCAGAAATTAGTCAAAAATTATAGAAATCTATGTACTATTACAAGCACAGTAAGTGCCACACGGCACAGGTTCACGATGCGGGGAAGGGAGTTCGTTCTGGTCACAGAGATCAGCATAGGCTGCCCCCCACAATGACGATCAAGCCGAGGCTGAAGAAGAGGAGGAGTTTACTTGACAAAAGAGAGAGAAAAGCATTCCAGGCAGAGGAAACAGCTAGTGCAAAGGGACTGGGGCAGGAAGGGGGGCAGGAGCAGTTGCGCGACTTCAGCATGGCTTAAGCACAGAGTCCCAGGTGAAGTGTCCTGGCCAAGGGAAGCTGGAGAGCGAACAGGGCCAAGCATGCAGTGCTCGAGGCCAGTCAGGATGTGGGCCATCATTGTAAGAGCAGTGGGAATCCATTAAAGGCTTTTAAGCAGCAGAGTGATATCCATTTTGATAAGCTCACTGGCTGCACGTCAAGTGTGAAAGAAAAGAACATGAGAGCGGACTTCCTTTACAGAAACCAGAACATACAATATAAAGTCACTAAAATCAGATCATGTGGTATTGAGAAAGGCATAGACAAATAGGTCCATGGAACGTGATAAATAATCCAGAATTATATCCCAGGATATAGATGTTAATATTTGACAAAAGAGTTACCTCGTTGCCAGGGAAAAGGGATAGTTTAGCTCACAAATGGTGCAGGCCCTCTGGAATAAATAAAAACGACCCCCCATTTCATACCATCTAATACCACACTGCAGATGGATCAAAATTAAATGTACGACTTAAAATAACACAATTACCAAACACTGTAAGAGATTCTTTTATACATCCTACAGGCATAATAATCAGAGCAGAGATTGGCAAACTGCTGCCCATAGGCCAAATGCAGGAAGCTGCCTTTAAAAAAAATAAATAAATAACAATTTTATTGAGATATAATTCACATGTCACATAATTCGCACGTTTAAAATGTACAATTTTTAGCATATTCAGACGTGCAACCAGCACCGAAGTCAAGTTTAGAACATGTTCATAACCCCAGTAAGAAATCCTGAACGATTAGCTACCAACTCCACATTTCTTACCCTCCCCTGGCCCTAAGCTGCCACTGACCTACTTTCTGCCTCTGTGGCTTTGCCTATTCTGGGCATTCTGGACATTTCGTGGACATGGGTCACACGATATGTGACCTTTTGTGTCTGGCTCCTTTCACCTGGTGTTGCATTTTCAAGGTCCATCCGCATTGTAGCACGGGTCAGCACCTCATTCCTTTTATAGATCAGGACTTCGTTCCAAGGAGGGACTACTTCAGTAGTTCCCCCTTAATTAACAGTTGCTTTCCATAGTTTTAGTTACCTGTAGTCAGCCACGCTCAAAAATATTACATGGAAACTTCCGGAAAGAAACAATTCAGAAGTTGTAGGTTGCACACTGTTCTAAGCAGCATGCTGAAATCTCTCGTCATCTCGCGTGAATCCGGGGTCTCCACGCCGTATGCGCACCCCGCCCACCGGCCACTGAGTGGCCGCCTGGGTTATCAGATCTGCTTTCCTGGCATTGCACCGTTTGTGTTCAAGTCGCCCTTATGTTACCTGATAATGGCCCTAAAGCGCAAGAGTAGTGACGCTGACAGTTCCTTTATGCCACAGAGAAGCCATAAAACATTTCTTTCGAGCGAAAAGGTAAGTAGGGTACAGTGAGATATTTTGAGAGAGAAAACCGCATTCACATAACTTTTATTACACTATATTATTATTATAATTGTTCCATTTTGTTATTAGTTATCGTTGTTAATCTCTTACTGTGCCTCATTTATAAAAACTTTATCATGGGTATGTATAGGAAAAAAACATAGTGTGTATAGGGTTTGGTACTATCTGCGGTTTCAGGCATCCATTGGTGGTCTTGGAACATGTCCCCACGAAGTATGAAATATATACTGTTTGGCCTTGTACTGAAAAGTTTGCCGACACCTGATCTAAACACAGGGAAGACCTTACAATTCAAGGCTAAAGACTGAGAATCTATAAAAGAAAAGAGATGATTTAAAAATCAAATATATATATATATATATAAATCTTTTAATGCAAATCTTCATATTATACATAAATCTTTAGTATGGCCAAAAGTACTAAAAGCAAAGTCACTGGGCAAAAACTAGAGCTCGAAAAAGTAGCTGTGACACTGATGACAGAGAAAGAATTCCTCTCTAGCATGAGTCAAGGTCCTGGCAGGAGGTGGGTGGCACACCCAAATGTGTTGTTCAAAGAGGTTTAATGCGGGGCCGATGCGGCGTGTGGGCAGGGCTGAGAAATGCACCAGGGAGGTGCACAATGGCTGGTATGAGAAGGGAATCATTTCTGCCTGGGACCCCTGGTGCCCCACGGAAGAGTGGGGAGAGCTTGGGAACAAATGCCCCAACCCCTCTCTCTTCCTGCTCAGTACCTCCCATTGGCCAAACCCAGCTGAAAGCTGAGAACTAGAAGCTCGTTTCAGTCCCTGTGCTGTAAGAGGCACCGAGCAGATGAGAAGGGCAGAGCATGGATGTGGAGGAGCAGGCGGAAGAGGCCAGTACGCAGCCTGAAAGGAGAGGGTATTCCTACAGGGAAATGGGTGAAGGCAGCCAGAGACTGAGCAAGCCGAACAGCCAACAAGCTTATGAAAAAGACACTCCAATTCGTGTTAGTAATCAGGAAAGCACAAATTGAAGTCTAGCCATATGATAGAGTTCTACCCCATAAGTACAAAGGCCCTAATAAGGAAGGACTTGTATGCAAGAAAATAACAGTAGATGCTGTCATGTTCATAGTTGCCCATCTTTTTAATGGAAATCCCTGTGTTGGAGCCCCACTCCCGAATTTAGGAATCTCAAACTCAAATTTGCTGCTAAGGATGTGTGTGGCCATCACTCTAGGCTCCACCCATCAGATGCAACATGTGAGACTTGTCCCATTTGTGCTGCCATGGGAGTTGAGATCTGGTGGCCTCAGCACCAGGGGCAGTGTCCCAGGGACTGCAGTGTGGAATGCCAGGTGCAGAAATGGCATGGGCAGAGTGTGGGGAGGGCGTGGGGAGGCCACTGCTGGCGAATTACTCATGCTATTCCACGCTATGGTTTGGGACTTTGATCTTAGAAGTGAGCTTCTAGCTCCATCACATAGGATTGGCTTCTGTAGCTTCTAAGAGTCCCACCTAACACTGGAGCATTGTTCCCAGTGTTAAAAAATTGGGAAGCAGAAAATGACCACCAACAAGGTGACGATTGAAAAACGGACACTTCCACACAGTGGATATCAGGCAGCCATTAAAAAGAATGATAAAGAGCTATACTAGCTGACTTGGAAAGAGGTCTGTGAAGCGATGTTTGGATGAAGAAGGCAAGGCACGGAAAACTATATATAGTCCATTTATATTAAAAAAAAAAAAAAGATATCATGACAAATAAAACTCCAGTGTGTGTAAATGTGAATTTAAAATATATGCTTGGGACTGAATAGAGTCTGCTTGGAATGGAGTAATACAGATCAAAGCAATGGAAAGGACAATCCCTCGGCTGTCGGCCTGCGTGTGGAGTGCTCTGGTGGGGGAGAGATGGAAAGAGGAGCCAAACGAGAAGAAAGAAAACCTTACCAAAAATATTTCTGATCATTTTAAAGTTTTTCTGTAAAATGATGTGTATGTGTATGGATGGATGGATGTGATTGTGGGTGTCTGTCATAACGAAATTTAAAAGGTTTTTAAAACAAAAGGTCGCTGGCTCTATTATCTAGGGTAGACTAGTAGCAAGGTCAGTTGGGAGGCTACGGAATCTACACAGGCAAGAGAGAGAGGATAGTGGCTCGGGTCAGGGTCAGGGCAGTGGGCCTGGAGAGACCAGGACGGAGTTGAGAAACACCCAGCCGGGTCAGGGCATGGGTTGATTTGTGGGGTGGCGACAGAAAGCGAAGCATCAAGGTTTCCCCGGTTACTCACAGGGCGACTTGCTACCACCTATTTCACTGTCATGCGGATAAAATGAAAGAACACGTGAAATGCCCAGCGAAGACTGTGCCCGTCACGCCCAAGTCACTCAACCAGGAAGCAGCCTCTTAAAGGCCAGAGCCTGCCTGGCGGGGTCTCATTGTAACCCAAAGACCACGTGTTCTGTGGGTTCCCCCAGGGGAGGCTGACGGCCTGGGGTGCTCTGATCATCAAGGCAGGGTGGGGTTGTGGAGAAGATCCAGGGCTCACGCATTCCCTTTGTCGTGGTAGAGCTCCAGCCACTGTCCAGAGAAGCCGAGCACTGGAGCGTGTACCGGAGGAAATTCGAACCCAGGGACCCACGGTGCCGCCTCTTGTCTTAGGGCCCCGATTTCGCCCTTCGAGCTGCACCTGTCAGTTTCATTTAGTAATCAAGGGCCCACTGTGTGCAAGAAAGGCCCACAGAGAGTCTTTTTTAAACTCCAGATAAAAAAAAGCCTCAGAAATACATAAATACCAGATCGTGGTGATACGGGCCAAATGAACTGGCAGATAAAGGGTTATGGGATTTCAAAAGAGAACAGAGACCTTTGCATTAAAGGGTGCTCCCGGAAGGCTTTTGGGAGGAAGTGGCTTTTGCAATAAGGGTGGAATTTGGACAAGTAGATGCAGGCAGATTTTTTTCTTTATCTTTTTTTTTTTTTTTTTTTAAGGAAATTCTTCCCATTCTTAAAGGATCAGCACAAAAGCTGCCTTCCTGCTTACTGGATCCTGCTGGTTGGAATTATTCATGTGTTCCGAACACCCCCATTAACAGAGCTTTATGCACAGCACAGACTATGTATGCTGTTTGCCTGTTGTCTTCCTGTCTAGCTACGGGGTTTGAGCAGTTTGAGGGCAGGGGACGCGTCTTCAGTTTTATGCCCTAGAGCCAGCACACCTACACTTAGTATTCAAAAAATTGTGTATTGAATGAGGAAAGCATAACCAATCTTGCAGCCAATATTTATCTGACCATCTGTTTTCAGTGAAATTCACATTTTTATTTTCCTCTGTTCAAGAACCCAGCAAGCATTTCCCAGTATCTTTATTTCCTAAGTCAGGCCATGAAAATGTGTTTCTCAAGAACAAAAAAATGACACCTTGTATATTAAGCTTTTACCATATGTCAGGCCCTATACAAAGTGACCTATTAGACTCATCCATGTGATACTTAAAACAGTTCTTAAAGAAGAGGCCTTTGACTGTGCTCATTTCAGAACGGGGAAAATGAAGGTTTAGCAAGGCCACCAATTTCTATGGTAATGGCAGAGGTGCGGTCAGAACCTCTGACCCTCAGGCGCCATCCCTTACATACGTATAGGACTCTGTGTGCATGCACATGCGTGAAGAGTTCCCAGATCTGAAAAGTTAGGGCTTGGTTGCAGTGACCTGGACAGCACCTTGCATCCTGACAAGCCAAGGGCTTGATTCCATGAACATAAAGATGGTCATTGAAAGCGAGGCCCAGGTGACCACCACTGAGCAGTTGAGAACGCCCGCTCAGCGAGGTCCCATGACTGACACAGGCGCACGGCTTCTTGGCGGTGGAGCCGGGTGCGGGACCGGCCTCCTCTGTGTCTCAGCCCATGCTCTTTCTCTCCACGCCGCAGCATCTCTTGGTCCAGCCGCCCTGACTGTGGTTTGTGTGGTGGCTGTAGGCTGCATGGTCTGCTGCAGATCAGCTTTCGGATCCTGGCAGAGGTGAATGAAGGTCGTTCCTCATCGTCCCCTCCCATAAGATCCCTTTTTCTTTTTAAAAAGCACCACACCCCAGGCAATGTGCTAAGCACGGAACACACAGCAGTGCTTTCACCTTCACTGGAATCTCATTCCTGTGGGCATGAACATCATTCCCACTGACTACACAGGGCGCCGAGGCTCAGAGAGGTGGGCTGGCTTGCCCAGTTTACTTAGGGAGCAGCGGGGCTGGGATTTGATCATAGGGCTGCCTGATCCAAAGTCCAACTTTCTCGAGCATAAGTGCAGCACCCACAGCCACCGTTTGCCAAGGGCCCCTGATGAGGGTGTGAATGGTGGAAGGCATCCTTCTGTCAATCACCCTCGGGCCTTGGAATTTAAACATCTATTCTTGTGCCCAAAGGCTTTGGAGTAAGACTGTCCTTTGTGGCAACTCTAAACTATAGTGAGGATTTTATGGGGACAAGGACACTGGATGGGTAAGCAGAAAAGGATACAGCAATAGACATAAAAGTCGCCAGCACTTAATAAATATCCCATTCCTTCCTTTCTCTTTCCCCTCCCTCTTCCCCTTGGATGATTAACTGTCAAGCTTCGAAGTCAGGCAACTCTGAATTAAAATGCTGGTTAAACAACTGACTAGCTGTGTGGCTTTGGACAAGCCACTTAACCTCTCTGAGCTTCAGCAACCTCGTCTGCAAAATCGGGATAGTGACAGACACTATTTCATTGTCATGTGACTCGGGAAATATGCATAAAGGGCTTGGGGCAGTGCCAATGCACAGTAAATGTTCAATGAACAGGTAGCTGTTATTACTAATCCCTCCTTCTCCCAGTTCTGCCCTAAATAGCTGAGTGACCTTGGGTGAGACTCTTCATCTGTGGGCCTCGACTTCCCCAGTTGTACAATGAGCATGTTTGACTAGGTCGGAGTTTTCCAAGTGGTACACTGGTGGCAAGCTAGATGGTCTTGCGTGGTGAAGTGAACATTTGTTATTTTAAGTTGTGAACATGTTTTGATGTATAAGAGAAAACACTAAACACATGATTTCATGGACATTGTTTAGAATGAAGCTAAGTAAAAGGGTAAAAGGGTAGTGATTTAAAACAAAAACTATTAAGTAAGTAATAGGTCAGGCGGTACAAGGATACAGCAAAAATTAAAAAGGTGGTCCTTGAACAGCGGGTTTAGGGAATTCTGGGCTGGATGATCTGGCTTTGATTATATGGCCGCCCAGAGAAACTCCGGCTTATGAGTGACTTGCCAGAGGAACCCCTTTTCCCCCTATATTTTTAAGGGGCCAAGTTCCCGTAAACCCATAACCAGGAGTTTGGGCTAATGCCCTTTCAGTACACATTGCAAAAATTTTATAAATAACTCATCCTGGGACTTCAAACATGCCACCTCAGATGTATGGCGGGAGATTACAGGTTCCCAGTACTCAGCCCCTCCATCATTCCCGTGGCTTAGAGGCTTGCTCTGAGTAGAGATCAATGCTTTGGTTTTATGGGCAGCTGGGCCACGTGACCAGGCCCCAAATCCTTTGCTTTATGGCTTGTTTACACATTCCTGGTGAGAAATGGTTTACATTCTGGGCCCTGAGCATACTCCTAAATCAGCTGCTGGGTTCTTGCAGTTGGAGGTGAAAGAAATCTGTGTGTCAGTGGGCACCAGGAGGCCAGGGGAAGAACAGAGAGGCAAGCTAGAGGAGGGCTGGGGAGGGGACCCCCCCAGGGCCCCTTGGTTTCCTGTCTCTGACACCTGGAACCTATTTCTGAGTCAGTGGGGGCGCTGTGCAGGGCTTGCCGTGGGGAGGACCCCAAGGGGTTGCATAAGTACAATTACTTCAGGTGTGTTGGGCTCTCACCCCAGGCCTATCTTGGCACACATTAGCTCGCGGGGTTCCCACTGCGGCCCTGAGAGGCTGGAATTAATTCTCATTTTCAGATGAGGAAGCAGAGGCTCAGGGAAGCAAAGTGGCTTGTTCCCTATCCCATAACTGGGGAGTATCTGGGAAGATTCAAACCCACAGAGGTGAAGGCTGAGGTCTCACCACTACGCTTTCCTGTCACTGGGAAATGGCTCCAGAGAAGCCATCTGGGCTGGAATTTAGGAAGTGTCTCCTGGCTTGGGGAGTGAGGATTAGGAGATGATGATTCCTGTCTGGGTTTTGGTCCTGACTTGGCTAAGTCACTGTCTGAGAATTCCACGTCACTGGGTTGACCTTATAGATCCAAGACACAAGATGCCCTGGGAATCATCTGGGCAAGCTCAAGGCACCCAGCGGGCCCCTGCTGCCCACCCACCCACCACCGCCCCTCTTTAATCCCTGCTTTCTCCTCCTTGCCCCAGGCCCCTTCCCCTCCTATTCCCCTCCACCCTGAGAGGGTCCTCACTGCCCATTTATTTCCTTATATCTATTTCTTTGTGGTTTGCACCCATTGGCCCCAGCTCTGCCCTTTGCAGCTGCATGGCCTTCTCCTAGGAAGGTGCTTTCATGTTGGGGCAGCTCTCAGCCCCAAGTCTTCTCCCGGCCACTCCAACGTCTACAGCATTTCCCCCAGATGATGGTCTCTAGCCTCTTCCTCCTCCTGGTAGCTGCCTTCTTGGGTCAGAGCCCGAGATGACCTAGAGTTGGAGAGGGGAGGTAGCCGGCAGTCTGGGTTAAGGAATCTTCTTCTCCCTCTGGATTGGGCGACAGCTAGGTGTTCTGGGGAGCGTTCAGGTTCTGGGGTGTGGCAGACGTGGATTACAGTGCCGTTGACATTGAATCGCCTTGCTCAAGGCACTTAACCTCTCAGAGGGCACCGTTCCTCTCCCGCCTTCAGCCCACATGGTTTGGAGGCAAACCCACCCTTGGCTCAGGGACTCAGCTACTTGGCACTTCCTTCCGGTGATCTTTTCAGGGAGCACATGTCATCCAGTTCCTGCCAATGAGAGTTGGGCTGTGAGTGACAGATGCCAACTCGTTTTAGTAGGTGTAAAGCTGTGAGATGACCAGTATGAAGTCCCTTTTGTTGTTTCACTATTAGCAAGGAACAGCATGTCTGAGAACGGAGCAACCGACAGAGCAGAGCCAAGTTAGATGGCAATATTATGCGAATGCCTACATTAAGCTGCGCCGGTCTCTTTTGACTTTCCAGATACACAAACAAATAAATTCCTTGTAGAAGATTATTTACAAAAATGACCACACCTCTCTACCCCTCCCTGTATCCATGTTCTTGCAATATGGCTTTGCAGCAATTCCCATCAAGAGGTAGAATGTATTGCCTCATTCCTTGGATCCGGGTTGCTCTTTTGGGTTGGTGATGTGCTTCGGCCAACAGAACAGGGCAAAACAACAGTGGGCCAGTTCCAAGCTCCGGTCTCAGTGGGTCTTGTGTACTTACACGCACTCTCTTGGACCTGTGAATTAGACTGAGCTAGTCTGTTGGAGGACAAGAGACAGGTAGAGGAGAGTCTAGTCCTAGCTAAGGCCATCCTGAACCAGCCCACAGCCTGCTGCTGGAGATGCATGAGGGCATCAGCCAAGATCAGGGAGAGCCCAGTGAGACCAGAAGACCCACCCAGCTGACCTGCAGACCCATGAGCAATGGAAGTGCTTATTGTCTTCAACACTGCACGTGGAGCAGTTTATTACACAGCAGCAGCTGATAGAGTCCCTTGTTTGGCTCATATTAGTCCGATTGGTTTCTGTCATTTTCGTCAGAACATCCTAAATGAGACACTATCATAGCTATCTCACGGGGTTGCTGGGAAGATTAGAAATGACATTGGCAGAGTGCCTGGCTCACTGGAGGTGCTCTGTGAATGACAGCTGTTGACATTAGCCCTGTCATCCTCCCAGATGCATCTTTGTCTACGTGCTCCAAACAGAGGCAGAAAGGTCTCTGGCAGCACGGAGAACAGAGAGCAGGGTGCCACAGGCAGCCATGCCAGGTGGCAGCCCAGTTCCTTGGCTATGACCCTGATCCTCTTTGTCATCGCAGAGGCATTTGGGCTGGTCTCAGGTTCCAACTTCTGGGACACACCAAGGTGATTCATCTCCATTGGCAACAAGCACGAACCCAGCCCTCAGAACTGGTGTAATGTCACCTGGAAAGAGAAACTATCACTTACCACCATGCACGTTCAACAAATATGGGTGTGATTTCTTCTGTATATACTTGACAAGTGTATACTTCATACTTAAAATGATACTGCATGTTTAATAAGTAGATGGGAAGTCTCCTGTTGCTTGAATATTTGTTATCCAAAGTCCCTAGGGTTTCAAGTTTGGAAGGGGATGCAAAAGGCATTGAAACATGAAACAATTTACTAATGGAACTGATAATTTTAAAAATTAGTCTTTCCTCCCACCCAACATGCTTCTTTAATACAAGCCTCTATCCCCACCCATTGTATCAACTCAGTTTCTCCCTGTTCATTATGAAAACACAACAATAATAGTACACATTAATCGCAGAGTGAAATTGCAAATATTGTAAAAAAAAACCATATATATGGATTTCACAAACAATGAAAATGTGGCTCATGAACCGCTCAAATCCTTGCAATGTTTTGGACAAACCGGCACACAGCAGAGTTAAGCCAGTTAACGTTGTAAAAGAGGAAATAAATGGCATAGGGCTTTCAGGAGAGAACAGCTTAGCGATTGATAAAACCCTAGAATTTTTTTGCAATAATGATTTTTTTCGTAAATCATGCTGACATGAGAGTAAAGGGAAAGATACTGCATCCTATGATTTCATCAGAAAAAACGCGCCACCACACCTAAAACAAGCAGCATTTGTCTTCTTCATTCATTCTAAGAATCAGCGCATAGTCACAATTATTAAAAGTTCCCTTAAACGTATTTCCGCCATGTTTCATTTTCCAAGCTCACGTCCCAATCACAGACCTCCCCCCACAAACGCACACAATTCGGTGGGAAATTCTGGTCCCCACTGTCAGAGGATTCACATTAAGCAGCTCTTTCTTGTGCCATCCGTCCTCCTGTCCTCTACCTCTGAGAGAATAAGAGGCCAGATAGCTTGTGGGCAAGTGGAACGGTGGGAGAAGCAAGCAGGGTGCACGCAGTGACTGGTGGAGAGAGGGTTCCACAGTGGGCCGTAAGCTGTCGGGACAGCCTAGTCGGAGCTCCTCTCGGCAGGAGTCCAAAGGATACAAGTTGGGCGTCCCGTCTCCCGAGATGCAACTTCACGATGGAGGCTCAGTCGCCATTTAAAAAAGCTTCAGTAAGGTTTCCCGATGAAGCAGCAATTCTGCTTCCTAGCTGTGTATCCCTGGGCTGGTTACTTTGTCTCTCTAAACTTCGGTTTCCTCGATTATAAAATGGGGATGCGAAAATAGTAACCACCATAGAGGGTGTGGTGAAGATCAAACAGGACAGTACAAGAAGAGGGGGTACCCAGGGACTTGGCACAGGCGAAGGCGCAGAAAGGTTGGCAGTCACCGGTAGCGTGTTGTTCATTGTAGTTTGTTTTGTTTTTAGCGATAACTTTTTTATGATTGCAAAAGCCATGAGTGTTTACTACTCAACCAGTTTAAAAAATACTCCCAAAATGCAAAAAAAAATAATAATAATTCTGTAAAATGTCAATCCCTTTTCACATATATGCATGTATTTAAAAAAAGTATGTCCATACCATGCATTCCATCCCCTGACTTCCTTCCTGCAGCAACAGATCGCAAAGGATTGTTATTCTTAAATGCCCATTACAGTCCTGCTTTGCTGGGAGCGGGGAAAGGAGAAAGCAAATCGGGTTGCAAAGAGAATGGCTCCACTTCCTTTGGGGAATCAGTCAGCTTCTCTCATTATGGGGCGCCTGGCCTCTCACACCCCTCCCTGGGGATCTTGGTGGAAATATGCTCCCCCAAACTGGTACCTAGCCTCTTCTCACCCCTCCATGCTCACTTCTCAGCTTCCCCACCCTGCGCTCTGCCCCTCCCAGGTGTTAAATGGGGAGAATTTCAGTCTGGAGTGAATGTTTACAGCTTACTTGAAACCCTTAAAAATAAAAATTCATCATAAACTGACAGATCCTTAAATTTAACTGCGCAAACAGTGCCACTATAATATTTAAAGCTCCGCTTGAATGGACGTTCTATCAAAACCACATGGGCTCCCACCTGGCTCCCTCTGTGTGACCGCCGAATTTGAGGAAATGCTGGCGGGATGTTTATTTGGCTGAAGGCACAGACCCTGCTTGCTCTGGGTTAACCTTTTCCACAGGGGCTTTCATGCTACTTGGTTGGCAGCCCTGGGCCTTCGGCCTCCAAGTTCTGAGTTCGCTCCTCTACAGTCATACAGAGGAGGCTTAGAGAGGCATGGTGAGCAACTGACGGTGTGGGCTTCGGGCTTGCTCAGCTGGAATCTTGGTTCTGCAAGTACAAGCTGCGTGACCCTCAGAATCTTCCTGACCTCTCTGTGCCTTGGTTTCCCATCTACAAACTGGGGAATGACAGCAATGAGTTAATTATGTAATATACGACAATAACTAGAATGTCATATGTCCTCAATAAATGTGTGTGTGTGACCTCAGCTGCAGAGGTCACTATCCAGTCGATGGATTCCAGACTGCCCCACAAACGACTACATTCAATATAATGGATCGTGTCCTTTATGGACCTGTGCGTAGTATAATTGGGACCTATAGCTAGGAATGGAATGGCCTAGTAATGTATATGCGCATACTTAATTTGACTAAGAACTGTAAACTGCTAACTCATTGCCCTGGCCAATTTTCTTCTCAATTGTCAAGAGTTTCTTTTTACTCTTGTTTTTGACAATGCAGACTATCTTCCTGCCATCTGTCATCCCTTTATTGTGTGACTCTCTATTTTAAAATCCTTAGTTTTTATATATTCATATCCCTTTTCTTTATGTGGCGTGCTTCTTGGCTTTACATAATTTGTATTAAGTTATCATGTACACTCAACAAATGTGCTGAGTTTACGTGTATAGTTGCATGAGTTTGGATAAGTGTGTACACTCATGTAACGCTGTCACGATAAGGGTATGAAACATTTCAGCACCCCAGAAAGTTCCCTCTGGCCACTTTCCACACAACCCGCACAAAAGGCAAAGACTGCTCTAATGTTCATCACCATAGGTTAGTTTCTCCTCTTCTAGAACTTCACATAAATGGAATTACACGTGTATTTTTATGGCTGCCTCCTTTCACACAATGTGTTTTTTTAGATTCATTTATGCCATTGTATATATGCATCAGTAATTTGTTATTTCTTATTGCTGAATAGCATACCGCTGTAAGAAATTATTTATCCATTCACCTTTTTTATGAATATCAGGGCTGTTTCTAGCTTTTGGCTGTCATGAATAAAGCTGCTGTAAACATTCACATACAAGTTTTGTGTGTGTGTGTGTGTGTGTGACGTGCATCTCTGTATGTGTGTGTTCATTTCACTTCTAGAAATGACATTGCCGAATCAGAGGGTAGTTGTATTTTGCCTTCAAAATGTACTGTTAGAGAGTTCTCCAAAGCAGTTTTACCATTTTACACTCCAATGAGAAATGTAAGGGAGTTCTAGTTGCTGCACTACCCCACCATACACATGCACTTAACATTGTCTGTGTCTTTAATGTTAGCCATTCTGGTATGTGGTATCTTATATTTAATTTGCTTTTCCCTTGTGTCTAATGATGTTGAACACCCTTTCATGTGATTATTGGCCATTTTTGTATCTCTTTTGTAGAGTGTCTGTTCAAGTCTTTCATCCTTTTGGTATCAAATTGGGTTGTCTCTTTTATTGATGAGTTGCACTTCTTCATATATCCTGGATGCAAGTCCAGATATATATTTTGCAATTATTTTCTCCCATCTGTGGCTGGGAGAAATCATTTATTAATGATGTCTTTTGATGAGCAGAACTTTATATTTCTGATGAAGTCTAATTCATCAATTTTTAATAGACTATTTTTAAGAGCAGTTTTAGGCTCTCAGAAAACTTGAATGAAATGTAGAGTCCCCAAATACTCCCTGCCCCCACACACGCCTAGCTTCTCTATACCAACACCTCCTGCCAGCGTGGCACGTTTGTTACAATCGATGAACGCACACTGACACATCATTTCAGCCGAAGTCAATAGTTTATATTAGGGTTTACTGTTAGTATTGTACATTCTATGGGTTCAGCAAATGTAGAATGACATGTATCCAGGACTATAGTATCACACAGAGTAGTTTCACTGCCCTGAAAAATCCTCCCTACTCTGCCTATTCATCATTCTCTCCCCACAATCCCTGGCAACCACTGATGTTTTTACTGTCTCTGCAATTTTGCCTTTTCCAGAATGTCATATAGTTGGAATCATAAGTATGTAGCCTGCTCAGATTGGCTTCTTTCACTTAGTAATATGCATTTAAGTTTCTTCCATGCGTTTTCACGGTTTGATAGCTCCTTTCTTTTCAGCAGTGAGTAATTCCATTGTCTGGATATACTATTGTTTATCCATTCGCCTATTGAAGGACATCTTGGTTGGCACTAAGTTTTTGGCAATTATGGATAAAGCTGCTCGAAACATCTGCGTGCAGTTTTTCGTGTAGACATACATTTTTAACTCATCGAGTAAATACCAAGGAGCATGATGGCTGGTTCGTATGGTACAATCACGTTTAGTTTTATAAGAAACCACCAAACTGTCTTTCCGACGTGGCCGTACCATCTTGCATTCCCAGCAGTAAGGAACGAGAGCTCCGTTTGCTTCACGTCCTCGCCTGCATTCGGTGTCACCAGTCTTTTGGATTTGGCCATTCTAAGAGGTGTGCACTAGTAGCTCACCTTTGCTTTAATTTGCAATCCCCTCATGACATATGATGTTGAACGCTTTCTCATATGCTTATTTGCCATCTATCTCTCTTTTTTGGCGAGGTGTCTATTCAGGTTTTGGACTCATTTTTTAGTTGGGTGTTTACTTTCTTACTGGTGAGTTTTAAAAGAGTTCTTTGAATTTTTTGGATAACAGTTCTTTATCAGATATATCATTTGCAAATACTTTCTCCCAGTCTGTGGCTTGTCTTCTCTTTCTCTTGAACATTTGTTTTTTTTATCTTTTAGAGATTGTGTCTATTGAGATCTCTCCAAGACATATTTGTTTACTCCAAAGTTGAAAATATTCTCCTCTTTGATTCTTGTGGCTTTATGGTTTTAGTTTTAGCTTTTGCATATAGATTTTTGATTCATTTGGGACTTGGGGGGCAGGTGTAGTATGAAGTAGGGGTTGAGATTCTTTTTTTCCCATACCAATCTCTAGTTCTAGCACAACATGTTGAAAACCTTTTCTTTCCCCATTGAATTACCTTGGAATTTTTGTCGAAAATTAATTGTCAATATATATGCATGGGTCTGTTTCTGGACACTATTCTGCTTCATTCATCTGTATATCTATTCTTAGGCCACTAACACATTGCCTTGATTATTGTGGCTTTACAATAAGTCTTAAAATCTGGTAAAATAAGTCCTTCAACTTTTTTCTGTTTTTTTTCAAAATTGATTTGACTATTCAAAGACATTTAAATTTCCATATAAATTTTAGAATTAACTTGTGCTTCAAAAACTCCTGCTGTAATTTTAATTGAGATTATGTCGAATCTATATATAAATTTAGAAAGATTATCTTAAGAATATTAAATCTTCCAATCTATGAACATATAGCTCTCCATTTGTTTAGCTCTTTTTAATTTCTTTTATCAATATTTTGTAGATTTTAGTGTAGAGGTCTTACACATCTTGTGATAAATGTATTTCTCAGAATTTTATGTTTTTGGAGTTATTATAAATGGTATTTTTATTTAATTTTTTAATTGTTTGTGTTACTGTAGAGATAAAATGGATTTTTAAAATATTGATCTTGTGTTCTGAGTTTAATAGTTTCTATTATAGATTTCATAAGTTTATCCCCACACAATCATAACATCGGTGAAAAAAGACAATTTTAGTTTTTTCCAAGCTTCATGCCTCATTAATTTTTCTTTTCTTATTGCAATGGCTAAAATAACCACTTTAATGTTGAATAAAAATGGTGGGGCATCTTGGCTTTGTCCTTCTTTACTTCACATAGACTTTGCAGTTTTTGTTATTTTTGTTATCACTTATGAATAGAATTGCTTTTTAAATTATATTTTCTAGTTGGTTATTACTGGCATAAAGAGATAATATTAATTTTTGTAGATCAAACTTGATTTTTTTAAGTCAATAAACATAGTCACTGCAAATAGTGACAGTTTTATCTTTTCCCTCTCAATCCTTACATCTCTAAATTGTTTTTCTCCTCTTATTGCATGGCAAATTCCTCCAGTACATACCTAAGAGCAACTCTTGTGAAATAAGAAAGACTTGAAGTTATTTTTATCTGCATTTCAAGAATGAGGAAACTGCAGCCCAGAAAGGTCAGGTTTTTGTCCAAGAGCTGCTAATTAACTTTTGTTTTTAACCATAAGCTTAGTTTTTTAAAAATAAATAGTCCAAGTTCCTTGAATCAAATTTATGAAATAAAGGCAAAAATAAATAAAATACCTGTATAGTGCCCATTTGCAGGTAAGCGCTATTAATATTTTGGGTTACACATTTCCAAATTTTAAAGATACATGTATATTTTAATAAAAAAACAAGATTATACTGTAATGCCATTTTATAATGTAGTTTTGTCACAAAGCAATTATCATAAACAGTTTCAAATCAACACATTTAATGTTTGCATAGAATTCCATTTCATCTTATGGCTGTACCGTAAGTATTGAGTTAAGCATTCCACAGTTGTTAGACACCTGCTTTGGTTCCACTTTTTCACTAGACAACAATGTGAAGAAATTCACTGTTGCTAAGTTTTTACCAGAAAATAAGTTTCCTTAGTATAAATTCTCAGAAGTGGAATTGCTAGGTCAAAGGGCACATAAAATGTGCCTATTTATCAAGGCTTTGATCCCCATTGGGAAAACATGACTTTTAACAGGTACGTATTAGATGGTGCATAATTCCATGTTTCCCTTCCCCTCATACAGGCCCTACTAATCTCACCGGCTCTACCCAAACTCTATCCTTTCCTAAGTGGAAATTCCCAAGTCTGATCTTTCCTCAACCCATTGCATTCATTCAACAACTTTCAATAATTACGTATTACATACCCACTATTTTCCAGGTTCTAGAGATACACTGGTGAATAAAACAGCCTTATGCTCATAGAGCTCGCATTTACTGGGGAGAAACAGACAAACATAACGAACAAGTAAAGTACACGGCATGTTAAAAGATGTCAAGTGATAGAGAGAAAATAAAACGAGCAGAGTGACGAGGATCAGGGGTAGTGGGCAAGGGAAGTGGGAGACAGTTTGCAGTTTTACAAAGGAGGGTCAGCGCAGGTCTCACTGAGCAGGGGACACTTGAGTGAAGACTTGACTCTGGTGAAGGAGGGAGGGCGGGGGACATTCCGGGCAGAGGGATCAGCAGAGGCCCTAAAGCAGGAACTTTCCCTGCATATTTGAGAAGAACAAGGAAATCAGCAGGGCCGGAGCAAAGAAAGGACCAGAGGAAAATAGGGAGAAGAGGTCATGGGTAATAGGGGAAGGACAGAGCTTGCAGGGCCATATGGAGCTTTGTAAGGACTTTGATTTTCACTCTTAGTTTTAAGATTTTGAGCAGATGAGTGATGTGGTCTGAGTTACAATTTACAAGAATCACTTCGGCTGTTAAGAACGGACTGTAGAAGCTGGTAGATCAGCTAGGGGTCTATTGCAGCGATCCAGCTGAGGAGTGATGGTGGCTTAGACTAGGGGCTAACAGTGGGGATGGTAAGAAGTGGTTGGAGTCTGTACGTGTCTGAAGGAAAGTCAATGTTTACTATGGATGTGTGGGTATCTTCTCTCTGTGCACCCTGGATTCACTGTCCACTTCTCTTTACCCTGCTCTGTGCCCTGGAAAGCTGACCTATATCAATTGCATAGAGAGTTTTTTTACCCTCTTGGGTTTGGCCTAAAGGAGTTCCAGCAAAAAGGGATCTGAGGGAAGGCGGAGCATGAGACCAGGGTGTAGTTCCTCAGCTCCCTCCCTGCGGGTTTGGCTGAGCCTTCTATCAACAGCCCCCTGCTCTCATCAGGAAGCCCACCCCAGAAAACCTGCTCCTCCGGGCTGCCTAATGGTTCCCTCCCACTGACAACAGCTCCCTGCTCCTGCCAGCCCCAGAGCACTGCACTATGACTGGATGCTTCTCCTAAGCCCAGCCCCATAAATTTGTAGATAGACCCTTTATTAAATTCTCCTCAAATTACCCAGCTTGAATGCGCTACCTGTCTCTTGCAGGGACCCTGACTGATAGAGACTGGATGCAGGTCATGAACGAAAGTTCACCGGGTTCTCCCCGTCCATACAGCAATGTGCCCCAAACCAAGCCAAGGCAACTTTGGGAGGTGCATTCCCTTTGGAAGTAGCCAAAATGCATACAGCTTCAAAAGAGTGGAAGGTAAGTACACATGACCACATTCTCCCACTCTATCTTCAAGACAAGGCCCGGTATGGAAAGAGCACTAGACAGGAGGCTCGCTGGTCTGGTTTCTATGGATTAAATCCCTGAACAACTGTTAGCCAATCACTTGACACTCAGGGCCTCAGTTTCCTCATCTTCGTAATTGGTAATAATGAAACATAAAGAATTGTGAGGAAAGATCAAATCATGCAATCTGGTGTGTAGCTTGGGAGGCAGACACCACGGTCTATATTACAAACTTGTGGTTTACAAGCCGCATGACCTTAAGGAAATTTCTGAGCCTCAGTTGCCTCATCTGTAAAATGAAAATAGCAATAGCATATTGTAGTGGTGTGGAACCTAAATGAAGTGATGGTGTGCCTGGCTAGGAAGTATTCAGTAAGTGTTATGTAGTTAACAAATATTAAATTATTTCCCTCTCCCCTTCTATGAAATGAAGGCATTGAACTTGTTAATACATAACTTTCTTTGGTGATGCTAAGTCTAGGGTTTTTGAAATTTGCATTATGTAGTTTTTCCAAATTATATAAAAATCTACATATGATGTAACAAACATCTATGCAGCCATTACCAGCTTAAAAATAAACATTACCAGGATAGTTTGTATAGACACACACACATGCACACATATATATGGTTTTCAATGTTTTACATTTGGTATAGTTAGTATCATATTATGAATTCACCTTCAACTTATTTTGTTTATTCCCTCAACAATATGTTTGTGAGATTCATCATTTTAATATACGATATTACATTATATGAACTTGCAACAATTTATTCATCATTCTCCCATTTGTGGACATTTACATATTTTCAACTTTGGGGATTACAAACAATTCTGCTCTGAACATCCTGATAACTGTCTCCTTGTGCCTACATACCAGTTTCTAAGTCAGAGTCTGTGAGTTTCTTTTCAGCCTGGCCAGATGCTAGTGTGAACCCCAGTCCTATGGGGAAGGGGAGAGGCTGGACTAGGGACAGGGTGGGGAGGAGGGATGGGGGAGCTGACTCTTTAACAGGTTCTGAAGGCTTTGTAAGTAACAGCTCTTAAAACACAATATTTTGAAGATTTAAGTGTAAATGAATCAGAGCCATATGGATTACATTTGCCTTAAATACACAGGATTTAGAGCGGGCGCGGTGCCCCAGGGCAAAGGGGCAGGTGTTTCATGGGCTCCCTCCTTTGCTCTTTAAGGAACTGCACTTCCCTGGAGTGCAAAGGCTAGGTGCCCAGGTCCCTTCCTACAGCCCTAAAGAATCAAGTGGCCAGCACAGCCTCAGGCTGCCTGCAGGGGGCACTGTGGAGCCTCAATGCCTGGGCCTTCAGATGCCTGAGTCCCAGTGCTTCTCCGTCACTGCTTTGCTGTGTAGCCTTGGGCCAGATGCCCTGCTTCTCTGGGCCTTAGTTCTCTTCTTTGTAAAACAAGATGCCTGAGTGGAAAAACAAATAGTATCCACCTCATAGATGGTGGTGAAGAAGAAATTAGCTAGTAGTGCACCCAGAAGGTGCCTGGCTCCTAGTAAACCAGCACTCGGTCGCAGTGTTTTTGTTCTATCTTTACGGCGGTTATCAAAGATTGGGCCGGCTCCGATTTGTCCTGGCGTTCTCAGGCAGAGAAGATGGACCAGAGCCTGAGAAATGAGAAAGGGGTCAACAGCGGCCAGCCATTTCCCTTTCTTCTAGTCCAGTTGATAGACATATTTTAATAGACATATCTATTGATAGACATATTTTACATCTATCAATTCCGTACCACTTTAAAGGTGAATACCTACATATATGCTAACATAATGGATCATGCTGAGTCGTAATCGGCTTTTTTCACTGTTACATATCTATATGTATATTTCCATGTCATTAATATTCATCTATAATATTTTTCTATATCTGAACAGGAACACAAAAAACCAAGGGCTTACCATGTGCCAGGCATAGTGCTAAATGTTTTCCATCCATGTCCTCATTTAATCTCAGAACAAGAAACATGAATTTGGTATTATTATTGTTGACCTTAAAAATAAAACAGCCACTTATTTTTACCAGAAAAAAAAAAATGGGTTTATTCGGAATGGCAGAGAATCACAATCTGAGACAAGCATGCTATAGTGGAAAACTATACGCAAGTCCAGCAAACGAAGGAGAGGAACGTTACTTTATAGAGAAAAAGGGGGAAGTTGGAAGTTCATTGGAGGAAATCGAGAGTTCGGGTGGTGATGGCGGAGTTGGAAGAGTTCCCATCGGCTGGGCTGGTTGCTGGACAAGGAGAAATCTTCCTTCCTCCTGCTGGGGTAGTAGAGACGCTTCTTGAGAATGCAAGGTCATCTCTTCCTGCTGAGGTCTGTAGCTGATGCTCCTTCCAGTTGAGGCATTAATTGACATGGAGTGGTAGTGTGTGAAAGCTCCTCTTTCTGGCCTCCTGACTTTATTTTAAATGAGGTTTCATTGATTCAGTTTCACATTATCATTCCCATTTCACAGCTGAGAAACTGAGACTTCCAGAGGCTAGATAACTTACTTAAACTATCACTCAAGTCCAGACCTGCTGACTCTTGAACATGAGTGCTCACCTGCTCTGAGGTAGTGCCTGGAGTATTGAAATACACCTTGGTGACATCAGGCCTCTATTCTTAGATGCTGGATTTTGTTTTTCTGGCTTCTCACTCTTATCAACAGCATGCGATGACTGATGACCGTTCTTATAGGAAGGTCATTGCCTACATCATGACTTCCCTACATCATGATCGCTTCTTTGGGATAAATTCCTTGAAGTAGGTGGCCCAGTGATTTGGGCTGTTGTTTTGGAAATGAGGAGAAACAGAGGACCCCGGCCCAGTGGGAGGCTGGACATGTGGGAGAGGCAGGAAGCCCTCTGGAAGATGGGCCCCCACTGGAAAGCCAGGATGCCTGACTAATCCACAGAACATGCTGCTCCTGTTTATCTGAGGACTGGTTTCCCACGTGCCTCCAGCTCACTCGAAGCCCCCTGAAGCCCTTAGGAATCTAGTTTATTTCCATCCTGGTTTTGCTGACTTGGCTGAAGTAGCTGCTCAGTAGATCAGCTGCAAGACACAGTCACAAACAATCCCTCCTCCCCCACCACACACACAGCCCTCCAGGAATCAAGCATGAGGGAGACACTCGTTGGGAAGCGGCCAAAAAACATGAAAAGCAGGGGACCTTGTCTTACACAGAAAGAAAAACCCCTAGGAAAAAAAAACTGTTCACCAGATTTACGTAAATCAATTTATCTCTTAACTGGGCTGGGTTAATTTAACATTTTTGCAATAGCTTTATTGTTTTTGAAAAAAAAAATCACACGCTCATTGTTTTTAAAAATTCCTCAAAAATATGTAACTATATTTGAAAATGTAAAAGCATTTTAAAATTCTCATTTCGGACTGGGTGGTATAAATTAGTGTTTTTTTAAGTGCTGGGCATCTTGTTAAAAAGCTTCTGCTTCAGGAGATCTGGGTGGGGCCTGAGAGTCTGCATTTCTCACCTGCTCTCAGGTGAGGTTAGCGCCACTCACTGGTCCGTGGCCGGGTGTGCAAGTAGGGAGAAACACAGGATATATTTGGAAAGCAGAAATTCTTCTCATGAAATCGCCACTCCCTGGTCACTGCTCAAAATGTTTTTATATCACAGTTCAAGGGATCCTAGAAACCTTTTGGCCAGAGCTTCTACTGATAGATGGGGAAACTGAGGCCCAGTTGGGACAAGCCCAATGCCACGGGAGCTCGAGCCAGATCATAACTGGGGGCTCCATGTTTTTGTTTCCACGGAACCCAGAGCTGAGTCAGTTCTGACCGTGGGACAAGCGAAGGCGCTGAGAATGGCTGAGGGGAGAGGTGACCCCTGTAAGGAACGAGGCCACCGGATAGAGACCCCATGCCAAGCACCGTAGGGATCCCTTACATGCATACACTCTCAGAGAATCCTCACTATGACCCTGAACAGTAGCGTCATCAATTCCATTTTACGCAGAGAAGTTGAGGCTCAGAGAGTAAAGCAATCATGCCTAGCTGGTAACAAGTCCTGTACATGAGACCCTCCCAGCCCTGTCTCCCAAAGTCCTCTTTCAGTTCCTACCTTCAGAATCTCTGCCTCACTGTGCTTGATCAATGGTTACTTTCAAGGGAAAACCAGTATGGTTTGAGAGAGACTGTGGGAGTAAACACAATGAAAACAGAACAGTGTTATTAAAATCTAGCTTGATTTTAGCATCCTGTAGAGGCCCTAGGCCTGCTTTCTTTGTTAAAAGGGGAGATTAGTAGATGTTAGAGAGGTTTTAGAGACAGCTTAGCACCACACAGAGGCTTTCCTCTTGTTGAGATACAAATTTTCTTTCCTCTTGAAAGAAGAGTGAAGAGAGAATAAGTTTGCAGGACCTGAGCCCACTCTGCAGTGCCCTGTTATGAACTCCATCTTTCTTCCCTCTCCTGGGTCAGCCGTCTCACTCTGCACTGTGCCGCCTTTCAGGCCTGAGCCAGGTGGTGCCAGTCAGGGTTGGCTTCCCGGAAGAGACACCTGGACCAGGTTTCACATCACGGGAGGCCTAAGCATATGGCAACTCTACAGAAAGTTCCTTCCACCAAACGAGGTGCAGTCCACAGCCCTCCCAAGGGCCTGGTTGTTTGTCAGCAGGCTGCCTGGAGCCAGGGCATGCTCCCTACCAAAAAGATGACCCACCAGCCCATTTGCCTAATGTGACCACTTTGGAAAAATTGTTTGTTCTCATCCTGCTAAAAACAGCTTCAAAGTGACTCCCGTCTAGACTGTGCCAGGATCGATTATCAGATCCCCGACCTGATCGAAACCACAGGGGGACATAGTCATTTGCTTTAATGCAATTAAAGCAAAATATAATAATGTATCCAGGCCGGGGACAAGAGTGAGGCTCCCTGGAAGGTAGGAGGAGAAACCAGCTCTGGATAATTTCTTCTCAGCTCCAAAGTAGTGAGTGTAGACTTTCTGCCTCCATCTCCCAGGCAACCTTGGGCTCTGGACTGTCCCTTGCTCTGCTGAGGGCCACCAGGTGAGGGTGGCCTGGGAGGATGGGGAGTTGGGAGAAGGCAGTCTTGGGGGGAGGGAAGAATTTGCAGAGCACAATTCAGGAGGAGGGAAGCCAATGAAGAAGGAAGGGAAGGAAGAGAGAAAAGATCTGAGCGAGAGGAAGAAATGCATGCAGCCAGCTCAGAATTCTCAGGATCTCTGACAAATCCCGCGTCCATGGGAGGCCAAGTGGAGTCAAGCAGGTCATCCCAGGGGGCAGCAGCTGGTCCTCAGCAGCAGGTGAGGTTAATCCAGCCTCCGTAAGAAGGTACCAGGGAAATGGTTTTCACTTCTCAGAGAGCCCTAATAAGGAGAACGATCAATCCCAAAGCCTTGGCCTGGTGGTCAGACTCGCCTGCCTCACGGCTTCGGTGCAGCGTCCCGGGGTTCTGGAGAGGAGCCAGGGATGGCACACACAGCCCCCCTGCCTCTCCAGGACAGGCGGGGGTGCGCACGCCTTCAGGGGGTTGGTTCCTCAGCGCTTACCATGCAGAGAGTCTGTGGGAGCCACTGTCACAAAGCACCCCAGATGGGGTGGCTTCAGCAACAGAAATTTACTCGCTCACAGTCCTGGAGGCCGGGAAGTCCAAACTCAAGGTGTTGGCAGGGCTGGATCCTTCCGAGGCTGTGAGGAGGGCCTGTCCCAGGCCTCCCTTGTAGATGGTCCCGCGTCTCTTCACATGGTCTCCCCTCTCTGCACATCTCTGTCCACGTGTCTCCTTCTAATAAAGACATTAGTCATAGTGGAGTAGGACCCACCCCAATGATTTCGTTTTAACTTGATCACCTCTGTCGAGACCCCGTCTCCCAACAAGGTCACATTCTGAGGTACTGGGGGTTGGGATCTCAACACAGGAATCTTAGGGGGACACAATTCAGCCAATAGCACTGTCCACCGGGCTCCCTGTCAGCTGTCTTGGGGGGAGTGAGAGGGAAAACAAAGCTCTGGCGATGCCCAGCTCTTCCCCCTGGCTCTGCCTGACCCTGGGAAATCTGCTCACCTTCAGGGCCACTGGCTCCTTGTGAAATGGAAGTGGTGGTAATGCCCCACTGAGTACCGGAGAAGCGCAGGGACCCCGTGCACCCTTCCCTTCTACGTTCCATGAGTTTCCAGCTCTGGAAACACCTTTGGGAATTGTGTTTGTTCTCCCCTGCCAAACTCGGGTTCCGTGAGACCTGAGAATTGTTTCCTACCCCAGAAAGGACAGCTCTGCTACCCTTTCTTCTCCTTCCTCCTCCTTCTCCTCTTCCTTTTATTGATTCCCAAAGGCTGGTCACCTTATTGCTTGCAGTTATTGGCTACCACTTATGGAAGACTTCGTTGTACAGACGTTGTGCCAAGTGCTTTACACTCTTTATCTCACTTGACCCTCACAATAACCCTACAGCCCTACAGGACAGGAACTGTCTCCATTTTGCAGATGGATAAACCGAGGCTCAAGGAGTTCGAGTAGGGCCCAGAGGACAGAGCTAGGGCACGAGTAGGGGAACTCAGCTCCGCAGAAGGAAGGCCTTCCTCATGGGTGCCCCGGAAGGTAGTGAGGTCCCCTTCCCAGGGCCTTCCCTGGAAGGAGGATCATGAGCCGTTAGAGTCTTGGGGTGAAAGTTTCCAAGTCTAAGTGCCTCTCCCGGACCCCGGGCGGGGCCCCCTCTCTAATGCCTCAAAGCCTCAGCCAAGGAGAGGCGGAGACTCTTGCAGACCCTCCAGGTCAACATACCCAGTTGCCCCTCCAGCAATGGCCCAGCACAGAGCAAGTACGGAACACAGACATAAGAAACGAATGATGGTCTCCATCAATTGCAGTCACAAAAATAGCCACTTTTGTTGCAAGATGACCATTTGCCAGGCTCAGGCTAAGCTTTTGACCTATAGTTTCCATTTCATTTCATCCTCTCCCAAACCTTATGGGATAGGTGAGGTAATTATCCTGATTTTAAAGCTAAGAATGCTGAGACCCAGAGAGGTTTAGTAACTTGCCCAAGTCTGCCTGGCTCCAAAGCTCTTAACCACTGCATTAGTAGATCTCAAACCCTGCCCACAGAACGGGGATGTTCATTTAATCTTGCTAACAGCCTTGAGTCCCCAGAAACCCCCTAACACACAGTGGGTGCTTAATAAACACGTAACAAATTAATGAGCTGATCCATTCATCAACCTAGCCCACTGAGGTAGACATGTTAACCTAACAATAAAATCTCTGGGCCCATAAGATTCCCCTAGCCCAGGGTCTGGCACACAGTAGGTGCTCAATAAATATTTGTGGGATAAATGGCCCTCTGGCCCCTAATGTGAGCAACTCTGCCCATAAATTTCAGCTCTAGGCACTTTGAAGTTCCCCCAGGGGACAGCTGCTTTTCTTGTTATCGAGGCCCCCCCAGCCCCCACCTCTCCTGGCCCCCTGGGCTCATCCAGGCCAGGGACCTGGGGCCGCCAGAGCCAGGAGATAAGGATGATGGATGGCCAGTCGCCTGGCTCCACTGAAGCCTGGGGTTTCCTGGGAGCGGGAGACAGTCTAGTGATTCCAAAGCCCCTCGGAATTCAAGTGGAGAGAGCTCAAGGAGGGGGTGGGGGCAGCGTCCAAAGTGTCCCTATCTCCTCAGAGATGCTGGACCCGACAGGAGGTTTCAGCACCCCCCGGATGCCTTGATCTCCTTCCATGTTGACAAGGCTTCCTTTCAGCATGTGCTGGACACCAGGACTCATCATTGGAGCTTCCAATGGGAGGCTGGAGGATGGCATCCTCTCCATCCCACCTCACCCCTCCCCCAGGCACTGGGCCCAGGATCTGAACGCTGAGCAGGCTTGCTTGTCACTGTATCTGCGCTCTGCCGTTAATGAGTCCTTGGTAAATTAAGAAATCACAGTGTCTGGACCTAGGATTCCCCATTTGTAAAGTAAGTCTGGGGAAGGTGTTCCCTTCTAGCAATGCCGAGATTGGATTCTAAGTAGCTAAGGGGAGACCAGCAGTGGATGCTTCTATGGTGAGGTCTGCTTGTTCTTGGATACAGGCAATAATGTGCATTGGTTTGTTTAATTTAAAATCTCTGACCCCCCCAAACCAGGATGCCTCCTAGCGTTAGGTAGATTGTAAAGCATGAGCAAGTTAGATTTTGAAGGACTCCAAGACATCAAAACTTGTTTCTTTTCGTCTTTTCCTTCTCTTTGGACTTTAGTTTATCATAAACTTTAAAATTATTTTTTTTAACTGCAAATAATACCTGAATGACTTCCTTGTTTAAAAAAAAAACAACTGCAGATGAGGTTAAAGACAAGATACCTCAATCCTGGACTACTCCCCCCTCTTTCTAAAAGCAACACCATCATGCAGAGATGACCCCCAAACCTTCCTCAGCACCTTTTTATATATCTGTTCACCCACAAACAGACATGCAGACTTGTCCTGTAGTGGGTGGAGGTTTATGTAAGAAATCAGCCCACACTGGTCTTGGTACCTTGCTCCCACCACGGTGGCTAATCCATGCTGGGACACATGGCTCCATCTTATTTCCGTCACTAGGGGACAGTTCATGACTGGGTGGCCTTCCCTTCCAGCTGAGCTCCAAGAAAATGGACACTTGGTCTGTTTTGTTCGCTGGTGATTCCCAGTGTCTAAACCAGGTCCTGGCAGTAGTTGATCAATAACTATTCCACGAATGAATGAAGAGATGAATAAATGAAGATTTGATGCACTTAAACACTGGTGGACAACTCCTTTCAACTTTTCATCAATGCAGTGATGCAGTGAGCATCCCTAAACATGCTGCCTGTGTTCACTGCTGAGGAGCAGTGATTTGTGGGGCTCCCTGGAGCCCCATAGAGCACAGTTTGAAACCCTCTGGTTAGATCTTAATTTCCTACCTGAGCACAGGAACCCAGAGAGGGCCGACAACTACTCCATGTCACCAGACACATTAGGACTGATTAGAATCTCACAGGGAATTTGAATTTCTCTTCCTCCATCAACTCTCTTAGTCTTTTTGCTTTCTCTGACCCCCAGCTCCAGCCTATGTACCTCTGAAGGGTGACTTCAAGGACAAAAGGTCTGATTCACACTTTTCTTCTATAGAAAGAAGTCTGGCTTTTTGTCCCAGTATTGTATTGTTTAAGGTACTGAATAAATTGCTTTTCCTTCCTGCGCCTCAGTTTTGCTAATCTGTAAAACTGGCCTAATGATGCTTGCCTAACGCTTGAAGTGAAGATGATGAGAAAGTTTGTAGGAATCTAAGAGGGGGCTAGTTCAATTTAAAATGTAGAATTTTTAAAAACAAATTTTAAGTGAAAAGGTATAGAATGTTCCCACTTTTATAAAAAGTAAAAAGAAAAAAATTATATTTATATATGTTTTGAATAAGTTTGTATAAATACAGAAAAATGATAGCAGTTACCCAGCAAATGTTAATTACCAATGGTTTCCTGGGACTTTAGAATTTCAGAGGAAGAAAGGAGAAGCTATTAACATTTCTTGCTGTACCTAGTTTTGTTTGATTTTGTAAAAGCTTGACAAAACAAAAGGTATATTTACATATTAAATATGCAACCTCAAAATATCAAAAATAAAGACAAATATTGTTATGGGAAAAATAATTAAAGCAAAGACCATGGATAATCCATGTACAAAAGTAAAAATACAAATAGCTAAACAAGAAAAAAAGCTAAATCTTTGAGCAAATATACAAAATAAAAATAACAATAAAATCCCTCTTTTTGGCTTATCAAATTGTAAAAAGTGATATGAAATAAAGACAAAAAGGTTTTCGTTCTTGCCCTGGAAAGAAGGCAATCATGGCAGGGATTAGCAGGAAGGTGGGGACACCTGTGCCCCTCACAGCGATGACAAGTCTGTCCTGTCCTGCTCCCCAGCACTCTGATAATGCTATCCCTAGGACAAGAACAGATGACAGGACAGAGTCCCTGCTTCCTTCAGCTTCCCTCTCCTCCCTGTCCTGGAGGACAGCCATGGCGTCCTCTGGCCCACTGCCCCCCGCCAGGACACTCTGCCCTCATCAGACCTAAATCCCTCTTCTTCTGATAAAAGACTTCTGGATCCTGGGACAAACCCAGAAATGATTGGGAAGGTGCCTGCTGTCCAGTCCCCCACTCTCAAAGGAATTGCTAGGTTCAAAACAGAATCCCCCTTGTGGGATCAAAGGTCATCTCTGTTAAGCCTCTGCCTCTAGGCAGAACTTCCCCAAAGTCTTTATTTTGGTGGATTTTAATGGGAATACAGTGCCATACTAGGAAGTGCCATAACAGTCATCAGGTCTTTAGCCCCATTTTATATTGGTGGAAACTGAGGCACCAGAGGGCTTATGAAAAACCCAAATTACCTAACTGATTAAATAGAGCTATGTCTAGAACCAATGCATTTTGACTCCCAGTTCAGTGCTCTTTCTGTTCAGATTAATTGTGGCTATATCTTCTTCTTCTTCTTCTTCTTTTTTTTTTTTTTTTTTTTTGGTGGGTTGGATGTGTTCTTTAATCTCTGTATACTGAAATTTATTGTCAATTAATTTAGCTATGTCTAAAAATCCTACTTGTTCACTTGGGGAAGGAGGTGGTCCTAAGGTATTATATATTCACAGTGTCAATCGTATATTTAAAAGGAGAAAAGATGCAGTTCTGACATGGATATAATAGAGTTAATAATGAGTAGATAACAATCAATAAGCAATGAAATTAAATCACGTTAAATAATAATTTTCAAAAACCTTAAATAAAAGTCCCCTGATGATATCACAACGTACAAACGCAAAACAGGGCATTGTTGATATGCCTGACGCAATGCCTTTGTCTTGTCTTACCTAGCACCTCCCCCTTGACCTAAAAGATCTTTTGAAGGAGAGAAGGAGGGAAGACAGAGGAGCGCCAGGCAGTAATCGATCACAGAATTCAGGTCAAGTTCCGACCTACCTGCCTGAAAATGTGTTTGGTGTTAAGCAAATCCTCTTTTATGATTCTCAAGAAAAGACTATAAAATGGTGGTTAAGAGTAGGGCTAAACTAACTTTTTTGGTAAATTGACAGTTAGTAAATGTTCCAGCCTTTCCGAGTTATGTAGTTGATTTGCAATGACTTACTCTGCCATTGGTGCCTCAAAAGAGCCACAAGCAACACATAAATGAGCATAATTGTGTTTCGATAAAACTTTGCCGTGGGGAGGATTTAGCCCTCAGGCTACAGTTTGCCAGTCCCTGCTTGAAAGCATGGGCTTGGGAGTCAGACTTGAAATCCCAACTTCGCTGCTTCTTCATTTGTGAGACTTTGAACAAGTGGTATAATTATTTGAGCCTCCTTTGCAGAATGAAGATAATAATTGTACCTGGTCATACTCAGTGGAACACCACTTGGCTCAGGTGTGTTGCAGGTGCTCAATAAGTGGGACCTAAACAGGCAGGACATAGCCCACTGGGCTGGAAGAGACCTGGGTTCTGACTCTAAATTGACAAAACCAGAAATGATTGGGCCAAGGTTAAACGCCAGCCATTTAACCTTGGCCAGGTATGTCACTTTACAGCTCCAAAACTGTAAAGTGGGATGAGAAGCTCATTTATTGCCAGGACCTTTCAATGCTATCTTATTTAACTCTCACAACAGCCCTTGTAATTGTTACTGTCCCCGTTTTACAGAAGAGGAAACTGAGTCCCAGAGACGTGAAGGGCCACTTAGGTGTAAGTAAGTGGTAGAAACCAGCTATCTAAATGGAGTGTCAGACTTCAAAGGTTGTGATATTTCTTTCCACTCAACCATGTTGCCTCCCTAGATAAATAGGAAGATAGGAAGAGACATAGACTTCATAAAGCATTCCAATCCATACAACTGTGAACCCCAGCAGCACCCATCTGGTACCTGGGTCGCCCCAACATCCCTGCCCTGCCTCATCTTCCACATCCATGTCCTCTTTGATTGTGGTAAGGGCTTGAATTGAATGGACCTCTACCCCTGTCACTTCTGTCCAAGAGTCAAATACTCTCTTGAGAACCTCCAAACTTTTATCACCCTTCTTCTACAGGATGCTCTCCCAAAATTTGATGACAGTTTCTACATCCCCTAACTCCACAGCCTGGTTCCTGCAATTGTGCCTCTTCTTCCAGGAGACACGACATAGAGGCCTCTGGCCTTACAGCCGCCCCACCCTGGGACTGGCCCCGTGTGTTTATACCCCTGGAAGACCATGGCGCCCAGAACTGCGTTCCTGCCCAGCGGGCTGAGATGTCACAAAAGTGAGTCAGCTCATGCTGTGATAATATCTACACAGCCAATGTGGGAGGCAGGTGCTTCTTGCACTGGAGAGATAGGGTTGGGACAGAAAGGAGCCTTTCTGTCTTTGCTGATCCTTCCCCTGGGGCAGGGAGTGCAGGAACATCAAGAAGAAAGCCCCCCCCCCTTTCTGAGAACAATCTTTTGAGAAAGGAGGATCTTGATCTGACTCTTACAGAGACTGGTCTTGAGAAACCTGTACAGACAAGTGAGAGTAGGAAGAACTGGTGGGGGCTGGGGAAGGGGGTCAAGACCATGGTGGAAACAAGCCTTGTGCTTTCTGAGACTGGGAGGGTGAGGGAGGCCTGATGATGCCAACATGATCATTCAGGAGGCACTGACCCTCCTGGCTGGTCATTGGAATAATCATATTTTCTCTTTGGGTCTCGGTTTTCCCACCTCTCCTTTGGCCTCTCAGAGAGATGGTGTGGCAGAGTGGCTCCTAAGCACAGAGCTCTGCCTCTTCCTAGCTGTTTGACCTCAGGCAAGTGGCTTAACCCCCTGAACCTTTTTTCTTCTCTATAAAATGGCATGAAGGTGTGCCTGCTGCTGCTCGGCACTCAGTTCGTAGGACGTGTTGTGTGGTGACCTAAGGGCTCATCCCTCAGAACCCTGAGGCTCTACAAGTGGGAGCAGGAGAGAAGGGGTGCGTGCGTGGGGCAGGGCTGTCGGTAAGACCCGACGTCACCCTCAGGTCCAGTTCTAAAGGACACGGGAACTCTGGCCACCTCTGCTACCTGTGTGTGTGCTGCACGTCCCTCCCTCCAGGCCTTTGTCCTCGCTGGTCCCTCCTCATCCAAAATGCCTGTTTTGCTCTATCACATCTGTCCTGCCCGCCCTCCGGGCTCGGTTTAAGTGCCATCTCCCTCCGGAAGTCTTCCCTGACCTCTTCCTCCCCACATCTTACAGCTTCTTTTGGAGGAACTTGCTTGATAGCCTTATACTTTGCATTATCTGGTGAGTAAAGCTGAGCTGCAGGCAGGGCCAACTTATCCATTAGGCACAGCGCCTAGGGCCCACGAGACCCTTAGGAGCCCATGAGAACGTGAGTCTTAAAAGAATATGGTCTTACAAAGCCTTTAAGGCTTTGAAAATCAGAATTTGAAAAATGAAAATAGTAATTAAAAAAAACATGTCAACAGTGAATCCGGCCTGGATAATATTCATCTTTATACCAACACATGTTTTAAAATATTTTCTGATGGAGGAAGGAGCCTGTAAAGGCAAAAGTGTCCAAGGTCCACAAAAGTCATGACACGACCCTGGCCGCAGGGCTGCGCCTGGGCCTCACCGTGCTCCCAGGCTGGGCTCAGACCTCTGCCCGGAACTGCTGGCCTGGGAGCTCCACAGGGGCCCGGACAGGGTCAGTCCGTGCCCGCCAACCACAGCATCCCTAGTACCTAACACACAGTAGGTGCTTGATAAAAAAATATGTATGGCCAAGGAATGGTGGTTGGAAGGTAAACGTGTGTGTATGTGTGTGTGTGTGTGTGCGCGTGTGCGTGCACGCACCTGTGCCTCTAACGTTCAGGCAAGAATCTTTCTTGCATACCTTTGTTTCTGTCTGCAGAATGTGCCTAAGCAGAATCAAACCTGGGCACTTAGGACCCTAGACTCATAGGAAGTGAGTGTTGGAAGGGATCATTTACTCATTCTACAAACATTTCTTGTGCCCCGACAATGTGCAGGCACTGTGTGCAGGACCCTGGAGATCAGTACCTGTGGCTCTTATAGACGGTCCTCAGAGGGCCTTCCAGGGATCTAAGAACCCTGGATGTGCAAGTAAAATTTGGAGCCTGTACATGTAAAGAGAGACATTCTGACATCAGACTGCCAAAAGGCCAGTGTCTCCAAAGTGTTAAGAACCACTGGTTCAAGCCTATCGTCCAATAGGCTCTTTTTTTAAGTTGAGGAAGTTGAGACCCAGGGCAAGGAAACGATTCGTTCAAGGTCACACAATGAGTCAAGGGCACAGGGGCAGGTCCCTCCAAACCTCAACATCTCTAAGAGAAGACCCTTTCATTCATTGACAGCAGGTGGCTAGATAAGGGCCAGCAATTAAGCCGATTCTGTGGGTCTCTGGATTCTAAGGAACCCCGCTTCTGAACCCTAACCCCACCCCTCCGCCCACACACACTCCCAGCTGCCTTTCACAATATCCCCCAGGTTCGCTCATGGGGCCTGGTGTTGGGTCTGCCTCAAGTCAAATGCAGATAACCTCTCCCAGGGATGGATAAACATCCCGTGGGCGCCCGGGCAGAGGAATGTGGACTTTTCCCTCTGAGCCATGAATGTGCTCTGGCGGGCTGCATTGCAGTTGCAGTGGCCTCTTGGATCTGGGCCCGAGGCCCTTGGAGTTCCCATCCGTGTGTCCCTCAGATGTTTCCTCACTGTAGATGCCTCCTGCAGCCTCAACAAAGAAGGCCTCTAAGCGACGGGATCCCACACTCTCTGCCCGCGCCTCTGTCAGAGCCGCACACCTTCCATGGCCTGCAGCCGACAAGCAGGGGTTGCCAGCTGTGGGCTGGCCCTTCCTTCTGAAGGGTGTTAGCCATGGTACCTGCGGGAGATTTTATGTGGAGACAAGTGGTTTGAATTTAAGGGGAAGGCACAGGGGAGCTCATTAGAAAGCCTAGTTGTGGTAAATAGATATTTATTTTATCCTACTTTTTAGAGAACTTAATCTTAGAAAAACAGAACTGAGCTTGAAATTAAGCAACACTTTTTCCCCCTCAGCTACAATTTATTTCCAGGTTAAAAAAAAAAAAAAACCAAGCAACTTTTCGAAAATTTGGTCTAAAGGATCAAGTAGAAGCTCTGTCTAAACTTAGGGACCAGAAATGTGGCAGACTGTCTTCCCTGCGGCTCTGAGGACTGTGGGTTTGGTCTCAGCTCTGAGGAGACAGAAGGGAAGCAGGCATCGGGGCGCGTAGAGAGCAGAACCCTGCGGTCTGCAAAACGTTGCAAGCTTTTGCCGACGTTTGGAAAGACAGAAATGAATCCCATCCCCGTCTTTATTCAATTCTTCTGGTTGTTATTTGCCAGTTCTGCTTAATCTTGGAGAAATACAGGGATGATGTGGAGTGGCCTGGAATCCACTTTTGGAAATAGAGACTGTATCATTGAATTACGTGATAGTCCTTTGCACGGCTAGTGTGCACGTGTGTGTGAGTGCATGCGAGCACACTAACACACACACACATCTCTCTCTCTCTCTCTCTCTCTCTCTCTCTCTCTCTCTGTCAGCTCTGCTCACATGCCACCCTCCTCGCACAGCCTTCTCCTCAGCCCTCCACCAGGACACCCCTTCTGTTTCCTCGGGATGTGAGGAGAACTTGACAGGTCCCTCTTTTCCAGAACCTTCTGTGTTCAAACTCACAGCAGAATTAATGTGTGCAAATGAATATCTCCTCCAGTTGCAGGAGAAAGTTCAGGAGCAGCCAAGAAACATAGAATTGAGTTGCTTAGAGCCAGAGTCACTAACAGAACCTGCTCACAGGGCTGTCGTGAGAATTAAGTACCCGTAGCTTAGCCCAGAACGTAGTGAGCGCTCAGCAAATGTTTGATGAAACACATGACGGCAGGAAAGAAACGCTTGAGGCTGTCACTGCAGCTAATGCTCCTTCCCCGCAGCAAATCTAAGCCTGTAATGTTTTAGGAGGCTCTCCCCCAAATCTGGGTGCCCAACGACATGGCTTTGTGGGGCTAACCAAGCGACTCAGAATGTAGAAAATGGAAGTGGAAGGATCATCTATCCAGTTATGAATTCAACTAAAATTTGTTATGTTATTATTCTGATCGTTGATCCTTAATCCTCAACCTGTATGGTCATTGACTCCAAGTTGGAAAATAGCTCAGAAATTCTCACCCAGGCATCTCCCTGATCCATGATCATTCAGCCTCTTGCACACTCCTGATGGAGGGCCTCCACTGCAGACACAGGGAGGAGTCGGTGCTTTCTGGCTCTGCGCTGATACCTGCCTTCCCGAAACATCTACCTGCTTCTGTCCTCCAGAAGTCTCAAGGCTGCTGTCCCCGCCCCCACCTCCAGGGGGCATTTGAATTATGTGAAAACAGCTCTCCTCACTGTTCCCACCCAGCTCTCAAACCCAAAGTCATTTTAGGCCCAAAGTGGAAATTTCTAGAAAAGACAAAATTCCCCCCATGAGGTTATGGTTCAAATGAGCTCCCAGGAAGTACGTGCATCTTGGGTTTTTATCTAGCAAAAACGGCCCAAGTCCTCCCCAAAACCTGAGCCCACTGGCTCCAGTGCCATGTCCGGACTCCGATGGCACCTCCCCCAATGCCTAAGGGAAGCAGAGATATCACGTTTGTGCCTCCTCCCGCTCACCCAGTCTCTCAAGGCCATGTCCAGATGAGAAAAATCCCCCATTTCAGAGAAGAAAGAAGGAAAGAATCCAGCTGGGCTTGGGAGAACTGGATTTCCCCATGTGTTCGCCGTGCCCTTAGAAAAGCCCCTTGTGGGACTTATTTTCCCCTTTGTGATATGGACAGCATGATCCCTGAGGGCCTTTCTGGGAGTGAAGTTCAAACAAAGAAAAGGGATGTGAGATTTGGGTGGAGGCACCTGATGCCACTGTCCTGGAGTTTCCATAGCAACCCCTTTCTTCATCTCTGAAGTGCTGCACCAGTGGAGGCTTGGAGCTGTGCCTTCTGCCTGAAGGGTTGTCCCTTTGCTTTTTACAAGGCAGACTCCTCCCATCCTTTAGGCCTCTTCATAAACATCACCTTCCCTAAAGGTCTTTCCTGGCCTCCTCCAAACAGCTAATCTCCCCCAAACCCTGTCTCTTTCCTCCCAGCATCGATAACCATCAGAGATGATTTTATTTTGTTGCATTTGTAATGTCTGTCTCCCAGTAGATGTCAGCTCCGTGAGGACAGAAACCCTGCCCGTCTTGTTTTCGGCTGTATTCCTAGTCCCCAGCATGGTCTGGCATGTAGTCAGGATTCAATACAGTTGAATGAATGAACAAGTAAATGAATCAATGAATGAGTAAATTGGCCTGGATGGCAGTGCCCTGTGGACCACACCCTTCCCATGAGCCACTTGCTTTTCTTCCCTCCTCCTCTGCCTCCCTTCTCCCCTTCCTTCCTCCTGGCTCTGCCCTTCCTTTGCCCACATCTGTCATTTTTATTCCAGCTGCCAAATATTTTGCTCCTGTTCTTCCTTCTCCTCTTCTTCACCTGTCCACTTCATCTGTACCCTCAAAGCCATTTTGTGCATTGTCACCACCACCTCCATGAAGCCCACCAGGATAGGTGTAGCCTACAGGGTCTTCTACCCTTTCAAATAAATAAATTTTTTATTGAACTGGTACCTTGCCTTTCACCATAGACTTTCCTGAGTGGCTTCCTGGTCACAGCCTATGGCAGAGGCAAAGAAGGTACATGTAAAACAAAACAGTATATGGAATTACTAGACTCATTTTCCTGACATGGTAACTCTGGATCAAAGCCTAAATACTCTAAATACACTGAGAGAATAAATGAGTAGGTGTGCATCAGCCTCTGACCCAAGGTCATCTGGCTTCCCTGCTGTCTGTGAACTCCTCTGGCCATTTCCTGTTTTAATTTTTACTATGAAAATTTCAAATATAAATGAAGAGGACCAGTACAGTGGACATTTCTATGCCCATTTTGTGGCCTGGTATTCTACCCCTTCATTAGTCACTGTTCTGTCCCCTAGAATGAGCTTGCATGTTTGTTTCTTAGACGTCAAATTTGTAGCACCTGCTGCCCAAATTTTACATGTTTATTTTCTCTTTCCTCTTATCCTCATTACTGACTCCCATTCCAAACACACACCTACCTTGCACACTCAAAGGCAAATCTTCTATTGGTTCGATGTACTCCTTTTTTATGTAGTGCACATTGTTTTTTGTGTTTGTGTGTGTATGTTTGTTTGTTTGCTCTTTAGCACCTACAGCACCTGGTCCCTAGGTGGTCTCCCATGCAAGTACTAACCGGGCCGACCCTGCTTAAATGAGATCAGGCACGTTTAGGGGGGCATGGCTGTGGACTTCTGTGTGTCTATTGTGATAGGATATACATAACATAGTTTACCATTTTAAACATTTTTAAGTACATGATTCAACAACATTACATTCGTGATGTTATATAACCATCACTACTATCCATCTTTAAAACTTTTTCATCACCCCCTCAAAAAACTCTGTACTCATAAGCCATAACTCCCCCTTCCATGCCCCTGGTAACCACTATCCTACTTTATGTATTTATGAATTTCCTTATTCTGGATAGCGCGTGCAAGTAGAATCATACAATACTGTAATTCTATGTTTAACTTTTTGAAGAACCGCCAGCAGTTTTCCAAAGCAGCTGCGCCGTTTTTAATTTCCACCATCAATGCACAAGGGTTCCCATGTCTTTACAACCTTGCCAACACATGTTAGTTTCCTGGTTTTGTTTTGTTTTTTAAATAATAGCTGTTCTACTGGGTGTGAAGTGGCATCTGGTTATGGTTTCGATTTGCATTTCCCCAATGACTAATGACGTTGAGCATGTTTCCACATGCCTGTTATCTATCTGAATATCATATTTGGAGAAATGTCTATGCAAGTCCTTTGCCCATTTTTTAATTGGGCTGAATATTTTGTTGTTTTGTTGCAGGGGACCTTTGTATATGTACTTTGGATGGAAATCCCTTATCAGATATATTTTCTCCCATCCCGTGGATTTTCTTTTCACTCTCTTGATAGTTCACTCTGATGCACAAAAGATTTTTAATTTTGATGAAATCTGACTTTTTGTGTTTGTGTGTAGCCTACGCTTTTGGTGTCAGATTTAAGAAATCGTTGCCATGAAGATTTTCCCCTATATGTTCTTCTAAGAGTTTTGTAGTTTGGGCTCTTAAGTTTAGGTCTTTGATCCATTTTGAGTTAATTCTTAAACATGTATAAGGTAAGGGCCCAACTTCGTCTTTCACGTGTGGACATCCAGTGTCCCCAGCACCTTTGTTGAAAAGATTCTCCTTTTCCCATGGAATGATCTTGGCGCCCTCGGCGAACACCATATATGTGAGGATTTGTTTCTGGGATCTCTATTCTGTTTCATTGATGTACACAGATGTCTTATGCCAGTACCACAACTGTTCTGATCACTACGGCTTTGTAGTATGTTTTGAAATCGTGAAGTCTAAGACCTCTAATTTTGTCCTTCTTTTCAAGTTCGTGTTTGTCATTTGAGGGCCTTAGACATTCCATATGAATTTTAAGATGGGCTTTTCTATTTCTGCAAAGTATACTGTGGAGATTTTTATAGTCATTGTATTGACTTTGTATGTGTGTGTGTGTGTGTGTTTTGAAGTTATGTGATCGTTACTGTCAGTGCTATATCTCTTCTTACTCTACTTTCAAGCTCCATCCATATTGTTAAGTGGACATTATGTCTGTTCTATGTAATTTTGGCTGAGCCCTCAGGGTTGTCTATCCTCCGCCCATCAAGGGACACAAGGTCCCCTCCAGTTCCCCATGACCACAGCAAAGCTGTAGCACACTTGCTCGGGCAGGCCCCTCGTGTGAGAATCCTGATAATCCCCATGCACTTATCCACGAGATAATAATTACGATTAGCTAATACTTTATGGACCCTTATTAGGTGCCAAATGCTGTGTGAGGACTTCATATGCATTCTCATTGTATAATCATAACAACTCTGTGAGACGTGTACTAATATTATTGCCATTTTACACCTGGGGAACTAAGGCTCAGAGAATCACACAGCTAGGAAAAGTCCGAGCCAGAATTCGAACGCAGGGCAGCCTGGCCCTGGCCCCCGTGGGCCCCATCACTGCGTTCCAGGGCCTGGGCCCACTGTGTAACCTGCGCTCAGATTACAATTCCTTTTGCTTCCCAACCTGTCGACTGCTTGTCACCTACCCAGTGGACACCTGGGCCAGTGGGACCTGGAGCCGGCAGAGGGAAAGGGTTCAGCCCAACATCACAACAACAGCAACTGGAGGAGCAGAGTGGGGCCTGGGACCCAGGTGGCCCGACCCCTGCCCATCAGGCCGGCGGTCAGGAGAAGGGTCACTGTGTGCGCATCTCCCACAGTGAAAGACCCTCCGGCAGCCCATAAATCCGACTGGACCCCGCTTGTCCTGTTTACTGGATTAGCGGACTGGGCGTCTCCGTATAAATCACCCAGGGTGATTTACAGGAGGCCTGGAAGGTCTGAAGGCCTGACTGAGGCGGGCCCCTGGGGAGGGGCAGATAACTGCTGCCTGAACCCCATAGGGAGGGGCAGACCGATGCCGCCTGGGCCCACACAGCCCAGCTGCCCTGCCCAGTGAGGGTGACGACAGGGACCCCCCGCTCTTGGCCCTCAGTGGGGTGGGTCGCTCTCCGTCTGTCTGTGTTCACATCCGCTCCTCTTCTCGCAGGCTCCTGGCGTAGCTTGGCAGTGCCAAAGGCAAAGTTTCTGGCACTTGGCACTTGTAAGGACAGTCTCTATCACACAATATAAAGTAAGATAATAAAATATGATCTGCAAATTGTGAAGGAATAAAGAAGCCAAATCGTGAAGGAACTGAGGTTGCAGTCTTTCTGAGATAAGATGAATCGTTAACTTTATGGGTTGCTTACCATGGGCCGGGCACCAGTCTGCCTTTTTTTTGACATGAATCGTTATTTTCCTCCACCATAAACCTGAGAGGCAGGTACTGTGATCACCTCTTTTATAGATGAGCCCACTGACACACGGAGAGGTTAATTGACTTGACCACGGCCAAGGTCACAAAACTTGAATCCTCGTAGTAAAGGTGTGATTCAAATCAGGCATCTGCCACCAGAAACGTGGACTTAACCATTCCTCCTTCTGTGCATGCAGTGCCCTCATCGAGACAGGGGTTCAAGGTAGGGCATGACTAAGGCAGGAAGTGCTGGGCCATTTAAGGGATGGGCTTCGTAGTTAGAAAGGCCAGGATTTAGGTCCCAGCTCTACCACTTACTAGCTTGTGACATGGACAGGTCTTTTTGATTCTCTGTGCCTCAGTTTCCTCATCTATCAATTCAGGGTAATAATAGCACCTCCCCCATAAGAGGGCAGGTCCTTTTCTGTGTATTCGGAGTAATAAATAAGATAATATATTAAAAATGTGCTTAGCACAATGCCAAGTGTATAGTTAAGTATCCTATAAATGGTAGCATATTATTATGGTTGTTATTTAGTTAGCTGTTTCTTTTCCACCCTGATCTTAAGGAATTTATGAGTCAGTGGTGGAGACTTAAACGTACACAAGGAACTCCAAAGAGGAAGGAGCATTATAGTGCAGAATGAAGGTTCAAAGCAGAAGGGGTAGCAAATTCTAAGAAGGACCGGAAACCTCTCATGGAGAAGATGGCTAAGATCTAACCTGTGAGACTTAAGCAAGATTTCCTAAAACTGTGGAAGCAGAAAAACACTAAGAGAGTTTTCTTAGCAAAAATACCTGATGGGTGAGGGAGGACACAGTACAACTGCCGTCTCATACACTAACCATCTGCACCCGTCTCTCCATGTCAGTAGAGACGGTGTCTGTCTAACTCTTCATGAGTCTCCCCATGCCTCCGCATGACTGAATGATGACAGACCCTCAGTACCTGTTAGATGGATGAATAGATAGATGGATGGACAGGTGAACAGAATAGATGTGCAGGTGAGTCGGTGGGTGGATAGATGGACAGGTAAACAGAATGAATGGACAGATGAGATGGATGGGAAGATGGATGGATGGATGGATGAGCGTGTGGCTGAAGGTCAAGTGCATGCATGGTGTCTGCCTAGTGAGTTCCCACCTCGGGGCCTTTGCTTTTGAGGTTCTCTCTGTCTAGATTATTCTCCAAGATATTCCCTTGGCTTAGCTCTCTCATTTTATTTAAGGCCCTGGTTAAATGTCATTTCCTCAGAGAAGCCTTCCCTGACCACCCAATCTAAAATAGACTCCTCTGTGAGTCTGTGCTCTCCTATATTTTTAATACTGTTTATCACTCCCTAGCATCCTAGATATTTGTTTGTTCTCTCCCATCAAATGTAAGCTCAGTGGTGGCAGATGCTTTCTCTGCTTTGCTCACTCTTCTATCTCCAGCACCTAGTACAGGGTCTGGCACAGAGTAGGCCTTCAGTAAGCATTTGTTGAATGAGTTGAAGGATATAATAAACAGCTAGGAAGGAAGGGTGAGGTCCCATCTTGAAAATCTCTGAAATATCTTAGTGAAAGTGGAAAAAGTGTTCTACAGATGATAATGCTGATATTTTCTCTCATTTGTTTTATAGTTTACATGTCTCAAAGGACTTTTTCATCCATTGTCCCATTTGCATGCGTTTGAAATAGGCAGGAAAGATAGTTGAGAAAATTTTTTCACAATAGAAATATCTCTGCAGATCACAAAGTGTTGCAAAATTTCAACTGGGTGTGCCGAAGGGTAAAAAATAGCAAGTGAAATCCTTCCCATGGACCTCTCACTCTCTCTCTAAGATACCCACTGTTGAGAGTTTGGGTTAGAGTTATAATCCCCACTTTAACAAATGAGGAAACTGAGGCTCAGAAAACCTAAGAGATTTGCCCAGAGTCACACAGCTACCTAACAGCAGAGCAAAATGTTTTTGTTCATTCCACCTGAGGTGTCTATCAAGTGCCAACCATATAGCCCATGAGATATGATTTCTTGAAGCCTCGGTTTCCCTTACCCCAGATCCACCCCAGGAAGGGCCAAGGTGGGTAGGTCCAAGGGGGACTGAATTGGCTCCAAGTGTAACCAGCAGGAACACTTACTTTTTCTGCCAGCCCCTGGTCTGGTTAAGCCTGCTCAGCCCCACATGGCTCTGGGCAGCCAAAATGGAGAAAGATGACAATCTGAGTGCCTGGAATGTTTTCAGCAGTTTAGCCAGGCTCTCTCAGCTACCTGTACCTCCTGTTCCTTCTCTCCTATTGACCCACCACCCAATTGGGCGGCCCTTTCTCTGCAGTATCTTAACTAATACTTGCAGGAGCCTCTAACCTATCATTATCCCCCATTGAATGGGAGATAAAACTGAGGTCTGGAGCAGTTAATGGCTTGCCCAAGGCTATCCAGCTAACCAGCAAGAGTTGCAACTTGAACTCTGGGCCTATATTGCTGATTCTGGAGCACATGTTCCTGCCCCGTGCCTCCTGCATCCCATCCCTGGGCCCCCTGCTCCTCAACTTACCCATCCTGCCCCCACACTCTGCACTGGCCGGGGCTGAGAAGAGGCCCTGGCCCTGAGGGCCACCGCTGCCCCTACCTCTCCTTAGGACTTCTCCAGGTGCCACCATCTTCCTTTGGACTGTACCCCCTAGGCCAGCAGCCCTGTCCCTTCTCCCTCTTCCTCTACGGTTTCTTCCCCCATGGTCCACACACATCCTCAAGTTCTCCCCATTTTTAAAAGAAAGCCCTCCTCAGTTCTTTTTCTCCTTCAGGCTACCACTTCCTCTTTCTCCTTCATTTCACCGCCAAACTTCTTAGGGCAAAGAGGGTTTTATATCTCATTTCCAGCCAGTGCCCCCCACAAATGACTTGTTCATCGGGCAGATCTGGATTTTATTCCTCACTCTGCCACTGGGTTATGGTGTGACCTTGAGCAAATCACAGCACCTTTCTGAGCCTCAGCTCCCGCATCTGTAAAATGGGGCGATTGATAGGCTTCCCGAAGCAAGACAAAGACTCTAAAAGGCTTGGTACCACATCCAGCAGGGAGCAGTGGTGGTTGCTTTGTTGGTCCCCACTGTCTCTCAGCCCTCGCACAGTCCCAGCATGGGCAGGCTTAACATAAAATATCTGGTGAGTGAGAAACTGAATGAGTGAGCTTCATTCACATAGGGCCTTGCCTCCCCATCGCTCTCCCCTGTTCAGGCCCTCACTGCCTCTAGCACCTGTCCACTGTTACGTTATGGATCCTGTGGTAAAGTATACGTAACATAAAACTTACCATGTTATCCACTCAGTGTTATTAAGCACATTCACAATGTTGTGCAACGATCACCACCATCTATCTCCAAAACTTTTTCATCCTGCTAAACTGAAATTCTATACTTATTAAATAACCACCCATTCCTGTCTCCCCTCAGCCGCTGATAACCATCTTTCTGCTTTCTGTCTCTGTGGATTTGGCCATTCTAGGTGCCACATATAAGTGCAATAGTAGTGTTTGCCCTTTGTGATGGCGAGTTTTGTGTTACCTTGCTCGTCTGTGGGTGTCCAGCTGTTAGGTCAAACACCAGCCTGGATGTTGCTGTGAAAGTATTTTTTAGATGTGATTAACATTTAAATCTTTAGACTTTAAATAAAGCAGAATACCCTACATAGGCTGGGTGGGCCTTATCCAATCATTTGAAGGCCCTAAGAGGAAAGACTGATGTCTCCCAAATAAGGAGTTCCGCCTCCACACTGCAACAGAGCAGTTCTGCTTGGCTTTTCAGCCTTTGGACTCAAGGTTGCAACATCAATTCCTACCTGCATTTCGAGCCTGCCGGCCTACCTTACAGATTTCAGATTTGCCAGCCCACAATCACATGAGCCAATTCCTTAAAATCTTAGTTTCTCTCTCATTTTTACATGTATGTATGTATACATGTACATGTATATATATCATATATAGGTATCTCCTATTAGTTCTGTTTCTCTGGAGAATCCTAAAACACTGGCCTGCGCCCTCTATATACAGCTTATTCCCATGTCATCAGCCCACGTGTCACCTCTTCCAGGAAGCCTTCTGGAGCATTCTCTCGTGGAACACTTGCCACACATAGCTTTCTGGAAGGAGTTTAATCCTTGCGAGCAAGGACCATTTTTGCCCTTGCTTCAGACATTCATTCATCTCTGCTCTCTCAACGGTACCGGGATGGCCAGGCTGTGTGGGCGTCCTCAGTATTTTTTGGGAAGGTCCCAGAACACTCCAAGGATCCCGGCCAGGACTTCATCTGACAGCAGGACACCCAGGACTGTTCTCTGACTTCCTGACTGTGACAAGGATGGGGAGGGCAGACTTCCCCTCAGGACCCCAGTCCCTGCCCTCTCAAGGTTGTACTAAGCTACTGAGCAGTGGTCGGTAACAGGTGTGGAGCGGGTCTCTGTCATGTCACTTTGGAAAAGCCACCGAACATCTCTCAGACTGCTTTCTCATCTCTAAAAGGAGAATAAGAATGCTTATCTCAGAGAGAATTTGGAGGATGAAATAACACACACAGCACCTGGCTCGTAGTAACCACTCTATAAATGACAGATATTATTGTTGCTATTTTTATGAATAGCTGTGTGACTTTAGGCAAGTGGCTTAACCCCTCTGTGCCCCATTTCCTGCTCTCTTAAAAAAGGAAAAAAAAAAATAACAAATGCTTCACAGGGTGGCTATGGGCATTAAATGAGATAAAACATGTGAAGCGTGCTGGAGATAGTAATCCCTTGATACACAACGGTTATTGTTAGTCATCAATATGTATTATTATCATTATAATTTGGGCTGGCCAACCAGGTAGCCCTTATTCTTTCCAGCAGCTCTGAGGGATCTGAGGCTCTGGGTGGAGGAAAAGTACCCCCACTTTCCGCCCCCACCCCTCAGGCCCCTTTGAAGTCCCCAGGGGCCCTGGGCCATGATAAATGTCCCAGCCCTATAGGTTATGACTTGCTGCCAGATTTGACGTTAACCATCATGCCCTGGCCGGGTGTTTGAAGAAAGTGGCTAAATGCTGCTGGGGCTGATGGGGGAGATAGCAGCCGAGGCTGGTCTTTGAAAGCCCCAGGCCGCCCTGGCGAGAGGGAGCGAGGAGGCAGGCTCCGCTCCAGCTGTTTAGTCTACCAATCACGGTGGTGACAAGGAGTCTGAGCTGACGTGGGGAGGGCTGCTGCGGTGCTGGGCGGGAGGCCGCCCTGCCGCCACTAGGGGGTCTCCTTGGCGGTCTCCTTTTCTGGGTGTGTGTGTGTGAGTGTGTTTGCATGCCCGCTTTTCACACCTTTGGGGTAAGCCGAGAGAAGGTTGCAGAGAGAAAGAGCACTGGACTGGAAGGGGGGACCGGGGCTCCCCGCTGTCTCACCATCCCTCTTCTTCCCCTAGGAAAGGAGGGGGGTGTCCCGAGGGGTTCATATCCCAGGCTTCGTACCCAGCTCTGCCTCTTCTCACAGTGAGTCCTTGGGAAAGATCCTTGACTTTCTGAGCCTCAGTTTCTTCGTCTGTAAAATGGGGGTGAATAAGAGCCCCTCCCTCACAGGGTCAAGCGAGGATTCAATAAGCTGATGTGTATACAGTGTCTTGCACAGAACCAACCACACAGTGGGGACTCAGCAGGTGGAAGATGACCTCTAGTGTTGGCTGGGGACATGGGACTAAAGAGCCACGTTTGCTTTTATGGTTCTTAATGTATCCCCAGATACCTCATCCCAGCTTCCAGTTTACATCACAGTTCACATTCATTTGTTCTTTCAAACAACATTTATCCAAGGCAGAGAAGCATCAAAATTAAAAATAATAGCTACCCTTACTGAGCACTTAGTATGTGCCAGGCTCTGCGCTGACCACCTTACATGTCACAGCTAACTGGAAGAAACGCATTACTATTAAACCATTGTACGCTGTGGAAACTGAGGCTCAGAGAGAAGAGATTTGCCCAATGAGTGGCAAGAAAAACCCCTCAGCCCTTTTGACTCTAGGGTCACACGTGATGCTTCAGGTGGGGTGCTGGAGGCACTCAAGCCACGTGTCCCATGCCAGTGGGCAGGAGTTTCTGTTGACCCAGCCACTCGGCGACAGTGGCTGGTGGACCCTCCACCTTGACATGCATGTCTAAGATCACTGGCAAAGTGAAGACATCACTAGCTCGTAAAGTTTATACCATTAATATTTCAGTCTACAGCCATGCTACCCAGAACAAGCCCAATCCCGTCTGATCTCAGAAGCTAAGCAGGGTTGGGCCTGGTTAGTACTTGGATGGGAGACCACCTAGGAAGATCAGGTGCTGTAGGCATAAAAAAAAAATTAAAAATAAGGGATTGTAAGCTGATAAGCTCCTTGCAGTCTGTGAGGTCAAGCAAGGGTTGCTTCGCCTAAAAAAAAAAGAAAAACTTTTCATTGGTTACAGTAGATCACATAGTTATGCATAAACGCAAAGGAAAATATGATTCTACTATATGCTGGGAAGGAGGAAAATGACTGCCCCAAGTCCCACAGTCCAGGAGGGGAGGCTCATGTGTAACCACAGTGCCACCCACAGAACCTCATTTGACCTTCACAGCAAAAGGGTGGAGTGGAAGATGCCAGGCTCTGAGTCCCGCTGGCTCTTAGGAAATGTTCAATGAATGTCACTGGGGGAGAGGAGGACCAGAAATAAAAAGAGGGCCTAAAAGGACAGCCTGGCCTAAAAATATATGCTCTGGAATCAGAGGGCCCTGGCTTCAAATCCCAGTCTTGCAGGTACGAGCCTGGTGAAGTCAGACAGCTCCCTGCTCTCTCAGGACCCCAACTTCCTCATCTGTCTTTGGGAATGACAGTCTCATCAACCTCATAGGGCAGCATTGGCATAAAGCACAAGTTCTCCAGAGGGATGCCAAAAATATCATTTTTTAAGTAATTCCTGTGCTATGTCTCATTAACTCCCTTGCAACAGTGAGCAGAGGCAGAACCCGAGATGGTGCTGCTCTCAGTGCTAGAAGCAGGACCCTAGCCCAGGCAAAGTCCATCGCCCGAGGCCGGTCTTCCTTGTCCCAGTACAATTCCGGGCAGATCCAAGGCTGTCTTGCTATAAATGCAGGCAATCAGCCTCCTCCCCTAGACACACACACACACACACACACACACACACACACACACACACACACACACACACACACACCCTTTGTCCTTGACAACCCCTGTTGAGGTCCCACCTGACTCAGGCAAACCCCCAAAACGTGGGACTGATGGTCAGATCAGTGACCCCAGCCCTGGCTATGATGAGGAAGAACCAAGCTAGTGTGTTCATATCTAGGTTCTTGGCCCCCTTCAGGCAGTTCTGATTCTATAGATCTGGATCGGGGATTCTAAAACCTCATTTTAACATGTTCCTGGGGATTCTGACCCTCAGCCAGGCCCTCAATCCCCCGAAATCCAGTCGGTTCAGAATGTCTAATAGGCAGGTGGGGGTCCTGGCTCCCCAAGACCCCATCCCCAACAGTGATACTGCCCCAAGAGGAGCCCTTTCCCTGACTAGGAAGCCACCTGCCTGCCCACCCCATGATGCCCTGTGCTAAGTTCATCTGTGGGCTGAGGCAGCAGGAAAAGGCAGCTATATTTTCAGGTGGGTGGGGGTGGTGGGAAGAGAGCTGACTGCTAGTCAAGAAACCTGCCCAGAGTCTCCTCTGCTCACCCTGTAACTCCCGTGCCTCATGCCTCAGAGCCTCCGCTTCTTTACATGGATGTGTGGCTCATGCCCCTGGCGGAAGGAGATCAGAGGTGGGCACTAACCATGGAGCTAAGGAGACTTACCCGTCAGGTCCTTTGCTGAAGCCCTGCACCTAAATTAGTTTCCTCTTCTTTAAATAGGACCTCATAAAACCACATGAGCCTGACTAGCTAGGGCTATGGAAGTGCCAAAGGAGGGATAAGGCCTGGTGGGCGCTTAGCTGGGAAGCTCACCACCTTAGGAGAGGGAGCAGGAAGCCCTGGAAGGTGCTCCTGCAGCACCCCTCCTCTGCCTGCTTTGATTTCTCCACTTTCCTCCAGCAGCCGCAGACCTGCCAGGGAGTTTATCAGCAGGGAGTGGCAAGGCCTGCTAATCAGTGGTTGTTTCTGGCCCAGGGGATTAACTCTGCAGCCCCTGGGCTGGCCCGGGTCAGGCACCCTGGCTACTAGCTGTGCCCTGGGGTTTTCAGCTTCAGATTACTTATGGTGGGGAGGTGGTGGGGGATGGAACTCTTGTGAGGGAGAGACCCTCACAATCTTTCAAGGGCCAGAGAGATTAAAGCTAAATAGAGCACCTCACTCTCCACTTTAGGACCCTTCAGAGGCTTCCTCCACCTCTGGAATAAACTCTAAACCTGTGCCCCACCCACAAGGCCCTGCCCAGCTCTCTGAACTCAGCCCTCACTCAGGGATGCTCCAACCTTATTTCCCTTCCCGACACCCCACCCAAACTTTTTCTTGCCCTGGGACTTTGGCACTGGCTCTTCCCGGGTCTGAACCCCCTTCCCACAGATCTTTAAAAGGCTCTTCCTCCCAGGCCTCTCTCAAATATCACGTCCCGGAGAGGCCTTCCCGGCCACCTTTCTAAGGGAGTCCTCTCCCACCCCGTTGTTACACTATCACATCTCTCTGTTTACTTTCAATCAGACTGAAATTCATATCTGTTTTCTGCTCCTTGTCTTTCTAGGTTATGAGGAGGTGAGCTGAGTTTCTCTCCCCGTGCTTAGGACAGTGCCTGACACCTAGTGGGAGCTCAGCATTTTGCAGGATGAGAGGATGAGGGCTATGGACCTGTCGGGCACCCTGAGCTTTGTGCTGGGGGTGGGGTGCGGAGAGGGAGGGTGGCTGGGCCAGGATCCCTGCTCCGAGGAGCCCATGTGCTTCCCATTGTGGAAGAGCACAGTGGGTGGGTGTATTTGGAAAGGTAAGCAACACCTTCTGCCGGTTTCAGGTGCAAGCCCTGGGGGCTGGCCTGGAGGAGGTGGTTCGTACCTGGCCATGTATTAGGATGCTGGGGAGCCTGTTACAGGACCTCACCTCCTGGAGTAGGTAGGATTGGAGGGATTCTTGGGCCTCAGAGGTGAGGGATGGCTTCCCAGTGGAGCTGTGTTGTGAACAGGGCAAACGGGTACATCTCGGGGTGAGTGGGATGTGGGTGGGGAAGACATGGAGACTGGGCACCATCCCTTTCCTAAAGTTCAAGACCCCAACACGGGATATGACAAGTAAGACCCAGGGAGGTCCTGGAGAGAGGAATTTGGGCCTGGCTTCAGAGCCCCTGTGCTTGTTCCAGCCACCCCCGGCTCCCAGGGTCACCCCACCTGCTGCCACGGAGGCAGTTCTGCCCCTGAGCTCACTCTCAGTCCCTGCTTCCCCCGCCCTGTATAGTGAGGGGCTTGTCGTGAGAGCACCGTTTGGCCCTCTGAACTGGGCTCGGGCTATGGTCCTGCCACACACCAAGCTGGGTGGTCCTAGGAAAGTTACTTAAAAAGACTCTCTGGGCCTCAGTTTCCTCCTCTGTAACATGAGATAAACAAGAAAATGGGAGGCTTGAACAAGCCAATGCGCGAAGGGCCCCATCCGTGCCTGGCTCCCAGCAATGCTCCAGGTCCTGAGTGCCATTGCATTCGTGGTGGTTGTGGTGGTTAGGTTACAATGCTGGTGAGAGGCCCCAGGAACTTAACTCCTGTTTATACCAATTAGCTTACCGGTAAAGCTGATTTTAGCATGAGTTGTTTCACTGAAATTCACAGAATGTTAAGTGAGAAGGATATTAAGTGAGGACATAGTGTGTGTGTGTGAGAGAGAGAGAGAGAGAGAGAGAGAGAGAGAAGAGAGAGAGAGAGAGACAGAGAGAGAGAGAGAGAGAGAGAGAGACAGAGACAGAGACAGAGACAGAGACAGAGACAGAGACAGAGACAGAGACAGAGACAGAGAGTGAGAGTGATATGTTTTGCCGGCTCATTCCGCAGAGCCCAGAGATCCTGGGCCTGCCGTGGCCTCTGCCTAGTCCTGTCTTCTAGCGCCACCTACAGGCCCAATAGCAGGATGACGCACTCTGCAGTCCCAGAGTGGAGAACTGGGTGCAAGTCTCAGATCCGCCGGACTTTCCCCTGGACCCAGGACAGGCCCGTCTCTTCTGTGGGCCTCACCTTCCTCAGCCGTGGACTGAGAATGGCGGTGTCCCTCGGCCCCCACGGCGACTGCGTTCCGGGCCTTCAGAGAGCCTTGGCAGGGAGGGGCTAAGAAAGTTTTCCTCGAGGGACTGGCTCAGCCTAACTCACCAGGAGGGTCCCCCTGGGAACGTGGGAGGTGCTGCGTAGGGCGGGTCACGCTCCGCCCACCGCGGGTGAGTTGGCTGCAAGAAGAGTGGCTGCTGGACCCAGAATCCAGTCTCTGCGGTTTAAGATGGTTCAGGGCTCCGGCCGACTCCGTAGTGTCCACACGACAGAAAGAGAGTGGGTGCTCCAGAACCACCATTTCACCCATCACCTAGTCACACACACATACACGAGAGCAAACACACAAGCACCCAGACACACGCGCCCAGGAGGTTAATATTTTTTCTGGCTTGATTTGCTTTGGGTTTCTCCCTTCAACACTCCTCTCCCCAGGCTCAGTGCCTGCAAGGAGGACAGGGTCCTCGACTGCCCTGCCACCTTGTGCCCCGGGCACCAGGCGCGGGGCGCACAGCTAGCCCTGCACGACTACTTGTTGAGTTAGCAAACAGCACGGCGCTCTCAGCACAGCACACAGGCGCTCCGGATCTCAACCGCGCTGTCTCGTGCACTCACATACGGTCAGAGGATTTACCCTCCCACCTCCCGCAGCCGAGACACCCCTTGCGATCCCAGAAGTAAACGAGCCCGCGAACTGACACATGTACACACACAGACACACGCGCGCGCCGGCGCACGTGTGTGCATGCCCTCGGCCAGAGCGCGGCGAGCGCATCTGGTTCTCATTCCAGCCTTCCCGCTCTCCCTCCTCCACTTTGGCACTAAAGGCTCCGCCCTGACCTTTTGAAGCCATCGATGCAGGGAGTCCGAAGGGGCCCCAGTGACCCACCGGCCGGTACATGTTGGCTGTAAATTTACCCCAATGAATTCCACTCCCCACCCCCGTCTTCCTTCTCACGTTTGGGGGAGTAGTGTCCCGCCTCTGCTCACCCCCTCCTTTCTCCTGGAACTAACCAGAGCAGTACAAACGGTCCCTCCCATTCTCCTAGTGATCACCCGCGCCACACCGTCGCTCCACCTCGCCTTTAGACTGTCAGTGTTTGAATCCTTAGCTCTGCTCTGACCAGGTGGCGTCAAGTGGACTTGACCACTTGGGCAGTGACTTGACCTCTCTTGGCTTCAAAACTTCTGCTCCAAAATATGACTAATAATAATACTTCCCAAGGGAATACGTGAGAATGAAAAGAGATAACGCACTAAGCCAGGTGCCACTATGCCTGGCCCCTGTGAAATGCTCAGAAAATGGGAGTTACAGCTAGCTTTATTATAGAGTCCCTAATATGATTATTCTTAGGATGCTATTGAGACTTAAAATAGCCAAGCTGGACAGGGCTCCCTGGAGCCTCTTCCTAGATCCCCTAAGGTCTCTAACCGCCAGATTAAGAACCCCCAAATATCTATCTTAGCCTTTAATTCCTTCCTCCCCACCAGGGCTCACTTAAAAAAAAAAAAAATCCAGCTTTATCAGAATATGTCGCATACCTTAGTGTACAATTCAGTGGTTTTTACTATATTCATAGAATCGTGTTACTGTTACCACTAATGCCAGAATGCTTTTATCACCTCAGCAGTCATGTACCCATTTCCCCTGTTAAAAAGGAACAACGGGCCCCAAATGGAGTCACCGTTGCTAAGCCCCACCAAGGCATAACATCTAACCCAAATGCAGCTTCAGCCTTTTAGCAAGCATAGGATTTAAACTAATCAGTCTGGGACTTCCTGATCATACTAGTAAGTAATCTACCTGAGAAGACCCCTGCCTACCTGGCCCCTAAATGAAGGTGAAGCTCCCTGAAACAATCCTTTCTTTTGCTAACACCTATTTTGTCTTGCCACTATTTCTGCCTATGAAAGCCTTTCGTTTGTACAGCTCCTTGGAGTGCCTTTCTACTTACTACATGAGATGCTATACAGATTCATGAATTGCTGAATGAAGCCAATTAGATTTTTAAATATACTCAGTTGAATTTTTGTTTTTTAACACTTCCAACACACCTCCCAGGCCCTGGCAACCACTTTCTGTCTTTACAGATTTGCCTGTTTCAAACATTTCGTACAAATCAAATCATACAACATATATCTTTTTGTGTCTAACTTCTTTCATTTAATGTAATGTTTTCAAGGTTCACATGTATTATATAGTGGGTATCAGTACTAAATTTTTTTTTATTGCTGAATAATATTCCATTCTGTGGCTATTTCTCCATTCACCCATTGATGGACATTTAAGTTGCTTCTACCTTTCAGCTACTGGAAATAATGCTGCTTTGACATAGATGTAGTTATATCTATTTGTGTCTCAGCTTTTCATTCTTTTGACTACTTAGAAATGGAATTGTTGTATCATACAGTAGTTCTATGTTTAATTTTTTGAGGAGCTGCAGAACTGTTTTCCCCAGGGGCTGTGCCAGTTTATATTCCTACCAGCGATGTAAGAGGTTTCCGATTTCTCCACATCCTCCCCAGCACTTGTTTTTTTTTATAATTTTATTCTAGGCATTATAAGTGGTATCTCACTGTAGTTTTGATTTGCATTTCCTGATGGCCACATGATGTTTAGCCATTGGCCATTTACGTATCTTTTCTGAAGAAATGTCTGTATGCCAGACACTGCTTTTACTATAGCTTTGCAGTAAATTTTAAAATCAGCAAGTGTGAGTCCTCCAACTTTGTACTTTTCAAGATTGTTTTGGTTATTTTGGATCCCTAGAGTTTCCATATGAATTTTAGGATCAGCTTGTCAATTTCTGAAAAAGACGCCAGCTGCAATTGTGTAGAGACTGCATTGAACTTGTAGATCAGTTTGGGGGAGTCTTACCCATAAACGTAGGATGTCTTTCCATTTGGGTCTTTAATTTCTTGCAATGATGTTTTGTACTTTTGTTCAATGTATTCCCAAGTATTATAAGTGAAATTGTTTTTCTTAATCGCCTTTTCAACTTTCTCATTGACAGTGGATAGAAATAGAATTGATTTTTGTAGATGAGGAAAAAAGTCAGAGTATCTAACGTGTCCATCAAAGTGTTGATTCCCAGGCCCGCCTCCATGGAGTCTGTAGTGAGGCCTGGAAATCTGCATTTTTACCCTCACTCACCCCATCCCCAGGTGTAGGCTTGAGGACGGGCTCCCCTGGTCCTCGCTGACATCGTGTTCAGTCTCCCTTTGGGGATTTTGCACAAGCCGTTCTCACTACTTGGAACACTTTCCATCTAGGTTTCTGTCTTATTTAGACATAACCTTCTTCAAAAACCCAGCAAAAAGCCCCCTCTTTCAGGAAGACTTCCCTGATTACCACATCCTAACTTGCACTCTGCGCTTCTCCTCTCTTTTAGCTTATAGAACAGATCATGTTGATTATCCTTTGAGAATTATAAACACGTTTTCCTGGTAAACACTGAAAACATGTTAGGTAAGCCATAAGTCCTCGACAACCAGCCCCACTGCTTGGTGTGCTCCCCCCAGATGCGTTTTACTGTATTTACAAACACTTACCCGACTAGAGCACTTTATTTGATGTAAGCGGTATTATCCTGTGCATATCGCTTCGCAACTTGACTTTTCACCGACAGCATACCCAGGAGATCCATCCCCATCGGTACCCGCCATGCCCTGATTAACTATGCACAGCATTCCAGAGGACGGCCGTGCCGCGGCGGCTGACTTCGCCATCCCTCTGCTGTTGAACGTTTCCCCTCCTCGCTAGCTAGATCGTCACAGGCTCCGAAGTCGGACTGCCTGGACTCAAACTGCGGTGCTGCCGTTGACCCGCCGTGCCACAGTGGGCAAGTCCCCGGCTTCTCTGCCTCATTTGCAAGATGGGGGCAATGATAACTGAGACTGCGTGGGGATGATCTGAGTCATGACATAGAAAGCACGTTAGCACAGGCACCCGGTACCCATTAGGTGCTCAATAAATGTTTGTTAGCGGAATCAGCAGGTTGAAGGGGGGAAAACGTCGGCCGGTTTGCATCTCCGGAACAAAATGGCTAAGGCATATGAAAAGTCTTGGTGCCCCTGCGGGTTGTCGTCAAACTGTTGACGTCTGGGATTTTCAGAGTTTGCAACGTGGTACTACTGCTTTTTTGTCTGTAGGTTATTTTTCCAGGGGAAAAGGCAATAACTTCCTAAAATCCACACATCTTGTCAAGGCCTAACAGCATGAAAAGGCTAAAGCACTGGGACAATTACCTCTTTTACGGGATGTTATGGGGATAAATAAGGCCACAGCACCGTCCCTGGCCAGCCTGCAATGGGTCGATGTGTTCTGTGAGATGACAAGTTGCGGGGATGTGTAAACAACACCTTGACCCCACCCCCCCCCATTTTTGTGCAAACCACCCTATCGAGTGTGCCAGTGTGCCGGTGTGTGAGTCTTGGAGAAAGTCTGCGAGGCCAGAGGAGCTGAGTGCTCCACAGGATGGACGGCTGGGGCGGGTCGTTACACAGCCAAAACGAGCAAAATGCAAAGACAACATGAACTGTCTCCTCTAGGACTCCAAGAAGAAAAAAAAGACGTGATGTCTAAGATTTGCTTTATGATACTCAAAAAAAAACAACAAAAGGTAGAAAAGGATAGTTAAAGTAAGAATGGCACGTGTGGGTGGTTGTTGGCGTGGGGTCACGGGTACGTGGCTGTTGGTTGCCCACTGCTTTTGGGGATGTTTGGAAATTTTCACAATTAAAAAAAAACACACACTTAAAAACGAAGGCATAAGTTAAATTGGCTCTGAGTTGTCCGAGGGAGAGATGGCCTCTACTCCTGCACTAGGAGCCAGGGCCTCGCTAGGACACAAGCTGGAAGAGAGTTAAATGCCGTAAGCTTGCAGCGGGGAGGTTCCAGGGCCCGGGGGTCAAGGGGCAGTCACCACGTGCTCCAGGGAGCAGGAGATCCGGGGGGGGGGGAACTCCCATCTGCGAGCCACACAAACTGGCAGAAGACCCCACAGGTCCCCCACCCACTCTTGTACACACAAAATGAGCCCCAGGACTAATGGGAAACGGGGGCTGCTTTCGATGAGACCCCTAATTAGATGGGGGTTGGTAGTAATTAAATTTCCTAAGTAAATTACTCAGGCTGGAAATCTGTTGTGAAGTGGCTGTTTATGATGGCGTCTAGAATTTGTGGTCATGTCAGAAGCACCTGACTCACAGAGGCTCGCCTAGGCCACAGGGGTCCCTGAACTGTCCCTGGAGAGCTCCTGGCTGGATCATGAGGAAGAAACACAGCACTGGGTGCGAAGTCAGGAGCCTGAGCTCATCCTGACTCTGCATGACAAGAGCAGATACTCGGCAGGGGTGGAGGGGGCCTCCAGGGCCCCACAGACCTGGCACACGGCTGTCCAGGCTCCTTCGCTCACTCGCTGGGTGACCTTCAGCCACCTACTTTGCCTGTCTGAGCCTCAGTTTTCTTGCCTAACAAACAGGAAGGCAGATCTTCCTGGGTCTGATCCAACACCACTCCCTCTGACCTCCCAAATGGGGTCCCAACTCGACCTCTGTTCCTGCGCCAACACCTCCCCGGTTTGCAATCATACGTCGGTCTGTGACATCACTTAGAGTGTCTCTCTGATCTGGAAGTGTGCTGAGGGTTTGAAATCAGAATCTTTTCTGGCATATTTAAGCCTAGACCATCTCCATGCCTCCCCCTTAGATCACCCTCTTGGCAAAGCCAGTAGTGCCATTTCGTCAATGTCACCCCCCTCCTTCCCCCCAGGTTCTGGGCGCTGACTTCCTCAGACCTCAAGTGAACATGGAGCCAGGCTCAGACCAGGACAGGCCTGGCCCCCAGCCTCATATCTGCCACAGAGACCCCTTCCCTGTCTGAGCTAGTTCCTCCAACTGGATGGTGAGGCAGAGGCTCTGGAAGGGTCTTACAGCTGTGACTCACCAGGAAGATGTTTTCAAACTTGCCCCAGAGGTGGCCTGTCCTGTGATAATTGTCACCCCCAGGTAGGCACATGCTTTCCTTTATTGCTCAGAATGGCACAGACAGGTTGACATTGTTATAACAGACGTGGCAACCCAAGCTGAGACACGGGTGATACCTTCCTGGGCCACACAGCTGAGGGCAGAGCCAGCTTTTGGACTCTCATAGGTCTGACACCAGCTTTCGGACGGCATGGGTCTAATGCACCATCAGCCTCTGCATTTCATTCCCTTTCCAGACTTTTCTCTTTGCCCCTCCCTGAGTTGAAACCCCGACAAGAAGCAGCAGCTGGATGGGAGTTGGGGACAAGCTGAGGGTCCACCGTGCCCCGTCGTGCCCCCATCCCTGTCTCCAGCCCCTTCCCATCTCTGGCTCCAGTGCAGAGAGGCAGCCAGGCCGTTCAGCCCAACCCAGGCGCCTCTGGGGGAAAACAAATAAAAATAAAACGGTAATAACTTGGGCCAAACAGGGACACGGGCAACAGCTTTAGCCAATTAACATTCCTTCGGGGTTTGGGGCACCCCCGCCCCCGCCTTCAGTGGCACCTCATAAATGTCAGGAGGGGATTGGGAGAGGCCGAGGTTTCTCTGCCGCCTGGCTGAGGCTGGCACCCTGAGCCAGGCCTGCCCAAGAGGCTTCTCTGGGCGGAGAGGGGTGAGTGCAGCCCTCCGGGGGTGGAAAGGAAGCCAGAGGGAACACCCTGCCTGGGAGGGCAAGCCAGCGTCACAGGGTCAGGGGAGATGAACGGGGGAAACCGGGGAACTGCCTACTCACAGCCTGAAGTGTGGTCAGCCTTTCCGTGTCAGGACAGGGGAAAGGCACAGAGTCTGCCTGTCCCCAGCTGGAGTCTCTCTTCATGTGGATTAGAGACGACAAAGCCTTGTCCAGTCTCCTCTCATTGCCCCACACACCCATTTCACAGATGCGGAGAGTGAGGCCGTGACTGGGCGTGACTCACTCGCAGTGTCTGAAAGCCAGTGTAAATGACAGGGAACAAACCATCCTCTCTGTCCGCCTTCCTTCTGCTCCGAACGTCCTATCCACACACCTCACCTTGTGGAGAGGATGTCTCCAGCTCCTCCTTTCTCTTTCCTCCGAGCTCAGCTCCCCCCATGCCCCAGGCAGGACCTGGACCCCTCTGATTCCCTCTCATTCTTCTGCAATTTTTCTCTCATAGCACAACTTGGATGGCGTATTGGTTACTTTCTGTCACCACCACTAGGCTCTAAGGTTCCAGAGCAGGGCAGGGGCTGATCTGCTCACTGTTGACTGCCCCTTGTGAATGGCTGAATAAACAAGTGGACAACTGTCTCACCTGTGTCTGAAGGCTCCCAAGTGCCTAGCGGGCCAGAGGGTTGCTTTCCTGAGGCTCCTTTTAGGGTAGTCCTTCTCATAGCCAAGGATCCCAAACCTTCCGGTGCATCAGAATCTCCTGGGACTGCTTGTGGAAATGCAGATTCCCAGGCTCCACGGCCAGAAATTCTGAAGCAGCAGGGCTGGGAGGCTGCATTTCAGCAAGTGCCTTGTGAGAGTCCCTTGAGGAGGAAAAGCAGTGCCCCCTGGAAGGCAGGCCAGGAACCTTTTCTGTGCCCTCCCACTTTAGCCACAGGGCCAAGTCCAGCGCCCACGCAGATGTGTGTAGAACAGACTGGAAGTGAATCAAGGCTTCTGGACTGACCATAGTCAGAGAGATGAGTGGAAAGAATGAGACCAGAAGTCATGTGAGTCCGAGGTCCAGCTCCAGTTCTGCCCTGTAAAGAGCTGCCTCATCCCTGGCAAATTGCTTCACCTTGCTAAGCCTTTGGTGTCCTCATTTGTCAAATGGGAGGAAATAGAACTATTCCCAAAGGGCTGCTGACAGTGGTAAATGGAATTCTATAAAGCAGCGGTCCCCAACCTCTTTGGCACCAGGGACCGGTGCTCCTGTGAGAATCTAATGGCTGATGATCTGAGATGGAGCTGGGGTGGTGATGCTAGCGCTGGGGAGCAGCTGAAGTGGCAATCGCATGCCTGCTGCTCCCCTTCTGCTGTGTGGCCCGGTTTCTAACAGGTCAGGGACCAGTACTGGTCTGCGGCCCAGAGGTTGGGGAACTCTGCTATAAAGGGCCACAAAGTCACACACAGTGTGTTGTTATTTTACCTGATATCGTTATCACTATCATTGCTACTGATAGTTTTAGACAGAATGAAGAAGGCTTTGAATGACAAGGTGAAAGATGCGAATTTAGACTTAACGGCAAAAATATGTTTATTCATTCATTGATTTAACTAACGCTTACTGAGAGCCTAGCAAGCTCCAGGCCTGGTGCTGGGCATTGGGGTACAGACACTGTCCCTGCCTTGGAGAAGTCACCCTGCCCAGACCAGGGGCCACAGTGCTCACAGGGCCAGGCGGCTCTTGTGGGTGGGTGTCCAGGGCTGGCTGGGGTCTGCAGCAAGCCAGCAGCCCCATCTGCAGAGAGCAGCCCCTTCTCAGCCCCACTCCCAGGAAGTCCAGGGGTGGAGCTTCCAATTTCACAAAAAATTGGGAATTTGTCTGTAACTCCTTATTTTTAAATGTTGGCCTCTAATTCCGAAAATTAGTCAAAGCTGAGAATGGAAGAATTGAGTAAGAATTATGCAGGGCCTGAGAAGGAAGCCCATCAGTCTTGGGGGTGTGGGGGGCTTTCCCAGGGAGAGTGGGCTGGCCCAGGGTTCTGGGTGCTGCTCTGAACAGCCACAGGCTCTGGCAGTCCCTCCCTCCACCGCTCCCTGGACACATGCCCTCTCGGACAAGGAGCCAGGCCTGGCCTAGCTTCGATCCTCCAGGAGGATCACCAAGTTTAAGGAGGGACCACAGTTAATTCCAGAATGATCATCCAGGTGAGAGGCAACTTTGGAGTATGGAAGCTTGAGGGAATCTCCAAGGAAGGCAGAGCCAGAGTTCCACGCAGGCGCCAGACTAAAGCAAGGTCACCAAGGAAGGAACTGCCAAGCTGGGGTCAGAACCAGCCTGCAGGCTCCCTGTCCCGTGCCCTTCCCTCCCTTCCAGGAAATCTCACAGATCACTTGCTACTTCTCTCTGTCCCCATACCAGGGGATGCTGGGATTAGTCAGGCCTAGGATCAGAGGATAGAAAACAGAAGCGTTCATTAGAACAGGAGATGTCCTAGCATGGGGGTGGGGACGGTGCAAACGGTCAAAATGTAAGAAAACCATTGAGGACCAGTCACTAGGAGATGGTGCGCCGCCGTGCTGGGTCGGTGGAGTTCGATATCTACCCTGTCCCCGCACAACCACTCTGTGGAACCCTGGAAAGGGTTCTCTGAGCGGGTGCTCTTGAGGCGCCACGGTCACCGTGACCTCAGTTGCTCTCCTGCTGGTGGTGCCCGAGGCACTAGCTCTCTGCAGCGCGCGTGTGAACGGGGCGCATTAATAAATCCCGCCAGGAGGGGGCGATAAACACCAAGACCCGACACTGGGGCCGGGCACGTCAGGATGCTCGAGATCCGCTCATCTTTGGGCACCTTGGACCGCGCACCTGCTGGCGGTCCCGCAGCTATTCCGAGAGCGCTCCCCAGAGGTTGGTGCATGTGGGCGAATGGGGCGAACGTCCTGTGAAGGCTTGTTGTCCTGAAGCCTGAGAAAGAGGCGGCGCGTTTGAAAAGCTGGTCTGATGGTATGAGGAGGGTAGAAAGTGACAGAACATCGGGAAAGGCTACTAATTGATGAGCCAATCATCAATTAACTTTTATTTGGCCCCTTTCTCGTCTGTATTTCTTTGTTCCTCCCTAGTGGAAATCAAGGGAGCTTTAAAACCTTTTTAACAAGGAAAATGAGATTCTTTTTTTGTTTTCCTTTTCTGTCCCTCCCTCCTTCCTTCCTTACCACTACTTTATGCTTTCTTTTATTTGTATTTCTGTTTCAGTTTGTTTTTCATTTTTTACTATTAAATGGCCATCAGTAAGGAAATGGAGTATGAGACAACAGATAAATTATTAAAATTTATCTGCTTCCTGGCCGAGTTCCAAGTCATACTGTTAATTTATAAAGCCAAGTTATGGAATCATATAAACACCTAACTCCATGTATACATGTACAGATGTGTGTATATACAAATACTTAAAGGCGAATGGCATGGAAAGTTTGGGAAAAGGTCGGAAAGGGTGCACACCCAATGAATGCACTGACTTCTGGGGAGGGAGAGATCAAGAGATTTTAGCTTTGCCTGTAACGTGTGTGCTATTAGATGAGAACGCACTATGTGAAATTGGAAATTAATAATAGTTGCTTTTTAGCATAAAGCTAATTTGTGCTTCTTTAAAAATTGTAGTATTCAATATTTAGTTAATATATAGTTAAGTGCTAGTTATGAAGATGCACAGTATGATTCCACTTCTTAAAATAATGTGTGTGCACAGAATAAAAGCTGAAAAAATAGAAACAGAATTTTTACCAGGAGTTATTTCTGAGTGGTAGGGTTAAGGCAATATTTATCATTTACTCAATACTCTTTGTCAATGCTATAGGTCTATATTATTATTTTATTTTTAATAGTTTATGATCTGTGGTGTGGACTTTCCATATTTATTTAACCATTCCCTTATTGATGAACATTTCAGCAACTTCCAATATTTTCCTATTAAAACAATGCTGTGATAAACATCTTTTATTATATGAGGATAAATTCTGGACAGGCAACCTCTGGGTCAGAGTATGACACATTGCGTTTTGATGTATACTATTAGCAAACGGCTGCCCAGGAAAGTTTGACTCATTCCCACTTCCTGCATCAGCCGGCCCGGCCGCACCCACCTCCACCACCCCCACCCCCTGCAGTTTCAAGAGCATCTGTTTTCCCACGTAATCCTCAACACTCGGAATTGTATTCTCAGGTTTTACAAGTCTGACAGATATAAAAGACTATCTCATTTTAATTTGTGTTTTGTTTTGTTTTGTTCAGGACCAAAGTAGTAAAACAGGAAGACCAGTGTTTCCTTCTGCTTTGTCTTTTCTTAATGTGTATTCCTGGAGAGTGCTGTCTCAATTATATATAACCAACCTTTATTCTTAGTCTTGGTATATTAGAAGTGTCCCTTCTTAGGGTCTTCAAGGATTTCTTGATTTAATGTTTACTCATTCATATAATTCTAGAGTAAGTGTATTAAGTTCTTCAAAAGATCTTGATGGTGTTTTGATTCTATTGCTTTGTACTTAAAGATTAAACTGGGGGAAAAAATTGACTGCTTTTGCCCATGATCAGAATCTATCTTGCTATATAATTCAGATTTTTTTACTTTTACATCCTTCAGTAAAATTTTATAATTGCTTTCATAAAGGTGTTTTTTGGTTAGGTTATTTCTTGATGTATAATTTGGATTTCGTTGTTGTTTGGTTTGGTTTTGCTTTGGGGAATGTGGTTTCTTTTCTATTACATATTTATGATTCATTATTGTTGCTGGATTTCAACGAGACTACTAATTTTTTCAGGTTGGTCTCATATCTCCCCATTTGCTAAAATCTGTGATTGTTTTTAAAGGTTGGACCGTTGATTCTCTTGGTTTTTTAAGATGGCTGATCTAATCATTTACAAATAGAGTTTTCTCTTCTTTTCAAAGATTTATATTCCCTTTTTCTTTTGCTTGTCTTATTGCATTAATCAAGGTCTCTAGTACATTTTTGGATAGAAGCAGTAATAGTGGGCATTCTTGTCTTTTCCTTGCTTGAGTGGGTATATTTCTAATGTTTCTCCATAAACTATATTTGTTATTACACTATGCCCAGTTTTATCTTATCCTTTTAAGATCAGTTTTTGGTATTTTGAAAACTGCCTACCATCTTTCACCCAATCATTGTCTTGATATCAACTTATACAGAATATGATGAAAAGAAGGTAATATTCTGAAGCTGTCTTTTCCAATACAAATTTCTGTGTTAAAGGAAATGTTGTCTTTATGTAGTTGTTCAGTACAGTACCCACCAGCCACAAGGCTACTGAGCACTTGAAATGGGGCTAGTGCAACTGAGGAACTGGATTTGAAGTTTTATTAAATTAATCCATCTTTAAATTTAAAAACTGGTACTTGATTCAGTTATTGAAAAATGTTTAAGTATGTCTGAAACATGGGCTTGTTAATCCGTTTTCAACAGCAAACTTTATAGTTTAAATTCTGGTGAAGTATTTTCAGCGAAAAGTTAGCATCCCGATTGAGGTATGTTGTAAGCATGAAATATAAACTGGATTTTAAAGAGTTGATTCCAAAAAAGAAAGCAAAATATCTCACTAATAATTTCATACCGATTACATGTCAAAATATAATAATTTGTATATAGTGGATTAACTAAAATGTCTTATTAAAATTATTTTCACCTCCTTATCATTACTTTTCTTAATGTAGCTATTAGAACATTGAAGATGACATTTATGGCTTGCCTTATGTTTCCCTTGGACAGAATGTTCTAGAGAATGCCAAGGTGGTGAAGGGAGTTGGTTAGCCTAGGCTTGATTCATGACCCTGTGACCTTGAACAAACCCTTGCCCTCTGAACTTCGTCTGCCTCAGGTGAAATTATAGGGATAATAAATCCTGCCCTACACATCCTCTCAATGTTATTGTGGGAATCGAATCGAATACTGCATACGAAAGTGTGCTATGAGCTGCAAGAATAATGAACATCGACAACATATTTTCAGCTTTTGCTAGGAGCCACATGCATCTTCTCCCTCGGACTATGGCACAGCCTGTGAGGTCCGTCCCAGAACCAGTCCCACTTTACAGATGAGGAAACTGAGCCTGAGAGAGGCTGAGTGACCTGCCCAGTGTCTCAGAACCCGAATGACTGCCAGGATCCCAAACCAGGCACACTAACTCCACAGTCCCAGGGTCCACCCACAGCACACGATGGGGGAAGCGAAGACAAACGAGGGTTGGAAAGCAGGACCCCGACTCCCAGCAGGTCTGGTAACCCCGTACATCCACAGTGTTCCAGACAGGGGGTGTCTGCTGAAGAGGGCAGGCTGCTGGCTCTATCCACGCTCTGCTCTGACAAGCTTGGGCGGGTCGCTGCGTCTAGCTAGGCTCTGTAGTTTCCTTGTGGGTAAAACGAAATTAATGACAGTGGTCACGGTGTGCTGGTGATTAAATGAGGTAATGCCTATAAAAGTGTTAGCGCAATTCCTTGCTTGCACGCAGGAATAAGGATTTTAAAATGTGGTCTTTCCACATTCTGGCCGGGGCACCAAATGCTAGCTGTGTGATTTGGCTGCGTTGGTCAACATTTGATTCCTGGGTTTCTTTCTTTTGTAATCAGAGATGACAGCGTCTTCCTCGGGGGATTTCATATGTTGCTTAGTTGGGAGTGGATACTCCTGGGTACAGTAAATAGTGAACAGAGGGAGCCATGTTGTCCCAGTGATGTCACAGATCAAGCTTCCTGCCAGAGGCTGGGGGAGGCAGAGAGAGGCTCCAGCGGGGTGCTCCTCAGGAAAGGAAGGCGTGGGTAGGCAGACAAGGAAATATGTGGTTAAAGGGGCCACGTAGGCAAGCAGCACCCTTTCTAGCTGAGGGCCGAGCTGAGGAAGGCCTATGAGTGGGGCAGGTTTGGCAGGAGCCGACGGGAAGTGGGAAAACCCTGAGTCTGACACCGACTTGACCCCTTGCTCTAGGTCTACTGGCTTCTCACTGGGGTACCCGACTGCCACCTCCAGCCCCTTGTAGGAGGGAGATGGACGGCTGGCAACTTTGGCCAGGTGGCAAAGCGCACCAACATCAGACTCACCCCCCTGGGATCAACTTCTGGTCTGGCAGACCTGCCAAATGACCGGAGGCTTGGCCCTCCCCACTCCATCTGCTCTGGCTCCATATCCCCTTCTGCCTCCCTTTTGAACTTCCTGGCCCTCCTCTGGGTCCATTTCCCCACAGCCACACTGAATCACCCTGTGCAGGTTGCTTAACCTCTCTGGACCAGTTGGTTCAGTGCTAAAATGGGAAATGACAACCTTCTTCCTCCAGGCGGGGGCTGTTGAGACTATGGGTTTGGCTAATGAATGTGGAAGGGATTTTGATGCATGAAGTACCCTGCAAATATTAATCTCCTTTCTGGCCCTGAAGCCTTACACCCTTCACTTAGCCTTAGAGGGCCCGGTTTCCTTGTCTGAGAGCTGGAGGCAAATATGACACTTTTGCGTGAGGTTTCTCATTCACATATTTATTCAGCCAGTGTGTTTTGAGTGGTGGGCACTGTTGGGCCCCTCCTCTCTTTGGGTCCCCACAGCTGGTGTGCATCCAGCTCCAGGCAGGAGGCTCCCAGTGCTGGTCCGGGAGGCGGAGCAGGGCTGAGAGAGAAAACTCAGGACCATGTGGGGCGTTTCTACATTTTTAGAGCCACATTTTTCAATCGCAAGGGACTGTCCTTTATTCGGAGATTCTCTCTTTGTATCTGGTTGTTAAAAGGTCCACTTCTTATATGGAATGATGGTAACCCGAGGTGGGAGTTGGTTTTCTACATGTTCTCCCTTGGCAAAATGAAGCATCAGCAACTCTGGTGTGGCAGGAAGTCTCTAGAATGGGCCCCTGTGATCCCATCTTCCTAGTATTCAAGCCCTTGTATAATCCGGTCCTTCGGAGAATGGCTGGGCCTGGTGACTCGGGTTCTAGACTAGAATACAGCAATGATCACTTCCGTGATTAGGTCACACAAGATTTTGGTCTCCACCTTGCTGGGTGATACCTGCTCTTGCCTTCTTGCTTTGCACGGATACTTTGATGAACCAAACTGCCATGCAGGCAGCCCGCTCCCAGAATGAACCCTGCCAGCAGTCACATGACCTCGAAGCAGACAGTTCCCCCAGTCAAGCCTTAAGATTACTACAGCCCAGCTGTAGGGTCAGACTAGGGTCAGGCAGTCTGGACACTTAAGACACAAAATAGGTTTTAGGCAATCTGTCCAATAGATAACCAGTACATCTGAGTATGTTTAAATGTTCCTGGTCTGTGGGATTCAAAATTCAGATACTGGTGGTGGTAAAAACAACTTTTTACAACTCCTGTTCAGATAAGCAGGTGAGATGATATCTTAGAGGTGGGGTGGCAGCCCCGGGGCACACCCATGACCTCTCTGAGCCGCTGAAATCTAGGAAATGGATGTAATATGTCCTAAATGCGATAATGTGTGTAAATAACAATAATTACCATTCCTGGAATGTTCTTTTGTGTCAGGGCCAGTGTTAAGTGCTTTATAGGCATTATTGCATTTTATCCTTAACAAACGTAAGGTATTACCCGCATTCTTGAGATGAGAAAATGAAGACTTGTGGAGGCATGGACCATACTGAAGCCCACCAGACACCAACTCAAAGGCACAAAACTTGTGCGTGCCGGATGCTTTGTGGGCCCTGGATAAACTGACTTAAATGAAGAAAAGAGAAAAGGAGTTAAGGCAAGAGTTCCAACGTGTGCTTTCTCAATCATGACCACGAGGTGGCAGCAAAGACAGGCAGACAAGCCTCCACCACTTGAGCTTAGCTGAAAATTGATTCCTGCCTTATTTCCCTAAATATTTCTGGAATGCTTATCATGTGCCAAGTGATTTATAATAATTAGCTATACTAATGCTTGGCAAACCCCATGAATTTGTTATTACCAACTTACAAAACAGGAAACTGAGGCTGAGAGTTGTCACTTCCTAGTTGGATAGAAAATGTCATGAATTAAGTTGATCATTTGGTGTGAGTCCTTCCAGATCGTCCAAGCAATATACCTGACTTGCTATGTACATTTGTCAAGAAAGAGTAGTTTTGTTTATCTAGGTGTTTTCGGAATTCTGTTCATACATATTATTCTTCAGCTGGCCTCTTTCACATGCCAGTGAATCTTGAAAACATTTTCATGGAATCTGTGTTTTTCTGGCAGCTATTTAATATTCCATAGCATAGTCGGGTCACAAAATGTCTAAATGTCTAGGCAATCAACCCTCTGTGGGTAGTCATGTGAAATTCTTCCTAATATTGTTGTACTTTTACAATCAATTAATCAATCAATCAATCAATCAATCTTTTATAAACATCCATTTACAGATCCCTCTGAGGTAGCATTTCTATCCTGTGGGTTCCCAGGCATGCACTCCCTGGGGTGTGGGCTGTGCGTGGGGTTGTGTGTCGATAGAGATGCTGATGCCCACTGGTGGGTCGTGACCATTTTCACCTCATGCACAGTGTGGGAGGGGCCTGTCTCCCACAGCAATGCCAGCCCTGGAGGCTCTCAGCGTTCATACTTTCTGGAGCTTAAATTAAGACATTTTTGGCGACTATTTTAGTAACAGACTGAGCTACCTTTAGCTTCCCCTTTCCTCACAGGTGAGTAGTCAGAGTTTGCATGACCAAGAGTGTCCTGGGATAATGATGGGAGGATAAATGTCCCCGGTCCCCTCCCAATCAGAGAGACTCAAGCTAGTGTACACTCCTAGGCATGCACAGGGCACATACGCATTGAAAAGGTGCCACTTTTCTAGGTTTTGGTGTACAGATGCCGTCACGACAACCAGACTGGAAGCCCCTAGGTTACATTTGTTGACATAGACCTGTGAGTGATTCGTTATAAGGGGCAGTGAGGACGGGGGCCAGTAAACGGAGGTGCGGGGAGGAGGGAGGGTTTGAAAGCAGTTGGGAAATACTACTGCAGGGAGAGAAACCCGGAGGGGACAGGTGGTACTTCTAGGCCCATCCATGACTTCGAGACACAGACGGGAGCTCTCTAAGCCTCCTTACAATGAAGGGGACTTCCCGAACATGGAGCTATCCCTAAAATTAGAGACCCCTGTCTGATGCCACTCACTTGACACCCTGTGGTGGCTTAGCTTCCTCCTTCCTCTCTGTGCCCTATTGGGTAAGAGCTGTGATTTTCCCCATTTTACAGATGAGGAAACAGGCTCAGGGAGGTAAGAGAACCCAGCAGCATAAAAGCAGTGGTGGGCAGTACAGAGCAGGCACAGGCTCCGGGAAGCCAAGCTAAGCGGCTTGAGAGTGTTCCTGGACCTGCAGGGGAGGCAGGAACTCCCAGGCAGGACCCAGGGCAGTGGATCTGGCAGGGGCTATACCAGGGAGGGCAATCCGGGGATGTCCTCACCCACCCGCTCCTGGGGCTGCCCGCCCCTCCGCAGGGCCCACGTTATCTGCGTGCTGGAGACACAGCTGCACGCTCTCACCAGCTGAGGCCCTCTCTGGCAAGCGGCATCTGACCTTCGGACATGTAAACATGGCCTGGTCCAGGATGGCTTGGCTTGTCCTTGGCCTGCAGACTTGAGCGTGCCCAGCAGGGCATGTGCGCATGTGCTCAGGGCCATGAGGGCGCCTGTAGGCCTCCACATATCTACTTGGAGTTGAACCCAGAGGCCAAGGACGTCATGTCCATCCTGCTGTCTGCCCATACACTGGGGGACTCTCAAGGATGGTTTCAGGGCCCAAGTTGCTTCTATAAAAAATGACCAAGCTGGAACCAAGGAATCTCAGAGGAACCTGAGGGTCAGAAAGGGAATTACATATGCCCAAGGCCACATAGCAGACAGAACCAGGTCCACAAATACAGACTGGGCAGATCACACTTCCTGTGGGTCTCAACAGCCTCACCTGTCCAGTGGGGAAAGGCCTGCCAATGTCCCGGCTCAGGACCCCACCTCCTTACTATGGACCCTGGCCCAACGGCCCCACCCCCATCTACCCTACGGCTCCTGTTATCTCTGGGCCCTGCTGATTTCTGGAACAGGGTCCACCCTCCCTGGGGGACCAGATGGATGGGACTGCAGGGGCTGCTCCAGCCCGATATGGGGCTCAGAGGGCCTTGCCTTTATCAGTAGACCTTGGGGCTCTGGGCAGGCACATGGCCCCATCTAGGAGAGGGAGCAATAAGAGAGGGTGTCCAGGTCCTAGGCAGATGAGATAGAAAACAGAAACCTTATTTTTAGTAATTAAAAAAAAAAATCTATGTTGCTTTCTCTGATTGGAAAGTTAATTCAGGCATATTATAGTAAATTAGACATAACAGAAGTAGATGGTATTGAAAGTGAAAGTGCCTATAAATCTATGTCCCACATGTGATCCCTGGGCCCAATTTGGGTCATCTCTCCAGATTTTTTTTCTGCACAGAAAATAACACTGTTATTTACTTACGGATTGGAATCATGCAGTAGAGCACGGTGTGGTGGCTCAGAGCATGCTCCAGGTCCCAACCCTGTGGCTCCCTGGCTTCCTACCCAGGCATGTGACTTCATCTGTCTGAGACTCACTTTTCTCATCTTGAAAACCTCACATGGATATTGTCAAGATTAAACAAAATAATGTGAGGCACGTAGCCCGGGCCTGGCCCACAGCGAGCTCTCGATAACTGTCAATGTCACCAATGTTGTCCCATAACTTGCCTTTATTTTTCATTAACGGTAACACGAACCTCCTTTCATATTGGTGCCAAAGATCTAGCTCGCTCCTTCTGACAAATTCTGAGCCTTCCTTGTATAAGCGAATCGTTATTTAGTTTTTAGTCAGTTTGATTGAGGCATAATTGACATATAATAAAACACCTGTCTTAAGAATACAGTTCAATGACCTTCAGAAAAATCACACAGTCATGTAACCACTCCCTTAATCAAGATCTGAAACACTTTCATCACCCCCAAAAGTTCCCTCAAGCCCCTTTGTAATCAATCCCTTGGCCCCACATCCGGCCCCAGGCAACCACTAAACTGTTTCCTGTTCCGACAGTTTAGATCACCCTTTTTCAGAAGGTCATTTAAGTGGCATCATGCAACAGGCACTTTGAGGCAAGCCTTCGTCTCTCAGCAAGCTGTTTTTGAGATCACCCGCGTTCTGTGCTGCCCGTAGTAGGGCGCTTTCTTTGCTGAGAAGCATTCCATCACATGGAGGGACATTTCGTGTCTCCCTTCACCTGTTGATGGACGTTTGGATTATTTCCAGTTTGAAGCTATTAATCCCTTATTTGTAAAACTCCTAAGAGGGAGGACATTGAGAATATTTCTAAATGTTTTCTGTTACCTTATAAACGATACTGCAGTGAGTAGCCATGCACGTTTCTATGGTCATTATTGCCAGCAGAACGTCATGACCCTTGAAGAAGTATAGCAGAATTTTTTTTTAAATAGGCTCTTTCCTTCCAGCTGGGCACCCAGAGGCCCAGATGTAGCAAACGGCATGTCCCAAATCACTCTGCGAATCAGTTTCCATGCAGAGGCAAGAACTCAGTTCCACTTTTATGCATCTCTCCCTAGGGCCTTGCACAAAGCAGGGAGCATGCTATGAGAACACCCCCAGTGTATCCCCTTGTGGTGTTCCAAACCTCTATGACAATGGTGTTGGTGACATGGTCACAGTGTTAACTGGCAGCCCTGAATTTGAATATTAGTAAGTGTTCTATGCTTTGCAGGGATCAACTCACCTTAATCCACACCATAGCCCATTGAAGGAGGTAAAATTATTATTCCCATTACAAACATAAAAAAAAAAAGTGAGGCACAGAGAGGCTAAGCATCTTGCCTGAGGTCACAAAGCCAGGAAGTGGCAGAGCTCAGACTCTCACCAGGCAGTTGAGTACCAGAGCTGCTGCCCTTAAAAGCACCAGGTCATGAGCCCCTCCTGAGTGAGGAAGGTGACATGGCACAGTGGATCCAGCCTGAATCAGACACCAGACAGCTTTGGCCTTCTGTCCCCAACTTGCTGAGTGACGTGGGCAGTCCAGTTCCATCTCTGGGACTCAGGTTATTCATCTACCAAGAGAGAAAGAGGGCAGTTTGGCAAGACGGGTCACGGGATCCTTTGGCAATGTAGTTCTAGACTATTTCCTAGAGCTGGGCTGATGGGAGAACAAGGAAACTTGAGCTCGAGGCTTCAACCCCTGAAACGGGGTCCGGACAGCCGAGTGGTCTGGTGGCTTTTCCAGGCTGGAAATTGGAGGCCCAGTCTGGGTCCCTGGTGGCCAGGCCGGTGACTCTGAGCAAGGGATTTAGCTTCTGTCCCTGCTTGCCTGAAAGCAACATGTCCTCAGTCTTGGAGCCACTCCTTTATCCTCCGGACGGCCCCTTCTTCCTCCCCTGGACCTGCCTTCAGGATGCCTGCTACAGTCTGCCCTGCCTTTCGAATCAGAAGTAAAAGATGTATAATGTATATAGCATTTGTTGAGCACTGTTGTAATTCACAGCAATTAACATTTAATCGTTCTGAAGGCCCTGTGCTGTACATATCATTATTATCACATTTTACAGAGGGAGTATCTGACGGTCAGTGAGGTTGAGTGCTGTACCCTAGTTCACACAGCATGCACAGGGGAGAGCCAGGATGGAGGGCCAGGCAGACTGTTCCTGAGCCCCTACTCTTAGCCACCACGTTATATCTCCCTCCCGGCTCAGGGTACCCCAGAACCTCTGGCTCCTTCCTGATCTGTCCCTCCTACAGCATCTGTCCATCGGCTAGGAGCTGGAGTAGTACCGCTGTTAAAAACACAGTTCCCCAGAGTCGGTGATCTTGAATTCAAATCCCGACATCACCCCTCATTGGCTGTGAGTCTTTGAGCAAGCCTCGTAACCTCTCTGAGCCCCGCTTTGCTCATCTACAAAATGGGAATGACAACAGGACTCACCTCACAGAGTCGTTGTGAAGATGAAATCAATAGTTCAGACCAGTGATTCTCAAAATATGGTCCGGGGACCCCAAGACCCTTTCAGGTGATCCATGAGGTCAAAATTGTTTTCATTATAAGACTAAGATGCTATTTGCCTTTTTTATGCTCATTCTCTCATGAAGTTTTCCAGAGGCTATGTGTTATAATATCTCATAGCAGACTGAATGCAGATAGGAAATCCAGCAATTTTCTATTAAGTCAGACATTAAAGATATCTGGAAAAATGTAAAGCAATGCTACTCTTCATGTTAATTTTTGTTTTCAAAAATATGTTTTTTTATAAAATACATTGTTAGAGAGTTATTTTCACATTAATTAGTTAATATTTATTTAATATCTGTTTTAAAGTATAATACAGTAAATGTTGATAGATACAACCACCATAAACCAAAGATCTTTGGGGGTCATCAATAGTTTTTAAGAGTATATAAGGCCCTGAGAGCAAATTTGAGAAAGGCTAGGTGAATGCAAGGCACTGGCTACGTTGTGGAAGGAGGCGCCTTTGACCTTGGGCTTGCTAAAAGGCATCATTCTCTTTCTCCAGGGCTGTGTCTCCCTCCTCTGCTTGCCCTGCTGGAGGTCACTGCCAAACTGCAGGTGGTTGAACACTGGCCAAGAGAGACACATGTCAGACCTTGGCCCTGGTTCTGCCATGGTTGATGGCTGTGTGACCCTGGACTGGACCCAGGGACACTCTGGGCTTCCCCTTTATCCACCTGAAGGATAGGCATGATCAGCCAAGCAGATTTCTAGGGCACCTTGACATGTAGAGAAGGTATGAATAAATCCAAAACCTGCCAGCCTCGAGGCTGGGAACAACACCAGGAATCCAGCCATTCGCTCTGTGCTGGTTAAGAGGCTGGGTGGGAATGTAGGAAAAGGTTTACACTGGAGTCACCTGGTCTGGGTTTATAGCCCCTACAGACTCCCTGTGGTGTAGGACCTTCAGCCTCGTAGTGCCTCAATGATGGCATCTATGCAGTGGGAAGATTAAATTCTTGCTGGCCAGTGTTCTAGCTGAAACTTGAGAAGGCCCAGGCATCCCGACCTCTTTCCCCTGCCTCTCCTCACCTAGAAGACAGCAGGGTGCAATAGGGAGAACACTGAACGGGGAGAAGGACGGGATTGGGAGCTGCATGCAGTGCCTTATCTTGGCTCTGCCAACATCCTGGGTGACCTCAGGCAAGTCCCTGCCCCTCTCTGAGCCTCGGCTCCCAGGAATTTAAAATGGGCACAGCCTGATCGAGCTCAGGGTCAGATCTACCTGCACAGCAAGTCTGACAGCTGATGGGGGATTTGATTCAAGATAAAATGAGAAAAATGAATATGGGAGGAAAATCTCAATTTATTAAGATCTCTGTTTTCTTCTGCTTATCTTTTCCCCCCTAAATTCCCACTAATGTATTACTATAATAATAAGAAAGAAGTCATGTATAAATTAGAAACACACACCTGTGCGTGCGTGCGTGCGTGCGTGCGTGTGTGTGTGTGTGTGTGTGTAAATAGCTAACTAGCTAAAAGGTTAACAGTAATTACCCCCTGGGTGGTGAAAACAGGGGTGGATGAATTTTGTTGTGTTCTTGATAAATCTTCCTAATGTTTCACAATGAGTATGCTTTTCTTTTACTAAATAAGTTGTTGGAAAACAAGAACAAAATTCAATTTGCCCTTCTATTCTGAGATTGTGTCCTTCCCACTAATATTATGTCAAAATGTTTCTTCTTTTTATGAAAGCCTGGTCAGAATAGATGATCACTGATTTTTTTTAAACCCATTCTGGGCAAAATTTTAAATAGACGTCACTATCACTTCCCTAGATTTTTCCCCAAATGTCATTAGTCTGTGAAGTCCTGTCGTTTGATAATCAGCCACCATTCAAGATCAGTTGCCTTTTTTTTTAGAAATGGGGAAACTGAAACCTAGGCAGACTGAGCACGCTTTCCCCTTTTTCATTCTAAAAACATAAAACATACACATCGTACCACTACGAACATCCAAGTCCTATTATTCAGAAATGACAGCTTAAAAGTTTCTTATATTTGCCTAATCCTTCATGTTTATTTTCTTAGTTACGAATAGAGTTGAAGCCCCCTCTGTCCCCCCATTCTCTGTCCCAGCCTTCTCCCCACCCCCACCCGCTACCATATTTGGCATATGCATTAAGGACGATATGTGTAGAATTGTTTAGTGTATTTGTTCCCAAATTACATGAATGGTATCAAACGCACATAGTCTGCCATGTGTTTTTCTCCCCCCTTCTCAACATCATATTTTTGAGGTATGTTTGTATAAACTCCCAATCATTTCTCTTTAGTATTTAGTATTCCAGCTGGTATATTAAATCCCATTTGAGGTACATTTAGGTTGTTTCCAGGTGGCTTTTCCTAGTTTTGACATTGACTGACGTCGAATGCCCTTTCCACTGCCCAAGGTCACAGACACATAGTCACTCGGTGGCTAATGCTGTCCAGAATTCACAGCTCCACCCACACTCACCCACAGTCAGTGTGGAATCCAGCCATCTCCCCGGACTCACACCCTCTGTTCTCCTCACCTCCTGGAACCCCAGGATTGAGGGAACTTGGCTTCACAGTGTGGATCACAGAGGGTTTAGAGGCGGCAGACTTTCCTCAGGGGTTGAATTCTAAGAGGCCCCCAGGCGCTTCTAGCCTGGGCTTAATTGTTCTAAAATGTGGTTAGGATCAGCAGACTCCTTTTCTTAATGATCAGAAGACAAGGCCGGTGGTGGTCATCAGTGCTATTCATCAAATATTCCAGTTATCCTCACTCTGAGCACACAATAGGATGTACATCTCTGCCCCTAGAGAATTAAGCTTGCCCAGGTAACTTGCTATGTCAAAAAAAAAAAAAGAAAGAAAGAAAAGAAAAAAAGAAAGAAAAGAAAAAAAAAGAAAAGAAAAGAAAAGAAAAGAAAAGAAAAGAAAAGAAAGAAAAAAGAAAAGAAAAGAAAAGAAAGAGAGAGAGAGGAAGTAGTGAATCAATTCCAGGTGAAGTTCTAAGAGGCAGCGTGCAATTTGCTATATCCTCTCTTGCCTCCTGAAATGGCCACGGGGAGTGTTCCAGTTAGCGGCTGCTCTGTCAACCTGGGGCCTGGAGTAAGGAAAACACAAAACCAAGCCCATCACGATCCCACAGCGGATGTTTTAAGCCCCTAACTTGGGGTCGTTTGTTACTGCAGCATAACCTGGCCTATCCTGACTGATACAGGGCCATGTCTGGTGAGCCCAGGCAGCTGTGAGCCTGGTGATAACCCACCAAGAGCTGTCGTTTTGTCAAACCTGGGTTTGCAGACTCCAAGCCCTCTGGTCTCTCAGTGAACCTACTGCAAAGGAAAGACAGGCACTCCTTGGGGGCCCTATTAGGAATGAAGAACTTCAGAACTGAGAAAGGAAGGGGCTATCAATTCTTAAAGGGCACTCTGTGTCAGACAAGCGAGAGCCTGAAAGAATTACTTCCAAGCCAAGTGTCTTTGCGCTAGTGGAGGATGAAATGAAGCACCTTGTCAAGTACCTAGTGCATCTCCTCACATGGTGAGCTCTGGGCAAATGCCTGGCCAGCAAATTTGCTCATTAAAGCCTCACTGTTAATGGCGAAGAATTAGAAATTAGTATCCAACAAATGATGGTCTGTCTATATCTAAGCAGCCAAAAAAGAGGGGGAAAAAAGGAAGGAGGTAGAACCATGTACTGTGTAGATCATTACGACTACTGGTAAGCGGAAAGAGCAAGTTATCCAAGAGTTTAGCTTTGGAGACAGACAGACCTGGGTTCAAGTCTCAGCTCTCCTAGCTGTGTGTCTTGGACAAGGTTCTTAATTATTCCAAGCTGCAGAGTGTGGCAATAATAGTTGCTCATAATGTGAACTCTTATTTATTGATATCACTACTAATAATAAACCTATGAGTAAACATTGGCAGAACACCTGATTCCTATTATCATTGCTCCGTCATCCTGTATTTCATCCCCCTTGACCGTCCTATGAAATTGATCTTAATCCATTTTAAACTCAAGAACTCTGAGGCTTAGAAAAGTTAAGCCAATTGCCCGAAGTCCTCAAGTCACCAATAAGAGAGTCGGAACTCGAACCCCGTTCTATCTCGCGGCAAGGTTCATGCTCCCTAACCATTGTTCCCTGCTGGCACCTGGCACAATGAACTTTCAATGTCAGGGGGGGACACTGGAGTTGATGTGAAATCCAGACTCTCCCATAGACGAGTGAACAAGTTGGCAACGATGACCATGGTAGGCCACCTCCCGGCCCCAGGGTCTCCACCTCCTGTGAGCCACGTCCTTGTGCGGTCCCTCTCCGCACCGAGCAGTGCCAACCTGTAGGAGCAACAGGATATTCAGCAAATGATGGTATGCAGCCTCGGACATGTGCGAGGACTGAAGAAGCCCCGCAGAGGTCTATGAGTGGAGGACCGAGGACTTCGCCCACAGCCATGCAAGGGAGTCATCCTAGAAGTGGGTCCCCCAGCCCAGTCAGGCCCCGGCTGACATCTCCATTGTAACGTCACGAGAAACCTCCAAGCCAGAGCCTACTCAGCTAAATAACGCTCGGATTCCTGATCCATAGGAAGTGTCAGATAGTAAATATTTGTTTTAAGCCGCTAAACTGTGGGGTAATTTGCTACATAGCAATAAATGATAAACTGCATAATCACAGCACAAGGAAAAACAATGCCTTAAATTTCTTATTTAAAAAAAGTTATCACATGGCTCTCATTGTCCCCTTTGGCCCATGTGTTGGAAGAACTAGCCCTTCTGCACAGACTGTCCTCTCTTATATACTCGCCTGGCCAAGTTCTCATGGCCCTTGGGAAACACACCATCTTTCTCTGTCATCGACTCTAAAATGTCCTCTGACTTGCAGCAGGTTAAATGCCTTTCGGCACTTTTCCTATAATCTAATTCATACTAAAAGCACTGGAACTATATATACCCTGGCTTGTAATAAAAATAAACTTTACGCCCCAGTGAAAACTTGGCGACTTCTCTTGGAAGTATGAGACCACAGACCGTTGGGCTAGGCCATTTCATCAACAGCTGAAAAAGGGAAACTTCACCCCTTTTGAGCACAAACCCTTCCTGCCCAGGCTTCTTCTCACCTTCTTCCCTGGGCTTCTCTAATTTCTCTGGGGACACACCAGCCAGAGAGGAGCCCCTTCTTCCTATGGTGAAATCTGCTTTCAGTGGAGATCAGGATAGTTAGGCTTTGTGGGACCGACATTTGGTTCAGATTCTTCTTAGCTCTGTCATGCTGGGTAAGTTATTTAACATCAGACCTTCCTCTTCCCTGCAGTGAGCAGAATGATAGCATTTTCCTCATAGAATTGTTCAAGGGATCAGATGAGAAAAGTGTCCAGAGTTTAGTACAGTGCCTGGCAATTAGCAAAGTGCTCATTTGCATTTCATGGTTAATCAAGAATAATAGTAATAATGGTAGCTGTGATTTATTAAGGGCTTATGACATACCTAACATGCTTCACTTGTACAATCTCATTTAATCCTGCTGGATAGGGCTTCTCAGTATCCCCATTTAGAAATGAGGAAGCTGAGGCATAGAGAGAGTTAGTGCCTTGACCAAGATCACAGAGACTCGGATGAGGAGGTACCAGAACCCCTCCCCTTAACCACTCTGCTCTGCAGCCCCCCAAGAGGAAAGGAGGGAGGGCCCTGCAAACATCGGGGACACTGCAGGGGTTGCAGGAGAATAGAAGGAGCAGAGGAAGAAGTGTCACAGCAAAGGAACACAGTCAAGAGAAGAGTTTCCCGGAGTGGTAGAGACAAAGGTAGCATGGAAGTCCCCTGTGGCCATTGTCACCTGTGTCTCGTCTGTAGCAGGAGTCTCAGGCTTCCTGTGCATGTGGCAGAGCTACTGCCTCTCCTCCACCAGCTGCTCAGGTCCTACCGGGTGAAGGTGGCCAGCCTCACAGCAGCATGGACACCTTGCCGGGCTGGACATGCGCAGAGCCCCGAGGCTGACTCTGCCTTGCCCTTCCTGAGCACCTGCTCTGGCTACAACATAACACTTACTCATTATAATCAGGTTCTGCTGGTGGGGAAAGTCCAGTGTTTTATTTGCAAAGATAAAACAGCCTAAGATATAATAGAGTCAAATGGGACCAGCCTTGGGCCAGCACTGTAGCACTGCATTCCTTTTGCTGAACTAAGAAAGCAAATTCACAGAACTGGCAGCATCCACCGATCTGAGCCAGAGGGGTGAGCTGGTTTGGGGCCCTCTGCCTCCTGTTCTGCCCCAGAGAACCCCGGCGATCAAATTATAATAAGAGCTGTAAAGGTATCTAGGAAGTGTTGAGCCCTGTGCTTTCTTTGGCTGAGGTTCAGAGAAGTTGAGTTGCTGGGCAAGGTGGCCCAGCTGGTAACCCCTCTGACTGTGGCACTACCTGCATGGAAGTGGGGATCACTATGAAAGGCCAGCTGAAGCCTTGGGTAGGATGGAGATGGTACCGCCCCTGGGAAACCACGTATCCAGGAAGGAAGGAGCATTTGGCACAGTGGTTCTCAGTCAGGGGCAATTTTGTCTCCACGAGATATTTAGAAATGTCTAAAGACATCTTTTCTCGTCACAACTGGTGAGGGATGTGCTACTGGCATCTGGTGGGCAGAAGCTAGTGCTGCTGAACTATCCTACAGGATAGCCCACAACGCTGAATTCTGCAGCCCCAACTGTCGATGGAGCCCAGGTTTAAGACGCAGGTGTAGCAGATGAGGGCATGCTGCTTCTGGAGTCCGAGGCACCCTTGCCAGCTGTGTAACCAGGAACAGGCACTTCGCCTCACTTTCCCCTTCTGGGAAATTGAGGATACTAAGTTTCTGTCTCACAGAACTGAACCAATGCTGGTTAAGTGCTTTTCTAAGGTCGGCGCACAGTAAATGCTCCACAAGGTTGCTATGGTTAATTACCAAGGACACGTGCTCCGCTGAGGAGCACTGATGAGGCAGACTGTGAGCTGGGCCACGAGAGAGCCAACCAAGTACTTGAGAGGACAGAGGAATCCAGAGGAGGCCATGAATATGGGTTCTGGCCTTTAAGGCCTGCTGGGGCCTTGCTTCAGGCTACTATGCTCACCCTGCGTCCCATTGTTGGAACGTCACTGGGCCAGCATACACTGGGCTTTTTCCTACCTCCACAGTCCCCACCCCAGCCCCCAAGGACCTCCTCCTCCAAGAAGTGCCTTGACCAGCCCAACCCTTAAGTCCAAACACATGCAGTATATCCATATATTCTCGTTTATACACACAGACACAGACATGTACCCTCAAGACACACTCCAGCCCTGGTCACAAACTTACATATGTATTTCCACACACGCACACACACACACAAACACCCCAAGTGAAGGTAACCTTGCTTAAAACAATTCTCTCTTCTTTTGCTAATAACTCTCTGTCCGGCTCATTTTCTGCCTATAAAGATCTTCCATATTGTAGTTTCTCAGGGTTCTTCTCTACTTGCAATGGGATGCTGCCCAATTCACAAATTGCTCAATAAAGCCAATTAGATCTTCAAATTCATTCACTGAATGCTTGTTCGCGTTAACAATAAGCATACATATCTACACACCTCGTTCAAGACACACGTGCACTCCTATATATCATCCCAGACACAGGGACATCCTCCCATGGCACATTTCATTCATTCATCGATTCATTTATATTACAAAATAAATTTGTAAGAAAATTTCCTTGGGGCACTTTCCAAATTCAACCTTGTGATACAGCTACTTGTGTAGCCCAGCAAAAAGCGCCCAGTAGGATCATTTCTCCCTTTATTTTTATTTATTTATTTATTTTAGGCGAGGCAACACTTGGTTGATGTCACAGATTGCAAGGACCTTGTCAGTTTACAATCCCTTATTTATTATTATTATTATTATTATTATTATTATTATTATTTTATTTTATTTTTTACGCCTACAACATCATTTCTCCCTTTAAATTCCGACTTGTGGATACACGCTGTGGGTTTTCTCTCTCCCCTACAAGACCCCAGGAAGCAAGGCTCCGTCTCACGCATCTCTCCCTGACTGCCCACTCCGCAAGGCCTCCCCTGGGAGGTGCTTACTAAACATCCGCGTGTCTACGGTGCGTTCCTCAGCACGGAACCCACGCGGCAGGGTTGGCCCGTGGGTGCGGGCGGGAACCACGTGCTCGCACCGGCACTCCGAGATGGGGATGAACGCCAGGGCGAGGGGTAGCGCACCACCCTGCTTCCTCCACCCCTGTCCCACCCCGCCTGCCCTTCTCCCACCCGCTTACCCCCTCAGCCCGCACCCCTTCATCCTCCCCACCCCCAAATCCCAGCCCAGCCGGACCGCAGCCTGCAGCACGAGGAGGCGGGGCCCGGGCTTCGGCCTCCCCAGAAGCTCCTCCCCTCCTCCCTCCCTTCCTCCCCTCTCACTTTTTTGCCTCCCTCCCTTTCCCCTCTTTCCCCCTTCCTCCTCCCTTTCCTCGCCACCACTCTGGGCCCTCCCCTCCCTCCCCGCCCTCCTTCCCTCTGCGCCGGAGTCGCCGCCGGCTGAGTCATCGCTGCGGAGCTGCGGGGAGAGCAGCCGTTCAGGTAGGGAGGGTGTGAAGAAGGCAACACTGTGCGACCCGTCACCGCCACCACCCACAGGCCGGAGTCCCCGCGCACGGCCCTCTCGCGGAGAGGCCTGGGAGGGCGCGCGGATGCGGGCCAGCGCCGCGGTGGGGAGGGCGTCCGCCGCCCCTGCAGAAGCCGCTTTGCTGCATTCTCGAAGAACTACACGTAGGAGGGAATCACACACCCGTACATGACAGCAGGGCGGCATCCGGGCCGGGCGTCGCAAACGGGCGGCCCACGGGCAGATCTGGCCAGCGTCTGAGCTTTATTTGGCCCACAGAGTGTTGTTTGTTTGTTTGTTTGTTTGTTTTTGAAGTTTTAACCAGATGGCAGTATTTACACAGCATACGATATTTCGCAGGGGGCGGGGAAATCAAATAACCAGTTCTTTTAAAATTAGAATATATGCCAACATTGGACCCACGTTTCCCGTGACGACGATAGCTCAGTGTTGCGTGGGGCTGCATTTTTAGTCAGGACTTGGCATCCTCTCGTTTGCCATGGTCCCCACCACTCCCTCCTACTCACCCAGGCCACGGAACTTCCCTTATCTTCCCCGCCAAGCCCTCAATCTAGTGACCCTAATCTAGTCCATTCTACCCATTTTTCAGATGGAAGTGGGGAACTGGAGATGAGAGTTTGTCCCAGAGTCACACGGCTCTTAATGCTGAGAACCCAGCTTTTCCTCCACTAATCTTTTCTACCAAATCATTCTGCTCCTTGGTATACAGGCTGAGAAAGGACATTGTCTTGTTAAAGGCAGGTCCCAGAAAATGATCTAGCGATCAAAGTGGGCCCCAAGTGGAGGATGCTTTGGAGCAGTGATTAACCAGAAGAGTCAAACAGCTTTTCATTTATTCCTGGCTGAGGGCAGATCTATAATAAGAAATTGGACAGAAGCAGAGTGTACAGCGGCTCCTCAGTGAAGTCGATGGTAGCTTGTCTCATAGTCTTTCCCTTGGAGTCGCAATAGAAGGCAGAACTGGAGCAGGCGGATGGATAAAGCAGTTGGTGGTTCTGGCAAATTTGGTTATGAGTTGTTTTCGAGTCACTTGGAGACCTGGCCTTTGAGACACTAGGCTGTTGTATAAGGGCTGCAAAGGCAAATATTGCTTGCATTATTCTCTAGTGCTTCTCAGCTGGTGGTGTGTACTGGACTCTTGTAAAATGCAGATTCGGATTCAGTAGGACTGGGGTGGAACGAGATTCTACCTTTCTGCCAAGCTTCCAAGTGATTTCAATGCACAAAGCCCCCCCTCCCTCCGCCGTCCCCACTTGGAGTAGCAAGGCTCAAGATTCCTCATGCCTTCTGTTTGTTTGTTCATGTGAGTCATTGCTACATGGTAACTAAGAGGCTAGGCTCGGAATCCCACAGACCTAGAACCTTGACCTCTCCTTAATAGCCAGGTCATCCGCTCTGTGCCTCAATGTTCTCTTCTGTTCAATTGGAATCAGAGAGAACTTCCTTAGGAGGATATGGAACGAAGAATGAACTTGACATTTGGGCCCAGCACAGTGTGTGGCTCACACTGGGTGCTCTGTAAACGTGGTTTCTGTTGTGTGCTCTCTGTGGGAACACCCATGGGCAGTGACACCCATAAGCAGCATGGTTAGAGGGGCATATATAATATATTTCAGGATAAGAATTGAACCCTTTCATGTGGCTTTCCAGGCCACGCCTGGTATGGTCACTGCCCACCCCACCCTTCGCCACTCTCCCCCTCTCTGTCTACACTTCAGCCACACTGGCCACTGATTAGGTCCTTCAGCCATGGTACTTCCTCTCCTCAGAGGCCTCATACATGCTGTTCCTCATACTCCTCCCTGCCTGCCTCCTTCAAATCCTTCAGTCTCAGGTCCTGTGTCTCAGAGATGCCTTCCTTGATCCCCAAAGTCTCTAAAGTAAGGATTTAGAGGGTATCTTCTGGTAGAAAGGGAAAGCAGGGGACATCTCTCGAGGCTGCATGTATGTAAGGAAGTCATGGATTCTCCTTAGATTCTAAGTTTATTTAGAGCAGCTTTTGTGGGGGAGAGGAATGGAGGAGCTAAATGCTGCCCCTGCTAGTCTACACAGTGCCTTTCTGCCAAGTAGAAAAAGGCACAGCTTGGGCAAGCAAACAGGAGCTGGATTCCAGCTCTCGCCTGGCATCTCAGCTGGTTACCTTTGTGCAGTATACAAACTGTGCAACCTGATGTGGCCACCCAAGAGCTAGTGCTTCCCCAAGCTGCCTCACGAGCTGCTCAGTCGTCCTGCCTGGTTTCAGCTCCTTTTATAAACTTTTTTGACTCCATCAAACTCATCACAATTAGGTATCTGGGGAATGATTTATTGAAAATCTGTCCCCCGCTTTAGATGCTTTAATTCATCCAGGCAGAGACTATCCATCTTGTTCTAGGCTGTATCCCTAGTGCCTAGCCTGGCGTCTGCAACAAAGCAGGTGCTCCATAATTATGTGTCACATGTTTTGAGAAGTTCCTGGTCTGCCAGGAGAGGCAGGACTCATTGGAATAACTATGGCATGAGATGGATAGGCACAGAGCTAAATGATTGGTTCTGCTCCTAGGAGAGAGATTTCACTTCTAGCGGAGGCCATCCAGGGATGCTCACGGAAGAGGTGGTGGTTGGGCTGGGCCTGAGAGAAAATGTGGAGTTCGTTCGACCCAGATGAGAAGGAGGGTGTTCTTGGCAGTGGGAACAGCAAAAGCAGAAGTACAGAGGGAGTTAAAGTTCAATGTGTTCTTATGACAAGTCACAAATTGTGATCAGCAGACTGGCCAAATGTGTTTGGTGAATTAGCTGCCAATATTTAAAAATTAGGAGATTTCACATGAAGATCCAGATTTCCTGATTCTCTTGGAAGAAAATTGGAAGATCCCACCAGACAGGAGTTGACCGGCACTGAGAAATGACATTCCCTTTAGAAGGACTGCGCTTGTTCCATTTAGCCACAGTCCCTACCTTTCCCTGTTGCATTCTTCCACTCAGCTCTCTTCTCTCACTATTGTCCCTTCCTGGCCTGGCTGTGCCGCTGACTAGCAGACCATTTGATTGACACATGGGAGTTGTCAGGAAAGTTAGTTGGATTCTACTGGCCCTTAAATGTCAGACTAAAAAGTTCATCAGTATCTGCCCTGAAGGAAATGAGGAGCCATAGAAGGTTTTTGAGCTTCTAGGTTCAGTAAGGCTGTGGGGAACTCTAAGAAGGTTCTCATGGCGTATAAGGATCATACAGAAGGGGCACGATAACCCCAAAAGCCAGGGATTACGAAGGCCATGGCTGATTTTGAGACTGATGGATAACAGGACTCCTCGGTTAATGAAGCTGGTAACCGCAGGGACTTCCAGGGGCTTCTTCAGCTCCACAGAGCAGTGCCCATGCCTCCCCTGGCCTAGCCAGGCTTGACTTCAAAAGGAGCTTCAGGCCAAGGAGGCTGGTGATGTTCTAGAAGCCAGAGGTGTGGGGTGCCCTGCGTGGGGCTTTCAAAGAGAAAAAAACCCTAGGCTGACCTATGGTTGGGGGACAGGCTGCTTCTAAAAGGCAGAATTTTATTCTTAAAGGTTTCTGATTACTCACACATAGGTGACATTTAAGTTGCTTTTGCTGAGCTTGAATGTTTTCAAGCACATTATTTTTCTTTATAAATAATTGTAGCTTTTTTGTTTATATATATAATATATATATATTCCTCATTAGAAAAATTTGGAAAATATAGAACAATAAAGATGAAGATGATAATCACCAATAATCCGACCACTCAGAGGCAACACCGGCACTACATTTGTGGATTTCCTTATTTTTATTCTTTGTCAGGGTATTTATACTTTTTTAAAACAAAGTTTGGGTCACATTTCATATACAATTGCCCTTTTCTGATTAACATTGCACTGGGAATGTTTTACCATGAGGATGCATTGATGCATCTTTCCATAAACTTTTTAAGCAAGAAATTAAATTCAGAATAGGAAAATAAATGCCATATATTGGCATCATTTTTCCAGGTTATAAATATGCTTTGCAAAGACATTTTGTTTGTTTCCTTCCATTCTCAATATAGTCAGGGATCTGACTTTTTTTCATTTTATGAAACAGGTAAAAGAGGGATTATCACCCCCATTTTATCTAGCTAAGTCACAGAGATGAAGGGATTTACCCAAAAGCAAGTAGCAAGTAGCTAGCTGAAGGCTGGTGGGGAGGGGTACACAGACTGCTCTCCCCTACCCCAATTACAATTCATTTAGAAAATACCAGCTGTGCTTTAAATTCTGGAATCAGGATAGGCTTTAAACTGAGTGCAGCTGTGCTTTAAATTCTGGGAATCAGGATAGGCTTTAAACTGAGTGCAGTTAATCTGGGTGGTCTTCATGGAAGAGACAGGTTTTAGGCAAGATCTGGAAGGTTTGTCCACTCATAGGTAGTTGATAGGCACCCAAGACTGCTGACTCCCTAGTTAACAATAATAACCAACCTTTATCACGTGGGCAAGTGCCTTACGATGCCCTTAAATACTCCTTATGCTATTTAATCCTCACATCCAAGACTGAAACACTGTAATCATCACCCGCTTAAAAATGAAGAAGCAGAAGCACAGAGAGGGAAATGACCTACTCCAGGTCACACAGCTAATGAGCACCAGGGCAGAATTTGGAATCCAGGCAGCCTGGTCCCAGAGTGTGCCCTCCTGCCTTCCACACACCCTCCCTGCCTCGGCCGAAGGATGAGCAGCAGAGGCCAGGCTCTGTGCCGCCACAGCCACCAGCACCAGCACCACCGCTGCTACGGTGAGTCCCTGGCACCATGGGCTCACCCTCCCCGACTGGCTGTGCTCTAGGACGCCCAGGTCCTGCAAGGGTAGGTGCCTGGAGCCTTCACTTCCTCCACCAACCCTAGTCCTCCAGAGAGGGTCCTTCAGAGAAGAGTCCCAAAAGAGGCAAAAATACATAACAAAGGAAAGATTCCTGGAGTATTTAGGCATCCTGGGGCTAGTCCTCAAACCATTATGTCTTAGCTCCTCTTTGATTCTGAAATTAACTCCCTCCTGAAAGAGCAGGGGACTTGGAATCAAGAGGCATGACGGGATTCTAGCACTGCCTCTACCTCACTGTGTGATCTTGGGCCAGTTGCTTCCCCTCTCTGGGCCTCTCACCCAGTATTCACAGCTCATGACCCACAGGATGCTTGGGCCTTCAGGATGATGGGCCTTCAGGATGATGTGGTGGAAATGAGTTGTTCCTGGTGTGCTGGGGTCCGTGGATGCCTGTGCCCACCCAGCACCTAGTTTGAGCACTGGAAGTGTTGGGGGTGTCCAGTGGGGAAACCAGCCTCACCCCCTCTTGAGCTCCCAGGTCCCCACCATGCCCACAGAGTGAGAGTCTGCAAAAGATTGAGGAGGCGCTTGAATTTCTCCCTTGATCTCTGTTCCCTGGGGCTCAGCTCACTGGAAGGGGTGCCCAGCCTTCCACCTACTAGGTCACCCCAGTACCTCTCCACTTATCTTTCCCAGAGTAGCCGGTGAGTGTTCTCAGGCACACCCATGCCCACTCCTACTGCCACTGGAATAATATCCAAACTCTTTTGGCTGAGGCCTGCCTCCACCTACCCCTCACCTGCCTTTCCAACTCATTTGCCCTGTCATCCTAATAATTTTACGATTTTTTCTGTTTATAAAGAATTTTGTGATTTTAAAAGTAGAGGCTCAGGAGTCAGGGCCTGGGATTTAAATCCTGAGTCTTCCTGTTTCTAGCTACATGACCTTAGGCAAGTTGTTGCATATCACTAAACCCTGATTTACACACCCTTAAAATAGTACCCATTTGATAGGACCATGTGTGGAATTAAATGAGTCACTTAGCATAGTTCCTGGACCGTAGTAAATTTACCCTAAGTGCCTGTTGTGATAACAATTCTCAACCACATTTGCCTATCACTTCCTATTTCCTGAAGCTCGTCACTCTGTGCCTCCCTGTGTACCTGGGAAACCTTTCCTCCTCCCTTTTCTCCACGCCATAGGCTCCCACGAACCTTTTAAAACCCTGTTCGTACACCTGAAACTTATTGGATTTCATTACCCGATGCCACCATAGTAAAAGATAAAATAAAATAAAAATAAAACCCTATTCCAATGTCACTGCCTGTAAGACTTTTTCATCCTTCCCAGTTCCTTCTGCCTCCATCGGCCTGTCACCATCTTAACCCAGGGACCACGCTTAGCATCACCAGTGGTGGTACAGCTAAGCATGACATGCCTCTGATGCATAGACTACACAGCTTCACCTATGTTGGCTCCGTCAAAAGTGTTGAGTCTGAATCTAATCAGGCCGTTAGAGCTAGCTTCAGGTTATAGGAATTTCAGAAAATAGAGGAACATGTTAGATCATAGAGAAGCAATTAGACAGCCAGAATGTGGGACAGTTTATAAGGCAACTGATGTGATCTCTTAAAAGTCAATGTCATGAAAACAAAAGTAAAAGCAATAGGGAGGAGATTCTAGATTTGAAGAGTTATAGAAGAGCCTAACAACTAAATGTAGCATGTACTTCTTTTTATGTATGCGTGTATGTATGTATGTAATTATTTTAAATGGAAGAAATGATTGAAAAAATTTTTTCTCTGTCTTTCCCACCCCCACCTCGTCTACCTTCCCCTCCCCCTTCCCCCACCCTCAGTAACCACTAGTCCGTTGTCCACGTCCATGAGCATGTGGTTCTTGATTTTTCTTGGTTCATTAAAAAAACAAAACAAAACATTAAGACCATATTTTTAGACAGGGGGAAATCTGACTGTGAACTGGGATATAAGGAAATTATGAATTATAAATTATTAATTTTGTGATAAGTGTATTGTGGTTATGGAGGAGATTCCTTAAATTTTGGAAATGCATGCTGAAGCCTTTAGGGCCAAAGTGTTAGAATATCTGTAACTAACTTTAAAATGATTTAGCCAGTAATTTAACATACAGTGAGAGGAAGTAAATATGGTAAAATGACAGTTGTTGAATCTGTGATCGGTATGTACGTATCCAATTTTCTACTTACTTTCTACTTTTCTATATGTTCCAACATTTTTATTTAAGGAAAAAAAAGTTTTTGTGTGTGTGTGTTTTTTAAGCTTCTCCAGGGCTCCTCAAGCAAGTTTTTGGGCCTTCATTAAAGAACAAATTACAATATATGGAGGTGACATATCCCAGTGGGTTTTGCCATTCAGATGACAGATTATAAACTCCTGGAGTATGATCTGAGTCTGGATCAACTGTACTTCTCTCCTAGTGCCAAGTTTTGTAATAAACGCTTGATAAACATTTGCCGACTGAGTGACAGCTTTGCTATTGCTATAGGGCAGGGTTAGCACATTTACTCTTAGGAATCTCCAGAATGAAAATGATAATGGCAAACTTTTATCAAGCACTTACTGTGTGCCAGGCTTGGTTCTAAGCCCCTAACATGCGTATTCTCATGGAATCCTCACAGCAGTCCTATACGGTAAGGAAAATACTGATCCCCTTTCATCCACAACACACAGGTGAAGAAACTTGCTCCCTGAGATCATGCAGTTAATAATGGCAGAAGCAGTGGCTCTAGCCATTAACACTGTGTTGCCTCTCCTTCTCTTGCACCATCCTCTCGACCTAATTATGTAGGTCTATTTTAGCATCTATATTGGCTAGACTGGGAGCCCCTTTAAAGCAGAGGAAAAGAAAACGTCCACACAAAAAACCTGCACACGAATGTTAACAGCAGCATTACTCAGAATAGCCAAAAAGGGGAAACAACCCAAATGTCCATCAGTTTGCTAGATAGATAACCAAAAGATGGTATATCTACACAATGGAATATTATTTGGCCATAAAAAGGAATGAAGTACATAGTCCGCCTTATCCCTTTCTGAGGTTTAAGTTAACCTGTCGTCAACCGTGGCCCGAAAATATTAAATGACAAATTCCAGAAAACAGTCCATAAGTTTTAAATTGCATGCCATTCTGAGTAGTGTGATGAAATCTCGAGACATCTTGCCCTAGATGTAAATCATCACTTTGTCCAACATCTCCATGCTGCAGATGCTCTCTACCTGTTTGTCACTCAGTAGGCATCTCAATGATCAGATCAACTATCTCAGTATCACAGTGCTTGTATTCAAGTCACCCTTACAGTAGTAACCTAAGGCTATGTCACACTGCCTATGTCATTCACCTCACTGCATCTCGTCACGTAGACATTGTATCATCTCACATCATCGCAAGCAGAGTGAGCACAGTACAATAAGATTTTGAGAGAAACCACATTCACGTAACTTTTATTACAGTATATTGTTGTAATTGTTTTATTGTTGTTTATCTTTCACTGTGTCTAATTTAGAAATTAAACTTTATTATAGTCATGTGAGTTTAGAAAAAAAGAAACCCTCGGACAACAGGGGTTTGAAACTACACGAGTCCACTTAAACAGTATTCAAGGGTCAACTCTTTTTCAGTCTGTGGTTGGAAATCCAAATATGCAGAGGGCCAACTTAAGTTATACTCAGATTTTTAACTGCACAGGTGGTCACCTCTATTCCCCTCATTATTCAATGGTCAGCTGTGTATAGGTTCATTACTACCACAGTTTTAGGCATCCACTGGGAGTCTTGGAATATATCCTCTGAAGGTAAGGGAGGGCTACTATACTGGTACTTGCTATAACACGGATAAACCTCAAAAACATTATGTTGAATGAAAGATGTTGGTCTCAAAAGACCACATGTTATATGATTCCATGTAAACGAAATGTCCAGAATAGACATCCACAGAGACAGAAGGTAGATTAGTGGTTGTTCAGGGCTGAGGAGATGGAGGATTGAGAGGTAATACCTAAAGAGTACAAGAATTCTTTCTGAGGTGATAAAAACATTCTAAAATTGATCGTGGTGAAGGTTGTACACTCTTAATATACTAAAGATAATCGAATTTACATTTTAAATGGGTGAATTATATGCTGCGTGCATTATATCTCAATAAAGCTGGGAAAAAAAGCAGAGGAAATATCTCATGTACCAATGAATCTGCCAAGCTTGTTGAGTGGGGGAAAAAATGAATGAATGAATGACTATTTCTTTTGCAGTTGACAAGAATCTATCCTATTTCCAAAGTCTAAAATGAATTCCCTTGGCAGTTTTATGAGCGTGTTCACTCCTAGCTCCCAGGAACCCATTAATGTACTAATAAGAAAACTGATAATTCAGTAAATAATTCCTGAAGTTATCGGCACCACTCCAGAGGAAAAGAGAAATGCACAGATGATCATTTTTTCCAGATACAAATTATGGGATTGCAGAGCAAGGGGCCACAAGGGCGTTCTGTCTGGGAAAGGGTCCCTGGAGATCTGACTGTGATTTGTTTCCATTTACCAGACCTCGATGCATTTATCTCACGATGTGTTTTTTTTTTTTCTCCTTGTCCTGGTCATTCAGAAGGACAATTGTAATGAAAGTTCCAGAGTAGAGTAACTTGTGAGGGTCTGTGGAAATAATTGAGGAGGACCCAAACACTTCAGTGGACGTCCATCAACTGGCAGAAGAGGTGCTTGTTCAAAATGCTGCATCCTGGCCTGGTCCCTGGAGATTTGGATTCAGTAGGACTATGGTGGTGACATGGAAACTGTGTTTTAAATAAAGCATCTGCAGTGTCCCTGATACAGGGGACTACTGACCATCTGAGAAACACTGGCTTACGAGAAGATTAGACATGAGGAATTGAAATGTATACATTATCTCAGGCAGAAAAATAGGCTTGCTTAGCCTATTTTAGAGATCATCAGATTTAAAGGTTTTCATAGTGTGTCCTCTGGAACTCTTTAGGGCTCCATGGACCACGTGGAGGGGGCTGTTGCGTTGGAGGGACAAACGAGCCGATGAATCCATCTAAGCACATCCCCTCTTCAACAGGCCCATTTCTCATTCGTTTTCTAAACAGGAAGATTCAGTTCTGTTGCTTGAAAACCACTAATTGTGCTCTGTCCCTCATATGCGAGTGAGAAAACTGAGGACCAAAGAGGAAAACATTTTCCCAGGGTAGCAGAGTGACAGCACACCGATGCAGAGGCGGAGCTGATCCAGGCCTGCCCTTCCAGCCCAGGGCCCTCCTCGCTAGGGGATGCCAGTTTTCCATCCGCTCATTTCTGGGTGGTTTTCTCTCTCTGCCTCCAGCGAATCCCACGTAAAACAGCAGGGCCTGCACGAAGGCGAGGGGAATGAAGGATTGGCCTCTGTAACGAAATTTAGAGTGGTGCCAACAAATTTAGTAACCAAGATAAATAACACTTTAATGCAATAGTTAAAAAATTAAAGTTAATGCCAAAAAAGTTCATGACGAACAAAGCACCAAAATTTCAAGAAAGGTGAGATCAGTGTTCTGATTTTCCTTTGCCCCGAGCTCCAATATGGCTCTCTCTGGCACTATTACTCACCCTGCTTTTATTTAAAGTTTTCGTATTTTGTTCATCATGGATCTTTTGCATTAATTTTGATTCTTAAAACATTGCTTTCAAGTATTTATCTAGGTTAGTGAGTTTTTTTGCGTGCCTCCCTTAATTTAGTGCCTGAGGCATGTGCCTCACTTGCCTCACCCTAATCTGGGCCTTATAAAATCGGTCTTTTGGCAGATAGCTGAGTAATGCCCATTGCCCTCTGGGATTCCCTCCAGATCCTATCACTTTATTTGTATGACAGAATCGATGCTTGTTTGGTCTCACTGTGACATTGCCTTTGTTGCCTAACCTGCAGAGAGGTTTGCAGTCTACAGTGGAGATTTGTTTTGCTTAGCCAGCAACATGCTTCCATCTCTGGAAACAGAGGTGTTGCTTAGGGAACCTTCTCTTCCCATTCGTGAAGCTGATTCCAGCCCCTATCCTAGAGGTGGGCATGTGACTCAGCTCTGCCAATTAGAGCCTTGTACCCCCTGGCCATAACAATTGGTTCAGGGGTGGTCATGTGTCTCAATTACAGCCAGTGAGATTCAAAACTGGGTATTTAGTCTGAACTTTGGGGAAGGGAGACTTTCTCTTTTCTGTGGATAGGATGTAAGCCACTTTGCAGGAAGCTGAGCCTCTCTGAAATACAGAAGACATCTGAGTGAGGTGATGGAGACAGGGAAGAGACATCCTGATGATGTTGCTTGAGCTCCTGGATCCAGCGGGACAGAAAGCAAGCCTACTCTCTGGACTTAATGGATATATAGGCTAACCTTTGCCTAAGTTAGTTTGAGTAGTGTCTCTGTCCTTTTGATGATTCATCCCCCTTGCCTGCAGTCTGGCCAGGTTGGCCTCAAGAGAGGTCTTGGTAAAGTCCAGTACCTATCACCAGACTTCCGCTCAGAAGAACTTTGTCCAAATGGTAGCATTCAACGTGCCCTTCATCCAAAGGCGGCCACAGAAGCAGAATATTGGTAGCAGCAATAACTCTAGATAGCATTACTAAGCACTAGTGCCATTTTTAGGGCCTGTGAAAAATATTTTCACCATCTACTTACTAATTTTGTTCTATAGCAACTCTACGAAGTAGATTCTATTATTAACTCAAGGTTGAATTCCTGTGCATTTACCCCCCAGGTCAGATGCCCCAGATCATCAACTAGAAGTAAAAAGAAGGGCCCTGGATGAGCCTGCTTCCCATGGCACTTTGTTTCTTTTGTAAATGGGTGGGCTTTGTGAGCCTCAGACACTCTCTATGAACAGCTGAGGCAAGGCGTTAACAAACCCCTTCCCCACACTTTCCCATAACACTGTCAGCATCTCAAAGTAGAGAATCTTAGGCAAGCTTCCTTTGACCTAGTAATCAGGCCCAGCACCTAGGGCAGTGCAGGCCTTCAAGATTGGCAGGAGGATTGGCTCACTGACCATAGCCTTCTTTGCCATTTATGCTCATTTATTCATTCAACAAACATTTATTGAGCGGCAGCTCTTTGCCAAATCCTGCTCTAAGCACTGGGGATACAGCTAGTGAATGACACTAGAGGCAGTCCTTGCCCTTAGGGAACTGATGGTCTTGTCAGGGAGGTGCACATTAAACAATTACACGTGCAATTATTTAATTACATGTATGACAGGTACCGAGAAGAAAGGTTCAGGCTGTCATGAGAATGTGGAATAGAAGCATGTAAACCCATTGGCTGACAGTTTTTATTTATTCGATAGATATTTTCTGAGTGACCGCTCAGTGCTAGGTGCTGTTCAGTGCCGAGGGCTGGGCAGAGTGAGGAACAAGGCACAGCCCCTGGCCACACACAGCTCACCGTGCATAACAACCCATCTGACCAGCTGTCCCTCCAGCCTGCAGCCTGTGAGCAGCTCTGAGTTCACAGCTTTGACATCCACTTAAAAGAACTGAGTGCCTGCCTCCACAGGTGAATCAAATATATTTAACTGGTTCCCTTTGCCTCATATTGACCTTACGATGCCTTTTTCAGACCTTCAATGGCTTGTGTTCTCTAGAGTTGGGAAAATTGGGACAAACAGTCACTGGGCCTACTGAGAGTGTTTTGTTAGGCTCTGCAAAACTGGCCTCATTGGGAGAAGAAGGCTTCAGGAAAGGGAAGGAACTGGATATCGACACCCCCTGGGCCCAGTGGCTCCAGTGCGCTGGGGCAGGAGCTCAGCTTTGAGGGCAGGCCTTTTGTGATATTTCTGGCTGCTTGGCCCTGAGGGTGCAGACCGGAGGTGGTGCCCAGCTCACCACAGGGAACTTTCTGGACGGCTTTATGACTCAGTGCATGTGGTGCTTTGGCTTCAGTAGCCAGAGATATTTGGTGATTCTGCAGACCTGGGAACGGGGTTCTCACCAGCAGAGGTGAGCATATACGTGGTTTCAGACATAGGAGATTTGATTTGGTCCTTCTTAGAGCTGGCCTCCCTGCTGAATAAAGCAGCCAGAATCCCTTGGCCCGTGGGCCCTGATCCAGGCTTGAAATGTGACAGCATGGGGCAAAATGGAAAGGAAGAAGTGCCCTCTGACTGTGTCCCCTACTGGACTGTAGCACTTTGAGGACAGGGAGTGTGGTTGACCCTTTTCTCTATCTCCAGAGCCTGACACCTTGGGGCGGGTGTCTTGCATCTTCAGTATCATTGTTCCCATATGTCGAGGGCTTACTGTATGCTTGGCATTAGTTCACTTAATCCTCACAGCAACCCCATGAAGTAGAGTCTAACTATGATCCTTATTTTTGAGGGAACTCAGGCTCAGGGTGGTGGAGCGGGGTTCACACAGATTGCAGAGCTGTGCTACCCTGTCATGTCTCAGCGAGGGCCTCAGAGAGCAAAGACAGTCAGCAGAGCGGGAGGGTGGTGAGGAGTCACTTATACACGCCTGCTTGGGGAAGGGCTTGGAGTAGAAAGCAGCTAACTGGCCTAGGACAAGCCTTCAACTTGGTACAGAGCCTGGGCCATCTTGGCTCTAACAAACGTGGGGGTAACTTTTGAGAGCAACATAGCATGTAGCGTTTTGTCCTTTTGCTAAGACCTTATTTTATATTAACAATAATAAAAGTAAATAACCTATCCATTGAGCTCTTGTTCCTTTCAGTCACTGGGTCAGGGGCTTTATGTGTATCATTTCATTTAATCCTCACGTCAACCTATCAAGTAGATATTATTATCCTTCTGAGGAAAGAGACATTAAAAAACTTAGAGAGGGTCACAGCTAGCGAGTTACAGAGCCAGAATTCAATTTAAGACTGTGTGGCTCCAAGATTACCTAATTCGCTGAGCATCAGAGGTCAATTCCTGGCTCAGTGCCTCATCCTGTTCCTCCACGAATGAACGTGTGCCCTTGGCAAGCTGTTTAACTTCTCTGGGCCTCATTGTCTATGTCTGTAAAATGGGTAGCTTAAGCTAGATGATGTGTGAGGCCGCCTCCAGCTCCAATATCTAGGCTTTGAACCCCTTGAGAGACATCACCTCTGTACCCCCAGCACAGAGTGGACGGCCTGGCTCAGTCTGGGCACCAGGTCGACGCCTGTTGAGGTGATGGGGCGCCAGCTCCGAGCTCCAGATGTAATTGCCGTTCCTAAATCTCTGCATTTCAAAACTTCCATCGACCCTTTATGGTCCAAAGTTCAAATGTACTGTTATAATTTATCCATTTTGATTGTTTTCAGATTTTCCTATTAAAAAATCCTTCTCTATATCTCTTCATGGACTGAAGTTTCTCTTGAATATATATCCAGATGTGGAATTTTGGGATCATGTGGTATACACAATTGCTGTCAAACTTTGTAGGAATTTGCATTCCTGTCAGCTATGACAGCTACCCTTCCCCCACATCCTTTCCAAAATTTGAGTTTGTCATGTTTTTTGAATTTTGTTAATTGGCTGATATTTTAACTTTTCATGGTGGAAATTTTCAAGTTTTACACAATAGTAGGGAGAATAGTATAATGAAGTTCTGTTCCTGTCATTCATCTACAATAATTATTACCTCCTTTCTACTTTGGTTTTCTTTATAGTCTACCACCTATTGTTTTTAATCAAATTCCAGATATCATACTGTTTCATCTATAAATATTTTAGCATATATTTCTAAAAGATAAGGATTGCCCCTTTTAAACATAACCACAATACATCATCAAACACCTCCAAATGGTATCAATGATCCCTTAATTTTATCAAATATTTAAGCCGGTCACATTTCTCCAATTACCCTGTTTATTTTTTCTTTTTATATTTGTTTGCATTAGGGTTTGAAAAGGTCTATACATGTGATCGGTCAATATTTCTTAAGTGTCTTTTAAGCTATCCCCCCCCCCCATCTCTCTCTCTCTCTCTCTCTCTCTCTCTCTCATTTTAACATCTTGACATTCATTTGTGAAAAAAAATCAGGTTGGTTTTCCTGTTATCCTCCAGTTTTACCTTTGCTGATTTCCTTCCTGTGGTGTCATTTCATGTGTTCCTGAGTCCCTGTATCTCCTATAAACTGATAGTGAGATCAAGAACAAGGATTGGCAAACTACAGTCCCTGGGCCAAATCTAGCCCCCATCCTCTTTGAAAATAGGATTTATTGGGACACAGCCATGCTTATTTTTTTAAACTGTTTAACATGTTTAACTGTTGTCTGTGGCCCTTTTTGTGTTACAGCATCAGGGCTGAGTAGTTGCAACAGAGACTGTGTAGCCTGCGGAGTTCGAAATATTTATTAACTGGCTGTTAGTGAGAAAGTTTGTCAACCACTGATCTAAAAGGCTCAATCAGATTCCTGCTTGGTTTGGGGGCCATGATTTTTTCGTAGGAGGTGGTGTTTAATTCCAGCAAGAAGCTCATTATGTCTAGTTGTTTCTCTTTTTGTAATATTATCAGTTTGCTCAGCTAATTCATAAGGAATTTCAAAATGACAATATTCCAAGTCAATCCTTCTTTCTTCTTTATTTCATTTGTTGGAATGCTCGTGTAAAGAGCAGCTTTTCTCATCTACTACTTGGTTGCTTGAAGTACAGGTTTTACAGGAAAGAGAATAAATGCTTAGTTGTTTTCTTTCTTTACCAGTTTTCAAAATAATGTATGGATTTCCTAATATCTTCCAAACATGATCACCAAGGTTTTTTGTTTATTTTTAAAATATCATTTTGAATTCATAGATTTAAATATATTTGATGTTTTTCAACTCATTACAGTTATTTTCTTTACTGGTGCTCAGAGTGTCCTGACTTTGACCAATGAATCTTTAAAGGGTGGTCTCTTGAGTCCCTTTGCCGTGACTCTAACTTCCTTCATTTGTGGCATTAAAAGATAGTCTAAGTACGTGTTGTATGTCTTTGGCCCCAAAGCTGCACTGGAAGGTTGCAGCTGCACCCCAGGGAACTCAGAACCCACATTCAAATAGCTCTTCGTCTTTTTGAGGAGTTCCGGATCCTTCAAGTGGGAAATAGTACTTAAAGACCACAGTCTGGGCAGTAAGGCGCTCACTGATCGTTGTTCTTGGATCTGAGAACAGTAGGTGGGGCTAATGTGGTGTATTTGTTCGTTTTCAGATCAGCTGCATTAAAAAAAAAATCATTCTGAAACTTCTGATTCAAATCCAGAATTATAAGGTTTTTACTTAACTTGTCTCATCTTTCATTCGTATCTCCTTTCTCTCACATCCAAAGTGCTGGTTCTCAGGGCTACCAATGTAATAACTCATTTGCTCTATCCCATACTACCTATCCAACAGTTTCAGAATAAGAATCCCAATACCGCCTCTAATAATATGATGACTAAAAACAGGCCACCCTTTAAAAAAAATCAAAGTTAAAAATTCTGAAAATGAAAGTAAAAAGGAATTCAGTAGGAAGGATCTGTGCTAACCCCATGTGACTGTATGGCAGTTTGCATTACTGCTGGAATTTTTAATGCCGTATTTTGCTGGGCAGGATTTTGTTCTCCAGTGGATAAGTCCTTAAAAATCATAGTTCTTATTCTCTGGGAGCTTACACATGTCTACAGAGTGAAGCAGTACGAGGTTATGGCAGTGTAGATGCGGGGAATGGTTGTGGGGATGGTAACCCAAGTATGCTGGTGAGCTCCAGGTTTCAGTTTCCCTCCCTAACATGTGAGGATAAAGGAAGCAAGGAGAAATGTGCAAGAGGCGATCTTGGGCAGGTCAAGGCATCTTTCTGATGGCTCCCTTCTTTATCAAACAAAAAGGGTGCAGGGATTGAACTCTGCTGTAGCCACAGCAGCTTTCTTTCTGTTCTCCAAGGACACCTGCCTTAGGGCCTTGCACTTGTAGTTCCCAGTACCTGAAACACTCTTGCTCCAGTTCTTCCATGACTGGTTCCTTGTCATGTTTCACGTCTCAGCTTTAATGGCATCTCCTCAGAGAGAGCCTCTCTGACCCCATAATCTCAAATAGTTACCCCGCCCCCATTGCTTTATCATATCAGCCTATTTCTTTTTTTTTTTTTTTATGGTACTGTTACCTATCTAATCTATTTATTTATTTATGTCATCTCCTCTCTCTCCAGAATGCAAATTCAGTAAGAGGAGGGTCTTTGACTTTCTTGTTTACTGATGTGTTTCTAGCACCTAAGATGGGCCTGGCGCTTCATAGTCACTGAATAACAGTGCCTGCTGGATGAATGGATGCCTGCTAAATGAATGGATGAACTACATAATCTCCAGAGTCCTTTTTAGCTTGAAGTCGGAGAAGATACACTCAATACTGTGAGTGCAGACTCACATACAGGCATGACTGCACCACTTCCCAGATGTGGAAACTGGCAGTGAGTGTCTCAGAGAGGGAGGTGGTGGGGTCCAGTAGCACTGTCAAAAAGCAGGAGATTCGGGTTCTGATCCTCACACCTTTCTACTCTGTCCACGCTCCTTCTTAGAGCTGTGTGAGCTGGACGAGTCATTTCACCCTTCCTAGGACAGTTTCTCCATCTGAAAGAGAGACATACTAATAAGTGCGGTCTAGGGTTACTCTGAGCTAACGAAGCTTTGTGAACTGAACAGGACTAAGCACTTTGCACAATGTGTTGCCTTTTCTTTACCCCCAGGTCATCTCTAGGTTTTGGGGTAGGGATGAGCAGGAAAGCCAGAGGACCAGGGCGTGGAGGAGGGGAGAGCCAGCTGGTTACCTTGGTTTGTTTACTTACCTGAGTCCCTGGCCTACCTCTAGCCCAGCTACTCTCACCTGCTCAGGTAAAGAGGTAGGGGGAGCCTGGCTCAGCCAATGAACTGCAATCATTCTCTTAAAGGCACCCAGCTGCTGGCAGGAAAAACAGCCATGCGATCTGGAGAGCTCCCTGGTGGATGCCAGGCGGCAGCTGTGCAAGCTGAGTTCACTAAGCCCTCCATGGTCACGCCGTGACCCCAGGACTGGTCACTCCAGGTCTTGAAGGGGGCTTTCTTCAGAGAGGCCTCCTTCACTTTGCGCAAAGCTGGCTTTCTAGGAGGCTTCCAGGCCTCGCTGCCCTGGCAGATACCCAGGAAGGAAAAACAGCGTGGCCTTGGCAGCTGCCCACCAGGAAGGAGCCCACAGGTGCCAGGGAGAAGACATTTCCTTGGCCTGACCCCCTTCCAGAAGCCCCGGTAAGTCTCAGTGCTCTGGCTCCTTGAACCTGAGCACAGAAGGGTGTGGTGGGCAGATGACTGTCCTGAGGGGCAGAAACCTTGGGTGATGGTTCGCACCCTGCTGTGTGACCTTGAGCGAGTCACTTCAGCTCTCTGAGCCTCATGTTCCCCATCTGGGAAAATAAGGAGCTTGAACTTCTATGTCAGCTTTCCCTTTTATTTGTTTCCCCTGTCACACCCCCTTGTTTTGAAAGATTTTTGTCTGCCAAGCTATACCTGTTATGTAATAAGTCATTAATTGTTTTTTTCCCCTTGTATGTTAATCGGGCCCCATGATAGCCAGTCAGTGATTTCTGGTCAGCCGGAATGAACTGTGGTAATATTACTGAGCTGATGTAACCAAAAGCAAAGAAATGTGGTGTTTTAGTCTATCTGTGAGATCTTATCTAGAGTCAATATTTAATTTTCATTTGGCCTTTGGAAATACAAGAAATAGGGTACTTGTGGGTAATTGCCAGAGAATGGGGACCCTAGGTGGGACCCCCCTAGATCTAGCTTGCATGGTTTATGAGGGCACCAAAGAAAAATACTTCCTTCACCCCCAGGCCCAGCTTTGGGCTCTGCAACGCTGCCTCACACATGGGATGTGTTCTTGAAAGCGGGAGCCTCTGGCCTGAAAACTTCCTAAGTGGAGCTGGACTGCTCCCAGGAGTCTCTGCACTGGGTTCTTCCCACCTCTGACTGATGCTGGGGAGCCTGGGTGGGGAATCTGTGGTCTCCCTCAGGTCCCTGTTGGGGGAGGGGGCGGCCAAGGGGTGAGGTGATGGACCAGGAAGGCGTGAGCGCAGGGCCTGGAGGCCAGGGGTACACACCTTGCCACAGCTTGCAGCTGGGAATCAGGAGACAGGGCTCCTCTGCATCCACTAGCTCTGTGACCTTGGGCAAGTTGCCTAATTTTTTTGAACCTCAGTTTTCCCCGCTGTGAAAGGGGGATTGTAATCTTGGCAGTGCTTGCCTACCCAAATTATTCTTGGGGCCAAATAAAATAGTGTATTTCATGGAAGCTTAGAGTCCATGGGTTTTAAGATGCACCCCAAATTCAAAGTTAAAAAACCCCACAAACATGCATTTTAGAATCAATGAAATAGAGTAATGGATATTTTATAACTCCATGATAAAGAGTTGTTCAAATTACGATGGAATCACGGCTGCTTGTCGTTTAAGTTCCTTTGTTTTTTAAAGATACCGTATGTTGGGACTCTTTGAAATGTAGACCTGTATAAACAAAAAGCAGGCAGGAACAGCTCACTGAGTAACAGTTTTCTAATGATTCCCGGAACTGAAACTCAGGCCTGGAACGTGGCCCTAATGCGTGAGGCAGTGTAACATGTGGTTAAATTGTCCACTCTGGAGTCAGACGACCTTGGGTTCGAATACAGACTATAAGACCAGCTGGTGGCCTTGGGTATAAATCACTTTTCTATGCCTCAGTTTCTTTTAAATTTTACAGTGGGGTTTGTGGTGGGGGGGATGTCAAAAGTGCTGGCAAAGGTGTAGCCCTTGTTGTTAAGTTGGGGTTCGGATAGGAGCTCAAAACCCACATATGTTCCACTATAGAATCTCAGATCTGGAGGGCTCCTGACCCTTGGGGACTGAGTGGACTGGATAAATTGATTTAGAGCAAGATGCTTAGGTCAGTTTCCCGATCTGTAGAATGGGGCCCTTCACACCCCTACCATCATTTGGGACAGCAGGGGGCTCCAGGGAGATGCTGGATGAGCAGATGCTTTGGAACCAGTGTAGCCCCTCAGGTGCACAAGGCTGTTGCTGCCGTTTGCTTCTAGGGACCTGTCAAGGTACTGAGCACCTTTTATTTAGTTATTTGAGCTTCTTCCCCCTGTTCTCAAGCTCTCCTGCGGCTCCATGCTGAGCAAATCAATCTTAGGGAATGCTGGTTCCCAGGACTGTGTCAGTGAGCCCCCTCCCCACCTAGGAGATGGAACGAGAGCTAGAGCAGAAGTTTGCCAGGAACAGGAAAGGCAGCCACTCTTGCCTAGGGCTTTGGGCAGATGGTGCCTGTGAGCATGTGCACAGGAGCTAATAAAATTGACATTGAAGGTTCTAAGGCTGTGAAGGCCCCTAAGAGGCTACGTTAGCCAGCCTGATGCTCTGGGGTAGGCCTCTCTTCAAACCAGCACCCCAGGGAAGCCTCCTAAACATCCTCCCTTGGTTACCAGCCTTGGCATCTCGAAAGCTCCCAAGGGTGTGTGCAGGGCGTGTGCAAGAGCACTTTGAGGACCTTGGGTGTCTGAGTTAGAGTTCTAGTGCACGGAGCACCCAAACTTTGGAGAAAAATAAGTTCAATGTGGATGGAGTGGGGTGCCATGGGGGGTCGATGGTTCCTCCAACCACCATGAAACTTAGAGGGACTTTGGCAGAAGAACTACACTTATTGGGCACCTCTATCAGCTAATGATTGTGCTGGGTGTTTAAATTCATTACTCATCTAATCTTCACAGTAGCTCATTATATAGTTCCGTTTTACAGATTGGAGCTCTGAGGCTTAGAGAGCAATCTTGAATAAGATTGCTCAGCTAACGGGTGGCAGAACTGGTATTCAGGACCTAGGAGCCTGGGGTCCCCCAAGAAGCCTGGCTGGGATTAGGGCTAAGGAATTCAGTTCTGTCCCACTAGACTGAACCTGTCAGCCTGGCCTATTGGCTTCTGCTCCACTTCCTAGAGTCCCTTTGCTCCTGCTCCAGTTTCCTGTCTCATTTTCCTCGGGCTCTGAGAGTGCCCATTGGAGCGCAGGGCCCCTGGGGAGCCTAGGTCCTACATACCCTCTTTTGGCAGGCTTCAACAAACTCCCCAACCCCCTCTGTTCTGGAATAGAAGTCCTGGGACAGGTAACCTTACTAAAGCCATGGACTTCTCTAGCAATCTGGTGAATACTATGGACCCCTTCTCAGAATGTCTTTAAGTGCATGAAATAAAATACATAGGACTATAAAGGAAACCAATCATATTGAAATACAGTTTTCAAGGTATTTAATTTTTTTTATGATAGCCTAATATGTACTTGCTTATTAATACATTAAAAAGAGATCTGATCTACAGCCATGCCACCCTGAATGTGCCCGATCTCATCTAATTTTGGAAGCTCAGCCGGGTCGGGCCTGGTTAGTATTTGGATGAGAGACCACCTAGGAAGACCAGGTGCTGTAGGCATTAAAAAAAAAAAAAAAGTAGAGAGAGCTCTGGCAGAAGATATAATAACTTGTAATTTTAAAGTAATGAGCATAAATGATATTTTGAGAGATCTACAATGACTATAATATGATATGAAAATATCTGTGATTTCTTTTGGTGACAGTCACAGGAACTGTCAATATTACTATGGTAATTGGCTATAATCATAATGGAACATGGCATTTAACTTGAGTTAGAGGGTAGTGAAAATAAAGATGGAATTTTTTTCCATCCAAGTTCCTGAATCCTATCTGTGGACACAGCCTGAGTCCCCTGCTCTAGGATTTGCACAGCAGTTGGCCAGTCCAGGGCTTTGCAAACTGTGGCCCATGGAACCCCTGGGATTCTGGAAGTGTCATGAAGGCTGCCACATGGCAGGGCAAGCGTGACAACTGTCCAAACAGATACCTCTGCAATCTGATACCTCTGCCTCAGCCTGAGCAGGTTCTTTTCTATTTGAGTTCGTTGTTTTGGTTCATATAAGATTCCTTTGTCAAAAGGGGATCACTCATTTGCATCTGCCTGTCAAAAACTTTCACTTGGCCCCACCCACCTCTTCATGTGACCATTTGGTGGCAGAGTTGCGACCGTGGGGCCTGGGGTGAGCAGTAGGATGTGAACTTCCCACTACCTCTGCCTGCCAGCCATTCAGGGAAGCAGTCTTCTATGGCATTCAAGGTCCTAGTTCTGCCACTACCTTGAGTTTCTCATCTGCTCAACAGAGACAATAATACACGGGTGTTGAGAGGACCAAATAAGAGAAAGTTGTAAGAAGTAGTAAGAACCGTTGAAGGGATTTTAATGTAACTGTCTCTAGGCCTGAGACCCTTTCTTCCCACACCAAAGAACCAGACAGTCCCCTTATCCCATGACAGTATAATCCCAGTTGCCTAGCACAGTACTGCACTCAGGTTTGCAGTTGAACAGCCAATTGTTCAGTCACCCAATCTGCCAGTTAACCTCCTAAATTTCCCCTCTTTGCTCTTCTTACTGCCATGTCATGTTTCTGGCCTGCATTTCTCCAACACCCCAATCTCTCTTTGTCCAATTCCATGGAGCCCCAAGACTTTGTGACCATAAATTCTGACCATGTCTTTCTTCTGTTTCAAGCCTGTGGTGTCTCCTCACTGCCCACAAAGCCAATTCCAGCCTCCAGAGCATGGCAATCCGGACTCCTGAGGATCTGCCTCCAGCCCACTGCCTCCTCCTCTAGAGAGGCTGCTGTACTTCCTTTGCTAGAGTCCCTGCTGCCTTTCTCCATGAGCTCAGACAATAGTGCAAGCCCTTGGAGCTGTGGGAAATAGAGATGACTTAGGAAACTAGGAGTGCTTTTCTCCCAGAGGTTGATGGAGTGACCACAGGGAAGCTGGATGAGCAGAAGACTCAGAGGAATTCTGTGGATGGGGGCCGGGCACAGATATGGCTCTGCACTCTGTCTGAGCCAGACTGGGGTTGTTTTCAGAGACCAGCCAATAATGTGTGAAGAGAGCTGCGAGGACCTGCACTGTTGGGAAAGGCTATCATTTGGTACATTTACCTGATCCAGAGGCAAGAATCAGATCACCAGGAAGAGAACACAGCTGAGCAATGGGAAATTCATAGAATCCCTGATTCTTAGAATATCAGAGTTAGAAGGGATCATGCAGATCTCTCCTCTAGTCTAACTCCTTTCTGCTTCAGACAGAAAAGTAAAGCCCAGAAAAGGGAGTGACTTGCACAAGATCACATGAGTTTGTTGAGGCATAACTACTAGACTGGAGTCGATGTCTGATTTTCTTCCCAATCTCCGTGGGCTCTGGCCTCTGGACTCCCCACTAGGAGACTGAATAACTGGTCTAAGACTGATTTACCAACAATGGGTTAATGTGTCACCCTGGGCAAGCAGTGATGGCTCTTAGCAAGGGTTATCAACACCTTAACCCTAAGGTCCCCAGCTGAAGGACAGTGACAAGTTACAAGTGTCCTGAGATACAGAGCCCTCAAGTCTCAAGTGGCCAGGTAGAGCCTGAGACAGCCAGAGCCTCTAGCTCTGATGGGACGGTGACCTTCAGGCTTCAAACAGACTCATTTGTTTGACTCAGAATGTATCAAATGTTATCATGTACTGTGATGGGAAGGTTGGGAAGCACTGCTTTAGCCCCAAAACATGAATAATTTTAGGGGTGGCATGGACTCAGGTAGAGAGAGGGAGAGTCTGAAGACACAGGTTCTAGTTCTAGCTATACTAGTTCCTTCTAACTTTGTATTACTAGGGGGAAAATAACATGAGAAAAAATAAGAGGTACTATTTATTGTGCCTCATTTAATCTTTCCAACACTTTTATAAGGTGCTGTTGTCAACTCCACTATACAGAGGAGGATACTGAGTCGGGAAAATTAAGAGACTTCGTGTAGACTTCACAACTAGGAAGTGGTGGATCTAGAATTTGAACCCAAGTCTGTCTTTCTCTGGATTCAGTACTTTTTTTTGAGGGTCAGCTGACACCTTTATTTCTTGAGGGGGTGGGTTCAGGAGCTCTTGTTTTTGCGGGTCACGTGCCGGATGCTGCTGAGGGGGCCGGGCATTCCTGTTGATGGTGGTCCGCACGTAGGAGGTGGCTGGCTTTCTCTGGTGGGATCTCAGCTTCATAACGAACACCACGCCTTTGCCATCAGCCGCCAGCTCCACGCTCACCATCTTGCGGTGAATCGTCCGGTTGTAGCGGAAGGAATTGCAAGCCTTCAGATTATTGGGTTCGGTGCTGTACGTCTGCTTGTTCCTCTTTATCAGGAAACAGGAGCAGTGCCATACGACCATCTATTGCAGATGTGCGGACATGGTGACAGCTCCTCTTGGTGCCACAGCCAGAGACAGAAAGAGCTGGATTCAGGACTCTTAATTACTCTGCCAAATGGACTTGTTTGGGGACTAATGGAAAAGAAAGATTTGGGGTCTTTCAGCCCTATTTCCCTGACATCGGGCTGCTGATTCTCCATCTGCCCCAGACTACGGGGTGGGGGGGGGTCTTCAGCAGGAGGAAAGCAGATAGGGTCCTGAAGATCCCTAAGAAGTAAGGACTACCCCCTCCTCCCCAACCTCTGTCTTTATAGGTGTGAAATTATCAGCAGGACTTGGGGTGGGTAATTTGCATGAAGGGAACCATAATCCTCCGGGAGTAGCACCTCTAGCCCTGGGGGCGGGAAAGGTGGTGATGTATCATTAGTTGCTGTACTACTTTTGAAACCCATAGAAATAAGGCACTTTTTTTTTTTTTTACCATGCGGATCCTCTCTTAAATAATAACTCCTATTTACATATCCAGTGACTGTGCCAAATACTTCACACACACTGGCTCACCTTTCGTCTTCACAGTAGCACTCTCTTGGGTAACTCCTATTGTTATCATCTCCACTTTACTGGAGGAGGATTCTGAAACTCTGAGAGTTCGTGCCACTTGTCCAAGGCCACACAGTTGATAGATAAGAGGTGGAACTGGGGTTTAAGCTCAGGTCTACTTGACACCCAAGCCCATGATGCTCTTGACCATTATATTATAGTGCAATCGGGCAGAGTAGGGAGAAGCGCCATTCTGATGCTGGATTCAAGCCAGGGAGGCAGATGACTCCTTAGTGGGCCTGCATTAAGGAACCGTTGGGCAAGTCTTCTGTGGGTCCAATATCTAGGACTGTTGAAAGGTAATTCACTTTCTGCCTGCAGTTTGAAATTATGAAAGTGAACGTAATTTACAAATGGTGACCCATTTATTCAAGTGGTGTCTATTAAGAACTTAAAGCAAAGGAGGCTCTGATACTTACTTAGAGGCATAAGGCATGGTTCCTGCCCACTGGAAAATATAAGTGTTAGGTGAGCAAGTTTTTTTTTTTTATCTTGAATAATTATGGACTAACTTGTTGAAGACTACCCTCCCACTGAGAATTGTTAGAACAACTGAATGCTAAACAGAATAAATGTGTGCACATGTGTGTATTTGAAGACATTAGAGAATTACCAAAGCAACAAGCAACAAGGACTGAGGGGCCAAGATTCCAGTGATAAGGAGAATGCAGGGAGGTGAGCCCCACAGTCAACTGCTACTCTGCCCTTCAAGGCATCTGCCGTTTCTCAAGAAATGGCTAAGAAACACCTCTGGAGGTCTTATAAAGCCAGGGTATAAAAGTTGGATTTCGGGGTCCATCAAAGGTGAGTGTCCCTAACAAGTACTCCAGGCTTTCAAATGGAACCCCCAAAGGGCTAAACCAGAAGGAATAGAGGTGAATTAGAACTAGATCAGCCCCAACAAAATGAAAGACTAGCATCTAATCAATTCAGTCCCTTTAGGACTTAGGTTTAAATGCCTGCCAGAAGCAAAAGGAAAAATCTCTCTGAAGAAAGATAACACCATTCAGGGCTTCAAATTTTTCTATAATTTTTCATATACAATATCTGGCATTCAATCAAAATTTATCTTACATCTCAGTAGACAGACCAAATGTCTGAAAACCAAGAGAAAAAAATAGACAACAGAAATAGGTTCACAGAAGATCCAGATATTGGCATTATAAGACACAGACCTGAAAACATATGTGATTAATATAGTCAAGAAATTGTATGACCAGATGGAGAATTTCAGCAGAGAACTAAAATCTTTTGAGGAGAACCAAATAAAAATTCTAAGCCTGAAATTAAGAACTCAATAGATGGATATTACAGTATATGTATTAGCACAGCTAAAGAGAAACTTAGTGAACTGAAATACAGGTCAGTAGGAAGTACCCAGATATCAGTCGAAGTGATGTTATGGGACATCCAAGCCTTGGCCTCAAGAAGCCCTGCATTTTCAGCATTCACCCCTATGCAACCCAGCTGCCATGTGAAAAAAATTGAGCCTATTCAGTTGGAGACAGAGAGAGACACAGCCAATAGCCAGCACCAACCACCAGATAGGCGAGGGAGGCATGAATCTGTCTGGGCCAACCAGGAGAAACCACACAGTACTTTGAACAGGAAAGTTTAATATAAAGGATTATTAATTATAATGGTGTTAAAATTACAAAGGACTGATGGAAAAAAGGGGTAAAGAGAATTCTAAGGAAGATAGGAATAACAGATACAAAGAGCAGCCATTATCCCTAGGACTGACATAGAGCCCCTGAGAAAAAGCCTCCCGCAGGATTGAGATCCAGGTCTCACTGGAGAGAGCATGGCTATAGCCCACCAAAGATCAGAGAAGTCGCTGCCTTAACATGCCAAGCCCTTGGACTTGGTAGAACTCATCCTCTGAAAGAGGGAAACATGCCCTCTCAGGTGCCAGGAAGCCATGTATGTGGTGTCTCAAGAGAGACACTTTGTTACAAAATCACTTTAGAGGGATTCCTGGCTCCAGGTGCATGGGAGGAGCCTGATGCTGAGGCCACCCCTCCTCCCCTGGCTTCAGGAGCTGGACATGGGGAGGCCAAAAGGCTAAACAGTACAGGCCATCTTGGGCTATCCATCTGCAATCCATCTCCATGACTACACCCACTTGAGTCACCTTAGATATGACTAGCCAAGCCCAGCCCAAATTGCCCACTCAGTTATAAGCAAACAGATGTAGTTGTTTTTAAGCCTTACGTTTGGGGTAGTTTGTTTACACAAAATATTGTAATGCCAAAGTTGCAAGCAAGCTGGATTGTTTTCCATTTCTCACTCTTGAGCCTTGGTTTGTGTTGTTCGCTCTGCCCAAAGTGACATACTTGGCTCCTTCTGCCTGATGAGTGCATTTTCCTTCAACTACTTAATTCATGTTTTCATGACCTACAGCACATAGATGGAAAAGTATATAAGTCATAAATGTATAAGTTGATACATTTTCATCAAGTGCTTATGCAGTTGACCCTTGAACAACTTAGAGGCACCAACCCCTGCACAGCTGAAAACTGAGTATAACTTGTGACTCCCCCAAAACTTAACTGCAGTCAGCCCTTGCATCTGTGGATTCAACCAACCACAGATTGAAACAGAAATTTTGATCCACAGTTGGGAAACCATGGTTGGGACTGTGAAAATACTGTTTTCCATATGTGGTTGGTTGAATCTGCAGATGAGGAAACTTGCAGATCCACGGGGCCAACTGTACTTATTGAAAAAAAAAAATTCACGTGTAAGTGGACCCACGCAGTTCAAACACGTGTCGATCAAGGGTCAACTGGACAATGTCACCTACAGTCAGATGCCTCCCCCATGTTCCCTTCCAGTCACTAGTCATGTCCCCCAAGGGTAGGCACTCTTCTTATGTCTCGTACCATGATTACTTTTGCCTAATTTTGCACTTTAGGTCAGTGGATCATACAGTATGTTCTATTTTGTGTCCGGCTTCTTTTGCTCAATTCTGTGTTTATGAAATTCATCCACATTGTTATGTGTATCTATAGTTTATTTTCATCACAAGACAGTTTTTGGTTTTGTGAATATGCTACAATGTTATCTATCTTCTATTGATGGATATTCAGGTTGTTTCCAGTTTGGGGCTATTACAGAGTGCTGCTTGTGCATGGTGAACCTATGCATGTATGCATTTCTGTTGGTTATTCTAAGGAGAATTACTGGGTTATTAGTAGTAGAGTTACTATGGAGCACTCTCATAGTTTGTTAAAACTTTTAAAAAATCAAAATATAAAATGACATGCACAGATTCACAACCATCTTGTGAAAGGAGAAAAAAATAAAACACCTATTCATGGAACAAAAAATATTAGAAGAGAAAAATAAAACAAAATGATGACATGGTTTTATGAATAAAGGAAATATTTATTTTTCCTCTTGACATTCTGTCTTTCCCAATAATTGTGTAATGACCATGTTTTATCAAAAGAAACATTTAATCTTATTCATTTCCAAAGTCTTGGTCAAATGCCAGCTTCTTCCAAGTGGCCTTGCCATAGCCAGCCAATGTCTTGCTTCGTTGGTATACTCTCTAGAGCAAGACCACATTGCGGCAGTTAGATAGTACCTTACCCTGAGAAGGTGCCCTCAAAACAACTGATCCTTTCCCTACAGTCATAGGAATTTCAGTAGCAGCTCCCATTTCTCAAAAGAGCACTCCGCCTTGCCAGTGGGAGAGGCAGGAATATGAACCCAGATTACTGTCTCCATTTTCAACTTGAAAACACCTGATGCTGAAAGAGGCTAAGCAATAGGTCCATTGTCACTCAGCAAATCGTTGGTAGATGCATTCTAAAGAGCTCATTCAAGGAAGAGGAATCTGCAAGCATCTTTTGAACAGAGCAAAGAGTTGGGGTGGAGATTAAGAAACAAGCAAAAAACACAAAAACAAAAACAAAAAGCCTCAGCTTGCGTTGCCGTCTGTGTAACTTTTGAGCAAGTTAATTTACCTCTCTGAATTTCAGTCCCCTCTCTGTCACTTTGAAAGGATGAGAATAGACGGATTTTCGGGATGGTAGTAGGATTCCACTCTGATCAGGTGGTGGTGGCTGCCTAGAGTGAGTGCTGTGTTGAGAATGACTCCGAAGACAGGTCGGATTAGTGGAGAAGAGTGCGATAATTGTTAATCATTTCTGTCATGAGCAGAGGATTTTAAAGTGGTATTACATTTATTAGATATTTATTTGTCTTTCCTGGACAGATTGCTCTTCAAGATCCTTTCCTGCCCTCTGTTCAGAGTTCCCAGGTATGATCTAGTCATGTGTCTAGTGGGCATAATATTCATTTCACACGCAAGTCTCTTAATTCCAAAGGGGAAGGAATTTTAATTATCCTCTAAAACTATAGACCGTCTCCAGCAATGTATGGAATCTATATTTAAATAATCTGTAAGACTCTCAGAGATCCTTAGAGATGAAAATGTCTAAATATGAAGTGTTAATTACATCACAATCATTCTTTTGAGATAAACTATATTATTACAGTCGGCATACTTTGACAGCTTTTCCTGGCTGCCTCTTGCCCTCCCGTCAGGTAGAAGTTGGTCCTGGGTGGTTGTACTGTGCAGTGCAGTTAGTATACAGATGAAGAAGGTGAATGACCCAGGTATAATCCTACAATCCCAAACCACTCTCAGTCCCCAGGCTTGTCTCATTCATGAGCTGTCTGGACTCAACCTGGAATGTTATGTGGCTCGGGACTTCTATAGAGGAAGGTTGATCTGTGTCTTACCTTTGAAAAAATATCTTTCAGCCATCAGAAAGTGGTAGGGTTGCTATTTGAACAATTTAAGTAACACATAAATTATATGTTTGTGGCTAATGAAGGGAGCCATGAATAGGATGACAGGTAAGTACATCACGTTGGTCTAGCAGAATAGCCAGGCCATCAGTAACACAGGCTTTGGCATCAGACTGCCGTGGGTTTGAACTTGGCGCTCACATTTATAAATGAGTTTGCACCAGTTACTTAACTTCTGTTTTCTCATCTGAAGAATGGGTTTAATAATTGTACCTACTTCAAAGGCTTATTGTCTGTGATAACTCATGAAAAGCACAAGTGCCTGGCATCGATTAAGCTTGCCCTATATTGGAAATATGCTGTGAATAGTATGTTAAAATTATTAGCAGTGATTTCTAATTATGTATAAAACCTCAAAAATATGAATTCAACTTATGTTAGTTAATTTTGTGGATATCAAGATGGACTGGAAAAAGGGTAAAGAGTTTATTGTTTTAATAAGTAACAAAATGCTCCCTTACAAAAACATTAGGCACTACAGATTGGTAAGAAGAACAAAACCAGTTTTCAGACAGAGCCCCTGTTAAACTTTTGGTGCATATCCTAATGCCAATAATATACATATATTAGAACAGAAATGGACATTTGACAAAAATAGGATTATATTGAACGGGCTGTTTTGTAACCAGTTGTTTTTCAGTGAATACAGGCAAACATGTTAGTTTTTTGTTGTTCTTTTTTTTAATTGAATAAAAGATACTTAATATAAAATTTAGCATTTTTAATTACACAGTTATTTAGTGTCAAGTGTACTCACATTTGTAAGCAGATCTCAAGAGCATTTTATCTTGCAAAGCCGAAGCTCTACACTTACAAAATGCTCCCCCTTTTCCCTTCCCCCAGCCGCTGGCAACCACCATTCTGCTTTCTGTCTCTGTGAATTTTACTACTTTTGATACCTTATTTAAGTGATCATATAGTATCTGTTTTTGTGACCAACATTTCACTTAACATATGTTCTCAAGGTTTATCAGTGTTGTAGCATGTGGCAGAATTCTCTTCCTTTTTAAGGCTGTATAATATTCTGTTGTATGTATATACCACTTTGGTTTATCCATTCATCCATTGATGGACTTTTGGGTTGTTTCCACCTCTCGGCCATTGCGATTAATGCTGCTATACGCATGGGTGTGCCAATATCTCTTCAATACCCTGCTTTCAATTCCTTTGGATGTATACCCAAAAATAAATTGCTGGATCATATGGTAGTTCTAACTTTTTGAGAAAGTTGCACACTGCTTTCCATTGTAGTTTTGCGTTTCTACTGACAGTGCACAAGGGTTCCAATTTCTCCACTTTTCACCACACTTATTTTCTTTGTCCTGTCTGTCTGTCTGTCTCTTTTTTTCTTTTTGATGGTATCATCCTAATGGGTGTATGGTGAACAAAAGTATTGTTTTAACATAATTCTAGAGGGAATGTTTAAAATTTTCAAAAGAACAAACTTCTTTGATACCAGGAAGATGGAATCTTTCTTTTTATATATAAATCACTAACATACCGTTCTGAATCTTATCAAATTTAATCTCACTAAGCATAGTCTGCTTTGTGGATTAGCCTCCTCCACCTCCATCACTCCGAATTTTAGGGTGTTTGCTTCTCAAAGGACAATGGTTAGTTTTGTGACACTACACCAGGTCAGCCCTTGGTACTTGCTTTCTCCTTCTCAAAAACCAAGCCACCTCCAAATAGCTCTTTTTGATCTCCTCCTCCCCTGATTTCCCACTCCTGCCCTCTCCTCTTGAATGAGCTGTTCATTGTTCCAGCTTTCCAGCCTGGCTCCAACCCCCTTCTCCTCAGTTTTCCCCCTCAAGGACCCTGAAATTCTGCTCAGGCAGGTGTGTGTGTGTGTGTGTGTGTGTGTGTGTGTGTACGTGTGTACGTGTATCCACGTATGTGCGTGGGTGGAGGGCGGGGTAGGATGCTATAGCTGCTGCCATTCCCTTAGCAGTTTTGGTTCCCACATGTGCATCTCACCCCACTGTATATCACCCTTTCGTAGAGATACATTCTTTCCCCCACTGCCTGACCCCTACACACCAACCAAGGTCTAATCTGGACCCCCTGAAGAAACAGCAGGCTGTTATAATGCCCACAGAAACACTGAGAAACTACGCTGGCTCCGATGTGCTGCCTCTGAGGGCTCTTTTGAGCCCTTTAGATTATACCTTATTTTTGCTCTAAATACTGACCTAGACACCGACCCTCTCATGAAATAGGACTCTATCCTATCATTTTAAAAAATTGAGCTAAACTTACAATAATATACTGTACGGATTTTCAGTGTATAGCTCAATGAGTTGACAGATGTAAACCCCTATGAATTACAAGATTTTGATACAAAATCAGCTAATTTAGAGAAATTGCAAGTTTCCATAGAACTGATAGAAAGAGTAAGGAGTTTGGAGTCAAGAGATCTGGTTACCTAGTCAGGCCTCTGCCATTATCCAGCTGTGTGACTTTGGGCAGATGCCTTGCCCTCTCTGGGCCTTGGTTTCTGATCTGTGCGATGAGAGAAGGCTGATTGAGGGGCCTTCTCCAGACTTAAGTCTACATGACATGACAGGTATTGAACAAAGGTCACACAAGACTGAAATTATGCAGCACTACTGTGTCCTGCTGATATTTGAAAAGTGAATCCACCTGACCTGGATCTTTCTAATCAAATTCATGAAAAGAAACTGAAGAAGTAATCAGTAATTATAACAATAAAGATGGCAAAAGTCAGCCAAACCAAGCCCTGCATTCTATAGGAATGTACTAAATGCTTACAAATAAAGCCTTTCAAATTTGTTTGCTCTGGTACTGAGCTTCTGAAAGGATTAGCTTCAATTTCATAACAAGTGTCAAAAACACACTATTTGCCAAATAGGATGAGTTTAGCTATTTTGCTATTTGGATGCTAACATGCCTTGCTAAAAGAGGAAAGGGCTTCTCCAACAAAATAAGATGAATCTCTCACATTTATATAGCATTTTTCACTTTTCAAACCTTCTTGTCCATTCTCATTTAATCGGTACATCGGTCTATGGCAGGAAGCAGGATAGGGATTATGTGCTCTCCTTTTTTTCAGGTGAAATCTGAGCTCTGGAAAGAGGAAGTGAATGTTCTCACAGTTACCAGTGAGTCCACCCCTCTGAATTACCTGTGTCTTTGGGCTGGACCCCATCACCATCTCTTTTGAAAACAAACCAGCCCAGAGAACAGAATCCAAGAAGATCTACAATCGATAATAAAAGCACGAACATTCGCAGGTGGCAGTTAGCAGTAACAGATGTTTATTGCTTTCTCACTAAGTGTGAACACTTGTAATTCTCCCAACAGCCCAACAAGGGTTCCTCATCTTTTACAGAAGAGGCAGTGGAGACACAGAGAGGGTGTGTGGCTTGCCCAAGCTCACACAGCAAGTAGGTTACAGAGGTGGGATTTCACTTAGGCCGCTTGGCTTGGAGCCCAGGCCCTTTGGCCTATGCTGCTATGCTGTACTGCCTCATGTTTCATCACGCTGCTGATTAGAGAACTTTCTAAACAAAGCTATTCATTGGTGAGGTGGGCAGGCTGAGAAGCAGTGAAGCCCTACCAAGAACTTCAGGTGGATCCGGCTGAGCAATGTGTAGAGGGCAGTCAGGCTTAAGGCAGAGGGCAGGCCAAGTGTCCTGAAAGGCCCCTTCTATCCAGCGATTATAGGATTTGATGAAACCTCTCAAAGACTCCAGTCTTTCAGGTCAAGAAAGTGACAAATCCTCCTGGTCCTTGGGCTTCCAGATTGAATTTCCTCTCCCAGCCCGCCCTGCCTGCCAGCCATCCTCTCCTCACAGGCACTGGGATCAGTGAGCTGGGAGAACAGAATAGGTGGCGGTGCATGGATCATCCTGGAAATCTGACAGCATGGTCGCCAGCCCAGGGCCCAGGGAACAGTAACAACAGAACACTAAATTACAGGGTGTCTGCTGCCCGATTAAATCAGCACACTGTGTGCAGTGCTATGGAGATGCAGCACACCAGGCTCACTCCTGGGCCTGAGGCCCAGATGTTAGTCACAGAACTCTAGTTAGAGCTTCAAGGGCTCTCAGCAACACCTCATCCAACCACTTCATTTCACACATGGAGATATGGAGGCCCAGAGAGGGAGAACAACTTGCCAGAGGCCACACAGCACTCATTCAACAAAATATTAAGTACCTACCCTACCAAGCACTCTTCTTAGTACTGGGGATACTAAAGAGTGAACAAAATAGCCACAAACTCCAGTCTCATGGAATTTACATATTAGTGGTAGAAATGGACAAAAAGCAAATACACACATAAAATCAGAGATTGTGATCTGTGTTATGAGGAACATGGAGTACATCGGCCAAGTTGGTAAAGGGAGGTCTCTCTGAGAAGGGACCATTAAGCTGAGGTCTGAAGGATGAGAAGTGTGTGGAGTTTTTGTGTGTGCATGTCGGGGGTGGGGAGGTGTTCTAGGCAGAGGGAACTCTGTGCTCTAGAGCCCCCGGGTTAGGATGAGCTCCACGTATTTGAGGAGCTGTCACACGGAGAGGGGCAGGGCGGTCAGAGGTGGATGGAATCTGGAGCACAAAGCTCCTCGTGGGCCCCCTCAGGGGGAGGCCTGGAGATTGTTCTTGTTGCATATGAAGTTATTGGAGGGGTTTTTGTAGGAGAGTAGCAGGCATGCTGCAACATTTTCTGCTTTTTCCAGCTGAGGGGTTCCCTGGGAGCCCAGTCACCCTGGAGGCTTGCAGAAAACACACCCGGAGGTTCTACCCACACAAAATGAGTGGGGCTAGTCTTCGTTTTTATCTAGTGATCGCTATCCACTTTACCACATTAGGTGATTAGGCCATTCAGGTAATTTTAAGTTCTTTTTCCCAATCATATGTCATGGATATAGATACCCAAATGCTGTGGGACCCTGTGGGAAATGGCAATTCTCTCTGATCCAGTGCTGTGTCTGGGACAGGCAGTCAGGCAACCTCATCAGCTTGCTACAGCCTTCCTCCACCAGCACTCCTCCTCTTTGCTGTAGAGGTATGAAATGTTAGAAACTGCTGTCAAGACTGCTGGGATGGGAAGAAACTTCCAGACCATCCAGATTTTTTTTTTTTTTAATGGGAAAACTGAAGTCCAGAGAAGAAAAAGGACTTTTCTAGGTCCCATAGGCAGTAACAACAGAGCTGGCGCTGGAAGGCAGACCTCTTCCTAAATCCCACTGTCTGATACTGCCTCAGCAGAAAGAGAGGCATTTTGACAAACCTGAGTCAGCATTTTTTGGGGGGGGGGTTTCCGTTGGAATACCAGACCTAGATTTGCCCTGTGTCACACGAGTTTGGGGAATGTGCATCACTATCTTCTCAGAGATTCATGAACATCAAGGGCCCAGACACTTCCTACAGCAAAACATTTAACTTTGCTTAACCCAAATCATTTCATTTATCCCAAATGATTTGATGACAGAATTCATCTTGGTGATCTATCTCTTCACATTCTGGGGAATATTCCTTGGGAAGTGACACCTTAAGCAAAATATCCCCTGTTCATAGCCCCTGCCGCTATCATTATTATTCTTGCTATTTTTATCATTGAGAGCAGGGGTCATAGTTTATACTTCGGCTCATATGATTGTACTTCTCCCTAGGTGCCTTGCATGGTGCCTTGTCCTAAGGGATGCTGACATGAATCAATTACTCAAGCAACAAACACTGGCAGTGCGTGTTGACTCTGTACCTCCTGAGTCATGTGGCCTCATCTGAGATAAAGGGCAGTTCATTTCTTTCTTCCTCCACCAAGGAAAAGGCCTTGTCAGGGAAACTCAAAAATATCCCTGAAGGGCATCAAATGCTAAAGTAATCTGCCCTACATACTCCCTCTTAATTTGTTAAAACTCCTAAGGTCCAATTTAAAGTTCTAATTCAAATGTAGCCATCCTCAGGAAGGCTTCTCTGACTACCTCTTCCCCATCCCTCTGGCCTGTGGCCCTCTCTGCTTCCTGTTTAGTCTCCTGAACTTGACGGTATCATGTGTATAGTGACATAGCATCAGCCCATGTAGGGCTCTAAATAAGGGTAGTTGGCTGGTAGTAACAAACATACTAGTGTGTGCTGGGCCCATCTAATCACAGTTAAAGTCAATTAAAAAAAAATACTGTGTGGGCCAAACAAAACATGCCTGTGGGCTGAAATCAGCCAGAGGGCTGACAGCTCGCAACAGCTAGAGTATTATCTGGAGGGGGAAGGCTTTGCATTGGGAACTTTTAGAAGTCCTAGAGCTGCCACCGACTCGCAGTGTGACTTCAAATAAACACCTGGTTTTGATCCTCAGTTTCCTCACCTGTAGAATAGGGTAGCAGTTGATCCGCTTTCTTTGTGGGATTCGAAAAATATTTCTCTTGACTGTATGCCAATACCTCCCTTATAATAATAGTTAACATTTATTCAGCATTTAGTATTTGTCAGGCAGTTTTAAACACTTTGCATGTATTAACTTGCTTAATCCTCACAATAACCCTAAGACGTAGGTGCTGTTATCATCTCCATTTTACAGATGAGAAGACTGAGGCAGAGAGAGGGGAAAGAATTTGCCAACGTTACAGAGCTGGTGGATAACAGAGCTGGGACTATGAAACCCTTCCACAAATATTGGTTCATTTAATGTACTGAAGGCATAATGAATTTTGTCAGGCAAGTATTTCCCTTTTCACCATTTTATAGATGGAGAAACCAAAGCTCAGAGAGGCAAAGTAACTTGCCTGACATAACACAGCTAGGAAATAGGCAAACCAGAGCCTTCACCTAACTCTTTAAACTCAAACCTTTGCCCTTTCCCTGTGCCATAGGTAAAGGACAGGCAAGTGGTCTGTGAAGAGAACAGTGTGCTGCTGGTATAGGGAGGTTTGTTTCCTGGATCAAAGAACATGTCTTGCCCTTTATTATTTCCACTCCAGTCCTTAAGTCAGGTCCTACCTGTCCTGTGACTAGTTATGGTCATATCTCCCAGAAAATTACCTTCTGCCTTCTTTTTGGCTGCTGGTTTCCACCTGTCTCCAGGAACTTGGATATTTCCTGACTCTGGACTCTTTAAATGTGGTTCCCTGAGTTTGTCTGATTGTGGGGGTTTTGCATTTTCCATGTGTGCTATCTGTATTTCTTGTAGTGTGGTGTAGGGGCCTGGAATGGGATAGGTGAGACCTAGGTTCTGATCTTGATTCCACTGCCCTGGCACCCAGGAGCAAGTCACTGAACCTCTGTGGGGCTCAGTTCTTCAGCTGCCACTGTTTGTCCTGCCTCCGTGAAAGCCCTTTAAGGAGATACAGTGTGATACAAATAAAAGGTGGTCTGCTATGAGGTAAGGCATACCGTAGGTGCTTAATAGATGACCCTGAACTGACTGTGTGGAGGGGATTTGCAATGATGTGGATACAGTGCTTAGAATATAATGTGATGGCGGCAGGGTGTGGCAAGCAAAAAAAGATAACTGCTGGATGTGCAATATGGTCTCAATTATGTAAAATATACATAGAAAAAATACTAGAAGAAGCTACACCATCGTGTTGCCAGTGATCACCTCTGGGTTGTGGGCTTATGTGCGGGTTCTGCTTTGCTAGATGTAAAATTTTTTTGTTTGCTACAATTAGTGCATTTTACCTTTATAGTTTATCATTTAAAAGTATATAATATAATCATATATATTATATACCATAAATACATTTATTATATACACTATATATAATATATACACAGTAGTCACCCCCTCATCCGTGATTTCACTTTCCACAATTTCAGTGACCACAGTTAACCACCGTCCAAAAATATTAAATGGAAAACTCCAGAAATAAACAATTCATAAGTTTTAAACTGCACTTCATTCTGCATAGCATGATGAAATCTCGAGCTGTCCAGCCAGGGACGTGAGTCATCCCTCTGTCTAATACATCCACACTGTATATGCTACTCAGCCATTAGTCGCTTAGTAGCTGCCTCAGTTATCATATCGGTTAACAGAGAGAGAGAGAGAGAGAGCGCGCGCGCACAAATCACATAACTTTTATTACAGTATATTGTTATACTTTTTCTATTTTATTATTAGCTATTGTTAATCTCTTACTGTGCCTAATTTATAAATTAAACTTTATTATGGGTATGTATGGGAAAAACATAGCATATATAGGATTTGGTAGTATCTGCAGTTTTAGGCATCCACTGGGGATCTTGGAGCGTATGCCCATTGGATAAGGGGGACTACTATGTGTGTGTGTGTGTATAATTTAGCACTTTACCCTTGACAGTGTGATCTGGTTACCAAAACATTGATGTGATCAGTAATGATCCTGCATTCATTCATTCAGTCAGTCATTCCCTTGTCCAGAAAATACATGGGGGGGCCTACTGTGTAGAAGACATCACAAATGATTTCTACAAGGGACACTAAGAAGAATAGGGAATAAGCCCTGCCTTCAAGAAGCATATTATAATCTAAATGGAGGATAAGACATAGTGATAAATAACTCTAAATGAAGGTAGAAAGGAAGTAAAAAATATTACTTGATTTAGGGAAATTGCCAGTGGGAGTTAACAGTGGGGAAAATCCATACTAGCTGTGGAGATTAAATAAAATTTTGTGAAGAAGTTGGCATTTTGTACTGAGCCTTGAAGGACAGGTAGAATTCTGGACAAATAGAAATAGAAAGGTATTATTGGCAATAATAAAAGTAATGAAAGGTGATATTTATTTAGCACATACTATGTGCCAGACATTGTGCTATTAAATTACACACAGTATCTCATTTAAGGAGTCCTATGTGGTAAATAGTATCATCATCTCCAATTTACAGAGAAATCGAGCCTTAGATGTTAAATATTTGCCCAAAGCCATGAAATGGGATTCACACTCAGGACCTCACTATGAACAGCTGTGTCACAGTAAGATAAATAACATGAATTGAGGCAGGAAAGCATGATGCCTACAGGGATTAGACAGGGAGCTTCCTGAAGGCAGGAAATATGTGTGTCTTGCTTACCTCCCCACATTCAGGGCTCTGGCGGTCCCCGGCATATTGTCGATGCTTAACAAATATTTGTTGAATGAAACAGTGAGTAGTGGAGTGTAGGGTGTGTGGCTGGGAGTCAGTGGAGCAGGGTGGGGTGTGAATGGGGTAACTTTGAGCAGAGACAGGGCCCAATGAAGTCCATCAGAGGCAGAGAGCTGGTTCAGGGAGTATGGTAGGTGCATGGTAGGGAGGAGAAGGAGTTGTAGGGAAGCCTAGCATGAGACCACTTGAGAAGTGCAGGAACACCAAGGAGGGTAGGTAGCAAGGCCAGAGAAAGAGGCTGCATAGTTAGAATGGAGGACAAAGAGGCTGGAATGTTGCCTGTCTCCAACTCAGAGCAGCGAATGTGTTAAAATGATCAGATTTTCTCCACTGCAAAACCACCCTGCTCCTTTACTCACTACCTTGGGTGGCTTGGGCTGCCTCTAAGCCTACATCCACATCTGTAAAATGGGAATAATTATACTTACAGAGAAGGGTTGCCCTGAGAGTTAACCAGGTATTATGGGAATAGTCAGCACCTTCCCTCACTCCTCACCTTACACGTTAACTATTGCTGTCTACATCTACCTCCCAAGAGGGAGCTAGGCAGAGCCTCCTCCCATGAACTGAAGTACGTTTCTTAGCATATGCCAGAAGACCCAAGAGTCTTCAGGGTTTGGAAAAACATTCCCCAGCTGGCACTGTTTGTTTTGGCCAAGGCCCCCCGCCTTTACTGACCCCACCCACTCCTCCATGTTAGTATAAAGAGGCCTCCAGCCCAGGAACCCCGATATCAGAAGCAGATAAGTGATATAGCCCAAGTTCTCCCAGAAACACAAGGTCCTTTGGAAAATCAAAGAGGAATAAAACTGCACATCCAAGTGTGTTAAATTTTCCTTCCTAAAAAGCACAGATAACTCAAGGAACCACCCCTCACCCTGCTTTTACCTATGCCCCAAAAAGACAGAATAAAGTTTCATGGAATCTGTATCTTTCTTCACACTTATAAGCCAGATGGGCAGGTATTATGCTTCCCATTTTGTGGATGGGAAAATGGAAGCCCTTACTTTCCTTTACGAACTTTGTAATTGTTTGTAATTGACGATAATAACAGCTGGAAGGCCTAGCCTAGTACTTGGCACACAGTAGAAACTCAATAAATATTCATGGAAAGAATACCTATCTCATTGGGTTATTATGAGAATTAAATGAGATACTGAATGTCGAGTATTTCTCATAGAACCTAGCATAGAGTAGCTACTCAATAAATCTACTCTTAACTATTTGGTTACTTTTAGTATTTAGAATTGAACACATCCAGATAGACTACCATGAGTTAGGAATAAACAAATCCTGAATTCAAATCCCAATTCCATCATTTTATGTAGAAAAAGCTACTGGATTTAGGGTCAGGAGACTCAGGTGTGAGACCTGGCTCCGCCATGGGCTAGCTGTATGACCTCAGATAAATTACTTCTCTGACCTTCAGTGTCCTCATCAGCAAAACAAGGAGAAAGTAATCAATATTTTTTTCTAGCTGTAACAGCTTCAGTGTTAGATGCAGTCTCACACAGTTCGCTCATCTTCTTTGGCCCCACTTTCCCCGTATGTAAAACCACGCACAGGTGTTTAGGAGCTCCTATCTGGGGCAGCAGGCCCAGGGTGCGCAGATGCCAGTGCCCCTGCAGCCTCCACATCGCAGGGCCTGGCAGTACTTGTTCTGCTCATACTGACTGCTGAGTGTCATGAACTGGTTACTTGTCCATACAGAGTCCTGGTCCTCTCATGAGTTGTATGGGCCACCTTTATTCTCTACTTCTAATTACAGGAATAGAGAAAGAATGACCAGCAATGACCATTATGTATGCTATTAACAAAATTTAGGGAGAGCCTAGTGTGGATAACCTCCTCAGGAACTATTTATCAATAAATATAATAAGAACGCATTACATAGCAATGTGCAATAGTTTACATTCTGATTTAATGCATATATAATGCAATTATGAAAAATCTTGCTTAAATTCATCGAGATCCCTTTAATCATTTCTTCCCTTGGTACAATGTTTGAAGCACTGGACTCAGTCTCTACAATTTACACAGCTCTTTGACCTACATTGTCTCACTTGACTCCTCACAAAAACTCAGAGGATAGAAACAAGTCAGGAATAATTTACCCCCATTTATCCACAAGTGAAGGAGGGCCAGGGAAGTGTGGAGATCTGGCCACAATAAGAGTCACAAAAACTTGGGATGAGACATCAGATAGCCACGGCCTCTCTCCAGTAGTCCTGGTTACAACAACACTACAGCCAGCTTTGCCCTGTGGGGCAGTTCCAAGAGGCTTTTCAGTAAGCCTTCTCCTCTCTCCAGCAGGTTGTGGGTTCTAATCATTGCCTTGGAGATGGCCAACATTTCCAGGCTGTTATGTCTTGAGCAGGTGGGATCACAGCCAGAGGCCAGGACTTCTGGGTAAAATGTGGGACCACCTGGTGAGTAAGCATGCAGATATCTGGGTCCAGTTCCAGACAGGCCTGATTCCAAATGCTTTGGAATCTCTGCTTCAGGTTTTCCCTCATCATCCAAACTAGCTGATCTAGTCTAACCTATTACTGTAGGTATTGTTGTCTTCATAGATACTAGACTTTTTCTCTTTCTCCACTGGAGAATGTAAATTTATGAGGGAAGGGACTTTGTTAGCCTGGTTTGTTGCCAAACCTGGGTTTCCTAGAACCCAGAAACTCCTGCAGTATGAAGTTAGTATTTATTGAATTGAATGTGCACTAAAGTTTGAAACCACTGTCACACACACGTTCGTTTTACACTAGGGAAACCGAGGCCCACTGAGGAAATGACTGCTGCAGAGTTGATAGGAGGCAGCGCCAGGACCAGGATAAAATCTCAGGTCTCCGGAGTCTCAATCGGGCGTTAACTTCAGCTCCGCCCAAAGCAAATCTTTAGAAAAAACGAAATCCGAGATATTTCCTGGCCATAAATACCCAGTTTCGGGGGCTTGGCTGGGTTAGGGGTTGTTGGTAATTTTGTTTTCACTTCCTAAGCACCCGCCTTCCGGGCTGGCCGTCGAAACCATCAACGGGAAGGGTCCCCGGGCCGGCTGGGAGGAGCCGAGCACAGCCCGCGGAGGTGAGGGCGGCTCGCCCAAGGTCACCCGGGTGGAGCCTGGAGGGACCAGGCCCGCGGGTGCCAGGGAACCAGCGGCTTCCGCCGACTTCGAGGTGGATAGGCACCCCCCACACACCATTATCTTGTAAGTCGAGAGTGACATTAATGGTTCCTTCCCCCGAACTTGGTGCACCCAACAAAGAGCATGAGCAGGCCCCGCCGGCCGCGTGGCCAGCTCCCATGTGCTCCACCTGCGGTCGCTCTCAAGCGCTGGCCCTTTAAGACACCTCCCCCTTTTCACCTCCCCCCCCCCCCATCTCTTCTGCCTCCCTCATTGCCTCCTCTACCGAATTGCATCAGGCACGTGCTCCCCCCGTAGGGTCTGAGCACCCCTCACCCCAGCCTGGGAGGTGCTCCAAAGAATCGGAGACGAGGGGCGGGGCGAGAGGCGGGGCCGCGAGCCCGTGCGCGCGCGCTCCCGTCTCCTTCGCCCGCCTGCCGGTCGCCAAGGGTCGGCCCCAGCGGGCGCGCCCCCGTTGCGCCGTCCCTCCCTCGCCCGCCGCGTCGCGAGGCGCGCGCCCGCCCGCCCGCCGCCTGCCGCGGATCGCGTGGTCGGCTCGGTTCGCCGCGCCTCTCCCCCGTCCGTCCATATTGCTGCAGCCCCCGAGCCGGGAAGCCCGGGCCGCCCCGGCGGCGGGGGGGAGGGAGGGACGGGACGAGAAGCCTGCTAGGCTCGGGGTGGGGGTACCTTGCGAAGAACGGGCGGGGGGGACGCGCGCCAAGGAGGCCTGGACCGCAGAGTAGGGGGCCTTCCTCCCCCCCCCGCCCCGCCAGCGGGCCTCGGATCTACGGAGGCCGCATCCGACCCAGAGGGGGCCGCGCCTAGCGTGAACCCCCGACCCTTCTCCGCAGGGACTGGGGCCCAGCGCCCTGGAAGAAGGCGTTGCGGGCGCTCTGAGAGCCAAGTTCGAGGCGGGGGAGGCCGCCTCGGGCGCACCCGGCTTCTCCGGGGGGGCGGGCGCGCAGATGGCCACTCAGGTGGAGCCGCTGCTGCCGGGGGGCGCCCCGCTCTTGCAGGCCGAAGAGCACGGGGGTCTGGTGAGGAAGAAGCCGCCGCCGCCGAAGGCAAGGGCGAGCCCGGGGCGAACGACGTCGGAGGGGGGGAGCCGGACGGCGGCGCCCGGAGACCTCGGCCGCCCTGCTCCAAGCCACTCAAGGAGGGTACCGGGCAACCGGAGCGCGAGAGTCCGCGGCCTCCGCAGCTGCCCGGCGTCGAGGGCCTGGCCTTCAGCGACGGGGAGGAGGGCGGCGGCGGCGAGCCGGGCGCTGGCGGAGGAGCTGCCGGAGCCGCGGGCGCCGGGCGCCGAGACTTCGTGGAGGCCCCTCCGCCCAAGGTGAACCCGTGGACTAAGAACGCGCTTCCGCCGGTCCTGGCCACCGTGAACGGACAGTCCCCTCCAGGTGGGTCACCCCGCTTGCTCTCCAGGGTCCTGGGGCCTCTTCCGGGGACACAGGCGTCCCCTCCCCAGAGGCCTCCAGGGCCTGGGGGTACGCCGCGGATTGTGGTGATTCTGAATTTTTTTTTTTTAAATTCCTGGCTAATTCGGGTTCCCGTGCTCTCCGCATCGGCACACTCGGAAACCTGCCTCTGCCGGAGTGCTTCGCCTCTGGGAGGCCACGGCCACCGCCTGGGCCGCAGCGGTTAGTGGGCAACGGCGTGGTCCGGGCCTACCTCGCCGGGAGTGGGTGGGCGCTGGTTTCGCTGAAAGGGCTCTCTCCCCCTTCGCGTGTTGGGGTGAGAGACGGTTTCTAGCCTAACCCTTCCTCGGGAAGCCCCCGCCCCCCGCCCCACGCTCTCCTTTTTGGTAGCGTTGCGACCATCCCTGTTGTAAATGTTTAATAGCATATGTCACGGGCAGCAAAGCTCTCGGTGATGAGTTCATACCGATCTCACGGGTTCGGCATTTTAAAGTTAAGTTTGGTTTCGAGTAGATGATATTAGGTGGTCGGATCGCCATTGGCGACGGGTTGGGGGGGTCGGTTACGGAGAGAATGGGGAGAAGAGGAAACCCAACGTGTCATTGAATTCGGTGGTTTCCCTCCCCGATCCTGGGGACCTTCCGCCTTGAGAGGGAGCCGGATGGCGAGTGTGCCGGGAATGCAGTTAAGGGGTTGGCGGAAAATGTGAGGCGAGTGAGGGGGCTTGCGGCGGCTCGAGGGGCGTGTGGCGGCGGGGGAGGGAGTGGCCGGGCTGGGCGGCGGGTGACAGTTGGGCGCCATGCGCTGCGCCGCCGGCCGGCCGGCTGCTCGTGGCCGCTTGGCCTGTACATTCGGCGCCCGCCGCCGCGCTGGGGGTAGAAAGCGGGTGCGGGCCCTCGGCGCGGCCGGGAGTGTGCGTGTGCGCGAGTGTGATCAGTGCGCGGCCCCCCTTCCCGGCATTCCTCCGCAGCCGGGACAACGTGGTTCCTCCCCGCGCGGGGAGCGGCATGTGACTACCGACCCGTGCTCCCGGCGCCCTGTCTCTCCCTCGGCTTTTTGGTCCTTTTGGGCACTGTCCCTTGGGAGGTGGGGATGCAGGAAATCTAGCGGAGCCTTGTCAGCATGGGGAGAGAGGCGGTGCAGAATATGGAGGCTCGTCTGGGCCTCCCTTTGCCGAGAATAGACCGTCGGCTGGGGTTGGGGCGCGCCCTTCTTCCTTTGCCGGCGCGAAGTAGCACAGAAGGTCTGGATTCTTTGGTTTGGGGTCCTTTTGAAGTGGACCAGTGTCATAACCCGCTTGTAGCTAGAATGATGGCCTGTGGCCATAGCCCTAGTGCCTTTTCAGAACTCCTCCCCTTTTGCAGTTGCTGATTGAGGCTGACTGTTTAAACATCAAAATGGGGAAAGTTGAAGCGGGGAGCGTAATACCTTCACATTCGAGGGAGTAGGATCATTCATAGTCGCAGTAAAACCAAAACAGCTAATTCTGAAAATAGCGCGTTGCAATATTTATTTCTTTTAAGGTTGCTTCATTTGGAGGAGGGGACATTTGGGGTTTACTAATAGTACCGTGTTCTCTTCCTTCTGCCCTTCCCCCTTTCCCTTCCAGAGCCCTCTTATGCAAAGGGCAGTGCTGAAACCTCCATTTTCTTGCATACCCCTCCTGATCCACCCACAGAGGGAGGGAAAGAACTTTTAAGACACTCTTTGGGCCTTCCCCCCTCTTTAAACTCAGAGGGGTATAATCATCCCCAGGAGAGAGCTCTCCTCAGAAGTTTAAATGGGGCTACTCAACCTGGCCGCTGCTGCTTAGCCAATGGTGAACCTGCCTTGTGGGTTTTAAATCAGCCATGGTATCAGGTGGTATTGGGTGCCTGAGCTGGTATTTTGTGCAAGTCCAGAGGCCCTTGATAGGGTGCGTCACTGGGATTATTGATCGTGGGAAGAAGACAGTTTGGCATCTCTCACCTTTTCCTTCGAGTGGAGAAGCCAACTTGCTTTAAGTGCCCAAAGCAAAATTCTGAGTCGGGTAAATTTGCTCTGTTCTGGTTTTTCTGGAATCTTAAGGCGAGAAAGTGTCTTGTCTATTTGTTGATTTTGAACCTTTGGAATAGTCTTTGACTATCTGAATTAATCCAACAGCTTCTCTGTTTAAGCCTGTAGTTGGGTTTGGATGCTTTTTGAGGGAGAATTTTGTGATTGGCTTGTCTGTCTGGTAAGGTTAGTTGGTGGCCCTTTTCCAGCCTTGATTAGCTTGGGCAGGTTTAAATGTGACACCAGTGGAGTGGCTGCGTGGTCTTGGGAATTTTTGTGTTCTGTGATACATATGTTTTTGGGAGTCTACAGAAATGAGTGCCTCATAAGCAAGCTAAAAGCTTTCCAAAGCTTGCTGCAAATGACTATTTTTAGCCCTCCTTTTGGCTCAGATGCTAGTGTTTTAGTTCTTTAAGGGACACATGCAGTAACTAGTAATGAAAGATGTTTTTCAATATTCCCCCTTGCTTGCGGGATTCTCTATTCTGGTTTAAGCTTCCACATCTTATATTTGTATTTTCAAATCTTGGGATTTGCATTTTGGCTTTTTGTATTTCCCTTCCCTAGAATATTTTGAAAATGTTTAAAATTTTTTCCTTATCCTAGCCACAGCTCTATGAGAGTATATATCATTTTTTCTTAGTTAAAAGAAGAAATCTTACATAGCAAAGGCTCTGGAGTCAAAACTGCATGGGTTCAAATGCTGGCTCATCACTTGCCGCCAGCTGTGTCTCCTTGGGCAATTTCCCTAACCATTCTGTACCTCAGTTTCCCCACTTGAATACTAGGGATCAAATTATGATTTATCTGCCTCTTGGGGCTGTTGTGAGCATTTACTGTGATATGTGTAAAGCATTTAGCCCAGTGCCTGGCATGTGTTAGCTGTTACACCAAGCCTGGGAGACTGAGATGTTGGGACTTTCCGGTACTCTCTTGTTCTCACCTGTAAATCGAGGGGGTTGGAGAATGTAATACTACTTTTCTTTTCTGCTATTGTTGGTACTGTATCAGTACTCCATGAGGTATATGGGATCATCTCCTTAAAAATAGACTTCTGCTTAACCACAGACATAAAGGGCATGGTATGGATAATCTTAAAGGTCAGTTACCTAAAGTACTGGCTGTTTTTGCTTTGGAATGTGGTATGAGGAATGTTTTTAAAATAAGTTTTAGTTTATTTGCCTTTTATTAAGATTACCTCTTAGGAGGCTGCACATGTGCTCTCAGGGCTGTGGGAAAAAGCCAGCTTAACTGAACTAAAAGTTTGCTGTGGCTAGTGCACTCGTAGTGGGTTGAGACTTGAGTGTATCATCACTATAAAGCTTCCACCCACCCCAGCAGGGGGAATCAGTGGGTTGGTTGTATAGAATCTCAGTTGTGTAGTAAGAAAACTAACCAGTGCTGTAGTCTTTTTCTTGATTTCTCTTTAAAGGAAAGCTGGGGGCAGGGTCTGGGACTTGACTGTTTTTGTTCTGGGCATCACTTTTTTCTGTCCCTTTGAAGTGTAGCTAACTGATGGCACAGAATAAAAAGGGGTTATAATCTCAGCTAACCCATGGCAACCCCAGGGATCCTCTGCCCACTGAACTGGCCTCAAATAAACCTCTACTCTCCTTTCCCCCCCTACTTACGTAGATTTATTAGCTCATTAAGATGGTTTAACTCCTATCACTTATGAACACTTGGTCTAGAAAAAACCAGAACAATCAGTCAGTTCAAATAAAATAATAAGACATAATAAAATCAATAGTTGGATTCGGTTAATGGGTCATTCTGTTCAGTCTATCCATATTTCCAGAGTGATCCAACACCACCAAGTTGACATAAGCAAGAGGAAAATAACCATAACCTTGACAACAATACCAACATTTATTTAATATTTTCAATGATGTAGGTTCTAAACTTCTCTACTCTCCTTCCTGGGGTTGGGCCCTTCCTCAAGTCTGTCCATGTGTGTGTGCCCTTCCCCCGCACTGCCCAGATTGGCCATCAGTCTTAACTATGTGAAGACCTCATAGCCTCAGAGCCGCTTCTGCCCCTGGCTCCTCCTTCCCCGTAAGAAGTGGACTGGACGTGGGAGCGTTCTGCCTTGGAATCATCCAGTCTGCATTTTTGAGTCCTAGTTTTGCTGCTTTTTGGTGCTTTTGCTGCTGCGGTTGGTTGGTTTTTTGTTTGTTTTGGAGGTATAATTGCCATATGATATTATATTAGTTTCAGGTATTCAGCATAATGAGTCTGTATTTGTATATATCCAGCTTTGCATCCAGCTCACTGTACAATCTTGGATAAATTACTCACCCTCTCTCAGCCACTGTTACTCTCAAAACAAAAATGATGATTATCATTTCAGAAGGTCGTAAGAATTTAAGATCAATATTTAGCATAGTGCCTGGCACAGAGCCTCTGTTCATTGCTACCAATTCAGTAATTGCTGTTTTTAAATTTTTGTAATAAATTACCATCATTATTAGGGTCTGTTCTACTTCTCATTCTGCTCATGACCAGCATATGGACACCGTCAACCCCCATGCTTTCCCCTTGTGTCTGTCACTTCATCTGTAAAATGACAGAATTGAATTAGATCTAAATGTCATCAGTTTTTGTTTCGTTTTGTTTTTTTAGTATCAAAAACGCTTTTTCACTAAACCCCCTCTCCACAGAAAGAAACCAAAGCAGAACTTTTTATATCTGGTAAGAACTCCAGTACTGAATCCAAGCTCTGTGAGGGCTGGAGAGATTCTTCTGGCTTCAGGAACTGTTCACTTGAGGGTGCATATCAGATGTGGAGAACAAGACATCGTGTGCCTTATATGCAGTGATAGAAAGTACACAGTGCTGTCTATGAAAATTTCCCCCCACCAGATAAAAATTGAACCTAAACTTAATAGAACCATAGATCTGTGGGGATAGAGGAACACATTGATTGACTCTCAGGTAGCAGTTAATCCAGTTTCTGAATGTGAGGACAGATTATTTTATCAGTGAATAAATGTCATTTTTTAAGAGGGAACTGTTAGAAATGAAAAGAGTTGAGACATCAATCAAATACATTGTGTGGATCTTGTTTGGATCCTGATGCGAACAAACCAGTTATAAGACATTTTGGTGACATTTGAGGAAGTCTAATCTCTTTAAATTATGTTAAGGAATTATTTGTCAGGGATGATAATGGCATAATGATTGGTTTTGGTTTTAAATTTCATAACTGGTTATATTATTCACTTCTGGCTAAGAACTGCTGGGTTAGGATTTAAAGCTCCTTTCCTGTAGTTCAAATCACTTTCTCCTAAAGAGCATGTGCAGTTAGGATGCGCAGTCAGGACGTTCTCTGAAGGAGAACGTTGGGGGAGACCGTCACCAGGAACCTTCAGCTCCCCAACCCCTTTTAGGCAGGGACTTTAAGTGAGTGCCTCCTAGGGAGGGAGAGGTGGTTCCAGGCCCTGGGGGTGGTGGGTAGTCTTAGCTGTTTTGAGCCCTGACCCTCCCAAGGGGCAGAGTCTTGGCTGACCAACTCCCTGTCTGCAGCGGGACCTAGGCTAGAGTAAGCACATTGTATAGCTGTTACTCAGGTCGTTTCCCTCCCTTTGGGAAGTGGATAAGGAGAGGAGGAGGAGGAGCAGGCCTGAAACCACAAAAACCTCTTTAAAATGGAGAGCTTGGCAGATGGGAGTGCCCCTGTTTGCAAAAGCCAAGACAAGCTCAAAGGGGGTAATTAGAGTGTTGGGGCCTCGAGAGGGCTCACAGGTGCCTCATTCTGGGCTCACAAACCTCCCTGGCTGGTCCAGAGTGACCTAAGGGAGTGGCCAGGAGAGAGGATTGCCTTACCTTGCTGGGGGTTCATGGGAGAAAATAGGTTTTGGTCTTTAGCTAATGAATGTATAAGAAACAGTGGGGTGAAGGAGCAAAGGGGACAGGTGATGGGATTTAAATCAGAACATGGGCAGAGTACTTATTTCTGCTCGCACTTTGTGACCTTAGCTTGCCTAACCTCTGTTTTTCTTATTCACAGAATGGGACTAACCCCTTTGCTGAGGTTGTTTTGAGAGCAAATTGATACTGAGTGTGGGGGAGCCCAGTTCATGGTTAAAATAGCTCACACATCATGAGTGGTTTATGTATTTCCAGAAGATGGCATTCCCAAAGCTAGATATATTGTAGTTTGAGGTAATCACCTGTTCTGAGGGGTTACCTGTTCCTTCCTGAAGCGCTAAATTTTCAAGTAGCACTATTTGTAATAGTTACCAGTACCAACTGGCCAAATTCTTGTGGCAGAGAGCTGAGAGTATCTTTCTGCAGGATTTTCGCAGAATCAGAAAGACAATCTTGATGTAGTACCTTTCTTTTGGCTGTACCCTTGGACTTGCAGAGCCCTAAATGTGGGTTGTGAAGATTGTGGGCATCGATTGATGAATTTTGTAAAGCCAGCCATATAAATATGAGGGGCTTTCCCATTTAGTTTGGAGTACTGCTAGTAAACCCGTGTGACCCCTCCATCAGAAGCCTAGTTTACAGGGTGGTTTGTAATAACTCTCCAAACTTGTGATGATAATCACCTTACATTCCAGACATAATGCAACTCGTTAATCTTTTCTCTTTTATGCTTTAAAATTAAATTGCAAGCTTCTCAGAGGAACTTAAGTCTCGCCATAGCTGGTAGCCATCTAGAAGGATGGTCCAGCTGGGCTCTGTATGGTTTTTACTCTAGTCACATATACTAGCTTATTGAAGCCCATAATGACCCTGAGGTTAGTTAACAGTGATATCATAGTTACCACTTACTGGGTGCTTTCTGTCCTTTGTAATCTGCTCAGCAGGTGCTCTTTTTATCCTCACTTCACACAGATGAGGAAGGTGTGAGGCTCAGGAGAGGGTTAATAAGCAACTCTGTCCTGATTGCTCAGGTAAAAACCTTGGGCTCATCCTTGCCTGTTTCTATTTCTGTCACCTCATGTAGTTTATATCCTTTCGGCTCCTAAAAACTGCATCTAAAGCTAAATGTTTCTTACCACCTCCTCTGTTGCCAGCCTGGTCCACACACCGTTGCGTCTCACCTGGGTTGTTGCAGCAGCCTCATAACTGGTCTCCTTTTACTCTTGCTGCAAACCCTCTTACGGCTTCTCATAGGGGAGTTGAAATCCAGCACTCTGAGTGCCCTCTAAGACCATGCTTGATCTGGCTCCCCACACCACCCTTCCCTCCCAGCAACATTGGTCCTTGCTTTTCCTGGAGCACATTGTGAACTCTCCTGTTTCATAGCTTTTGTTCTGGAATGCTCTTCCCTCCCCCGCATAGCCACATGACTCACACTCTCACGTTCTTCACGTTTGTGTTGAAATATCACTGTGATGAAGATGACTTTCCCGACCACCTTGTATAAAACAGCACGCTGCTACCCCATGCTCCGCAGCCCCATCTCACTTACCTGTTTCATTTTTGTTCTTAGCTCTTACCACCATTTGGTATTTGACCACTGCTGTACTCCCAGCACCTACAACATGCCTGGTACATAGTAGGCAGCTTGGTGAACAGTTAATGAGTGAATGCATGGGTGAATGTTATACTTTAACAGCAACATTCAGCATATTTTGAGTTTGACGTACAGTATACCAAAGTGAGTAATAAAAATCTGTGTTGGCAAGGAGCACACATGTACTCAAAATCGAGTATGATTGGTGCTGGGGTTCTTTGGGAGTGTAGCAGGGGTATCAGAGAAGTCTTTCTGGAGGAAGCGATGGCTAAGCCAAAATGAGGAGAATGGGTGGGAGTAGAAAAAGCCTGGAAAGAGTGCATTCTTCGTTGAGGAAAGACCCTGGGGTTCAGGGAACTGAGCAATTCCTGTGGCTATAGTTTAGATGACTGGAAAGATAAAGTCTGATTTCAACAGGAAAGCAGTTGAGAGCCATTGAAGATTTTGAGTGAGGGAGTTGCATGGTCAGGTTTTTCCTTTTGAAAGATTACTCTGGCTATATGGCAGAACCTCTTTGCTTAAGAATAGATGGTTTGGAGTTTCCTATCAGATCTTTTTGGGGCAGTATTCCCAGATAACAAAAGAGAACAGATTTCCAAGTCATTCCTGAATTATAGGTCTTGGGCAATTATCAGTTGTCATCCTTTAGGGGTAGGGAGCGGCTCTGGTTTATGGGATTTCTCTGGACTTTCAGAAGGCTACATGAGCTGGAATTCATTTTATTCGCTGGAAGCATAATTACTCAGGACTCGCCTAGGCTTAGCTCATGCTTGATCTTAGAGCCACCAGCTTGCTTGTCCTTGCTGCAGGAAGGAGACGGGGAGTGAGGGGCTAGAAGGTTGTGGCAGGGGGACAGGCTTCTAGGTGGCAGTCTACCTTCCATCAGGCAAGGCATCCATGTGTCAGGACTTATAAACCTTAAAAGCGCACATCTAGGCTGCTTGCTACCAGCCCCTCTGCAGCTTGGCTCTGTGGGTTCTTGCACAGATAGCCATGTGTACAGAGGTTTCCTTCCTATCAGAGCCACCTTCCTCGGCCAGATTCAACTGTTTTACACATGTATTGAGAATAGTGAGTGGTTTATATTTGCCCATAGATCTGCTGTTATAGAGAGGTCCTAAGAATGCTGGGATATAGAGTCAGGCTTCTGCAGCCCAATGCTAAGTTGTCAACTCTGTCACCATTGCTGTGCCTTCAGGAGCTCGGATTTCTTTTCCTTTCAGGGACAAAGGAGTATAGAGCTGGGAGGGACCCTAGAAGTCATTGAATCTAAACTCCTCACAGGTTAAGTACTATAAAGGCCCAGAAGGGAAATAAGAGTTGCTTCGAGTCAGTTCAGAGCAAAGCTGGGACTTGAATCTAAGTCTGTTGGCTCCCACTCCAGTTCTTTTTTCACTCCACCTCTGGAGGAAGAAGTAGATTGGGGTGATCAAATGTGAACCTTTGAGTCAGTCAGCCACAGTTTTTTAGTTAACCCAGCCATTTACCAACCGAGTGCTTTTGAACAGGTTGGTGACTTCTGTGCTTCAGTAAATGAAGTTATATGTAGAGTACCTGTGTACTTGGATCATTGTCGAAGGGGAGCTAGCTGAATATGAGTGCTCAGCCCAATCCTGGCAAATAATAAATAAGTGATAATTCTAAGAGTATTGATGGTTCCGTTGAGGCCTGAATTTGACCTAGGTCTTCAATTTGTTAGTAGAGGTTGGGTGCTAAAACCTGCTTTCCTGTCTTCTTGGGTCCTCTGCTCCTTGGTCCCTTATGTTTGGTCCTGAGCCCGAACAGGAAGGCAGCCCCTGACACTTTTAAGAGCTAGCCCTTCTGACCTGCCATGGGCTGTCATGCAGATCCATGGAGGAGGGGAATTTAAGGAATCTCTGGGGGATATAATCCTGCAGTGAGAAGCCCACATTATGGCGCTTGGGAGTGCACTGGTGATAGAATATCAGTGGGAGATGGGCTCAGCGCTTTACATGCAAACCCTCTCACTCATCTTTGGTGTCTTTCTGCAGCCTTGGGTTTTTGGGTGAGTGGAGGTCTCTTTGCTTTTCCTGTCCTGTATGTAAACAGCAATATGAGGAAGGGAGACCAGTTTATGGGTTGGAATAGTAACCCGGTTTGGGTTTTTGCCTGAAGTGGAGCAGAGTGTAGGGGGTAGAGTTTGGACTTGGTGACAGCAAGGTTGGGTGTGGGAGGCTGGGTGCTGCCTCTGGGGAATGTGGGAGGGAGACAGGAAATCAGGAACACTCAGAGGAGGGAGCTCACTGGGACTCATGCACATTTCTACGAGGAGGAAATTGTTGAAGGAACTAGGATTATTTCGCCCAGAGAATAAGAGCTTGGGATGTGTGAAATACCGGTTCTGAAGTAAAGCATTTTAATAGATCTCTTGATGTGACCCTGTGGGTAAAACTGATAGTGGGTAGACAGTGAGAGGTCTGTAGGTTTTGGCTTTGGTCAAGTAGTAACGTTCTTCGGTGCCCCCCAATGGATTTAGCTGCCACAGCAGGTACTGAATTCCTTGAAGTGGTAGTGATGATATTTAAACAGTTTGGTTGGTATTTTGCTGTAGGACTCTGCAGCTGCACGTTTCCAAAGTACTTGGCCAGATTTGTTCATTCAGAAAATTTTGAGTGCTTTTTAGGTGTCAGGCCCTGGAATTCAAGGGTAAACAAGGTACATTCCTGCCAGGATGGGGCTCATATCCTGAAAGCCAGAGGTCGCAAATGGGTATCCTCCACCTTACCTCCTCAGATCCAGCCTAGCCTACTGACAGGTTTTGATTAGCTCTGCATTAAAATCAAGAAAATTTATCTGGAAACCTAGAGATTTGCAGCTTCTCTTTAAAAGCCAAACTCTGAATATACAAAAGAAAAACAAACCATTGGCTTGTATACTTTAAGTGGGTGAGTAGCACACTATGTGAATTACATTAATAAAGCTGTTTTGGGGGGAAAATGAGAAGACCTGGCTACACGGAGGCTCTCTTTCTTTATGATTACTATCCAGTGGCGGGATTTCCCCTTGAGATGTGGATGCCAGCGTGAGGCCTATGGGCTCAGACTGTCTATGTTTTATCATACAAAGGAGAGAGGACAGCATCTGTCCAGCCTACAAGCCACGTGGGAGAATAGTTTTGAGAGGAGAGGGTGGGGAAGACTTTAAGGCCTAGGGCAGGAATTGCATTTTCTAGAGGGAATTCCTTACCTACCTCTTTTAGGTAGAATGAGAGAGATGGGAAGACGGGACACCTTTGGGCTTTGTAGCCTAAGGCCCCACAGCAGCAGTGGAAAGCTGTCTGAGTTAAGAGCGGGCTCCCAAGGGAACTGGGTTATGTTAGGCTCCAGTGAACCTTTGTTCCCCTTCCTCCATCTGTGAAAAGAGTATAGCAACTTTGATCTCAATATCTTAAGGCCCCTTCCAGCTCAAACACCCTTTTAGGTATAAGACTGGCTAAGGCAGATGTTGTTATGTCTTGGGGTGAAAAGGGGAAAGATCCTGACTAGAAGCTTTGTGCACCATGGTCCTGCTGCTTGGGCAGTAGCACTCATTGGAGTATTGAATTCTCTCTGAGGGCCATAGACACTGGAAAGAGGCCCCTCCAAGGCAGGCTTACTCCTCACACAATTGTAGGTGTGAGTTCTGCAGGGGTAGGGTAGAGAGTATGGGCAGGAAAACTGGAGACCAACCATTTAGTCCCAGCTGTTTGGCTCACTTGCTAAGACATTTAAGACAGTTCATTGAGTCTCTTTGGACTTAACTTTCCCTCTTCTGAAAATGAATCCCCACAAGGATTAAGTTCAGTTTATCAAATTGGAGATCAAGAATGCAGTTTGCAAGAAGGACTTCATATAACTGGGATTGGTTTCCCCCACCCGATTGGACCAACTTTAGAGTGTCATCCCCGAGAGCTTGGCCAAGATTGTGGAATACTCCTACCTAGGCATGAGGGCATTCTGCCCTAGGCTTCTAGGAAATGCTGAGCTAAGATGGGCTGCCCCAGAAGGTTGTCAGTACCCTCAGCAGTGTGAAAACAGTGGTGGCCCATCTCGTAGCAGGAATGTTGGAGAGGATGCTAACATCCGGTACCTGGTTTGGTTGGGTGGTTGCTGAGACTCCTGCATCTGGCCCTGATATTTATAATCTAGGTCTAGGGGAGGCCAGGGTCAAAGTATCAACCAGTTCAGTAGAAAGGAAACAAACTCGTCTCAAGAAACTGAGTATTCAGAGTCCTCAGGCTTATCTAGAGAAGCACCAGGCCTTGTGCCTATCTTTGTGTGAAAGGAACTAACTTGGCTCCCACCAAAGTGAAAATCATTCATTTTACACATTTTGTTGAGTACCTACTAAGAGTTAGACCATGTCAGGAACAAGCCCTCATAGCCATTCTAATGGTAGCTTAACAAGGTAGTAGTTCTGGTTATCACTGATTTGTGGGTCAGTAATTGGATAGGGCTTAACCAAGTAATTCTTTTCTACATGGCAGTGATAGAGGTGGCAGGTGGCCTGGTCTGGAAGGCCCACTACAACTTCACTCATGTGTTTGGTAGCGATGGCTGGAAGGGGGAGTTCAGCTGGAACTGGAGTGCCTTCAGATGCCATCTTCAGCTTGGTGGCTTCAGAGTTTTAGGACTTACTACACAGTGGCTAGGGCTCCCAAAAAGAGTGTTCCAAGAAACAGTGAGAAGATGCTGTAAGTATTCTAAGGTCCTGGGCCTGAGCACTGGCACAGCACCACTTTTACCATATTGTGTTGATAGAGGCCCCAGATCCTTCAGAGAATGACAGTCTTTTTGATGAGAGGAGTGCCCATTTGCAGCCATCTTTAGTACTGCAGGGCAGTTCTGATAGTGGTAGGTGCTGTGAAAGAAACAGTAAGGCAGCGTATTAGAGAAGTATTGGGGGCTTGTGGTGGGGAGCAGCTTAAGTAAAGGTGTCAGGGAATGCCTCTAGGGGCGCACCAAGATGAGATTGACAAGGAACCTGGTGATGAGCATTCTAGCCTGGAGGACTATCACTAGGTGATAATGAATTTAGAGCTGTCCAGGGAACATACAGAGAGACCTGTGTGTGTGAGAGGCAAGGGGCTCAAAAAGTCAAAAAATGCAAGAGGTCTTTGAAGGTCAGCTTGTGAAGTTTGGATTCTGTTCCAAAAACAGTTAAACAGGTAGCATGATCTTATTTCTGCTTCAGGGTTTTTGGTTCTGTGTTGAATGGGCTAGGGCAGTTGGAAGCAGGAAGACCCCTTTGGCGACTTCTACAGTAGTCCAGGAAAAAGTTGGAAAGGAATGTATGATGGTATAGTGACATGGGCCTGATTTTTTTTTAAGCTGTTTTCTCCCAGACTAAGCCACTTAAAGAGGAAGTTTTTCTAATTGCCATATCTTATTTTCTCTCTTCTCTAACTGTCCAGAAGCCAAATTAGTTGTACTGTGCCCATGAATCAGAAGGGCGGCCTGAAGCAGGTAGATGTTTTTCTCAGGTTCTGGACCTCTTGGCCCCAGAGCCAGGAGGTGCTTGCTGAGACCGGCTTCCCTTGGTCTGTCCCAGGCTCCATGCCCCAGCTGGAGGTGGAGTGAGGATGTGGGTAAATGGCATGGTGACACCAGCAGGAGCTGGGACAGGGGTGGTAGGACCTGGGGTGGGGCCAGGAGAGGTGGAATGAGCTTGACCTGGCCTTTATATGTCACAGTTTTCCGTTCCTGACTTCTTGTCAGAAACTGCAGTAGCTTTTTCATTTCAGGTTTGATCTTTGGGTTGGTGTCAGAGCAGCCTGCCTGAGATGAAAGTTTGGGAATCCAAGTTCTGATTTCAGCTCTCCTCTCTCATTTCTCCTGGCTGAACCTTCATTTTCACAATTTGTATGAAGGGATGTCATGGCTCATCCTTTGCTCTAATGTGTCATTATCATGTCCCTGGCTTAGCCAGGTGCCCTAGAAGATTCTCATGGGTAGCTTGCCTTTTTGAGGACAGATGCCCGGGAGAGCCGGGCCAAACTGCACCAGACCTCCACTTCTCATGTGATAATCAGGCTTCTGAGCCACCATTACTCATTATCTTGGTTCATTTTCACAGTACCTCTGTGGAAGCAGGCTACAGTTACGAGTCTCGATTTACAGACAAGAAAACAGGAGTTCAGAGAGGTTCAGTAATTTGCTCAAGCCTGTGCAGTAGTTAGTAAGTAGCTGGGATTCCAGCTGATGGCAGACTGACTCCAGAGTTCCTGCCTTATCATCTGGCTTTGCATTCTCCCAGACCACAGAAGTGTACATAGCCCAGCCAGGAAACTTTCTGGGAGAGGACCCACACAAATCTTCAAACAGCAGGGATTTCTATGGGGCCCTAGTGGCTCACCCTGAAGGTCCCAGTTCTGCCCCGCTGGCCACCCTGAGTGTGTATGAGCCAGGCCCTGGAACTTATCCTGCTGGGTAGCCCTGGACCCTCTTCCCCCAGAGATGTTCCTCTCCAGCCTGTCAGGCCACGTGCAGCCTGCTGGAAAGAACTGTGCTGACCTTGTGGTTTCTCAGGCATGGCCTCTGGGCCAGTGGGAGGGGTGTGTGTGGGGGGGGGGGTGCGGTGGCTTGGGTTACCAAAGGGGGATGGGAAACACTATTATGTGTTGGGCCTTTGACTTCTTTTGAAGGGGAAATATTTTTGACTTAACAATGCATTGTAGAAAAATGTCCAAATATGTTTTAACAAAGAGAAAATAAATCCCTTCATAATCTCTCCCACCAGTCATCATAAATACTACAAAGCAACCACATCCTTTTAGACCAGTGATGCCTAATAGAAATGTAATGCAAGCCACGTATATAATTTTAAATTTTCTAGTCATATTTTTAAAAGTAAAGACAGGTGAAATTAAATAATATAACCTACGATGTTGTTTCAACATATAATCAATATAAAAATTGTCAGTGAAATACTTCAGTAAGTCTGAAATCTAGTGTACCTTTTACATTTAAGACACTTGTCAATCTGGACTATCCACATTACAAGTGCTCACTATCAACATGTGGCTAGCGACTACTGTATTGACACATTTTTAGACGTGTGTGTGTGTACAAACATGGATGATATATATATATATATACACACACACACACCTTTTAAAAGTAGGGTCATATTTTATGACTTGTATTTTTTCCCCCTACTTAGGAACATAGGCTTTCAAAGGTACTTGTAATTCTCAAGGCAGCCTTGGTGAGGAAGGTTAAGGCTGGCCAATGCTGCTTCACTGAGAGTTCAGGCACACACACCCCTGCTCTGCTGCCCGTGAGGCCTCCGGTCCTTCGCTGCCCCCGACAGCCCCTCAGAGTTGATCTGAGACCTACTGAACCCACTAGTTCGCTGCTGGCCACCCTAGCTCCTTGTGAGGCTGGGGATGAGCAGCAGACCTTGAATTAGCCTTCAGGTAAAGGGGACCAGATTACTGATGATTGGGGTTTTGCAGACCGGGTTGATCCAGGTGTTATCGGTTTCCCTCCCGATCAGTATAACACCCAACAGCATCGTCTCCACAGGCTGGGAGGGGCCTGCTCCAGGGAAGAGATGGTGACTTGGCTTTTGCACTTCCCTGGGAGCTCTACTGCCCTGAGATAGGACACGGTCCAAGATGGCGCCTGCCAGAGTTGAGATTCTGAGTCACCATTTTTTTTATTTCTCCTGAGGTCTAGTCTTATTCCTCAAGCCCTTGGATTGAAAGGGTTGATTCTGCCCTCATATCTCACTAGCGCCCTTGAAGTGTGTAGTAGTTGGCTCCCTTTTGTGGAGAAATTCCTTTTTCATAGGCTTATGGAGATTAAGAGACCTGCCCAGGGTCAGAGTTAAAAACTAGCAGAGCCAGTTTGTTCCCCCTCAACCCCCCCTGCCCCCCTTTAAAGCACAACTAATAAGGGAAAAAATCTGGAGAGTAAAAAGATAAGCATCAGTCTTTCTATTAGGTAAGATTGCAAGTGGGGCAGTTAGCATAGTGATAGATCATACTAAGGGCTCCATAACATTTTTTAAAAAGATATTTGACTCAGTCGGCCTTTCTTTCCAGGACCTGTGGGCACGCACAGCAGTTTGTCCATTGGCTGGGAGGCCCTTTGGCAAGCATAAGGAAAGGGGGGTGAAGACGTTGGCAGCTTGGTAATGCCAGACTGCTGACTGGGAGTGGAGAGGCTGCTAAAGTTCTCCATTGACTGCAGCTGGGCTTTTTAGTTAGTTGCTCTAGGGTATTCCCTGCCATTCCAGGCCTTCCCTGCCCCCTCTCCTGACTTGAATCATCACTGTCATTGCCCCTCTGAGGTGTCAGCTCTTTGGAGATCCTATACTTGAGGAAGTCCAAAGGGGCTTTGGAAACCATGTGGTTGCTTCTCGTTTTGTAGAAAACTGAGGTCATCTCCCAGGTGGCACCAAGGAGACCATGATGCCCGTGCTACGTCTTGCTTTATTCTCCTTGTTCCTCCAAGGAGAAACAGAGGCCCCTTTGAATGGTTGGTGCTGTGGGAGTACAGATTAGAAGAGGACTAGGTCTGACAGCGCAAGCTTCGAGGCAGATCCAGTGTGCATGCTGTTGCCCCTGGTTCTCCAGACACAAGCCTTTAGCTCTGGTCCCTCCCCCACATTGGGCCAGCCATTGACACAGCCTGAGAAGGCCAGGCAAGGCCTGCTCGAATGGAGGAGGGGTTGCCCACAAATGCTCTAAATTTCCTGAAAACAGGACCAACCTTCCACTCTGCCTTACTTGAACTCTTCAGGATGGTTCTGGGAGGGGTGGGGGGCACTACACAGATGTCATGGGCTAGGCACCTAATAGGTGTACCGCTGAGCTTGGGATGCAGTGGAAAATTTTGTCAGTGGCCTTAATCAGATACACAGATGCATCTATAAACTTCCAAAATGATAGCTAACAAGTATTGAATGCTTTCTATTTGCTAGGCACTTTTCTAAACACTTTACAAATATTGACTCATTTAATCCTCAGAGTCCCGTTAGGTTAGAAACTATTCCTATCTTTGGAAACAAAGGCAGAAGTAGCAGAGCCTGCACTCCAGGCCCTAGCCATTGGAGCCCAGGTCCTTAACTATTGAACCACCCAGCTGCTGGTGGTACAGTGGGGTGGTCCTGGCTGACCTGGGTGAAATAGGCAGTTTTCCTGACTCCCAGCTACTGTTTTTTTTCCACAGAGGCACATGTACCATAATTCTCGTTTGTGTTTCTACATTTTCTTCTTGGGTCTTGCCTTAATCTGTCTGGAAGAGCCTGGGCATAAGGGTTGCAAGCTTTGTCTGAGTTGAGGACAGTGGCCCCTGGAGGAAAAGGGCATTGAACCCACCACCACCCATGTCAGTTATCATCAGCTGCTAGTTTCATGGCCGGACCCTTGGCCCTCTTACCCACTCTCTGTATCCACAGTACACAATATAGGCTAGATAGGTGAGATGAAGAACATTTTTCAGTCATTGTCAAACAGGAAATATAAATACATTGTGGTTGCTGTTCCTTCTGTCCGTAGCAGACATTACTAATTGATCCCAGGCAGTTGAAATCAACCAGTCATTGGGAATTTAAGATTAAAGCTCTTATATAAACAGAACCCCTAGAAGATAGGGACTGGCTTGTTCACTATTATTTCCCCAGTGCCTGGCACACAGACCCCTCAAAGACTAAGTTCACTTATGGCCAAGTTTTAAGATAGGATGGCAGGAGTCCAGGACTGGGGTCTCAAAAAACAAGTTGATATTTTGGGGACAAGTTGGGAAGCTTGCTGTGTCTCAGTTCTACACCCTGTAATATGGGGAGAATCACGTCCACCCTACCTCAAACTGGTTATTTTGAGACTTAGGTGCCATGGTGGGTGAAGAAATACCTTGTGATCTGATTAGCCCTGGTCACCAAGGATAGGGAAAGTAATTTACGTAGATGGGTAGTTTATGCTCTGCTTAGCTCTCCTCTGTGCTCCAGAGCTTTACAAAACCCTGGGTTTTCTACCTCCTGTTCCCCTCTCCTGCTTGTCCTTTGTCCTGTAGGCTCTGCACTTTCTTTCGTCCTCTGCTTTCTGATCTGGAGGAAACATAAGTTCTGGGATTGGTGCTGGCCAGAGCCTGGGCCTATGGCTTGCTAGTAGCCCTTGAGCTTTGCCTTTGCAATATATAGTGCTTTGATTCCTGGCTCTGCTTTTCCCTTCTTCCCCCGTGTGAGTGGCATTATCCCTACCTGGCAGGTGGCTAATAGACTCAGAGAAGTGGATTCTGCTGCCAGGGGCCTCAGTCCCGTGTAGGCCCTGCAGGCTTGAGCTAGAGCCCTGGGGGGACCTAAAGAACCTAGTGTTTGTCTCCTGCAGAGCTGAGAGAGGCCTAGAGTAGCCTGGGATTTCAGGTCTTGGGGTCAGATCCCTTTTCACTGTGTGACCTTTGGCTAGCCACTTAGCGTTGAGTCTCCTCTACAACTGAAATAGCAGTTGTGAGGATTAAAAAACCTAATGCACAAAAGGCCTGCAGCAGGAGGCCTGATGTTAATGCTTATTAAGTGTAGCCATTACTATTTAAGGGACCCAGACCTCAGAGCATTGGATGAGCAAACTGGCTTAGGGTAAGAGTAGAGCCTTTTTGTCTTTAAGGAAGAGGCAGACAGTTTTCTTCAGAGCCTTCATTCTTCTCTTCTGGCACTGCCATAGTTTGGAGCTTGTTGTGAAACTAAACCTTGAGCCCAGCCCTGACTGCTCCTTTGTGACCTCACGTCTGTCAAGACACTTCGCTTGGTGGCTTCTTGACCTGACTGGTCTTGGGTCCCGATGCTGGAGATTGGACTGGTAGGTAAATGAGGACTTGGAATCCCCATGCGCCCCTCCTCTGGCTGCTCTTTGCGTGTGTGATTAGAGCTGCTACCTCCTGCTCTTGTAAGCCAGTTAATTCCCGTCTCTCAAGCGTGATACCCTGGACTGGGGGTTGGAGGCCAGGGTTCCTTCCTGGTAGTCTTACTCATTGCAACTCAGTTCTCAAGCATCATTGGCATCAGCATTGCACAGGAAACTTGTTAAAGATACAGCTGCTGTAGCTCAGCTCCCCTTCCCAACCTGATTTCTGGAGCTTGGAGGAAGGCAGGAATCTGAATTTTAAGTAAGCCTGCTATATCTCACTGGTCCCAGTTTCCACAGCCGTGAAGTAAGGGTTTTTCATATCAGCTTTTGCACAGGAACTCCAGCTGAGTGGGAGATAAAGGAGGGAAGGGACTTGGGTTCCATTTCCATCAGAAATTTATTTTTGTTTTCAAGAAACTATTAAATATTTAATACAAAAGAACATAAGTGTAAATTAAAAAAAAAATATTAAAATGAGAACCATGTACCCGCTTTCAGTTTAAGAAGTGCAGCCTAGAAAGTTCTGGTTTGGGTGATCAGTGAGCTTAAGGATAAAATTAAACGATGTTCAGACTGGAATGACCACAGGTGACAGGTTCTCACTACCCCACTGTCAGAGAACATGGGGCTGTGGTCCCCTACGGTGGCCAGTTAATTTGAATTTCAGATAACCGTGCATAATATTTTAGTATAAGGTGTCCTGATGATTACATTGGCCATACTTATTTTGAAAAAAGGTGCCTGCTGTTTACCTGATCATCACATTTAATTAGATGTCCTGAGTTGTTATTTGCTAAACTTGGCAACCATACTCCCCCGGCCTTTTTTTTGTTAGCACCAGATTCAAGAATTTCCTCACAGATTTTTAAAAATTGTTATTATGCATTTACAGTAATTCTCTGTTTAAGTATGACCTCATTTAAGCTGCTTAAATCCTGTGAGCTAGCAGCTATCAACCCTTTTCATGGTTTCAGAAAACCAGAGGTTAAGTCAGATGCTTCTAGGAGCTTCCATGTAAGGTGCCTTTTTGCCTCCTCATGAGCCTGCTTGCTTGGCCCTCATTCTTCTGTGGCCCAGGTAATGCCTCTCAGGTTACAGACTGCATGAGTGGTCCGATTGACCATCTCCCCCAGCCTTATGAGTTAACTCATTTGATGCTGGCTGGTGTGTAGAACTTCCTCGAGTGAGCTCCAAAGTCCATTCTCTTAACTGCTCTGTCCCGCCTCTTAGCCAGCAGCCCAGTAAATTGGTGGTGGGGTGAATTTGAGGGCTGGGGTCACACCCTCTCTTTGTTTGCGGAAGAGAGAGAGTGGAATAGGGTACCTGCTGCTGCCTCGGGGGCCTGTGTGAGCATGGGTGGGGAGTCTGCAGGTGGAGCAGCTGCTTCCCATCCATGCTGGCCCCGACTAAAGAGAGGCAAATCAGCTGCTTCCGGGGAGCAAGACCAGCCTGCTGAACAGGATTGCGGGAGACTGGTCTCCAAGAATTCCCAACTCCATCTTCTTTTGGGAAGCCAAGGAAGGCCCTCCATATCTGTGGAGTTTTCAGTTACCTAAATGTCCTGTCCTGAGAGCTGGAGTCATTAGGGCTTGGTCATTTCAGGGAGCAGGAAATGGTTATGAGTGTACCCTGCCCCCACCTGCCACGCTGGATAGATGGGTGGTCAGCTTGCCCACCCCGTGTCTTAAGAGAGAGCCGAGGTTCGGTTTTCCTAGAGGAGTGTAAAAAAAGTAAAGTTGGGGTGGAACCCTTCTCCAAGATCCATCACAGAGCATTTTTTCTATTGTGTATTCCAATTCCATGTGAGTTGTTTTTCTTAAATACAGAGGGTTGGCTCCTTTAAGGCTTGAGTCCCTGAGGCCCTGCCCCCACCCTGTGAGTGGGTGTGGTGGTGCACAGGGCATATTTGTTGAGGGGAGAAATTGGCTTTCACCTGTGGGAAAAGCTCTGGATCTGGAGGCAGGAACTCTGTTCAGTGCTGGCTCCACAACGGTTTGCTGGGCGCTTTGGGCACAGCCTGGTCACCACTTCCTGGGCCTTTTTTTCTGTCTTCAGTGGGACGAGTTCTCAGGTCCCCTCCACCCTCTCTATTCCAATAACAGGGATAATCCAGTCATTTCTTAGGGATTCAAAAGCCTCTTTCAGCAGAGAACACCCTATATTTAGGACAATAAAAATGAGTTCGCATTACCTGAGGAAGTGGGTGACCACCAGGGACAGGTGAGAACTCTCAGCAGCCTCTCACATCAGGACAGTGGAGTCAGGTGGGCAGTAGAGCATTCATTGCATACATATACCTGGAACCTTCCAGAGAGGAGCGACTCCTGAAATCCACGGCCTGGCCATCTGACGACTGGCTCACCTAACCTCAGGCTTCGGAGGGCATACGAGAGTGTACCGGCTGCATGTGGCTTACTAAAGGGGTTTTCAAAATGTGAACTGATGAACAGTATTTAGAAAGCAGGAAATTTCCTTGTGATATCTACTTTGTTTCTCTATTTCTCTTGAGAACTCAAACTCTGGCAACACTATGTTTCGGGATGGAGCCTCCGCTGCTCTTGAGTGGGCGCTGTCCCCCAGTTGGCCCTGTGCGTCCCACCTCTCTGGTTGCCAGCCTTGCGATTTACAGTACAGCCTGGGGCTACGCACCTTCCCTGACCTGTTTCCCACACCTGGCCCCGGTGTCTGGATTGAAGCACTCCGAGAACAGAGCATAGGTCTGGACTCCAAAGGGGATGTGCTTGTCAGGTTGCACAGCTGTTCAGTCATCATGCAAAGGGGGTAATTAACCTCTTTTCCCAGAAGAGAATGCTCTGGAAGCTCCTCGATAAGCACCCGTACCTATATAAATTCCTTCATTCAGTAAATAGTTACTGTGGGTCTGCCCTGCACAGGCTGCAGTCCTGGGTTCTGGGACCAGTAGCAAGGTTGAAAAGATGCCTGCCTACCCACACGGAGCTCCCAGTCGTCCTCCACGGAGGGCACAGTGTGTCCTGGTCAAGCTGTACCTTCGTTTTTATCCCAGCTCTGCTGTCTGCTAGCCTGATGATCTTGGGCAGGTCACTTAGCCTGTCTTCTGAGTCTCAGTTTCCTCATCTGAATCTGGGAATCATTACACCTGCCCTCTAGAGTGGTTGTGAAAAATAAGAGCTACTGCATGTAAAGAGCTTTGGGACCTTGCGAGGACATAGTATGGACTCAGCAATTGATTAATGGGTTGAGATAACACAAATGCAGTCGTTTCATAGGGTGGTGAGTGCTCTGAAGACCCGAAATTAAAGACTGAATTAGAGTTTGATCTAGAGTTGCTAGTCAGACAGCGCTTTACAATGGGGAGTCAGGGAGGGCCCCCTTGGAAGAATTTATGCTGATATCTGAATAATGTCATATGGAATATATGCTGTGTGATCTTAGGTAAGTCCCTTCCCTCAGTTTCATTTTCTGAACAACTGGAATAATAGTGTTTTTGAGGCAATTAAATGAAATCATACCTAGACTAGTTTTGCGCACCAGGTCAGTACCCAGTGAAAGGTAGTTATAATTATTACTGTTCTAAATAGAACCAAATGTGCTTTTCAGAAATGTTGGGTTAGGGAGCTGGCACTGGGAGGCCAGGAACTTCATTGGCTGCTGTATACTTCAGCTGTGGTGACAGTTAGTTTTTGGGCATGATTTTGGAGACTGATACCAGCTGTGGGGGTAGTAGCCACAGCCACTCAAGGGTAGCAGGATCCATGTCTGCAGGGAGAGTGTGGCCACTGGGCTGCTTGGGTCACCGTGGGCTAAAGATAGTTGACTGGGGCTTGTCCTGGGCCGGGCTGGGTGGCATCATGTGGCTGGCGCCCTGCCCCTGCTCCTCTCAAGTCAAGGGACACAGACTGCACTCCTGTGTTGCCTGCTGGCCGGCAGGCAAGGTTCCTGTGGGGTCTTGAGATGGTCTGACCCTCTGAAGGTTTCCCCCTCTCTGCCCATCTCTCCCCAACGAGGGCACCCTTCAGCCCCCTCCTGTATTTCATCTACAAGTTGAGGGAAAGTTGGGGCAGGAGGGCTGGGCAGGGAGAGGCCTCTGAGAGGTGGTAGCCAGTGCCAATGGCGGGGATAACTGGTGAACAAGGTGAGGAGGGTTAACTCGACTTTTCTTTTACTCAGTAGAATGTTCTTGCCTAGAGATGTTAGGGTCAGTGGGGATAGAATAAAAGGCCTGTGGTCCCCAAGCTCCTTCTCTGTGACTCCACTGCATCCCTGGGCTGAGTAATAGCTGAGAATACACCAGGCTTTTCAGACTGCCTGAAGCTGTCCCGGAAGGGACAGGTACAGGTGGGTGACAGAACTCAGACTCCCTTGCCTGCCTGCCTCACCGGCCCCCGGCCCCTTAGGTGGTTTTGCCACCTTCCACAGTTGGGGTCTGGGCTGCAGCCGAAGCAGAGGGTGGGGGCAGAATGCACATCAGGTGGGCTGAGAGCAATGCCTTTTTCTTCACAGGACTGCTGGGGTGCCCAGAGGTAGGGACTTCAGTTGGGTGTGCTTGGTGGCAGTTTTCATCGCCTCTTTCTGAGTAGGGGAGAAGAGTTGCTGGCGTGCAGTCCTAGGAGTGTCACTTGCCCTGCTCTGTGACCTTAGGTTTCCCTACCCTGGGTCTTGGTTTTCCCCAGTGTGTAGAATGATAGCCCTGTAGCTCTGCCATTGAGGGCCTGCCCTCTTGGCTGCACTGAGGAGGTAACTTGTTCCCTCCTCCTAGCAGTTAAGAGCACAGGTTTTAGAATCAGAGTGCTTGGCTCCAAATCTTGTTCTGCGTACTGACTGTGATTTTGGCAAAAAACCTTTACGCCATGTGCCTTGGTTTCCTCATTCGTAAAATGAGACCTGTTAGAGGAAGTAACTCTGTTAGAACAGTGTGTGGCATCTGTAAGTGCTCAGTCCATATTATCTGCGCTTGTTAATATAGCCACAGCTCGGTTTTAACATCTGCTTTGATGAGAAATATTAGTGGTTGAGATCTTGTATTCTCTCATACCTATAGACCAAATATTACCACCTTTTGTTCAGTTGAGGAAGGTAAGCCTTGGGGAAGTGGGTAGGTTGTGTCCCTGAAACGATAAAACTGATGAGTGGAGTTTGGACTAGGACCCAGCACTGATTTCAGGCAATCAGCTACATCTGAGTTAAGGCAGAGCCAGGGCATGAATTCCAGGAGCTAGCAGTGCCTAGGACACTTGTTTTTCTCCAGCCTGGGCAGCCTTCCCCAGGTCTAGAGAGGGCTCCCAGCTGAAGACAGAGTTGAGGCCATAGCCCCAAGAATTAGCACTTGGGAAGCAAAACCTCTTTTCTCTTTGGTGTGAAATCATTGAGGAGATGGGTGTGTGAACTTGCCATTCATTAAACAGATGTGCTTTGTCGCCAGGCCTTGAGCTAGACCCTGGGATTACTGCTGTGAAAGCAGCCTAGGGTCTGCCCTCAAGGAACACATAGTGGGGTGGGTGGGAAGTAGGTATGTAACCAGGTGATGAAGGCTCTGAGAACACCTAGCAGGTGCACTTCACTTGGGAACGGAGAGGGCTCGCTCCAAGGAGGTCAACCGAATGGCCGGGGATAGGGTGGCAGATGATTGAGTGTGAACTCAAGTAAAAGCCTAACAAATTAGCTTGCTTCCCAAGGTAGACGTCTCTGTAATCAGGGTAAACTCAGCCTTTTCAAGTGCCAGTCTCTAGATAATGCTAGGTGTTCTCACAGCATCACCTGGTTACATACCTACCTCCCACCCACCCTATTCTGGCATTAAGGCCTTATTAAATCTAGTAGTCCTCTCAGACCACCTACTCTCAGTCCTCCCAACTTTCTCCTTAGCCCAGCCCCCTCTCACCTTTCACCCACAATGGTCTCTTGATTTCAGTTCCAGCTTCTTTTCCCTCTTGCCAGTTCTTACCATGACTTGAATGATGAGTTTGACTAACTCATGAGCCTTCTCCCCCTTCACTAGTTTCCCTTGGCTGACCATGTTCTTGCTCCTTAGACCTACTAGCTCTGGCCCCTCTGGGTACCTTTTATTCCAAAAAGTCAGCAGCTTTAGGGATCTTTCTGGAACAAGATAATATGGAAAATATTTTGTCTTTTCGTCTGTCTTTGTACCAGGCGTTTATGGGTTTAGCCCCTTTGTAGGCTAGGAAAGACTCTTTGAGGCAGGCTGTCTTCCTCTTCCATGCTGAGTAAAGAATTGAGTGACTCCATTTCAACTGAAAGGAAACTTCGGCCTTCCCTGTGTTCTTCCTTCCTCTGTAGCATGGCAGAGGTTGCTGCCAAAGCCTCCCTGGGAACCTGTGGTAAATTCCCCTTCTTTCTTTCCTCTTTCCTGGGGAAACCTGCCCTGGAGCCCAGGCTTGGGAGGAGGCTCGTTTGTAATCTGAATCAGTAACTTGAGCTACTTGATCACCAAGAGTTTTTTCCACACACTGATTCTTTTCATCTTGAGGGATTATTTAATGGTCTCTCTCTTTAATGATGAGGATGGAGATCATTTGGAAATACTAAGCTTCCTTTGTGTATTTGAATTGTAATATTTAGCATTTATGGTTGACCCTTGAACAACACAGGCAGGTTTGAACTGCACAGGTCCACTTACACGTGGATTTTTTTTTAAATACTTGCTTCAGTCCACAGATGCAGAGGGCCAGCTGTTTGCACTGATCTACACTATTTTATATAGGGATTTGAGCAGCCATTGATTTTATCTACAGGGTGTCCTAGAACCAATCCCCATGGAGACCGAGGGACAACTAAGTTTTAGGGGAGTCAGAAGTTATTTGTGGATTTTCTACTGCACTGGGGTTGGTGTCCCTAACCGCTGCATTGTTCAAGGGTCAACTGGATTTAGCGTTTACTGTGTGCTAGGCACTTTTAATATGCTCTGTTCATTTAACTGTCACAGCGGCCCTATGAGATAATTAAGACTTCAGTTTTACAGATGAGGAAACTGAAGTTCAAAGGGGCTTTGCAAGGGGCAGAGTATTCAGAGACTCCAACCTAAGTGCATCAGATGACAACGTCTATATGCTTAATGATAGGCTGTCCTGCTTTCCTAGTCAGTGTTTGAATGAAGTGCTGTCACACACTTGAAAGTTGAGGTGCAACGAGACTCTGAGGTTAGACAGTGGTCAGCCACCCTCACCGTTCCCACCACCGGCTCATTAATCCTTTTCGCCCAGCCGCCCCTCCGCACCCACCCCTTGTTTCCTGCATTAGCTGCAGTGGTTTAGCTCCCCTGTTCCTACGACTCTCAGCAATCTTCAGTAAAAATAGTAAGTTGGATCACAAGAAGGTTCCTGGTGCGTGCCACCGCCACCCCACCTCCGCATGGATTCCGGTGCTACATCTACTGCAGAAACACATGCAGGGGAATTTAGGAAGCCCCTCGACCCCTGGAACTAGAGTCCGTGCTGGCTTCTTGCTGACTGTGGTCCTGTGGGCCAGAAAGTGGCGTTTCTCCCTTTCCAGATACCTGTTAACCTCTGACTTGCCTTAGTCAAGGAGGAAGACTCTGAGGGTGTCGTGTAGAGCTTGCCTCACCCGCTTCTCCCTCCCTCTCTACCTGAGAACCTCTCCCTGCCATCAGTAACATTGCTTGTCAGGAAGCACCAGGGAAGTGCCCTAAGATTCCACCAGGAAGGTTTGAGACCCATTTTCCCACCAGTGGACATAGGATTTCCGGTGAGCTGGAGGAGCACTAGACACAAAGAGTTGAGATTTCCAGCTCCCATCATGGCTCCTCCTGGAGCCTCTCCTTTGGGGGCTTCAGTTCCATCTGCAGACAGGTGGCGTTAGAACCCATGGTCGTTTTTGCTGCTCTAACATTGTACAGCTGTTTTCTTAGGCAGGTGCAGGGTGGTGACAGTATTTCCTGAGCTGTCCTTGGGTCAGGGGTGGCTTGCACAAGTTTCAGAATTCACAGGAGGGGGTTCGTCCCTTGATTTGGCTAGGATGGTTTTAAACGTGAGCACTGGTGGTGGGTGGAGGGGAATTGAGGGAGGGGCAGGAGAGAGGGGTGGTAAAGGTGAGTGGCTGGGAGGGAACCCAGAAAGGGATGTGTAATTGAAGTCAGAAAGCCTAGTTTTATTTCCAGCTTCCCACAGGGCCTAATAGCATCTCATCTGAGCCTTCCTAAGTTTCTAGGATTTTAACAGATCTAGGAATACTGCTTAAACGCAGAAGTACTTCTTTCTCCCTAGTGGACTTTTCTGTCTCTTTCAGGACTTCGTTCTCCCTTGGGGTAGGGACAGCCTGAGGCCCTAGCTGGGAACTGAGTAAGAGTAGGGCACTATGGCTTGGGACGGGGGGATATTAAGGATGGGGCTTTTGCCTCAACTTTACACCAAACTAATTGAAGAATATTCCGTGTATGCCCAAACTAGCCACATTCCCCTGGTCGGCTTGGAATTGGTGGGGGAGTAGGGAATCAGTGGATCTTTTAATGAACAGCAGGAGGGTTCTCCCATTAATTGAAAATGAACTTATAGTACTTTACCATGTCCCTTTGTGATCTTGGTGAACAGAAAGTCAGGGTGATCATAGGAGCTGATTCTTCCCAGTTTTGAGAGTTTTCTTAGAAGGAACAGACAATGACCTGAAAAACTTTGCCTTACTTTGAGAACAGTCTTTAGGAACACCTCACCTACTGAACCTGATTCCCTTTTTCCAACTTCTTGTTAATGAACTTGCTGTTGCAGGCCCTTTGGCCTGTGCTCTTCCTGGTACCATGAAGGAAGTGTGAGTCTCGAGGATGGGCCCCAGAGAAGGGATTACTACCGTAGCTCAGGTCTGATTGAGAGAGATGATCCTATAATGGCTTCCTCTGCCCGGGTCCTGGTTCAGAATAGCTTAGTCAGGGCACTGGGTGATAGTTAGCCTTCTCTGGGCCAACCCAGGATTATCAAGAAAATCAGTATGGGGTAAGTAGCTCCCTGGGCCTAAGGGTTCCATCCTCTTGAGACTAAGAGAGACTTTCTGGTTCTCCACTGCCCAGCAGCACATTTTGTGATGGGCTGGGTTCCACAGTTCCAGCTCTCAGAGGCATGTGGGGTATCTTGAAGGGACAGTGGCTCTGGTATGGAGTAGAAGCCAAGAATGCTGTGGCTTCACAGTTAGGAAGCAGGCAAGGACTCTCACTACTCATTAAGGGAACATGGGTTTGATCAAGGAGTAGAACATTTCTTCTGAGACGAGCCTTGCAAATTTCTCTGCTCAGGGACTGGGCCAGCTCTTGCCCTGGCTTGGTTGGCCAACAATGGAGACAAAGCGGTAAGTAGAGAAGTGGGTAAGCCGCAGGATATATCTTTTCCAGTGGGTCTCTGGGGGAGGAAGGGTTCAGAAACCTTTGGTCTTCAGAACCGTGTTGAGAAAATATTGTGGGTGTAGAAGGGATCGGACCTATTAGAGCCACTTCCTCGAGACACACACATACACACACACACACAGAGTTCTTTTTAAAAGCCCATTATCTTTTTTGAAACTGTTAGAGAATTCTAAACAAATTAAATCACTATCAATATACTACTTAATTCCTGATTAGTTATATATCCTTCCAGAGTTTCTGCTATGTATAGATGCATATACGCAGTTTTTATTTGTTTTACAAAAATAAGATTGTAACTTTTTATTATTTGTTGTGTTTATCTTTTAATATCAGTAGAGAACATTGTCTTTTTAATGATTACTGTAAAAATTGTTTAACTTTATTTAGCCAGTTCTCTACTATTGGATGTGTAGGTTTTCAATGTTTTAAAGGTCTAAACACTGCGTGGACATCTTTGTATGTAACTCTAAGCGTTTGTCTGACTTGTATCATTACAATAAATTCCTAAAGGTGGAACCATTGAGACAAATGGGGTCTCACTTTTTCTTTGGAAACCTGAAAGGCAGACAGAATCTTTCCTGAGTGGCTAACCCTCCTGTTGACCACAGGTCATTGAGGACCAAGCTGGTCCTTGTGTGTGAGGACTTCTTCATTGCCCAATTAAGGTTTTTATTTTGCCTTCCACATGATCACTTAGCTCAGGTCTGCTCACATGCAGACTTCTAGAATGTTAGGCTCAGAGAGGGTCTTTTAGACCCTACCTTTATGGAATCTGCTGTGATTCAGGAGCCATCAGTTACAGAACTCTTGCGGACTCTGTCTGCCATAGACTTACCCTCTCCAGGTCTTGATGCCCTTTTTACAAGAGGGTAAAGGGCTGTGAGAGCCCTCCTACCTCAGAGTCAAGTTCCTGAGGTTTGGCTGCCACTTGTTTCCATGCGCTCACTTTCCATGGTTTCTTCAGAAAGAGGCTAATAAAATTTTTACTGGTGTTGCAGCGATGTCCTTTTCCTCTCTACCATGTCGTCCTCTCTGCAGGTCGCTTGGAGGAATGGAGTGGCGATGAGGGTGAAGAGCTAGCTGGTGGTGGTCTTTTCCCAAGCGCTCTGCATAACCATCTCTCCCTTCTTTTCACAGAACATTCTGCTCCAGCCAAGGTGGTGAGAGCAGCAACTCCTAAACAGCGCAAAGGCAGCAAGGTAAGGATCAGGAGTGGGCAACCCAAAAGGCCTTCCTAGAGGTGGTGGCCTCTTTTCTGTTTCAGTGAGTGCTTCTGAATTGTCAGGTGGTTCTGGATCCTCTGAATAGCAGGCGAGCCCCTTCTGGGCCTCCATTGTGGTGGTCCTAGTGACGGACTGATTTTGGCCTCTGATCTCTTGGTGGAGCTGTATTTTGGGTGAGGGGCTGAATGGTAGAGGCAGGGTCACCCTGGGGCCCTCATAGAATGTGCCTTGCAGGTTGGTGACTTTGGAGATGCAATCAACTGGCCCACACCTGGAGAGATAGCCCACAAGAGTGTGCAGGTGAGTCTGAGGGAGGTATGGGCAGGATGGAACTCTGTCTACATGTGCACATTTGGCTTCTCAAGCTTTCAGAGCCTCAGGTCTTAACCTTAAGAGGAGTTATAATCTGTGCAGCACTGAAATAGCTAAGAATCATTTGAGCCCTTACTGTGTATCAGGGATTGCCAAGTGCTGTCTATTCATCATTTCATCTCACCTTCACAGTGACTAAAGGTAGGTCCTTTAATTCCCGTTTTACAAATGAGACCACAAGGCTGAGAGAGGTTAATTACTATCCCTTAATGGCTAAGTGGGGATTGGAAGTCAGAGGTGTTGCATTTTCTGGAGCCAGTGTTCTGTATCACTACTCATGGATTGCCAATGAGTAAAGCAGGAGAGTGGTCATTGGCCAGGTGTCTACCTCTAACATGCCTTGGAGAAGTTTTTATAGCTCTCTTGAGTCCCAGCAGAGGAGGGGCTCCTGGTCAGTCCTCGCCTTCCTGATGCTTTTGTTCTGAGGTGATGGTCTAGGTTTCTCCCTGGCTGTGACCATTGGTTAGCCTTCAGTTTTCAGACAGTGTTGATGTGGACAGGCCAAGGGCCAACCTGTCCTCCATCCCACAGACTACCTGGATGTGATCCTGATGCAGGGAGTAAATATTTGGCACCTGCAAGCCCCAGCCCCTCTGTCCTGAGGGTTGTATCTTTCACTTAGACTTGAGGAAGCTGGAGAAATAGGTTTTCTCCTACCTCCTGTCTGACCACATTTCCCAATGAAAGCATCTCAGGTGTGAAAACAGGACCTTTTTGAATACATCCAGCACAACCTGCCATCACATACTCCAGCTCCTGCTTGGTCTTTCTAGTGACAGGAGCTCCCTTCTGTCCCATCCCAAGACACTCTCAGACTTATCACATGTCCCTTGTTACTTTACTTCCCGCTGCAGCCACAGTCCCACAAATCTCAGCCTGCCCGTAAGCTGCCATCCAAAAAGGACATGAAGGAACAGGAGAAGGGAGAGGGGAGTGATAGTAAGGAGAGCCCGAAAACCAAATCGGATGAATCGGGGGAGGAGAAGAATGGGGACGAGGACTGCCAGCGAGGGGGGCAGAAGAAGAAAGGTGAGTGACTTGGAGGAGGGCAGGGCAGAATTGTGAAATGTCAGAACATACAGACTGCAGAGGAATTTCAGGAGTCCCCCAAACAGTCCTTAGGTTGGTTGGTGTAGGCCTCTGGGCCAGCAGGCTTCATATCAGCCATTCGTCCATCAGTTTCTTCCCTTATTAAACAAGCATTTGGTAAGCTGTGTTCTCAGCAGTAGAGCCCTATAGCAGTGCGTAAGATAGGTGAAGTCCCCTCTTCAGTGTATTCTTTGTGTGTCTTGATATGTTGCTATCCCATGAAAGATTTCATTTAAAGATGAGTTCCCGTTGCCCTGGCTGAAACAGTTAAAGTACTTTTCAGCTGCTCTAACAGAGGTCCAGAGTAACAGTGGTTTAAACAAAATGGGTTTACTTCTCTCACCTGACAGTTCAGTGTAAGTAGGCTAGGACTCAAATGGCAACTCTAATTCCTCTCCTGTGGTGTGTTTGCTCTTCTCATTCAAGGTGGTTCACTGTTGCCTTCTTATTCCAGCTACTAAGAAGGGAAAGGGGGGAGTGGCTCCCTTCCTTTTAGGGGCTCAACCTGGAATTGACTACTGTCACTCAGCTCTTGTAACTGGCACTTTGGCACAAGTCTAATAGGAGCCTGGAGAGTGCAGTCTTGATTTTGGGTAGTCAGGCTCTAGAACGGGGTTCTCTGATCATGGAGAAACGATGTCGAGAGTCACCTAGGAGTGTCCATCACAGAGATGTCCAGTGCAGGAAAGGAATTTGCCTAAGGTCACCAGGTGATGATTCAGGCCTGAATCCCTGGGCAGCAGAAGGGTTGGGGGTAGGGATGGCTAAGCGGGACTACTACTTCAGGTCTTTCTGATGTGCTGTTGATATCCTCCAGGGAACAAACACAAGTGGGTACCACTGCAAATAGACATGAAGCCCGAAGTGTCCAGAGAGAAACTGGTCTCCCGCCCTACTCGCCCCACGCCAGAACCACGACACACACCTGCCAACCGCGGGGAGATCAGAGGTATGCACCATCTACGTGGAGGGCCTGGGAATGGGGATCAGCCTCAGGCCTGACCAGTTTCCCCTCTCCCCACAGGGTCTGAGCCTGCCACCTACGTGCCTGTGCCTGTGGCCCCCCCCACCCCAGCCTGGCAACCAGAGACCAAATCGGAGCCTGCCTGGCACGACCAGGATGAGACATCGAGTGTGAAGAGTGATGGGGCTGGTGGGGCGCGGGCTTCCTTCCGCGGCCGTGGACGGGGGCGTGGTCGTGGCCGGGGACGCGGCCGGGGTGGCACTCGAAGTACGTGAGGCCCCTTTGGGCTCCGGGATGTCCAAGGGAGTGCAGCGGGGGCGGTGGCCAGGGATCGCCCTTCCCTCACGGCACCCATTTTCCCTGTAGCCCATTTTGACTACCAGTTCGGCTACCGAAAGTTTGATGGTACAGATGGGCCTCGAACCCCCAAGTACATGAACAACATCACCTACTACTTTGACAATGTCAGCAGCACCGAGCTTTACAGCGTGGATCAGGAGCTGCTTAAAGACTACATCAAGCGCCAGATGTGAGTGAGCGGGGGGGCCTTCTTCCTGGAGAGATGGGTCCCAGGGGGTTGGAAGCTGCCAGAATTTGGCAGCTAGACAGGCCCTCTGGTGCTGGCAGCAGCTGCTGCCCTGGTGGGAGCTGAGAAAGATCACTTTTATAAAGTTATTGTTTATTTCTAAAGTAATGCCATATTTACCTTAAGAGATTATAAATTACCACTGACAAAATAGAACGAAGATGTCAAGACACTGTCCCCTTCCGTGTAATGGCTGCATTGTCAGAATGCTTAGAAACATTGAGTCCTCACTATTGGCGAGCCTCGTGCTAAGTGCTTGACAGGCATTCCCTTATTTAATCCTGCAGTTATTGACTTAATTCCTTTGAACTGGGTCTCATCCCATTTTATAGATGAGCAAACAGTCCCAGTAACTTGCCCAGAGTCTCACAACTCGTAAGTGACAAGACACATAGTTGAATCCATTTCTGTCTGATTGCAAAACCTTAGCTCAGATTTATTGTCTCTCAGTCCACTGGGGGAGCCATACAAGGAAATAGAGCATGGCAGTAGAGTATGATGTGTGTTTTAGGAGCAGAAGAGGAAGTGAAGAGTTCGTCAGGCATGCAAAGGGGCTGAAGGGCAGAGGGAATGGTGTGACCCAAGTTTAGGGAGCCATGAGAGAATAACATTTCTTTTTAGCCCTAAAACCTATTTGTATGTGCAGTAGGGACGGGCTAAGTCAGAGGCTATTTGAGGTCTGGGGCATGCAGTAGAACATGGGAGCAGTACTTGTAAATGGTGCCGCAGTGGTCATACCTGTTCTGCCCTCCATCTAGTGAGTACTACTTCAGCGTGGACAATTTAGAGCGAGACTTCTTCCTGCGACGGAAAATGGATGCTGACGGCTTCCTTCCCATCACTCTTATTGCTTCCTTCCACCGAGTGCAGGCCCTTACCACTGACATTTCACTCATCTTTGCGGTATGTCTCCCTCCCTGGGGCTGGGGTGCAGGGGAAAGAAAGGTCTTCGTTTATGGAGCTGGAGTTTGGGCCACGGCAGGAAACCTTCCTTGGAAGAGCTCCCATTTGATTACTTCTGCTAAAGTTCCATGGCTTAGCCAGCCTCTCTCCTTCCCTCCCTTCCTGCTCATCTTTCTCCTTCCCTTCCCTATCCCCGCCTTTTTATTACAGAAAGTTTCAATCATTTATAAAAGTAAACTATATATTGAACCCATCACCCAGCCTTAGCAATTTTCAGGTCATAGCCAGTCTTAATTCATCTACCTCCTTCATCTGTTTCTTCTCCCAGATTATTTTGAAGAAAATATTAAGATAATCTGACATTTCATCCATGTATCTATCTCTAAAAGATAAAGGCCTGTTAAAAAACATAATTGAAATATCATTATCACATGTAAAGATATTAATATTTCTTTAAGATCACCAGATGTTCAGTCAGTTACAAATTTACCCCACTTGTCAAAAATTTTTTCTTTTAGTAGTTTGAGAATCAGGATCCAAATAAAATAAGACCCTTGTGTTATCTTGTCTCTATTTCCCCTTCCTTATAATTTATTACTTGAATAAACTAAGTTGTATATCTTGCAGAGTATCACGTAGAACACAGTGGTGTTGTTTAACATATTCTGTACTCCAGAATTTTTGTAAATTGGTTATCTAGAGCAGGGGTCCCCATCCCCCAGGCTGCAGACTGGTACAGTCCATGTCCTGTTAGGAACTGGGCCACACAGCAGGAGGTAGTTGGTGGGGGAGCAAAGCTTCCTCTCTATTTGCTGCTCCCCAGTACTAGCATCACCACCTCAGCTCTACCTCACATTATTAGGCATTAGATTCTCATGGGAGCACTGGTCCCTGGTGTCAAAAAGGTTGGGGATTGCTGCTCTAGAGGGCTGATAAGATTCAGGTTTTAGTCCTGTCCTACTTAATTTCATAGATAATGATATAGTCTCTCCAGTGGCACATCAGCATTTCATTTCATTCTCCTTGTGATATAAGCTGCTGCTGGCAATCATTGCCTGTTATTTCACTGGGGATTGCAGAATGGTTATACTTTAATTCTATCAGTCTGTCTTCATTTGTTAGCTGGAATACCTCTTTGAGGAGGATATTTGCCTCATCAGCTTTTCATTTACCAAGAGGTTTTTAGTTTGTATAAGAAAGGTAGATAATTGCTTGATTTTTCCCTTTATTAACCAGTTTTCAGAATTATGAGTTGATCCCTAATAACCTTCAAAGGTGACCAGTGAGGTTTAGGCTTGTTTTTTGTTCTGTTTTTAAGTCATTACCAACTTACGGATTCAGACATATTTCATTTATTTCAGTCCATTGCAGTTGATAGGCTGAATCAGATTATTCCGTATTCAGCCATTGGAACGTTGGTGCATCTTGTACATTTCCTGCCCGAGATCTGGAATTGGCCATTTTTCCCAAGGAACTCTTACTTCCTCTAATTGAGGGAAATGGTATTTATGGTATTTAGGCACCACACATGAGAGTTATAGAGTGTTCATTGATACTTGATTGGTCATTGTTTCTGGAGCTTTTTTAAAAAAGACATCATGAGATGATATTATTATTTTCTATTAAAATTCGGGGCTACACGGCCTTTACTTAACCGCAAGGATCTTTTATTTATAACTAGTTTTTCCCATGCCAAAAATTCTAATTTCTAATGTCAACGTGATTATTCATTTATTTTACTCCACAGTTTATACACGTTATTCTTACACTATCTCTACTACTAAAAATTGTTTTTTTTAATTTTAAATTTTATTTTAACAGTCATTTGACTGTATTGTCAAGTTATTTGAAATAATGTTTGGGTGGTTATGTTTTTAACTCGATATATGTTCATTAGTTTCATTTTGCATTCAAATTTTAGGAATTGCTTTCTTACCCTTAATTTCTATTTTATTTTACGTTTCTGTAAAAGAGTTACATGGTTCCAAGTCAGCATGGTATATTTATAGTAGTCCAACTTAAAATTCTCTCACTTCTACCTTTTCCCCTTTTCTTTCTTTTTTGAATCTTTCCATTATAAAAATAAGCACATGCCTATACATATTTGTCTCCTTCTTTCTTAGATAAATGGTAGCATATAACACATGTATTTCTTCATCTGCTTTATATTTTCACTTAACATCTCTGGGAGCATTTACGGCCATGCTACCCTGAACAAGCCCCATACTGTCTGATCTCGGAAGCTAAGCAGGGTTGGGCCTGGTTAGTACTTGGATGGGAGACCGCCTAGGAAGACCAGGTGCTGTGGGCGTAAAAAATAAAAAAAATAAGGGATCATAAGCTGACAAGGTCGTTGCAGTCCGTGAGGTCAACCAAGGGTTCCCTTATCTAAAAATTTAAAAAAAAAATAAATAAATACAATCTGGGAGCATAGTAATATGTATCTTTTCCTATTTTTGCCAGTATGTCTTTGGTGTGAATTTATAGAAGAGGGATGACTGAACTAAAGGGAAATGCATGTGTAATTTTGCTTACTATTGCCTGATTCTCTTATAGAGTCTGTGCCTTTTGCATTCTATTCTCACCATGAGTATATGAGACTGCCTCTTTCCCCAGCCTACCTGCAGAGGATGTTGTGATATATTGATATGTTTTTCTTTTCTATTTAACAGCTTTTTAAAAAAACTTTTTTTCCGTCTTCACTCTTCACCCTTTTTCCTAGAGACTCATAATAGTTTACCTGCAAATCTTAGAAAAAATGTTATTTGTGTTTTAACTTAAAAATTCAGTCATCAATGGGATCTTATACTCGCTGACCTAGACCTGTTTCTTTGTGCTTCTTTTCCACCTTGGCACATGTGAGTGTGTTTTTTAATTTCTGAGTAGTAGTCCGCTGAATAGATGTGCCCTAATTTATTTAAATTGCTCATGTGGCAAGTTAGGAAGCTTCCACATTTTCCCCTATTGCTGACAATGTTACTATGAATAGACTTGTTTTTATAGTTATTGTTTGTGCAGGTATTTCTCAGGGGCAGATTACTGGATGCAGAATGTCAGAGTCAGAGCAGAGGTGTTTTTCATCCTGGTGCCTCCTACAAGTTTAAATATCTCACTTGTCCACCAGTTGTGGAAGAGGGTGTCAGTGTTCTTTTATTCCTGCCAGCGCGGAACTCATGCCTGAGCGAGTGGGGGCCTGGTCTTCCACCAGCTTCTAAATCTCAGTCTGCCCAAGTCTTTCCTCTGAGCCCTCTCCTTCCTTCTCCTCTGCAGGCCCTGAAGGACAGCAAAGTGGTGGAGATCGTCGATGAGAAAGTTCGCAGGAGGGAGGAGCCGGAGAAATGGCCTCTTCCTGGTCCCCCAATTGTGGATTATTCCCAGACCGATTTCTCTCAGCTTCTCAACTGCCCGGAGTTTGTGCCCCGCCAGCATTACCAAAAAGAGACAGGTAGGTACCCTGTGGGCATATGGATGCCTCCTTGCCCTTGTCCTCTGGCCAGCAGTCCTCCTCAGGGCTGGCATCAGGAGGACTGGAGGGATGAGGACCTCACCTTTCCACCCTTCAGAGTCGGCGCCTGGCTCTCCTCGGGCAGTCACCCCAGTGCCAACGAAAACAGAGGAGGTCAGCAACCTAAAGACACTACCCAAGGGTTTGTCTGCCAGCCTGCCTGACCTGGATTCTGAGAACTGGATTGAAGTGAAGAAGAGGCCTCGGCCCTCCCCAGCACGACCCAAGGTGGGTGATGCCTGTCCCTTGCCCTGGGGTCCAGGGGCCCAGGCTGGAGTGCTTGGAGGGGATATTGTATAGACACAGAGCTCTGGGTGGGCTCTGTGGGGCTAGCTGGCAGGCCAGTGGCTGAGAGTCATAATGTGAACTGAGGTCACCAGTGACTGTAGGAGGGTTGATGTGGCCTGTTTGCATTTCCAGTGATGACCACCCTTCAGGAAAGCCCTAGCTGCATGAGCCCTGAGCAGCACTTTTCACAGGAGATCATGCAGCCTCTGGCCACAGTGTCCCAAGTTTCTTGATGCTTGGCTGTTCTTTTTGCTCCATTTAAATCTCTGGGGCTGTATTTTAAGTGCCTTTGTCCTGAATTTGTCCTCATTGCACCTATGTTAGCCTCCCAAGCCCTCAGTAGAGGGGAAGGGAGAGGGAGCTGATGCACAGCCTGGACAGAGTCTATAGACGAGAACACAGGTCTCCTGTCAGTGATGGCTGGTGCGCCCTTGAGATGTTTTTTAATATCTCAGTGTCTCAGTTCTTCACATGGAAGGAAAGAGGAGTTAGACTGCTAGAGAAATAGTAAAGCAATGTATAGTAGTACAAATTGAGTTCACTGTTAGAAAAGTGTTTTATTCTCAAACTGAAATTACTGCCCCCCTTTTCAGGAACAGACTTGTGCTCCATCTCCTTCTCCACTCCCCATACCCTCTTTGGTCTAAGGCTTATAAAGAGGCCTCAGAGATGACCTTAGACTTTGGTCTGTGGAATTCTGTGCTTCATTTTTCATTGTACCACTGTGACTACCTCCCTCATCTCCTTCCTCTTCCCTGCCTTTTCAGCCTCAACTTCCTTATTTGTTCTGGCTGCGGTCCTCCAAGAAATCTCAGATGAGGCTAGAGTCAGGAGGAGAAAGGTAGTAAGTGGACAAAGGCCTTACAAGTTCCAGGCCTGCACACTGTGAAGGCTCTGGAAAGGCTGTAGACAGCTTAGCCTCCATTCTAGAATTACATCCCCCAGTCCCACCCGGCCTTTCTGGAATCCTGAAAGAGAATAGGTTTGGAGTTTATATGAAAAGCTCTTTGCACAGTAGAAAATTGACAAATGCTTCTTTCCAAAGTCTCCGATCAATTCAACCTATCAATAGACTCTGAAAGATTTTCTTTTTGCTGAAATCCCCTTGTTTCTCTTGCCTTTGGGACATGCTGTTTTCTCTGTTTAGTACACCCTTTGTCCCTCCCTTCGTCTGCCTTCCGCTCATTTTTCAGTAGCCCCTTCATTTAGAAAGTCTTCCCTGACTGTCCTCATCTCCGCCCCTATTGGTTAAGTGCCCTCTCCCTGTGTACTGCTGCGAGTACTATGGGTAGTCTTCACCGTACCACCATGCACTGTGCTGGCTAGTTAGTTGACTTTTTCTCCCGCTTAACCGATCTCCTTAAGTTCAAGGACTTTGTCTTGTTCGTTCTGCTTTTAGCTTCTTTCATGGCGCCTGGTACCGGGGGTACTTGCTCATTCATCAGTTGAACATTTGCTATTGCTAGGTCTCAGTCTAGGTACTAAGGATATGATCCTTGCTTCATGAAGCTTTATTGAGAGATGTTGGGTAGATCGATAAATGGATGATTCAACCTGCTGAACTGCCATGTACCCTCTCATAGGCTAGGTGCTGTGTAGGATATAAAGGGGGATGAGAGCAGTTTCTGCCTGTAGGGGACTTGTCATCTCATTGTGAATGACTGTGATGTGAGCTGTGTGTAGAGAAACTTGGAAATCTTACGGGACATCCTTTCTCCACAAAGCTGCCTCCAAGGCTGATACATGTGACTTTATGGCATTACCAGGGCCACAGTTGTGACAGTCTCATGTTTAGGGGCCGGGACCTTTGTATCATGGGACAGCTGTGGAACCTGGTCTAAGGACACCCTGGTATTTCTGTCTTCCCTTGGTCTGCCTCCGTTTTAGAAGTCAGAGGAGCCCAGGTTCCTCCACCAGACCTCTCTGCCTCAGCAGCTGCCCTCTCAGCAGCTGGTGTCAAAGGATCAGGATGAGCAAGAGGAACTGGATTTCCTGTTTGATGAGGAGATGGAGCAGATGGATGGTCGGAAGAACACCTTCACTGCGTGGTCTGATGAGGACTCTGACTATGAGATCGATGACCGGGATGTCAACAAGATCCTCATCGTCACCCAGACGCCACCTTACATGCGCCGGCACCCGGGGGGCGACCGTACAGGCAACCATACCTCGCGTGCCAAAATGAGTGCTGAGTTGGCCAAGGTCATCAACGATGGGCTCTTCTACTATGAGCAGGACCTGTGGACTGCGAAATTCGAACCTGAGTATTCCCAGATCAAGGTGAGGTTTGGAGAGAGAAGAATGAGGGTGGGGCCTGGGCGCCTATAATGCGTGGGAAAGAAGAAGGCTGATGAGCTATGTGACCTTGGGCACAGAGCCTCAGTATCTTCCGTATAAAAGGGGATGACAATTGAAACCTTACTGGGATATTAAGAATGAGAAGAGCTGTGTAAACTCTGCCAGTGTGGTTACTGTGCAACCTGAGCATACATATCTGATGTCATAACAGTCAGCCAGACACTTCTGTAGGGAATAGAACAAGGATTAGATTGTCATTTCTGTTCTTAAATATTTAAGCATATAAAAAAGTTTAAAGGCTTTTTAAGGAGCTTGCTTTGAGTATGGAAGACAGAAAAAAGGTAGGTCTTTTTAAAAAGAGGTGCTGCATGGAAACCATCAAAACCTGTCGTAGGTTTTTACAAAGTGAATATATGTGGTGGAGGGTGGGCCTTTGGTGAGCCTGTGTAGTGAGTAGTGTGTTTGGTGGAGGTGAGGAGAGAGTGGCAGGAAGAGATTTGCAGGGAAGTCTGCAGTGAGTTTCTGGGGAACTGGACAGAGTCCTGTTCTCAGACTGGAGAAGAGAAGTGTGGGCAAGTAAGTACTAACCCCTTCTAGGTTAGCACACTTGTGCCCAGGTGACTGGGTTTGAGGACTAACGATGAGGCAGCTGAGAGCCTGGGGACCAGAATTCCATGTATGTGGACGTGGGAGCTGCCCTCTTCAACTTCCTGCACGTCTTGATTCCTAAACAGGCTAGGGCAGTCTTCTTACTAACACCTTTCCCCACCCGCCTTGTATCCTCTGCAGCAAGAAGTTGAGAACTTCAAGAAAGTCAACATGATCAGCCGGGAGCAGTTTGACACACTAACTCCTGAGCCCCCTGTGGATCCCAACCAGGAGGTTCCTCCCGGGCCACCCCGGATTCCAGCAAGGTGAGGGCGGCACTTGGGATCCTGGCTTGGGCGGGAAGGTCCGAAGCCCTCTGATGGGGCCTTCCAAGGATAGACAGTCACGGGCCTGCCTCTCCTTGCTGACCCCACTCTGCCTCCGCAGTTCCCACTGATGCCCTGGCCAACAAGTTGTTTGGTGCGCCTGAGCCCTCTACTATCGCCCGCTCCCTCCCAACCACTGTCCCAGAGTCGCCAAACTACCGTAACGCCAGGACCCCCCGCACTCCCCGGACACCGCAGCTCAAAGATTCAAGCCAGACGTCACGATTTTACCCAGTGGTGAAGGAAGGACGGACATTAGATGCCAAGGTGAGGCATGCTCCTGCTGGGCTAAGAGTCTCGGGCCTACTTTGCTGCCTCCCAGCGCTTTGCTTCTCTCTTGCTTTGTTTAAGCCAAGAAAATGCCAGATCCCCCATCTGCTCCGTGTTCTTAGGCTGGTGGGCCCATCTGAGATTGAGTGACCACATCTACAAAATGAACTGGTTATGGGAGTGGTGGCCCCATGTAGCCATGATAAGGCCTGAGGAGGACTCACCAGGTTTAGGTCCTTGGGCAAATCACTTTGTGCCCAAGCCTCAATTTTCTTTATCTGAAATGGCGTACCAGCTCCTAGCTCGCAGCTGTGGACGTTGCGAGAGAATAAATATGAAAATGATTTGTAAATTGTGAGATGACATACCTGTGGAGGGGATCTTAGTCCTATAAAATGCTTGATATGCTTCTCACATTTGTATGAGTAAAAGAAATAACAAATACTGGACTGACCTTTGTAGATGCCTCGGAAAAGGAAGACAAGACACAGCTCCAACCCACCCTTGGAGAGTCATGTGGGCTGGGTGATGGATTCTCGCGAGCACAGGCCCCGGACTGCTTCCATCAGGTGTGAGGCTATGGGGAGGAGAGATCTGGCTAATTGAGGGGTAGGTGAGAGAGCCATGAAATTGATGGGACCAGGAAGAAAGAACCTCTTCGGTAAGAAAATGTTTTAAAGGGATGTTCATCAAAATCAAAAAACAAAACAAAACAAATCTAGCTTAATCCTGGGAACAAGTTAAGAGCCTAGGAAGAGAAAGCCTTTCTAAATCAGTAATATCACAGCTACGTGGGTCCAGATTTCTCAGAGAATATCCTTGAATTGATTTCAAATGAGGATATTTGTTGCCTACCTCAGGAAAGCCAGATAATTGAATAAAAATGCAGGTTCCTGGGCTTCACCCTAGATGTGCTTCTGGGGCTAGGGCCTGGATTCCTTTTTATTTATTTTTCGTAAAATGGCCCCAGTGTTCCCTGTTCCAAAGCAAGGTTTGGGAGTCACTGACTTGTGTACTCTATTTCCTACAGAGGTGGTACAGACTGAAAATAGGCATGGTTTTAAGAAAAATATAGCTCATTCAAGAAGAAAGTAAATGTTAATACAGGATAAAAAAAAATTGTTAAAAGTTGAGGTTTGGGCAATAATAGTTACTGATCACGGCCTTTAAATAGCCCCATCACCCAGGATGAGTCTCCCAATCTGTGAACCTTAGTGACCTCTTTGTATTACTGTCCAAAGATTAAAGCAGAGAGCAAGTCACCATGAATATAAGTCAAGGGCCCAGCACAGTACTTGGGCCTCCTTGTTTGTTGCCCTGTAAGAGGCTGGATCTTGGTTGATGGAAAGGACAAGAAGGGAACTTGCTAACCTGATGACCAGTCACTTGGGAACCTGGTGACACTGTCTCTTTTATGGCCTCTGTAGCTCCAGCCCCTCAGAAGGGACACCTACAGTTGGCAGCTATGGCTGTACCCCTCAGTCGCTGCCCAAGTTCCAGCATCCGTCCCATGAGCTGCTCAAGGAAAATGGCTTCACACAACACGTCTACCACAAGTATCGTAGGCGCTGCCTTAATGGTAAGACGCACAGGGGATAGGGGCTAAGCCTCTGGGGTCACTGCTTAGATCCAGTGTAAGTGCTGGTGGAGTAGGTGACTGTTTTCTCTGACCTCAGCAAAAAGTGATGTGACAATATAGCAGGAAGAGAGATGAAGCTAGACTCAGGCTAGGCAGTTTTGGAATACAGAAGGCTGATAGGATCTGGCACTGGGAACATTCCTATCCCTTGATCTTCCTTTACTGATATAAAAAGTGTCAAAAGTTTTCCCATTTCTGGCAAAACCACCAACTCAGCCATTGTCCATTGTGGTCCACTGTCCATCACAAAACGTGCGTGTGAGGCAACATGTATTTTTTAGAACAGAGGTTGCCTAATTATGGCCCGTGGGCCAATTCTAGCAGCCTGTTTTAGTACAGCCCTTCAGCTAAGAACAGTTTTTACATTTTTAAGGGGTTATGGAAGGAAAAAAAGAATTTATGATAGAACCCACACATAGCCTGCAGCACCTAAAATATTTACTCTCTGGCCCAATACAGACAAAAGTTTGCTTACTCCACTCTAGAAAGTGTAAGGAAAGGAGCTCTCCTTCTGTCACAAAGTGAGACATCTTTTTTAACTGTAGCTGTGTAAAGAGGCTCAAAACCAATCTTAATACTCACTTGTAATTATTAACGCATGCTACCCCCTTTGATTCAACAAAACATGGATGCCAAATGCTTGATTTATCACCTTTTCACGTGTGTGTGTGCGCGCACTAATAGCTTTATTGAGATACAATTCACATACCATACAATTCACCTGTTTCAAATGTACAATGCAATCACCAGAATCAATTTTAGAACATTTTCATTGCTACAGAAAGAAAACCTGTGCCTGTTTACCCATCACTCCTCATTTCCAGCAGGCCCCCCAACTCCTCCTAGGCCAAGACAACCACCAGTCTATTCTCTATGGATTTGCCTTTCCTAGACTTTACATATTAATAGAGTAATACAATATGTGGTTCTTTGTAACTGGCTTCTCTCCCTTAACTTATTTTCAAGGTAGCATGTTTTAGTACTTCATTCCTTTTCATTGCCAAATAACATACCATTATATGGATAATACCACATTTTTAAAAATCTACTCATTAATTGATGGGCATTTCGGTTTCCATTTTTTGTCTATCATGAATAATGTTGCTGTGAACATTTCCGTACAAGTTTTTGAGTGGATATAGGTTTTCCTTTTTCTTGGGTGGAAGAGTAGAATTGCTGGGTCATATGGTAACTGTTCAACCGTTTGAGGAACCATGAGATTGTTCTGAAAAGTGGCAGCACCGTTTGTTTTATTTTCCTGATGGCAGTATATGTGGGTTCTTATTTCTCCACACCCTCCCAACACTTGTTATTGTCTGTCTGTGATTATAGCCAGCTTAGTGGGTGTGAGGCGATACCTTCTTATGGGTTTGATTTGCATTTCCCTGGTAGTTAATAATGTTGAACATTTTTCCACGTTGGCCATTTGTATTTCTTCTTTGGAGAAATGTCTGTTCAGATCCCTTACCTATATTTTAACTGGATTGTTTGCCTTTATCATTAAGTTGTAAGAGTTCTTGATATATTTTAGAGATGTTTCTTATCAGATACTTGAGTAGCAGCAAATTTTGTTCCATTCTGTGGATTGTTTTTCCTTTGTTGATAGTGTCGTTTGAAGCACAAAGGCTTTAAATTTTTTAAATCAAATTTATCTGTTTTTTCTTTAGTTGCTTATGCTTTGGTGTTGTGTACTGTTTTTAATGTTACCATTTTGTACTTGTTAATATTATAGGATTCCTGAAGTAATCATTGATAACGAATAATTAATGTAATTTGTTAGAATGTACAAACTGTTTTGCATGCTTTTCTTCTAACGATGCTTGAGAGCTGTACCATTTGAGGTAAAGGGCTAGGCCAGTGCCTGGCAGCAGGGCCTGACACAGAGTAATTAGTGCTCAATAACTGTCTCCTTAAAGACCAAAGAGACAGGCGATGAATAAGGGAATTGGAAGGTGCCAGAGAAAGGACCGAGATCCTTGAGCTCCCGAAGCACAGGCAGCCTGGTCCTGACACACGTCTCTCCTTCTTCCTCCCCCATCAGAGCGGAAACGCTTGGGCATTGGCCAGTCTCAGGAGATGAACACTCTCTTCCGCTTTTGGTCCTTCTTTCTCCGAGATCACTTCAACAAAAAGATGTATGAGGAGTTCAAGCAGCTGGCTCTGGAGGATGCCAAAGAAGGCTACAGGTGAGCCGGATTGGAGCGGGGGCTCTGGCTGGTGCTTGGCCAGGTGGGGAGGGGTCCCTGGTGGGTCTGCTTCCAGACTGTAATTGGAAATCCCTTTGTGTATGTACTTCATATACTTCATTAAAAAATTATTGTTTTAGAATGAGTAATATATACACATGGTTCAAGATTTAACAGTTCAGAGATTATATAGTGAAAAGTCTCATCCCTGTCCCCTGCCATCTAGTTCATTTCCCCACAGGCAATCAGTATTGTTAGAATCTTGTTGGTTCTTTCTGAAAATACTTTGCCCATGTAAGCAAGGACATCCACCATGTGTGTCTTTCATACCCCTTTTGTTTACACAAAAGATGACCTCTGTTACACATACTTTTTGCAACTTGCTTTCTTACTTAATGCTATATTTTAAAGATCATTCCATATCCATTCATAAATAACTTTCTTGTTCCTTTTTATAGTCTGTATAGTCTGTATGGATGTACTATTATTTATTTAGCCTGCCTCCTATTAATAGATACTTTGGTTGTTTTCAATATTTTATTATTAAAAAACCCTTTTAAAGACTTCTCTTCTTTCCCCCAAGTAACATGTGCTCTCTCTGTAAGCAATTCGAAAAGTACAGAAATATTTAAAAGAGGCTGGGGGAAAACATTCTTTAGTCCAGAGACAGCCAGTGTTGATGTTCTGCCATAGTTCATGTTTTTAGATATCATTCCATGAATGCCTTCTTGTGTCTTATTTATCATTTATAAACATAAGCATTTTCCGTGTTGTTAAAATAATTAACTTTTTTGCCTTCTTATGAAGTATATGTTTTTGCTTGAAAGTTTAGAAAATGTAGATACGATCACTTAAAGAGTTCCAATTCCAGAACGATAACGAGCGTTAATGTATTTACGTGTGTGCCCTTCCAGACTTTATACACATGTGTAGATGGAAGATTTACATATTTGTTTACAAAAATGGGCTCATTTTACATATGACACTTTGAAACATTTCATTTCCACTTGATTTTAAGCATCTGTCAGTATCCATAGTGAATATTTACAGTATAATTTTTAATAGCTTATATTATTCTATTGTGAGATTCTAGATTTACCATGTTTTTCTTAACTAGTTACTACTTTATTCTTAGGCATTTAGCTTTTGTTTAATAATTCTGCTATGAACATTTTTAGTACATTTGCAAAATCTAAATCTGTATTTTTGGCCATTTCCCTGACGTGTTCCTAGAAGTGAAATTTCTGAGTCAGACAAATGAGCAGACCTGCCCATTGGCATAGTCAGATGGCTTTGCAGAGAGCTTATCCCAGGGATTGGCAAGCTTTTTCTGTAAAGGGACAGACAATAAATATTTTACGCTTTGTGGTCTCTGCTACAATTACTCAACTTTGCTCTCATAGCAGAAAGCAGCCAGTGACACTTCCACAAACGAATTGGAGTAAACAGATGGTGTGGGCAGGGGGCCGCTGTTCATTTGGCCAGAGTTTGCTGACCACTGGCAAACTATAAACATTTAATGTTGGACCCACTTAGACTAACATAAAATGTTAATCTTCTTAAAGAATATTTGCCATTTCTTTGATTATCCATTGTATTTAAACTATTCTGCAGCTCATCTAATAGGTGGGTACATTTCTCTGTTTTACAAGTGAAGAAACTGAGTCCTGATTTCACTGACTTGTGTTCTCCTTCAGATATGGTTTGGAGTGCCTTTTTCGATACTATAGTTATGGCCTGGAAAAGAAGTTCCGGTTAGACATATTCAAGGATTTTCAGGAGGAAACCGTGAAAGACTATGAAGCCGGTAAGAGCCAGAGTTGGAACTCTGTGAGCCATGGTCATCTAGGCCACCTTCCCCTCACTCCCCAGTTGAGCCTGTATCGCCGTACTGCCCTCTCCTCTGAACCTGTTTATTCTCAACTACTCACTGACCCAGCATCTCTCTACCTCTCTCTCCTCTTTCCCTACAGGTCAGCTCTATGGGCTGGAGAAATTCTGGGCCTTCTTGAAATATTCCAAAGCCAAAAATTTGGACATTGACCCCAAACTTCAAGAATACCTCGGCAAATTCCGGCGTCTCGAAGACTTCCGAGTGGATGTGAGTTTTCCTGAAAAGAAAACTAGACCAGAGATCAGGAAAGAAACATGGGTTTCTGGACCCAGCCACTAACCCAGGGACCTCCTCCCGCTGCCCTCCCCCCATTTGGGCCTAGGGTTTTCTGTAAACCAGGGGGTGAGAAGTGGACAGTGAGGCTAATTGAGGGGAGTAATACAGTTGTGCCTCCCTCCCTTTCCAATGGGAGAAAATAGTTAAACCATCAGTGCTCTTTCCCACTCTCTCTGAGCCACTGGATCAAGATGAATGCACAAGGAAATGCTCTTTCTGGAAGATGCCTTTTCCAACCCCAGAAGTTCATAATAAATTATGTTCAATTCTTTCTCCTCCACCACCCTGCCAACCCCCCCCACCCCCCACCCATCCACCTCCGCATCTCCCCCCAGGTCTTCTTAGAGCCGTGGCTCAACAGTGACATCCTGTGGTGGATCAGGGTTGTTGTTACTGGGTGTTTCAAGGAAAGTGGTAGTTGGAGTAATTGGACATGTCTGCTAGATGCTTCAGGGGCTCCAGAGATGAGTGAAACTCTCTTGCCTTCAAAGAGTTTATAATGTAGTTGGAATATGCCAGGTGTCTTATTTCCCTGAAACCTTTCAGCAAAAAGGCAAATACAAGTAAATAGCAATAATAGTCCACATTTATTTTAAAAATTGTCTTTGATTGAGTGTTTACTATGTGCTTGGCAATCTACATTGACCTCATTTAACCTTTATAAAGTGGTGAAGTGGGTAGGGTTTATCATCATCGCTGGACCAACAGGTAAACTGAAGCCAGTGGTCATCCAGTGACCATGTGGCTGCACTGCCCATGTCTCCCAATATAAAGATGTGTAGATTTTTTTCCATCCTTCAGTACTCCCTCCTTTGAGGATCAGAGCAGGGTGGACGTGTGCAGAGAACCCTTGTAATAGGAAGACCAGTTAGGGTGGGACAAGATGGGCTCAGCTTTGGCACCCAGAAAGGGAGGGAAATGTTCTGAGGTTACAGGACCTTCATTGGAGCAGCCAGACTGGCTCGTGGTCTGATGCTTACATCAGTGTCCTGCCTAGAGCCTTGACGAGATGGGGCAGTCCCAGGAGCCTCTGGGCCTTCTGAGCTGAGTATTCTCAGCATACTGCATGACAGGAGCAGAAACTCATAAAGGCCTGGTCTTCAGCAGTTAATGGACTCAGTCCATATTTTCTTTTCATGAAATACCAGCTGTGGGATGCTGGGCAAATTTCTTTGTTTCATTTTCCTCATCTGCAACATCGGATAGTCACATCTGCTTCCAAGGATGGGGTAGAAACCGTGAGAATGCATAAAATAGCACAGTGCTTGGCATCCTAGCATTGTAATCTGCTCAGTAAACTAGTAATTCATTTTTAAGGTTAAAGCTATTTGTTATCTCTATTACATTTGAAGGTGAGAACTAGGAGGTCTCTAAGGCAGCGTGGACAACGAAGGAGGTATGAGTAGTATCCCCTAATCACCTGTGACTCCCCCCTCTGTTGCAGCCCCCATGGGTGAAGAGGGCAACCACAAGCGACACCTAGTGGCAGCAGGAGGTGGCAGCGGCGAGGGCAGGAAGCGGTGCCCGTCCCAGTCTTCCAGCAGGCCTGCCGCTGTGATCAGCCAGCCCCCACACCGCCCACCGGCCAGCCCGTCCGGGAAGATGCCAGGTGGACAGGCCAGCACTCGGACACACAGACTTTGGGAAAGTGAAAAACCGCTTAGACCTGGGGGTTTGGGGGTAGGGGGTGGGCAGGAGTCCGTGGAGGTGCCCAGTCCCAGGAGAGTGGACAGAGAAGGGACAGGCCTGGAGTCACTAGGATGGGCCTTCGTGCTGAGTAGCAGTGTGTACACCATTTGGGCTATCAGAGGTACCCCTGGGCAGGAGCCTCCACATACCTTCTTCCCCCTTCTTTCTCCATGACTCTTCCTCACATCCTAGCTTCTTCTAAGGGGGGAGGGAAAGGGGGGAAATTTTTTTATATATAATATATATATATACATATACATATATATATATCAAGTTTTAAATTATTGATAGTTCGTCTGGATTACCAAAATCACTCTACAGCCCTGCCTGCGGCTGGTAGGCCGCAACCCTGGTTTTCACCCCACAGCCGCCTCCTGCTCCCCTTCAAGCCAACTATGCAGCCCACAAGGGGCCCTGTGGGCCCCACTGCCCAGCTCTGTCCCATGGAGGCCCCAGCAGCGCCCCTGGGCCCCACGATCACCAGCCCCTTTATAATCTGGGGCTTGCCATCACCGTGTTGTCCCCCTGCTGTCCCCACCAAGCCCTTCTTGCCATCTTCGGGAGAAGGAAACCAAAGGATCTAAAAGTGGAGGTGGGGAAGGTTTTGGCCTTTTCCCCACTCCCCTCTTCCCATGCCCGTTACTCCTCAGCCCAGAGAGACGCTGCTCATACCAGAAAAGACTATTGAAAGATGATTTATTTTATTTTTCTCTGACCTTTCCATCCTTGGGGAAGAAAAAAAGGACAAAATTGACCATAAAAGACCAAAAAAAAAAAATCAGAAAACCCCCACCTAATCCACAGAAAGTGATATCTTTCCTTTACCCTTGGAATTATTTTTGTTTTGTTTTGTTCTTGGAAATAATATTTTTTTAAAAGTTGCCTTATTGTGGAGCGGGAATCTGAAATACCCAAATGCCTGTTTTCCTCGGTGGAGTCAACTCGAAGAGCTCCCACCTTCTCTGGATGTGCCTGGGCTGAATTGGCTAGAATCTTTCTCTGGACTGAGTTGCATGTACAGAGCCTCCTGCCTGGAGGCACGAGAGTTGGGGGCGGCTTGGATGAGAGCCGTGCCCGAGATATCCCTGCTGTTGCATCGTTTGAAGCTGATGTCCTGTGTCTGTACACTGCTGCCACTGTCGCGTCCTCGCTCTGCTTACCGTCGCCTCACGCCAGGCTCTGCCCTGCCGTGACACCCTTCATCCTACCCTTGGAACCCCAAGGCCAAGATTGCTTCAAACTGTTGGAGAAGAGCATTGGCCTGGATCTGGGACACACTTATGCTCAGCTCGACCGTCTCCCCACCTCGGGGGGAAAGGTGAACACCTGACTGCCGAGGCTCGGAGATGTTTCTCGTGCTGCCCTGAAAGGTCTTTGAGACCTCAAGGAGGCTTCGTCTCGTACAAGGTGGAGAAAGATGCCATTCTCCTCCCTTGGGTCTGATGGGGTCTCCCCATCTTGCATCCCCCTCTGCAAGCCATCCCTGCCCACCCTCCAGTTGACCCTGCCTGGGAATGAGGGACGAGGAGTTTTCGGGGCTGGGGGGAGCCCTGCCAGTTGGAGAAACCCCACGGCAGGAAGGTATATGTGGACATAGAGTATACCTGACTTCTCCAGCTGCTGACTGCTTGGGTTGGGCTGTGAATGACAGTGGAATGGCTGGAGTCTACTAGTGTCGGAAGCTAGGATGGGTGACGAAGGACTGACCTACACACACTGGGCTGTGTGTCATGTGTGGGAGTGAATGCATTCACCCCCAGTGGGGACCAGGCAGCACAGAGAAGTTCATGGTAGTGTTGTTCAATCCCTGACACTTCCTTGGCCCTCTTTTTCAAGTGTTCCCTCTGTTGGGCCCAAAGTATGGGAGTAGGGGACAGTTCCCAGGCTGGCAAGGGTTTGCCTCTGTCTTGGGCACTTCATGCCTTTTGGTCTGTGCCCTCACCCATCTCTGCCCTCCCAGTGGCTAGTATGTGGGAAGCCTGTCTCAGTTGTCTCAAAAGCCAAGGACGAGTGTCTGATCTCTGCTTTGACAATGGGATCTGGGGCTTTTTCCTGCCCAGTCTGGTGCCCACCCCACATTATATCAGACACTGGACTCTTGCACCCCAGCCTCTTTCTTGCTTTATTTCCCCTTTTCTTCAGGTCGCTCAGCCCTGTACTGTATCCAGCACCGCAGAAACCTCAGTGTTTGTCCTCTGCTGGGTTTGGGGGCACAAGGAATCCTTGGGGGTGTGGGGAAAGGCTGTTCTGATCTCTACTTTACTCCCAGGCCAGGGGGCTGCCATCTTCTCCCTGATCCTCCCCACAGACACCACAGAAAGAGGAAGGCCCTTTGGGGTTGGGAGAAGACTTCATCTCAACATAGACTGAGGATGGGGAGGGAGGAGACTTTTTTTCTTTTTCTTTTTTCTTTTTTTTTTTTTTTGTAACATGTTAGGAGTTGATGTTGCAAAGAGTAGTTTACATCTTCACTTTCTGAAGACACTTGAATTTAGGACCGATGTATCTGTGACAAGCATGCCAGGAGTGGCAGGGGCCATCAGGGCTTGCCGCTTCACATCCACCATCCTCCCATGGGTATCCAAGATCTGAGACACAAAGCAACAGCCTGCTCAAATCCTTCTGTTCATCCTGTGCCCTTCCAGGATTGGTCCATGCCAACACAGCCTTTGGGCATCAAACATCAGAAGGTCTGTGTGCCTCAGCCCTGCTAAGGGGCAGGTTTCTCTTTCGCCCTCTCCTGAACCTGGGAGCAAATGTACCAGTAGAGAGTGGTTGCTGGGCCCTGCCCTAGCCTGGACCCCTGGGGCTCAGGTGGAGGTGCTGAGCCCCCATGTCAAAGTTGTTACGTTTTGTTTTGTTCCGTTCCATTGTAGCTCTTTTTTTCCCCCCCTTTCTTGATGATTGATTTTACAAAAGAGAGTAAGCTGCTCAGAAGGCCCTGTGGTGGCAGGGAGGGCAAGGGAGACGACTCGCTAAGGAGGGTTGGGGTGGCGTTTTGCCGAAAGCCTGGGCAGAGTGGTATGGATCATCTGGCACCCTCCTGAGTGGGACCCCAAAGTATCTCCTGTGTCGATGGGTCCCTGGATTTGCCCCAACCCCACCCTCTCCTTCAGCCATGTTGATGGCAGAGGCAGAGACGATTGAACTTACAGCCCATTTCTCACTGGAGAGGAAAACTTGCCATCTGGCTTTGTGGAGAAGGTTCCACCTTATGCTCATAGTACATTATCTTTACCATGTGCTAGGATATCACATTTAAAAGGACAAAAAAATGTAAAATACTTGAATGAGCTTGTATTATAACATTAATATTATTGAGAGTATCTGCTTTCCAGGCTGAAGTGATTCATTCATTATTCTAGTCCTGCTTTAGTCCTTTGTAATTTGTGGTAATTATGCTTTTCTTTTTAATACAAAAAAAATGTATAAAAAAAAAACTTGAAAAGGCACAGTACTGGCTGGTCTCCCATCTGGGGTACAGCTGTTGGGTCTGAGGGATGGAGCCTGATGAGGGAGGAACGTTGCTCTGCACAGGAAACCTTTACAGGGCTCTGCCATTGGGTTTCTGGGGAGTCTGCGTAAGGCATGGGGCTCCTCCGAGCTGCTGAGGCCGCTAATGCAGCCAGGTGAAGTCCTCACTGGTCTTTGAGCTGTCAGCATTGAATTCATGTTCACCTTGTGTTCTGAGATGTTAGAGCTATAGCCAGTGCCACAGAACAGAGACGCTACCCTACAGCTAGAATCGCAGGGTTTCCTGCTCTGGCTGTGGCCTGGCTTTGTGGGGAGAGACAGAAGGTGAAGGTTGCTGTGATTTCTCACCGGAGGTTTCGCACAGCCCCTCCCTGAACAGACTTCCCTGGTGGGGTGTAAAGGAGTAACAGTTCAGCACTCTGGCCTTAAGGAATCCAGGTCAACCACTGAACCCTAGGGATTGATGCCAGAGAGGGATGAACAATGAGCATCATGCCCCCTCCTCCTCACGGGCCTCTGGGCTATTGGTGTCTTTTCCCTGACCACGAGGTCAAGTGCTGGTGGTAGTGCCATCTGAATGCCAATCTGGCCTAGGTGTTTAATTATAAAACTGAAATGAGGGGTGGCCTTATTTACTCATTCATCTGACAACTGTCTACAGTACCCGGCACTTGAACATCTCATCAGAAATGGTTTTCCAGAGAATTCTGCCATCTGTCAAGTAGGCAGGTACTTTAATAAGTACAATGTCTTGCACAGGCCAAAGAAGCGTTTAGGAGATAGTGGCCAGGGCTTCTGCAGACTGATTTGGACGGTGAGACGGGTAATTGAGCCATGCTTCCGCAACCTGTTAGGAGTGTTTACGAAAGGGGCCACTGATCGGTCTTGATGGTGCTGCTGTAGTGCTCGCGTGCCATGTGATCGTGTTGGAATGAGTCATTGTGGGGGAGCAAAAAGTATCTAATAGAGTTAAAAGGAGACAGTTTATTTTCCATGCTTCCACCCTTTCACATTTCCCTGGGAGTTTGAGACCTCAGACTTTTCTGAGCCTTATTTGTTTACCAATCTCAAGGGCCCTTCTTTTTGATGCAGAAGAGGATAAAGCTGGGCCCCGGCCCAGCCCCAACCACCGCCTGCTAAGAGGTGAGAGGAAGCCAGCCTCTTGTCTCCCAAGGTTCCCTGCAGTAGCTTCAAAATCCAAACACCTTATGGGGAAAAAAGTTTCCTTCCTTACTCTTTCTCCAAGCCCCTCATTTCCTAACCGTAAGTATACTGAAGATGATGGGCTGTTGCCCAAATCTGTAGGAACAGGTCATGGGTGTAGGCCAGCAGCTGTCATGATAACATTGATCTAGAGGTTGCACTTCAAGCTAAGGGCAAAGGTGTCCCAGGGAGGGGCTGGGTCCACCAGTGCCAGAAGTGGGTAGGGGGTGGGGCTCGGAAGGCCAGAGAGGACGCTGCCTGGTAAGTGCTCAGTCGGCACACTGGGCAGGTCCTCTGGGTTCCTAAGGCTGATGTGGAAGTAGTCCTTTTTGATGGTTCTACCTGGGGACTTGGTCATATCAGATGTTAAAGTTTTTTTATAAAACTAGAGTGGATGGTTATCATGACATAAGAGAACTGAAATTTCAGGAATAGGCCCAGGTATGTATATAAGAATTTAGTAACTGACAAGGGTGGCCTTTCAAATCAGAGTGGTCCTCAGATTGTTCTTTGGGACCACGGGGTGCCTGGCAATGTCAGTGGCTGGGGCGGGGACTGCAACCCTCGCAGGTCTGGTTTTGGTTTAAAATATTTAAAAGGTTTCATTTGAAAAGCAGCACTGCTAAAAATCACCCTGAATAAATGGTGTCGAAACAACGGACTAATCATTTGGGGGGAAATAAGGATTTTGTCCTTTGGTAAGCCAAGTTTTTCTTGCATTCTCATTGAAGGAAGAGGGTTCTAGCCTCTGGTCCTGCTTCAAAAAGGCTAATTAGGGGCCTCAGCCTAGTGTCCCCACAGGTCAGCAACTCTGACTCTTTGTGGGTAAAAGGGTCCCCAGCTGGGCAAATCCATAGGGTTTGGCCTTCCATTGCCATGTATGGCCGAATGTATTGGGGTTTGGTCTGCACCTATCTCAGTTGCAATCCAGGGAGGAGCTCCTGAGGTTGACATTTTCCTTTTAAGAGGGGGATAACGTTTGCAGTGAGTCAGAGTTAAAATGGGCCTTTGTCACAGACTATGTGGGGGGAGGGGAGGCAGGGAGCAGTAGGGACTTGGCCCCCATAGCTATTGCCAGGGTGTCCAGACCTTGACCTGAGTAAGTTGTGAGAAAAGCTTTTTGGGACAGGAAGAGGTGAAGCACTATCTTCTGGTTCCCCAGTCCCTGTCACCAGAAGGAGTTCCCTGAAGCCATGTGGCCTCCAGTCTCATTATCGCCTTTGCCAGTCTACATCTTGCCTGCACAGGAGTTATAAGGGATCCCTCTTCCCTGTCACAGCAGAGGGTCATGGGAACTTGCCAAGGGGTTTCTTCCCTGGGGAGCAGTTTTTTACTATTCCCTAAGCTAACTCCTGATCCCTTGAGGGACAACAGGGCAATTGGGAGAGTCCTGGCTGCAACCTTGGCCCTGAATTTCCTGGAAGCTGACCTCTGGCCTTCCCCCTGCCCTCAATGCCGTCATTAATTAGCGCGTGGCTGAAGGAGCAAGTTTTTAAGTGCGATCAGGAGGCCTCAGGCCACCTTATCAGTCCGCTGATAAGGTGCAGCCATGAAGGCGCTCAGGTGCTCTCTCACTCCATCTTCTTTGGGGTGTCAGGGATGCTCTCGGAGAGTGGAGTGAACCCTAACAGGAGGATGTGTCTCTCGTAGGCTTTGGTCTGTTTAAAAACGGTGTCAGTCCCATGGAGGTGGTCCAGGACGCCCAGCACCCCGTAGCACTGGTTGAACCTGGAGGAGAGAAGAGGGTGCTAGAGGCCTGCATGCTGATCTCCATTCGTGCCAGCCTCATGCATTCCTAAGCCCTCCCACCTCAGAATAATCCGAGGAGTTGCACATATTCCTGGAGCTCCTCCGGACTGAAAGTCTGAAATCCTCGGAAAAGCTCTCTTACGTGATTGTAATGCACACAAGTCAGAACCTGTGGCAGAGCTCAGCTTGTTCAGGTAGGTTCAAGGGCCACCCGCACAGAAGCCCCTGGAACACTTAGGAAGATGTAGATTTCTAGGCCCTGTCTCCTTATCCCCCAGACACATCAGTTTCAGCATGTTTAGAATGGAACCCAAGAGCCTGCATATGAGGCACATCTCGGGCAGATTTCTAGTGTAGGTTCACAGACCACCCTTGAAAAAGCCTGGAGGCTCAGAAAGTACACAGCTCCCTTTGAACTGCATGCAGGGTTCCCCCTGACAGTGCCCATGGCTTACATGAGGCACTCACAGTCCAGGACCCAGATAACGGTTAAAAGTCCGGTTGCAGGGAGATCCAGGTCGGAAAGAAAGGGCAAGGCGGTCTGGGCCCCAGTGCGGTCTTTACATTTCGCCACCTCCAGACCTCTCCCTCCGCTAGTGTCCACAGCGGAACAGACACTAGAGTCTGCCAGCAGAAGCTCCAGGAGTGAAGGTGGGAGTCATTCCCCCAGGGAACCACAACGGGGACGGGGACCTCACCTGAGAATGGTGGTAGTCATGGAATTCAGGCGAAGGCAGGAAAGGTAGGTGGTAGCCACAGTGGGAGATGGTGGTGATGATGAGGGCCAAGGAAAACCACATGGTGATGGAGGACAAATGGGAGCCCATTGCCAGGGGACCCACTATCGCTGGCAGCATGTTGGAGACCTGCGAGGAGAAGGCTGTTTGAGGGTGGGCCCCGGGGAGATGGAGAGGACCCAGTTAGGCGTTCTCTTTGCCCTAGGAGGGTAGGTACCAGGAGGACTTCCTTGGCTCAGGTCTGGCGAAGCTGAAAGGATTGCAGGACCTTTGCTGAAATTGTTCACCTTTGTGACTTGGGACATGTTATTAATGGTTTGAGCCTCAACTTTCTCAGAAGTAGCAGGATCGAAAAGGTTGGGCAATTATTATATGAGATTAACTTAATTTCACAAATCTAGAATAGCCTGGCATATGCTAAGTCAATGAGTGATAGCTGTTTAATGGGAAGAAGGGAGGGGCTAGAGTGCTCTAATTATCTGCAGGAGACCTGAGGGGAGGTGCTTGGGGCCCTCCCTGTGCTCTTCGCTTCTAGGGAGAGGGGCGCTCTACTCACCACGTGCTCAACAGGATGGGCGTAGAGAGAGATCACACCAATGGGAGCTGTCCACTCGTGGTGTTTCTTATGGATTTTCTTATAGAACGTTGGGTGGTGAAGGAGCCTGGAAAATAGCTAAGACTTAAAATCTGCCGATCTCCCTCCTCCTCTCCCCCACCAGACTATGAGAAACCAAAGGTGATAGAAAACACACTGGATCGGCACTCAGACCTGCTTTGGAGTTCTAACCCCACTTCTCATGCTGCATCATGTGCCTGTCTCCACTTCAGTTGTATTAACTGTAAAATGGGGATGATGCCCAGAAAGGATTCACCAGGGAAACGAATGGGAAAAGTCCAGCTGCACACAAATGGAGAAGGCTCTTCCTTTTCTGGAGATTCCTTGCCTGTCTCAAGTTGTCAGTTGTAGAACGGAGTTGTTTTCGTGTTAACTATGTAGGAGGAGACTTTTAGGCAGGTGGTATTGGCCTGCAATTCTGGGGCCTCAGTTTCCTCGTCTGTGAGTGAGTCGTAGGGGAGCGAGGGCCAGCTGTGCTCACCGGTGTGAGTAGTAGAAGACCTCCTCGATCAGAGTGAAGAGGAGTGGAAAGTGGGCAGCTCTCGACGGCAGGGGTCTCCCCACAGCTTGTGGATGGGATAGAGGACGAGCATCATGGGGAAGAGATCATGAACTGGTTGAAGAGAACGGTGCGGATGGACTGGCGTAGTTTCACAGGGTCCACCTGCCCGAGGGAAGGAAGGAAAAAGAAAGATGGATGAGAGTGTGAGAAATAGGTCTTTCCCTTCTAGAAACTAGGCTCCCCTGTGACCTGCTCACAGAAAGCCCTCATTCAGGGCTGACGCTGGGAGTGATGTTTGGCGGTAGCCAGGCAGCCCTGACTACTACCCAGCCTGGGGGTAAAACTATCTGGTAATGCTCCCACCTTTAGAAGTTACCTTCCCAGCAGCCTTAAGTCTCTGCCTGGGCCTGCCTTCCTCCTGGTTCTGTGACTGTCACCACTGTCCTCCCCATGTCTTGGCTAAGCCCAGCGTACTCCTGCGAGGCACCTTGGGGAGCCTTCACGGTGCTTGAAGAAGGCTGTCATCTCTCTGATTGATGTCCTCATTCAGCCTTTTAGTTCCTCCACATCCAGGGAACCTTGACCATGATCAGATGCAGAGATCAAGGTCATCTGTCTCCTCATGAGGTCCAGCCTCATGGACTAGGCCCAGAGCGCAGAAGGAGGTGAGTCAGGTAGCCACCTGTCTGCCCTCCTGACTAACTTTCTGTGACCTGGCCTTCCTGGATTTCATGGTGGAGCTGTCAGGATGGGGCCTGCTTGAGCATTCTCTTCAAGGTCCCTCTGAAGAGCTGGCCCCAAACGTCCATACCCCACTGAACCTCAACACTACCGCCAGCATTCCCCCAAGAATCAGTAACCCCTGCACCTTCTCTCCGTCCCAGCACTGAAGGTCCCAGGACTAATGCCATGACTGCAAGTCACTTGCTGGGGCCTGATGAGGTGGTCTCGGACTGTTCAGAAGGGCTGCCTCCCTGAGCTCCCTCTGCAAGCTGGAGAGGTTTCTGACCCCGAGGTGAGCCTGGGTTCATGGTGGCCCTCAAACTTCAAGCTCCCCTCTCCCTCCAGCTTTTCCAGGTACTGTGTGTATTGACCAACTTCAGAGATAATGGTTTTGTGATTATTTTAGGAGATGCAGGCTGAAGGATTTAGGGTGAACTTTTGTGATGTCTGGAACTTACTTTCAAGGTGGTAAGTAAAACGTTTTAGAGGCGTAGATATTTATATCTTTATATATTGATGAAGCAGACGTAAATGTTTAAAATCTAGGTGATGCGTAAATAAGTGATCATTACTTATTCAACTTCTGTATATATGTTTATACTTTTTTCATAATTACAAAATGTTGGGAAAAGGAGAGTGGACAGCGAGGAAATGGAAACTCTACAGACGACTCTTTCAAAGAGCTCTGTTGCAAAGGGGAGCAAAAATATGAGTGGCAGTGAGAAGGGGAGATGGGGTCAAGGGTTTGTGTTCGGTTTTAAGATGGGAAAAATCGCAGCGTGTTGGTGACAGTCCACAGACGAATAATCTTGAAGAGGGAGAAAGAAAAGATACGTGACAGAGAAGAGAGAATTGCTGGAGCACTTTGGATGTAAACAAGAAGTGATGGGGTGTAGTGCACAGGCAGTGGAGAGGTGGCTGTGATAGGAGCAAGGAGCGCTCACCTGTTGGATCAGGTGGGAAGGCAGAGCATGTGTGTGCAGGTACTGCTCGTAGGCTGATGTGTGAGTCCTCTTCTGCTTCCTCCAATTAGAGAAGAGGAAGCAAGGCCATCCTGCTCCAGGAGGTGAGGGGAGGAGACGTTGGGGATTGGAGGAGAGAAGAGGACGTGTGACTTAGCTATCCAGGAGAACAGAAGGGTGAACAGACCAGGGACAGGTTTTATGACTGCCCGTAGCATTCAGGTCCCAATTGTGGATCTGTTTCCGATGTCTTAGGTCAGGGGTCAGGCTTTCCTGGAATCAGCCAAAGACTAAATGACTTCGGGGTTCCTTCTTACTTGTGTGTCTACCTGAGGATGCACACGGTGTAGGAGCACTGGACCTGGAGCCCGGTGAGAGGAGCCCTGGCTCTGTTTCCAGGCAGCAGCCTGACCTTAAGCCAGTCCCTCCTCCTTTCTGAACTGCAACTTCTGCAAAACGCTGGAGGATAAGTTGGACCTGGAGGAAACCCCCTAGCTGGCTGGTAGCTCTTGTCCCAAGGAGGACTATGAACCAAACCAGCAGCTCTGGCTCAAGAAGGGGCTTTCGAAAAGTGTGGGTCAAAGGCAGTTTTTTTCACCCATTCTGTTTTCTGGACGATTGGGCTGGGGCAGAACTCTGAGAACTGAGATGATTCACCCAGGCACCTGGGCTGATCATTAAAAGATGGTTGTCTTCTCTGGGAAAGAAGCCAGGGTGTGATTTGGGTGGAGCTGGGAATTAATTTGGGTTGAAGAATCAGTTTCTTCCTTGTTGAATAAGAAAAGGGTCCTGGAGGTTGTCAGAGCACCAGGCTGGGCTCCGGGAGCAGAGGGGCTCACTTCCCAGTGCTGTGTGATTCGGTGTGCGTGCCGCCTTCTCTCCCCTCCTGGCCAGGGTTCCTCATAAGAATAGTCTGGGCCTTATTTGTCATGCATAAGCTAAGTACCATTGGTTGAACTGAATAACCAGGGAGGAAGACCTGTTTGAAAACAGTCACCACCCACACATTCAGAATATCCGTCTAGTACAGTGGGTCGGCCATTGAGTCCAGAGCGGTCTCACTCATGACGGCTGTTGTCTCTGCTCCCGTGGTTGAGGATGGAGCTGCCTGATATCTTTGGGACTCAGCCCAGTGCCAGGCTGAGCCGATCTTTCTGTTTCTAAAATACTGACGGAAGTGCTGTGGGGCTGGATATCAGAAGACTGGAACAGTGGTCTTGCCTGGCTGGTTCTGAGATTTGGGTCAAATGATTTCCTCTCTCTCACGTTCTAAGTTGGGGGAGGCTTGTACACCATAACTTGCTCACGCTGGCCACGGTCTCTCCTGGGTCAGCGATGAGACTTTTGGATGTGGCTTTATTTAGTTCCTGCTTTCTGGGCTTTGACCAAGAGGAGCTGCGGCAACACTTACCGGATCGTTCTTGCCAACCTGGATTCGGTAGCGGGAGATGAAGCTGGGCTTCCCGGTTGTGTCGACCACCAGAAGAAGCCCGTTGAAGCTCCAGAAGAACAGACTGGGCACTTGGGTGGCACCTAAGGTCGGGAAGCAGAAGGGGTCAGGACAACCTCAGGTTCTCCCAGCACCTGGAGTAACTGGACACACACTTGGTGACTGCGGTGGTACTGTAGACAGTCCCTTGCCAGGAGATCTTGATGCTCGGGGCCAAGGGACCTTCTTTCAGTCCTGGGTGACAGACTAGATGGGGGAACTTGGACAACCACTTAAGGAGCATCTCTACTTATTTTCTTAGTTATAAAATGGGGACAACAATCTTCTAGGTGGTTGGTGACCCCTCCCCCCAAAGTAATAAGCTATATGCTCTAAAATACAAACAAATTTAGGTTGACATGTGAGAGTCTGCGCGCATTGAATCCTTGATGAATTTCCAAGAAAGGGAGAAGCGAAGATATTCATGATGACCACTGGGCTAGGAGTCAATTGGGGGAACCCAGCCCCTATTACTCTGCTCACTGAGCAGTGAGACTTCAGGTGTCTAGTCGGCATTTTCCAAAGTAGAAAAAGCATCTCTCAAGGGGCTTCTTGGTTCAACAGCCTTCATACACTCCTGTCTTGGAGAGTCATGGTCCAGACTAGTGTGTTAACAGCTCTGAGGATCCTTGCAGCAAAGAAATCCATTTATTTGACTGTTAAACTCAACCTTTCGCAGGCTTTTGTTTATTTATTTTTTACCCTAGGACTGTTTTCTTAGAACACTAAGAATAGGATGGCAATGCATCTCTGTTTACCTGGGATAATTTCTATCAACATCTGTCATTCCAGCATAATTATTAATAGTTATAAGTTAAACCATATACCCAATATAAGATCTATACTAATATATTAACAGTGGTCATTTCTTGGATATGGGAGAATGGGTGATTTTTTGCCTTTTTTATGCTTATTTGAATTGTCTGACTTTTTATTTTAACAAGAGCACATAAGCAAGCATTTATTTTAGTCTCAAAAATAACAAACTTTAAAAAAAAGTTAAGTCGGTGGTTGCCTAGTGGGCCATCAATCAAGGTGGCTGTTTACTTGAAAATCTAAGAGCTCCTTGAGGAATACAGAATGAAAACCACAAGAGATGATCTTGAACTTCCTTCCAACTCTAACACTTGAAATTGCCAGTATTTCCTCTCTCCGATATTTGCTTATCACTGAGGTGATAGGAGTTTTCCCATCATGGTAACAGAAATAGATAAAAATGTTCTCCCTCCACTTTCCCCACATACATTTGCAATCTGCGTCGTTCTTTTTCAAAATGACTGGTTAAATTCCATGGAACCTGTTATATTTAATGTTCAGCTTATTTTCAGTCCTTCTAGCTGAAAACAATCAGGGACATTTTATTTGTACTTTTGCTTTGTGACAACTGACACTTTTTAAATCTCCCCTTCTAGACTGTGATGAAGTGTTTTGATGGAGGCGACAAACGCTCTATCTTAAATATCTCTATAACTTCCATACGAGTTTGGCATAGAGTGACATTGATAAATATGGAGTGAATGAATGATTGAGGACATTCACTGTTGTAGATAGTGCTATTATAGATGTGTTGAAATGGATTTTCTTCCACTATGTTTTTGTAGGCTTGTTTTGAGCCATTCACACTGTCAGTAAACATTTGAGTGATGACTTGCTCTCCAGCCCTAAGAGGTTGATGGCACCAGGTGCCAGGACACAACCTCACATGACATAGAACATCTCTCTGCACCTGTGGACTTGACACCTAGAAGCAGGATTATTGCTCCGAACATGCCTTCATTTTCATACAAACTATTTCTCTTTTTATTTTTGAGAGGAGGGTGGTCTCAATTTCTCAGCTTCTTTTATTGGATATCCTTCAACATCCATTCCATGCGGCCCACAAGTGTGACACTCTTAGGGGTGACCGCTGTCTTAAATTTTAAGTCTTTATTTCTTGTATAATAAGCTAAGAAGTCCCAAGGTAGAGAACAAGACAATAGAAAAAGATTTAAACTATAATTATGTACCCAAACCCTAAGCACTGGTGGTCTGGAAGCTCACCTATCATGAAGAGCATCCACTCCTTCCCTTCAAATGTGGACAGCAGCCTCTCCCACTGGGCTTGCCAGAAGTGGCCAGAAGCACCCCAAAATCTCTGAAGATGCCTTGGAAGAAAAATCACTCAGGTTTCTGGGTGAAGACTTGTGGGTAAAGAGCCCCTCACTTCATGCTCTGCCCCAGACTACCACCAACCTCACTGCCCCCAGTGGCTGAATTAAAGCTGGCCCATCAGACTCACCATGTGACTGAGTTCCAGAAAGCCACAAGCAAGAGAAGGCCAGAGCCCAGGATGAAAGCTGTCCTCCTCATGGAGCCCCAGATATGTCCTTCCTGGTGAGGACAAGAAAGTGTCAGGCCCCAGCAAGCCTCTTGCCTTCACACGCAGCTCACTGCTGAGGCCTAACAGGAGCAATGTGTACTCAAGATCTCAATCACACCAGCACTGAACATCTGCGGACCTTTTCTCAGTGTCTGTGGGAGGCTCGTCCTTATCAAGAGCTTTCAGGCTGTACATGGGTGTGTTTATGAAAATTAGAGCTCAAAGTTGGGGGAGGGAAGGAAACCATCTGACTCCAGAGAAACTGGCAGGCAATCCTATCACCCACAGAAGGGCAGGTGAGCCTTCCAACAGCTGTGGGATTTTGTCATCAGTCCTCTAGTTGAACAAAGATGCTCATTATGTGGGCACTGGAATCACCTGGGAGCTTTTTAAAAATCCAGATGTCCAGGCCCTTCCCTAACGTAATTACATTAGCGTCTCCGGGGTGGAGCCTGGGCCGTAGGTTTTTAAAAGCTTCCCAGCTAATTCCAATGCGTAGGCAAGGCTAAGACTGCTGTCACAGAAGGATCTGCAGAATCCTTACTGAGGACATAGGCACTCAATTCATAGGCCAGGACTATTTTCCCATCCCTGTTACCCTCTTGCCCTTGAATAAAAAAGTGAGTGAACATGCAGTCTGACTTTTAATAATTCTTCTGCCTTCCAGCAAGATTAGCCAAGGTTGCCAGCAGTTCTAGGAGCAAAGAACAGACCACTGGCAATCAGTCACTGGGAGGTTCTTATTATATTCTCCTCCAAGAGCCTAAAGCAGAGATCACTGGAAGTACAATGCTCAAACAAGAAGGCCCCAGACATGAGGAAGGAAAACAATGGCGGCTAGGTGAGTCACCGATTTCCATTATGCCATAGACAGGAATTACAACTGTCCCTCACATCTCATGTTTCTAAGCCCATATTCTTTTCATGGGAGGGAACTGGGAGGTGGCGGTCCCTACACATATGTGCCTGCAGCTCATCTGAAGTCAGTGAATTGGGCCACGTTTGAGGGGTCAGGGGTGTTACGGGGTACAGCTGATTAAAATTGTTCTAATCCAGCCTTTTGAGATCTGAAGAAGCAGATTGTTTTCATTGACTCATTCAGAGCAATCTGCACTGAATCATTTCCTCTTGGCTTACCCCATCCCACTTTTGATCAAAAGACCAAAGAGAAGTAGGTCATTTTCCATGGCCAGTGAAAAGTTTTTGAAGAGCTAGTGCTCTTCAGGGTCTTGAGCTCTGAAAATGAGCTTCTCTTTCTCAATCTCTCCCTCTCTTTCCCTCCCTCTGCCTCTCTTTGAGAGAGGGATTCACAGGACCAGGCAGGTTACCCTGGGCTTTTGCGGTTATTCCTTTCTAAGATTCAGAGGATCCCTTCCATGAACTTTTCCAGATTCGCCTGGAATTTTTCATTTGAGTTTAATCAAATTAAGCTAAATCAGATTAAGAATTTCAATTTCATATATAGGATTGGTTGTTTTTTTTTTTTCAGGGATTGTGGTGTTTTCTCTCTCTCCCGCAGCCCAGGTGAAGGGACTATAACTAGGACAGAGATCTCTGAAGTTCAAGAGCAGTGCAGGAGTCAGCTGGGGTCAAGAGCTGGTTTCCAGCCCCTGGTGGGCCTCTCTTGTCCCCAGAGCAGTTCTAGAAAGGAGTGACCCCAAAGGCTCATGGCATGGGGCATTCTAAGAGCCAAGAGACCATGATAGGATAGTTATCCAGCTTTTTAACTACCTTCATGCAGTCTGCTACCTCGTGCAGGCAAAGGGGCTTTGGTTACAAGGCAGCTTGGAGTCAAGTGATCGCGGCTCAGCTACTGAAATAAGCAGATTACCAGTGTGTCAGCTACCCCTAAACCTTGGGGGAGACATCAGATGCATAGCAAGCACGGATATAGAATGAGTCACCGGCTGCGTTCTCACCAGTTTGGTGGGCGGGGTGCTGGCATTTACCTGCTTTGGCTTCTCATCATGTAGCTTGCTTCCAGCTTCTCCCTTCATCTGGAATAAGAAAGCACAGGTGAGCCTGGATGTCATTTTCACATGCGACTAATGAGGTAGAGTGATTTTTAATGCTGACTACTCATTAAAATCACTGGGGAGTTAAAAGAAAAAAACTCTTCTAATGGGCCCCACCACCAGAGAGTGAATTGCTCTTAGCAACAGTGATATGATCAGGGGGTGGGCAATGGGACTTTGCCTGGAATTGGCTTTCTCAGAGATGGGCTGTGACAGATCCTTTTGCATAGCTTCACTGTCTCAGTAGGACCTTGTCTCATTGAGAAGAAATCTCTGTCCTCCGAGACCCCCACTGTCCCCCAGGGCAGAAGCCCAGAGCTCTGCTCCTGAATTGCCTGACAGCATCCTTAGCCTTTGTGAAGTCAGATGACCACCCATGGGCTGGATTTGTCATCCTGCCTGAAATCGAAGCATTTTGTAAACTGTTCGATATGATTCAAACAGTAGGTGTATTTACAGAAATCATTAAGACAGTAAGCCTTGGAATCTGATACTGTTCTCGAGGTCATGTCTCAGTCATGCCTATCTCTTACTGGTTTTGTGACATTGGCCTTTTTCAGTCTCTATTATATTTCTTGGCATTCTTATTAAGTGTTTTGAAACAAACTTCAAGTGTTTCTCTAATATTTGAAATAATGAATGATTTTTCTGGGAAAGGGACAACTTAGGACAGTGGCTGGGTTTGGTGGGGAGGTGCTTGGGTTGATAGACAGCTTGACTTTGTTGAATATTTCACTATCTGTTTTATAAGAAAGCTTTAATAATGAAAATTGTGGGGCTAGCCCATTAATAGGCAGACATATGTAACAGATTTGAAAGTCCATAAATAGACCTAACAATTTATGTGGGAATTTAGTATATGATAAAAAGAAATCAATGTAAATGGACTTTCGGCTGGATAGATGTTGAACCTCCCCCATAAAAAGAGAAATGAAAATTAAAACTACAGTAAGATGTTTCTTACCCATCAGCATGTTAAAAGCCCAAACTTTTGCTGGTGAAGCTGAGACTTTAGAATTGTTATTGTTCTTGTTCTTTCTAAAAATATCTTTATTGATATATAATTCACATACCATACAATTTACCCATTTAAAAGTGTACATTTACATGACTTTCAGCATATTCACAGAGTTGTGCACTCATCACAATTTATTTTAGAATATTTTTATTACCTGTGGGAGAAACTCTGTACCCCCTGAGCCATCATTTTCAGTCCCTCTGTCTTCCTACCCCCACTGTATCCCTGGGCAACCATTAATCCACTTTCTGTTTTACAGACTTGCTTATTCTGGACATTTCATATAAGTGGAATCATACAATATGCGGTCCTTTGTGACTGGCTTTTTTCACTTAGCATAATGTTCTTAAGGTTCATCCAGGTTGTTGCATGTATCAATACTTCATTCCTTTCCATTCCATCACATGGATAGATCATATTTTGTTTATCTGATCATCTGTCGATGGACCCTTGGGTTGTCACTTTGTGGCTATTATAAATAATGCTATGACGATTCATGCACATATATATGCCTAGTAGTGGAATTTCTGGGTCCTATGGTAACTGATCTCTAACCTTTTGAGGAACTGCCATACTGTTTGCCAAGTGGGTGTACCATTTTACATTTCCCAGCAGCATCCTCATCTATATCCTCATCAACACATATTATTGTCCCTATTGAAGGGTTTCATAACCTGGCTGCAGAGGAACATCTGGTCCTGCATGTGACCAGGATGAAGGAACCTAGTCAAAGGCGGCTAGATGACCACTTAGAGTTTATAGGTGGCAAAGCTGGGGAGCAGGGCCCCGCTTCCTATATCTCTAAGGACATTTTATTCTTTTGTGTATGATCGTACTTGGTTTTATTATTCGAGATGCATGTTTACCAGCTATGACCTTAGGGTGTACTTCTTCTCTGGATCCACATTTCTTAGAGGCTGAAAGAAGGAAGAGAGAATGGTGACCTATAAAGTGCCTTCAACAGTTTGAGGAGTTAGGACAGCAGAAGGAGGTGATAAGCAAGCCGCTCACCATCTCTGCTGTGAATTACGTTTCAGCAGGAGGGATGCAGTTAACTTGGAGAAAGAGCCTGTCGGCGAAGTCCTGGAACATTTGATACCCACTCAGGGAGGGAGCATCTTTTTAAGGAAAGGCACCAGAACATTTGGTGCGGTCCTGGCCCACCACCCATCTGGAGCCAAGGTCGGATTCTGGACACTCTACAGCCACCACCTCCCCCACCCCAAGCCCCATCTGGGCCTTCTTCTTTGCCATCCCTGCTCCCACCTCCAGCTCCCTCCGTGCCTGGCTGACCAGCGTAGAGACCTGTCGTGGTTCGTAGGTGTGGAGTTCTGCCTCAGTGAGTTCTCACAAAAACCAATGAAAGAGAAGTAATGGAGTGAAGTTGCATGCACTCCTTGTTCTGACGCAGGACAGCAATCATGTTCCTTTGCATACGTGGTTGTCAGAGGGTGCTCTATAATCATATTCTGTACCACCCAAGACTTTCAGAAGGATAGCTGAGCAAACATTTCAGGATGGGAAGTCTCAGCCAAAATGGATGGGAAACAACCCTGCCCCACATCCAGGACCATAGATGTTATTTAGTAATCTGGATTTATAAGGATTCCAAAGAAATCTCCTTTAAATAATGATTCTCTCCCCCTCTATTGTCCAGAGCAATTCTGGCTGGCCCAATTCTGAGTTTGGCCCACATCATTGAGGTGGATAAAGCCCCATTCAGAGAAGCTGCCCTTCACAGAGTGCCAGGATTCTGTGATGAGGTACGGTCATTTTCAGCCTTGAAGTTTGCCTGCTGCCTGGAGTCCCCCAAAGTACAGATCATTAAGCATGAGGAAGGTAGAGGGGCTAGGTCCCTTTGAGACTAAACCTGCAAGTGTCTTAATGACAAGGAAGCAAATATTAAAGGAAATAATGCAAGTTGGGCAACATTTGGATATCTAAATGTTTGCAAACCATTTGCAGACAGATAGAAACCTTTATATCACCATGGATTTCCCTCCTCAGTGCTTGTCAGGAAGTGTGGAAGGCTCTATTGACCCTGTTGAGATAACCATCATGTTTGAGAAAGAAGCTGAGGGAACTATTGGTTTGTTTGTTTGTCTTTTAAGCTTCTAAGACTCCTTCTGCATGCCATGCCACAGGAACTTCCTTACCAGTCAAAGTCTCATGCTTACCTTTTCCCAGTGTCTTATCATCACCATTACCTTTGCTAAGAGTTTGCAAAGCAAATGAAACATGGTCTTTGATCTTTAGAAGCTCACTCATTCCTTCTCGGTACATTTATAAAGAATTTACTATGTGCATGGAGCCCTGAAGATAGGAAGATGAATGAGAAACTGTCAATCTGGATACAAAATTCGTATCGAAAGTTTGGGGCTAGAGGTCTGGGCCAGAGCTAAGAAAATACTGAGTAGGGCAGGAGATCTGGCATGCCCAAGAAATCTCTAAAGGGGAACAATGGCCAGGCTTTCTCTGTGCTCTTGGGTACATGGTCTCAGACTTCAAAGCTGAACCTTTCCCTCTCAAGTTATGTTTTAGCTCATCCAAAGAATGTTAGGTTTTAATTAGATCATACCTAAAAAAAAAAAAAAAAAATCAAGATAGGTATAGAATCTACCTCATGAATATCAAACCTGCAATTGAAGGTATGCCTTATTCCATTATTTAATTTCCCCAAAGAAGCAATGCACTTTTTATGAGGATACAGGTGTTCAATTCCTATGAAAGAATTAGTGCATGGAAATTTTCCTCTTTGGAAGAAGTGGCATGCTTTCTTGTGGAATGCAAAAAAGAAATAAGCAGTCACTTCGGACACCCACGTACACACATCCTTTTTGCTTGGGCTGCCAGTAAGCTCAGAGTTAAATTTAATGCTCAATTACACTTCTTAGGATTTTTCCCTATTATATAATCCTGTATACAAAAACTGAGGTATATACAAGGATGTTCATTGTGAGATTGTTTATAATGGCTTAAAATTGGAAACAACTTCAATTCCACCAAGGAAGGATGGGTTAAATAAAGTATAGTACATCCAGGAATGAAACCTTCTGCAGCCATAAAAGAAATAAGGCAGCTTTGTGTTTACTTTCCAGAAGTACTGAGTGAGAAAAGCAATGTGTAGAATACATGCAACTTGCATGTGTTTATGTGCATGCTGTTTATGTGCGCATAGAATAATATAGAGAATATTAGACTATCATGGGAAGAATCTCTATGAAACTGGTGACAATTGTGGCTTCTGGCGAGGTGAGCCGGGCAGCTGAGGGACAGGGTAGAAGGAAGGCAACATTTTTACAATGTACCTTTTTTCCCCATTTTGGATTTTGCACCATGAGCACATTTTACTTATTCAGAAAAATTACAGGAACCATTTTAAAAATTTGTAAACAAATCCAATGTCCATTCATAGGTAATATTTTACTGAAGAGACAGAGCATAATTAGCTCTCCATTTACTCTAAATCAGATGCATTTCAGTTCCCGAAGGGCTTTGAGAAAGAAGTCTTTGTCTCCGCTGGAATTATATGCCATTGTTTATTTTTCAGGGTAGAAAGCTCCGTGGCTTTCGTTAGATTGTTAACGGTGGCTGCCAGTGAAGAACCAGTGCCCTGCGAGGTTCAAAAGCAAAGCAGGAGCATTAAAACTACGGGTTCTTTTCTCTACAGATCACAATGCCTCCCGCTGCCCTCAAAACAGTACAAAAGGTAGTTATTGAGTGCCTGATGGTTTCTAATCAGTTATTTATTTGCAGCTGTTCTATTGTATATACGTTTTCATTGGAAGCTACCTCAAACTCTTTTGAGATGGAGGCTGGGGATAAATTACAAATCAACAGACCCAGATCTTAAAATTAAAAACAAAACCTAAGAGAGACTAAGATGACGCCAGTACAGTGAGACCTTGACCCTGGAAGGAGGCAGCTCTGGTGCATTTCACAAGGCAGAGTGCTGATGCTCATGGTGTTCATGTTATGGAAAGTGAGTGTCGCTGAAACTGAGTGATTAGGGCTGATAAATAAATTTGACCTTGGAACCCTCTGTTCCACGTAACTTTCTGGCCAAAAGGAAAGCGACTTTATCTTCGGATGGTGAAAAGGCCTCTTTGTCTGCAAGAGTCACAGCATTGATCTGTTCACATCTGATTTCATTAGGAGCAACCGAGTATTTCCTACCATGTTATTTGTTCTTTGGCTAAGCCAACACGCCTATATGCTATCTCCTGAGATACTTATTTAGGTAGCTGACTCTTCCAAGTTACAGGACCTTATCATTCTTCTGAATATTTTATGCCAAAGCAGCTTGTTTTCTGTGCCTCTCTACCTGCCTGCAGATATGTTTTCAGTTTTAAATAAACAGAGTCAGTCAGAAAGTTTCTAGGGGGAGACTTCATAGCAGGCAGAGGTATCTTCACCCAGAGAAGTTCCTTAAAATTGTTTGCCAGTGGCAGTGCGCAAAATAGAAACTTTGGCAAGTGAAATCAACAATAATTATTAAATATTTAATATGTTAAGGTACTATAACCATTACATTTTTATTATACTTCCTCTGACTTTTTCTCTACCGTTTGAATTCTCTCACCAAAGACCTAGAAGGTGTCTTAAGCTCATCTATTCCGATGCCCTCATTTTCCATTAGAAAAAATGGAGGACTAGAGATATATATTATTCAGCTTCACATTACACAGCTATTTAGTGGCAGAACTTGAACTCAGTGCTCATTATACTGATTGAGTCCGCAAAAAGTGTAGAATGTGCTGATGCTGATGAATGCAAGGTAGGCATCAGGATTGTAAAGGTATACAAGGGACTGAGATTAGCCTCTATTAGCCACAAATAATGGATGAGATATTGTGTGTATGTTTAACACCAAAGGATAACTAGAACATGTTTCTCTAAACTATTAATCATCCTTTCAATAAACATTTAATGTGTGCCAGATACAATGCTAGGCACAGCGTATACAAAGAAGAATAAGACATGCTTCTTGCCCTATCTAATGAAGTAATACAATATAACTGATTTTCCAAATAAGAAATTATACAGGAAGAGAATATGAAATAGCATTTATGATGGAAATGCATTCAGGAAAGAAAAATGAACTGCACTAAAAGTAAAGATTCTAATACTTTAATACAATGAATTGATTCCCCCTTAAAGGGAATTTGATAGATATTGAGAGATTATCTGAATTAGATACTTTTTAGTGTGGTTCTTTTGAAAGCAGATGATTCTGACTGCAAGTTTTTTCTTGCAGAATCCCCCACTCTAGGTAAATTGACGGAGTGAGGCTACAGCTGATGTTCACGACCTCAAAGATCTGAATACAGAATGGGAAATGGGGTGAGAGTGCGAGGAGCAGAGTTTAAGTTTTATTTGTAGCCTGATTCTTTGAGATTCTAGGTTCCTAGATATTCTGCATGGTTGATGAATCTTCCCATTTTATAGGTATAAGATATATCATCTTTATGTGAATGTGCAGGATTTCTTTGTAACCATCTTATGAAATTATTGCAATTATTTACTTTCAAAGGGAGGGGGGGAAGGAAAAAGACCTCATGGATCATCTGGTCTACCTCATCCATTTTATAGCTAAGGAGATAGGCCCAGAGAGCAGAACTGACTTGTTCTGAACTCTACAGTTTCTGCAAATCTAGGCTTCCTTGACACTTTGCCTGTTGTGACATGTATTTTTGGAATAGCACAAATTCTATTTCACAAGTAGGAAATGACACAGGGAGAGGGCTGCTGACAGGAGGACCAGAACCCCGAGTTTTCCAGACTCTATTTAAAAAAAAAAAACCAAAAAGCAAAAAAAAGGGCTGAGCTGTCTGCCTCTGGGGCTCAGTCTGACCTAAAATGCAATTAGCGAGCTTACAGTCTCTGGTGAACAGGGTTTTGAAGAACTGCTATGACCAAGGTCTGTGCGTAAGTGAGGCTTTTAAAGAAAAAGATAATTCATGCAAGAAGATGAAATGCATGAAGGGAAAGGTTAAACTCTGAGACAAAAAATGACTCCCTTGGGACAGTTTTAGGCATGCTCCCTTTTGCTGCTTTTGCTGCCAGGTGCTTGAAACCTGGAGTTTACTGATCTACTTGAATGCATGCCTAAGAGACTGAAAGCCTGCCTATCTCGGTGACTATATCCACAGCACCGAACACAAGCCTGGCATATAGAAGATACTCAGGAAGTATTTGTTGAATAAATGAAAGAAGGGGAAATAATAAAAAGCGTTGTTTTTTGTCCTTAGAATGTGTTTAACATTTGCTAGTGAACATTTTAGCACCTTTTTTTTTTGTATTAATGATTTTATTTCTAAAGTCAGAAATTGATGCTCAGAGCATTTCTGTTTTACCTGATTGAATTGAATCTTTATATCCCAACCAGGGAAACTGAGTTGGAATTGCATATGAAACTGAAGCAACCCACAAGTCTGAATCTTGCTTTGCTTGCCATAAGCCCTCAAGGGCCTGTATGAGCACCCCCAAACCCTTGGCCTATTGTTTACTCCCATCTGCACGCGCTGTGTTCTCATCCAGTAACCTTTTTTAGGTAGCAGAACTGACTTGTTCTGGCAAAATCCGGGCTTCCTAACACTTTGCCCGGCGCTACATGTGTTTTTAGAATAACAAACAGGCGGTATCTTCCGCAGGTACTACCAGGCCACTAGCAATTCTAAACCAGAGCCACTGCTGATGCATCCCATATGTTGCATCAAAACAGCTTTGACATGGTTGTCTAGCTCCTAAGCCACACATCTATCTCAGGCCTTTACAATTTAAAAACTGTGGTAATTGGTCGCACCCCTTCCAGGCAACCCCGGCAGTTAGGAGAGGCAATTTGACTGCAGTTGCTTCTCGCCAGTCTCTTCCAGTTAGATTTCCTTTCTGAGTTCTGACTTGGGAGGGAGTTTCTCCTTCACGTGATTTTAAAGCTGAAACCAGTCCATATGACAGAATTGCCTGTCAAATGCTAGAAAAACAAGACTACAGAGGAGGCAGATGGTGCATCCACAGATGATGCAGACATTACTGAGAGACATACAGGGGACTCTGTGCTTTGAGAAAACGTCCCAGCAGCCGCATGCAGAAGAACGAAACTAGACGACCATCTTAAAACCATAACCAAAAATTAACTCAAAATGGGTTAAAGACTTGCATGTAAGACCTGAAGCCATAAAATACATAGAAGGAAATAGACGCTAAGCTTTGGACATCTGTCTTAGTGATGATTTTGTGGATTCAACTCCAACAGCAAGGGAAACAAAGCAAAAACAAATAAATGGGACTACATCCAACTAAAAAGCTTCTGCACAGCAAGGGAAACTATCAACAAAACAGAAAACAACTTACTGAATGGGAAAAGATATTTGCAAATCATACATCTGATAAGGGATTATTACCCCAATATAAAAGAACTCATATATCTCAACAACAAAAAAACAAACCCAATCAGAAAATGGGCAATGGGTCTGAAAAGGCATTTTTCCAAAGGAGACATACAAATGGCCAATAGCACATGAACAGGTGCTCAACATCATTAATTATTAGAGAAATGCAAATCAAAACCACAATGGGATATCATCTCACACCCATTCGAATGGCTACATCAAAAGGACAAGAACAAATGCTGGAGAGGATGTGGAGAAAAGGGAACACCTGTACACTGCTGGTGAGATTGTAAATTGGTGCTGTCATTATGAAAAACAGTATGGAGGTTCCTCGAACTACCATAAGGTCTGTCTGTTTCACTTGTGGGTATTTATCTGAAGAATATAAAATACTAATTCAAAAAGACATGTGCATACCTATGTTCATTGCAAGATTATTTACAGTAGGCAAGATATGGAAATAACCTAAGTGTCCATTGACGAATGGATGAAGAAGATGTGGTATAGACATACAATGGAATACCATTCAGCTATAAAAAGTTAAATCTTGCCATTCGTGACATCATGAATAGAACTTAAGGGTATTATACTAAGTGAAATAAGTCAGATGGAAAAAGACAAATACTGTATGATTTCATTCACATGTGGAATAATAATAAAAAAGAGCAAACAAGGAAATAAAAAGCAAACTCACAGAGGCAGACAGTAGATCATTGGTTACCACAGGGGAAAGGAGATGGAAGGAGGGCAAAATGGGGCAAAGGGAGTCAATTGCATGGTGATGGAGACTTTTGGTGGTGAGCATAACGTCGTATATACAGATGTTGAATTATAATGTGGCACAGCTGAAACTTATATAACGTTACAAGCCAATCTTACACTGGTTAAACAATTTTAATTAGAAGGGAAGGAAAGAAAAGAGGGAGGGAGGAAGAAAATGTCCTAGGGCATCGTTTAGATACAAATCTCACTTGTACTGTAAGTGGAGAGGACAAGGAGGTGGCAGAGGTGAGAAAGGTACTTTAGCTTTCTTTAAGTGAACTTGAATTTGTCCTGACCTTGACAAACAGCTCCCCTCCCCAGCAGCTTCCGCTCACCTCTACAGCAGGTTGTTTCCCAGCTCCTCCAAGGTCCCAGCCACAGTTCAAGCCTGCTTTCTCTTCTCTGTCAGCCCCTAACTTGGCAGCCTCTGTCTCTGTGAAGCCACCTACCCTTGTTACCCGAGTGGGTGGAGAAGCTGGCCATGGTGATCGTGTTACAGAGCAATCCACTGGCTCAAGCCAGGCACGTGATGAGAGAAAAAGTACGGGTCTGTGTGGGCTGTAGACAAAAACACCCTTCTTGCCAAAGAGGAAGTAAGTAGGCAGTTTAAGCAGGAGCTTCAAGGAGCGCATTTAGCCAAACTCTAGGCTTTTTTTTCTTTTTTAAAACTTTCTTCATCTTCCTCAACTTAAGAAAATGTCGCCGTCCCGTGGTTTCAGTGAGGGATATGGATGTGAAATAATGTGGAAGGCAGAAGGCAGGCAGTCCAAGTGCATAAAAAGTTTACATGGACAAGAGGATCTCATTTTCACTTTTTTTTATTGCTTCCATCACTGCAGAGGACAGGCAAGGGAGGAGTGATGCATCAAATAATACTAGTGAGTCTAGATGTAGGAAAGGAACATCTTTAGAGGTTAAGTTTACATTTTGATCGAAACAGGTGAAATTAGGATTCAGGATCCATGATATGAACTGGCAAGCACCTTTGAAAAATAACAGGTTTAATTTTTAAATTTCTAAAATATATTGTTGAATAAGCAATATGTGCACCTGATATAAAATACAAGAGGGTCAAAAGAAAAGTAAAAAGTAAGTCTTTTTTCACTCCTCTTCATTATTTTTTTATATCTGTCCAGAGCTGTTTTCTGTAAATACAAGCATATATGTCCCCCTCTTTAGAAACAGTACATCATATGGGCAGTTATTCACTTAACACTCAAACATGGAAATTATTCTGTATAATAACTTAAAGCGATACCACATTCTTTTTTAAATGGCTGCATGCTGCCTCAGTATATAGATGTGTCATACATGGCTACTGAAGGACCATGTATTAGTTATTTTTCCTTGCCTGATTCCTTGCACAATACAAGGGCTCAATAAACATGTAGTGCTTGCTCACAAATAAATTACATTTACAACCTGTTCATATTTTTCTTCATTTCTCCTTTCAGAGGTACCAATATTTTTTCCAGTGTTTCAGGTATTTATAAAATATATATATTTCCTGGTGTACCAAGTCTGTCTGTGTACTGATTAAACCTTGCTACCTTACTTCCAAGGCCTTCCTTAATCTAGCTGCTCTCATATAACATTATTTCTCACTACTTCCTAATGCTCCACGCATCAGTGTTATGTGCAAACATTTACTGACCACTTGCCATGTACAGACACCCCCCCACACACACACACCCCGTTTTCTATTATCCCTACCTCTGTGTCATTGCTTATAATGATCCTGCCACTCAGAATTTCCTTCCTGGTCATATCCATTATTCTGCCACCGATTCTTTTCTTTTTGAACTTTTTTAGCTTATGTAGTCAACACTCTCTAGAGTAGCAGGTTATTTTTTCTCTAATAATTTCAAATAGAAGCTTTATGTATCTCCATGGCATTAATAACTCTGGCACATAACAAGTTTTCAATAGAGCCTGCATAAAATGAGAATCCCCAGTCCTCCTGGGTTTCCTTTCCTTTCTGTCTTTGAGGAATTGCTCAGCTTTCTTGTTATTTTAGGGTTGTGTGAGATGATGGCTTCCTCTTGGCTCATTTCCTTTAAAGAAAGTGCTCTTGAGAGGTCCTGAGATCGTGGAAGAAGGCAAGTCTGCGTTCATCCTGAGAGCTGCCACCTACCAGCTTTGTGATCTTGGCCTCTCTGAGTCTCAGTTTCCTCGCTTGTACAATGAGTGAGATGGATTAGTGGATCTCTGAGGCCCCAAATCTAATGTCTGATAATCTGGAGTGGAGATTTATAACTGTTTAAATTTTTCTGGAATGTACCCCAAACAAATATATGTAGTTAGAAATTTACAAGATATTCTGAAGCCTTTGGGTCTCATTGTTCCTAGAACATTACAGAATGTTACAGAAGTTCAAAAGAAGATTCTCAATATTGGTCCTATAGAAAAAAATCACAGAGGTTTTTGAGATCTGGCTGTAACACCAGGATGTTGGGTTTGTCATCTGTAACACCAGGGAGAAAGAGAGAAGGCAAAAGAAGAGAGGTTTAGAAATGACTGGAGAGTCCCAAAGGACAAGTTTTACTTTTATCTATATTAATGTGCTTACCTGCTGTCTTTCCATTGGCCTATATTTTTATTTGCCTAGTTGTAAGCAGAGCTCTATAGCAGAGATCAACTTTCTTCTTTGCAAAGGACTGAATATTCAGTTAGCAGCCTCTGAGAGTTTCACATTCACAATAATTAAAAGATGTAGTGGCAACTAATTCTCAGAATTACCTAGTAAAATTACCTAAATAGAAAAAAAAAAATTACCTAAATTGTCACCTAATATTTCCATAGGCAACATATTTATCATGTTTGAGAACAGCTAGCTTTCTTATCAAATTCAGTGTAATTCAAATAAAAACAGTAAAACGTCTGCCTTTACTCCATTCTCTGTTCATAGCAATCAAAGCCTCTACTTTTCTCTCCAGCCTGCCTTTGCTCTCTCTCTACCTCTCAGCAGCTGTCCTGGCTTCCTTTCACTTCCTTTAACATGCAAAACTCGTTTCTTATCCTCTGCCTGAAATTTACTGCTCCCAATTCTCTCATGCCTCCTTTTTTCTCCCTCTTTCTAGTTGGGTCCTTCTTGTGCTTTTCATCTCTAAGTGTGATATTTTTAGCGAAGCCTTTTTCGACATCTAAATAATTTCCCCTAAATTCCCCAAATTCTGTCACTTTACCCCATTACTTTTCTTTATGAGAGCTATCAAAGTTTGTCCTTATCTTTTCTTACTTGAATGCTTGTTTACTTGTTTTATTATCAGTCCCTACTACCAACTATTAAGCTCCATAAGACCAGGAACTTTGTTTCATTCACCAATATATCCTTCAATGTCAACATGGGAACTTGCCCATAGCAAATAGCCAATAAACAAAACTGGAGGAACACCAAATCCACTACTGAACTAGGAATTAGAAGACTCAAATCCTGGTCCTATCCCTGGGAGCTGGGTAACCTTAAATTATTTAATTATTTTCTGTGAAATTAGGGGAATACATTATTTAGGACATTCTTAAGAACCCTCTCAGCTTTGGAAGTTCGAAGGTCTATGACTATTAGTAGATTTTGAAATGTTACTTTAGTAGACTCTAAGGGAGAAGGAACATCAAAGCAAATCAAATGAGATATGAATAAAACAGGTTTGATATCTGGCTTTTAAAAAAATGAACTCTGATCTTATCAGAGATCAGAAGGTTTTTCAGGTTGTAATCAAAAGATCAAAATAATACTCAACCAAATAGTCATGAGACATGATATTTGCTTTCTATTTAGGGAAAGTTTGATCTGTTGATAATTTTCAAGAGTCAGGTTTTTCTATTATGTGGGAAAAGCAAGGAAAACACTGCAAAAGCAGGAAGTTAACCTTACCTATATCAAGAAATAAAGCCCCCTGGGTGCATTCTTCAGTCCAATGGTAAAGAAAATAAATAAACTGATAAAGTGACAGACCTTGGCTACTTTTGTGGTGGTGGAGGAAGCACTCTAACAATGGAATTAATTTACAGCCACCTAAGTGTGTCAGCACTTTAAGGGATATGAAAGTTTTTGAGACTTGGGATCAGAGAGTGATTTACAGTGGTACTATATACATCAGGAGGCATTACCTTCTCCATTTTCAAAATATTTCAAACCAAAATATTTATGTTAAATTTTATCTTCCTACACATATTCTATTTCAAGAAATGCATCCTATTGGATTTATTGAGAATTGGGAATAACAAAAAGCCTTGGATGGCCAAGGATATCACCCTGTATGGTTCTTAAGGAGGCTGATTTTACAGAGTGTTTCTCAATTTTATTTTTAATGTATACCCTCTCAGCTGAGAAGATAAGTTCAAGCCTTACTTTCTATACTTTGTAGTTCAAAAACGTTTTTTTCTTTTTCAAATATGAAATTATATTGAATATATTATTCTCCAACTGCCCTGTTATTCATTTGGGGCCTCCCTTCCACTGAGAATCTGATTTTGTTCCAATTTTTCAACATCATAAGTGCAGCCTAAAATCCATTGTTTACAACAAACACTTAAACACTTTTTGAAATATGGAGCTGTCTGTGTTTGTTTTACATTTATCTTCAATAACCTGAGAAATAAACATCATGTTCTGGGTGAAAGGGTTGGGGGGATGGAGACGGTGTGTTTCCTGTTAGATGCAGTGCACACCAGGCCTGAGTGAAGGAAAAACCCCCCAAATTCCAAGATAGCAGAGTGAAGGCTGTTCTTCAAGTAACCAGCTCTAGCTCGATAGGGCTGTCCTCTCCTAAACCTAATTACAAGTAAGTGAAAGGATATTAGAAACCCACAGGGCAGGGAGGGGAGAGTCTTGCTTGCCTTCTCTATTACAGCATTGCTCAATGGAATGTTTAGTTTGCAGCAGAGCTAACAAACTTTGAATATCTCGGGGATAACAACTGAGATGGACAGAAACATTTAATACACATGTTTTCCTCAGTGCGGGGTGTTTTTTCTATTTATTAATACAATCATCTTGTGAGACAGTTACTCATAGCCCTCTGTTACAGATAAGAAGACACTCATTTGGACGGTAGAAGGAGTTCAGAAAGTGCATTTGATGCTCTACTCTGGGGGCCGGTGAGGGAGTTCACCTCCCTGAATAACAGCTTTCGCAAATCCAGTTTGAAACTGCCGCTGAAGGTCAGCTATTTATCCAGCCTTGGGAATGGAAGTAGGATTTTGGAGACTCCCCTTAGGGGGAAATGTCTAAAAGTAGGAAGGCCCCAAGACTTGGGGTGAAAACCTCCAGGTCCTTCTCAGGGACCAGAGGTGGAGTGAGAGTGACTATGAGGACAGACTGGAATTGGTAGCCGCGTGTAGGAAGTCAGTCCTTTGTCTTATTTCCCTCTGCTGGAGACCAAGAGGCAGGGTTTCATTCGAGCCTGGTCAAACGCTGACAGGCGTTGGCAAAGAGCCCTCTTTCCAAACAGGATTTACAGGGAATTAAGGGGCGGGTGGGGGCCTTAGGGACCTCCTAGGCTAGGCCTGGACTCCAAATACCCTAACAAAGAAAATCTGCCGAGCCTGCCTAGCGTCCGCCAGGTCTCGGAGCTTCTCAGAAGGCCGGGCGATACCAGTGCCTGCTCGGCGCTTCCCCAACGCCCCGGGAGGCCGCGTCTTCTTTGTAACTTGAGCAGGCTCCTGCGGGCCAGTTGCTATGGTAACGCTGTCCGCCGGACTCTGTGAGGCCCCGAGCATAGAGGCGAGCCTTGGCAGACGTCACCCAGACGCGATTTGGTAGTGTTGCCCCCACCTCCGTTTGCCAGGAAGGACGCTGTAAGGCAGATACTTTCGAGGGGTCCAGGGGGCCTCATTACTACACAGAGAACGGTCTGGATCTCGCCCCACCATCCTTCCCCCAAGTCCGTTCCTATTGAAGACCCGAAAGCCCTTAAAAGCAGGGAGGATGGGGCGTTGTAATTTCGGATGTGGTCAGCCTTTCGGTCCATTTAGGCTTCGCCCACTCCTGAGGGGGTTTTGCTCTGACTACGCCCGTTCCCTGGGTGCGCGGAAGAACCGAAATCGAGGAGTAAGGGTCTAGATTTGAATCGAGTCACCGCAATTAACGTCGCGAAGGCCCCCGTGTTGCGCATGCGTCCTCAGAGGCCACCCCTCCCCACCGATCTCGCTGCGCCTTCTTGATTTTGCGTCTGCGCGTTTGCTCCCGCGAGCTCACGGGTTGGGCGAACACGCACAGAGTCGCCGGGGCGCGCAGAAGGGGCGGAGTAGACGTGAGCAGGCGCGCGCGCGTCGGGAGTGACGCGAACGGGAGCAGGCGAGTCGGGAGGATTGGTTGGATAGAGCGGTGAGGCCATGGTGTCTGGTGGGCCGTGCCTAAGGCCGCTCTGGGCACGAGGGAGCCTATCTCACTGGCCAACTCGATCCTAGGAACAGATCCGGGTCAAAGGGAGGAGAGTGCCGGGTCAGGGGCCGCTGCCGCCGCTCCCGCGGAGTCTACCCTCCAGCCCGCCAGCCCCGCGCTTCGCGGGCCCTGCTTTTCTGGGTAAGCGGGCCTGCGCTTACCAAAGAGAGGCGTACGGGGCGAGAGAGTGTGGGAGGCCTTCCGGGCCTGTGGGAGGAAGGGGAGTGGGGGCGTGTTGAGAGGCAGGGTGTGCGAGACGAGAAAGAGGCTCATAGAATAGTAGTAATAATAACCACTACTGCACGATAAGAATATTCAAGTGATGTCGGCCAGGACTTTACAAAGCACCTTAAATGTACTTCATTCAGTTTAACCTCTGCTGCAACCCTCCGAGCTGTCTACTATTATTAAACCCATTTCACACGATAGGAAGACTGAGGCACAAGAAAAGTTAAATCATTTATGCAAACACGCACAGCTGTTCGGTGGCCTGGCTTTGAACTTAGGTCTGCCTGGCCCTAAGGCCTGGAATTTTAATTGCTTTGCACCCAAAAGAACAGAGAGTGTAAAGAGGAGGGGAAGGATGAGTGTGAAGTGGGAGGGTAATCCAGAATGGGAAGAGAATGATGACGGGAGACTATGGGGAAGAAGATATGCGTTTGGAACCAGGCAGGCTTCCCCCCTTCTTGGTTCTTGCGGCCCCACAACTTTTCCCTGCTGTTCTGTGGCTTTTATGAGCCGCAACAGTTGCTCTGGAGAAGCGAACTCACAAGCGGGGGCCACATGGGTGGCTCTAAGAACTGGTTAAACTGCAGAGTGGTGTCTTCAGATGCTTTGTTTTTACTTTTAAGGAGGGGAAGACAGGGCCGGCGGCGACCACCTCGGCCGTGTATAAAGAGCACTCTTTTTCAAGTTGCTGCCGTTTCTTTTAACGCGCTGCCGCTTCTTTTTCATCCATGCGCTGCAGCCTTTGTCCAATCCTCTAGAAGGGGGATGTGATGTTTATTGTTTTCTTGCACACTTAGGCCTAAAGCAGCCAGTACAACCAAACGTTCTCTTCCCAAGCAAGGCCTGGTGCTCAGAACTGCTTGCGGAGAAAGCTTTCAGGTGGCTGTATCATTAGTTCTTCAGAGCGCCCCTGGGTGAATAAGGAGTTTTTTTGGAGTAGTTTTACAATATAGGTCGTCAGGAATGATGTGAACAGATTGTATTACAGATAAGCACGGGGCAGGGTCTTCAGGAATTCGTAGGGGTGTGTGCGTATGTATATAGGAGTGAGCAAGGGTGAGACGGAGAGGGCGGCGCGTTTGCTTTCCTTCTTGCACAGCCTAGTGCTGGGAAACAACAGGTATCAATTAGTGCTTGTGTTTTGCTTTCATAGGGAGTGGAATAGCTCATGTGGAGCCATTTTAAAGGTAGCCTGTGAAATAAACATGGCATGCTATCAAATTTAGCTTTAAAAATTCCTCAGGAAGTTGCAAAGTTGGAGATGGCCAACCTGTTTCTCAGTATACCCTGCAGAGTCAGTTTTTCCTTCCACTTTGAAACTTATTACTGTTTCTGTGGTTGCAACTCAGGTAAAGTAATTAGGTTACCTTTAGGGGCTGTGTTGCACAAATACACATTTTGAATGGATGGTCGTTCTGCACTGTGAGGTGCACTGAGAGGCTTAAAAAGAGGAAGACTACTAACCTAGGAGAACGTGTGGTTTCCATGTTAGGCTCATTCTGGAGCATGTACTGAGTACCCAATGGAAAGTGGCAGGCAGAATTGCTGGCATTATTTGTTGTTATTTCTCTTTGGCTAACATATCCAGGATTCCTGCTAAGTTAATATGATTCCTCTTCAATTTTTGAGTGACACTATGTTTAGGGGCTTGCAAGCTATTTTTATTTCCCCATAGTTTTCCTAGATAAGGGTTTGGTGCAAGAATCTTAGGTATTTTTGCCAGTGGTCTGCTTTTGCATTCCCTGTTTGTCAGATATGTATAATAGTGGTTAGCTTTTTAACAGTGGTTAGCTTTTTACAAAATATTCTGTTAAAAATGGAAGTCATGATACTGCCTTTTAAAATTAATATCTCTAAATTTCAGTTTCTTACCTGTAAAATGTAGAAGATAGATAATGTACAATGGTGTTAAGAATTTTCTCTACTGTTATTTTCAAGCGCAATCCCACGTTTCAGGTTTTATCACCTATAAATATTTTAAATTTTCTCAAAAAGATAAGGGCTATCTTTAAAAAACCATAGCCACAATATAACATCAAAAAAGAAAAAAGAAAAACCCACACAAAACCCCAGAAGAGAAGAGCAAAACCAGCCAATTATTTTTCAGATTTCTAATTGTCTCAAAAATCTGATAGTTTCCCCCTACCCCAAGAGTTTGTTTGAAGTAGGATTGAACCAAGGCCTATACATTTTGATTGGTCGATATGTCTCCTGAGAATCTTTCACTTTTATTTCTTGTAATTGTTGAAGAAGCTGGGTGGTTCTGTAGTTTCTGTAATTTCATTTGACATGTTCCTCTGTCCTCTTTATTTTCTGTAAATTGGTAGTTAAATCTAGAGGTGTGGTCAGATTCAAGTGAGATTTTTATTTTGGCAAGATTATAGTCAGGTGCTGCATAACTGCATTGATCAACAGTGGACTGCATATACTTTGGTGGTAGTCCCATAGATCATAAGGGAGCCAGAAAATTCCTACTGCCTAGTGAGGTCATAGCTGTCCTAACATAGTACAACGTATTATTCATATACTTGTGGCGATGCTAGTATAAACAAACCTGCACTGCCAGTGGTATCAAAGTATAGCACATACAATTATGTACAGTACATCAGTCTTGATAATAAGTGACTGTTACTGATTTATGTACTTATGTTATACTTTTTCATCATTATTTTAGAGTGTACTCTTTAAGCTTATAAAGAAAGAGTTTTCTGTAAAACTGCTGCTATGTTACACCATCAACAGCAGCCTCATACATCTCATGTTTACTGCATCTCGATTACATCAATCTCTCTTGTGCTTGGCTTAACCTTGTGTTGTTTTGTGCAGTAACATATACAGGTTTGTAGCCTAGGGGCAGTAGGCTATACCATATAGCCAGGTGTGTAGTAGGCTATGCCATCTAGGTTTCTGTACATGCACTCTGTGATGTTCGCAGTACAACAAAATCACCTAATGATGCTTTTGTGTTTCTCAGAACGTATCCCTCGCTTTTAAGTCAAGCAGACTTTCATAGTGATGTGTTGTGTCAAGAGGCACATATTACCTGGTTGTCTTTTTAATGACAGCCATTGGGATTATTTTAACAATTTCATCGAGATATAATTTTCATATTATAAAACTCGCCCATTTGAATGTAGAGTTCAGAGATTTTTTAGTAAATTTACTGAGTTGTGCAGTCATCGTGATTGAGTTTGGGAATATTTTCATCACCTCAGTAAGATACCTTATGCCCATTTTCAGTTAATCCCCATTCCTACCACTGTAGTCTACTTTCTTTATAAAGACTTGCCCTTTTTGCTTATTCCATGTAAATGCCGTTATGATTATTGCCCAAATCTGTAAATTCATTAGGAGTCACAAAATGGTGATATTCTATCATTTCATATTTGTTAGTTGTAGAACTTCTTGAAGAGAAAAACTCAGCTATTTGTTTACTTAGGTACATTTTAAAAATAAGTCGATTCACTAGCATTCTCCAGTAGTGACCAGTTCAGTTTATTTTCTTAGTTCATTGTGAACTCATGGATTTAAACCTGAAAAGTTTTAATATACTGTAGTAATTTATCCATAATGATGTTCATACTGTCTTTTCTTGGACCAGGGAGAGCCTCTTCAGAATGTTTCCTGAGTTCTTTGATACAACCTGAAAGAGTATCTTAGCTGGGGACCCTGGTTCTAAGAGTTTAGTGTGAATACCTACCTAATGCTTGCCCTCTTTTTAAGTCTGTTCATTGTTTCTTGGAGGCCAAAGGTATTTTTTGCTTGGGTCCCTTTTGTTGCTTTTGCTTTTATGCAACAATCTCCAGGACTGATAACTCACTTCCCCTGGAGTAATTTAAGGTTGCGTTTGAAATGACACCAAAAAGGAAGTGCATTGTTTCAGTTAGGGAAATAAGGCAACAAAGTGCTACAGATTCAACATTAATGGTTTAAAGCCCTTTTGCAGGGGAAACCTTTATGTACGGTTTAGAATCTAAAATTTTGAATCTTAACATTTTCTTAATTGTGGTCAGATAGTGAATTCCACATTCAGTTTGAACTTCTGGTCTTTTCTGATATCCTTTATTCATTTGCAAGCCTTTTATTCATGCCTATTGTATACAAAAAAAAAAAGAGAGGAAATAGTTTCTGCCTTTATGAAGTGTACGCCGTATTTGTTAGGAAGATACCACAATCTACTTAAATTTCAGAGTAATTATAGTAAGTATACTATAATTTCAGAGAAACATATGTCGAAGTGTTGGGTGCTTTGAATAAATGGAATCTTTTAAGGGTTGATGACAAACCAACAGATTGGTTTCTTAGAAGCTTCTCAAAAATGATAACACTTGAGAATGCCAATTTTGTTTTCCAGATTCTTATTGTATCTGCCTAGCTTGACAGTAGAAAGCAAAAGATTTTCTTTGCTCTTTTCTTCAGAAATCACTCATGTTCATTTTACTGTTTCTAGGAATTTCCCCCTAAATATATACTCTGGAGCCCACTCTTAATAGAGTGTTGAGGAAACCTGTGTGGGGTTGCCTTTTAAGTAAATGCCCTTAGGATTACATCCTTTAATCTTTTTATAACGAAGCATCTCATGTTGAGTTTGCTGTAATAACAGCATTATTCTGAGGCTGAACCATGTTGAGTTTTATCTTGGAGAGTACTGTCAGCTCCCCAGTTTCCTCCCAGAATATTCTTTGGTTGAATTATTTGTACCTGCCATCTTCTCTGTCTTTATTGTTGAATTGCTGCTTGGCTTCTTTACAGTATTATGTGTTTAAAAGTAGACATTAATAACTCAAATTCAGATTTTTCTTGAGATTGTTAAGGCTGAATTAGCAAGAAGAATTGTGTTTTACCACTAAATCTCTACTTGCACAAATCAAAAGAGGCACTATATTGTTAATTGCTTCCAGCTCTATTTGACTTTTGTATTGTAGAGAAAAAGAATTCCCTTTTTTTGGTGGGTAGTGGGTGGAGTCCTATGCCTATATTCATCATATGGATGTAAAGACTTTAAGTGTGAGACTTTTAAAGTCCACACTCTTTCAGAGATCTCAGCTACATTTTAACTGGCTGAAGTGATTCCTTTAGAAATGTTTCCACGATTTGGTCTGTTAGCAAAACACTATGACAGTTAAGGATAGGTAATATATGTGGTCACAGGGGACTATTTTAGTCTTTAGGTATTCTGGAGAGGACTGAACACTGGTTTAGTGTAGTGATTTTACTTCTATAATTGGGATTATAGAAGGATATAGCCTCTAATGTCTTAGATTTTTTTGTAATGCTATTCTGTGTTTTTAAGTCTTTAAAGCAGAAGTATGTCAACCCGTAGGGCACATCTATCCCAGATGCGGTAAATTTTTAAAAAATTAAAAATTTAAAAATCAAGGGACCTCACTTAAAGGAAGGCTTGTGAAAAAGTTTCTTCAGGCTTCTTAATAATTTTAAGTTCTTTAGGTTAAAGAACTAAGTGTGAGTGTAGAATAAATATAATAGTTTTAATGTTTTAGTTTAAACTGGTGACGTGATAGTAAAATGTTGTTTTGATGCCTTTGTTTTTTTGGCATCTTATACCAGTATGTAAATTTATGTAATTGCAAAATGTGTTTTGAATCTAGATCAGATCAACCATTAGCTTGACCTGTAACATAGTCAACTGAAAGTGACTTCTCAAGTTTCTTCAGGATGCCTGCAGCACTTGTGGAGAACAGCCAGGTTATCTGTGAAGTCTGGGCCAGCAATCTAGAAGAAGAGATGAGGAAGATCCGTGAGATTGTGCTCAGTTACAGTTATATTGCCATGGTAAAGAGCTCTACTTTATTTGACTCACCTTCTGGTATGGACTTAGGAAATGTTTAATATGAGTTTTTGAAATAAATGATTATATTAAAGCAATGGTAAATTAAACATGATGGGAAGTTATATTGCGTTTATGAAACATCAAGGTAGGCAGTATATCTGAGAAAGATATAGCCTCTAATGTCTTAGATTTTTTTGTAATGCTATTCTGTGTTTGAAAGTCTTTAAAGCAGAAGTATGTCAACCCATAGGGCACATCTGTCCCACAGTTACGGTACGGTTTTTAAAAACTAGTTGCCAGCATTTAAAAATCAAGAGACTCACTTAAATTACAGATTTTTGCCATCTCTGGAAAATGTTCTGGCAGTATAGGGTCCACATTCCTGCCTGACGTTGAGTGGCTGGGAAGGGAGATGGGTATCACGGTGATAACAGGGGCCTCTTTTAGAGGAGCCACGTACACTTTGCTCCAGTCCCATCTCTCGTACTTTTCAGAAACAGTCTGCTTTACTCTTTTACATGAGTTGCCTGGAGTTTGTGACTCTTACTGTAGAGATTATAAAATCAAGTCTTTAGCCTGATATTTAGTACTCTCTATGATTTTGTTCTTTTTACTCAAGCTAAATATGGCTATTTATTGTTTTTTCAGAATGGCTCTTTCACTTCCCTATTTTTATATTTTCATATATTGTTCTCAACCTAGAATGTTCTTAATTGACTGTATACCCACCTATAGTTAGCTACTTCCATTCACATCCTGTGTAGGGTCTTCCAGTTGTTCTGCAGAGCTTCATGATTTTAGTGCTTTTGTAGATGCTAACAAGATAGTATTTTAGGATAGATTTTTGTGCCCAAGCTTGGGGCTTGTCACATAACTTTTATAAATGGAGGTAAAAATTTTATTTTCTGAATGATCAATTTAGCATCCACTGTTTTGTGAAACCTAATGATGAGAGACTTTTTCCTTTTCTAGGACACAGAATTTCCAGGTGTTGTGGTGCGACCAATTGGTGAATTTCGTAGTTCCATAGATTACCAGTATCAGCTTTTACGGTGCAATGTGGACCTTTTAAAAATTATCCAACTGGGCCTTACATTCACGAATGAGAAGGGAGAATATCCCTCTGGAATTAACACATGGCAGTTCAACTTCAAATTCAACCTTACGTAAGTGTCTGAGACACTTTTCAGTTTTATTTTTAGATCTGCTACATTTGTTCAGACTGTGATTTCTAACTGATTTTATTAATTTTAAGTTTCGTTTCCACTGAACCCAGGGAAGGGTTGGAAGGAGCAGTCAAACAAAGGATGGAATAAGGAGGAATCTCAGAGAGTCAAGTCCCTCATAAGGAACTCTTATAAGTAAACAATAAAAAGACAAGTAATTAATTAAAAATGGACAAACTATCTGAATGGACCTTCTCCAAAGAATATAACACATGTAGTTAATAAGCCCATGAAAAGATGCTCACCATCATGTCATTTGGGAAATGCAAATCAAAACCACAATGAGATAACATTTCATACCCACTAGGTAGCTGTAACAAAAAAGGCATAATAGTAAATTTTGGCCAGGATGTGGAAATGAAAAATGGTGCAGCCTCTTTGGAAAAGGTTTGGCTGTATCTCAACAGGTTAAACATAGAGTTACCATATGACCCAGCAATTCCACTTGTAGGCCTGTACTCAAGAGAAATGAAAATATACATTCGTGAAAAAACTTATAGATGAATGTGTATAGCAGCATTATTCATAGAAGCCCCAAAATGGAAGCTGTCCAAATGTCTGTGAACTGACAGTTGGATAAATTAAACATGGTATGTCTACGGAATGGAATGTTACTGGGCAATAAAAAGAGAAATGAAGTACTAATATATGCTGTACATAGATGAACTTGGAAAACATGGTAAGGGAAAGAAGCCAGGCACAAAAGGCCACATATATGATTCTGTTTATTTGAAATGTCCAAAGTAGGCACATCTGTAGGCACAGAAAATAGATGAGTGGTTTCTAGAGTGGTGCAGGGAGGTTTTGGGCACAGGGTTTCTTTTTGAGGTGATGAAATGGTTTATGACTGATTGTGATGGTGGTGGTTGCAATTCTGTGATATACTAAAAACTATTATATACTTTAAATGAGTGAATTATTTAGTATGTGAGCTATATCTCACTAAGACTGTTTAAAATGAAAAAGTCAGTTTTCCAATTAAGAGTTCAGTGTTTGAATTGCAGTTCTGTCATTTCTTAGCTGGGTGATTTGGGTCAATTATTTTCTCTGTAATTGTTTCCTTATTTGTAAAAGAGGGTTATTAGTATCTTTTGTAATAGAAATAAGGTATAGAGTGAGTGTTAATTAAAGCTAGTTGAAAATAAAGCCTGTCTCATGGTGGGCAAATTTTGATGTAATTTAAAAAAGTTGTAAAAACATATAATTTATCACCTTTGCACTGTTGTGAAACAGACCTCCAGACTTTTTATCTTGCAAATCTGAAACTTTATACCCATTAACCAACAATTCCCTTTCTCTTTCCCCTAGCTCTGGGTAACCACCATTCTACCTTCTGTTTCTATGAATTTGAGTACTTTAGATATCTCATATAAGTGGAATCATACAGTATCTTGGTTGTTTTATAACTAGCTTATTTCACTTAGCATAAAGCCCTCACTTAGCATAATGCTGTAGCATGTGGCAGGATTTCCTTCATAAAACTGAATAATATTACATTGTATATACTACATTCTCTATATCCATTCATCCGTTGATGGACCTTTGGGTTGTTTCCCCTCTTTGGCTGTTGTGAATAGTGCTGCTGTACACATGGATGTGCAGATCTCTCTTTGAGACCCTGTTTTCAGTTCTTTTGGATATATATCCAGAAATGAGATTGCTCGATTATATAATTCTGATTTTAAGTTTTTGAGGATTATGTACTTTTTAAGAGGAAAATTTGGGGGAGATTATCATTTTGCTGATTGTTTGAGGTGGTGATAGTATATTTCTTATTGGGCCCCAGTTCTTTAATAGTACTGCTTTGTTTAACTGGGCACCAGGAGTATTTAATAGCTCAGGGATACTTTTTTGATTGTTGTCCATGTGTTTTGGAGGTTTCTTTGAGGTTCAAAGAATAATTTTGGGAGATAATCTGGATTTTTCCTCTCACCATATTTTTTTAGTGTATTGCAAAAGCCTATTGGTTATACCATAATGATAATATAATACATACAATAATATAATATTTTTATTGCAGGGTTTGTGTATGTTTAAAATAATGTTTATTGGAGGTGCAACAAAAGATTTGGACTCAACACTGGCTTTAATTTAGTGGAAAAAATTTAAAATTGTGATGATTTTTTTTCATTTGTCTATCCTAAGTTTACCTGAAAAACAAATGAAAGGAAAACAAAGCGAAATCTAGTGGAAAATTAGTCATTATTTTCCCTGCTTTTGTGTCATGTGATATTCTAAATATTCCTGTGTTTAATGGATATATCTTTGCAGTGAAGTATAATGCCAGATTTACAAAGGCTGTGGCATATCTATGAGTATTGATCAAGAGAGATGGTATTTGATATGTAGATGTATATGTAGGCAGAGAAAATAGTTTGCAAGGATATATAAACCAATTTGTTAACAGTTATTTTATGGGCTAGCATGATTAGAACATTAATTTTTTTCATTTTCTGCTATTTGAAATATTTTTGTTGTTTTTTTTTTTTACACAGTGAGAAAATGAAGATCTTTTATAATTAGGAAATTTATTTTATGGGCAGAAATCCCATTTGTCTAACTGTTACAGGGATAAGGTCATCTGCTTTACATGCTTGCTGGAATACTGGAAAGAATGAATTGGTCTATTAAATTATGAAAACATTTCAAGAAAACATTATATAATAATGTGATTAGAATATTGTTGCCCACTATTTCTGCACATTATCCATCAGCTAAGGAGTTAACACCTTCTTTTTTAGAGAGGACATGTACTCCCAAGATTCCATAGATCTCCTTGCTAACTCAGGACTGCAGTTTCAGAAGCATGAAGAAGAAGGGATTGACACATTGCACTTTGCGGAGCTGCTCATGACATCAGGGGTGGTTCTCTGTGACAACGTCAAATGGCTTTCATTTCACAGGTCAGCCCCAGGGAATGTATTCTCTCTTGATTTGGGAGTAGGGAATTGAATTCTTACGTTATTTTTTGCAGTCTTGTGGGCTCTCTTCTGTTGGTCATTAGTAGTTGAAATGATAACTGTTACTCATGTGTCAGTTTTTAAAAAAACATTTTGGAGCTCTTACTGGTTTATTTCACATGGTACTAAGCTGTGTCCGGTGGCTATTAGGTAGTATATTCCAGGTAGAAAGAGGGAGGGTGGGAGGATTGAAGTACTTAGTTGTCTTTGTCTTGTCTTTTAAGTGGCTGGCTTGGAGTTTCCTATGTACTCAAAAGCCAGATTCCCCTTAGGAGATACTGTTTTACCTTTTCAGTACTTTAGAGGTTTTGATGAATAGAACCCATGTTTATAAATCCTTGGGTTCTCTCATGTGTCTCCCATATTAGTTTGTTCTGTTGTTTTTTAATGGAAAGTGCAGGTTACAGTAGGATAACACTTTGGAAGACTGAATGTTCCTAACATGAGACAAATAACACGAGCATCATAAGCTTTGAGAAGAAAAGTAGTTGAACTCTGAGGCCTGATAACTGCTGCTTTTCCACCTTAGTGCCTTCTTCTCTTGCAGTGGCTACGATTTTGGCTACATGGTAAAGTTACTTACGGATTCTCGTTTGCCGGAAGAGGAACATGAATTTTTTCATATTCTGAACCTTTTCTTCCCATCCATTTATGATGTGAAATACCTGATGAAAAGTTGCAAAAATCTTAAGGTATACAATGTTTTTCTTAATACTAATATCGACAAAAAAAAAGCCAGGAAAGCAGACTTGTCATTTTGCTATTATTGTCATTTGTTCAGCATGTGTTCTTGAGTGCCTGTTAGATGCCAGCATTATGCTAGAGAGGTTGTATATAGAGCTGTTTGACATAAGGATTTGTGTGGTAACTGTCTTTAACCTGGCTGTGAAGGGAGCCCTCTGCTTCTCTTATCCGAAGGCAGGTGTTCTTTACTTGGGGCCCATGAACCTAGTGAAGCAGTTGGTACTCTGAGGTGTATGTGGAGTTTGTTACGAATGGGATCTATAGTGTACCAGACTCAACTATTAACTCCAGATGATTTAAGAACTCAGTACCCTAACTTGACATAGAGGTTTGCTGTCTTGAATTGGATCAGCATTTAATATTTCCTCAGCCTTGTTTTATAGCAGTGAGAACTTTAAGGGGCAGAGATCTGACAAAATTAGTGATACAGAAAAAAAAGGAGTGAAAAGTAGAATATAACACAATGTAACAGGCTGGGTTAAGAACTGTTAAGTAAATGGCTTGTTCCCACTTCTCATCACCAAAAGAAGTAAACTCAAGATTGGACTTAGTTGATGCTAGCAGAGGAGTGTTGGGTCTGTAATAGTATCTTTGTTTTCCTATGTTTGCAGGGAGGTCTTCAGGAAGTTGCTGATCAGTTGGATTTGCAGAGGATTGGGAGACAGCACCAGGCAGGCTCAGACTCACTGTTGACGGGAATGGCGTTCTTCAGAATGAAGGAGGTAAGGCTGAGGAAGCGTGCTGTCTTTGCGGGCTGAGGTTTGTTGGAAATTCATTGTTTCTATTTGAAATTGATGACCCAGCATTGTGAAAGCAGTTGACTTTTGTTTTTGTTTTTTTTTTTTCGATTGGTTTCTTATGATGTCAACATATTAAATGTAGTTTGGGCAGCAAAGGAGCCTTCTGAAATGGAGGCCGCTCAGCATGCATAAGTCTACAAGTGTGTTTGGTGTTCCTAGCGGCTCTAATCCTTGCAATAATTTGCTTTTCTTCTGGTGTCTACAATGTGAACACATATGTTAGACCATCTACTTATTTTGTGCTAATAAATAAACATAAAAGTTCTGTTAATTATCAAATGTCCCACAGCTGACATACGCAACAGTGAAAAGCTGGAAGCTTTTCCTTTAAGATCAGGAACAGGACAAGGATGCTTACTCTTACCACTTTTATTCAACATGGTATTGGGAGGCCTAGCCAGAGCAATTAGAAATAAAAAGAAAGAAAAGGCATTCAAACCAAAAAGGAGGAAGTAAAAAAATGGGAAGTGAACTGTCATTATAGGCAGATAACATGATATTACATATGGAAAATCATAAAGATTCCACCAAAAACCTGTTAGAACTAATAAATTCAATGAAGTTGCAGGATATAAAATCAATATAAAAAAGTCTGTTGCATTTCTGTACACTAATAATGAACTATCAGAAAGAGAAATTAGGAAAACAGTCCCACTTACAGTTGCATCAAAAAGAATAAAATACCTTGGAATAAATTTAACCAAAGAGGTGAAAGACCTATACACTGAAAACTATAAGACATTGATGAAGACATTGAAGATGACACAAATAAATGGAAAGGTATTCTGTGCTCATGGATTGAAAGAATTAATACTGTTAAAATGTCCATACTACCCAAAGAAATCTACAGATTCAGTGCAACCCCTATAAAATTCCAATGGCATTTTCACAGAAATAGAACAAAGAATCCTAAAATTCGTGTGGAACCACAAAAGACTCCAAATAGCCAAAGCCATCTTGAGAAAGAAGAACAAAGCTGGCAGCATCATACTCCCTGGTTTTGCCTCTGACGTACCTTTGGCAATGTCTGGAGATACTTTTGGTTGTCACAGCCTGGTGGTGAGATTTGGGGGAGGGATGTGCTACTGACCAGGAATGCTGCTAAATGTCCTACACTACTACAATACACTGGACAGCTCCCCCATCAAAGAATTATCCTGCCTAGAAACAAAGTTGAAGAGATAACACCCTGCTATAGGTGCTTAATGCCCATTATCTCACTCATCACCACCTGTTATTATTATACACTCCATTGTATAGTAGGGAACAGTGGCTTAAGGGAGTCAAAGTGACTTTTCTAAGGTCACACATTGAGTCAGTCTGAGTATGGAGCCCCGGCAAGACCACTGCTCTGCCTGTTAAAGAGAAGGATGGGCATTTGTACTAAACAGCAGCAGCAACAGCAGCACAGGGATCCTGGCAGCGAAAAAACTCGTGGAAAGTAGAAGTCTGTTCAGAAAGCATTTAAAGGTTTGGAGCCTTTATGGAACTGGTTTCCAGTTACCTAGATTTTTAGGGCTCTAAGAGAGCTGGGAGGTGCTGATACTGTGTTGAGACTTGGCATGATTCTTGACAAGACTCTTGGCAAGATTCTCACCACCGGTTCTCTATCCTATTCTGCAGTTGTTTTTTGAGGACAGTATTGATGATGCCAAGTACTGTGGGCGGCTCTATGGCCTGGGCACGGGAGTGGCCCAGAAGCAGAATGAGGATGTGGACTCTGCCCAGGAGAAGATGAGCATCCTGGCGATCATCAACAACATGCAGCAGTGATGGCGCGAGGCTCTGCAGGGTGGGCCCGACTCTAGAGTGGTGCTTACTGTGCTGACTCTGTATACTTGTCTTCCTCCCCAAGAGAAAAGCTTCTTTTGAGTAAACTGTACCTACTGTCTGCATTGAGCAGAAAGACTTGTTTTACTGAAGACAAAAGATGTCTTTATTTTAGATCCAGAAGAGGGGATTTTGTAAACAGGCCTTCCCTATTCTTCATCCCTAGGCCTTTCCTCTCCAGTTGCCTCCTGCCACCAGCATCCATGGCTCATTTGACACCTTTTTAAATATCCAGGACAAGTGAGAAACAAACTAGTAAAATGTATATAACTCTTGCCTGTTGTCATTCTTTTTCTTTTAAATTTGTTGCTAATCTCTGAGGATGAAAACTTCTTGTATGATTCTCAGCTGAGCTGAGGGCTTCCAGGGAAAGTGGAACAAAATGGTGTTTTCTTTAAGTGTGGGTTATAAGTGTTCAGTCTTTTCCTTTCCTTTTTTTTTTTTTTTTGACCCTTGAGGACATTTGCTTTCCTCACACTTTGTTATTTTTTTTTAATGTACTCTTATATGGAAATGAATTATGTACTTAGTGCTGAAATTTGAAGACCAGATAATGAAAACTTTTCTTAAAAACAAAATTCTACTGAATCTATCTTTTTATTCACGAGGAACTCCAGAGTGGGTATTAGTTAACCACTGTCTTAAAGTCTGTGTTCCATTGTGCCACTATTTGCTATCATGTGTGCATCATTTGAAATCACTTTAAATTTTCATAAAATATCCTGGATTTGATCCTTAGTAATATCAGATTTTTGGATCATAAGTGTGCTGTGATTTCAGATGGTCCTCTGTATTTCCCCACCTCTCTTCTCTGTTTTCCCTGCTTTTCCTTTCAGCAAGCCTGAGGAGAAGTTTGGGAGAAGGATTAATGTGAGTACCAGGAACGTGAGTCTGAAATGTTTTAGTGGTTCATGTAAACAGGGCAGTAAGGAATTTGGTTTATAGAGTTCTTTTGGAGTAATATCCCACAACTGGGATAGGAAGCTCAGGACTGTGATTTTCTCCCCCCAAACTACTCATTTAAAAAGTACACTGTATTTTTTTCGAATGACTACAGTACGGATAATTTTGAAAAACCAAAAACTCCTTTGGAATGGTGGAAATGAAAACTGGTATCTCACTGAAGTGGATGAATAGTCTTGCATTTTAAAAGCTTATGGAAAACTCAATTTGAAATGATTCAAAAATGTCAAGTCTTATAAGCTGGTATTTAAGATGCTTGTAAATATATTTATGTTTTTAATTTTGTATAATAAAGATTTCTTTTTAACCACTGGCATGAAGGTCTGGTCTTTCATAGAATTTTTGGCTTTAGAAATGGTTGTTTGCCGTCGGTAACATTGAAGCATCTCAAATCTGTCTCCAAACTCTTGCCTCCATTTTCCACAAGTTGGTTTGCATACAGGTCTCTTTGTAGGAAACTTTTAATGAGTAGCTGTGTAAATGGAATCATCACTTTATACCCATCACTGATTGTTGCGCCTTACCAGGAAACTGGTTTTAATTCCATTTCCTGGAGCCACTCCATTATATATTGTGAATTAGCTTGGTAATTAGTGGAATTCTCTTAGACAAATCGAACTTCTGATATCCTGGGCTTGGCTCAGGACAGTGATTCTAGCCCCCCGTTGGCACAAAAATGTGGAGTTGTAAGGAGTCAGGTACAGGAGCAGATCTAGGATTTTGACCCTGTATGGGATGTTCACATGCAGGAAAAGACATTTATTACTAAGATTTGTGGTTAAAGCAGCATAGGTCAGTGGTACTAGGTGCTGTGGTATGCTGGTATCTGTGAGCCCTGCAGAGATGTCCTTCCAAATTTGGATTAAAATAGGAATTCATTTTTGCCACAATTGAGTACAGACTTGTTAAGAGAAACATTGAGATGAACAGTTGAGGAATTCAGTGTTGAGTGGGGGTCTGGTCATTGCATGGGAGCGAGAAGAACTTATGAAAGGGATGCTAAAGAAAGGACACAAGTCTAGCAGAACTGGCAAGAACTTTGCCTTGTGTATAGATGAATGCATGTAGGGCTGTGTGAGTGGTTTTATTCTGAAAGGGATACTCCTGCAGAGTAACCAAGAGAATGCTAACTATGGGTGCAACTCTACCCCTCCACACATCCTGCCAGATGTTCTTGAATTCCAGTGTTCAGCCAACTCTGTACGGTTGGAGACAACCATGAGCCCAGTAGTCAGCTAGTGCCGGTGAGAATGAGCTCAGTCTTTAAAGTCAAGCTATTAATGAGTATTCTTTTAGTTTCATAATTTATTCAGGCAACTCTTTCTTTAGGAAGGAAAAAATTTAAAAGGCACTCTTTAAGAAGTGACTTATTGTTTTTTTTGAGATCTAGCTTTAGAATTTAAAAATGGTAAACCCCAAACAGGAAATATTGGTCCTCATAGTTTCCATTATGTACCTACTTGACCCTGAGTAGGTGCTGGGGATGACAGCACATGGAAGATAATCTCTACCCTCATCGGAGTTTACAGCCTACCTGTGTTGCCAGACAATAAGTAGTTAACAGAAATACAATTTGTGAGCTGTAAAGTAGGATCCCGATGTCCCTGACATTGAGGTTCACGGAGTTTTTTTAGAGAAAGGACACGGTAACATCTAAGGGATGAGTAAGTGGGCCAGGCAGAGGAACGACATGGGCAAAACCCCGGAAATGATGAGAACTGACACAGCTAAGGGACGAGTGTGGCTGGATGCTAGAAGCAAAGATGAGTGTTTTGACAGGACACCACGAGGTAAAGTGAAGGCTGGGATCAAGCAAGACCTTATAAAACATTCAAGGTTTTTTTCCAGCAGCCATGGAAAACTACTGAAAGATATTTTTAAACAGGTATTGACAAGGTTTGATGTGCAATTGAGAAGTTATTGGTATGTGAAAAATGACTAGAGAATTATTAAGAAAGTGCATACTTAGATGTACTGGGAGATCAGTGCCGTCATCTGGGTAAGGCGATGGTGATTTGTATTCGAGGTAGAGTTACCTATTAGAGGTAAGTTACTCTGGATGGGGTGAAGGACCAAAAATAATTCTTCGGTTGCTTAGTGATATATTTTACCTACTCAGAAAGCTTGAGTCAACTCAGTGCTTTGGCTCTTTGTGGTTCTGATAATTAGATGGAAATGAAAACTATTCAAGTTAGAATAGGTTGAGTACACTATATAGTGTTGGAAAGAGGAGTCTGAAAGGAAATGGAGTTGGGTCATTTCTGTTATTTTTTACTATTGGGTAGTTTTATTGCTTAGTTGTCAAGTAGTAATTCTTTTCTTACCAAGGCAGTAATCGAGTGTGCAGGATTTCTCCACCCACAAGTGATGGTTTTGGTAAATCATGAAGGAGTTTAGAATTTCTAATTTAATAATATATACTGCTCTTCACTCAAGTGGAAGGGGATAAATATTTTTCCATCTCTGCAAGCAAAGGGTTCATATTAGCAGATTGTAGAATCGGTATCTAGTTCTCCACTTGGTCACGCTTGCTCATATCTTTGCAACCAAGAAGATTCTCCAACCCCTGTTAACACTGCATCTTCTCTGAGTCCACTTAGCTATGTAAAGAACTATGAGGATCAACGTTTCCGTTTTTGGGTTTAGCATTTTTAAATTCTAAAGCTAGGTCTAAAAAAAAAAATACCCCAACAAGTCACATCTTTGAAAACTGCCTATTAAATATTTTCCTTCTTAGAGTTTCTGTTAATGAATTTTATTATTGCTGCCCACAGCAACCCCAACCTGAGGGAAAAAAATGGAAAAAGAAACTGGACACTCAAGCAGAAAAGCCTTCAAAATGAATTCCAAAAGAAAATAGTTCAATTATTGGGAAAGAGTGCTCCCTCTCATCCCTACCCCACAGACTGTAATTTTCATGTCCTAGCAACTGGAATATTACGAAACATCTGCTCCTGACAATGTTCAACTATTTAAATAACTGAAGAGAAGAACAGACCTTAAGAGAATGCTCATAAGTCAAAAAAAGAAAAAACAAGGATTTATAGTTAAATAGTATGTAGGGTCCCATTATGCAATGATCTAAAAGGGGAAGTCCAATGATCCAAAACTTACATATACAAAATTAGGAATATGTATTTTCCCGCAAGATTGTCTGTGGCTTCAATCTAATTCTCAAAAGGTCCTGTGACCCAAAAAAGATTGAGAACCACTGAAACAGTAATTTCTTCCTGAGCTATTTTGATCAACCCCCAGTCATTATAAAACTGAAGGGATACGACACATTTGAGTTAGTTATTTTTTCTTCTAAAGCTTTAGTAAGTGATTCGAGTATCATTGATTTGAGTAATTACATCAAACATAAAACCAAATTTTTGACCTAAAGTTCAGACAGAGGGTAGAGAATCAACATGATGGGTAAGGCCTAGTTCACATTCAAGTAGAAGTAGCAGAGTATTAGGGGAGAGCCCAAGTTACAAAAACAATTTACAAATGTACCAATAGTCATAAAATGCCACAATTCTATCTTGAACAAGAATGACATGTTTACAATCAGATGAAGCATTTATAAAGGTAGCTTGTGTTTAAGAACATAACACTTTGGGTGATTAAGTTTCTCCTCTGGGTGAAAACTGCATAAGGCTTTAGAGATGACCAACAATCACTCTTACAGTGTTCTAGTAACTACTGCTAGCTTTTGATGACCCTTTAGTAGGAAACCACAACTGAGCCCAAAGTCAAATTCTATTGTGTCTAGGGTAGAGTTGATTTAAACTTGACCCTCATGTTATTTGGATCACTGCAAAAACATCTAGAGATCAGAGTGAATGTCTGACAGAGGTGAAAGGTATCCATCGTTTTGAATTTGGCACAATTTCTTAAAGGTCTGCAAGTTCATGTGCAGAAGGTCTGGCAGTGTCTTTTGTAAACTTTAGTGTTGCCGTATTTCTGAAGGAGCTCTTGGGCCTGTTGCTGTATTTCTTGGGTCACGTGGCCAGGACACTGGGACTTGATGTGAAGCAGGACGAGACAGGACTCCAGCACATCTGGGAATGGCCAGGTCTGAAAGATGATATGAGAATGAACAAGGAAGCATTCGCAAAAGGAGTCATAAACACCTGCAGAGAAGGCACCAATAACTCAAGTCTCATCTACTGACACTTCTCAGGCATAGCTGAGCCATTTTTTCACAAGGCAATGTCTTGCTCTTCACAAGTTACTCTGAGGAGAGATGATACTTAAAACCGAGATGGCTACTGGGATGTCCTCAGACAAAGTCCATCTTTTTTCTAGCGCTCTACTCCAATGAATTTTTAAAATATGATGCTTCTATTACTACAAGGGCCATATCCAAATACACCTCCCCATCTGTAAACTATCAAATACATGGCACCAACTTGACTTTACTTCTCAATTACAAAATGTGTTTTCTCTAAAGACAGGTATAAAATTGCTTGAGTTGTCAGTAATGCAACGCTCACAAACAGGTAACCAATTCAACTGGATCCTAAATTTTTACACAAGTAGATTTTAGAAACTGAAAGTAGATGACCTTAGAGAATTCAATAAAGCCAACTGACAACACAAAAAGTAATGTAACAAATGAACTGCTGTAAATCTTACCTTAACACTCTCAGGAAAGTTAGCTATTCTCTCATTGGCTTCTGTAAGTCTTTTGGTTAATTCGGGCAGAGAAAGTGGCTCATTTTTCTCTTCTTTACTACTGGTAACAACAATAATAAAAACACTTATATCTTGCTCTGGTTAACTTTTAACTCCCATCTTTAAATACAAAGGTTAAGAGAAGGCAGTTTAATGTGATGTGATATAAAGTTTTCAAAATGCAATATTATTTCTCATCATTTCCCAGATTCCTACTTTTTAGACACAGCTCCTATGAAAATCTGGGACCCTTAGGGGATCCAACCTGCAGCTGGTGCAGAGGGCCTGTGTTTATGCGGGGAACCGTGAGAGAAAGCCCGGGTTCCTAACTGTGGGGTGTGCAGATGCACATTTTTCTGGGAAGAGTGTGTTAAGGTTCTCAAAGGGGTCATGTGATCCAAAGAGCTGCTGGGTTAGAGAACTTTCCAGTGTTTTCTTTTTTATTAAAACCAAACCTAATGCCTTTTAGAGAGTGGTAGCTTCTTGGAGAAGTGTCTCAAAACTCTGACTCAAGACTTTAATGGGAGTATTTTTAGAGCAATAAATATAAGGGCTTCAAAGTTTCTTAATTTTCATTTTTTAAAGTTAGTAATAACAGCTATATATGTTTATTAATTATTCTAGTTACTGTTTTAGGCCCTGTGCTGCTGGGGGACCTAATCATAATACCAATCAATAATCACTATAAACACCCACAGCAAAGTGCCTATAATAATGTGCACTCTACAGTGACTGGTAATGGGCTCCCGTCATCCACCTGGCCCTGGTTTTTAATGGAAGTGGTTGGCATGCTATGGCCTTCTGTTCATTTGGGATATTCTCAGTTCAGTATGCAGTTTTATACATTACCCACTTTGTGTATTTTTTTGATAGTACAGAACAACTAAAAAACCATGGTTTTCATTAATGATGCAATGATAGAACTGCCCATTTTACATGACTGATATTTGCGGAATCTTATTGCACAAAGGTAGGATTTTACTACACTTATTGTTATTAATAATATTTGTGATTTTAATTCTCAAAACAAACAAGGCAGGAGTTGGTACTGCCATTTATAGATGAGGGAGCCAAAGCTCAGAGATGCTCAGAATCTTGCTGGAGGTCACTTAAGGCCAGGATTAGAACCAACATTTGACTCTAAAGTCCAGACTCTAATTACATTATGCAGCTTTTAAGTTTCTTGATCAGTCTCATCATGTACAGATTTTTTTTATCTGATTATATGAGAATCTAGCAGAGTATTTTTAATTCCATCTTGTATTGACTTAGTACTTACCACTGGCTCTGAGGATTAGACGGGGACTGTTCTGCTTCCTGTTCAGGGTCATTCTTATCGGGACCATTCACAGTGGATTTACAGAGCTGACTCTTTTGGTGTTGGCGGATCATTTCTGCTAAGGTCTCCTGAACTTCAGCAACGGTTCTCTGTGAGTTCTGGAGACAGGCGTGCTGTTCTGAAAAGAGCTTCTTACAAATGTTCAATATTCGCTCACTCTCTTCTGTGAGTCTCATGTCTAGTTCTAGAGGCCTGGTTGGCTCTGGCTGAGAAGCTTGGGGATCTGTTTCTTCAGGGCTGGCATCGTCCAACTGCTGGCTTTGCTCAACAGAGGTTGTCCTTCTGTGAGCAGCCCTTACCCAGACACTGGATTTGGGGCAAGGCGTGGAGAGAGACCACCAAAATTCATACAGATGTCCATAAATAAAAAAGGCCTCTAAACTTTTGAAAGCTGGTGTGGCAGAGGACTGATGGGCACCCAGTTTGTCTCTTAAGTGGTCACATCCTAGGAGTAGAAAAGGATTTAGGTTGTGCATTTCTTTATCTGCCAGAAATCTGGCTTCCTGACTGCACGCTGTTTCCTATCACCTGAGAGGCAGACTCTAAGAAGCAGTGATCCATGGGACCACATATCTTCCTCCAAAAGCAAACCAACAACTAAACATTTTCCTGGCTTAGGACAATGTTCTTGTTGCTATAGGCTACAAGTCATTCAAAGCATGACAGAAAAAGTATTCAGTTTGTCCTACTGAAAGCTCTGGGGATTCGACTGTGCCTGAAAATCACAATGATTTAGTTCAGTGACTAATTATGAAGCTGAGGAATGTCTATCTTTTCACTGCGCTTCTCCATTCTCACTAATTTGTGAGTACAATGCTATGTCTCCCTCTCTTAAACTGTGTGTAGGAAAGTAAGTAGAGGCAGTAAGGAAGCTAGGGCCAGGTAAAGGAAAACAGCTCTCACCTCTTAGGAGCATAGGTAAGAGAATTCAAACTTTCTACTAAATGACACAACTGGCCAATCTCTGTCTTTCAATAACCTATGCACTCCCAGTGCCACCCCGTTACTGTTGGGGCTCATTTACCCTCAGGAAGAAAGGCTGAGTGCACTTCCTGCATGATGGTGAAGTTCCCGAGTCATAGCTCCTGACCACAGCCCGAAGCAGTGCTTCCACCGCCTGGTCCCAGGAGGCCACCTGCTGGCTCAGCACCGCCAAGGTCAGGTCATGGCAAATGTGAAGCAAGAGCTGAAGGGAGAAACCAGAGTCTCAGTGAAACATCCTTCTTACGGAAAGCACTAGGATGACAGCAGACATGTTTCTACTAACTGCACTTGGAAAGAAGTACACACAGTCCACATTTCAGAAAGGGTCTCCTTCACTACCCATTTTTGCTTCCCCATCTGAGACTTGTATGTCTAGTTGCACAGCAACATAACACTGGTGTTAAAATTCTGTGCATGCCAAGAAAATGCCTTGATGTGCATTTAATTAAAAGTTGGAACTAAAAGCTGTAATTTAAAAAAACAAGCAAGCAAACCTGGAGTATAATTAAGAAAATTTATCAATTTTAAGTGAGCAATTTGATGTTTTGGTAAATATATATCTATAGAGGTATTGTGCTATAACTACAACTAAAAATCGAGACATAGAACATTTTAATTATAAAATATTCTGCTGTGCCCCCTTGCAGTCACACTCCCCTCTTCCCAGCTCCTGACAACCATTGATCTGGTTTTTGCCACTATAATTTTGTGTTTTCTACAATTCATATAAGTGGAACTGTAGAGTTTGTAGTCTTTTGTGACTTGGTTCTTTCATTTATAATGCTTCTGAGATTCACTACTATCTGTGCATCAGAAATTTGTTCCTTTTTGTTGCTGCATAGTTAGTATTCCACTGTATGGATATGCCGCCGCTTGCACATGCATTCACCAGCTGACAGACATTTGGGTTGTTTTTAGTATTTGGTTATTGTGAACGAAGCCGTCATTAATATTTTGTACAAGTCTGTGTGGACACCTGATTTTGCTGGCTTTAATGAAACATCTAGGCAGTGGGATTGCTGCTGGGTCATCGGGCACATGACTGTTTATCTTTATAAGAAAGTCCCAAACTGTTTTTCCAAAGTGTTATATACCATTTGAGGAAGTCTTGTTCCTCAAAAATATAATAATGTTCTTTCATTTTCAAAAGAGAAAGTAGATAAACAGATGTATCTATAGGATGGGTAGATGAGTTATAATAAATCAACTTGATGTCTTTGCATCAACACATATAGATTTTACTGAAATAAGCACACCATAAAATAATACATGTGACGGAGGGGCTGTCTTTAGTGTGCTAGGGAAGGGGCATGGGACTAAGGATATGCGAGGGACTTCAACTGGATTATATTTCTTTTACTGCAAATCAAAAGAAAAAAAACAAAACCCAAAAAAATTCTATGAAGCAAAAACAACAAAATGTGAACATTTGTTAATTCTAGTTGATGGCTACTTATATTACTTTCTGGGCTTTTCTGTATTTTTAGACTTTTTTTTTTTTCTTTTATAAGGGGATGTTGATCTAAATCTAACTTCAGTGCTGAAGGGCTTCAGTTGGTCTGAAGGGATCTTTGCAGGTTGCCTGGGCCTGCCATAGTCTTTTCTGAGGTGAAAACTAGCATTGGGACTTGCTTCCTTATTAAACGAGATATGGATTGAGGAAGTGTCGTAAGTGATTAAAATCGAAAGCTCATGCAGGCAGGGTACCTGTTTGGAGGGAGTGTTATTTGTAGCAGATGGGTACTTTATCTTCTGCAGCTGCCGAAACGCTGCCTGATAGTGCTCTGGGGTGTCCAGGCTGAAGGCGCTCTTCCATATTGCAGTGACCCTCTCCACGAGGGGCCCTTCCGTGCCCGTGGACCAGGTGTTGTAAGAAGAGGAGCTTTTGCTCTCTGGCAGCTGCTTCTCCTCTAGGTGCTTGGACAGTAGCTCAAGAAGGCAAAACACCAGTCTCTGACCCTGGAACCCAACCACAAAGGAAAGAGCTGTTACGCAGGGAAAGTGCTTGATTATCTAGACAGCTATCCTCAGTGTCTCACAGAATCCTCCTTTATGTCTGTAGCAACTAAATGCCTTTAGTAGGCTGCCTGCCCAATGTGAGTCATGTTGAAGGGGAAAAGAAATCGTGATCTAACAGACAATTTTTCTGGATACTTTTTGGGGGAATTCCTATCCATAGCCTTTAGAGCCCAAGCAAACTTTTTTTTAGAACATGGAACCCCAACTATAACCCTACCAACTGCAGTGTAAGCCACATACAAGCCAGCTAGCTACCTAAGACTTGTGGCCCAATTTGAGAAAGAATGGGCTGGGCTCCTCCAGTTCTTTCCTCCTGCCCAAAGTTCAGATTAAGGAATACAGAGAAAAGCCTAATAGGCAGAAGATGCTGGAGTAGATAGCTGTGTAGGTCTGAGCTGGGGCAGTGGTTAGGGACCACATTCAAGTAGGTTTACCAGAGGGAGTGAGCTGGAAGAGAACAGAAGCACAGAGAAAGGCCTGGAAAAATTTTGATTTTTGCTGGCTTTTCAGTTACCATGAGATTCTTTGTCTACTCCCATAATACTATTTTCTCAGTTAAGCTTGGGAAGGTCTCTGTTCTATACAGCCACAATGCTTATTAGAACAACATTTAGCATAAACGAATAGGTTTTCTTCTTTTGTTAAGGATGCTGTTCAGGAGGAAAAAAAGAAAAGAAATGCTACATAACCATTCTGGAAACTTTTTTGTGATGGATAAATTAGAATCTCTCCAGATTTGGTTATTTTAATAATATACTATCTTTGAGGGTATACCACTTTTCTCTCTGTTTTTATTTTGTAGTTCCCAGAAAGCTATCTCCTCACCTATCATTTTTCTTGGGCTTGAAAATTCAGCTAGGAACTATCTTTAGGCCCCGTTACTTTATGAGGGAAAGAGGAACTGAAAAAGGTCACTGCAAAAGTTCACATTAGTATCTAACAAGCAAAGTCATTTAAAATGGATCAAATGTTTATTGTATAATTTTGGAAACTAGGCGAGAGTGCTGATAGTTTTAAAGTAATCTCAATTTTGATGTGTTAAAAAAAGGCAGTGGTAAGTTGCTCATTTTTAACCAGATGGGAACTAAATGTTTAACAAAACCTTTCAATTTTACCACACTTCTTTATGGCATACAGCCGACGAGGGGTGCTACAGCATGATTTCTGTTTGAGGCTGATCTCTCTCCTTCAAAGACTCTCTCCCTCTTCAATGATGTGCTGATGACATTAACGAAGAAACAACAGGGGCTGAGCTGACAAAAGTTTCTGCATGGAAGTTAATGTCAATAACCATATTATCTCTTACTCGGCACATGGCAGCTGATGAGCCATGGAACTTCGGTGGGGCAGTATGGTCAGGGCTCAACACCTCTTAGGATACCTGCCAAATTGGTACAGCTTGTGCAACTGGGTTATTCACTTCGAGTTCTGACAATAAAAGGATTTAGGGCTCTTCCTTCTTAAGCATCAGAAGATGCAATAACAGACCGACCTTCAGACTTTCATGGAGCTGCAGAGCTTCCTGGGCACCCACCCAGTTCCTGGCCAGAAGCAGCTCTTGGGCACATCTGAGAGCCAGGGAAGCAGACAACTCATCCTCTCCCACGATCGAAGCCAACTCTGCGGCTGTTTTAAGTGATGCTGCATCCCCCTTTTTGGCCAAAACTTTGGCTGCATCATAAGCGGAACCGGCGCCTAAATAGCTATAATACAAAAGAAAACTCAAAGTGTCATAAGCAGATCTCCTACTCCTGCTCCCCAGAGGGCTGAATCTGTTGGCTTTGCTTTGCCTTGTATGTGCCTTCCTGTGGTCCCAGGTATGTCACTGCCTCCACTATTCTTGTGAAGGCTGAGGACACCGCAGCACAGAGAACAGGAGACAGCATCATATGGTTTAAGGATACAAAGGAACCTCAACACTTGCTGAATTGAACCCTAGCAAAGGAGTCATTTTCTTATTTTCCTTATTTGATGGTACAAGACATCCCTAGAAAAGGGTGTAATTTCTTACTGCTGCTGAAGTTTTTTGAACAGTTATGGTGATATATAAATTCCAAGGAGATAGATTTTTTTACAAATAATTTTTAAATTCAGTTACAGTTGACATACATATTATATTATATGAGTTTCAGGTGTACCCAAAGAGGTAGATCTTGATGAGTCTTACAAAACTAGGTTTAATACACATAGGACTTTATCTCTCTAAGCACTTTACCTCCGCCTCTAAGCTGATCACTTATTCTCATCCTGCTCTTCTGTGTCTTAGCTCTTCTCTTTGGGTGCACTGTTGTCTCCCTCAGGCTTACCATTTAGCGGCTACGGCATAATGGCCATCTTTTTCAAGGACGGCTCCCCAGCTGAGGTACAAGTCCTTCAGGATCGGGTCCTCTGGGCGTAGCCGGGCCTTGGCGACCACAACAGCCTCCCTAGAGACAAGAACAGATAGTTGGCTGATTTGAAAAGGCTTCTCTGTAAGGTGCCCCAGGAGGGGCTGCAAGATAGGACAAACTGTCCCTTTTGTGTTGTTCTGACTTATAAAAAACTGTATTCCTGCATAAAGGGAAAGTTAAAATCACATGCTGCGATCAGTTCTTCACCAAGGCCAGCAGTTCTTAAAGTCTGGTCTGTGAATTCCCAGAGGTCCCCAAGGCCCTTTCAGGGGGCTCATGAGGTCAAAAACCATTTTCATAATAATGCTAAGAGGTTATTTGCCTTTTTCTCTCTGTGTTGACATTTGCACTGATTATCCAAAAGCAATGGTGGGTAACTGTTGGCATCTGAGCAAGAATCAAGGTAGTGGTCCTTATAGTTGGAAAAAAAGGTAAACGTCCTCGATGAAGCAGTAAAAATGACTAATTTTATTAAATACCTAATCCATGCCTTTATAATATTTGGTGTGACAAAATGGGAGGGCCATTTTGTATTCTTTGCTGTGTTCCAAATTATGATGGTTTACTCTTAGGAAAAACTTATATGAACGAATTGTAAGCTGAACCAGATGCTTTTTTCATGGAATAATTATTTCTTGAAAAATGACTACCAAACAATAGTTATTTAGCTCTGGGGAATTGGCAGAATGTTTTCTCAAAATGAACAAAGTAAGCCTGTTACTTCACAGAAAACCACCAAAAGATATAAAACTTCTGAGTTGCAGTTGTTTTAGATTAAGGTAAAACAGAGCAATATTTAAGAAGTATTTTGAGATCTCAACTTCTAGCCATGATGGAGTAACAGGGACCAGACTGACCCTCCTGCCATGAGACTAAAAAACTGGACAAAATACGTATGAAACAACTGTTTTCAGACAATGGGCATCAGGCCGCACAGGAATGTCACCCCAGACAGAAGGGAACCAATGATGTGAACACGACCATGGCCTTTCTAAAGCCATTTTCCCACGGGAACCCCAGTATAGCTTCAGCAGTCTCTCTGAGTTGAGGACAGATGAAGCAACTGGAATTGAGGGGATGGTAGAAAAGAACTGTCCAGAGAAAGAGCCCCGGAGCTCTGTGTAGGATCCCAGAGTCTTTGGCTAAACATAAAGCCAGGCACGTGCAGGAAACTCCTTAAGGCTGGATGAAGAACAGCTGGGGAATTATAAACGGAGTAATTCCCAGAGCTCTCTCAGCTTGGGGACTTTTGACTTTTGACCAGCAAGACATGTAAGTTCTGATTTGCTGAACACAGAAGGCATTCAGTAGGTTCCAGAAGGTAGGAGGAAAACTAGGAAGGATTTCTCTAAACCTGCCCCTAGAAATAAGCCATGAAAAGATCAAGCTGATCCACAAGCAATTTTACTGCTTTGCCAAAATAGAGTCCAACACTCTAAAGACAAACCAAAAGAGGATAAACCAAAAGAAATCTCACCAAAGCCATAATATCAAATGGCTGCAAATCAGTGATGGAAAAATACCTGAAAACAGTTAGAGAAAAAAGGCATAATTCCTATGTAACAAAGATAAGGGGAGGACAGAGTTATGGCAAAGGGGGTCAAACATATGGTGATGGAAGGGTACTAGACTCTGGGTGGGGAGCACACAATGGAGTATACAGATGTTGTATTATAACATTGTACACCAAAATTCATATAGCATTGTTAACCAATGTTACTTCAATACATTTAATTAAAGAAAAAATGCAGTAGCGTCAAGACAAAAACAATGCAGGCCAACAGAAAACAGAATGACATCTTTAAAGTGTTGAAAGACAAAAACTGCCAATCTAGAAGTCGACATCCGGTGAAAGAACTTTTAAATGAAGACAAAATTAAAGATTTTTAAAGAAAGACAAAAGTTGATAAATGTCACTGGCAGAACCATAGTACAGACAAAATGCTGACGTTTTTCAGGCAAAGAAGGAATTGATAGTACCTGGAAACTTGGATCTACATATAAGAATGAAAAGTGCTATTAATAAGTATATGGGAAAATATTTTAAAAGTTTAAAAATGATTTAAAAAACTTTTCAACAGTAGAAAGGATAGGAGGAAGAAAAGAAGTATGATGTATACAAGAAGTGGTACAATATATTTGAAGGTAAACTGATAAATTAACAATGCTCATCATGGTCTACAGGAAATACTTGTCCTTTTGTTTGTTGGTACTTACGTATGTATAGCCATATGCCATACAATGATACTTCAGTCAATGAGGGGCTGAATATACAGCATTGGTCCCACATGTTTATAATGGGGCTGAAAAAATTCCTATTGCCTAGTGACATAGCCCCTGTAATGGCATAGTGCAGTGTATTACTCCCATTTGTGATGATGATGATATAAACAAACCTGTGCTACCAGTTGTATAAAAGTATAGCAAATACAATTATGTACCATACATGATAGTAATATCATTATTAATGACAAATAATGATGTTCCTGGTTTATGTATTTACTATACTATGCTTTTCATTATTAATTTAGAATACTCTTTTACTTATAAACAGTATGCTATGTTACACCTGCAGCAGCCTCATGCATCTGGTGTTTACCTTGTTTCTTGACTGCATCATTTTCTCGTGCTTGATTTTAAGCTATACCATACAGCCAGGTGTGTAGTAGGCTATGCCATCTAAGTTTGTGTAAGTGCACTCGGATGTTCCCGCAACTACAAAATCACCTAATGATGCATTTCTCAGAATGTATCCCCATCGTTAAGTGGCACATGATTGTATTGTAGTTAAAGAATACTAACTTGGATTGGAAGGATTCATACCAATTTCAGGAAAGTGTTTATTTCTAAAAAAGGGGTGAGGATAGAATTGGGGAAAGGTAATTAATTCAACTAAATCTGGAACATAATACTTAAAACAAACAACTCGGGGGCACATGGAAAGCTTTTGGGGTGGCTGGTAAAATTCTGTCTCTTCATATGTGGGGCTTAAACAGGGAGTTCCTCTTAATTTCATTAAGCTGTTCATTTGTCTTATGCTGTCTTCTCTATCTGTGTTCAAGTAGCACAAATAGTAAAGAAGTTTACAAAAGTAAAGTTTAAGAAAAGATCAGTGGCCTATATTGTTAAGAGTTAACATTTGTTAAGTATAGGTGGTAGGTGCATTGATGTCTGTTAAGCTATATACATATATTTCTGTCTCAAATGTTTAATTACAATAATGGTTTTATGCTAGTTATCAGGAATCAGAGCTGTTAAGCAGATTAATTTCACATTATTTCCAACTATTGCTTCAACAGTAGGGTTATACAGACCTGTAGAAATGGTTTGACTTGAGCAGCTCCACAGCTTCATATACTTTGTGGATAGAAAGTAGGTGAGAGGCAGCCTTGACGTACTGATCCTGAAAACACAACTGTTTGGCAAAAGCTTCTACAGCCCATAGCCACACATGGTAGCCAGCTTAAAAAAAAGAAAGAAAGAAAGAAAGTGGTGGTTAAATAAGCAGGTTTTAGGGAATAAATTGTACGTATGTACATTTGGGTTGAAAATGCCTTTTAGTCATTATTAGTAAACAGCAAATTTAGATACTAATTCAATTGCCATTAAAGATCATCTGCTTCACCTACCTCTCCTCACATCTACATTTTGAAACATAAATTATTTAATTATGTAATACATGCAAACTTCAAGAGAGCCAAAAAGTATGGAAGTCAGGACAGTGGTCACCCTTGCTGGGGTACGTGGATACTGACTGAAGGGAGCATGGGAGAAGCTGCCAGGGTGCTGGTTACAATGACGTAGCCAGTTTGTGAAGTCTGTGGTAACTCATGACCTGGTACTTTTCCCTCTCTCCATATATATGTATAGCATACCTGAATAAAATGCTAAAAGACTGAGCATGGCATAAAATGTCCAGATTCCTTTCCCTGGAAACAATCGTTATTACTAGTTTCTATTGAAGCCTTTGGAAATAGTCTATGGATATATAACCACATGTGTAAATATAAATGATAGAGTATTAAATATTCTGTCGTGCATCTACACCTTGATTCTTTTCACTTACTATACTCTCAAGTTCCATTCCATGTTGGAATGCACAGAGCTGCCTCATTCTTTTGGTGTTTGTAGGAGTTTCTGCTGTACAGATGTATAAGAGTTAACCAGTCTCTTACTGATGGACAGAGAGGTTGTTGCAACCTTTTGCTATTATAAACACTGCTGCAATGACAACCATGTATATTTGTCATTTTGCATGTGTGAGTACAGTTAAATTCTTACAATTAGAATGACTGAGAATGCATTTTAAATTTAATTATTAGACATAGCCAAATTGTCCTTCAAGACAATGTCCATCTTTAGTGGATGTATCCTAGGACGACCGAGTTTTTGTTGGAAAGAACATACCGACTGGAGCCATAGCCACGATTGTCTGTCAGCTCCCCTCTTTCTGCTGCAGTCTGTAGAACACCTTTTAGATCTCCTTTCCAAAGCATGAGCTGATGAAATAACTCAGGATGGCCATTTTCCAAGTGACCTTTTCCTATTTGGAGGAGAATGTTTGGAAGAAGTTTCAGAAACATGTTTGAATTGACTTCAAGAAAAAGGCAGGATGAAAGAGAAGAACAAATCCCTCAAATACAAAGTCACATGTTGATGGGTGAGTCACCTCCCAGAGTGTTCATAATGGGGCCAGAAGCTTACTCAGTCACTTGTTACTCACTTTCACCCTGTCACTCAGAGTGAACACTGTATGTTTAGGGTCCTATGACAGATGTCATAGGGTATGTGTGAGTATACAAATTGGGAAGCTCAAAACCTAGTTAGCTGACATGGAAAACTAATCATTAAGATGCCACAGGATGGCAGCCATAAGAGGTACCTACAAAGCCTTAAGGGAGTATAAAGATAGAGGAGATTGTGTTGACTGGAGTGTCTCACCTTCAACCTCAATCATTCTGTACAGTGTAGCCCTGTCTGTGAAAAGCCCCAGGTGAAATCTTTCCTCAAGATCAGCAAACACATCCTCATTTAGTTCTGCTAATTCAAAGAGAGAAAAAACCAGAAGTGATTATTACATAGGTTAGTTTTCTGTCCAATTACTTCCAAAATGTTATGTCCAGAACACCAATTTCAGACACTGATAAGGAGTGCTAAGCCCTTGTTCACTCTCAACTGAGAAAAATCTGAAAATACTTCCAGTTTGTTAAGCTTAGCCTTGGCCAATCCAATGAAACAATTTAGTTTATAGTTTGCTCAAAAAGATTTTGGGGGAAAAAAAGCAATGTAAAAGCCAACCCAAAATTTAACATGTATTTAAATGCAGTAAGAAAGGGATTCAATATTTGTTCTCTTGTTTTCAAAAAAGTCAACTGAGTAATTTTCCAACAAGGGAAATAATGTAAAACTATATGGTTAATTGTATAAGTTATAGAAAATCATCATAAAGTTTCAAAAAGGGAGCTATGTATATAAGAGCATAAAATATCTCTGGAGAAAGACAAGGAACCTGATAATAGTGTGGCCTTGGGAGAGAAATGGAGGAGTGGGTGTCAGGGGTGGGAGGGAGATTTACTTTCTTTTTATACTATCTGAATTTCATTTTATCATGTGCATTCTTTTTCAACATGTATAATTCAAAATTAAAAAAACAGGGCTTTGAAAAATTAAAACGAATAAAACCTTCTATAAACAAAAACTTCCATTACCTTTTTTTAAAGGAAGTGCCATATTATGATATAACTCTAATAAGCGAATAATTGTTTTTCCTACATGAAGACACTATTAATTCATGCTGAGATATTTAAGCCATCATAACCAATTCCAGCACACAGGTGGCTGGTAACAACTCGATTTATAACAATAAAAGCAGAGTATTACACCTCGAAGGCACTGAGGAATGCTGAGAGCAGGTCAGGATGGGGAGTTTGACGGCAGGGTGTGGGAGAGGGAAGGTTGGAAAACAATGCAGAAATACAAACAATTTTGGGTATTTGTTCATTCAGTTAACAAATAAACAAACACTTCTTGTGTGCCAGTTCCCAGAAGACGACGGGTGGGCCAGGTATTTTTGTACCTCTGGAGTGTTTTGCAGTTGCTAGTACCAAACAGTCCTGATGAAGCTCCTCTTTGGACCTGTGGTCTAGGCTCGTACTCAGCGGAAGCATGGAACGGGCTTTTCGCTTTTTGACTAAGGCTTCTGAATGAAAATAGTAGTAAAGACTGTCTGAAGAACAGTGATCAGAAACACAAAACCGAATGCCCACTGTGTGAATGTGACCTACCAGAGGAGGGATACTGCTGGGCATAGCAAGTTCCCACACTTATAGAGAAGCTTTCAAATTAAATTAGCTGGAGGCATTGTTCACAATGCACACAAACATGTCCCTGTGAATACTTGTGAATCAATATCAACTGCAAAATGATCCTTCATCAAATCCAAATTTTTTAAAAAAAGCATGCCCCAAAATTGAGTCATAATCAAAACACTGAGAAATATTTAAAACTTAAAATACACACACTTTTGAGTTTTCAGTTGCATGTAACATTTGAGGGTGCTTTAACAACAGATTTTAATTACTAGATACCAACCTGGCTTCTCTTTAGGTGGCTCCTTTTTCAGTAAAGTGACTTTATTATTAATGGTGACTTTTGGCTTTTCAAAGCCTAAGGAAACTGGAGGGCAGATAACTGGTTCTCTAGAAACTACATCAGAGGGGGAAAAGAAAAAAATTTGGATAAGAACAATGTAGAATCTAGTTCTTTTAAAAAATTAAGAACTGTACCAGGTATGATTTTATCCATTACTCAAAATATGAGCTAAAATATTTTGGAAGGGAAGCATGGCTTGTCTTCTCTTCTCACCTCACTAACTGTGTTCCAGGATTCTGTAGGTTGATTGCTTATAACCTTGACTAATTGATCTAAGGAAAAGTTATGAGCTTCTAGCCTCCACAACTTTATACCATAGGCCCAGGAGTTCCCAAACTTTGCTCAGGTTACAAAGGACTTTTACATATTTATATGACAAAGTACTAATTGCATGTTTAATTACACAAACAAGAACAACTTTAGTGGAGAAAAGATTGAGGGTATGTGATGTGAAATCACAATCCTGAGTATACGAAACCATGAACTTAAAAAAAACCAAAAAAACAAAACAAAAAAACCCCCACGCTGTTAATCTACAGGAGTAAAGGACATTTTGTGATAAAAAGGTATTTTAATGAGCATAAAAAATAAATACATTAAGCTTTTACCTCTTTACTAAAACTATACATAGGTCCAACGGCCACCCCTTAGTATGGAGAGGGTCAGGGATGACTCTGTCCTATATATTTTGGCTGCTTTAATTGTTACATCAAAATATTGTTTTAGAATTAAACATGAGTTACTGCTTCATTTATATTGTGTGCTATTTAGTTATTCATTTTAACAGGTAAGCAGCATCAGAGCTTTAAGGTAAATATATAAAAGACTTAAAGTGCTAATTTTATCCAGTGACCTTTTTTTCCTCTCTAAACTAGAAAGACTACTTTGTTAGAAATTAGTGATGGAACCCTGAAAAAGTTTTGTGAGAAATATGAGAACTATCACTATAGCTTAAAAGAATGGAAGAACCTAATTATCATTCATAAATGTTTTTCAGAAAAAAAAAAAAAAAAAAACTGGTACAAATCTAAGTAGGAAGGGTGAAAACTTGCAAGTTCCCAGAGCGGTAGTTAGCTTCCAGGTCAGACAGTAAGACAGTGGTTTCTTTCAATAAATGTGGATGATGTCAACTGTTAAAACTTTTCCCATGTAGTTTCTGTGTATATATTCCTTAGCTTTGCTTTGTCCCACAGGCTTACCCTGTCCAAGTTGATAAGTTTTCTCTACAGAACTTCACAATTTCTATCCCAGTATCCACTAGATACTTTTTAAAGGCTTAAAGAACCCTTTAAAAAACTATTGTAGTTTCCAAGGGCACCAAAAATACCACCTAAGTTAAGGAGTTGGGCAATTAAGTAGGGCAGAGGAAGAAAAGTTTCGGACTGAATAAGGACCTGCCTTAGTGTCCTGGTCAGGACTATTTAGTCCTAGAGAGTTAGTGACAAAGGACTCAGGCACATACCTGCTGAGGTGACACCACAGGGTAAGTCTGGTTCCCGGGCTTCCTCCTCTCCCTCCTGGTCAGACATGCCGCCATTCTCGACAGGTCCCGTGCTCTCTCTTACACTCTCCTCTTCATTTCCGTCATACAGTTCCTGCTTTATGGGCATTCTCAAGGTGGGCTTTTTCTTTTTCTTGGGCTTTGGCTTAGGCTGAGAGAGCCTTTTTTTCTCTAATTCAATACTTTTCTTGCCTGTAGGAATCACAATGAAAAAAAGGATAGACTAAAATATATATTTTCGTTAAAAGTACTCTAGGAGATGATCTCTAAACCTTCATTATTCCTTTTTGGCTAGCATTCTTACCCTTTCCCTTCCTTCACAATGAATTTTTAGTTATAAAAATGTCCACTGAACAAAACCAAACTTTTTGAGATCTCATACATACATGCCCAATTACCTCTGGATACTTTAGTGTATGTCCTGCAAACAGGGACATGCTCCTACATCATCACAGCATAGCATTAAAATCAGGAAATAAACACTGACATATCACTACTGTCTACTCCACATACTTCATTCAAGTTGTCATTTTTACCAAGAATGTTTCCTTCAGCAAAAGGAATCACACGTTGTACTTGCTTTTTCTGTCTCTAGTTTCCTTCAGCCTGGAGTAGGCTCAGTTTTCCTTTGATTTCATGACTTGAAACTTTGAGGATTCCAGGAGTTATTTTGTTGAATTTTCCTAATTGGGCCTGTCTGGTGTTTTCATGGTTAGATTACAGTTATCCATTTTCAGCTGGAATTTAAAGAAGTGATACTGTGTTCATCTCAGTGCTATGAGGTAGTATTTAATTTTTTTTGCTTTGATCACTTGATTATAGGGGTGTCTTGCAGGTTTCTCTCTAAAAAACTTTTCCCTGTGTAATTACTAAGTGTTTGCATTCATTAGTTTTAGTATCCATTGATGTTTCTTGACTAAAAATTGTGACTTTTGAAGACTGCTGAATGGTAATTTTCAAATTCCATCATCCATTCTACACTTATTGTCATTCTACTGTAAAGAAGAGTTTTTGCTTTACACACTTATTTAAAAAATTTTATAAGTATGGACTCATGAATTCCTATTTTATGTGTTATTTTATGTGTTATTTTATGTTATTTAATACAGTAAAATATACCCAGTTTTTAATACTCTGATGAGTTTTGACAGTTATATACTCATATAACCCACCACCTGATAATGTCCTTTCATGCTTCTATAGTAAAATATACCCCCTTCTTGAGCCCTTGGGAATCACTAGTTTGCTGTCACTGTAATTTAGTTTTGCCTGTGTTAGAGTTTCATACATATTTCATAACTGTATATTAGAATTATACTGTATCTTGTTTTTTGTGTTAGCTTCTTTTGCTGAGCATGACCTTTTTTAAGGTTCATTTGTTTTGCGCTTTTGTTTTTATCAGTAGTTTTTATTGCTGAGTAAAATTCTACTGTAGGGATATACCAAAGTTTATTTACCAGCTAATAATAGGATTTGGGTGGTTTCCAGTTTGTGGTGATTACAGATAAAGCTACTATAAGCATTCTTTTACAGATATTTATATGAATATATCATTTAATTTCTTTGGGCACATTTCTAGTTGTTTAATATACTGTCTAGTTATCTCGCTATTTATGGCGGGTGGGCAAGCCTGGTATCAGTCTTTCATATCCAGAAATAGAATTTTCCTGTTAATTATTTTCAAGTTCAAATTGCCCTAGACTTGGTTAGTGGAGCCCCTTCACGCTGGCTTATTTGTCCTTTATATTGTAGCATGCATGGTTCTTTAAGCATTTTTTTCCTTTATAGCATAAGAGGATTCAAGGCTCATCTTCATATTTTTCCTGTCCCAACCTGGAATTAGCTATTTCTCAAAAAAAGCCCTGTATGGTCTCTTTTAACAGAGAATCGTATTGAGAAATCAAGATCTGGGTGCCAGGTATACTTGTTACTATTTGGGTGTTGTCCTCAGGCCTGTTCCGTCTGCCTTCCTTGCGTATGCTCCAAACCCTTACCATCCTGTCACGGCTGCCCTGCATGAATGTCTTCTTTGCTTGACCCTGGTCAACTCAGTTGCTGAGGAAGGAAGAGAGAAGAGTAGGCAAGTATTTATGGGCTCCAAGTTCTGACTAACCTTGAGGAGGCCGGGAATGTTCTTGCATGGAAGTGAGCCATTTGTACACACAGAAGTCATCTGCCCCTGAGTAGATGCAGTCTGGATCCAAGGGAGACCACACCACACAAAGCAGTCGACCTCGATGTCCTCGGAAATTGCATAGAGGCTCTTCCCGGAGAGTATCCCACACCTAAAACCAAAAGTCACATGACAGAATAGCTAATTTCTGGTTATTGTTTTAGGGGCATAAGTTTAAAAAATTCTTTTTAAAATCTGGGTATGTTTATTTCCTCTTGTAATTTATAATTTTCTCTTAGGAGTTCAATTTTAGAGCATGCTATTTCCGTGGGGATGATTTTGAGTGAGCTTCTAATGGCGCCTTATAGATTTCACTGTTCTGAACCAGTACTGTGTTATTTTTTGGCTGGGGATTCTGATATCATGAAGAGAATTCTAATTCAGCCCACACCTGTATGTGTGGTACATAGTACTTAGGGTTGTAACTTCTCACAGGTGATTTCCCAATTACCTGGGCAACTGATCAGTTTCCTTGCTGTTTCTTGAATTATACCAGTCACCATTTCACAGATGGCAGCCCTTCCTGGCTCAGCTTTGTGCAAATAGCTCACTTACAGCTCAGTATTGACACAGGCATCGCTCACAGATGTTAGCCCTTAGTTCCTACGGTCTATTCTGGTTCTGATACCCGAAACTCTACCTCATAGTTCTGGCTTGGCAGCTCATCTTTATTTTTTAGAACTTGGAGATTTCTGACTTACCTCTTATTAAAAATTATTTTTATGATTTATTAGCCATTTCTGTGTCTGAACAGGAATGAGTATTTTCCACATCAATTTATAAGTCTATCATACTGACAGTAGGTCAGAACAAAATCTTCAGGATTAGAATTTAGCTAGTTCTATTAATACTTTCCTTTTCATCTACGTAAAAACTCCAATTTTAGCCTGCCAAGGGCCCAGATATGTGGAATAAAACTAAAAAGACTTCTAGAGCAAAGAAAATCCCCTCTGTAGAAGATAATGGAAAGGGAGGGAAAAACTGGGGGAAAAGAGGAAAGTTTAAGTTAGAATATGTAGTGAAGAACCCACAGAATGCAACAGTACCTGAGCTGTACCATCGTAGGAAGCAGATACCAGCCTTCCATCATGATGTGGGCTCCACGCCAGACTGGTAATCTTGGCTGTGTGTCCTGAGAGGGTCCGGTAGGGCTCTGTAATGGTCACTGGAGATTCAGGGTTGCTCTCTAAAAGACAAGAGGAAGATGAGACAAAACCAACCTCACAGGATTGGGAGAACTGGATGCAGTCAAACATGGGAATGGAATCTATGTTGTGTGTGTAAAATATTCTAACACTTCAGGGAGGGGTTATAAACTGGAAGAGTTTTTCTGGAGAGCCACTTAGCAATAACCATTCTTTTAAAAATCTAGAGAAAACATGCAGCAAACTAATAACACTGGTTATTACTATAGGATGCGCTAACAGGAGGAACTTCACTTTCTAAGTTAATGTTTTTGTCAAGTTTGAAATTTTTGTCTTATTTTTAAAAAAGATGAATATTACTTTTTGAAAGCAGAAAAAAAAATCATTATTTTAACACTAAAAAGAAAGTAAAAAGGTACAAAGATTGGAATGGAAAGCAGCTGAACATGACAGCACCCCCAGTATGGAAGAAACCAAAGTTACCTATGACAGTCTTCAGGTTGTGCACATAAATGACTGCATTATTGGACCCCGAGGCTATCAGATAGCTCAGCTCTGGCTGGGTTCCATGCTCATGATGCCAGCTAATGGTATTCACAAGCTTGTGATGCTGCTGGATGGTGCAGATCAGTTTCAAGTTGGGAACCTGAAATACTTCTATGGATCTGGAATGAGAAACACACCAAGACAAGAAAGGTGGATAATCAGTTTATAGTCAAATGCAAACAGGTATCGCCTTCATTCCATCAGTTAAGGAAAGGTGAACTGGAATAGGATAACTCTATCACTGCAAAGGTCATTTATGTACAAAGAACTGGGTATGAAAGGTGGTCTCTCAAGCGAGTATATTTGGCTTTAAAAAATCCCAACAATCTCTGGAAAGTTGTATGTAATAAATGTGCTAGAGAGAAGCTAAAGAAATAATGAGCCAATGGCTGAATTAGGACTGTGTTGCTATGATCAACACTGGAGAGGGCATGGTGGGGCCTAGAGAGGACTCTGCCAAGGCTTACTTTAAGAAAAAGGTAGATCTAGGCAGTTCAATGCAGGAGATAAGCGTTTTGTGAACAGTAGGCAAATACTCTCTTTGGAGTGAAAATATCCAACTTATTTTGCGTTTCTCAAAGATGCAGAGGGCTCCTGGATCATTCATGGACATCAAGGATAAATCAGACTGTCAAAAACAACTGAGCTTCCCCAATTAATATTACAGATGGCATTAGCCAGCTTGCGATCAAATATATGAGCAATTACAAAGTTTTTGTTTTTTTAAAGAAACACATACCCATCTTCATTGCCAAGAGCCATGATTTTACCATCTGCTTTCCAGCTGATCTCTGTGTGTACAGGCAATTTATACTAGAAAGCAAAACAAACCAATCTTGACTAAAAACATTGTTCTTTTCTCTACATATCTTACAAATCAATGACAACATGAGAAAAAAAATCCCTAGTATAAAAATGTTCTAATTATACAACAGCCATTCTTGTAAATAATCTACATAATTAACCAAAGAGTTACTAAGAGCAAGTATTCTAATGATAATTTCCTAATTGGGACAGAGAGGCTAGTAAATACTAAATGTCTGCAATACCTAACCTTGTAAACCGAACGTCATTAAAAAGATTTTTATCACACAGTAAAGAATGCACTGTATCTGTTGGTCCTGACAACATGGGGTATGGTCTCCTGAGCAAGAAGCATGCACGCTGTCCTTGTTTTCTTTCTATCTCTTCTGTTTCTTTTCCAGAATCATTTTTTCCCTAACTCTGTATGTTGGTGTTCCCCAAGGCAGCCTCCTGTCCTCTTTCTTTTTTACTTGTCTCTTTAGACCATCTCATGCATGCCCATGGCTTCTTTAGTTACCATTCTTGTAAATGGATTCCAAATTTCTATTTCCAGCCAAACTCCTTGTATGGGCTTCTGATCCATACATTCAACTGCTGTAAAACTAAAAGCTCATTAGGAACAGGAATTTTGTCTCTTTTATTCATTGCCGAATGTTAATGTTCAGATGACTTTTAAGACAATGAAGTAAAATGGTCAATAAAATAATTCAGTTTATGATTAAATATTATTTTTGTACTAGCCACACAAAAATAATGAGCAACAATGAAAAATGCTTATTTGAAAGAGTAAAGAAACCTCAACATTTATGGTTTCACTTTAAGAGACAGTCCTGGTGTACAGATAGATTGATAGGATAAGTAAAGCAAATGTGATTAAATCTGGGAATCTGGGTCAAGGATTATTAAGGGAATTATTTAGATTATTTTTGCAGATTTTGTGTAAATCTATAATTATTTCACTAATTTATTTTTTAAATGACAATTCTTTCTTGACTATAATACCTTGCAGCTGCACTTGGACACCTTATAATGTTATTTTTTATTAAGCCTCACTCTGGAGCAAGTGGCTGGCCTGAAAATGATCCTCTAGATCCAAGATTTGAAAGTTTATAATAAATCACCAATGCAAATGAGACAAAACCTTTTTTGACTAAATTCTTTGCTTTTACTCAATGATAAAGACTTCTAAAATATGTGTTATAACTTACAAATTCACTGAGTTTTTGGAGAACATAAGAAATTTGACTGAGCATAATGGATACCTCCAATAATGGTATTTATTATACAACATGGGCAACCAAGACGATAAAGAGATCTGGAAGAGACTTGAGACCATGAGAACTCACTTTGATTGAGTTGGTGTCTCTGATGAGTTTGTTGACGTCAAAGGCCTCGCCACTAAGCTTCCACGGGTTATGCTGTAAGACAGTCCCTTCCCCTCCACAGCTGTATAAAGTGAGGGAAGGTCGGTCCCTTCTCCTGTATGAAATAAGAAAAGAAAGCTTATCAGAAAACTTATCAGCTTAATTCTTTGTTGCTATAGAATGACCACATCATACTATGAACTGTTCGAAAAGAATTATGTTAATACAATGGAATAAAGTCACCAGTCTTTGCATCCTAACACAGTTGTTGGGAGCAGAAGTGAAGGTATACTAATTCTACATAAATATTTATAATGCAATATATTTGTTTTAAACATTCTTTTGCCATTCAAAAGAGTAGGGGTGTCAAAGCTGGAATTAGAAAACATGTTCTCAAAATTTCCGAGAAGTTACTTTTCCTTCCAGAAATGAGGAATCTACTCTTTGGGCATTTAAATATATGGAGCTGCAGGACTTCCAATGACAGACTATAAGGAGCTGTCCTCAAAGTAATGATTTCTTTAGTGTCACAGCAATCCTCTTGTTGATTTTTAAGGAGCGAACAGTAATTCTGGTGGTTTTCTGTAAGGGCAAGTTTTATTTTCCCCACTGTTAGAACTATGTCTGGCACAAATCAAGGTCCATTTGTTGAATGAATGAATGAATGAACTATAATTGCAATGCTGGCTGAGTTCTTAAAATTTACACTGTCCTCTCTATGTAAAGTAATTACTATGGAAATTTAAAGATGTTTCATTATAGAAGGATTTACCAAAGATTTTTGCTGAACATAGTCACTTTAAGAGATATTCTGAAAGAACTGTCACTTTAGGAATAAAAGACAAGTCTGAAGGGTAAAAGACGGGAAGGATCAGAAAACAATCAAAGGCAAAATGAGATCATTTGAGAAAGTCTAAGTTTGCTTTTGAGTTTAGGGAGGCTTATTATGGGTAAATGGTTTTTTACTTATCGTCCACCACAACTGCCCTCATGGACTCCAGGGGGCATAGCAGCCTGCACAGTCACTGCGCTAGAATCTTTAAGACCCTTGAATATCCTAGGATTAAAGTGAAAGACAGGGAATCCTCTCATGTTTGTTAGAGAATGGCTCAGACACTTACCAAGTGACATGGGGGGTATTGGTGGCCCCCAGGCTAAACTGTACACAGTCTTCTTATGATATGTGCTAGAAATCTGTGGAGGTCTGGAGGGAAAGGGGATTATAAACAGAAAGATTAAAAATAAAGACACAGTGGAAAAAAGACCTTTTTCTAAAAGGTCCCTAGTTGCTGATATTAGAGAAAAACAATTCAATAGTACCCTTCTCCAAAGAGCTGATTGTAAAGAAGCAGATGTTTAAATAACATACCACATGATACCTACTTACAAAAAGAATCAAGTCCCAAACACACTTTATTCAGAAAAAAAAGTTATCCCCCCAACCCCACCCATTTCCCCACTTTACTTAAAAGTCAAATATTCTAATATAACTGTAGTTTAAAGTAGTGTGAAGGCTATCACAACTAGAGAAAATAGAACAAGACAGAAAATGCAAACTGTTCAGCCCAGAACTACGATTATTGCTAAGTATTATCAGCATGCAAGTGTGCCCTCCTCATATTAAGTAAAAGACTAGAAGTCATTTTAGGTTTACCCTGTCATTAACATAGCATTCTTAAACTAAGACAAGATTTTAGGATAGCTAGATTTTAAAGTTTTTTTTTTTTTTTTAGAGAAAACTGGTCTCAAGGGTATTTCTCAAGGTGCTGTGGTAATTAATAATATGTGATCTTTCTGTAAAAGGCAGTGTGGTCGTTACTTTAAGTGTTTACCGTATTCTTTGTATGATTTTAGAGTTCCAGGATTCCAGGACCTATGACTGAATTAGCTAGTGACTTATTTACTCTATGTGTCTGACACTTTTATTGTCGTTCTAAACAATAACCCAAAATTTCTTTGACTAAAAGAAAAATAAACAGTTCCAAATGAATGCTTAACCAATGACTACAGCAATGTCCTTCCTCCTATCACATACCTTTTCTAGTGTTAGTTTGAATAATCTGCTTATAATGACTTGAAGATATTAATTTAATAGAATTAGGCAATTTCGTGATGACACAGAGCTATTTAAATAGATTTATAGTTTTATTTTTCTTAAATGCTTTGTTGAGGCAGTGTTACTTTATTTTTTTGAGAATTAAAAATGGAGAAAAATAGTTAATTGCATGTAGGATGTAGGTTATACATTAGTACTTAAAGAACTGCAGAACACTTAGCTCCGTAGTATAATGGTTCTCACTTAGAAGCGATGATCTAGTACAGGGGTAGGCAAACTTAGCCTGTAAAGGGCCAGACAGTGAGTCTTTCAGGCTTTTTGAGCCATGTGGTCTCTGTGAGAACTAGTCCACTCTGCTGTGGTACTATGAAAGCAGTCTCAACTGAGGAAACTTGTATATAACTGGGTATTAGATGATATTATGGAATTACTGTTAACTTTAAGTGTGCACAGTTAAAGGAAGTATGCAAGATGTTAACCAGTGAATCTAGATAGAAGGTGCAGAGATGTTCTTTTACTAGGCATTCGATGATCGTGGATACTTATGAACTTTCGTAAAAAGAAAGCCGTGGGAAAACAAAAGCAATGGTTTATTTTGGTGGCTTCCACAAGTCCGATGGGCTGAACCACCATCACCCAAAAATTTTTTTAAAAAATAAAATTCCAAGTTCTAAGCCTCAGTCTCAGAGCAGAATCTCAAAGATGTTTTCCCAGGCCAATTCTGATGCATATCCAGGTTTATGAACCCAAAATTAACTCCACCACTGACATTTTGGTCATAGCCTAAACAGGAATCATCTACTTCTTACTTGTTGGAGTAGGTGTCATACAGTCCCACTTTTCCGTCATCAGTTCCAAAAGCTAAGCAGCCTTCCTTGCTTGGGTGCCAACACAGCTACAAAAAATATGAGGAAGGGGCAGACTGTTAAGGGTACCTGTAATCTCACCTTCCAAAACATCCCATTGCCAATATTGTATCTTTCCGGACATTTTTTTTGTGAATAAACTTAAGATATATTGCCATTGAAAAATAGGTTAAAACATTTAAATATGCATGATATACCACTGAGTGGGAATAAAAGATTCCAGAACAACTTAGAAAATATGACTCTATTAATAATTAGCAAAATTTGGAAAGATACATCACAAATTGTTAACAGTGGTTCTCTGCATTATGGGTGTGGGGGAATGAAGTGGAGGGTAGAGAAGGATAAAATTTTTGCTTTCTGTATGCCTGTACTATTTTTTTTTAAGCCACAAACATTTATTGCTTTTAGACTAAATGGCCAAACAGAGGTCTCACTTTGGAGAAAAACAAAACAAATTGTTTATAATCTGTATTCCATGTTTTGTAATTTGTATCCTTTTGAATCATTAACACCTTTCCACATCAAATAAAGATTTGCACTGTCATTTTTAAAAGTCTGACACCCATTCCAACACGGCATTAATAATGTGTTATAACTGAATGTATTGTCCATGAATGCACATTCAGGTTATTCTAATTTCTTACCATTAAACATGATGACCTGAACAAAGCTTTAATTTTAAATTCTGAATTAGGAGATAATGGGTTTGGATAGAGAGGTCCTTCTGTTTTCCTAATTTCAAACTTTATCGAAAATACCCTTGAATAACCTGTGATTCCCAACAGAATTCATTTAAGTGAAAAGGTATTCTCTAAAAGAAAATTACTTATTTGAAAAAAGTTCATAGACTCAAACAAAGCATCCTTACTGCTGTAACCTTGGACTTGACACCCTGCCAAAAATTTTTCACATCATAGTTGTTCTTTATGGAGAGTGTATTCCACATGCGGATCATGCCATCCCCAACGCCTATGGCCAAACAGCCTGTGTCCACAGGAGAGAAAGCCAGACTGTAAGCAAATCCACCGAGGGAAGGCAGTGTCCAGCAGCACTCCAGGGTGGCCATGTCCCAACATTTTACCTGGAAAAATAAGGGTTAGGGCCTAAATATAAAAAAGATCAGAGAAACAGAAAAATAATTGACATTTCAAATAGATGGGCTCAAAGAGTGGGTAAGGATAATGTAATTTCACTATCCAGTAGGAACTGGCAAAAGTATCTCTTAGGAAAAAAAATCAGTAATCAATTGTAGAGCTCACAGGGATCTTAGAGTACATTTATTCCCACAGATGTCAAGTGAATTCGGAATCATACAATTATTTAAGTTCAGTGCCCTTTCCGCTCTACTGTATTGCATTGGCAGACTCTAAGTAAGAATAAAGATGACCTCAGGACAGTGAAAAAGTAAGAGCTGCTGTCTCAAAAAGCAAAATATCTTACACTGACGAGAAGATAGTGGTTAAGTATTTAATTGTCACTTGTTTAATACAGAAGCTTGGGGGAAAATGTCTCTCAAATGAGCCTAACTTAATGGCAAAATATTAAGGCATCTGGTGGTTCCTCACCTTTCCCCTACCTCTCTGATATTAATGTATTTCATGCCAAAATTGGAACTAAGGGCAAGGTGGGGTGTGAGAACTGATAGTTGATTTGAAAAAGCCCTCTAATCCCATCTAAGTCATAAATCAATGCTCTTCAATGCTAAATGCGAAACAGGCCCTTCTTACATCTCTGTCCATTGAAGTGGAAAGCAGCAGCTGTTTGTCATCCTCAGTTTGTAATGGGCATAAATTAAACACAATTCTTGAATGATTTAGCCCTTCTGACGAAGCGCTGAAGAGGGTATATTTCCGTCTCCAAGACTGAGTAAGATCCCACAGTAGCAATTCTCCTCTGTGGAGGAAAACAGGCATCAGTTCTCTTTCACAGGCAATCTGAAAAGAAGTGATTCTGGGCCACAGACTCTAGGCCCTCAATTGCATAATACCTTCTGTTTATTGTTCCTTTAAGGAGAGAAAAATAGTATATTCTAATTGATGCACACAATGTCTCTGAAAACACACCAAAAACAAGGAGTCATTGCCTTTGGGGCAGAGAACTAAGTAGCTTGAGGTATCAGAGATGGAAGGGTACTTTATATTTCATTCTTTTCAGACAATGTGAATGTGCTAGACTACCTTTTGAACAGATTTTCCTAACAGCTTTAATTAGAAACTTAGACACATTAAGACATCTCTATTTTGGGGCAGTGGGGGAAGTAGGGCCATGACTAACATTTTGGTGGGATTTTTATGTTACTACCTCATTTAAAGCAGGGGCCTTGTCTGTTAAATTCTTGTATTATCTCAAGCAACTAGAAGCTGGTGCTCAATAAACTATTTCATAAATGGCTATAATCATCCTAAAAGAGGAAATACTGTCATCTCCCCTTTTTACATGTGAAGTAATGGAAGCTCAGCAAAGTCAAGGGTCTTGCTTATGAAACATGGCAAGTAAGTCATGGACTGATTCCGAAATTCAGTTCTCCCTGATTTCAGGGTCCACACTCTTAACCACCAGGCTATCATTGATTTTTTCACAACTGTTACTAGACAGCACAGGTATTAGTCCTATGACTTTTCCATTACAAATGGCCCATCATAATATAAGACTCAGCCATTCCTTTCTTCATTTTCTGTGTCTAGAAAAAGAAGCCGAGGAATTCTTGAGGCTAGAGAGGGAAACAAAATATATCAGAGAACAAAAGAGACTTACCCAAAACAGCTAGATACCAGCTGTGTTGGCTGATCCTTGGGCCAATGGAGTGTCAACCAAAGGCGCTCTTTGACAGTTGGGTCTATACCTCCTCCTCTTCGCTTCAGAAAAGGCAATTTCAAAATCATCACCCCTGCACATTAAAAGAAGGTCTACTGGCGCTCAGCAAAGTGAAACTACATGCATGAAGTCACTAGCAGTTCACAGTACAGTAGTCCCCCCTTAGCCACGATTTCAGTTACCTGTAGTCAACCAAGTCCAAAATATAAAGTGGTAAACTCCAGAAATAAACAATTCATAAATTTTAAATTGCACACTGTTCTGAGTAGCATGGTAAAACCTTCTGCTGTCTGCTGTCCCACGCAGGATGTGAATCATCCCTTTGTCCAATGTATCTACGCTGTAGTCGCTAACTGCCTGTTAGTCACTTAGTAGCCATCTAGGTTACCAGACAGACTATCAAGATCTCCTAGTGCTTGTATTCAAGTAACCCTTATTTTACTCAGTAATGGTCCCAAGCCATTTCACATAAATTTTATTACAGTATATTGTTATAATTGTTCCTTTAAAAAAAATTATCATTGTTAATCTCTTACTGTGCCTAATTTATAACCTTTGCCGTGTGTATGCGTATGAAAAAAATAGTACATGTAGTCAGGACTATCCATGGTTTCAGGCATTCACTGGGGGGTCTTGGAACCTACCCCCACAGATTAGTGGGGATTACTGTACAGTTTGTGGTTGGTTTAAAAGTTTGTTAGTTTGGTTACTTAGAATTCAGACCTCCTTTCCTCATGGTGCATTATCTTACAGAGTGGTTGTACTAGTTAGCTAATTTAAGTCCAACAAGCTTTTACAGGCTCTCCTGGAAACTTAGACACATTAAGAATATTGCTTGTCTTGGAATTTTCAAATAGAAGTGAGCACTCAGGTGGTAACACAACCAAAGATTCTCCAAAGTTGGAAGGAGAAGGGGTGGGATTCCTTCTATTTGGCAAGAAATCCAATAAAGGGGACAAACTTAGCAGTCAACATGTTATGGCGAGTAAGTCCCTCCACTCCTGACATGCTACTAACTAGTGGTTCTCAGACTCTATGGTATATCATAACCATTGGCGGGACTTCTAAAAATAAGTATGACAGGTTCTAACTCCTAGAGATTTTTATTTAGTAAATTTGAAGACCACTGTCCATAAGTTTAGAGGTTACCTTTCTGGAGGGATTCTTAGCCTGATGTTCCCACTTGGGACTCTCAGCTAAAGTATGTCCAAGAGCTGTCTACAAACCTTACAAAATTGTTTTCCCAAATTATACTACTGGTTACCCCTGACTGAGCCCTAACTGTGCTACTGCTTTATATGCACTAATGCATTTGGACAAAGATGACAAAACTTCTACGATTTAAGTAAAGTGGAGAAAGAAGACTGCTATATTGGGTGTATATTATTCTGCATTTGTGCATTAAAAGCTCTAGTGATCTTTGCGATTCCTCTGACCCAGCCCCTGCCAAGTTCCAGTATTCCCAGTCTCATGACAGACACCATCCTCCATGCCAAACAGTGAATATATCAGAAACCCTCACCTATAACACCAAAGACAGATGTTAAAGCCATAGAGAGTTCTAGCTCAGGCTAAGCTGGGGAAACAACTTTCTGAATTGAAAGGTAAAGAACTGCTTTCTGACAGATGATGTACTCTCAGTATAAGACAGAATAAAAAACCTTCTTCTTCCTTTACCTCATCAATCTTACCTCGGCCTCTAGAGCAGCTCCAGATTCGAATGGTCTGATCTTTGCTTCCAGTGGCTAAGTAGCAGCCTTTTGTTACTTGAGTTTGTGCTATAACTTTCCCATTGGGAATTTCAGGTTCTTCTAAGATAGAGATAGTAATTTTGTTTTTTTTAATTTGCATTAAACAGGTACTTATCAAAGAAAATTAGTTTGTGAATGTTGTTGAAACTTAAGCTATCATTTTCATAGATCTGCTGTTTAAAACCTAAAATTTTAAATATAATTCAAGTTATACAATTCTACCCAATGTGTTCTTTAGCTCTAAAGAGTACAGAACCCTCAAGTAAATTATCTGTACCTGAATTTTCCTCTTGATTTATGGATAAACAATCTTCACCAGGCACAGGGCACCAGGCTATGGAGTGGATCTCATCATCGTGGCCTCGAAGTCTGTGAATAACTTCTCCTTTCTTACTGATGTCAGTTATAACCACGATGCCATCTTTGTAGCTGAAGAACAAGAGTTAGAAAACATTTTATTTTCTAATAAACATTTGCCTTAGGAGTCATTGTGCATTTCTAAAAGTAAAGTGCTTTGAGGGTTGGGGAGAAGGGAAGAAGAAATCATTCTAAATTCTAGATCTGGATATTCTAAGGCTGTCATTTATTGAATTCAGAAGAAACTGAGAAATTCTAATAGCTTTTTTTTTTAAGTGATGAAGTATTTATAAAATATCTATACCTCGCATAAGAAAAACCTAATTATCAATACAGTTGAAGTCCTCTTTATATCCCACCCTAACCAAACCCCTGGCCCTTTTGTCCCCGAAGGGAAATTGCTATTTGTGAATTCTGTATCACATCATTCTTAGCCTTTTTTGTACCTATTCCTAAAGATATAAAATTATTTTGCATATTTTAAAACTTCATATAAATGATATCATGCGGTCTATTTTTCTGCAGCTTGCTTTCTTCACTTATTCTGTGTGTGAGTCTTCCGTATTGACACATTAACTCTAGTTCCTGGTCAGCCATTTATACTGTTGTATAGCAAGCACTCCACTGTATGAATATGTCTTAAGTTTCTTCACTGTCCTTTTGAAAGGCTTCCATTTTTAGCTATTACAAACAAAAAATGCTGCTATTAGTGTTCTTGTACATCTAAGATTTGATGCCTAATAATGGAATTGCCAGGATATAAGATACACATACCTCTGCTTTAAAAACAAGTACAAAACTTCTCTCCAAAGTGGATGTACCTACTTATATTTCCTATATACTTTTATTAATTTCTCCCTATTATAGCTTTATTAAAAAGAATGAAATCATATCAACCTTTGAAACCATGGACTTTGAAGGCAAAGTTATTTAACCTAATAGTTATGCAATCACGCCTTCAGGGAATAATCACCATTTTGAAGATCCTTGGAAAACAAATCATTCTGGTTCAACTGTGTCAACTCTGTGTCTGATCTACCTGACTCTTTTCTTCTTGTGAATTTCTGTCATTCAAGGTCAGTCTGATTTAACCTCCTCTGACCTCTACCCCTTCTCTCTAGTGGGGGTCCACTGCAACAATGCCCCCACCTCACAAAGATTGCCGGTCCACAGACCCCTTTCATTTTCACTATGACTCAGCCATGCTGTCTTCTTAGCCTTCCCCCGATGCAGCACAGATTTCATGATGGATCATTATAATCACTCCTTTAAAACCACTCTTATCTCTTTTGTCCCTTCTTTTTCAGGGGTACTTATTCCACAAAACCCCCAAACCTGGCTGAATCCAGCTATTTCCTTTCTCAGTCAATTTGAATAGTTTAAAAGTCATGACTATGATCCTTAGCAAGGCACTCAACAGGGACCAGTGCACCTACAATTTTCCTCAGTAAGTTCATTTTCCTATTCTCTGAGATGATTGTTTTCATATCTTAACTCCGATATCCAGTCCCATTCCCACCTTAAACTTGACTCCTTCTCTCTGACTGTATGACTGAAAAAATCTGATGCCATCAGAATGAAGCATCCTCTTCTTCCAACAGGATCTATAAATTTACTTGCACCTAGTTCCATAGTCTCAGCTGCTCTTCTTACTTGTGACCTGGATCCAGTCTCCTCTTGACTTTTCAAAATCACTCCTGTATTTATCACAGTTTACCCCTGCAGCACGCTTTCCCCCTTCTGCCTCATTTCCATCAGTGTAAAAACACGCCCTTGTTACCTTCCGTTTAATTCTCCCTTGAGCCCTGTATTCTTCCTCTGGCTGGCTTCATGTCTAGGCACATTTTTACAATGAGCTATGTGAAAATGTGTTCTCCCTATGTATCTTTACTACCTTACCCCCCCAGTCTCTTGAATCCCCTTCAGACATTCTCCTTCAACATTCTAGTACTTATCCAGTTTTCAAAGAGAATAAATGGACATCTTTGGGAGGGAAGTAAATACAGTGGTGAGAGAAGGGGAGGCCCACACAAGCTGCTTGTGTGAAATAACCTTGGTGATCAATGAGGAAACAGATGCCAATACTAGACCATTTTCCAAATCTAGAGTGAGGAAAGCTGAGAACCAGAGAGACAGAGTCATTTGAAGCTCTAGGAGTAAATGTTAAATCCAAAGGCAAGTATATAGTGAGAAAAGGTGAAAGAGGGCAGTTCCTACATTTGGAGGTTGCCTGGAGAAATCAAATATGAAGAATGAGGAAACTACAGGATCACGGAAACCAATGAAACAAAAACAGGGTGGGAGAAATGGTAAGGACCTGAAGGTCACAGAAATAAATGATACCAAGGGCTCAGGCAAAGTGGTTAACATCTGTAAAGTTTCCTTTGAGGAATAAAGGGGCAAGTACAGGTATAGCAAATGCAGAATATGATCATAAGCAAAAAAAATTTCAATACCAATGGTATAGTACTTACCCAATGGCTACTAAATCGTCATGATGAGGTGAGCAAGTAAGACAGAAAATTGTCCTGGGTTCTATAAAGAGGTACTGGCTGTCATTTCTGTTAAGCCAGTAGCAGAAAACGACTCCTTTTTCATCTCCAGAAACTATTAAGTCCTTTATTCGAGGAGACCAATGCAATGCTGATATTGTGTGCTTTAAAACAAAACAAATATATTTGATTTTCATTTGTTAATACTCAATTTTTAAGCTGTATAATAGTAGGCAAATTATAGGCACTTAATAATGTTAGTACCACTTGCAAAGCAAGACTACACTAACCAAACGGTAGGAGAATTTAGGCTATAGAAGATCAAAGAACCATTTAAAATATAACTTCTTCCTTTAATAGTTTAATGCAAAGTTCCGACTAAGATTAAGTGAGTTTTCCTTTTATATATTATCTCAAAAGGCAGATATATCAAGTAATCATCTGGTTTAGAAAGTTTCATTCACTCATTTATAGTTTATAGCAGGACTCTTTCATGTAAAGAACCAGATAGTAAATATTTTAGAATTTATGGACCACATTGTCTCTGTTACAACCACTCAACTCTGCAGAGAAGCATGCAAGCACCCAATACTTAAATTGTGAACAGTTCTTAAATGATAGTAAAACAGTTTGCAAAAACGGGCAGCAGTGTAGTTTGCTGACCTTTGGTTTATGTGTATTTCCTTCCAAAAAAGTTTCTTACAATACAGAACTTACTATCTAATTAATGAACACAATTATACAAGTTACCTTGCATAGATGAGCTAGCAAAACTATAGTTGATGCAAAAAAAAAAAAAAAACCCACCAAAACAACACAACAGAAAAACTATACCTGATGCAAAAGAACCCTCAGCACAGATACATATATAACAGTCTGAGAAACCAGTAAGCCATGGTACCTGATGGAGTGAATGTTCTGTCACAACTGTTTTTGTCTCTACATCCCAGATTTTCACAGTCCCATCGTCGGAGCTGGTGGCACAGAGGTTGTATTGACCCGGGTGATGAGAAAATGTGAAGCCAGAGACCCTTTCGGTGTGTCCCACCAACTCCCCTATGACTTCAAGCAAAACCAGACTTAAGGTTAAAAAGATTTCTGGCAGAATCATACTCTTCTTAGATGATGAGTGAGATCTCTCTTATCCCATGTATAACAAAAATATCCAGGGACTCACAATCAGAAACCCCGGGTGTTGGCACTGGCTCTGTCACGTGACTTCAGACAAGTCATTTTATCTCCTTGAGCCTGTCTTCTCAACTGTAAAATGCTGCTGAGATCCCCTGATGTGCCTAGTTCACAGGCAGAGGAGCAGCTCACATGAATTAAGTGATACTTATTTAGATCTGGCCAGTAGTCGTTTGGAATATAATAAATACTTCGCATGCCATATCCCAAGGCATAATCCAAATCTAGTTTGGTGACTGAAAGCATGTGATTCAACTCATTTATCTTACATAAACGAGTATCATATATTTGCAGGATCTTGCTTAGGGCCTGGAGCTGTTAGCAGCCCCTAACCCCAGGAAGGCTCCGTAAGGGGTCGCGCACGCTGGGTGGGGGAGGGAGGCCAAAGATGTTATAAATGCCTGGGTGTAGACAAGAATAACTTTTCAGTATGCGAGCAGTCCCACGTGAGAGCGCCAGGAGGCGGGACCGCTCATCCACAGCGTGGCGTAGCTCAATATTGGGGATCCAGACGAGACTCAGCTTAGTGATTGGGGGCAGACCCTTCTCCTGCCGGAGCCTCAGTTTCCTTATCTATAGAAAGGGGTGGCTGAAAACGCCCACTCGGCACCTCCAAGGAACGCAATAAGTGCAGGAAAGGCGAGGGACCAGGGGTAGAGAATTTACCTCGAAATGGGGGCGTCCCAGGGATAGCACCCGCGCCCGGGCCCACGCGGACAAGGAAGACCGAGGTCCGTGCCGCGAACCCGAAAAGGCCCCCAGGTACGGCATCGCTGCATCGGGAGCAGTACCAGTTAGGGGAGGGCGGCAGCGTGCGCGCTCCTGTCCCATGATGACGGGTTAGCAGAGATGATGTTGAGAGGCACTGGGACAGACGGTTCGCAGCCCCACGCCGTAATCGGGAAGGGGGCGGGGTTAGCTCGGGGCCCCGCCTTTCTGGGCCCGCCGCTACGGCGCGCGCGGAGGCCCAGACCGCACCATGCGCTCTGCTTTGGTCGCCCCAGGGCTGGGAAGGGCGTGGCTGTGGTCTCGGCGTTCTGCCTCCCTTCTTCACCCGCCGTGGGAGGGTCTGGTGCCGCCTGAGCCCTGCCCTGGGGTTAGGCATTCTCTCTTCCTACAGCCAAAGTGTACAATTAAGGAATTAGACTGGAGGAGTCACCTCGTCGCTGTGCCGGTTTATTCTTTGGATCTGTTTCAACCAATTATTTAAAAAAAATAAGGTATTTTTTTTGAACCCTGTGTGCTGTGCCAAGGCACTTTGCTCTGGAGATTCTTTAAAAATATCTATAAAAAGCCAATAAACAAAAATATTAAATTTCGAATCAGAAATTAAAAAGCAAAGTGTGCAACTGGGGAAATTCTGGCTCCAGGTTCTTGATAACTCTAGGAGCAAAATAGAGTGATTCTTGCTTTAATTGAGTGCCAACTCTGAAACTGTTACGTGGGAAGTGCTGTTGAGGAAAAAGAATGGAGGTTACTTTCCAACTTAAACACGCTAAAATGCTCAGATTTCTGCCTTTAGACTCTCCTACTCCTGTATTGCTTGTTTGTATTGATTATCTGGCACTATTGCATATATAGCAAAGGAAACCTGAGATCTATTTGGAGTAGGTAGGGAAGCTAATTTGGAGGCATCCAACCCTACCTAGATTGACTACGGATCTAAGACTTTAACCTATTCTAAATCTGTTTCTTCATTCGAAGAAGGTGATAATTCATGCCTTGTTGGATTGCTGTGAGGAATACTTGGGATTTAGTGAAATGCTTGTTAGATACACATGGTAGAAAGTTCCCAATGATTAACTTTTACCTCTTGTAGGTCAACCTAGATATCAATAGAGAATAGGACATCATACTTTGTACTTGAGCTGGTTGTTTTTTTAAAAGAGATTTCCATATGATCTCTAGTGATCTTACAACATAATTGTGCCGTCGGGATAATTATTTTTGACTACTTTACTGGCTAGAAAATTGAGGCCCACCAGGTTAGGTGTCTTGTTCACAGCCTGTTTTCCTAATCCTTTCAGACCATTTGTAAGGTGAGGTTTCGCAATTTTTTTGGATCCCGATGAATTTTCGGAAACTCACAAGTTTTTGGCCTTTGTTAAGTCATTCATTCCGGAGCGAGGCTGGGCTGACCACACCTTAACTCAGGCCACCTGTTTGTGGTCTCCATGACAACCCGCGGGTGTAGGTGCAGCAGGTTTTCCGCTCAGTAGGAAATGCAGGGGATTGCGCATGCGTCCTGTCCAGACGGTGCCTGAACTCGGAGGCTTCCGTAGAGAGAGGGAGGAAGATGGCGGCGGCTATGCTAGAAGGTTTGGGTAAGGATTTCTTAACGGTTATGGGCGGTAGAAGGGAGTGGAGGTAGGAGTCTGAACTGACGGCTTGTGTTGATATTGCAGGTACGTTATGGATGCAGAATCTGAGGGGAAAGCTGGCCTTGGGGTAAGTCGCCTCGGAGTTGCTGAAGGGTCCAGGGCCTTCTTGCCAGCTTGTCAGTCAGTTACTGAGACTGAGAGCTTATGTGCCAGACTCTGCTTTGGGCTCTAGGGTTAGGGAGGTTCTTTGTCTCCCCGGCATTCCGCCGCCGTACTGCATAGCCCTCAGGGGTCAGGGTTACCTGTTACCCAAGGGGTATTGTAAATGTCATAGAAACAATCTCTTCTAATAATTCTGAACTTGGTTAGATTCTCCCAACCACGTTGGAGCGTCCAGCTTTTCTAGTTACCTCTCTAGTTACTTGCTTTTATGAGCAGGGACTGTATTATAGACAGCGGCGGTTTACATCAGGTCTGGTGTTGTGTTAAATGCTTTATGTGCGTTATCTCGTCATAACATCCTATGTAGTGTACCTGTTGCTATATCCACTTTTCAGACAAGGACATTGGAGCTCTTTAAAGTGAAATAACTTGTCTAAAGTCCCCAGTTATAGAAGCTTTCGAAGCTTTATACTATACTCTCAGAGCATTATTTAACCTCAGAACAAAAGCATTCTTTAAGGTTAAGGAATTCAATTGAGTCAGGACAGGCAAGAAGTCTTTCCCGTCCCCTCCTTATTGTTCCTCTTTTGCAATACAGTGATTGCTATTTGGAGATTGATAATCTGATTGTAAGTTTTCTGATCAATACATTTGTTAGACTTTATTTTGATTAATATAGGCTTTGGAGACATAAGTTGGGTGTGACTACTTTTTAGCTGTGTGATTTTGGTAAAGTTACATATCCTTTCTAAGTTTCAGTCCCCATATATGATGAAAACAACAGTATTACCTACCTCACAGATTTTTTATGAGGATTAAATGAGATAATGCATACGAAGTGTTTAGTACAGTGCATATCATAATAATCCCACTCTAAGTTCTATCTGCTACTACTATTTTTTTTTTATCATAAATTATTATTGAGTTCCCATTATTTTTACCTCCGTTTTAGGTTGTTAGGTCAGGGGGATGAAGAGGTAGGGTGGGCTAAAGAAAATAGGATTTGTCTATACTTTGTTTTTAAGAAAGATTATCTTCTATCACTCCACCTCAGCTATGCTGATTTACTTATTTTTCTGAATGTGTTGTGCCTTTACTTGCCTCTTGGCTTTTTCACTTTGGGCCCTCACTTCCCTTCTGTAACAACAGTCCTACTCATTATTTAAAGCCTTGATCGAATGTTTCCCCTTCAGGTTTTCTCAGATCTCACTAAAAGTGAAAGAAATTAATTTCTCCTTCCTTTTAGCATTTGTGCTTTGAATAGTTGCTTCACTTTGAATAGTGCGTTTTACTAGCTTACGTGCCCTGGACAGTAGGGTCAGTTTCTCTTTGTAGCTCCAACATAAGGTCTTGCACAAAGTGAATGTTTTTGTTATGTTTGTTGATTTAAATTATCCTGCACTGATTTATATTGGGAAGCTCTGAGCAAGTAACTTAAGCATTTGCCTTCAGTCTTTTCATCTATGTCATACAAGAGGGTTTGATTCTTTTGCATAATCTCTATGGCTTTTTCCAGTTTTGAGGTTATATAATTTTATGAATCCCTGTTCTGGACTTTCTGCTGGGTAGAGATGATCATATGAAAACTAAGTAGAAAAGGTATAATATATGCTCATGATAATTGTGTAAAATCTTAGAGATCATCTAATTCAGTGATTAGAAACTTTACTTGATACAGGTGCCAGTCAGATAATAGAAATAAATGAACTAGGAAAAGTGGTTTGTGCAAAATAAGAGAGTGGTAGGGCCTGTGGCAGTTAGTAGAGTTCATTTCTCATCTAAATGCTTTCTTTTGGGTTTAAAAAATGCTGCTGACCAAATAAAACTTTTCTGCAGGCTCTATTTGATGGTAGACTGACAGTTTTTCAATCTTTGAAATCCCAGTCTCTCATTTTACTAATGGATACATTTGAGAAGTTTTGTGATTTACTAAAGGTTACATAGTTAATACAGGGCAAATCTAGGATCTTTCTCTGGTTTTAACTATTGCTCTGTCACACCATGGGAGGGACAGAGTGATGGGTCCAGAAGAGGTTTGACAGGGGGATTTTTTGGGAAGAGGTTACTTAAGTTTAAAGACTGAAGAGTACATTTTGGTGGTTTTCAAAAAATAGAAAGACTAGTGTAAAAATTGGAAGGCATCAGTGACTGAGATGTACATGAGTTAAAATTCTCCATAAAAAAAATAGAAATGTCATGAATTAGCAGTTTGTTGGAAAAATGACTGCAGCGTGTGATTAAATACAATTGAATAAACAGTGGGTTGCCGAAGATAGAGCTGGTCTCTGTCAGGGAGAAATATTGTTCCTCAGCATTTTACTTAACTTCTTTGAGGCTCTATAAGCCCTAAAATGATCATGTACTAAAATAAGGAGACCTTATAGGTGGACATTTTCAATTCTATAGTATTTATGTTCATTTAGTAAGTCTCTTGTTTATGTGACACTTTATCCTTTCAAAGCACTCTCCAACCAGTTCTGTTGACATCTAACTCATATATCTAAAAAGTTTCTCTAGTAGTTTTCTAGAGCTGGTATAACAAATTATCACAAACTGGGTAGCTTAACACAATGGATATTAATTCTCTCATTGTTCTGGAGGCTGAAAGTCCAAAGTCAAGGTGTCAGCTTCTGGCTCTTCCAGCTTCTGGCTCTGTCATCACCTCACCTTTCCCTCTGGGTGTCTTGTCTCAAAACTCCCTCTGCCTGTCCCTCATTAAGATGCATGGGGTTCCATTTAGGGTTTAACGAAATAATACAGAGTAAGCGCCGCCTCTCAAGATAATCACATCTGTTGCTGTAGGTGTTATTCACTTATTCTGGGGATAAGGATGTGGATGTATTTTTTGAGTTACCAGTCAGCCCACTATATTCTCTTTCAAAAGAGGTCTTGTAGATCACTTTCAGGTCTTTCTTTTAGAAAGATGTCCTGTAAATCACATCATTTCTTCTGCTCCTCATTCAGCCCGGAGTACTCTATTACCTAGTTTCTGAATGTTGAAGTTTGTACTTTCTTTAATATTCAGCTCCAGTCCCATCTCTTTTAAGCCACCCTGATTACCTCAGCCCTCCGGTTGCTCTTCCTTTTGATATTTTAATGCTATTGCACATTTATGGTTAATTATCTCTCTAACTGAATTTTAAATCACCTGAAGGCTGGAAATACATTTTATGTCTGTTTGCATTCTCATCATCTAGAATAGTACCTGTAGTATAAGAAATACATTTGGTCTTTGCCCAGGTTTCTGGCACAGAGCTCCTAACATCCTTGGAGTGTCTTGTTATTCATAACGAGCCCCTTCAGGTCAAAGAGGAGGGAAGGGGAGTTGCAGATTAGTTTATAAAAACTTGAACAAAGTATGAGGTTCTGATAGCTTCTGGGTTGGTGTACATACTGATATACTCAGGGTGACACGCCTGGAGAGGGCAGGGAAGCTCCGCACCCCATACTTTGCCACATGCATCTTCCCCCTTCAGCTATTCCTGAGTTGAATCCTTATAGTAAACGTAAGTAAAGTGTTTTCCTGAGTTCCGTGAGCTGTTCTAGCAAATTGTTGAACCTGAGGTGGGATTGTGGGATCCCCTAAATCTGTAGTCATCCAGACAGCAGTATGGGTTGTATGGACCCCCTTTTGTGGCTCCAGGTAAATAGTGTCAGAATTGAAATCACCTGTTGGACACTCAGCGGTGTTGGGAATGGGTTGTTGGTGTGGAAAAACTACATTTGGCATCAAAAGTGGGGTCAGAAAAAAGACACCAGCGTACTTTATCCTTAGTGGTTTGTCAGTAAGTGTAAGTTGATAAAATACAAGTCAACCTGAACAGATGCAAGTTGTAATCAGAAAGATCGTAAGGAATTGGGATTCCTGTTTCTTCAGTCCAGTGTCAAGAAGGAATCCTAATTACAGATTAGGCATGGATACAGATTTCCAGCTTTATGTACTAGTATAGCTTGTGCTGATTATCCCACTTCTTTTAACTATTTTAACTTTCTAAGGACTAAATGGGACCTTTAGAAGCTCTGTATTATCCATATAAGTTACTGATTAGAATATGACTTATTACTCTGAACGATACAGCAGTGGTCTGAAAGGGTTAATGTTTTATTTTCAAATGATTATTGATACCAGAGGCTTCCACTAGTTTCTTTGAGAGAAGACTTTAGGTGTATGAACTAGGAAGTTGATCAAGAATACATTTATAAACTTTTTGATTTAATCAAAATTTAAAAAAAAATTGTTCTGCTGAGAATTGTAGTTCTTTGTTTTTTTTTGTTGTCATCCTGCTCTATAGTGGGCCAAACTCCCCATGTTCTATATCATGGAAAAATAGAGTAACTTGTAACATGAGGACAAGGAAGAGTGGGACTTTGGGGCTCTGCTGGCTTACCCCAAGAAGTTACAGACTTGAGAATCATGCCTACAGATATGTTTTTTTGTACTACATGGTGTTTTAAAACTTTTTTTAAAAATCAGCATTTAAAAACTGTCAGCTTTCTCATAAAAATCTAGGTTTCTAGGTTTTCTTATGCCATTGCAAGGCATGGCAACAATTTCTAGAGCTGAACAGTGTACTGCTATTTAGATGGTGCATATACCCTTCAGTTTTCCTTATTTTCCGTCCACTTATAAAGTTTTTGCATAGTTATTTATATCCAGCCCCCTTACCTTATTTATATTATCTGTCTGTCCCTGGTATTCTTTAATTCATTCTACAAATATGTATTTAGTGCCTGCTGTGTGTTAGGTACTATTCTACCACTGGGGATTTTTGTGGTGGACAAAAACACAATCTCTGTCATCAGGAGTGTACAATCCAGTGAGGGAGGCAAGTAAAGTAAGTTACTTATTTTATAATAAGTAAATACGTAAAATATAGAGTGTATTAGATAGTGGCAACTGCTTAGGAGAAAATGAAAACAGAATGAGAAGAGAAAGAGTGTGTACATGGAAGGGGGTTATAGGTTTGGATAGGGGAGTCCTCACTAAGAAGATAACGTTTGCGTAAAGATCTGAAGCAAATGATCAAACTGTGCCAACATCTGCGCAAACAGCATTCTAGACAGATGGAACAGTGAGTGCGGAGGCTCAGGAGGGAACATACCTTGTATGGTCAAAAACAAAGCGAAAGGTGGGGGATAGGAGTAGGAGATGAGAGAGAGGAAGAGGAAGGAGATCATGTAGAGCAGGGGTCCCCAACCCCCGGGCAGCAGACCAGTACCGGTACAGGCCAGTGGCCTCTTAGGAACTGGGTTGCACAGCAGGTGGTGAGCAGCAGGCCAGAGAGCAAAGCTTCATCTGTATTTGCAGCCGCTCCCCAACACTGGCATCACCGCCTCAGCTCCACCTCAGATCATCAGGCATTAGATTCTCATAGAGCACCACCCCTGGTGCCAAAAAGGGATCGCTGTAGAGGACATTGTAGAAGACAATCTTATGGGTCATTGTAAGTACTTTGGCTTTTATTCTGAAATGAGAAACCATTGGTGAGTTTTCACTATAGGAGTAATACGATCTGACTTATGTTTATGAGCTTTCTGGCTGCTGTGTTGAGAGAGTTGCCTATTACTGAGGTAGGAGGACTTTCAGAGGAGCAGGTTTTGGGGAGAATATCAGGAGCTCAGTTTGAGGCTTGTTAAGTTCGAGATGTCCAGTAAACTTTCAGGTGGAGACGTGACTAGGCAATCAAATATATGAGTTTGGAGTTCAAGGAAGGCTTATAAATTTGGGAGTTGTCAGTGCATGAACAGTATTTAAAGCCGTGAGACTCATGACTTCATGAGAGTGAGTGTGGGTAGAAAGTGCGAGGGTTCAAGGAAGGAATGATTCCTCCCTGAGGTAGCCAACACTTACAGGTCAAGGTGATGAGGAAACAGCAAAGGATACTGTGGCATAGTGTCCAGAGAGGTGAGGGGAAAACCAGGAGTGTGCGTGTCCTGGAACCCAAGGAAAGAAAGTGTCTCAAGAGAGAACTAGTGACCAGAGATACTTAGACCACTCTCAGATGAGGACTGAGAATTGACCATTGGTTTTCACAACACAGATATTTTCCGTGACCTTGGTAAGGCAGTTTTGGTGGAGTGATGCAGTCAGAAGCCTGATTGGAGAGAGTTAAGGGTGAATGGGAGGACTGGAATTAGAGACAGGGAGTTTAGACAATTTATTGAAAGAGTTTTGCTGCAGTAGCTAGAGGAACTTGGTCAGGGGAGGGTTGGTTTTAAGCTGGCAGGTGTTGGAGTATATTTGTTTGCTGATAGGAGTGATCCAGTAGAGAGGAAAAACATTGTTGATGGAAAGGGGAAAGAATTGCCAGAGCGGTGTCCTTGAGTAGGTGGGAAGGAATGGGATCTAGGAAGCAAGGGATGAGAGAGGTCCTAGCCAGGGCATAAACAGTTCATGCATGATGACAAGAGAGAAGGTAGTGTGGATGGATATAGATGGTATATGGATCAGGCAGTAGGAGATTGTGGAAGTTATCCTCCAGTTGTTTGATTTACTCACTGATTATCAGCTGAGACCAAGTATGACAGGAGATAATGGGAGGTTCGACTAGCAAGAAAAGGTATGAAATTCATTTGTAGGGGCTAGGAGAGGAAATGGGCCATAATAAGAATGCCAGGCATCCTCTAGGGTCCACTTGGGGTTTAGGAATACAAATGTAAGACTTAGGCATTTGGTTAACCTTGGCTTTCATAGTGAGAAAATCTGGTTTATTTAACCACTCACATATGTATGGCATGATAACAGGAACCTTTTGGTACAGAGGTCATGCTCCATGGTCTGCAGAAACTAGCACTGTTTTTGTTTGTTTGTTTTTTTACTGTCATTTTAGCTGATAGTGACTTTTAGTTTTGCCCCCCAGAGGATGCTTGGCAATGTCTGGAAACATTTTTGTTTGTCACAACTTAGGCAGGGATTGTTACTGGCATCTGGGGGGTAAAGGTGAGGGATGCTACTAAACATCCTCTGAGGCATAGGACAGCCTTCCACAGCAGAGATTGGTCTGGCCCAAAATGTCAGTAGTGCAGAAGTTGAGAAACTCTGAGCATATCATGGTCCAAAGCTGTCGGAATTTCACTTATTTTGTTTGCTAAACTTGTTTCCTTTATTGTCCTTGACTTTCACAAAGTAAGATTACCTTGAGTTGTGAAAATACACATATCGCTTCAGCCCTTTAGATTTTAATTGAGACAAGAGGGAGGATTTTTTTTTTTACATCTCAAGTGTATGATTAACTTAATGTTATCAGTAGTAAATTTGGAATAAAGAATTTTTTACCTTGATACATATAATAGCATGATATTCTCAAGCTTGAGCCTGAGGCCAGTATTATCTTCACTTGGGACTTGGGGATACTTTGTACTGAATTTCAAATGAACTTTGAGTAATAAATAGGAAGTATTAGTTCTTTCTTTCAAATTGTGACTTTAGAACATTTCAGAGACTCTGTCTTATCTGAATTAACTCTCAATCTTAAAATTTAGCTTATATCTACTACTCTTCAATGCCTCATGACTGTGGGTAGAATTTAAAAAGTGAGGCTTAAACTTAATTCTCAAGTATTGGTAGATAGGAAAAATCAGAATAATGAGAGTAAGGAAATCCTTCCTAATGCCATTTGCATTATACCTCCCGCTTTCTTCGTGAGCTCTGGCAGTCTCACCTTACTGTGGGCCACCTGGGTGTGTGTTGTGTGTATAAGCAGTATGGAAGGTGGTTCACACCTACCTTCCTTCACCCAACTTACAGAGATACAGTGAAGCTCAAGGGATTTGGGATTCCTAGTAACTGAAAGGCTATCAGTGATGATGTTTGAATTTCAAAATGATAAAAGTTGATCCTAAATGTCTTTCAGCGCTTTAAAAACAAAACAAAACATTGATTCTTTAGAATGCTAACAGTATAGAGCTCCAGGCAGACAAATGTTGGAAAACAATAGTGATAACTCATGCCATCATTTTTTAATTCCACCAGCTTCCAGCTTCTTTTTCTTGAGTTTTTTTTTCCAAGTGATCTTTCAGAGACTCTCTCACATAAAAAGGTGTCATAAAAACCTCAAGTTTTGAATGTTTTATTTTCAATTTTACTTATGATCATTTTATATTCTTTAATTAATTGTATTCCAACAGCTGGCCAGGAGAGGGCACAAAAGAACTTTGGATTTTTACACTTCTGAATTACGTAAACTGGTATATTATTTTAATTTGATTTGATTACAAGTTTAGTGTTTACTTTGACAATTCATTTTATGAACCATTTGATCCCTGAAAGTGTTGTAGGTATTCAGAAAGCTTTGTCATTATTAATTCATAATGTACTTAATTTATTAAGCATCATATTTTATTGAATGAGTATTGAAGATTTGAGTGCAAGATAGTGTGCTAGATATGGAGGATTACAATATTGTGATTTATAAGAGAGATACATTTCTTAGTCTTTCAGACTAGTTATTATAGGACTGGTTTCACTGAAGAAGGATTGAAATAGAAGCTGAGGGGTTTTATTCTGTAACCATGTTGTCAGGGATGAGATTGGAGACAGAATTAAGGTTAAGAGAGACCCTAGGGATGATGTAGTCCAGTTCCTCTTTTCATAAAGGAACTGAGACCCAAAGATGGCAAACTTAGTGTACCCAAAGTTAATTAGTTTTGTAGAAACAAATGATCAAGACTATAAACATAAGAAAAGTTTGAAATTGTGTAATAGAATGTTTATAGTTCACAGGATTTAATTATTTGTGGGAGAGATTAACCATTCAGGGAATCTAATTTAAAATTAATACTATAGCTATCAGCGTTTATCATTTCCTAGACACTGCAGGGTATGGCACATTAATTATTAATCTACCAACAACAGAATGAAGTAGGTATTATTCTTATTCTAAAAGTAATATCTAAAGTTTTTTGAGTTCAATTAAGTGTCAAGCTAAGCATTTTACTTACAGTATCTCATTTGAACTTCTGAAGAAGCCTTTGAGGTCATTACTGTTATTACTCCATTTACTGATGAGAAAACTGCGTTCTAGAAAGTTAAATGACTTCTCCAAGGGCATTCACTTAGTAAAAGAGGGTTAGGATTTAGACCCAAGTCTGCTTGACTCCAGTCTCTGCCTTCATCACCTGGCTTAGAGTTTTATTAGGAAATACTGCCCTCTAAAATCATGTATCCTGGTTTTGTGTGTGTTATTTAAAACAATGGAACCTAAATGTGGATGGCAAAAGTGCAGACTTTGTCAGGTACTTAGAGGACACTGATCTTAATATTACATAAGATAGTTATTTGAGATAGAGTAGGAGAAATGAACCACTAGGAGAATAGATTTAAAAAATTTTTTAGTCTGAATGGTTTGAGGACTAAAAGCAAAGGCTTTGCCAAGCATATCAACCAATGGCATATATTGTGTGAGAATCTGCCAATACACGATAACTTTGAGGATTAAGTCTGGGTTAAATATTTACTCAGTATCCATATGCCAGGCGATATCCTTGGTGCTGGAACAAAGGATGTTGAACTTGCTGTCAGGATGCTCAATCTATACTCTTAATACAGGAACCCATTCTACTACAATGAGCTGATTATAGTACAATAGTCCCACTCACTGCTGTATGGCAGGCAAGAACAAAGTAATAAGACAATGTAGGGAATGGTTGTCTGAGAGAAAGGACTAAATGATGTTTTACAGTGAGGTGACATTTGAGTTGGAACTTTAAACGGGATAAGCATTTCATTCAGGAGATAATGTGGGAGGAGAAAACATGAGCCAAAATGTAAAGGAATGAAAGCTTGTGCTTTATTCAGGGAACAAAGGATGCCTATGTGGCTAGGCCATAAATGGTAAGCTGCCCGGTTGGGGTTAGATAATGAAAGGCCTTCTGTGTCTTGCTAAGGAATTCGGTCATGATATTACAGGCAGTTGGGAAACACTGAAGTTTGTTGTGTTGTTTGGTTATGTCTAGACGTATACAAAAGTAGACTATGTGATGAACCCTTGTGAACCCATCACCCAACTTCAGCAGTTAATAACACATGGCCAGTCTTGTGTTATCAATAGCCCCTACTCTCCCCCATCACATTTTGAAACAAACCCCAGACACTATATTATTTCTGCTATAAATATTTTTCATTAAAAAATATCAAATATCCAGTTAATATTCAAATTTCCGATGGTTAAGTAGCTCTCATACTTTTTAAATGATAGTAGTCCACACATTGAAATTATTTCTCGCAAATCTCTTAATCTGTAGGTTCTTTATTCAGCTCTCTTTTTTCCCCTTGTATTTTATTTGTTGAAGAAAATGGATTGTTTGTCCTGTAGAGTTTTGTACAGCTTGATTTTGCTGATTGCATCCTTTCGATGATGTTTAATATGTTCCCCTGTCTCTGTATTTCTTGTATTGAATCTAGAGGCTTGATTGATTCGGGTTTGTTTTCTATGGAAAGACCGCTTCATGAATTGTGGGTGGTGTGGTTTTCATTAGGAGGCACATCAGACCAACTTTATCCATTAATTTCTTAGGGATTATAAAATGATGCTATTTGTCTTGCTTTCTTAACAAATTGAGGAATTTCATAGGTCAGGTCAGGGATCCATTATGTCTTTAAATCATTTTAGGACTAGGCCAACTTATATTACAAAATCAATATTTATTGGCCAGTCAGAGCAAGAGATCTTGGGTGAATATCTGTTTATTATTTGACTTATAATGGTTATTGACTTTTCACTCTTCTTAACCTTCAGTAAACTAGCTCTTTGTGATATTTTATGTAAAATGAGTGTCTATTAATGAATATGTCTAGAATATTTACACTTGTGATCCTGAAATAGTTTTTGTCAAAATGGAGCAGATGTAGTTCAAATTGATATATATGGTCTGCAAAAAGATTCTAAGTGTCTGTTGTTTTGCAGGCTTCTTTCATCTCATGTTTTACCCCAATCACACATCCACACAAGTTCTTCTCTTGATGTTTCTCGGAAATGGGAGAAGAAGAATAAAATTGTTTATCCTCCACAATTACCTGGAGAACCTCGGAGACCAGCAGTAAGTTTGTGGTAGAACTAATTTCTTAATTTTGATAAAGCTCTCTCTTATGTGACAAGCAATGATTTATTAGTCCAAGTTAAGAAAAGAAAAATATAGCAATTTGCATGATCCTTTAAATTATAAAGAAAATGTACTAGATTTATGTCTTTGGCAGTTTAAAAAGATTGTGTTTTTGTGCTTATTCATTTGTCTTGACTTAACCTCCTTGGATAGGGGCCTTATTCTAAAACTGTGCTAATAGTTTGAGACTTACTGATTTTTGATTTCAGGAGGCTTGCTAATGATAATTCTTGATAATGGAGAATGAGGAGTTGGCAATAATGACTTAAACATTGGCCAATATTTAAATCATAAATGGTTTTTCCAGTGTTTTATATTTGATTAGATACACGGTTTTGTACTTTACAAACCTTTGAACCTAAGGTTTGAATTTAATCAGAGATGCTGAGTTTTATCTTTAGTTGCTCAGAACTCTTTTACCCTTTCAGACTGCTAGAGATTGCTTCAGTCTGAGGTAATAAGACTAATTTCCAGCTTAATGTGAATTTTCTATGGAATACATTTACATCTCTTAAAAAGTTTACGCAAGTAGTAATAGCATAAGCAAGATGGGCACGTTTGAATCCTTAAGAAAATAAACTGTGTTAAATACTTTAGAAATAGAGTTACTGTGTTAATTATGAATAATTCAATTCAACAAACATCTTTTAAAGGCCTTTGGGACTGAAGGCTACTAGATAATCAATGTCATCTAAGTATTGTAATTTGCTTGGCTTTTACATGAACTTGACAGCATACATTTTGTTAAGTTTCAACTATCTTTTAGTCCGAATTAGTACAGTTTTATGTTTTATTTCTTATTTAGGGGAGTTAATTTATTGATTTAAAGAGTTCCCACCTGATTGGGAAATAAGAGGAGAAAAATGCTAATCATTTAAACAAATAAATTTTTAACTTTTATATTTTATCATGCTATCAGAACTTAAGTTCGATTTACGATAGAAGCTGTTTATTGAGTATTGACTCCATTTTGTAATTAACCAAATTTTATAAAAAGTTACACATTTGTACAATTATCATAAATAAAATATCTCCTATAATTAGAGTTCTTCTTACTTGACCTCTTTGAACTTAGATATTAATTGGAAATAAAGAAATCTTAACAGTATTTGTCAGGTCCAGAATCTAAGAGCAAAATTTTGTGTTTTGTGGTACTAGTCTTTTTTGGATATTAAAACAGATGTACTCCAGGCTACATCCAAAATGTCAAAATTAAAATAATGAACTTCAGACATGAAGAACAATGTCAATGCAATCATTTATGTATTGTATTTCCTGAAACTATTTTGATTAACTTTTTTTGTATCATTTATACTCATTATTATTCGAATGCCTGTGTGAAGACATTTGGTTTGATTTTATATAGGCACTTTGGAGAAATCTAATTTAATTTTTTATTTTGCACAGATTTTGAGTAATCTTTTTGGGGACAAATACTTTTGGAAAATACTTTAACATTTTCTGACTTTAAATATTATTTGGTAAATTGACTTTGATGTATCACTTATACCTGTTATGAATGAAATTTTAATACCTTTCATAAATACCAACCTTATTAATGAATAATTTGCTCACCTAACTACATAGTTCATACATTGTGCCATTATGTGCAGTGTCCCTTAGACTTACCAATCTGTTAGTTGCAACATTTTAAAATTTAGTTTTATGACTAATTTAAAAGAGGACCAGATAATATTTACCATTCTAACTCATTCTGATCTTCAGCATTGGAATATGTGATTAAACAAATAATAGTGGATGGAGTAATCAGTACATCTCTCAGCAGTAAGTTAAAATGAATGTCACCAATTTAGGCATGTTTTAAGCCACTCCTGTTATTTTTAAGATAAACCTGCCTAATTTAGCTAGCACAAATTTCCAAACAATGTAAATTCCTATGTAGACTTGATCTTACATGTGGCTTCATCATGGTAAAGAAAATAAGCCAGAGAGAAATTAATAGAGTTTCTTCATAATAATCATATTTCATTAATTTGGGCTTGAGTTTACTTTTGCAATATCTTTTAAGAAAGCTATTTTAAATAAACTAAAAATGTTGTGAGACTATATCAAAACTGTTTTAACATGAACAACCATTTCTATAAGAGGCATGTTTTAAATTTATGGATTTTTTGGAATAGTGATAAAAAGCCATGCTTAGCCATCATTAATATGGATTCCCATAAGGCTCTAGTACAGACTTTTATTAATTAGTTGACTTTTTTTCATCGTTTGAGTTATTATATACATTTAAAAATATATTAATTTCTTTAAAAGTTACTCGAATGTGGAGCACGACATAGGGAATGCAGTTAGCAGTATTGTAATGGCTAGGTGTATAGCCCGAGGAGAATTGTTTCATAAACTATATAAATGTCTAACAAATGTGCTGTATATTTGAAACTAATAAAAAAGTTACTGGTTTAGACATTTCATAATTTAGATGTACTTTTACTTCATTTGGATAACTATTTTGTGCATTATATCCTAACTTTGCATCCTTTACCATATAGGTTAGATAATAGCAGTGATATTTAATCAGGTCTTCTGACCTCCAGGTTTACCACGTTATGTGCCACATTAGGTTTATTTATTGAGACTTTGTCTGGTTTCGGTTCAGAAAGTACCCTTAGACATTGCACCTGCCCAAAGTAAATGTTGAGCTTTTTAGATTCAGAAGTATCTGATTGAATAGCTTTCCCCTGTTTTGTAAACATTTGATTCCTTTTTCTCATGCTCTTGCCAGGGTTATAATGTTTTTTACAAAATTTTAAGACAGTCATATACAATTTAGGTTTAAAGATAGCCCACTATGAGATACCATGAACTGAAAGGTTTCTGTATAAAAGACTTTTTCGAGTATATTAATTTTTCAGATTATTATTATCAGTCATGACAGTTCTTTTTTCTCCTTTGCTCCCCAGGACACTTTATTGCTGAAAATGTGATTGGGCTATTGCTGTAGTTTTCAGCCTGTCAGCTTCTATTGCAACCGTAATGAAATCTGCTACGTATTAAAAGATGGGCACTTGGGAATACTGCTGTTTCTAAGGCATTTGAAAATTTCCTGCAGGGGTCAAAATGTTAGAAAATTCTGAATTCCTAACTATTGTTTGTCTTGACAAATTAAAAAAAATTTTTTTTAAAGTATCGGTGTGTAGTTACTGGTATAGATGTTTCATAATTGAGACTTATTTTTACTTCATTTGAGTAACTATTTTGTGCATTATATCCTAACTTTATTTATTGTATTGGTTAGTTAATAGGATATGGTAGTGGAAAGAAAGTGGGTTTTAGAGTCATAAGGGGAACTTTGAAGATACACCTGCCAGACACTGTATGAGGCAATTCACAACTTTCCTGTTTGTGACTTCTAGCTTTGACATCTCTCACAAACTTTGTGGTCTTGGGAAAGCCACTTGACTTCTCTGATTTTCACTTTGTAAAAGGATTGTAAAATGTTTCCTTTTCCCAACTCATAGAGTTAGATCAAATGAAATAACGGGCTTGATTGCTTTGTGAACTATACATTGTTCAATGGATGATTGAGTTAAAAATTAAATAGTATATACCAGCTCTATAAATTGAAGATAATAAAAGCTAACATTTACTAAGATCTTACCATGTGCTAGGTACTATAAAGTGCTTTCTTTACCTAAGTATTTTTATTTAATTCTTATTGTAGTTTTATGACGTAGGTACTTTGATCTTCATTTTAAAGAAGAAATTCAGTTAGAGGTTAAGTAGCTTGGGTTCTCTCATTAGTGAATGGTAGAGCTAAGATTCCAGTCCAGACAGTCTGATTTTAGAATTTGTGCTCCTGACCAAACATCTAGAGTATTGGGTTTTCTATGAAAAGTAATTTTGTCCCTTTCTCCATTGTTCTTTTCACTAACGGGAAACTTTTTTTTCTTGTTGTACCTTTTCTTTTGTTCTTTTGGCCAGCTAAATGTTTTTTAAATACTTTCATTTAAATCTGTACTATTACTCTGGATAGAAATGTACATATTGGCACAAAGTAGAAATGTACATATTGGCATAAAGTAGGTATTTTATCGCTTCTACTTCTTTCAGTATTTTTTTAATAGAGAAACTTTGGAAAAAATATAACTTTGTGTAGGGAAAAAAATCTCCAAATTCTTAATGTTTTTTATTTCTTATAACAGCGTTTTATTAGGCATAGAAAGTAAAAACCTTTTATTAACAGTGCATTACTATCATTTTGATATAAACTTGCTAAGGTTTTTTTTTTTTTTTTTTTCCTATTGTAAGGAAATCTACCATTGTCGAAGACAAATAAAGTACAGCAAGGACAAGATGTGGTATTTGGCAAAACTGGTAAGCCAAACTGACTATTACCCTATAATATTTAGGAAAGAAGCTATGAATTTCCCCCTAGGATTTGCAAAATCAAAAAAATTTGCCACGATTTCTCTAAAAGTGAATATAATTACATTTTTAGACATTTGGAAGGTAATCCAAAAAGGATTGCTCAGAGAATTTACCTTTTTTCTGAGAAACGTTGGATACGTAGATACTTAGAACAAGGTATCAGGAATCTGCTGTAACCAGAGAATCAGAAAGCAAGCTTACTCACCTGGAAAAGTTGATTCAACCTGTTTCAAAACTGTTGCTTTCTAAGTTTTTTTCTCTGCAAAATGAAATGTAGATATGAGAGAAGACAAGTGTAGCAAATACTCATGTAACACATTTATCCTTTAGGAGAAAGAAACGGCTTTAATGCCAAGTGTGGACCTTTGCCAATCTGTGATCTCTCTCTGTCATGTCTTCTCCCTCTGTTAATATTATTGAAACTTAACAGCCTAGGTTCCCAATTTTACTGAGATATAATTAACATATAACTATTTAGCTGTTTTTAAATGTTGTTTGGATTATGTAAGGCTTTTGCTTTTAATTAAAAAGGGAACATTGACTTTGTAAATTTTTCTCTTGTTTGTCACCCTTGAATGTAGATACGAGGAATGTCCATCGACCAGGCTTTGGCTCAATTGGAATTCAGTGACAAAAAAGGGGCCCAAATAATTAAAGAGGTAAACTGAGATTTGTGGGGAGGGGTGTATAGCTGTCTTGCAGGTGTCAGTAAACCCAGCCTAAATCCTGAATTTTCTGGTGTGAATACATAGTTTATATTATACAGATTTAGGGCACTCAGTTTCATTTAGGTCCTTATACCTTACGCATGTTGTATACGTTAAGCATTTGTTTTCTGAGGTGCTTTTATTTGTACCAGACATTTATATTTTGCTGTCTGTGATGTGATGAATCTTATTTTTAATGATGTGGGCTTGATATAATTTTTAGAAGATTTTTTTTTTGGTAAGCTTCACAACAGAGCTTAAGATTTCATAAGTAGTTGAGTGGGAAGAGCATTGGACTAGGACTCAGGAGACCTGGAGTCTGGTCCTTTCTCTGACTTTTCTGTTGTGACTATGGGCAAGACACTTAATCAGTCCCTTTTTTCTTTTTGGTAAACTAGGTGGGTTTGAATGAGCTGATCTTTAAAGACCCAGCTCTAGGTGTATTGATTCACTGTGTACAAATGTGCTAATGGTAATTGTACTGACTTGTTTCAAAAGGCTGGGTTGAGGACATCTAGAGATATCAGCATTATTTTATATACTCAGTTAACTTTCTCACCCAAAGTCAGATCTTATCTTTTCAGATTAGTAGTTGAATAGTTGAAATTGATGGATTCAGATTTTTAAGAGATTCCATTGTAACACTTATATTTAATTCAATTCAGAATGCAGTTACTAAGCATCTGTTATGTACGCAGCATTATTCTGTGTTCTTTATCTTTAAAGAAGTGAAGATCTGGTTTCTGTTATTTCTGACAACTGTCCTATTTTTAAAAGTGTTCTAGAGGAAGTTAATTTAAAATATCTATAGAGTTTAAGTTTAATAATTCTTAAAGGAAGTTTTCAAGTATGATTTTTCTTTACTTGTCTGATGTTGTTAATAGTTACTTTGGATTCGAAGTTTAAGAATTTTCAATGAGATTTAGTTCTTGAGCTTCTTGAACATTTTGGCAAGTCTCAGACTTGGAGATATAAATAACATGATTCCCAAGGGTACTGCTATGAAAGTTGCTGTCTCCTCCATCACAGCTTACACATTCTGTTTAAAACTTAGCAGGATGGGCTGTGTTCATTGCATTTGCAATTCATGTCTTAGGAAGGAAAGCTCACTGTTTCCCTTTTCCATTATCATTTGATATTCTCTTTTTAAAATTGACTCTAAAATGGAGGCTTGTGATTAGCAGTCATATTGTAGAGATAACAACAAGAAATGAGAAATTTAATTCTATTTTAGTTCAGTGTCCTCCATATGAATTGAATGCCTTTCTTTTTCTTGTTTAAGATTCTTTTAGAAGCACAAGATATGGCAGTGAGAGACCACAATGTGGAATTCCGATCCAATTTGTATATAGGTAAGATCTTTAATATTTTTAGCATTAGAAAATGTCTTCTAATAGTGGTGATGCCAAGTACTTTATCTAACAATGGTCTTTGATATCTAATCACTTATGACTGAGTGTGTTAGTGAAAATTGCTAGTAATAGTTATTCTTCAGCCTTCAGTGTGCTAATGTTATCTGTTGTAAATGATAATAACCTTAACTGCTTTATTGTTACCTGTTCCCCAGTAAGACTGATCATGAAACCCATTGCCAATAATTTTTGAATAATGGATACCAAGATGGTACATATAGTGGTCCTTTAATCATAGTAAAACCAAGAAAGAACATACCTGCTTTTTTAAAAAATGAATTCTTTATCAGCTTGAAGGAGGTAAATAAATGATCATAGGTAGACTTAAAAAAATCTATACAATGTGCCAAGCCAGGTGCCTAATCCGTAAGAGTGTCCTATAATTTAAACTTCCAATTACCAGAATGGAAAATCTGTTGATTATAAAAGCCAGGGGGCCTTGGAAGGCTCAGGGGACACAAAAGTGTTTATTTCCCTTTGGTGTTACATCGCGAAGCATTATCTCTGGTTTTGTTTGCTTGTTCCACATCAAATTAATGTAAGTGAAAATGCTTTAGGAAACATTTGTACAAAATGTAAGGGGTTTTTATTTTGTAGCGTACCTTCACAAAGCTCTTTTTCTAGAAAGAGATCGGCGCTTATTACAAAGCTCTCTGGCTCCCTCCCAGCACCACAGTAAAGTGGAGCCGTAGTTGGAGGTAATGTTTTCCTCTCACTTCAGCAGCAATTACTCCCAACCTCAGCAGTTTTGTAATCACACAAAGATGTTGATGTCGAAGCAAAATTTTCTCTATCTGCCAAACCTACTTTAAGAGTGCTTATTTTATCTAAAGGTATTTTAAATTCGAGGTGTGGAACTGCTACTCCAAACAGGGAAAAAAGGGTGAATCGTTATGGAGAAAATTAGTTATGCCTTACAATTTTTCAACAATTAGATGTTTAAAAAATCATCTAAATTCGACTTTGTCACATAATCTCTGCGCTACTAGAGTTATTTATTCTAGTTAAGTTAAAAATCTCACCTCAACTGACCTGGAATTGATGCCATGACCACACTTCTGAAATTATGAGTTATGATTTCCAATGGCAATATCTTATTTTAAAGCTGAGTCTTCTATAAATATATTCTGATACATGCGTGTATGCAGGGGGGCAATCATCATGGCAACTCAGAAGATGCAGGACCACAGTAGTTAATCATAAGCATCTTTAGGAGCAGCGTGAATTGATAATGCTGGGAGGACCCGGGATCAGTGGAATGGGTAAAACAGATAAAGAACAAGACCATTTGCTTAAAACCTGTTGGTGACTTTTCCTGCTCTATAACTGAATCTCAAGTAAAATTTAATTAATTTTATTCAGTTTCATAGGAGTGTGGGCTTCTGAGCTGATAGACAACACTTTGTAATGGAAATTCAGATACAAATGAAATAGACTTTGTCTTTAAATCCACTTCGCTAGTGTAGTAGAGAGAGGTAGGATGAGGGGCTTAATGCTGCCCTCCCAGGTGAATGAATAAAGTCCAGTGTTGCCATTAAGCAAAAATAAACTTAACCAACCCTACGTGAATGGGCCTTTAATTCGTTGGTCTTTTAATGCACATTTCTGCCGAAGAGTGTCTGCCCCGCCTGTACCCTCTTTTCATCTAGTTCCGTGTAAAAATCTCTCATGTAGGGCTCATAGTTTGGATTTATCTTATGATTTTAAAAACTTATCTGCTAAGTATTTTGTTGCTTGATTTCATTATGAATGAAAAAGAGTTGAGTACACTTAGGAAGATGAAGTACCTCACCATGATGTACCAGGCCTTTTATCCTTGTATTTGCCAAACTTCCCCGATAAGAATCATCTTAGGTTCTTATTGAAAATAGGGATTCCCAGGCCTCACCACAGGCTGAGGGGATCTGAAACCCCATGGGAGAGGTGTACGTAAGTACCCAAGTGATTCTTACCTATAAAATGTGGGAGACTGATTATTTATTTATCTTACTGTCATCTTGGAAAAGACCTAGACATTTTATGCTGTAGACTTCACGTAGAGTTTTGAAAGACTAGCTCCTTGTTGGCTCCCCTTTCAGCTCAGCAGAGGCTCTTTCAGTCCCCTGAAGTAAGTACCGGCATTTTAAGGGAAGTGCTTTTTGGTAGCATATGTTCTCATTATATAGTAATTCCTTCAAATGCCTGTCATCAGTCTAAAGCTAATACCTGGTGTTGCATGACCACAGACTTTGAAAGTTCATTTCCTTTTCAAACTTATAATGATGACTAATGACACTGTGAATAGCCTTAACAAGTGGACATGGAATAATAAAATGTCACTGCTTAGTGATTCATGGCATCTAAAGTGATTCACTTTAGAGAAAGTGATCGACTGATGTTGTAAATCAGTCTTTTGGGCTAAGAGGAATGAAGTGGAGAGGGGAGGATTTCTAATGTTAAAATGTCAAGGTTCTCATTTACCTAAATACTAGTAATAGGAAATATTGACAATATTTAAAATGCCTGGTACCTGTTGGGCATTATATTTAGAAGAGCATTACCTCGGACATTATCTTTAGAAGGTTGTTCCCATTTTTGAGATGTCTTAATGTTTTTTATTTCATTCAAAAAGTATTTGAGTACCTTCACCGTGCATACTACCCACACAGTTAGGCGATAGTTTATCTTTTACAGCAATTTAAAGCATTTGGCATATGCAGTTTCGTTCTTTGGCAGTAGGAGCCCTTTGGAAAAATACATAAAGTATTCTTCAGAGCTGGAACAAAACCAAGTACACTATTAGTATTACATGTTTTTGGAAAACTTTGAAACTTATTTTAAAATTTCATCAAATTAACCAGAGATGTCTGTTATGAAAATATGATATTAATTAGCAGATGATGTATTTCAAAATCATTTGTATTGCTTGTGGAGCATGAACTTCTGGGGCAAAAGGAGTAGAAGTTTGATTGAGGAAGTGACTTTACAGGTGAAACATGGATACTTACACAAGATAGCATATGGTTTGGGACCAAAAAGTAATGATAAATGGCATTGTTGGAGTAGAAAGAGGAAGTCAGTTTGAAATCCATAACATCTAGAATTGGTGGAGGAGAGACTGGCGGAGGGGAGACCAGAAACAGTTTGGAATCTATAAATCCCCATTTCTTTCAGACCTCAGTGGCTGTGTTGAGTATTTCCATTATATTGTGTTAATCCCTGTGTTTCAGAGGGATTAATGTTTTTGTTTTGACATGAAAAAAGATGGCATTATGTACCATAAAGATAGGCAGTTCTATGACTCAAGGATGAAATCATGACTGTTTAGCTTAATACCCGCTAAATTTGGAGAAGATGGAAGGAAAGTGGTAGTTAACATAGATCCCGATAGTGTTGATCATTGTGTTTTGATAATGTGTGCTGCGTAGTCAGCTGGTTTTGATACTTCTCTTACTGGAGTAGTGCTCCTTATTTTCAGAGTATTTGGAAATTGGTGCTCAAATTGGATAGAGTAGCAATTTTGGATAGAAGCAGCCGTCATGCTTGTAAAATGCTTTTTAGACATTTTCTACACTCTTCCCAGTGTCACCATTCTTATTGGTAGGTTTCCTCCTGACAAGTGGATCCAGGAACCAGGCAGCACTTCATTTTTAAGTGATTTGTGGAATGCTATTTTCTCTTTGGAAATTCTTTAAAAAATTTTTTTTATTGAAGTTTATGACATATAACTTTATATTAGTTTCAGATGTACAACATAATGAGTGAATATTTGTATATATTTTGAAATGATCACAATGTCTAATATCCATCACCATACATAGTTACAGTGTGAGAACTTTTTAAGATCTAATTGCTTAGCAACTTTCAAATACGTAATATAGTGTTATTAACTATAGTTGCCATACTGTATACATTTTATAACTTGAAGTTTGTAACTTTTGACCACCTTTACTCATTTTGGAAATTCTTAGACTCATTTCTTTAGCACCCACAATTTTGGAAATTCTTAGACTCATTTCTTTAGCACCCAGTTGATTAAGTTGATAAAAAGGTAGTAGTTCTTTTCTTATCTCACTGAGACCCTAGGCAGTTTTCTTAATCGCTTTATCCTTTGGCTTTCTCTTTGGCAAAGACTGGATGCTCCTGCTGAGACTCATTTCATGAGAGGATTGTAGTTAGAGGTGTTAAGCACATACTTTGATATTGTCTCTATATTTATAAGGTTGTGTCACAGTAAGAATATAAAAATGGTGAGTATTGAAGTGGATTAATTTGTCTATAGATTTCGCCTTTTTAAAAAGGCTTATTAACTACAAAAGTAACTGACTGAATAGATTCAGAAAATAGTAGAAGGTGGTTACTACTATGATTTACTGTGGGTTAACAGATTTCTTATGAACTATTAAAATATTTTTTCAAGTTTTACAAGGTCAAGCTTTGAAATGCTGTGTGGGGATGGGAGGTGAGGGGGCAATTGTTATGCAGGAATTTTTAAAACTGTGAATCAGAATTGTTGAGATGAGGGTGGTGATGTTTGCTCAGGATGTAATTACCAAGGCTCACCTCATATATACTGATTTGAATCTCCAGAGATGGGATCTCAACATCAGTTTTTAAAATATGTTTCTGAGGTTAGTTTGATGTAGCTAGCCTGAGGACCAGTATTTGGAACTGTTGGTATCAGGGGCTTCTCATCACAATTAGAATGAGATCAAAACTCCTTAGCTCAGCCTGCAAGGCTCTATGTAATCTTGCCTTCATCTCTGATCTCTTTCCCTTGCTTACTATGCTTCAGCAGGCTGGTTTTCTTTCTCTTCCTAAAACAAGCCAAGCATATCCACCATTGGGCCTTTGTACTTGCTGTTCCCTCTGCCTATAATACCTTGCCCCTAGATACTTGCCTGGATGATTTATTCAAATCTTAGATCAGATCTCTTCTTGAAGGGTGCCTCTTGACATCCCCCTAATCTGAAGTTGCCTCCCAACACCCCATTATCTCTGTCATATTGCTGTTTTGTTTTGTTCACAGCACCTATCACTAAATGGTCATGTTTATTTTCTGTTTTTCTCTTAAATGTACACTGTACGAGGCAGGGCTCTTGCTAGTCTTGTTCACGCTCGTTTCTCGAACACCTAGATTAGAGCCTGGTCCTTGGTAAGTATTCATGAGATACTTGTTTTAAATAGGCCTGCCTATCTAGCCAGCCAGCCAGCACATGTAGTCTTAGACTCCAGGTGGGAAAGGACAGAAATTGTTCAATCGATTGAGCTGTAGTCTTTCTTGTGGATACAGCCATTTCCTATAATTCTCTTTTCCTTCCCTGTCTAGCGGAGTCCACCTCAGGGCGAGGCCAGTACCTGAAACGCATTCGATACCACGGCAGAGGTCGCTTTGGGATCATGGAGAAGGTCTATTGCCATTATTTTGTGAAGCTGGTAGAAGGCCCTCCACCCCCGCGTGAGGCACCGAAGACGGCAGTCACCCACGCCAAAGAGTATTCAGGAGCTGCGGAACAGGACCATCATTCACACCCTCTGACGGGGGAATTCAGACTCCACACTGTATATAGTTTGCCGTTTATTTCCTAAAAACCAATAGTAATTAAAGACATGCTTTTTATAATTTGTCATTGAATTATTGAAAAATACAAAGTATAACTGCTAGTTTTATACGAGTATTCATAAGATCGTCCATCTCTCTTGAGCTGCTGGTATATTTTATGTATTTGCAACTTGGAAGGGGGAATCAGCTTTAACTAGTAACAGACTATAATTCAGAAGGCTTTTTTGGGTACCCTTTGAAGGAATGTTAACTTTCTAACGAGTGTCCTACAGGTGGAAGCTTTGGTATTGGACTTGAGCGGAATGTTATCAGATAAGAAAGCGTGTCTGTGCTTCACGTGATCTTCTCTTGGGAATCGGGGAGGGCGTGGTGGAGATGAGCGGAGCTGCATGTTGTCTCATTGCAGAGTTTTAGGGCATTCTGTGGTCCTGTTTTTCTTTCACTGTCGGTCGAGGGTGAGGGATTATATTTTCCTTTACTGTTTTAGCAGTACCTTGAAATTACAGGCGTTTATTAGATATATTAATCTAAAACTCCCCAAACCCTTGAACTCAGAAAGTTTTCTTCTTGTTTAATAAAGACTGTTTTCATGTCTCCTCCTAACAATGCTTTCTATTGCTTGGATATCTTGTTTAGGATTGATCTATTTGTCAGAATGAATTCAGTTCCTGAGAGGAATTGAACCAATCTCAGCATTGCATTCTAAAATGAGGCAGTAGGTGGCACTCATTCATCTCTTGTTAGCAGAAAATTGTTAGCATGAATTAGAGTGTTCGGCACTACCTGGGTCTCACTGATAGATTTGTTTTCGTTGAGAAGAAGCACCCTGCCCTCAGCCCTAGTCCAGTGTTTCTCACACTTTTGTATCTATGCAGAGGAAGAACCTGGGTGCTTGCTTGTTAATATAGGCTTCTGGGTCTTGTCCCCATGATTCTGATTCACTGGGTCTTATTCCAGATATCTGTGTTTTAAACAGGCACTTCCAGGTGATTCTCTGCAGGGGAGCACATTTTGAGTACACTTCTCTAATTGAATGAAGAGTGTTCTTTTAGTGCCATGTTTTAGGATGTACTATTTACTGGAACCTTATTTGCCAAGCTCTGTGCTAGTGTTATTTTATATTATATTACTACACAACATTGGGCAGACGTAGGTATTGTTTTGGCACTTTAGAAAGGAAGAAACCAAACCACACAAAATTCCAATAGCTGTCTCAAGGTCACAGAGCTTGTGATTACTGCCCGGTTCTACTTACCTGCTGAATTTACAGATTTTTTTTTAACCTACAATTAACCAAATGTGCGGGTAATAAGGCAAAGGGTTCAGTGGAATAATCCACTGAGGTTTAAGGTGGATCCATTCTGGAGTCCTAAGCCATTATAGTATGGAATCATGGAAATAACATGAGTGGTAAAGACGACCTTCATTCTAGTCCTGGCATTCTCAGAAACCGGGAAGAAGACAGGGCAGGGCCTTTCCCTCCCTGTATTGTTTCATTCATCTGGAAAACAAGAGGCTCAGTGTTCTTTGTAGACTACCTTCTTCAGAATCACTTGAAGAACTTGTTACAAAATGCAAATTCCTGGTCCTTGCTCTCAGACTAAGTGAATCAGAATCTGGTGTGGGAGACAGGGGACTTGCACTTTGAATAGATCAGTGATGCGCATGCGGGAGAATCACTGGACCAGAGGGGCTCTGCTGTCTTTTAGTGTAGATGCTCCATGATTCTTAGCCTTGGAGTTTTGACTGGCTTGGGTGTGACTGAAACAAGCCAGGTGGGATATGGACTCCATAAGTATACATTATGGAAATGAAGGTACTGCTTCAGGCTGGCTATTACAGCTGTTCTGCAAAAGTTAAGGACAAGATTCTAATGACCTTGGACTCTAAAGAAGGGAGTTTGCTTGTGATCTAAGTTTAAACCTTCATTTGGAACTGCTAGTGTGATAAAAATGTGTAATGATAGCTAACATGTAGCAGTATGTACTGTTTTAAGCACTTTCTGTGCATTATCTCCGTTAATGAATCTTCCCCATTGTGACTGATACAGAGCCCATCTGGTTGGTTTCCATGGCTGAGAGTGCACTTCCTAACACATAAGGAAGTTTAATTTTTAAAGTTTAATTTTACGTGTTCAGAAACTAATGTCTATTAATTATTCTTTAATGGCAATTCTGAATGCTTGTAATTTCCTTCTTTTTTTTGTCAGAGAATTATGGTAGGCTTAAACTTTTTTGTTGGAGTGAAGCACCTTCAGAAAGTGCACCAGTCACAAGTCTATGGCTCAGTAAATGATCAACTGGTGAACACGCCCATGTAACCAGCTGAAGAACTAGAACATGATAACAACCCGAAGTGTCCCCTTCATGCCCCCTCCCAGTCACTGCCCTCCTCTCTTCCCCAAAGGTAACCATTATCCTGACTTTTAACATATGACAGGTTTTTAAAAAATGTCTAGCTTTTTTTTTTCTACTCAACATAATTTGACAACCGTTGTATGCCTGGCTCTGAGGCTATAGGCAGTGAAAGAGGAAACAGCCCCAGCCCCCTGGCGTGCATGCTCTGGTGGGAAGGACAGACTGTAAGTCAGTCATTGTTTTTTTGTGCTGAATGTTACGCAAGTAGAGGGACAGGGCTATGGGAGTAGATATCGGGGCGCCCTGAAAAATAGCTACTGCATTTTTGGGGGAAAGTTTATTTCCTGAAAAAATGAGGAGAAAGGATAAGAATGACAAATGTTGAATAAAGAGTTGTATTATCAGAATGCCCACTTGGTTTTGTTTTTAACAGTGTAAACATTAGGACCACCTCATCCTTCCACGAATTAAGGTGTCTGCAGGATGTGAGATGCAGATGAGAAATATACTGTCTTTGGAGCTGACTCAGATTTACCAAACTTTATAAGGTTCCCATTAAGCCCAAGGGGAAAGACGTGAAGGATAGTGCAAATATCACCAAATAAAATGGACGTATTTTTCTGTAAGTGATAAAAGTAATTAGATTTTCCCATGCATTTCATTTTATACAGAGGTTAGAATAATGATTTTAGTTAATTAAGCAGGGCTCATCGCATGCATGGGTTTAAAACAGTGTTTTGGAGTAGGTGAGCTTCCAGACAGATTGAAAAGCAGGAGAAAGTTATATAGGTGGCATTGTTAACTGAACACTTCTAGGGAATGGCATCTCTTAAGCCTCTGTCTAGGTTCAGATCTCTGCATGAGAAAGATTTTAACCTTTCTTGTTAAGTCAAACCAGCCTATTGTAAACTTTGTTAATGTATAACTTAGGGTATATCTGTTATATGGAATCACAAATACTTTGGATGGGAGAGAGGAGATATTGGTAAGTGAATCACACTTATGCACTGAAAATATTTTTTATGTTTGTCCAATAGAAACTTGATGAATTATTTTCACTTATGGCCCAAGGAGACTCATAAAAATTCCACTCTGGAAAGTAAGGGATGGCAATATTAATTTCAAACAAAGTGGAATTTAAAGAAAAGACATTAAACGAACCTAAGAGTTGTTTAATGAACATATGGAGGAACACATTCTGAAGTCAATTTGAGAAAATTTCTAAACCTCCTGAAGGTCATCTGTAAGTTCAAGTATCCATAGTGGACCCCCGGGTAAGAAATTCTGATTTAAATTATCTGTTTTCACCCTTTCCCTCTATCCATGCTCTTTGGAATGTGACTTTGCAGCTTCTCTTATTAAGGAGGTGGAGTCTGCTTCCACTTCTTGAATTTGGGCTGATTTTATGACTTCTTTAACCTACAGAATATGGCAGAAGTGACAGTTTGCAGGTTTTCAGCCTAGGCCTTGCTTGCTGCTTCTTTCTTGGATCTCTGTTTCTACCATGTCAACATGCCCAGGCTAATCTGCTGGAGGATGAGAGACTATGTGAAGAGACCTGGGGGCCCTAGCATATAGCCAGCCAACCACTAAACACGTGAGAGAGCCCAGCTTACATTAGCACGGCTGCCTACCCAGCCCAAAACTGACTACAGAAGCATGAATGGGCTCTGTTGAGACTAGAAAAGTCACGACAAACTGACCTTGTAGACTCATGAAGAATAATAAGTTCCTATTGCTTAAGCCACAGATCTGAGGTGGTTTGTGACAATAAAACCTGTGATAGGTATTTCCAACTATTCTACAGAGAATACCTATCCTTTTCAAATGGCTATAATAATTTGTAAGATTGAGTCTAGGTTAAGCACAAAGAAGACCTCAGTAGAGTCTCCTAAATAAAAATTGTGTAGACCACTTCTTAAAATTATACTGCCCTAAAACCAGAAATTTGTTCTTAAAGTAAGTTTAAACAATCTACTTAGAACATTCCTAACTCTTGGTTCTTGAAAAAATAAAAGATCCTGTGAGTCCAATCAAATACAAGTAAAAAAATTAGGCATGAGAAAAGGGCATAAAACAAACATGTAGAGAAAATTAAGGACCCTATGTGGGAATATGCTGGATTATTCTATTGCCTACTGGTTGACCGAAACCAGATTTCCCAGAATCCCTTACTCTGTGATCCTGGGTTAGAATTAGCCAACAGATGAACTTGCGTAATATGTGGAACTGATGCTCTAGCAATCACTTTGGCATCCTGTTAACTATCACAATGGAGCCTCAGTCTAAGACCCCACACTAAGGCAGCAAACCCCATTCCAACATCTCGCAAGACTTAATTTAAGCAAAAGGTAATTATTAAAGAATATTAGATAGCTCACAGGATTTCCAAGTGGGCCCAAGAACTAGATTTTAGAGCAACATAGCCAGGAACAATGCAACCAGGGCGACTTCCAGAAAAAAAAAAGACTTGTATTGGAAAGATGCTCTGGTCGTGGTACTAGGATTCCGCCTTAGCTTTTCCAAAAGGGCCAGATTCCTGTGCACTGTGCTTGCTGGAACATGTACTCTTCAGTCTATGACAGGCCCCTTACATTGTTCTCTTCCTTATCTGAATCTTGCATAGGAAAAAATGATTGGCAGAAAAGTCATATGACTGAGCTTGAGCTATTAGGGAGTCTAGAAATGCACCTTTTAGTTTCCTACCCTCTTAAAGCATGTCAGTGTCCTTCAGTCAGAGACCACTATGAACACGACTCGTTGAACAAGTTCGTTCAGTGTATTGTTGCAGCAAGGAAGAACACACCATGGGAACCATGGGTTGTCTGAACAAGGGGGCTTTAGAACCTAGTATAGGATTTGAGCTTTGGTTCGGTGATTTGGGGAATGAAGACTTAGCTCTAGATTGGATGCTGTTGGAAACTGTGTGTGTGGGTGGGTAGGATTCTATGCTTGAGTATCAATAAATTTAATATATGGGGAAGGCAAACGAGTGAGGAAAAAGCATAAGTAGTAAAGAATTAACAGTTACTCATTTTAACCAAGAGAAGAGATGTCTGGCATTTTGTGGGTGACACAGCAACCCAGTTTTTGACTGTAGTCAGACAAAATTATGGTGTGGACTTGCTTAATCTCATTTAATCATGATCTCGGAGTGACCTTGTCTAATTTGGTATTCTGTGAGATGGTTTATGTTCAGCAGGAGAACAGCATAGCCCAGCTGTGAGTGCCTGGCCAGCTTCTGCATTTCAGGGGGTGCTCTTCCCCCCCCCCAAGTACAAGCTAAAAAAGAATTGGAATGTCTCTTGAGTAAGTGAATTTATTGTGTCTGCTATAGGCATCATCTTACTTAATGGTGAAGCTCTAGGTTAACCCATCGAAGTCAGGGACAAGTCAAGTATGCCCACTATTCTGGTCATTTAACAGTTCCCCAAAGTTTAGTCAAAGCAGCAAGGCAAAATGAAATAAGAGAAAAACCCTGGACAAAGAGGGGACAAAGTATTAGTTGCGTATAAGTGCCTACCTAGGAACTCAAGAAAATCAACTGGAAAATTATTAGGAGAGTTGATAAAGCAGTCGGTTGCAAAATCAGCACACGAAAATCAATGCTATAAGTCAGCAATTATTCGTTAGAAAATGCAATTTAAAAAGGCACTAAAATAGAGACAAAAATATAAAATACCTAGGAATAAACTTGACATAAGTATGCAGGACCCATATAAATAAAACTGTAAAACTTTACTGGGAACTTGACGATTTAAATAAATGATAGAGCATACCACATTCTTGGATGCATAACTCAATAATTCAGCCATTTCAATTCTCATAAAAATGTCAAAAGTATTTTTTTAACTAGACAATATAATTCTAAGGTCACCTGGGAAGATTAATAAAAGGCCGAAGAAAGTTTTGGAAGATTGAAGGATGACTTACACTGCTAGAAAGAAAGATTTATTATCAAAGCAACATGATTTTTGTGGAAGAATAAAAATAGCCTCATACGGGCCCAAGTATACATTTGGTGTAGTATAGAGGTGGATTTAAATGCTCTTATGCTTCTTCTTAGGATATAGAAAGCTGCTAAGCACATCGTTCCTGCCCTGACAATGAGAAATAATAGATAAACTACAAAATCATTACTTTTGTTGAGCCACGAGAAAGATGAGTTTGTGAGGCAACTAAGTAATCTAATTCCAAAGAGAGACAAGCCCCTTAGAGGAGAAACGGGCAATACAGTCTCTGCTCTGGCAGAGCACGGGAAGCAGAGGCACCACCACTATCCCAATGGGTAAGAAGAAATCAGCTAAACTGTCACGTACTATCAAGATTCATGTGTGGGTATGTAAATCTGGAACAGCTGAGGTAGTGGAGGAATTTACACTTAGCTCCTCTCTTCCCGGACTCCTATCAGATGCTCAAATTTTGGGGTCAGGGCAGGAGACCAGCTCTCTCCAGCCCACTAATAAGGTACAGGCAAGGGGAGGCAATCAATGGTTGTTGGGCACACAAATGTCATGTAATTCCCTGAATTCTTCTCTCTCAGAAATCAAAAGCTGTAAGCTACTAGGTATAGGGCAGCAAACTCTGTGGTCCACAGGGCTGGATGTGGTCAGTGGGTGTGGGGCATGAGGTCCTTTCCACTCCCCTGGACAGTTTTTTTTGGACAGTAGACTAAAGCCTCCAGTCTCCAGGGTCGCAAAATCTATTGCTCCCAAAGCAGACAGAGATGCATTGCTCAGCAGATACATGGAAAGCATTTGATAAACTTGAACGTCTTTATGATGTTCAAAACTCTCAACAAACTAGAACTTCCTCAGTCTGACAAAGGACATCTACAAAACCTACAGCAAACATCATACTAATGATGAAAGATTGAATCTGTAAATTGTGGTACATCCACTTAGTGCAATACTACTCATCAATAACAAGGATGAATGGTTGGTAAAAGCAACAACATGGATGAATCTCTAAAGCATTATGCTAAGTGAAAGAAGCCAGAAGCAAAAGGCTAGATACTGTATGATCATATTAGATTGCCATTCAGGAAAAGGCAAAACTATGTATAGGGAGAGAACAGAACAGTGGTTGCAGGGCCTTCGGGGGTGGGCTTGGGGAACTGACTACAAGAAGACACAAGGGAACATTTTTGGGATGATGAAAATACTTTATGTCTTGATTATGGTGGTGACTACGTGACTGTATGTGTTTATCAAAATTTATAGGATTATACTCTTAAAAAGGATGAATTACATCTCCAGAAACTTGACCTCCCCCCCCCAAAAAAGGTTCAGAAAGGAAGTACAGCGCTAGAGTCCATGCTGAATAATTGGTGAGTCATTGAGTAAAAATAACTTTTGATTCCTTACATCATATAATATAAATTCCAAATAGATTATTGATATGAATGAAATAATAAAACCATTAAAAACTTAGAAATATGCAGAAAATATAGGTAATGAATACATAGAAAAGCATAAAGTAAAACAAGAAAGGAAGACCTTAACAGTCAGAATAGCAGTTACCAAGAGATAAGAGGGTCCTGTCTTTGAGAAGGACCCACTGCAAGAATCTCTTCTCTTTCCTTTCCTCCCTCCTCCTCTTCCTCTCCTCCCTCCCCCTCTGTCTCTCTCTGCTCTCCCCTCAAAATAATATGGATGACAGTTACTTGGACATTAGTTTTATTATTATTCATCATACTGTGCAGCCCTCTGTATATGGACCATGTTTTATAATAGAAAAAAAGTGAAATTGGGGGTCCACGTGTAATTGCCTACATTTCACACATGGATTTAGGCACAGAAAGGCAAAGCCCATTGGTGAAGATTAATTTCTCCCATTTCCTAATCCAATTCTCCATTTCTATCCAAAGCTCTACCAGCCAAAGCAGCCGCATGATTTAGCACAGGTTAACAGACGGAGCCTTACAAACCAAGAGCAGTTTAAAAGAACTAGGTTGCAGATATAAGATGTTTAATAAAACACATAAATATGGGTGAAATCTATCTGGGAATGGAGAAGGCCTTTTCAAACATTAAAGTAAAGGCAGAAGCCATAAAGGAAAAGATCAATAGTTAAAAGTCATGTACAAATTTTAAAATGTCAAAGCAAAATTGAAAGACAATATGCAATTGGAGAAGATGCTTTTAAAATATATGGCAGATAAAGGGTTAACATTCTTGAATACAAGGAGCCTTTAAAATCGATAAGATCAATATCCCAGTAGTAAAAGAAGCAAGGAATATGAGTGGACCAGTTTTAAGGGAAGAAATACATATTGCTAATAAGCATTTTTTTAAAAGTCATTCTCTCTAGTAATCAAATAGTTGCACATTAAAAGTGTACAGTTGTCATACATCCATTGTCCAGGATTAAAAAGAATGGAAACATCTGGTGCAGGAAGGTTGTAGCAAAAAGCACTCTGAGGCGCCTGGTGTGAGAGCAGTTTAGCAGCATTAACAAGAACCTCGAAAATTGTGTATTTTCTGATTTAACAAGATGTACACAAAGATATTTAGAATAGTGAACATTGGAAACAACCTCAAACATTCTAGTGACAGGCAACTATCTAGGTTATGTAAACCTGGGCACGTTCTAGCCAAAATGTCAACTTAGAAGGGAAGCCTCTTACTCCAAGGAGACCCCCCACCCCATGCCTGGCCCACAGCTTGTGTGGGCAACAGCTAGTATGTTGGTTACCATGGTTTTGGTACAAGCAATGTGATGCTGTGCTATGTAGCCATTAAAACATGTTTGCATAATTTTGAATGACATAGGGATATGTTCTCAGTGTGCCATGAATGACATAAAACTTGGAGAGCTAAGAATATTTTTTGGAATGTAGTAATAGCTATTTTTTAAAAGGTAAGTTTTTAAGTGTGCACAACATAAGCCCAATTTAAAAAAGAATAAGTAATATATGCATAGAAAGAAAACCAAAAAAAAAAAAAAGACTAGCAGGATATATACCAGTATTTTAAGAGTATTACATCTGTTGATAAGATTATGTGTAACTTTCATTTTTACTTTTTGTTTTTCTATACTTTTGCTATTTTCTAGGCAGACTGTGTATTATCTATGTAATTAGAAAAAAAGGTAAAACTCATTCAGAGGACCGAGCAGAACCAGATCAAGAATGCAGCTTTCCCAGGAGAAATGTGTGCTTTTTTTGGCTACTTTCATTACCTTGAGTTTTCACGTAAACGCTTAAGCTTTATATAGATGTAGAGAAAAGAATCAGTGGAAAGCAGCTGTTTAGAATGGCAGTCAGTGATGGTGGTGAAAATGACCACATTATATTGTCAAAATGAGACGAAGTTGCTTGACATAGGCCTTGATGTACAGGTTGTAATTTGAGCAAATCTCTGCTGACCCAGCCCCACTATCACAGATGTTAAGGGTCCAAAGAAAGCTTGGCACAAAGCAGGGGACAGATGGAGAATGCAGTGGGAAGCTTTGATTAAGTCACAGAAGCACAGGAAACCCCTGTACCCTCCACCCAGTGAATAAAGTGGGAGATGAGGAGAGAGCAGGCTTTTCAGAGCTCATACTTAGGCCAAACTTGACTCTGGTATGGGGCTGGTAACTTAATATCCAGTTCCCTGTTCCGATAAGGTGTTGGGTGCAAAGTGAGAGTGTTAAATGTGGCATTTCATTTAATGATATGTTTTCCCTTAAGCCAACGCTGTTAATTATCTGTGTTAATGAAAGGAGAAAGCCCATTACTGAGTGAAATATACAGAAGTCTGTGTCCCTTAAACTGTAGCTTAGTGTTTACTCCCCTCCCATCTCTACTCTTTTCTCTAATATCTGCCTCCATTGACCTTCCACAGGCATCAGGACAAAGTTTAAACTCTTCATTTTGGCATAAAAGACCTGATTTTCATTCTAGCATCATTGCTCATCACCACATACGCCAACCATATCAAACTAGCTTTAGTTTTATGAACACGTATTTTATGTCTCTAGGTATTGATAGTCTTGCTGATATTTTCAAACGCCTATTATATGCTGGGTACTTTGCTTAATATATTATCTTCTTCCTTTGCACAATCCTATCTTGTAGGCTTGAATATTGTCTCCACTTGATAAATGAGAAACCTGCGGTTCAAAGAAATTGAATAATTTGCCTAGGGTCACACAGCTAGTTCAGTGGCAGAGCCAGAATTTGAACCCAGGTGATTATTTTTTTTTAAACCACTTCGTTGAGATATGATTGATATACAAAAGCTGTAGATATTTAATGTAGACAACTTGTGTTTGGAGATAAGTATATACCTGTGAAACTGTCACTGCTATTGGCGCCGAAAAATTACCACCTCCAAAAATTAACGTCCTTCCCCCTGACCTAGGTTTGACTGTAAACCTGGAATTCATTTTTTAAAAATTGGTAAAATACACACAACCTAAAACTTACCTTTGTGACTGTTTCTAAGTGTACACTTCTGTGGCCACCCATCTCTCTAATTGAAGAACTTTTTGTCTTCCCAACCTGAAACTCTGTCCTCCTTAAACAGTAACCCCACTTCGTCCTGTGCCCAGCCCCTGGCAACCACCTTTCTACCTTTTGTCTCTACGAATATGACCCCTCTAGGTACCTCACGCAATTGGAATCATACAGTAGTTGTCCTTTCGTGACTGGCTTATTGAATTTATCCTACTGTCTTCCAGGTTCATCCATGCTGTAGTGTATGTCAGAATTTTTTCCTTTTGAAGGCTGAATAATATTCCGTTGTATGAACATACCATATTTTGTTTATCTATTCAGCTATCAGTGAACACTTGTGTTGCTTCTACTTTTTGGCTATTGTGAAAAATGCTGCTATGAATATGAGTGTCCAGATATTTGTTCGAGTCACTTCTCTTCAGTATTTACATGGAACTGGAATTGCTGGATCACAGGGTAAGTCTATGGTGGCTTTGACATGGTCGAAGATTGTAGGCCAGTCATTTTGTAGAGCCTCCCCCAATTTGATCTTGATCTGTTTTCTCATGATTAGACCAGGTTATGTGTTTTGGTTGAAATGTCAAAGATGCTGTTTTTTTTTCTTTATCACATCCCATAGGATGTGATAAACCTAATGTTGGTTTAGATCACTTATGCTGTTTTTTTTTTTTTTTTGGTGATCACTTATGCTACTGTGTGTTTGGTATCTCTACTATGCAGTTACTATAAGGTCTCTTTGTAATAAGTATCTTATGAGGAGATACTTTAAGATTATGCAAATATCTCTTTCCTCATCAGTCCATTAGAATTTAACATCTACTGCTGTTTCTTGACTAAATTATTACTATAATGGTGACCAAATGGTTTTTTTTTAAATACCATCATTATTCCTTCTGCATTTATTAGTTTTCTTTCTACTATAAAGAAAAGCTTTGTCGTCTCATTTATTTATTCACTTATTTCTATCAGTATGGGTACTAATACTACATATTCAATGGAGTCTAATCTGTTACTATCATTATTTATTTTCATGCTCAAAATTTCCTAGATTTGGCCAGTGGGAGCCACTTCAGGTTGGTTCCTGTGTCTTTTTGACATTTTGTCATGATGTTTGATTGCTTCCTTACTTGATGTCACAAAAGATGGGCCAGGCTTGTCTTATTTTTTCCCTGGATTCAGTCATTTAAAGAGAGTGTATTTACGTATAGAAATAAGGCTACTCCTAAATGTAGAAATAAGGCTGCTTCTAAATAATATTACTCCTAGAAAATTTAAAAATGCAAAAGAGTGTTATTCGGGCTGCCTCATGTGCATCCACTAGCCACGTGGATTTGAGATTTCACCTCTGGTTTATTGCTGGATTTGTTAGACATCAGCCCAACAGAAGGGATTGCATTTTTATAGTCACTTAAATATTAGCTATAAACTTGAGCATCCCTGAGGAGGCGCAGAAGGGAACTAGCGTCGAGCTGTGCTGCAGGATTATTTGGTTTCCTCATCTCAGCTACCCGAGGGCCTGCTGGCTTGGGAGCTCTTTTGAGTGAGAAAAAAGTTTTTACATATTTCTCTCCAATGGTAGTAGAAGTGAAACTGTTGTGAAAAGACACTAGGCTTGGACTACACCATATGGCACTGAGAGGTGTTCATCACTACAGCTTCTAACAGCTGAGCTCACAATTGCCCATATTTCTGCATTGATGGAGAAATAGCCCCTGACTGCCTGGAAACATCCATTGTAGCAGCTCTTTAGCCATGTAATTTAAAATAATTACTAATTAAATGAGAATAAAATAGAGTCCATAATAACAATAATAATCTCTGTAGCATTGGTCATTACCAAAGTTACTGTTTGTTGGAGCGTTACCTCGGGATAGGTGTCTTGCCGAAGAGCGTAAGACGCAGGAGGGAGCCCGGCTTTCTGATACTGCTGAGGTAGAGAATTGGGACCACGCTGGGGTGCTTGACAACTACAGACCTAATTTTATATTCCATCTATGTTGCCGATCTCATGTTGTTCAAGGCATTTGATCACTAATACAGCAGACAGCATGCCACTGAAAATCAGGGACCAGGAACAGCCGTGTGGCACTTGTCAGTGGGTTTATATCATCGCGGGAAACAACTCGAGCAATTACAATACCTTGTCTTTGACAAGCGTCACTCTTATCCCATCTTGGGAAAAGCGAGGCCCTTTGCAAGAGGGCCTTTGAGTGCATGGGTCCAACACCAGGTGGTTATGAGCGGGTTTACGAATAGTGTGGGCGGAGCAGATTTTAGATCACTTCCGGTATCTAAGAAAGTAAAAGGTGGAAGCTGTCTGGGTTCAAGGCAGGGTGCTGCTTCTCATTGCTGTGGCCTAAAAACACGCATTCCTTCATTAATTTATTCATCTGGCGAATGAGCACCTACGCTGTGCCAGATAATGTACTCAGTGCTGGGAACATTGATCAAAGAGACATGAGTGCCGACCTTAGGGATCTCCTGGGTAGGGAGGAATATACAAATAAAGAAGTGTAAAAAGTGCCATGGAGGCAAAGAAGAGAACATTTGAGAGGAAAGCAGAGGGACTCCTTTTGCAATGTGGCATCTGTGAGGGGCTCTTGAGGAAGTGGCTTTATGCTGAGGCCTGAGGTCAGACGAGTGTTTGGCCAGGCCTTCAATGAGGGGAGAATGTTCTAGGTAAAGGGGTGCTGTGGGCAAAGGCCCGTGGATGGAACCTAGTTAGTTTGAGGAAGTAGAGGAAGAGTAGTGTGAGGGAGAATGCGGCTTGAGGGGCAATTGGAGAGGCCGAGGGGCTGTAGGACAGGCAGGTGTGGAGAGGAGTCCAGATTTGATTCTAAGGCCAACAGGAAGCTTCGGAGCTGAGGAGAGGCAGGACCCAGTTCACGTCTGTAAAAGCCCAGTCTGGTTGCTGGTGGAAAATGGCCTAGAGCGGGGGGGGCCTGAGCTGCTACTGGGGAGCCAGGTAGGTGATCATCTGAGAGTTCAGGAAAGAGGAGATGGCAGGGCATGCAGGACAGGAAGCAGACTGGACATTCGTTTAGACATCAGAGTTGACTGGGGGTGTTCAGACGCCAGGAAGTATCAGGGCTGGTTCCCAGGTCTCTGGCTTGAGCAGGTGGATAAACAAATGTCTGTCTGGATGCTCAGGTGGGATCTGTCAGAGGATAACTATATTTGGGGGTTAAAATAATCAGATCATGTTTTTTGTGGCAAAAAATAAATAACATAACATTTATCCTTTAGCCATTTTAAAACACACTTGCGCGGTGACGTGCGTTCACACTGCTGTGCCCCCATTGCCACTGTCCGTCTCCAGAACTTTTTCCTCTTTCGATTCTGAAACTCTGCACCCATTAAACAATAGCTCTTATGTTCGCCCTGATCCCCGCTCCTGGCAACCATTATTCTACTTTCTGTCTCTGAGTTCAACTACGCTGGGTACCTCACGTAATTGTACGGCGTTTGTTTTTAGGGAACTGGCTTATTTCACGTAGCCTAATGTCTTCAAGGTTCATTCCTGCTGTAGCCTGTGTTAGGATTTCCTTCCTTTTTAAGGTTGAGTAATATTTCTGTGTAAGTTCATACCACATTTTCTTTATTCATTCATCGATTGATGGACATTTGGGTTTCTTTCACCTTTTGGCTCTTGAGAATAATGCTGTTATGAACTTGGGTGTACACATATCTGTTTGCATCCCTGCTTTCACTTCTTTTGGATATTTACCCAGAAGTGGAATTGCTGGACCATTTTGTAATTCTATGTTTAATTTTTGTCGAACCACCCAACTTTTCCACCGTGGCTGCACCATTTTACATTCCCACCCACGGTGCACAGGGGTCCCAGTTTTTCCACATCCTCACCAACCCTTGTTAGTCTTCATTTATTTGATAATTGCCATCCTAATGGGTGTGAAGTGATATCTCATCGTGGCAGAACATTCAGGTTTTTAGATGAGAGATGTTCGCACGGCACTGTCAAGTAAATGTTTGGTGTATACCAGACAGGATTTCCAAGGAGAGGTCTTTTGGCCCATAGGTCAGTTTAAACCCTGCGGACCAAGAATCCTGCAGCAGGTTCTTGTAAATGCCTCATCAGTGTGGATCGTAAGGTGTCCCCTGCCAGCGTGCCTGCTGTATATATGAGTATGTGAGCATTTCGGCCTTTGACTTCACTTCTGGTGAACAAATGTCATTTTGTACCTGGTTCTCTCCTTTCTAATGTCTAGTGCAGCTCTAGTGGAAATTAACCAAGAATAACTAAATATGAGCTTCAAATAAAAGTGGTGGAAAGCTTCCAGAAGAGGAAATTTATTGTTATGGTCTTGGAAGGTGTATCCCGCTGAAATCAAATAGGATTTATGATTTTTTTTAGAGTGAATGGAAGACATTTTTGTTTGTTTTTCCTTTTTTTTGGAACAAAGAAAATGCAGCTTTAAAGTGTTTTCCAATTTCTGTCTCAGCTCCCTTTCTTTCTCTGGTTTCTTTACTCTTAATGGGATAATATAAACCACTTTTCTGTCGTCTGTTATTCATCAAAGCTGTTGATTTACCCTTAACAGAACGAAGGCAAGGATGTTATTAAAATAAAACAACTTCCAATTGAGCTGCTAATAAATGCTGAAATGCATCCACATTTCTCCTATCGATTATCTCCTGCTGACAAAGGCAAACACACGCTTGCACTGGGCTGCCTGTGGAAATGAAAGATTTAATTAGATGAAAACCAAAGGAGCTGGAAGATCAACTGCACAGGGCTGTCCAACGATTGTTATGCATAATTGGCTATTTGAAATGTTCCTGCTTCTTGGGCCTTTTTCACCCAAAATATTCCCTACAGGGCATTAGGAAAGAACGCAGTTGTTAGGAAATCCCTCCCACCCCAACCGGTTCATTTTACAAGCTCAAGGTTGTGGGCTAGAATGGGCCCTGTCAGGCCATAAATAAGATGTAATAGAACACCTTGAAATGGAGAATTAGCCCGGAGAGCAGGAAGACAGCAGTGTCTTCTCCATTTCAGGCTGTCTCCAAGAGCGGAAGGTGGAAGAAGAGGTGCTGGCGGGGAGGATGTAAGAAGAGGTCCATAAACTCAGAGAGTGGAATTCTTTAGAAGGACTCGCTCTGTAAGTGTGTGCATGTAAAGTTTAATGTCTGGTAAATGCAGTGGTATTTAGTGATGGGAGTATATTAAAAAGTTGGTATTCACTTTGCTTGGAGTGTTTCAAGCACCTGTCAGGTGGCCTGCTTTGTACAACAGTGGAGAAAAGAAAGATGGACAGAAATCATTGCCTGTGGCAGCCACAGGGCAGTTAGTTTACACAGGTATTTCTTTTTGGAACCCTGAGTAGGGTGTTAACGTTTGAAGACTTTGGTACCCTCATTTGCACAATGGATATCGATTGTACCTATCTCATCGATTCGTTATGAGGATTAAATGAGATAATGTAGACAAAGACAGTGAGTAGGCACACAGTAAACACTAAATGATTAGCAATAATAATTCCACATCTGCAAGGCACTGCAGAGAGCGCATGATTTTTTCTATTATATTCCCCATAGTGTCGAGCCCATTGTCTAATACACTGCTCTCAATAAAAATTTTATTCTGAATTAAAAGAAATATTAATCTCTCCATTTTGAGATTTTTTTACGGATTCACATGGGAGTTGATAGTCATTCAACAAATGTGTTTTTAACATCTTAAATTGTTTTTAAAATAATATTTTGTTTTCCTGATTACAAAAGAAGTAACATCCTTGCCTTGGCAGAAACAGTGGCTGTAGTAGGCCCCATTCTTTGTGTGATATTGCACTGAGTTTATGCTGTACTAGAGTCTCAGGCTAGAAAATTTTTCTTTAATATCTGGCTCCCTGTGGTCATCACTTCTGTATAAAAATACCATGGTGCGTTCTTGTTTCTCTAGTGTAATTTGGAGTCAAGTGGAATAGATAAACACTGTCAATACGAATATCTTCTGTAGACACTGATAGGACTTATCTGTGTTGAAATGAAGAGATAAAGGACACATAAATGTTTAATTTTTCTTGGCATGTTAATCTAACCACTGAACCCCCTTGTTCCCCAAGCAAATTAATTGTCACAAAAGGAAAGTAAATGACACATGGTCTGTATTGAGCTGTTGTCTGTTCAATCAGCCACCCTTCCACATAGTATCATGGAAGAGGCAGCCCTCTTCAGCGGGATTGTGTGAGCAGCTGTGCTGGATTAAGCTTATTAGACGTCTCCTTGAAAAACTCAGGGCACTGATCTTCTGGCTTGAGGTTGGTTCTTGAAACGTTTATAAACTTTATATTTCCCTGTGGAGGAGGTCTAGAGCTGGACCCAAAAGACCCAGTGTAGAGGCTAGTTTCTTCAGCCCCTAGCTGTGTGACTCCTATAAGTCACTGCTTTTCTGAGCTTTATTGGTTCATGTGCAAAATAGAGTTGTGGCTAATATTTATATATAACATTTTAATTTTAATTTGTGGTAAAATGCCCGTAACATAAAATTTACCATCTTAACCATTTTCAAGTGCACAGTTCAGGAGGCTAATAAGTTATGTTTTACTACAATTACGGTGTTACCAATATTACCACCACTTGTCCAGTAGGATTGTTGTGAAGACCAAATGAGAAAAAAGGATGAGAAAAAAGATGCTCCCTACACTAAAAAAATGCTTTGCAGATATCAGTTGCTACTAGTAGCATGATCCTATCGCTTTCTGGGCTCAGTCTTCCTGTTAGGGACCCCATTTCAGAGATCTTTAGTCTTTACATTCTGTAGAACATTACTTCTACCTGGCACAGGTTTCCATGTCAATAGGGAGCCAAACCTAATGCTAAAAAGCCTGAGTTTTCTTTAGTAAAACATTAACATCATCCTACACCTGGAGGTTTTGTAGCTTTTCCTGTCTCTCTATGGCAGGAAGCCCATGGTAAAGTCTGACTTGGTGGTGACACCAATATATCCATATCTGTATATCCACATCTGTATCTATATCCATATTTCTCTTCTATTTGTTTATTTATTCAGAAATATTTATCCAGCACCTCCTCATTGCTGGGCACTGTTTGAGATGCTGGGAATACAGCAGTGAACAGGAGAGACAAATTCCTCTGCCCTCCGAATGCTGACCTTTGAGGGAGGAAAGACAGAAAATAAACCAGTAGATGTATAATAACAAGTAGGAAGTGATAGAGGCGCTAAAGAAAAACAATGCCAGGCCAGGAGAGGGAGGGTGACAGGTCCTTTTCTTTTAGATGGAATGGTCAGGGAAGGCCCCCCTAAGAGATGACACATTGGATCAGAAACCTAACTGATGGACACGGTCCAGCCACGTGAAGGTGTGGGAAAGCTCCGCTCTAGGCAGCATGAGCTGGGATGTGGAGGAGGAACTTCCCACAGAGACCACAGAGGCTCCTCCCTGCCCTGTGGCCGTGCCAGTAGTAGCCTCAGTGCAAAAGGACTTTGGGTTCCTTCTCTTCTCTCTGAGTTCCCATACATGAGAGTACTTCAAGAGCTCAGAGCTATGTGTTACAGAACTCCAAAGTGTCTCCAGGCAGCTGGGAATCAATATGGGGAGAATCAAAAATCTTATTGGCCCCTTTGCTTAATTTGCTGTGAATATGCTTTACTTTGAGCATATTAAAAAATCCAATAATTTTTTTTTTCGAATGGGGCATACTTATACTAAAACAATTATTGGAATTTTAATTTAGGACATATTGTATTAAAAAATTATTGGTTGTTTAAGTGACATTCAAATTTAAACGAGTGGCCTGTATTTTACCTGGCAACCCTAATTGGCCAGAACCTAGTCACATGGGTACATCTAGCTGCAAGAGAGTCTGGAAAACCTAGCCTTTAGGTGGGTAGTAATGTGTCCAACTGTAACCTGGGGTTTTAATTACTAAAAGGAAGCAGGATAGAATGGATATTGAGAACAATTAGCAGTCTTTGGCAAAACTTATATGTGTAATTTATTCATTCATTCATTTATTCATTTTCCTTTTATTAATCACCTACTATATGACAAGTATTGAATAAACAGGTTAGGTAAGACTCCTGCACCTACAGAGCTTATATTTTGGTGCAAGAGACACAATAATTTATACACATGTAGAATTTCAACTAGTAATAAATGTTCTAAAGAAAAATAAGGCAAGTAAGGTTTCTAGTAGAGTTTGATAGGAATGCTACTTTTTAAATGAGGAGGCTAGGGGAAGCTTCTCTGGAGAAAGATCATTTGAGTAGAGACCTGAATGCAGTGTGGCAGGAAGCATGTGAAACTCTGGGGAAGAGCACGCCAGCCAGAAAGACCAGCTGGTGCAAAGACACCAGCGACCTTGGTGTTTGTCAAGAATTAGAAGGCCCACGTGGTTGGCATGAAGGGATCAAGGAGGAGCGTGTAGGGGAAGCAGGTGAAGAAGGTCTTTGAAGACCACAACAAAGAGTTTTTTAATCTTCAGGAATGATGAGATGCCGCTGAAGGGTTTGGAGCAAGACAGAGGCATGACTCAATTTGCATTTTAAATAGATCGCATTGCCTCCTGGGTAGTCCACGTGGCTAGAGGAGGCAAGAGTGGAAGAAGGGAGATGAGTTAGTGGCTATTTGAGGGGATTGGGCTTGGACAGCCCGTAGAGTGGAGGGAGTGAGAAGTGGTGGGATTCAGGACGTATATAGAGTAGGCACTAATACCACCCTCACTTTACAGATGAAGGAGGCTTATAGAGTCAGGACTGGAATCTAGGTCTGTATGATTTGAGCGCAGCTTCGGGGAAGAAGGTCTTGCAGCTCCGAGGGACTGCAGGGATCATGCAGTCCCTGATTCTGACATTATAGCAGGAGCAAGAGGGAGGAGAACCGGTGAAGAAGGCCACTTTCCCCTTCTTCCTGCACTCTTCTCCAGCATCGATTCTGCCTGGGACTCTGGATCTTAAGGTAATCTAATTTGTTATTGGCTTTATTAGAATAGAATCTTCTCTCCTACATGAAAAAAAAAAATCCCCAAAATAGTACTTGATCTTGGAAGTTGAGAGCTGTGACACCAATGGCAATGTAAACTCTAGAAAGAAGGAGGTAACTTTTATTCTGTGTTTCTTGGGCCTCTGCCTTGTAAAGAGGCTTTGGAATCAGCCACACCTGGTCCTGAATCTTGTTTACCAGCTGAGCCTGGGTTTTTTTTGCATCTGCAAAGTGGGACCAAAGCACAGTTACTCCATGTAACTGATGAGAGCATTACAAGAGAAAATGTGCCTGAAACTAGTAGCATCCAATAGGTGTGATTCATTTTATGATTTGAGAATCATTTGGGCTCCAGCTTGCTCTTAGCACTGTTTTTTATCTTGCCACCAGTTCCCTTACTGACCCTAATCTTTTCATCATTCCCCATTTACTTCCCTTCCTAGCTTCTATCCTGTCATGATGTCTGGAGCCCCACATAACATGACCTTTGAGGGAAAATGCCAGGGGAGGGGATCAGGAAATATGGAAGGCCCCTCCATTAACCTGTTCCCTGGAACTGGAATATGAAATATTCATTTAAGTCAAGTGAAAGACATTGAAAACTTGTTTTCTCGCTTAGTTCCAGAAGCACACTACTGATAAGAAACAAATTAGAAATGCAAGGTTTTTTTTTTTTTTTCCCCCAAGTGCTGTAAAGATGTGTGTTGATGATGGAGCTGGTCTTTCCCTGTGAGTCAGTGAGGTTTTCCCTGAAGCATAAATGCAGATAAAAATGATTGCTGCTTCTGATGAGGCTGTCAGAGCCTGGTATCAGAATTTGGGAAAGGTATTTGAAGTCCTATTTATTTGAATCCAGCATAAACACACTCTGCAAGATCTCTGGCTGCTCTTGGGGAGGGGTGCCGATCTTTCAGCGCTGGATTTCAAATGTGGATCAGCTGACCAGAGTGTTTGGTTACTCTGGTTGAAAAGATTTATAGAGCTCTGGACTCACTGCAAGAAGAGCCCTTCAAAATCTAGGGGAACTTTTGTTTTATAGATAAGGATAAGCCTAGAGAGGGGTTCTTATTTGCTCAAAGTCACACAGCTTAGCTCGAAAGTAAAGTACGGAAGAACTTTGGTGGACTTAGGCATCAGAGAGAGTTGGGTTTAAATCCTGGATCTATCACCTTGGGTAAGTTACTTAATTTTCAGAGAGAATTAGGTTCAAATCCTGGATCTATTCCTTTGGTAAATTACTTACTTTTCTAAAGCTTTAATTTCCTCACTTGTGAGATGGGGCTAATAATAGTTCCTACTTCATTGGGTGAATATGAGGATTAGCAATAAAATTCATATGAAATAGCACATTGCTTGGCACTTAGTAAGTGCTCAGTAAATATTGGTATTTTGTGATGTTGATTGTAATACATATTTTGGGTTCCCAGGAACTGACAGTAGGAAAATCTTTTTATTGTTAATATGCCATGGGCCTCTTGTCTGGTCCTTATTAGAGGGTGTAGTGGGTCGAATTGTTTTACCCCCGAAAGGTATGTTCAGGTATTAACTCCCTGTATCCATGACCATGATCTTATTTGGAAAGAGGGTTTCTGCAGATGCAATCAAGTTAAAATGAGGTCACACTAGATTCGGGTGCGCCCTAATCCAGTGACTAGTGTCCTTATATGAAGGGGAAATTTGTGCACGGACACACAGAGAGGGCATCGTGTGAAGACAGAGGCAGATATTGGAGTGGTGCTACCACAAAATCAAGAAATATCAAGGTTCCTGGCTGGAAGAGGCAAAGAAAGATTCTTTCCTAGAGCCTTAGGAGGGAGTATGGACTTGCCAATGCCTTGATTTTACAATTTTAGTCTCCAGGACTGTGAGACGACAGGTTTGTGGTAATTTACTATGGCAGCCCTAGGAAGTGAACACAGAGGGTGTAAAGGAGGAGGATGTTCCGGTCTCTCAGTTAAGCATTTAAGGGTAGGGCTTAGCTGTGGAATGTTCATTTCCTGATTTACGAATGGAACTACTCATTGAGTAATAAGCTTCCGAAGAGATCCCGGGTATTTGCCTACTGACTTAGCGGTGCTGGAGGGGTGTGTGTGTGTGTGTGTGTGTCGGGGGGGGGTGATGGTGGTGGTGGTGGTGGGGACACAAGTACTATGACTGAGGAGAGTCAGGATTTCTCACAATCATGGGTGGATATTCCAGATGAGAAAATGCCAAGGGTACGCTCAGAAAAGACAGGCGGGGACGCGGTCGGACAGAGGACAAAGGCTGCTGTGTTTCGTTTGTCCCAGTTTTCCTGTTAAGTCCCCCTCATTCCCCTTTCCTGTAAATCTAGGTGGTTTTCTTGTTGCGCTGAGAAGCAGAGATGTTGACACACTTGGGAAATGTTGAGACTTACAGGCTTTTGGGGAATGCCTCTTTCTTTGAATCAGGCGAGGGATGTGCTGTGGGTCCGCATAGTGTCCCAGAGGTAGCCAGGTGGTCTGTCTTATTTCACATTTCTGCAGGCTGGGCCTGAGAGATGTAGAAGTCCTTTTTCAGCACTGAAGCCCTCCATCCACTGTTGACCTCTTTGGTCCTGCCTCCCCATCAGTCATTCCTTCCCTGCCTTTCCCGCTCTGCACCCTGGCGTTAGCATTTTGAGCAGAACTCATTTGGAGTTCTTCCCCGCCATCTCCAACCAGAAGGGCAAACATCCACAGACAGGAATGATGCATCAGTCTCGCAGCTCACTGCCATAGTGGCTACGGGAAGTACTAGAATTCGTTTCCAGAGAAGAGATAATACATTATAAGGATGTATGCAATTTTCAGAGCTCTTTTTGCCAAGGGTGAAGGCTAATGGGGGTGGGAATGGAGGCTATTCTTCAGTTATGTGATTGATTGAGGGTCCCTGTGCCCAGGCACAGTTACTGTTTGGACTGCTGGACCCTAATCAAAACCAGTGCCATTTTGGTCTTGACCCTCTTGAGCGAAGAGACAAGCGGATGTCACTGGATTTCCAAGGTTATCTGCTCAGGGAGAGGCACCATCCTTAGCTCATTGGTTGGAAAAAGTGTTTTTTTTGTTTTGTTTTGTTTTGAAGTGAAGGTGAAGGGGAGGGGTGGGAGAGGACTGGTTAGTCATGGAGAGAATAGTCAAGAGGCAGCACAATGGCAAAGTGGGAAGTTGGGGAGGAAGTGAAGTAATTCTCTCTGTGCTTTGAGAACTGCTCCTTTATCTACAAAATGAATGAGTTCTGAGAGTTGCTATCCCCTATGAGAAATCTCCTAGAGGTGACTCCATTTATGTGAAATATTCAGAATAGGTAAATCTGTAGAGAGGGCAGCTCGGCGATTGCCAGAGGCTGGGGTGGCGGGGGCGGGCATGGGGAATGACTGCTCAATGGAGTTTCCTTTTGGGGCGATAATAAGGTTCTGGAACTAGATAAAGGTGGAGCTGTGCAGCACTGGGACTATACCAAATGCCACTGAATTGTACAATTTAAAATAGTGCGTTTTATGTTATGTGAATTTTATCTCGAAGAACAGATGCCAAAATATGCCCCCACCCCCACCCCACCTTGGGCCTTTAAGCCACATGGATACTGTTGAGGTGGCCTCTGGAAAGATAAAGACTGTGGCTGGGGTCAACCCCTGGAGGCATGACATGGTCTGAGTGCTGTGTGGGTGTCAGGATCATTGCTCCCTCTGGCCTGCCCCCTCCCCACCCCTCCTTAGAGGATCCACAGGGCTGCCTGCACCAACACCAAGACCTTAAAGAGAATGGGCTTTTGGGGACCTTAATCTCAGTGTGAATCTTGACCATGCCACTGTTGACAGTGTGAATCTTGACCACACTGCTATCGACAGTGTGAATCCAGATGTTACAGAAACTCTCTGAACCTCAGTTTCCTCACTTGTAAAATGGAGCTGACGATATCTACCTCATAGGGTTTTTACTCACTTAAAGTAAGTGTTGAAGCATTACCACTCATGTTATTACCGCTCAGTAAATGGCAGTGGCTATTGTAAATAATAATTCCGTTATCTGTGGTACCTGCCTGAGCATAGTACTGATTGCCGAGATCCAGAGGTAGCAAGAAGTTTTGCCTCAGCCAAGTCCTTTAAACAGAATCCCAGACCCCGAAAGCCTGCTGGTGGGGATGTGGAGAGAAGAGAACCGGCAACAGTGGAGGATATTATTGACTCAGTTGTGGTTTTGAAGGGTTGGATAAATAGCATCCTTTTGCCCTGCCTGCGTCTGGAACCAATGGATAAATAAAATCTGAGGAGACAGGTGACCAAAATATCTCCTTTAGACCAGTCAAACTGATTCTAGAGTTTAATGGGCCTTTTTGTAGTTGAACCCCACAATGAGACTTCTCACCCTTTTATAGACATGGCTGGGTCACCGCAGGGCTGCCAGACCGGGGCTTGGCCCTGCTAAAGCGCAGCATGAAGGAGCAGAGGGGGTGCACTGGCCCTCAGCGAGGGGGGCTCCTTCCTGAGCCCACCAGTCAGGGCAGGCACTCCGCCTCTGTCTGCGAGAGCCCAGGAGGGAGGCCGGGAGTGCACTGGGGAAGCTCCTTTCAAATGCGAGGAAAGTCGTGCAGGGATGGAGAGGGCTTCACATTGGACAGCTATAGGCCCTGTAGGAGTCTCCATGGTGAGGCAGGGGCTCCCTTCATGTCTGTGATGCTCCCCACCTCCTTCCCCACGTGGTCTGACACGCGATGGGCACTCCAGGGCCGCTGTCTCCTTCCTTTATGTTCAGCAAGGAGTCCTTTGTTACAAAGGAAATGCTATATAGCAGGACAACCAAGCCACCAAACAAAAACAAAACCTGGGAACAGCCTCATTTCGTCCAGCCTTTGGGGATTGGTAAATTATAGAATATCTATTCAGTGGACTGTTACACCATTTTAAAAGGCTATTTACAAAGGGCTTGTGATGATGTGGGGATTACATGATGATGTCAGGTGAAAAAGCATGATACGAAATTGCACATATAATATATACTCAGCTACATTAAAACCTCCCTAAGATTATGCTTAGAAAAATGAAAAATTTAAGAGGAAATTTCCAAAATATTAACAGTGGTGGTCTTTCTGTTTAGTTTTTTTCTTATAGTTTCCAAGTTTTCTGTAATGAGTATGTATTTTTTTGTAATGGAAAAACTTAACTTATTAAAAAAATAAAACTGTTTTACCTTGGTGAGACTTACATATTATCAGTCAAACAAACAGTTTAGAACTTCATAGATTTATATGATTACAGAATGCTGATGCGATAAGGAACTTTAGAGATTTTCCGAGTTTAAAGATTTTAAATCTTTTTCTTTTTTTTCCTGGGGTCACAGATCCCTTTGAAGTTTTCCCAGAAACAATGGCTTCTCTCCAGAGAACATTTTGCAAATAAACATACTGTGATTTAAGCTGCTGTTTGTTTCACATTACAGAAAGCCCTACTCAAAGCTTAAACAGCGGAGGAAATTTACTAGTTCATTTAACTGAAAACTTCAGGAGAGTCAGGTGAAGCTTGATTCAGCACTTTAACAACTTCACCAAGACTCTCATTTCTTCTGTCTCTCTGCTCTGCCTCCTACAATATCAGTTTCATCCCATGGCTGGCTCCACCCAACCCCCCCCCCCCCCCCCCGTGGAAACTCCTCTTCCTTCTTGTTTATGTATAGTAGGAGAGAGTGTCGAGTGTCTCTGGTTCAGCATTCCAGCAAAGGTTGTAAGATTTGCTCTGATTGTAAGGTTAGGCACATGCTCATCTCTGAACCATACCTTGGCCGGGAAGTAGAGCGCTCCGATTGCCTTAGCTTGATCACTTGCTCTGCTGTGGAGCTGATAGGGATAGAGTTAGTGTTCCTGGGACCACAGGATTTCCCAAATAGAAATGGGGGACACAGATATCCCTTACACACAAGGCTTACTGCATATAATTTAGACTTATCCTTAAATTCCCCAAGGCTTGCCCATAGACCCCAGGTTAAAAATTCCTAGTCTAATCCAATCCCCTTATTTTAGAGATGGGGATTCAGAGACCCAGAAGGAGGTGACAGATGCTCAAAGCCTTACTGTGACTTCACTGTCAATCTCTTCTGTTTGTTACACCACCAGACTCCTTCCAACTTCACATGCAATAGTAAGTCAGAGGTGAATAAGTAATAAGTAGGGCCCTTTGCAAATCCCTAAGCTCCTCTAGGACCCAGGACAGATGTGTTTTGATGAAGGGACAGGACCGAATGTCAAGGGGACAGAAGGGTCCAGACAGGGTGGCTGCACGGGGCCACAACTGTCTAGAAGCCTCCCATCTAAGACAGCATGGAAGGGAAACAGGGCAAAGGAAGAATGACTACATTATTCATGCCTATATCTTAAAGATAAGCATTATAATTTCCCTTTTAAAAACCCTGCTTGCTCAGAGGAAACAACTGTATTCTAATAAGCGCTTGTTTATGAAACTCATAGTAATTGGATCGGAATGTGAATTATTAAACTGTCTGGGGTGGCATCTCTTGCCAGGTGTTTAGTGATTATGTTCAAGTGGTGGGGGTTGGCCTGTTAGCTGGGAAGATACTGCTCCTGGGAAGACAATTGTTTAACTCTGGGTCAAGGCCGGGGTGTCTTTCACAGATTTCTAAAGTAGCTGTGGGCCACAGAGGCCCTTACAAATCACATAGCCGAGTTACCTCATTTTAGAGATGGGAAAACTGAGACTTAGTGGGTGCAGGCACTTGCTGAAGGCTGTTCAGGGATCATGCTGACAACTAACTGCATCTTTACCTGATTTTTCATCATATTCACTCATTGCTTGTGGTAGAATCCATGGCTTAGCTTTCTCAACTGCCATTTCCTCTTCCTTCTACCCAGAGAGATTGTAAAGCTAACCCATATTTTCTGTAGCTAGGATTCCAGACACAAGTTCTACCGGTTACTTGCCCTTGCATGAGATCTCTCTGCAGCGGTGGCTGTTGAGAGACAAGGTGGTAAAGGTGTAAGAGGCAGCTGTAACTAGACTCAGCATTCCAATGACGAGCCACCAGCCTCCTGAGTTTTAAGGGACAGCGGTAGCAGCAACTTCTTGACCCTGGGATTGCATCCAAGGTAGCAAGTCCATAAACTCCACAGTCCCTTGAAGACCCCCTGACTTCTGCCCCACTAGCCTTCAGTGCTATTTTTTTTGGAATAGTTAATTCTCTGTATTAAACCTCTTTCCAATTGACATACTTCACTTCTGTTTCCTGCACTGAACTCTCACACGTCCCTGTGCGTTAGTACAAATCACACTTGTGACAAGTAATAATCTTTCTCCCCTGGATCCTGATATGTTTCCTGTGTTCTATAGAATATAACCTCATTCATGTCACCCTAACACCTTACGCTCAAGAAATCCAAAACTAACCTCCTTATTGTCCCTAAAACTTACTCCTTCTATAGATTCCCCTTTGTCCATTCTCATGACTTCTTCTTCCCAACAATGCAGGTTCGGAGGTAGCTCTGGCTTTCCTCTTACTGCTGTCATATACTTGCCAGATCTTACTGGTTCCATTTTCTTTGTTAGGACTATTGGTTTTTAGTGATCCAATTATATCGAATTAATAAACAGAGAGACTCTCCTGCTTTCTTCCAGGCCCTTTCGAACGGTGGGCTGGAGGGCCCTGACAGCCCTCGGTTTATGCAATCTTTACATTAAGTCTGGTGGGGATAACGGCTGTCTTTCTCATTATTTCCAGAAAAAGTTTTAGAAAGAGTCTTTTTGGGTAAAATAAGTTAGCCACTTGTTACAGGTTGAATTATATACCCCCAAAAAGGACTGTTGAAGTCCTAGCCTCTAGTACCTCAGAATGCGACGTAATTTGGAAGCAGTGTTGTTGATATAATTCGTTATTATGAGGCGGTTGTGCTGGAACAAGGTAGGCCATTAATCTAGTGTGACAGAGGAAGAGGTGAGACACAGGGAGCAGAATGCCATGTAAAGACAGGGACACCGAGAGGGTGGCCACGAGGCTCCCTAAGCCAAGGAATGCGTGGGGCTTCCAGAAGCTGGAAGAGGAAAGTACGCATCCTCCCTTAGAGGCTTCCGGTGGAGCGCGGCTCTGTCAACACCTGGATTTCAGACTTCAGGGCCCCAGACTGTGAGAAATTACATTTCTGTTTTTCGAAGCCACCTGTTTTGTGGTTCTCGATGACAGCAGCCGTAGGAAGCTAACATGCCACTGTCGCCAGGAGAATGAAATAAGGCGACTGGCCAGGCCTGTGGTGTGCGTCCAGTATGTGTGTCATTTTCACTCTACCAGCCTGAGCTACGAGGGAGAGCATGCGGTTAACAAAGGGAAACTGGGGAGCATTTACCAGAAAAGGGGGTTGGAAACTGCAAAGGCAAGAGCTCCATGTGCACTCTGACCTGTAATGCCCTCTTCCAGGCCCCCAGCACTCCTCGCCTGAACTACTGATGTAGTCTCCCAACCGTCCTTCGAGATTTCCTCTCCTCTTTCCATCCCATTTTATATGGGAGGCCAGATCACTGCTCCCACTTTGGTTGTGACCTTGCCATTCTCCAGTGCAAAAATCCCTCAAGCCGACAGCATAAGATCCCAGTCTTTAATCGGGACGTGAAAAGCCGTGTCAAGCTGGCTCCTACCTCCCCTCCACCTCTAGATGTTGAAATTTGACTCGCCATTTAAAACTTACATCAAGCTTAATCTCCTTCAGCAACTTCCCAGATGTATTCTCAGCTGGAAGTTTTCACTGGGCTCTGAACTTCTTTGTCCATTTCCACTAAGCTAGCTGTTCGTATTAGTTTGCTAGGGCTGCGATAACAAAACACCACAGACCGGCTAGCTTAAATGCAGACATTTATTGTCTCACATTTCTGAAGGCTAGAAGTCCAAGTTTGGGGTATCGGCAAGTTTGGTTTCTCCTGGGGCAACACATAAGTTGCATTCTGAGGTGCTGGGATTCAGGTTTCAGCATACAAATTTGGTGGGGGAGCAGAGTATAGTCCATAACAGCACTTAAAACTTTCTATTTTATGGATGTTTGTGTGCTTATTTTAACTCTCTTAGAAGATGGTAAGCTCTTTGAAGGCAGGAAGTATATCTTGTTTATGTCTTTTTATCTACCATAGTGTTTAATATACTACTTCGACTTAGTAAATGTTCCGAATTTTTTGGTCGAATGAATAAGTGGTACATAAAAATTATTGATTAATGAGAATTTCTCATTTTTCTAACTTTCGGTATTAAAAAAAACCAACTATATAATATAGGTGCCATTGGACTTGATGTCAAACCCCAGATTGTTTTCCCAATTATGTTACTTTCTAGTTGTGTGATCTTGAGCAAGTCACTTAATCTTCTGGGTCTCAGATTCTTTATCTGTAAAATGAGGAAATAATGCTCTCCTGTTTGTTTTACAGGGTTGTTTATGAGTACTAATGAAATAGTTGTTCAGAAAATATTTTGGGGCACCTAGTGTATGCCAGGCACTGTTCTGGGCACATGTGATACAATGGCGAACAAGCTGGGCAAAGTTCCTCTTCTCGTGATTCTTGTAGGGAAATAGGCAATTAACAAGATCGGCATTACAGAAGATAATTTCGGAAAGTGCTCGTTGTCTATGTCGACAATAAAGGAAGACATGTCATAGTTAGGGAAGAGCTCTCTGAGAGGATGACATTTGAGTCCAGACGTAAATAATGAGAAAGAAGTGGCTCCTCCTGGGCGAAGAACATTCCAGGAAGCGGGAGGAGCAAAGACCCTGGCGGGGAGACAGTGAACGTGAGCGCCCATGGAGCTAGCAGAGAGAGCACTGCAATAGAATATTCCAGAAAAGAGCCTTCTACTCACATTTAAAATACGAGCCTCGTCAATGTGTAAGGTTTCCTGAGCACTGCAGAAAGGTCCCTGGAGTTGAGGTTTTGCCCCTGACTCAACCACAGTGCACAGTGCTTCCTCCGGTAGCACCGGGAGAGGATCAAATGAGACCCTGTGGGTGAAGGTGCTTGGGGAATATAAGGTCCAATTTCCAGGTGGGGTCATCATTTGAAAACACATTTCCCATGACGAAGGGGTTTGGACTTTGAATTCAGCAACTAGCTTGCTGATCAAATTCTGAGAAGAGCAAGAGCTGCCGTCATCTTCATTTAGGGCTCAAAAATGCCTGTGTCAGGCTTTTCAAAGCAAATTGATAAGAATTAAGTAGACACTGCAGCAGTGATCTGCAAGCTGTCTTTTGTGGGGGTTGAACTGCAACTTTCTTTTCTGCTGAGCCTCTATCCACTAGATCTGATGTGGTCAATCACCCTCTGGGGTTTTTGGGTGTCTGGGACTACCTGGGGTCAGGTCACTTGGGTGTGTGTGTGTGTGTGTGTGTGTGTGTGTGTGTGTGTGTGTGTGTGTGGTTTTTGTACTGAAATAGAATATTCCAGAAAAGAGCCTTCTCAGATATCTTAAGTGTTCCACTGCTTCCAGAAATGACATGATCGAACACTGTACACACATCACTTGAGCAGTGAAATTGCACCCAAGATACCTATAAATGACAGAGTAACAGAGCATTCTTTTAAGAAGAGCTGATTACTTCAGAGTTCTTGGTAGTAAAGTATATTTCCTTTGAACCTGTTCCCAGGTTTCTCCTCCACATCCCACGGACCACCTCTCCTCTGCTTCTTTTTCTCCATTCCCTTAAACATCCTTAACGGCCCAGTGACTCCCCCTTTTTGTTCACCGTGAAGGTTGGTGGGTGTTGAGGCCTTTAAGATAATGGGTAAGCATGCTGGAAAGGTCCCTGCTGCTGAGGGTTTTGTGGAACCCTCAGGTAAAGGGAGCACTACTTCCTCTTTGTATCTGTGGTGAAGGAAGTGGGAAGGAAGCGGCTGGGGAATTGTACCTCGTCTGAGTTTAGAAAACAACTAGGATTGTGCTGAAAACCTTCCTGGCTGATGCTTCGGCTGTTGGAGGTTTGAAGAAGTTATTCTGTCTAACCTGCTCCCTCCCTGTTTGTGTCGATTGCACTTCTGGTCTCTGTCCCTGTTTCTCTTTTTTCCCTCACGCTCTTCCCCGCTCCCCCTTCCCCTCATCCCTTAATGATTCGCCTCATTGGAATAAAGTTCTGTTCAACTAGTAGGGCTTCCATAATTGAAGCTCTGGGGCATTTCAAATAGAACAGCTAATGGTGACTTTTTTTTTTTCAAGGCAGGTTATCAATTAAAAAACGGCCAGGCAATCAGAGATCAAAAGAGGCCTGTTTCCTCAAATGAATTAGTGGATTTTAGAATGAGATGAAGTGAAATGGAGCTAATAGGCACTTTTTAAAGAGATGGTTGAGGGATTTGGAGCCGGAGGTATGAAGCTCAAAACTGTGAAGACTTCTTGCTTTGGTCCCAGAGTTTTTGGACACCTTGTGTGCGAAGCTGGAGGGCCAGCAGTGCACACTGGAATGACCGGGAACCCGGGAGTTAGGCATGGAGCAGGTCAGCAGGCTGGCAGCCGTGGGCCTTGCAGTCCATAGGGCTCATACAAACCTAACATCAGGGCCGAGTCTGTTTTTTCTCTGCCTCTGCACCTGTAGCAATCTCCATGCTACCCAAGTGTCCCTTGACTTGTGATTTTCAGGGGAGAGTGATGCGGAAAGGTTCTCCAGATCCTCCCAGGAGGAAGCATTATCCTCACATCTTCGCTGCTTTCCTGGGTTTGCTCATCCAGGGAGGCTGTGGCAGCTGTTGTGATTATTCTCTCTCTCTCTCCCTGTCTCTTCCTTTTTCTGTTTGCCCGCACAGTAGCTTCATTTCTCAGCATAACTAGAAGGGCACCTATTCTCAGTTAAACAGGCAGAAAACCCGGGAAAGCACATTGGGCTAATTAATAAGGGAAAGTGACTGCTGAACATACCTTCTAACTGTTATGAATTCACTAGAGGCGAATTTTTTAGAAGTTACTAAATAATACATAGTCAGCATAGAAAAAATAGAAAATACAGGCAACAAAGAAAATGAAATTTACTCAGTGTATAAGGAAGTTCTTTTTTTATTAAATACAGTTTCTTAATTGAAAAAGTAATCTATAACAGTAAAAAATATTCAAATACTTCAGAAGGGCATGAAACAGTAAGATCCCCTCTCCTTGGATCCCCAGAAAGACAGAAAATTCCAGAAATTTGCTATGACTATACGAATGTATATCTTTATGTATATGAATTTTAAAAAATGGGACCATAGTGTACATATTTTCTGCATCTTGTTTTTTTGCCTAATAAATTTTGGCTATCTTCCCATGATAGTACATCCAGATGAATTGTTTAATATAGCAAATATTCCTTAGTCACCATGCACAATTAAGAGTACCATGCTAATTTGTGCATACCTCTAGAATAACATATTGGAGAAAGAAAAGCAAAAAACAAACAAACAAAACATAGACACTCAGCACTACTGAGAAACAATGCTTCATTATTCAAGAATCTATCACTTTTACGCTATCTTTGTGGAAGGATTAGACAAATTAATTGCCTTTTCTCTAAACTAAGTACTCCCACCACACGAATCCTCCTCATACTCTGCATTACCGTCTGTCTTTGGTATCGGCAGAGGTACAGTCCACAGACCTTCATGGCACTTGGACTTGGGCATCTTCTGCTCAAGGACAGAGGGCAGAACGGCTTCCCGGAGTGACATTGGTCTTGAAAGCAGGTGTTTGGGGAATAGGCTACGCATGTGAATGTCGAACATGGACAGACAGGGGTGCCTGCATTTAATAAATATATTTTAATGTTTTATTTAATAGATATATTTTTAATAAATGTATATTTCATGACATGTGAGGCCTTCTAAAATGTGAGGTCCAGAGGAGGGACCCCACCCAACCCCCGCCAAAGATATGGGCGGAACTATACACTGGTATGACCATACCGGTTGTTAAAATAACGAAATACACCCATATAGTAGTAAAAGATGCTGCTGTGAGGCCCAAGTGATGCTGGCTTTGCCCTCCTCAGGGACAATTTCCCTAGCCCTCCCTATAATCCATAACTAAAAGGCTAATGCCAAGCACAGCGAAGCCTCGGAATCCTCCCCTGGAGCTGTTTGCCTGCACCTGTTCTGATTGGACGGCCAATGTTCTTTGTTTTGAATCAAAGTAGCCCTGAAGATTAGTAAGGAAAAGCCTCTGTTCTCTTCTATAGGTCCTTGTAATTCAGGAATCAGAATCTTGACCAACCCAGGAAAAGCACTGTGAGAACTTGGTGGGAGCTGATCAGGGGGCCCTTGAAAAAGACTGTTCTTGGGCCTGCCACTACCCCCACTCACCCCTGCCACCACTTCCCTCTCCCTTCCCCTCCTCCCTTTCCCCCTCTCCCTCTCTCCTATCTCTCCTTCCATCTGTCTTTTTATCTATCTAGTCATCCATTACCCATCCTCCTCCTTCCCTTTTACTGAGATAATATTTTATCAAAAATTCACCTGTTTTAAATATATTAATCAGTGATTTTAATGTATTTACTGAGTTGTGAAACCATTAATCACATAAATTTAAAACATTCCCATCACCCCGAAAAGAAACCTCCTGCTCATTTGTACTCACTCCCATTCCCACCCCAGCCCTAGGCAACAGCTAGTCTACTTCCTGTATCCATTGAGTTGCCTTTCTCTTTTAATGGCTTTCCTTCCTTGTCCTTTGAGTCTCAGCTAAAATTTTACTTCTTCTTTATTCAGACTTCACTATTATTTTCTTTGTCACTCCTCGTTTGTTTCCTTTGTAGAACTCATTGCAATTAGTAATTATTATTTCTTTACTTGCTTTTGTTTGTCTATGCCACTAAACTATAATTTCCCTGCGGGCAGGAACCATTTGTTTTGTTTGTTGCTATATCCACAATATCTAGCTCAGTGCCTGATACTCAAGTGAGTGTCCAGTAAATAAATTGCTATATGCCCAGTAAATAATTTGTTAAATGAATGAAGGGTTAAAAAAGTGTTGGATTTTCAAAAGCAGCTTCAAACTTCTGTGTGGAGGTCATAAACTACAATAAATAGCACTCACGAATTGTCAAAGCTATTTGGCCATGGCTCTCCTATCAGAAGGTCCAACGTAGCACATGTCCCTGTGCTAAATGATTTGGAAAACAATGAAGAGGGGATTGATTTGTAGGCAGCATTTTCCAACCTTCTGTCATCCAGTCTGTGGTGCTCTTGGTTTGGGGCTTTGTTTATTTTTGGCATGTGGAGAGTTATGGTGCCTCCTATTGTTCTCATAGTTCTTCTAATACCATCAGGCTATTTACTTGGCCTGTGTTGACTGTCAAGCTGCTCTCCTACGTCAGCCCCTGGCTTGTGTCTTCAGAGGTTTTTGTCTGAACAAAAAACATTGTCTTTGTTCATATGCAGACTGAGGATTAGCAGCATCTAGCGTTTTTCATACACAAGCCACCAGGAAAGAGTGTCCAAAATGGACCAAAGCTGCAGGAACCCGTAGGAGTTGAGGAGCAGACTTGGAACTGAGCAGAGGCTGGGAAGAAGCCTTTCAAGGACTTCAAATGGGTTTAGGAATGCATTGCAGGCTGTGAGCATCTGGGTCTGAGAAACCCCTGGTGTGGTACGTCTGCACCTTGTGAGATGGTTTGAAGAAGCCATGCTTCCTTCTTGAAGCCTTCGTCATTTCTCTGGGTGTGGTGGGATGGCCTTGGCTGAAGGTGCTACGTGGGAAATGCCAACTTGCTGACCTCTATGAGCAATTTCTCATTTAATCCTTCCACTTTCCCCTAGGTAACAACCATTATCCTCTTTTTGTAAGATGGAGAAATATACAAAGAAACCCACTACAGTTCCCTTTGCCAGTAAATGGCCAGGGTGGGATCTGAACCAACCCTCTGATTCCAAAATTTTCTTTAAAAAAATAATCTTGCTTATTAATAATAATAATTCTTTAAACTTTACTTGACTGTGGTAAGAGCACTTAACATAGATATACCCTCTTAATAAATTTTGAAGTGTATAGTATGGTATTGTTGACTATGGTACAAAATCTATACAGCAGATTTCTAGAATTTATTCATCTTGCTTGACTGAAACTTTGTGCCCGTTGATCAGTAATTCCCCACTTCCTCCTTTCCTCAGCTCCTAGCAACCACTATTTCACTCTTTGATTCTATAAATTTGACTATTTTAGGTAGCTCATGTAAGTGGAATCATGCAGTATTTGTCTTCCTGTGACTGGCTTATTTCACTGAGCATAATGTCTTCAAGGTTCATCCATGTTGTAGTATGTGTCAGAACTGTTTTTTTAAGGCCAAATAATACTCCATTGTGTGTATATGCTACAATGCGCGTGGGCTTTTTGGTTTCCCCACCCTGGCTATTGTGAATGAACGTGGAAGTGCTAATATTGTTTTGAGATTGTGATTTTAATTATTTTGGGTGAATATTCAAAAGTGGGATTGCTGATCATATGGTAGTTCTACTTGTATATTTTTGAGTAAACTTCACCCCGTTTTCCACAGCGGCTGCACCACGTTGTATTGCCACCAGTGCTCTTCAAGAGTTCTAATTTCTCCATATCCTTGCCAACACTCATGGTCTTTATTTTTTTAAATAACCATCCTTACAGATGTGAGGTGATATCTCACCATGACTTTGATTTGTATTCTGAGTTGATCAGTGACATTCAGTGTTTTTTTTTTTAATATACTGTTGGCCATTTGTATGCTTTGGAGAAATGTCCTTCAAGTCCTTCCATTTTAAATGGATTAGTTTTTATTTTATTTTACTTTACTTTACTTTACTATTGAGATGTAGGAGTTTCGTACGTATTTGAAGGTTGACTCCTTATCAGACGTGGTTTGTAGACATTTTCTTCCATTCCATATGCTGCCTTATTTTACTCTGTTGTTCCCTTTGCTGTGCAGAAGTTTTCTAGTCTTGTCTATTTTTACTTTTATTTCCTGGGCTTTTGGTGTCACATCCATGAACTCATTGCCAAAACAATGTCATGAAGCTTTTCTCCTCTGTTTTCTTCTAGGAGTCTTACAGTTTTAGGGCAGTGTTTAAATCTAATACATTTTGAGTTGATTTTTGTTTATCATGTGAGATTAGAGTCCAGTTTCAGTCTTTTGCATGTGGATATCCAGTTTCCGCAACACCATTTGTTGAAGAAGCTCTTCTTTTTCCACTGTGTATTCTCAGCACCCTTGATAAAGATCATGTGACTGTACGTGTGTGCAATTATGTCCGTGTTCTCTATTTTGGTCTATAGGTCTATATGTTTGTCTTTATGACAGTACCATACTCTTTAAATTACTTTAGCTTTGTATCTTAAAATCTGGAATTGTGATGCCTCTAGGTTTTTTCTTCTTTCTCAAGATTCATTTGGCTATTCCTAGTCTTTTTTGGCTTCATATGAATTTTAGAATTGTTTTTCTATTACTGTAAAGAATGCTATTGGGATTTTGTTAGAGACTGCATTGAATCTGTAGATTGCTTTGGGTTGTATAGACATTTTAACAATATTAAGTCCTCCAATTCATGGATATTGGACATTTTTTTCATTTCTGTTTTTTTTCTTTAAATTTCTTTCATCAGTGTTTAGTAGTTTTTAGTGTACAAATTTTTCCTACCTAATTTTTCCTCTATATTTTATTCCTCTATATTTTATTCCTCTATATTTTATTCTTTTTGGTGCTATTATAAATGAAATTATGTTAATAATTTCCTCTTCATATAATTTGTTAGTATATAGAAAAACAACTGATTTTTTTTTTTGTATCCTACAGCTTTACTGAATTTGTTTATTAGTTGTAACAGTTTTTTTAAATGGCATCGTTAGGGTTTGCTATGTAAAATCATGTCATCTGCAAACACAGACTATTTTACTTCTTCTTTTCTAATTTGGATGCCTTTTATTTCTTTTTCTTGCCTAAATGCTTTGGCTAAGACTTTTTTTGTAAGAACAGTTGAATAGAAGTGGTGAGAGTGGGTATCCTTGTATTGTTTCTGGTCTTCAAGGAAAAGCTTTAAATTTTTCACCATTGAGTATACTGTAATAGAGGGCCTTTATTATGTTGAGGTACTTCCCTTCTATTCCTAGTCTGTAGAGAGGTTTTTTTTTTTTCAAGAAAGAATGTTGAAAGTTGTCGAATGCTTCTGTAGAGACGCCTTTGAAGCCTAAACTCTGATACCACTTCCAAGTTCCCTTAGCACATCTCAGATTTCTGATTTCAAAAATCTCTAGCCGTGATGATGGGATATGAATTTGTCAGCACACTTGGTTCAGAGGTCTGCGAATTTGCTGGGCTGGGTGGCAGCTGAGGTTTTCTGGGGTTAAGCCTCCTGTTTTAGGATCCTGAAAATGGTCCTGAGAAGTCTGCAGCGGAATTAGGAGAGAGTCGAGGCGTGGAGTGCAGAAGATGAGGAAGCATAGTTCCGGCTAGGTCAGGCTGACTGCCGGCAAGTTATGAAGATGTGCTTGTGGCTCTGCCTTTCTGTCTTCCCGTTGCCAGTTCTGTCCTCCCAAATACAAGTCGAGCGAAGCCAGATAGTGGCTAAGAGCCTGGAACTTGGAAAATGACAGGTCTACTATTTGTTAATTATGTGCATCAGGATGTGGACCAGCTTCATCTTTTGGAACCTCAGTTTTGTCACTTATAAAATGGGGGCCGTCATCTCTACCTACTAGGGTTCTTTAAAATAATGTGCACTGGTGTTTAGCACAGTGTCTGTGCTCAATAAATGGTATATATGTTCTAGGCAGGGCAGATGTGAGAATCCTGCCTTACAGAGAAGGAGGCTGAGGTGCACACAGTGTGTGTTTGCACCCGGCTTCCCGATTCTCTTTGGCCTCTTAGAATCCTGCGCCCTTCCCAGGCTCTGCAGGCTTGAAGCCTCGGCCAGCCTTTGAGTGCTTTGCTTGCTCATCCTGAGAGTGGAGAGGCTGCTGGCAGAGACTCTCCACACCTCTGTCTACCTAGATCAGAGCTGCCTCATGCTTTCCAGGGCCTGGCAGGGAGCAGACTGGGTCAGAACTGAAAGGGAACCTGAATGGGGCTCCTGGGGAGGCATCCAGTGGGTAAATGCTGACCCTCTGGTGGAAAGCATTTAAAGTGACTCTCTGGCATTTTCCTAAAAGCATTCATATGCAATCCAGGGAGGGCACTATTCTAAAAGGCAGGTGGAAATGCATCCCTGCTGTTCTCAGGAAGCCACATTTGGAAGGCTCTTGTCCAATTAAAGCATTACTGAGTCCAACTGCTCCTTAAGATTATTTCTGAAGAGGGAGGAGTTGGTTTTTGTCTCTTTAAGAATGGAGATGAAACAGAGCCACCAGCACCTGACAAAAACAAGAGGATTCCTGAGTGCTGATATAGCTAGCCTGAATTCTGTGTGTGTGAGTGTAAGTGTGTGTGAGTGTGTGTGTGTGTGTGTGTGTGTGTGTGTGTGTGTGTGTGTCTTCCCTCAGTGTCTGCCTTTGTTCTGGTCTCTCTCTCTCTCCCCCCCCCCCCAACACACCCCTTTCTCCTTCTCTTCCTCTCTCCCTCCCTCATCTCATAGGAGCTCTGAAGATTCAGACTACCTAGGTGTGAATCTTGTGTGTCCTTGAGCACGTGGGAACAATGGTAGGGTTATTGCAAGAGAAGATGCATGTAAAGCACTTAGCAGGGTGTCTGGCACATAGTAGATGCTCAATAAACTGTATGTGGTTTTCTACAATTTTCTTTCTTTGTGTGCATTTCTTTACATTGCGTCAGGAGTAGGGGCTACAATGGTTGCAGATAAGCTCTGCAGGATCAGGAATGTGTCTGTTAGGTTTATCACTGTTTCTCCAGCACCAAGGACAGCACCTGGCTCAGCGTGGGTGCTTAGTAAACAGCTGATGACTGAATAAATGAGAGATTCTGACTGGGGCTAGCTAAAGTAGACAAGGGAAATTAATGAGAACATAAGTGTCACTTGGAACTCAAGGGGAAGATGAGGAAGGCCCCAGGAAAGTCTGGAATGCCACAGGGACATATTTGTCTTCTCTTCCTTCACCTGTGTGCAGTCACATTTTTTTTTTTCCTATAGATCAGCTTCATTGGCTGCCTTGCTTTACTGAGTCTGTGGAAGAAGGGGCCAATCCACAGGAGGGATGAGAGTGATTTGGGGATTTGGGGGGCATCATCTTTATCTTTAGAACATGAGTGGAAGGAAATGTGTATGTAGAATTTATAGGACTAAGGAATTCCCTGGTCCTAAAGAATTCTAGGTGGCTTGTATGGAGTGGTATTTGGGGAGGATTTTAGATAAACTTTTCATGAAAGGCTTGAAACTTTCTGGGTACCAGCTATGTAACATTTTCCATCCTAATGGAAAAAAACGAGAGTTAATAGATGTGAGACTCTAGTTCTTGAGCAAGTTATGCCAAAGATGATTGCACTCTTTCCTGTGAGGTATCTGTAAGCTTACCCTGGGGGAGCATGGATTACATGTTGCAAAGCTATGACTTAGTTTGGAGTCCCTCTTGGCCTTTCCTTTTGGGCCGTGTTTTTCACTTATCCAGTGGCTTTTGGGGAATGATCTCCCAGCTCAGCGTTACTTGGGAACTTGTTAGATACGCAAAATAATGGCCCCTTCCCCAGACCAACAGGATCATTTCTCTAGGGGGTGGAGTCCAGAAAGCTATTTCAATAAGCTCCCCACCATAATGATGCTTCTGATGCATGGGAAAGTTGGGGAAAGCACTGTTTTCATCTGTTCAGGGCAAGGCTTTACCCCTGGTTCAAGGCTTTATAGGGTTCCTCTGTACAAAGGCTTTTCTGAGCAAGGTCTTTGAGAGTCAGCCCTGAGGGGGCTTTGAGCAGATCGTGCCATTAGCTCCAACCGTTGCTTTTCTCAGCCTTGTGAAAAGTTAAAATTCCTGAAGAGATTGTTGCCTGGAAACTGCTTATAGAGACTCAGCTGTAGACGGTGACACAACTCTCTGCCCTTCATCCCTCAGAAGAATAAGCGATGTCAGCTTGAGGTTCATGCTCAGACAATTGACACGTCCACCTTCAGGCAGAGGGTGGTGTGTAAAGCACTCTGAACTGAATCACAATGGACTAATGTCAAATTTCAGTCTTTATTTGTGAGCGGAATGGAAAGGAACGAGACCGAGTCAGTGTCTGCATGCTTTTATCTCACTTAATTCCTACAGTGATCCCTGAGGTAGACACTGTTATCCTTGAGGAAAAGCGAAATAGTTTGACCTCTCCTAGTAATGAGTAGAGGGGGGTTTCACACCCAGGCAATCACATGCCCATAACTTTAACTACAATGCTAAAATGTTTGCATATGGTGCATTAGCTTCTCTGTTTTTCCCCTTATATTTTTCCTTCTCCTCATCCCTGCATCATACCCTCCTCGGCTCTGCTCCCTGCTTTCCCAGGCTTTTTGTGTGTTCCTCCACTGACTTCAGGAGTGTTGGAAGCTGAGGGGTTTACAACTCCCTGCAGCCCCGTCCAGACTCGGCGCAGACCCCGTGTGTAGAGGGGAGCCCTGAGGCGGAGGTGATGAGCGCCATATTCTCTGTGGGGCTGTGGGGGAGATGTGCTGTGTCCTGGACCCTGGGCTCAGCACCAGGAAGGGAGTAGCAAAAGAACAAGGTGGTACGACTAGTCTTGGAGGGAGGCAAGAGTGGCCGTGCAGTGAGTTGTCCCCTCAGAAGTCAGGGAAAGCTGCCGTGTCTCACAGAGCCGAGTGTGAAGGCACAGGGGTATCGTACACCGGCCTGTGTGGACCTAAGTCCCCACTCCCAGCACACTGGCTCCCAGGGACATCCCCCTCCCCCCATGAACTTTGATGCAATCCTAGTGTTGCATGCTTGTGAATGCATGAATTGTGAATGGGGGTGGGAGTTGAGTTGGTGGGACTGTATTGACTGAAAATGTTTCTGCCATCTTGGCAGAATATGAGTTCAGAATAGAGGTTTAGCTAGGTTGTGAAAAAGTAAGAGACATTGTGTTTCTTGCACAGCGGGTGCGTGAACTGGGAATCGTAGCCTCTGCACGTACTCAGCGCATTCTGTCCTCACAGCAAACGTGAAGTAAGCGGGGATCCTGAGGACCGCTTTTCGTCACTAGTTGTTTTGCAGCATTTAGCTATGAAGTCCATCACATCCACTCTCCCCTTTTAAAACAACGTTATTTCCCTAACATTTTGGCATCTGAAATTAACCTGTATTTGCCACTAGGTGGGGTTACAAATTACAGGATGCTTGGGGTCTTGCTGGGACAGTTTAGATTGTAGGATAAACAGATGAAAATGACAAGAAGTGAAGGGTGACTAACTGCTACTTGTGCTCAGAAATAAGCACTCTCTTCTTCCCCTGTGAGAGCACCGAATGCTTCTTATTTTGCTAAACTGCGTTTTTTTTTTAATTATAAAATTAATCTGACTTTGCAAATAGTTCTGAAGTTTATCAATTTTCCATTCTATTCTTCTGAAAAATTTCCTGGTAAGAGTTTGGTCAGTACCCTTTCTGATTTTTTTCCTTTGGGTTTAAATAGTACAGACCTACATGTCCATATGTATGGGTATAGGTATAAACATATATTGTTTTCCAGTTTGCTTGTTCTCACTTAGCATATTTTATGAATGTTTTCCCAAGTCAGTACAGATCTATCTCTTCTTTATTGGTCTCATAATACTCTATGGTCTGCATGTCCTGTAATTTTTAAAACCATACTCCTCCCTCCCTCCCTCCCTTTCTTCCTCCCCGCCTTTCTCCTCTCCTCTCCTTTTTCTCTCTCTCTCCTTCCCCTTTTTGCTGTTACTCACAATGTCGAAATGAATATTTTCGTACCTGTAACTTTATGTCCTTGCTTTAGTATTCGATGTTTTGTTTAGTTTATTTTGATTTACATCTGTCGAGTCCTTAAGTGATGACTATTTAAAATTTTCAGAATTGCCAGAATTGCTCTTCATAAAGACTGAACTTTTCAACTCCCACCAACAGAGTTACTAAGAGCGATGTTTCTAAATTCTGCATTGTGTTTACTTGTTTAATAACCATATCATCCTTCAGACTGTAAGACACCTAAGGGCAGGAATCTGCCTGCCTGGCCCTCAGCTGAATCCTCAGCACTTCGCATAGCTCCTGGCTACTGTAGGTACTCAGTGAATATTTGTCGAGTAAAAGAAAAGGTGTGCAACGAATACCTGCTAAGGACTCATTCTTTAAAAAAATTTTTTTTGGTGGATATTGGTTTAATGAAATCCAATAAGTTTCAGCTGTACACTTTAACAGTAAGGCATATATATGTTTACACTGTTTGTTCACCTCCATAGATTTCTTTCTGTCACCACATATTTGACTCCCTTTACCCCATCTACCTCCCCCCTCCCCTCACCCCCTATCCTCTGGTAACCACTAGTCTATAGCCCATGTCCATGAGTCTCTGATTGTTCTGTTCGTTTGTTGCTTTTAGGTTTGTATCCCACATATAAGTGATATCATGTGATTTTCAACTTCGGGTTATTTTGCTTAGCATGATTATCTCGAGGTCCATCTATGTTGTTGCAAATGGCAGTATTTCATCTCTTCTTATGGCTGAGTAATATTCCATTGTATATATGAACCGCAGCTTCTTTATCCAGTCATCTATCATAGGACACTTCGGTTACTTCCATGCTGGCCACTGTGGATTATGCATCAGTGTGCAAATATCTTTATGGATATGAGTTTTCAAGTCTTTGAAATCCCAGTAAGGGATTGCTGGATCATATGGTAGATCAATTCTTAGTTTTTGAGGAACCTCCTTACTGTTTTCCATAGTGGCTGTACCAATTTGCAGTCCCACCAGCAGTGTATGAGGGTTCTGTTTTCTCCACATCCTCTCCAGCATTTGTTATTACTTGTCCTGTTGATTATAGCTATTCTAACAGGTGTGAGATGGTATCTCATTGTGGTTTTCATTTGCATTTCCCTAATAGCTAGCGATGTTGAGCATCTTTTCATATATTTGTTGGCCATTTGTGTGTCCTCTAGGGAGAAGTATCTGTTCAAGTCCTCTGCCCATTTTTGATTGGATCATTTGTTTTTTAAGTTGTTATTGAGTCGTAAAAGTTCTTTGTATGTTTTGGATATTAGGCCCTTATCAGAGGTGTTGCTTGCAAATATATTTTCTCATTCAGATGGTTCTCTCTTTACCTTGTTGATGATTTCTTTTGCTGAGCAGAATCTTTTTAGTTTGATGTGTAGTCTCATTTATTTATTTTAGCTTTTTCTTCCCCACCTTTGAGGTCAAATTCATAAAATCCTCTTTAATGTCCAAGGTCTTTGAGTTTTGTTCCTATGTTTTCTTCTATGCATTTTATTGTTTCAGGTAAGGACTCATTCTTAGAAGGATACCTGGGAAAACTTTAAAATGAGAACTTAAACTGACAAGAAAAATATTCAGGCTCGGAGGACCATAATTTCCTAAATTCACTGAGACAGTGAAGGTAAAAAAAAAAAAAATCTATGTTTTATTCTGAATTTTTAATCTGTTCCTTTGGCCTGATAGTAATACAGAGAGGAAAAAAAAAAAACCTTTGGCTTCTCTAGGTGTGCTCAAATTTAGTAATACACTTGTACTTAAGTATAGACACTGGCCTCCTCTGGGAGGCTGGCCATTCTCATTATGGGTTCCCAGGTAACCCCCCCCCCAACTCTATCACCTCGATCAATTGTCCTACTGAGTGTAAGACACACTACCAAAGTGTGGCCTGGTCCCTGTGGCTGAGAGGCAGTGAACGTGGCTAGTTTGTGGTACAGAAGACCCAGCTTATGACCTGCCTTTTTGCTTTGTGACCTTGGGCAAGTCTCTTTGCCTCTCTTGGCCTTCAGAGTAGAAAGGACCGTTTTTGCAGTGCCTGCCTCTCCCAGAAGCAGGTCATAAATTGTTGTGTGCTATGCCGATGTGAAGTGTTAGTTGCAGGGTAGCTTGCTGGCTTCTTGAGAAGACAAGACATAAATAGGTGAGCAGGTCAGTGGGGAAAGGCAAGAGATATCTTGTGCTAAAGGAGAGCAATGCTTGAGGGGCTACTAGGGAAAATACCTTCGGGGACAAGATGGAAAGCATGAGAGGGGTCCAGAGGGCAGGATGGGCACTGAAGACTGAAGCTGCTCCAAGGGAGAGAGGAGCACAGCCAGCCCTTCCAGGGATGCGAAGGACTTTGCTCCATTCCCCCACCATGGCAGGGATCTGCCTCGTGGGGCTGCTCCTGTTTGATTTGGTAGGCTGTGAACCTTTGCTCAGCCCCAGGCTATGTTTAACTTGGGGCCACAGGCAGGGGGAGAAGGTCAGAACAGATTTAGTGGGAGGCATTTTAAGTACCTAAAGCAATAAATCCTCATGTACCTCGAGCCTACCCAGGCTTCCCCATCCTGGGAATTCAATTTTGTGCAGCCCACAGTTTGCCAAGCACGCTCAGTCACCAGGAGAGCAGCTTGATGTATTGCCGTGGGGGAAAAATTGCCGTGTCCCTTTCTTCATTCAAATTAACACCTTTTCATACTGGCTGACAGGTGAGGTGACTGATCACCTGAGAATATATCCTGGCTTCAAGTGATTTGATATCTCTTCCTTCTCTGTTTCCCTGACTGTATTTTCGTGCCTTAAAAAGTCAAGAGAAAACAGTATGATTGCTATAGAATCAGTACCTAATTCATAAGCCCTAAGTTCCAGGGCCTGGCATATGGTAGGCATCAATAAAAGATGAATAAATAAATGACTAGATTTCCTTGATGTCTGTAGACTGCCCTTTTTCCTTTCCAGAGGGTCAGGATGCTTCTGCTTTGTCTCATTTTTGCTTTTTGTTTTTTGGCTTGGCGGAGGTTGTGTGCAGGCCTTGGTATGCACTCCTTAGGCACCCCTTTGGTGGAGGACTTGTCCTGGCTTCCGGGAGTGCTGGTGGCTCCTCGAGGGACTGCCTGAGTTGCAGAGGGTCTTATTACCCAAGGTCAGTCCTTCCCAGGTAGCCTGTATCCAGGGACTGATCCATGTGCAGTCATAAAGTCCCGCCTTCTCAGCCCTACTGGGTCATTTCTGAAGGGTCAATTTAGCTCTAGATCTCTCCCAATGGGATCAACTGCCATTAGGCTGAATCACGGCTCAACCTTTCCTTCCTTTCCCTGTTGACGTCAAGAGCACTCCTCAAAAAAACTCCTGCATACTCAGCTTCATCTCTGAGTCTGCTTTCTGGGGAGCCCAACTTGTGGCCTTTTGTTCTGTTTTAAATAGATTCCCCTCTGACTTCTTACTCATTGGCAATAATATCAGCTAACATTTATTGAGGCCTTACATGAGCTAGGCATTCTAACTGCTTTGTCTCATTCAGTCCTCACGACAACCCTATGAATTGGGCCCTGTCAGAACCTGTCCCTTATAGGCAGGGAAGCGAAGGCTGGATTCAGTGACTCATAGAAGGTCACAGCCAGTAAGTGCTGGAGCTGGAACTTGAACCCAGGTGGATTCTAGAGCCCAGGCTCTTAACTACTATGCTGCCCTTCTAGTGACCCTGCTGGTAACTTTAAATAAGTGTAAGGACAGGTGCTTGGTGAGCACAGGCAAACATTTCCCAAAAGGTTTTGTAAAACTCAGATGCTTCTTGTCAAAAGGGGTTCTGGAGTCAAACAGGTGAGAAGTATTTCATGTCAAGGGGCCTCTGTGCAGTTCACCTGGGGCATTAATTTTGTAAAAGCTCTGAGAGGTCCTGCTGATGTTTCCCAAACTTATTTGGCTGTAAAAACAAACAAAAAAACATGTAGCCCTACAAAAATCCTGATGTTCTGTAGGAAAATATCTATAGGAAACACTGGCCTAGACCTTAAGTTGTTTGTTTGATAAGTGTTTGTTTTGTTAACTCTCTGGTCCTGACTATGCTACTAAACAAGTTATTTCAAACCTGTAAAATAGGGATAACCTTTTACCTCATTAAAGTCGTATAGTAATCAGATGAGGTACTAGTTACAAAAACTTTGAAAATCATTAATAACTACACAGACACTAGGAGTTATTAAATATTAATATTTTCATATTTAGAAATGTTAGGGGGCTGATGTTTTAAAAGCCACCCCTCATATAAAATCTAGCTTTGGAAAAATTTCTGATAGGAGTCAGGTCTACACATACGTGCGTGAATTGCTGTTTGAAAGAATTATAATTAGAACACGTGATTAATGCATTAGAATTAGGTCACTGTTAAAATGGGAAATATTTAGTAGCAAATAATTTTTGAGCATGCATGCGTGCTTGTGCAAATGTTGCTGGGAATATAAGTAAGTGCACATTATGGACTTCTATCTTTAAAGAATTTACTGTATACAGCATAGAGGGCAGACATATGCCATGCATTTTCCTTTTTAACCTGGCATGCCATTGCAGACCTTGCTAATCAATCACTACCCTCTTAACCACTGAGCCCAGGCACAGCCTGAGTTCTCACTGTAGCACTCTAGGCAGCCACTACTAATTGATCAAAGTCGGCACATGAGAAGAAACCTATTTCTACATGAAACATGATTTACAGTGTCTAGATATGCAAACATAAAGACCAAGAAAAGACTGTGACAGGTGCTGAAAGAATTGTGAAGTCAGATATACAATGCATATCGTGGGTTAGAGAAGTCAAGGAGGGCTTCCTAGGAGAGGCAGGAATTAAACTGGGCCTTGAAGGATGGGAGGGACTTGGATGGAGGTCAGGATGGGGGGAGGATACCCTCCTAGGACACCCAAAAGATGATGTGAATCCCAAATAACCAAGAGACGGCCTGAATCTAAAACCTTTGCTGATGGTCTCATTGCTGGGTGTAGGTACTGGTGTTTCCTTACCCTAGATTCTAGAAGACCTAATATCTTTCAGAGTCTCTTTGACCTTCCGATTGGCTGCCAACATTCAGGCTATGATTTCAGTCTATTGCCGAGTCGGAGACAGAGGACCCAAATTCCAGGTGCCCATAAATTGCTTCTAGTTATTGCAATGACAAAAGCCTCTTCGAAGGTGACTTGCTCACTCCCTGTTTTATAGCCTCATACATCAAAGAGGAAGATGGAGCAGAGTCACTTACTACGAGGAGGCCCAGACTGCAGCAGGAACGGGTGGCAACTGTCTGCGAAATTGAGCACTTTCTGTCAAAACTTAATTAGATTAGCCCCGATTCTATAAATAATAGAGCCCGGTTACCCTCCCCGCTCCTCCGGAACCCCCTATGCCTTCTCCCTCTACCTCTGAGAAAACTTGAGTTCTGAGGGTGTCACCCTAGGAATCAGTGTGTAAAAACTCGGGCAATGATTAGTTTAACTCAGCCTTTGTGTTAATTTTCAGAAGTAGAATGTGCTTCAGGTTAGAAGGGGCAGTGACTTGCAAGCTGTGCGAAACGCCCCATGAGGATAGAGGGGAGTACCGGCAGGGATGCCAGAGACTTGGGTTCTTGCCCCCCGATGTCTCCAGGTAGCCAGCTCCGTGGCGGTGGGCAGACCGCTTTCCTTTAGAATCCCCTGTTTCCCCATCCAAGTCACATCGAAGGCTTTGTATCATCTAGGTTTATTTCTCATTCATGCCACATGTCCGCTGTGGGTCAGCTGGGGGTTTGTTCCCATGTCTCCTCGTGCCAGGTCTCAGGTCGATGGAGCAGCCACCGTCTCCACCGCTGCGGATCGCTATGGCAGAAGGAAAAAGTGCTCTGAGGGTCCCTTACTGGCGATCAGTTGGCCTAGAAGTGACATAGGTCATGTCCTCTCGCAATTCATTGGATGGTCCTATGGCCCCACTCAAACACAGAGGGCCAGAAAGTACAGCCTTCCCATGTGCCTGGCATTTGGCGAACAGCATTAATGAATGTCTCTGGTCTCTTCCAACACCAAAGTTGTATCATTCTTTAGTTCTCATCGAACTCTGGGTCTTCATTTCTACATTTCACTCTGCTTAGGGTTCCTGTCCACGTCCCTCCATCCGCCAGCTGCTTCTTGATCGTTCTTTACTTCCTCCTGAGCAAGTCCACTATACCTTGATGGTTCTACCAGCTGCGTGGTCTTGTGCAACTGCTCTGTGATTCCATTTTCCCATTTATATAGAACCTACCTCATAAGGGTTTTGTGAGGATTAAATGAGGTGGCATATAGAACAGTGCCTGGCATATATTGAGTGTTCAGAAAACATTAGTCATTACTGAGGACGACACTACGGTCTAGAGGCTGTGAGTGCCGGCTCCAGAGTGAGACTGCCTGCCTTTGAATCCCTGCCCTGCCACTTATAAGCCCTGGGACCAGGGCAGGTAGTTTTACTTGTTCAGTGGAGACAGTGTCTACCTCATGGGATTGTTAGGAGAGTTAAACGACCTTATGTACACAGAGCACTTAGAACAGTACCTGGCATTTAAGAAGTGCTCAGAAGTATTAGCCCCTATGGATATGTAGCATTTGACACCACTAAGTTTATCCTATGCTTTTTGGAACCATTTTCACTCATCCTTTTCTTGGCCCTTTTCTTTCCCAATTTTCTTTCTGCCTTGATTGTGTTTTGCTTTTTAAAAGAAGCTTCCCTAGCCTTTAAAGGTTATGGTTCCCAGGTTTCCATTCAAGCCGTCTGCCCCATGCATTCTCTTCATGAGCTTGTTCGTTCTCATGACTCAGCTCTCACCTACTCACCAATGGCTCCCAAAGCTTCATCTTTAGCCCCAGCCTTTCTCCATGTCTCCTGGATTTGTCCATCTGGATATTCCATGGCATTCCACATTTCTGGAAGTGAACTTGTTATCTCCTGCTGTCATCATTGCCATTCATTTAGCCATTCATCTTTTTGTTTGTTTGTTTTTTACTAGTTATTAGTGTAGTGGCTCAGAGGACAAGCTTTGAAGTTATGTGGGCCTACGTTGGAATCATTACCTTATCCTAGCGTGTGACCTCAGGCAGGTGACCCAACTCTTCTGAACCCTAACCTTAGAATGGGGATAATAAGAGTACCTACCTAACAGGGTTAATTTGAAGATTGAATGGGGTCATCATGTAAACCACTTGCATAGCATATGGCACATAATAAGTGCTCCATAAATGGTAGCTACAACTAATATCGTCAAAATGACCTTGATGATAGTCCTATCACTCAGTTTAGGCATTTATTTTCTCCTGTCCAGGCAACTGCAACAGCCTTCTAACTCACTGGTCTCCCCACCTCCTCTGGTCTTGCTCCCCTCCACTGACTCTTATTTTTGCCAGAACTTTCTTTCTAAGACACAGCTCTGATCACATCATTCTACCACATGAGATTCTCAAATTTCTCCTTGTTGCCTACAGCATAAAGGCCATACTCACTAGTTTCAGGTACCCCAACAGTGCTAACTTATAGGAGTGCTCAATAAATATGTGTTGAATATAATTTGCTTACCTACCTGTAATCCACTATTAACACAGGCCAGCTAATCAGTGTAGGAGGATTTGTGGCTATCCAGTAAGGATTTGAGCAGGACTGGACACCTCACAACTCCAGGGGCACTTTTCACATGAATGCTATGTGAATGGCACTCCCAGAACACAGTGATGTTGCCTGGAGTTGGACAGTAGGGTGGCCTGGAAAAGTCCTGGATTCTTATATAGTCTCCACCCTTGGGCAAGTCACATAGAGCCTTCGTTGTAAAGTGGAACTAGTAAGACCTGTACTACCTTCCCTTACAGTGCTTGGGAGGCTTGTGAATGTGACAGGGCTTGTGAACTGAAAGTGCTGTCTGCTGCTATTATTGTCATCAGTAATAACTATGAGCAGTGTAGACTAAAAGGAACCTAATCACCCAGTCAATTTCTAAGATAAAAACTCCATTATGAGCAGTGGGTGTGTGATAGGTCTAAGGGTATTATTTATTAATAATTTAAACTACCATGTTTTTCTTATTTCTTTGGCAATACGCATAATAGCAGAAAATAATAGTCTAGCAAAAAAAGAAAATAAAAACACCCATAATCCCACCCACACAGTAGCAAATGTTATTAATTCCTTGATATACTTTCTTCCAGAATCTTTCCCAGGCATACGTGGTGTATGCACCATTTGACAGCCGGTTTTCCCCCCACTTAAAGTACCACAAACTTTTTTCACACTGATAAATACCCTTCACAGTGTGATCATCGATGGATACATATTTCTGGTGTGAGGACACACTTTAATTTATTTAACAGGCACACTTTTGCTGGCATGGAGGTGAATTCTGACTGTTCCCTGTTACAGATGGGCTTCAGGGAACATTCTCACAGCTAACTCTGTGTATGTATCTATGCTCCTTCCTCAAGTTAAATCATAGAAGTGGAATTATGGGGTCAAAGAGCAGGCATGTTTTTTTTAAAAGGCTTTTTTGCAAAGAACTATCAATTGCCTCTAGTAAGATTGTGTGCTCAATTGGATTTTGAAGGTCATTTCTGTCTAAGAGTGGAGCGAGCAAAATAAAAAAAAAACTTAGAAATTCCAAATGGAATTAGCCTCTGCAGAGCTATAATATGGGTTTAGTCAGAAATGTGGGGAATGGTGCTCAGTGAGGGCGTAGTTAATAGGTTTTAAGCTATTTTCTTTTCTTCAGACCTTCTTAATATTTAAGAATTGGAGTATAATTTTTATAGAATATAATTTTATTTTAATTGATTTTTATAGAGATAGAGCACATACATATCTGATTCTCCTCTCCTTCCAGTCATATGGAAGATGACATTCCCTAGTTCTTTGTAGTAGGTGGGGCTAGTGATTTTGTCTAGCCAATGGCTGTGAGCAGAATGACACAGGCCACTTGCGGAGTGAAAGACTTATTCACAGTATGGACCCCCGCCCCGAGCTCTCTTCTGCATGTGGATTGAGGAGGTCATGTGTTACAGATGGTGCACTGTAGGGTGGGGAATCTCCATCAACCCGGGTCTCTGAACTTTTCCTGAGGACAGTTGTCCTGGATCATCACCTGTAATTGCGGTAGACTTTGTGTGAGTGAGTAATACATTTTTGCTAAGTCACTGAGGTTTGGGGGTTATTTTTTTAAATGAAGCATAATTTAATTAATCCCAACTAAGAATACAGTGACGTAATTCACTTCCAGAGCTAAGTTATTATTAGTCATTTCACAAATACTTCTTAGAGTGCCTTTCTGTACTAGGCACTGTGGAGAGGAGAAGAAAGTATAAACTTAATCTCTGTACGGCTTATGATTCATCTCTATTGCTGATTGAATAACATGCATACATATTGAATATTATAGATCCGCATAGGGAGTATATGCTCTTTAAAGGGACTTTGTCATGATACACTGGTCCACATATTACTGACAGGTATACCGAACATCTGTTGTTCCAGTTTGCCCAGCACAACGCACCCTTCGTCCTTTGGAAAACTTCTCTCCTGCCCCTGTGGTTCCGATGGAGGAGCCGATTATAGCTCCCACCTCCCTGGCCACTGGAAAAGGCATATAACTTCCCCGGAATTTTTTGAATTGAAGGTGGAGGTGATAGCTCTGCCTTGTCCCTGTGTCATAAGCTGTAGGAATTGACCTCAGAAACAATGTCCCCAAGGAGCCTGAGACAGTGAGACATTGAATGGCACAGAGACCGATTCTAACGCTGTTTGAGTTCCTGGATCCTGACCAGCCTGGGGCCGGTGCCACCTGTGTGCCTCCACAGGCGTCAGCCAGGACATTCTCCTTCTTTTTCATTTACACTAATTTCAGCTGGTTTCTTTCTCTTCCAATAGGAAAGAATTGCCATTAATATAGCAGACATTTGTCGACAAAAACAAGTAAGCACCAACATTTATCGAAAGCTTTACATATATAATCTCATGTAATCCTTATAACAATCCCATCACATTGGTGTACTCATCAGTATCATCCCCACTTTACAGAGGAAGTATGAGGCTGGGCCAAGGCAGGTTACTTGCCCAGGTCTTGCAGTTGGTATGCGGTAGGAGGGAAGAAGACCCAAGCAGCCCAACTCCCAAGCTCACAATCCCAGCACTGCTTCACATGAACATGAATCTTAATATCAGTTTGTAAGAAGTGTTTACTATTTTTCGTTTCTCTACCTGAAATTATCTTCAAAGGATGACAAATAATTTGTGGCTGTTTTGCAGAGGTATGTACAATTCCTTCTGTTTTGCAGAAGTGAAATACAAATCCTTGTAATTTTTTTTTTTTATCATTTTAAGAGTCTAGAAGAAACATTTATTTGGTGTAATTCTAGAATATTTGCTGAGAGAAGTACTTTAGGAAGGTGAGAAGTTGTGATAATAAGAATGGTAAATTCATAAATGAATGAATTAATGTTTTCACCTGGATAAACCCCATTTTTTCTGTTATCTTACTCCATATTGCCCATTATTTTCATTTTATTGCTTCCCCCCTGCTTTGACTGTCAGGCCAGCTTAGAGAAACCCAGGGGTCTTTCTGGTGAACTGGCCACAAGGGTAAGGCCATGCACTTGCCAAGCGGGTTTTACCACTTCCCCAGGAGATGAACTTGGCTGTCTGCACTCTCCAGTGGAGCATGAAGCAAAGGGGAGCCATGGGAGGCAGCCACTCACTCGGGCACAGGCACAGGTAGCGGGGGGCCTGAGGCTGAGAACAGGGTTGTCGTGATGCTAATGGCATCCGTGGAGCCATAGCTGTGACCTCTTGGGAGAAGCAAGAACTCTTGAAGGTCCATTTGACGTCTTCACGCTAATAGTTTGAAAGCTTGTGACATCTGTGCTTGGCACCTCCTACTTGAGTTTACTTTATGCTCTCATAGAGAACATTGCTCAGTTAAGGTCCGAAGACCTTGCAGATCAAACAGAAGTTTAAGGAGAGAGGCAGCACATTGGAGGTGACATTGAGGAAACACAGAGGTTTGGGTTGTGGACTCTGGGGACACAGGGTCTGGATTTGAATCTCAGCCTTTTGCATCACTGGTCATGTGAGTGCAAGCAGGTGACTTCACTGCTCTGCTTCCTTTTCCTCATCTCTCAAGTGGAGGTGAGAGTCGTATCCCTTCAGAGGGTTGCTTGAAGTGTAAACTGAATTAGTGCATGTAAAGCACTTGATTTACACTCAATACTTAGGCTCCGAAAATGGTCCAGAGGAAACTGTGGGAGGGAGGCTGACATTTGCTTTTACAACAGAACAGTCCTGATTGAGTCTAGATTAGGCCCTTAGCAGCCAAATGACCTTGGACAAGTCATATGTTCTTTTTGCCCTTGAATGTGATCACCTGAGATCAGCACCCTAAGTGATGTCTGGCACATCAGAGGTGTTTAGTAAACAGTACTTTCTTTCCCTCTGGGCCTCGGTTTTCCCATCTGTATAAGGAAGGTGGTCGAAGTCTTTTTGTCTTTAAACGCTTAAGAATTTAAGTCTGATAGCAGACGTACTTCTAAAAAAGAGTCTCCTTTTTTTGAGCCTGGCTAGGTGGACCAATGTCTCAGGGTGAGACATTCCTCAGTGTTAAAGATCATCACCTGAGAGAATTGCCATCTGGTGTCACCCAAGGTAGAGGGCAGTGCTCTGAGGGAGGGGGTGCAGGATGGAGGGAGCATAGAGAAGTAGCAATGACTGTGGGCTTCAAACCAACTTTGCCTTTAATGAGCTGTGGGGCCTTGCTATCTCCTAGCCTTTCAGCGTCTCCATCTGGGAAAAACAGAGGCCCCTTCTGAGGATTCTAAGGAATGTGGATGTAAGGCACTGAGGCAGAAGGGTCTGGGAAATTTAGGAGAAAATGAGGTTGGGTGGAAGAGTGCCTCAAGCAAACTTCATCTATCTCATAGCTCTCTTATTCTGGAAGACTGACAGTGTGAGCGGTCTCTTCCCAAGTCTTGCAGAGGAGGAAAGTAAGAGAGAGGGAGGGAGAGGCAGGAAGGAGTGGGAAGGGGGGGCGGAGAGGGAAAGAGAGGGAGATTCAGTGCTTGTAAGTTCCTACAGTGAGTCAGGTTTAATGACTCCCAGTCCAGTGCTCTTTCTCTAGAAGACTGGGTTAAGTATCAGGGTAGCTGGATACCGATATCAGTTCTGCCAAAAATGGGGCTCTGTAAGTTGGGAGCAACTTGCTGGCCTCACCAAGCCTCAATTCTCTCATTTGTGAAATGGGAGTTTTTTGTTTTTTTTTAATACGAGATTGCCTCTAAAGTCCATCTCAACTCTGAAGTCCTGGAAACCTTTGTCTGCCATCAGACTCACCTCTGTTGCCTTCCAAACAGCAAAGTTGAATTTGACAAAGTCTCCCATCAGGGCCCCATGTGCTTACCACTTTCTTGAAGACAAAGTGAACTTAGCTTTTATTGCTGGACTGGGAAGTGGGTAATAAAAGCCAACTCCTTGGGTGCCCTATTCCCCTTTAGGAAGAATGAACATATTGTTTTAATTAATCATATGAAAGCAAAATTAGCACGATCATGTGAAAGGTGTTGTAAATCATCCCGATCCACATCATTGAGCAAAGAGCATTTAGTTACTCCGGAGTTGTTAAAGATTTTATCTACCCAAGTGAAAATTCAATTAGTACTAGCTTCAGCTTATATAAAACTAAGGATTTTCGACTGTGGGAAAATACTCTTTGTGTGTGTGAATACCACCTTATGCCACTTTGATGAATTACTGTAATTAACAGGATCCTACATAAGCTAAACAGAATTTACTGAACTGTTGTTGTATAAAAGGGATATCTTCTCTTCTCTTGTTTGGGAGATTGCTCTAATCTGGACATGATATTGCCTCAAATAGCATGCTCTTTATGCTGAGGTTTGAAACTATCTGCAGAGTTCTAGCTGGCGCCAGTAAGGTCCAGCCAATTCCGTCATACCCCACCTTTTCCTCTCTGGGTGTGGAGACATCAGCTACAGGCTTCACTAGGATTCAATTAAATGCGCTGTGTTTAATTAGCGAGCTGGGGAAACACTGCGAGCAGAGCAGAACCAACTTGGAGCATCCTGATAGCTTAGCCAAAGGGCTGAGTTATTTTGGGAAGGAGAGAGATGGATGAGAGGGGCGAGGGGACGTTGGCTCACAGCTCTCTGGCACAAACTTCCTTCTTCGGTGACACATCCTTTCCCCCCTTGTATATGGGAAAATCTTCGCTGTACTTCAAAGCCAACCCCTTCCTCCTTTCAGAAGTCTTCCAAAGAGTTGTGTGTCGGTGTTTTGCTTGCCGATGTTTTCTGAATGTGCCCAGTTGTCTCCCCTGGTCTATCAGCATACCTTTTCATGGGTTCTCTGAACTCTCTCCTTCCATGCCCGCCAAGGCATCTTGTTCTGCAGGAAGGACCTCCACGAAATTGGCAGGATTTCCACTGGAACGGTCCAGCTTTGTCCTCGACTGTGTCATACCAGCTGCCCAACTCTCACTTTTTTTGTGGGCAAAACTCCGGGAACAAGGTCACTCAGAGCCAGAGCTTGTCTAGTGTGGCGTGGTCATTTTCGAAGGGACTTTTCAAGTAAATTTTAGCAGCACCGCTGATGCTATAATTAGCTAGCACTTACTGAACTCATGCTGTTGTACCAAGCCTGTTGCAAAGACCTGTGTGTGTATTATCTTGTTATCCTTACTGGAATTCTATGAGTGGGCATTATCCTCCGTTCATGAAAAGCTGAGGTTCAGAGAGGTAAATAAACTTGCTCAGGGTCACATAGCTAGAAAGAATTAGAACTAATATTTGAAGCCATGTTCTGTCTGTCACTAAAGGTCCTGCTCTCAGCCACTGTGCAAAACTTCCGCATTAGGAATTGTAAAAATGCGGATGCCTTCCGATGATTTATTTGCACCTTCTGGCTTATTTGTGTCATTGGGTGCTTTCCTGGCCAGGTGAGAAAGTTATGTCAGCAAGTGAATGGGAATTGTGTGTGACCTTGTGTCTTTCCACGGATGTGTATCACGCATGTGAGTGTCATCCATCATGCGGTTCAGTGGGGAGAGTCTCGTGAACTCTAGAAGCAGCCTGCCGGGATTCACGAGCGGGCAGTCTGCGTACCCTGGTACTTTAGCCTTCACACCGCTGCATGGTTCCAGGCGTTGGTCTCTATCGACTTAGCTAAGTGCATTGTGGTGCAGTTTTCTTCCCAGGAACATAATTCTGTGCCACAGAGATCACCACCTTTGCTGATGCATCACTGATGCATCACGAGCATGCAGGATAAGAATGGAGACAGTAATCTCTCCCAGTGTCAGTTTACATTCTGTAATACGCATGTGATAATTAGTGGGCTCGCAAGAGGAATTTTGAGGGTCAGTTGAGATTCTGCATGTGACATGGCTTCAAAAAACAACACTGTGTGCATGTCAGTTGTTGCTATGAGAAATCTTGCCTGATGCAGTGGCTATTTGTGTCACTTCTGGCCAGGTGGTAGGCATTCCCTTTGTTAATTGATAGCGCCCCCTCACTTCCTTTCTGGGGAGCCACCTCATTCCAGGTAGTTTGGGTGCTGCCCCACTCCTGTTGCATAACTTCAAGGACGAGTTTATAGAAACACAAAAGGCCATGCTGTATCCTGCTCCCCACTTCACCGTTTCTAAGCTGGCTCTAGAAATGTATGAAAAAGAAGTTCTTTCCACATAGACCTGTGGCTGTGCAAATGTTTGACTCAGGCAGTTTACACGGTGTGCCTAGTTTAGTGATGAAAAGCAAACTGTAATTTTTGAGCAAACAGCACTATGGCAATAGAACCCGAAATAAAAGAGAAAAACCCCGCACACCCACAGGACCACCACAGTAGCAGGTCATTCAACTGTTTCACATTTCTTTGTTTGACGTCTCGTTTCTGGCCATATGGCGCCATATTTTAACATAGTTGCAATGCAAGTCTAAGTAGCATTTTCTAACCTGTAATACATCCCAAATATTTCCCTGCACCGCCTGTAGTCTTCTCGGTGATGATTCCGAATGGCTCTAATGCATTTTAGTAAGTGCCCTGTGAGATAATACAAAAAATATATTTTGGTCTCGGCCCTCAGTTCGTGATGCAAATCTCCTGAAATCCTTGTAATTTCCTAAGTGGTAAGAGCACTGGGAGCATCTTTTGTTCTAAAATTTGGTCTCTCGCCCTGGTTTCTGACACAGGGTTCCTAAACCCTTGGAATTTCCTGGCTGTTAGGAAAGTCTTCTGTTCTAATGAGGCGACTCTGTCTGGGCTCCTGGGTAGCTCTGGAGGGGCCTGGTCGCCAGAGAGACCACGCCATGATTAGAAACTTGGAATTTTCTATCCCATTGTTTATTCTCTAGAGAGGAGAAGAGATGGAAATGGAGTTAATATTTGATCATGCCTATGTGAAGAAGCCTCCGTAAAATGCCAATGGTATGGGTTTCCGAGAGCTTCTGGATTAGTGAACCCATTCCCATCCCAGAAGGGTCATGTCCTCCAACTCCACGGGGGCAGAAGCTCCCTCCCAGGCCTTGTCCTGTGTATTTCTTCACCTGGCTGTTTATCTGTATAAAGATCACATTCTTTAGTAAACATAAATAAGTGTTACCCTGAGTTCTGTGAGCCACTCTAGCAAAGAATCAAATCCAAGTGGGAGTCATGGGAACCTCTGATTCGTATCCACGTCAGACAGAAGTTGTGGGTAACCTGGGGACCTATTATTACTTGTGATTGACGTCTGAGGTGGGGTGGGGGGAAGTCCTGTGGGACTGAGCTTTTAACCCGTGGGATCTGATGCCGACTCCGGGGAGACAGCGACAGGATGGAGTTACATTGCACTAGGACACCCAGCTGGTGTCGCAGGTTATTGCTTGGTGGGGAAAATCCCTCCTCCTCTCGCGTCAGAAGTGTCGTGAGGGTAGTAGTGATGTGAGAGTGAAGGAGAGACTCAGGAGGGAAGACCGGTTTTTTTTCCTAACCTATGCAAGTACCAAAGTTCCTTAGCCCTCCCTGTTTTTTTGGGTCTTCAATTGTTTTCAGTTGTCTGCTGTCAGAAGTGAATCTCTACCTGTACACACAAATATTTGTTGACCCACTGTTGGGGTCACGTGCACTGCGCTGGGCAGTTGGATTGGGAGGGAGATGTGGCCTTTTGAACTGGTGAGGCAGACAGGCAGGTGACTAGAATGAATGGAACGACCTAGTAGGTCCTATGAGGTCAGATAAGGCTGGGAGTGAGCACATTGGGGCGGGGGACATTCATTTTAGGCAGGGTGGACAAGAAAAGGAAAGCATCTCTTAGATAGCAATGTTTCAGCTGAGAACCGAAGGGGAAGGAGCATCTAAACATGGTCAGTGTTGGGAGGAAAAACTACTGAGGAGAAGGAGTCCTGGGGCAGGAAAAACTTGTGTGTTTAAGGAACTAATTACACCTACAATTAATCTCTAGCTGGAGAGGGGTTCCAGGTCATTTTGGGGAGCCAGGTGCCAGGTTTTGCAGGGCTTTTGGGATGATGACAGAAATCTGTATTATTAGATTAAATTAAAAAATTCCCATTCGAATAATGCTTGAAAGCTTTCACTGTGTGTTGACATCCCTGTGTCATTAGGATGTGAACCCCATTAGTATTAGCTCCAATTTATAGTAAGGAAACTGAGGCCCAGAGAGCTTAATGATGACATCTTTGAAGTTCCACCACAAATCAGCATCTAGACAAGGAAAGGAGACCAAAGTCCACACTACACCTTTGCCCTGTTTGCCATTTTGCTGCATGGGTTCTCCAAAGGAGACTTCGGATGCTTTGCCAGCCTCTGTCCAGAAGTTTGTGCTTACACTCTGCGCAGTGTCCTTCCGTAGCCAGCCGTCTGTGTTAAGTGATTGCAAGGAGGGGTGGAGGAGAGAAGAGAGTTGAGTAAACTGGCTTCATCAAAACTACAGGAATTATTATCTGGTTGTTTCTTTCAAAAGGCCAACGGGCCATCTCAAGCTGGAAACCACGGGATTCTAATTTGTCAACAGACACAGCACAGCCCTGAGGGGCAGCCCTGAGGGAAGAGGATTTTAAATGGGAAAGAAAGCACACAGCAGAACTGAAGGACAAGAGAGGTTGCTCTGTTTGCAGCAGAACAGAATGAACTCCAGGCTTTATTTCAGGGATGCCAGGGGATGACGAACTCTCAGGGGGGAAGGGGTTTTAGACTTTGCTGTCCGCCCCGTGTCCCGGGATGGCTGATCGCCAGCAAATGACGACTAAACCTCCATCCCACGGGCTCCAGGGTCGGCAGCCTCTGCTGCTTGAGGCAGCGGATTCCAGCAGCCGTTCAGTTAGTCAACGAATATGAACGAGGCACCAAATAGCAAAGAGGGTACCTGCCCGGCACTGCACTAGGTGCTGGGTACAGTGAGATGGCTGGATCAACTTGGTCCCTGCCTTGGTGGCACCTACAGCCTGGTAGAGGTTATAGGCACTAAACAGCTCAAGGCATGGAGACAATCATTACAACTTACAATGTCTGTCATGGGTTACATCGTTTTCCCCCAATTTCAGATGTTGAAGCCATGACCCCCAGGGCCCCAGAATGTGACCTTATTTGGAGGCTGCGTCTTTACAGAGGTGATCAAGTTAAAGCGAGGTCACTAGGGCGGGCCCTGATCCAGTATGAGGGGTGTCCTTATGCAAAGGGGATATTTGGGGACAGAGACCGCCAAAGAAGGAAGACGATGTGAAGGGACGCAGGGAGAAGAGGGCTTCTGCCGGCCGAGGAGCGCGGCCTGGCGTAGATGCTTTCCTCACCGGTCTCAGCAGGCCCTGGCCCTGCTGACGCCCCGATCTCAGACTTCTGGCCGCGAGAGCTATTGAAGCATTTCACACATTTCGGTTCTTGGAGCCACGGGTGTGCTGCGGCAGCTCCAGCAAACGAATATGCAACACCATGAGAGATCATTGTGCTACGAGAAAAAAATGGGATCGAGGGAGGGAAACGTGGTTCAGACTTGGGGGTTCACAAGGGCCTCCCTGAGGAGGTGACATTGAATCTGAAGCCTAAGGTGCCCCCGTTGCCTGTCTCGTCCCTTTCTTCTACACCCCTCTCGCTCACTGCACTCTAGTACGCTGGCCTCCGTGATGTTCTTTGAACGTATCAGAGATGCTCCCACTTCCGGGCCTTCACTTTTGCTGTTCCCTCTGCCTGGAATGGTCTTCCCAGATATTCAGATAGCAACGTATCAAGGGGGCCTACCATCACCACACCCACTCTGCTTTACAATGGCCACATATCTCTTGCCACTCCTACCTCTTGCCCTGGAACTCCCAATCCTCCTTTCTTTGCTATTCCTTTTTGTTTTGTTTTTAATTCCATAGCACTTATTATTTAACATGCTGTATCACTTACTGTCTATTATGTTCACTGTTTACAGTGTTTGGCTAGAATTTAAGTTCCACGAGGGCAGTGATTCTTGTCTGTTTTGTTTATTGCTGTATCCCCAAGAACCCAGAATACTGCCTGGCGTGGAGTGGCATGTAACAACACACAGCTGTTGAATGAGTCTATGAAGTGTTAGGAAGAGTGCTTGAGGCAGAAGGGTCTGCATGCATACTGGCCCAGAGGGAAGAAAGAGCTTATGATGCTGATGGAACAGAAGGAAAGGTGGGCAGTGGGGGCCCAGGGGAGAGTGATGGGAGATTGAGATCGGAGCGTGGGCAGAGCCAGACCTCTGGACATCTCTGATTCTTAGGATTCCTTTTCCTAAAACTGGGTCGTGGTCAGCCCCTTATAGTCACTGCCCCTGTCTCAGTTCTCTACCTTGGAGTAATATCAAGAAATCTTTTAGCTGGCCCATCAGATACTTGAATTGAATGTCATGATCAGTCTCCACCTCTGAGTGTCCATGAGGCTGATTGTTCCCGTTGCTTTGGCAAGGGTATCTTTTGAAAAAAAGAACCTTAATAAATATAAGTTTGTTTCCTTCTCGCACAAAGTTTAATTCCGTGTTTTTGACTGGTGGGAGGCTTGTCTCCAAGCAGTAATCCGGACACCTGGCTCCTTTCATCTTGTGGCTCTGCCTTCAACGAATGGCTTCCAGGGGCACCATGGAAGGGGAAGGGCACAAAGATTGCACGTGGGAGGTTTTGAGGGGCCAGCCTGGAGATGCACTACATCACTTCCATCCTTATTCCATCGGCTTGAGCCCAGTGCGTGGCCACACTGAACTGCAAGGCCAGCTGGAAAAGGTGGCCTCGCTGTGTCCTGGAACGAGGGGAGCCGGGTTTGTTCCAGCCAGCAATCCCTGACAGGGTGTTTGTTGGTTCCACCTCATCCTTCCGGGCCAGATTCCTTTCCAGCAAGGGCAGCTTCGGATCCTCCCGCCATCTCGTCATTCCCCTCTGATTATGTTATGCGTCGATGTGTCAGTGTTCATCTGCAAATGTGATTCCAGAACCGAGCGTGGCACCCAGGAGTGGTGGGAGAGGGTGAAACCAGTCGGCGAAGCAGTTGGAACCTAGCTCTCTGCTTCAGCACTCAGGGCCCAGGGGGCGAGGCAGTGGTCCCTCTCCTCGCCGTTCCTTCTGCCTCTCTGCCTGCTCAGAGGAACCTGTCTCAGGGAGGGACATCTCCCTTCCCAGCCTCGCCTCGGATCACTCGCATACATTTAGAGGTGATGGAGTGCAGTGCTTACAGCGCGGGCTTTCACGTCTGACAGACCTGGGTTGGGGTTCTGCCCCCGTGTCTTACTACCTGTTTAACCCTGAGCAAATACCTTAAAATTTTAAACCACAGTTTTCTCTCCTGTAAAATGGAGATGGTGGTGATGATGATGATGATGATGATGATGATATAGGATTTCTGTGAAGAGTTATTGAAATAATTGACCTTGAAGTGCTTGGCAGAGTGCCTGGACTATGGTAAATGCTCTGTAAGTGGTGGCTAATAATGGTGACAATAATGAACAACTTTCCCCTCCAGCCAAACAGACCTACTCAGTGTTTTTCAAATAGGTCTCATTTCTTTCCTCTATACATCCGTTTCCAGTTTTCCATTACCCAATTGATTTTCCCTCTTCTCTTTGTTAATCCAACTCCTCCTCAGATTCTGTCTTCCTTACTCAAAACTGCACCGCTGCCATACCTTGTCCCTGTTGAGAAATGAATGACAAGAGGAGACACTGAAGAGTTAGGGGCAAATACGTGGCATAGGCTTTGCCTGCTCCTCCCACCTAGAAACTGCTGGAAAAGTTTTCTTCATGAGGCTGAGCGCAGGCTTCCCAACCCCTCTCCACCATAAACCCAAGACTCCCCCTGTTTTCCAAGAGAACAGCCAGCACAAACAATTTTACGGTCTGACAGGCTGTTGCAGAGTATATTTGGCGAGTCATTTTCTGTTTTCCAAAACTAATTAGAGATGGATAAATTTAAATGGTTGTGGAAGCCAACAATAAAACATTATGTCCTCATTAGCTGAAATAATGCTGTGGCTTCCGCTCTCACATGAAGGATCTTGACTCAGAAAAATGAGGCTCTGGCTGAGTGGTGTGCTGGAGCTGGTACCTGCTCGTACCTGCTTCTCTGAGCCAATTGTGTGCATCCCTTCCCAGCTCATCAGTGACAGCATCTTGGTGGCTTGGAATTGGTCCTGGTGGGAGTATTTACTCCATGGAAATTGGCAAGTGCTACAAATCAGGACTCCACCCCAAGCTGGTTGTTAAACATTTACCAACCTGCAACTGCTCCAGCTGCTGCAGAGGGACCAGGTCCAGGGAGCCTTGAGGCTTACACGTACGAACCATGAAGCGCCAGGCGCTAGCTTGATTGATAAAGTGTCTTGGAGGTAGCGTTTTTCCTCTTGGACCCCAAGGCTCCTGTGAGTGGTTGACAAAGTACTTCGTTTGGAGGGAAGAGACCGGACATCAGGAGCAGAGGCCAGGATGGCAGTTTCCATAGCAACCTGGGTAGGGCGTGGGATTGGGGAGGCATTTATTTGTAAAGCGGCACTTCTCAAATTATGAGGTGCAGGTGAATCGCCGTTAAAAGTGCAGGTCCTGATTCAGCTGCTCTGAAAGGGTGCCTGAGACTTTTCCTTTCTAACGAGCTCCCAGGTCGTGTCAGTGCTGCTACGCACCTTTCTGTGAGTAACAAAGTTAACTGTGGACAGATGAATCTAAAGCTTTGAGACTCACTAATGTTAAATTCACCAAAACCCTGAGGACTCTTGCCCCAGCCTCAGACTGGCCAGCTCAGAAGGCAGAGGTGTGTCTTAAGCACAGCCGGCTTCAAATCTCATCTCTACTGAATAGTATGACTTCTGCAAATTGCTAACCCGCCCGGAGTCTCAGTTTTCCAAGCTATAAAGTGGGGCTGTCACTTCAGGGGCGGGTTGCGAGGGTTCGAGGAGAGAAAGCAGGAGGAGCAGAGTCCACACACCTCAGCTGCTCTCCCCTCCCTTACTTTGTCTTCAGTTTCCAGTGTAAAGTCCAGGCAACTTTCTTCAGCAAACACACCACCTTTTTACCCCAAAGCACCATTTTTTAAAATCATGAACGTAAAAGGTTGCTTTTGGATTATTGCAAAAGATTTTTTTTTTTTTTAATTATAAAAATGAATGAAAGGCCCTCATATTCTCCCTATCAGTGATTACACAGTTGACATTTTGGTATATATCCTACCAGACTTTCGTATTTTATTTTACAACAAAAACAGGATTATATTCAACCTATATTTTTAACCTGCTTTTTAATTGAAAAATATGCCATTAGTAGGTTTTCATGTCTGTAGGCAGAGATCGCTTATTATTCTTTATGGCTGTACCTTTTATTGCCTGTACATTTACAGCAGCCTTCTAAAGATGTGACTGGAGACAAAATCTGCTTGCTGGGTTCAGTTCACCTTTTAAGAGGAATGTGCCAGCCTCTGGGGAGCAGTGTTCTGGATCCTTCCCTCTTGGTTTCTGCAGGAGCCTGGGCTTCCAAACCCTTCCGTGTGATCTAGCATAAAGCAGGCCAAAGGTCGCCGTGTCCCGGACTTCAGGACGCCCCAGCTGAACCTGGAGGGAGAACAGGAGCTCACTGTGGGGAGAGCCCAAGGTAAGGTTCTGATCCAAGGACAAGCTGAGACCAGAGGACAGCCAAGAAATCCACAGTTGTGGAACTGCAGATTGAGTCACAGAATGAAAAATATTGAGTAAGGGGAAAGCCCCAGGAGGCAGGAGATAATGAATTCAGCTCTCTGCAAGTATTTTCCCAGCAGGAACCCCAAATGCTTTACCAGATCTCCTTGAGAACGGCTCTTCATGACCCATTAATGCTGGAAGCTGCTGTAGGGGGAAGGCAGTCATTCAGCCATTCCTTCCTTTAGTCAGCGTGTATTTATTGAGCTCCCACTATGTGCCCTGCACTTTTTTGGGTCCCAGAATGTTATGATGAACAGGATAAACACGATCCCAGCTCTCACAGATGGTGCATTAAAGTTGAGGAGGCAGCATATGCTTAAGCAAAACCCAGGATAACTCTAGCTGGCAATAAGTGCAAGGAAGTAAATGAAACAGAATGATGTGGAGAGTGATTGGACTATTTAGACAGGGCAATCAGGGCAGGCTTCTGAGGAGGAGGCATGTCAGCTGATGTGAGGATTTCTTTTGAACCGAAGTCTGCCCCTCTTTCTAGAGCTGCCATTCCGGAGACTTCTCCTCTTGGCAGGGGTAGGTGTTCTCAAGGTCTCAGTGTGGGCGTGTCCTTCAGACCCTCCGTCTTCTCAACAAGCATCCCCACTTCTTTCATCTGTTGCTCACGTGACCCAGTTTGGCTCTACTCAGAATCCCTCTATGTCACATGTGGAGATATATATACATATATTTGATCTGAAGCCCAGAATCAAACATTGTGTATGACCAGCTCAAAAGGACTCTATTATGCCCTTTATATCAGATGCTGTATTCTTATTCATTCAGCCAAAGTGGTAAGAACTTTTTTGGGGGGTTGGGTACATCACATTGTTTTCTTAATTGAGCTTGCAGTCCAATAAATCACCCAAGTCCTTTTATGCATCTTGTAACTTGTGCCATGGGTTTTGGAAAGTAAATGCAGAGGCTTTCATTTATTTGTATTCAATTTAATCTCATTAGTTTTGACCTAATTCTTCAAGCCAGTCTGGATACTTTTGTTTCTGGGTTCTGTCAGGCGAAATTTTTTATTCCTCTTTACCATCTATCAGGGAGGCTAAGCAAGCATCCCAGGTGAGAGATGATGGCAGTTTGGCCTACGGTGGTAGGAATGGAAACAGAAAGACAAGGATGGATTCAGGGTATATCTGAAGGTTGGAATGATGGGTTGGAAGTAGTAAGGAAAAGAGAGGATTCAAAACATAATTCCTGGGTTTGAGGCCTGAGCAAGGGGACCAGTTTAGTACCACTAACTGAAATCATAAAGAATGTTGTGGACCGAATGTTTGTGTCCCCCAAAATACCCCCACTGTGATGGTATTAAAAGGTGAGGCCTTTGGTAGGTGACTGTGATTAGATGAAGTTATGTGGGTAGAACCCTCATGATGAGATTAGTGCTCTTCGGAGAGTCACAGGAGAGCTTGCTCCCTCTTTCTGCTCTCCACCAGGTGAGGCTACGATAAAAAGTCAGTAGTCTGTAACCCGGAAAAGGGTTCTCACCAGAACCCAACCATGCTGGGCCCTGATCTTAGAATTCCAGCCTCCAGAACTGTGAGAAAATAAATGTCTGTTTATAAACCACTCAGTGTATGGTACTTTGCTATAGCAGCTCAAACTGACTAAGATAATTGGATCAGGGGAATATTTGTGAGAAAAAGTATTTCACCCAATGGAATTATAGTAATTCGCATCTTCTTCTTCCTATTTTCTGTCCTTCCAAGTTTTTAAAAAATTTTTATTTGGGCATAACAAAAAGGAGACTGTGGAGGTTAGTTCTGATTGTGGAATTCAGAACAAGACCTGGAGGATGAGGGAGGAGCAGCACCATAAATGTAGGATGGTACAGGCATTTTCTTTTTAATCCAGACTCTGAAAACCAGTTCTGTCTTCCTTGCAAAAGCAGAGACTCAGAGGTGACCCTATGAGTTCCACGAATTTCTGAGGGGAATAGAGATGAAAGATGTTCCCAGCCTTTTTCAGCTTTTATTCAAATACGAGAACCAGAGGGCACGATCCCACCTGAGGAAGGACTTGAGCCCCCAGGGTTATGGATGAGCGTGTGAACCAGGAGCAGTTAATCTTGGAATATGCTCATGCTGAGAATAGCAAGAAACCAGCATAAATGCTTTTAAAGTAGATTTTATATTTAGAAAACAGGGAGCTGGAGCACAGGCATCATTTTTATTGCCAGGTTCTAGCCTTTGGTTTGCTGTGGGACGTTTGCCAAGAGATTTTCCCTATAATCACAGAATCTGTGTTAACGTGAAGGGACCTCAGAGATCCATCTTGGGCAGGGGTTTTAACTAGGGCTACACATCAGAATCATCTGGGAGGTGTTTTTTTCCCCCCAATGTTTGTGCCAGGGTTTTACTACCTTAGATTTTGATGTTGGGTTGGATACATTATTTTGGAAAAATCCCCAGTCATTTGATGAATACTGCCCATTAAGGCTCTCTGATCTGGTGTAAGCCCCTCATTATACAGACGAAGAAACTAAGTCTAAGAGAGATTAAGAGATTTGTCCATTGCTCACAGAGAAGTATAGAAATTATCCTGGGTGTCATCCTCCTCAGTAGAGAAAATATAATAGCACGAGACCATTTAATCTCTTTCAGCCATATTCCAGAGACTAAACATTAAACCATTAATGGTTAACTGGATACAGTAATATGTATAGATCCGAAAAACATAGAGTTGAGTGGAAAAGCAAGAGACAGTGAGATGTATATAAGTTAAACGCATCGATGTAAATTGAAACAACACAGTTATGTATTTTACAAACCTACATAATGTATTTAAGGATCTACACCAAACACATTAGCGTGCGAGCCTGTCGGGGAGAGGGCACGGGGGAGGTTTCCGGGGATGAAGACATGAACAAAACCCGAGAGAGGAGCACATCTTGGCGGTGACAAGAGTGTGCTAGGAACTGAGGTATGAGATTCCTCAGTTCTCCGCACTCAAAGCATTTAAAAAAATCAACCTATGATCAGCCGATGAATGGATGCATAAAATTGGTTTCTACGTATCAGGGAGTATCATGAAGCCATGAAAAGAAATGAAACTCTGATACGTGCGACCACATAGATGAACCGTGCAGATGACGTGTGCTAAGTGAAACGAGCCAGACACAAAAGGACAAATATTATAAGGTTCTACGTAGATGACATGTCTGGAATCGGCAATTCATGGCAACAGAAAGTGGATTAGAAGCTTCTAGGGACTGTGGGAAGGAGGAAGGGAGAGTTACTATGTAACGGTTACGGACTTTCTGTTTGGAGTGATGAAAAAACTTTGGAAAATAGATCATGGTGACGGTCGCACAACATTTTGAATGTACTTAGTGCCACTGAATCATACACTTAAAAATGGCAAATTTTATGATAGATATATATGTTCCCACAATGAAAAAATGAATAATGTAATATACCATAACCCATTGAATCACGCATTTTAAATGGGTGAATTTTATGATATGTGAATTATATCCCAATAATTCAAACATTGTTTAAAAATTTTACAAACATAAATTTCCTTTGCCTGTAAGTCCTGTGGAAAAATGGAGGAACACAAAAGGAAGGGAAATAGTATTGACTCCGCCAGGTACTTGGATAGGTGCAGCTATTGCATTCTCTTCTCTAAAATACTATAAGTGTTTCGGGTAAGTTCTCTGTTGGATATTTTGGGCATCTTAACATGCTTCTGGGAATGCAAAGATCTGACGCGATTTGGGGACTGGGCATTTGTCATATAAACAGTAACTATTATTAAGCGCTTTACTTTGGCGCCTACTTGGCGCACACGTTGTTGTCCATGCTGTTTGGACAACAAGTGAACAGGTCTGCCCCCTTCCGTCTTGGTAGGCGGTGACAATGGCGTGAGGACAGTGTGTCGTGTGTATACGATTTGGGTCTTTATGTAACAAGGACATTTGAAAAATGCAGTTGGGAAGGGACAGATACTTGAAGAGTCGTTCATTTATTGCAATGAAAACTTCAGAAATCCCCCAAGTTTTTCAAATTTTGGCCATTTCCTGTGTTCAGTCTGGGAAAGTAAGCTGAGAACTGTTAATCTCTCAGACCTCTAGTCTCTGGAGAAAGGACAGTTGATAACTTTTTTTTTGTTTTAATTGGCAGAAAAAGTTGAAGTGAGTTCTTTCAGCTTTGAAAATAAGTTTTGATTTGTATAGGTTAAGATCAGTTCCTACTTCATTTAAACTCTTTTCATCCGTCTTAATTATATCCATGTGTCTCACAGAGGCGCATCTTCTAGTCTGGTGGCATTATCATTCCAGCCAAAAGTGTGGCTGAGAACTGCCATTCCCAGTGACTGACAAACGAAGGGGCATTTGTCTTATTGCCTTGCCCAGTGATAAGCTGGTGGCCCAGCCACTATCGGTCATTTGCATGCACAGTGGACCATTTCATTACGAATTTCATTAAGATGGTAATGTTTAATGTTTCCTGGGAAAAATGAGTTTTTGGCTTGTTCAATTATATAATTAAAGTCAGAGAATTAGGGGAGATTGCAAACTGCTTGCATAATGTGGGCAAGTATAATGATAAAACTTGTAAATAAGTTTAAAAGAATTGAGCTCTGCATGACTCCTGAGGCTGAATCAGATTAGGAGGGTGGGCATGTGGAAAATATGGCCAGAAAAGCTCAGCCTCTTGAGTTTAACTCTGTTGTCTACTGGCTGAGCTCCTTGGCCTCTGGGTCTTCTCAGGGAGATAGATGATAGAATTGAGTCAGAGCTGGAGACTGGCTGGTCAAGTTCTAGAAAGTTCCCGGAACATACTTTTTAACTTTTTAATAGGCAGTAATTTCCTTTATAGAAATGAAAAAACTATGGCATAGACTTGTAAGATTTCTTAACTGGTGGCTGAGGTGCTTGCTCTGTTTCTCTTTCCTTGGTTTTAAGGTGACACTATCCTTTTAACCCTCTTCCTGCATTTCTTTTAGCCTGTGAAACAGGAAGTGCTACCATTTTGAAAGAATTAAGAAAGCTGTGTCTTCTTTTCTTCCAATCTCTTTACTTACTTTTTTCTAAGAAAGGAAACGTGATTTAGTGGTTTCGTCAGGTCAAGCTAACTTTTTGAAGAATTGGGGAGGCGGGAAAATTTACGACTGCATTGTTATGTATGATTTATGTATGAATATTGAACATTCATGTTTCTTTCTTAAGAATATTCCCAAAGTCACATGTGTCCACGTTTTTTCAGTCCCCTTTCCCTTAGACACTGCTCCTCCAACAATGAAAAGAATTCCTTTCACTTTATCATGCAGAGCAGCTAGGTCCTTTCTAGCTCCTGCTTCCAAACTTGGCCCTGAGTTTCTTTTGTATAACCAAAGGAACTGAGCCCCTTCTCCCACTGCCACAGCCCTCAAGGCCAGTGTCAGGAAGGTGGGCCAGTGCAGTCTGAGCTTTGTCTGTACATATGTTCTCTAAATGTGGTTGGTGCGGCTGGGACCCAAGAAATCTAACACACAGAGAAGGGACAAGGGAAATGTGTTATATGCTTGTCTCTGATCTCTGGTAAATTTTAAAAGCCAAATATCAGTAGACTACTCACTTTTTATAAATATGTGTTTTTTACCAGTTCCAGAAACCATTTTAAATAGTCAGAGAGCTTTAGCGTTCTGAAGTAACATAAGAAAAACATACAGTTATCTAAGTTTGTGCATCTTAAGCTTTATTGACCTTTGATATCTGGGACATGTCATGGGAATCAAAACTAAGAGAGTCTCAAGCCCAGTTTAAGGAATCATCCAGGCCACGATTTAAGTCCTGGTTCTTCACTTCTTACTGAGCTTCTTCAAAGTTCCCTTATAAATACTGAGACAATAGTTCCCACCTCCTAAGGCTCTTAAGAGGATTAACTGAGATAATGTATGTATGGCACAGAGCAGAGCAATTGATATTCAATGAACTAGTTCTTATGAGTACATCCTAAACAAGGCTTACATACAACAAAAGAACAAGAATTCTTCTTCTCACTGTGCCCTTTCTCAGTGCCCTCCTGGTTTTAATCTCCTTCTATTACCAGAACATCAAAGGGTTTTAATTGAGAGAAGCAGGAATGCCACTGGACCCTTGCCACTAATGCGGAGGTATTCATCTTCCAGTGTCGTTTTTTATGAGCTCTTGGCCTTCGGGTTGATGTTGATAGAAAAGGTATGGCTAGGAGCCTACGACTTCCGAAGGGAGGCTACCTATTAGGGGATAAAACCCTTTCAGGAGTCGTGTAGGTTCTACTTATGTCCCAGGGAAAAGATGAGAAACCACGTAAGACAAGAGGCATGCAGGTCTCTCTAGTAACATTTTATAATAGAGAAGCATGAGTGATATTAGCATGATGGCAGAAGAGCAGGTCCCCAGGTCTAGGTCCCCCATCAAAATATAGATGAGCAACTATTCACAAATAAGAATGCCTTTGAGAAAAATCTGGAACCTGGAGGTGAGGCTGAAACACCCTTTGAAGGACAAAAGCAAAAAACGGCCTTGACTACTTGCCCGTATGCCAGGCGAGCACAGCACCACACCGAGAGGGTTTCCCTGGGCCTATGGTTTCTCCACTGGGGAAAAGAAAGCCTAAGACAGGCAGGCCAGTGTCCTCAGTGTTCTGGAGTGCTTCCTGAGAGTTCCGCTTCTGTTTTGCCTCACAAGAAACATTGGAGGAATTGGCAGGTAGGAACAAAGAAGGGGAGCAGGGATCACAGTGACCATGATTGGATCTTGGTGGTGGTACCATCTCCCTAGCGATGACTTCACCTGACCAGAAGCCCAGCCAGTATCTCTGCCTCCTATGGTGCCAATTAGGGGCCTCATCTGGCTAGGAAGCATGGTAGTATGTTTGTCTGAGTTTCCCAGCCAGCATGAGGTCCCCGCTGAACAGAGAAGCAAGCCGGCTGCCCTGCTGAACTGTGGAGCTCAGCCTGTGGCCCTTCCTGACAAAGGAGCATAGCTTCGGTCCATATGACCACAGAATTCAGCCAGCAGTGCCACTCAGGAAAAGGGAGTACAACCTGTGGCTTCACCCAACCAGGGGTGGTTGTGAAGCCCAGCCCGCAGTGCCATCCAATCACAGAGTCTAGCAAGTGCCACCATCCAGCAAAGGAGCACAGCCTGTGGCCCCACCTGACCAAAGGCAATTGCAGAACCCAGACAGCAGCCTCACGTGATTACAGAGCTCAGCCTGTAACCTCATCTGACTGCAGAGTCCATCCAGTGGCACTGCTCGGGCAGGGAGCCCAGCCTACAGCCTTTGCCAACCAGGAAGCCCAGCTATTAGCTCTACCTGACTGTGAAGCCCAGCCACCACCCCTACCTAACTGTGAAGCCCTGCCAGCTGACCTGCCTAACTGGAATCTAGCCAGTGGCTGCCCCTCAGAGCATGGGCACTGGCCCCATCCTACCAGAGATCCTGGCAACAAGTCCTGCCCGCCCGCAGATGCTACCTGTGGCCTGTCTAGAACCCCAAGCTAAATGACTGGTGAAGATCTTTTCTGACTAAGTGAACCTGTAAAGACTAGCAGAGGTGACTGCTGCTTCAAAGGTGCAGACACTAAAGCAAAGGAATAGGATCATGAATAATCAGAGAAAAGACACCACCAAAGGAAACTAATAAAACTCTAATAACTGACCCTAAAGAAATGGCTACCTATGAACTGAATGATAAAGAATTCAGAAAAATCCTCTTAAGGAGTTCAGTGAACTACAAGAAAGCAGAGAACTAAACAAAATTAGAAAAACCATACTTGAATAAATAAGAATTCAACAAAGAAAAAGAAACCATAAAAAAAAAAAAACTTAAACAAAAATCCTAGAGCTGAAAAATATGACCAAACCCAAAAAATTCATTGGAGAGCTTTCAACAGCAGACTTGATCGGACAGAAGAAAAAAATTAATGTAATTGAAGAATAATGATTTGAAATTATCTAGTCAGAGGAACAAAAAGAAAAAAAAATGAAAAAGAGTAAAGAAAACCTGTGGAACTTATGGGAAACCAATCAATGAGATATTTTATATATTAAGGTACTCTAGAAGAGAGAGAGGAAGAAAGAAGAAAAAGAGAGAGAAAGAGAGAAAGAGAAAGAGAAAGAAATGGGAAGAAAGACTAAAGAAATAATGGCTGAAATTCCCCAAATCTGGGGATAGATGTGGACATGCAGGTACATAAAACTCAAAAGTCCCCATACAGATTTGACCCCAAAAAGAATTTGCTGAGACACATTATAATCAAACTGTCAAAAATTAAAGACAGAGAATTTTAAAGCAGTAAGGAAAAAGAGACTTGTCACAAGGGAACCCCTGTAAGACTCTCAGTGGGTTTCTAAGCAGAAACCTTGAAGACCAGGGAGAGCAGGATGACTATTCAAAATATTGAAAGAAAAAAACTGCCAACCGACAATACCGTACTCAGCAAAGCTGTCCTTCAGAAATGAAAGATACTGACTGTCCCAAACAAAAGTCTAGTGACTTTTCATCACTAGACCTGCCCTACAAGAAATGCTAAAAGGAGAATGCGGTGAAGTGGCAACAGGCAATGATGATGGCAGAGAAAACAGAGAAGAAACAATGACTTGAGAGAGTGAGGGAAGAAGTGACAGTGTGATGTTCTGTTTTTGTTTTTTTTTTTAATTGATGTAATTTATTAAGTCCCATAATTATACTTTTAATAGTTGATGTGGATGTTATCAACAGCATACAGTTTCAGATGGAATTAACTGAAGTTGTTCTCAACAATGGACTGATAGGTAAATGATTATTGAATTTGAAACACAAAGAATATTTTTCCTAAAGAACTGATACAGAAGCCTGCATAACACACATATGCAAATTTAGGCCAATATACTGTTTTTGTTGTTTGATGATACTAATGATACTGTGGAGAAGGTGGAGAAAGGGTTCTTAATACAGAGTCAGAGGACTAGGATGTTAGTATTCAAATGTGCTTTGGGGTCATCTTCTAGATCACAGGGTACCAACTTTTTCCTATAAAAGAATAGATAGTAAATATTTTAAGCTTTGCAGGCCAAATGGGTTTTGTTGCGAATAATCAACTCTGCCCAGGTAGTGAGAAAGCAGTCGTAGACCATTTGTAAATGAATGAACATGATTATGTTCCAGTAAAGCCTCATTTATAAAAATAGTATGTGGATTTAGCCCATGGGCTGTAGGTTGCTGATGTCTGCTCTAGACAAATTCGTTCATTTTGCATGTGGAGAAACGGAATCATATCAGTGTATTTGAAGTACTTAGCATGGTGCATTGCACACAGTATATATTCAACAAGTGGTTACTATTTTTATTTTTTGGAGGGTCTCCCCTTAAAAAAAAAGTGACTCCAGGGAGAGGTGAGCTATATTACTATATTATCAACAATGACAACAATAATAGTATACCTTTCGTTTATGTTAAATCCATATACTTACCATATTCAAAAAAATTTTTTTTTTTTTTAATTTGGAGGAAGTTTTTCTGCCACGAAGGATTTGGAAATTTTTGCTGTTTAAAAAAAAAAAAAGACAAATTGTCTATGTTAATCATAACACTATTATTCAAAATGTAGCTATGTCTTCCATCTCACTAACTATTCCAATTCCATGTTCTAAATCCATGGGATACAACCCTGAAATCCTAGGTACTTCTGAGATCTCTGTTATTTTAGAATATGGCCTTTTTTCTCCTTCCTTCCTTTCTGACTTTCTTACTTAAACCAAGGTGAAACATAGACTCTTGGGTGTAGTATATTATTTTGAGAGGTAATAAACGCTACTAAAGTGACTACAAAATTATAAGGCCACTTCTGACTCTCTTTTTGTAGTTAATGCAGTAAATTCTATAGTTAATATTTGTGAAGAGTGATAGAGATGAAAAGCAATATCTGACTGCTAAATGTTATTACTAAGAAAAAAGTAAAATAACTTTTTTTATATGTATCCTTAGCCACCCCATCCCAAATCTAATATGAACATGGCGTTTCATAACTTTAACAGTTCTTTTAATATTGTTCAGTCAAATATGAAATTAAGAAAATGAGGCTCGCTGACTGCTCCTACTCTGCCTAAGCTGATGTTTCAGGCAGGGTATGGATAATATTTCCTCATTCCCATGAAGCCCACTGAGCAAATGGCATAAGAATTTCTTCAGTTCCAGCCAAATGGTGGTGATAAGTGAGGCGCTGATGAGGAAAACTGATAGGCAGTAAGGAAAATAGGTGTGAATGAGATAAATCTTGGACGGGGATCCATTGTTGCAGGTGTGAATTGTTGTTAGCATTGGAAACTTCCCAAAGGAAAAGCAAAATCATCTTTTTCAACTCTCTTTGAGTTTTGAAGAAGTCTGACTAGGCCACATCTTTGAGAGGTTTATGACTATAGTATTTCTAACATCTTGAAATTGTCAAGGCCAAAAGCAAAAGATGAAGCAGGTAGTCTTTATCACCAGGGTATGGAAATGGTAAACTTAATTCAAGGTCAAGTTTTTCACCTAGGTACAATAGGCTGCCCATGTCTCCTTTTTTTGCTCATATAGAAAGAGATGTTTTTCCAGCTGATACAGAGTAGTCCTACAGTCATTTTAATTACACACAACACACTGAGGTTGCTTCACTGATCATAATTGTAACTCTGACCCTGCATTCTTTGCGATTTAAATATATCCTCTTGAGTCCACCTCTGAAGATTGATTAACTCTGGTGGGTTCTATCAATGCCATGTAGCCTCAGGGGATATAGCTCGAGTCCTAGGAGAAAGGCACGAAGAGCTTGAAGGTATGCAGTGGGAGAGGCAGAGATAATTAAGAAGAAAATTCAAGTTCAGATATTGGTCCTGACACTTGTGACTCAGGATTTATGTGTCTTTAGTAGCCAACAGAAAATATTGTGCTATTGGAGAAGCGTGTATTCATTGGACAACTATTGATTGAGTGCCTGTTCTGTGGAAGGCTCTGCTTTATGATATAGCAGATATGACAATAAAGTAGATTTAGAAACTCAAATATGTAAAGTGTCTATTATCAAGGTGCTAATGAAAGGAAAGCGTCAATGTTGATACTGTCCTGGAGTTCTTGTGTGATTTACAAAAGAATCTTAATCCTATGATTCCCTGTCTGTGGCTTGTAGAACTCACAAATCCATACGTTCACCAACAATAAGTAATATACATAAATATATTTACACATATGCACTTACACAGAAATAGATGATTATTTTTAGATGTATGTAGATAATATTATGGTTAAAGTTAAAAAAACATCCACTGAAAACTATTACTGAATTTAGTTGCTTTTTAGCCTGTCTTTTCAATTGATTGATTATTAAAGTATTTTTGTATTGCCATCATATAGAAATGCATGTAATACTTTTGTTATAAAATCATCCTCATACTTTATTTTTATTATTTAAACATTGCAAAGTGATTTAAAAATAAGAACAGATTACTATATATTTGCCCACATATTTATCATTTCCAGTTTCATTCTTTTGTGTACACTATGATTTCCATCTGGACTCCCTTTTACATTTCTTATAGTATGCACTGCTGGTGATGAATTCTTTCAGCTTTTTTTTTTATATCTAAAAAAGACTTTATTTTGCCTTTGTTTTCAAAAGATATTTTCACTGGATCTAGAATTCTAGATTGACTTTTGTTCTTTCAGTACTTGAAAGATGTTGCTCCCTCTCTTCTGGCTTTCTGTCTGCTGTCATTCTTATTTTTCTTCTTTTCTACTTAATATGTTTCCCTCTGGCTTCTGTTAAGATTTTCTCCATTTCATTGGTTTTACACAATTTCATTATGATGTGCTTGGTATTCTTGCTTCGGATTTACTGAATTTATTATATTTGTAGGTTTAACGTTTTATCAAATCTGGGAATTTTTTGGTTGCTTTTTTAATTAAGTACCTTTTTTCTTCTCCCTTTCTGGGACTCAATTATACCCGTTAGGCTGTTTAAAGTTGTCTCACATTTCACTGATACAATGTTCACTTGATTTTCCAGTCTTATTTCTGTGTTTCATTTTAGATAGTTTCTATTGCTACGTCTTCAAGTTTATTAATATTTTCTCCTACAGTGTCTAATCTACTATGAAAATGGCATACAGTAGTCCCTTGTTATCAATGGGGGATATGTTCCAAGACTCCCAGTGGATGCCTCAAACCATGGATAGTGCCAAAACCTATATACGCTATGTTTTGTTTCCTCTATAGACATACCTATGATAAAGTTTAATTTATAAATTAAGCACAGTAAGAGAGTAACAACAATATTAAAATAGAACAATTATAACAATACGCTGTAATAAGAGTTGTGAATGTAGTCTCTCTCAAAATATTTATTGTGCTGTACTCACCTTTGTTCCGATGATGCGAGATGATACAGTACTTACGTGACGAGATGAAGTGAGGTGAATGACTGACGTAGGTATTGGGACATGGCATCAGGCTACTCTACGGGGCATGAGTGCTGCCATACGGTGACAGTCGATGTGATAACAGAGATGGCTCCTAAGTGACTAATGGGCCGGCAGCATATGCAGCGTGGGTGTTCACATCCCAGGCGGAATGGAGCATCACACTATTCAGAATGGTGCACAATTTAAAACACGGATTATTTATTTCTGGAATTTTGCATTTCATATCTTCCGACTGTGGTTGGCCACGGGCAACTGAAACTAGGGAAAGGGAAACCATGGATAAAGGAGAACTACTGCATGATGCTCTCTCTTCCTACCCTTTGCCCTAGACTTCCAGTTTCCCTATACTGAAGCAGCTACTGTTATTAGTTTATTGGGCGACTTTTTTTTTTTTAAAGAGATGATCCATACATTTGAAAAGATACAGCTTTATTTCCTCCCTCTCTCCTCCCATAGTCATACTATATATACTGTTGTTCACCTTGCTTTTATCTTTATCGTGTACTTAGAGAAGTTTCTACATAGAGATGATACCTTCTTTCCAAATGCATAATATCTTTTTGTGGACACATGAGAATTTATTTACATTTTAGGTTTCAGATTACTCCCTGTTTTGTTTTCAAGGGAGAGAATTATTTCAAAGTCCATATGTGATGTGAGATTTTAGGCTCATTAATAGCAAGAAGCCTCAGTTTCAGTAGTTTTCAACAACTTTTCTCCCAAGGGTTCCAGAGAGGCTACCCTACGTCTTTGTTCTTACCAGATTAGTTCATGGTTCGTTTTTCTCTTGGTATCATGAAGCGAACATGTCTTTGGCTGGGACAAAAGGTAGGTAGGCATATGGCAGGCAGCTCCAGGAAACCAACAAGCCTTGATTACTCCTTTCACGTAGCAGTAAAAGTCTTACTGCTCTCCCTTACACACGTGTGTGGAACTCTGCCAGTTCTAGCTTATTCCCCTCAACTATCCTGTAATTCACTGTAATTCAGTGTGAGAGTGACAAGATAATGCTCAGTGTGGTGACTCTTGGGCGAACCCCAAGAGGCAAACCCCAGAGAGAATCAGGGATGTCAGAGTAAAAGAAGTGGATGTGTATTTGTGTGTCCTCGAACCCCCTGTTCTAGTCACTGGCATTCTTGGAGTAGCTCTGTCATGTTGCTCTTTCTTTACTTCTTGAGCTATTCCAGCTTTTGCTTAAGTCAGAGTGATTCGTTTTTCTCTCATTTTACTTTTAAGCATGATTTCATCAGCAAGGCATCCATCTATTATGGCCTGAATCATGTCCCCCGCTAAATTCATACATTGAAGGTCTAACCCTCAGTACCATGGAATGTGACTGTGTTTGGAGACCGGGCATTTGAAGAAGTGACTAAGTTAAAATGAAGCTGTTAGGGTGGGCTGTAGTCCAATATGACCGGTGCCCTTATACACAGAGAGATACCACAATTGCGTGGGCACAGAGAAAGGGCCATGTGAGGACACAGCAAGAAGGGAGCCATCTGTAAGCCATGGAGAGAAGCCTCAGAAGAAACCAACCCTTCCAACACCTTGATCTTGGACTTCCAGCCTCCATAACTGTGAGAAAATAAGCCTCTTGTTTAAGTCACCCAGTCTGTGGTATTTTGTTATGGAAGCCCTAGCAAACTAGTACACCATCTCAAAAGGGCTTAAACACTAGAGAAACTAATTAGCTCAATAATCAGAATCCCAGCGATGAGGCAGCTCTGGGGTTAGTTACTTGAACCACACAGTGTTGCCATCAAGGAGCAGGTTTTTCCGTCTTTTTATTCTGCCATTTGTTCCAGGTACTTTTTCCTCCTAAGTAAGCCACTTTAAAACACAGGGGCATGCGACTCCGTTTTGTTTCGCTCATGGATTCTGTGGGTCAGTGCTTCTGACAGGGCACAGCAGGGTGGTTTGTTGCTGCTTCATCATTCTGGGCCCTCAGCTGGATGCCTTGAAAGGATGGGGGTGACTTGAATGACTGAAGGTGACTCAAGTGGCAGGAAACTTGGATAGCACGGTCTGGAAGTCCCACTTCTGAGATGGCTTCTTCACTCACATGTCTGGAACCTGGGAGGGCTCGAGGGCTGGGCTTTGCTGAGACTGTTAGACAGGATGTCTCCATTTGGCTTTTCCAGTGTGGTCATCTCAGGGTAGTCAGACGTCTTACACGGTGGACGGCTTTCCTCAGCACGGGCACACCGAGAGTACTAGGCAGAAGTTATATATATGGCCTTATGTGACCTGGTGTCACTTCTGCCATATTCTATTGGCTGAGGTATTTAAAAGCTCTCCCAGATTCCAGGGGAGGGACATAAATACACTCTCTTATGGGGAGCGTGTCAAAGAATGTTCAGCCATTAAAAAAAAAATTGCCGCTCTATGCTCAGCATGCGAGCTAGTTCTTCTCGTGGATGTTAAGGGGGCGGCGGCAGCTCTAGGAATCCTCATCTCACACATGAATGTCCAGAAGCAGAAAAGAGAAACATTTCTAAAAGCTCTACCGACAGGCTTCTCTCCAAATCTCATAACCAGAATTGGGTCATATACCCTTTCCCAAGACAATCGTTGGCAAAAAAGAATGTAATTAACCTTACTCAGCAGCTTAGCTGAGTCGAGAGACACCCACCTTGGATTGAAGATAAGATGACTTTCCTTGAGCATGAGGTCTCATGGAGATAGGCAAATACTCTTCAAGTGGGGGTTCTGCAGCCTCAAGGGATAATAGATTTGGGTAGATGACCAACAGTATCTGAATGAACTATCCATGAGAAGAGTCTGGCCTAATTAAGAAGTATTGAAGAAAGAAGACAAAGATGGCTTTTATTATTTCCATGGCCTAAGACCCTAAAAAGACCACAATTTAAAATCTTTATTACTTACACTTTCTCACTCTTAAATTTTGTTCTTCTCTCCTCTTACCTCTCTACAGAGATCCATTACGGTTTTAAGTACCAAGAGCAAATGCTTCTGTTCTTGGGAAATCAGATGATGGCACAAATAACATGTTCTTAAAGCAAATGTGACAGTTATAATAGGGATTTGGCCCCCAGATGGGGTCATCAGAACCCAATGTGACAGCTACAATGCATCTCTGATTCCTCATAATAAGCATAACAGCCTCTGAGAATATCTCAACACAAACTAGGTTATGAATGATTGATTAATAAGTGGATGAGTGCTGTACAGATCGCCACATGCCAGTTCTGCTAAGAGCCATAATCTCCCATCTAACATGCTCTTATCATTGAGCTCACAGAGGGAGGCCTGTTCTTTATGGAACAAAGTCAGGGGTTGGGATGTTCTCCATGGCTTAACATTGGTAAAGTCCCACAGAAAAATGGGATTTTCTACCCTGGGCTGATGAAATGGAAGTCGTTATGAAAGTGTGTGTGTACCTCTACTTCTGTGTCTGTGTGCCTTTGTGTGTGTCTGGATTTGTACGTCTCTGTGTGGGGGTCGTTGTGTGTGTATATGTCCGGGTGTGTGTCTCTTTGTGTGTCTGTGTGCGTGCATCTCTTGGTGTCTCCCTGTGTATCTTTTTGAGTGTATGCCTCCAAATCTCTCTGTGTCAGTCTGTCCGTGTCTCTCTCTCTGGGCAAATATGCATCTTTGTGTGTGTAGATTTATCTCTTTCTGTGCAGGTATTCTTTTTGTGTATAGGTTCTTTTTGTGTACAGGTTTCTTTGTATGCATGTATGTATCTCTGCACGAATGTGTGTGTGTGTAGTGTTCAAATGGAGAAGAGTAACCTGGAAAGAGGAAGTACCCCCTGAGCGAGGTAGATGAATGTAAGACAGTGTGGTGATAGACGAAAGGTGTGAAGTGGCAGCCAGGCGACCTCTAACTCACTGGGTGATTTTCTGTGATTTCGACTGTCTGGGCCTTAGTTCTCTCGGAGATAATACTAATTGGTTAACCTAGCTCGCAGGGATTTTCTGAGAATGAAATAGTGATGTGATTTAGAATGCTTTCAAAAAAAGTTAAAAGCATCATAAAAAGAAAGGCATTAAATAGGTTAACATTTGACTTGATTCAGAGAAGACCTCTAAGTTTGAAATGTGCATGGAAAGGGTATTTTGGTTCAAATCAAAATCTTTGGTTGAAAGATCAGGGGAGTTGAGCCAAATGTGCAGCTACATGGGAAGGAGGGAGAAAATTAGCTTTATATTTAAGAAGGGCATAATGCTCTAAGTCAAGGCAAAGAAAGTTCGTTTTGGATGCTGGTCCTGATTAGTTAATGGTGGCTGCCTGGAACATGATGTGGACGAGCTTTTATGTCTGGTAAGGGTGACAAGATCACTAGTGGAACCTGTTATGGACACTGGCTGTATGTCGACCATGTACTTATCATCCCTCCCAGAGCTGAGGAGGTGACAATATTAGACTTGGAGCTTAAAGGCATGCGCTGGCATCTTGGAAGTTGCCTAAACTAAAATCTTTGTAAGTTTTGAAGTTAGTAGCTTATCTTCTCTCACACTACCTTGGTGACTCTTCCTGGGGGATTTTATGACAATCCAATTTAACTTTATTTGAGTTATGTGAATGTGTCAGTAACTTTGTGTTAATTCATGCATAGATTGTACAAAATGGCATAAAGACAGCCTCACTGGATTTGGCAAAAAGAAATGATTTAGGTTATCACCATGGTATGAAGAAACCCCCACATTCTGCCATTTTAATGTAACCTCTCTCTGTCTGTGTTTTGTCACAAATTTTCACAAATTCTCTAATTTTTCACTTATTCTTCAGAGTTCTTCTGAGCTATTAAGAAAATTAGAGACAGATGGCACTGGATAAACCCATAGCATTTCTTTTTTTGTACCCTGTTTGTTAAATATTTTCTTACCTTTCCATCTCTTCCTGAAGCTTCGTAGATATTCATAGATATTCCTACAATAGCTTCATGAATCAGCACATGTAGCAGGGACTTAATTTTCTTTTCTAATACTCTTCCACCCAGCCCTTTGACTCAAGTGTATAAATTCCTTCTCCCTTTATCTGAATGAATAATTGCTATTATTTCGCGTAGGTGAGAATGCATGAGTGTGCGTGTTGACATAAACTATCAGTCACCTCTACTATTGATTCCTCACGAAAGTCAATAGGGAGAGAAATGCTGTTAAAATATGTTTCATGCGCCTTTTTTTTTTTCAATTTGGGGGGATTAAAGGTAGAAATGTGAGCTAGATGACAATACAATTAGGAAGCTGAACATTGTTTTTTAATAGAGCGATTGATTTTATTACGTACTTTATGCCAAGCATGACTCTAGGCACTAGGGATGCGATGAGAGCAAAGACCCAGTCCCTTCCTTATTTCACTGGAGAGGGATAAATATTTAACATGGAACTGCAAGTGGGGATGACATTGGGCTGTGAGCATGCATTGCAAGGGCATCTCACATAGCTAGGGCTTCTGGGGAAGACTGGTGTTTGAAAACTAAGGCTGAGGGGACGAGGAAGGTGCTGCCACGACAAAAGGAGGGTAGGAGGACGGAAACGGCACATGTGAAGTGCGGCGCGTGGAGAGGGTTGACATATGCAAGGGACAGAGCGGCTCGAGTATGACGTGTGAAGAGTTTGGAAATTTGGCTCTAGAGGTTGCCAGGTCATATGACCTTGAAGGATTCATTAACTTGAATCTGCTTATGAATCACTTGCAAGTCTTGTTAAAAATGCAGATTTGGATTCGAAGGTCTGAGGTGGAACCCGAGATTCTGCATTTCTAACAAGATCCCAGGTGAGAACAATGGGGCTGATTCATGGACCACACTTTGAGTAGCAAGGCTTTTGAGTTTATCCTAAGGGCAACGGCAAAACCAGGGAACAGTTTTCGGTAGAATGAAATGACTTAATTGTGTGGTAGGACTATTCCATTTCCAGCAGCGTGATGAATCGATATTAGGTGAACAAACCTGAAAACAGAAATCATGGAGGAGATAGTGGCAATAGACAGTCATATGTGCAGTCATGTGACACTTGTCAACGGAGGCAGTGGCAGCATCATGTGAGCATCACCTGTGACTCACTCCTTAGCCCTGTGCTGCTTCCCTGCCTGCAGTAATAGTTCTGTCCATATCTGCTCCTCCATTGCACAGTGGAATCCTTGGTGGCAGTGCTTACTCTGTACAGGGCACAGCAGCACAGCACGTTGCTTAACAACATGAGCAAGCTTTACAGTTGCTTAAGCTTGGATTCAAGTCCTAACCCCCTTAGAGCCTCCAGTGTCACATCTTCTATAGATGGGGAATAATACCTGCCACAGTGTTTCGAGGATTAAATACAATAATGTAGATAAAGGCTTTAGCTCTATGCCTGATGTTCACTGATTCAAAAAATAGATAATGAGTACTTGCTCCAATGGGTTAGTTAGGCTTTGGGGATTCAGCAATGAACAAAGTAGATTTGGTTTCTGCCCTCTTGAAATACTTGATACATAGAGTAGTAACTGCATGTTATTCTCAGCAATAATTCTCTGTTGTTAGCCCATTTACTTTGTGCATGAAGAGTGAGCGTGAAGCTCACGCAGCCACTCCATCTGGATGGTAAGCTCCCAACACCTTTCAAAACAAGTTGTGGAGATGGATACCGTATTCCATACATTCAATTTAATTGATCCTCAAGCCCTGGCAGTACTTTTGGCTTAATTACCCATAAAACTGAAGCAAGGATGGTTGAGGTCTAACATCATTTTCCAGATAAGTAATCTATGTGTGGGCAGCCCTGCAACATTACATTTAATGGTTTTCAAAGGCCCAGGAGGGTGTATGCACGGCTCATCATTAACCAATACCTAGACTCAGCTCTAAATTCTCATGTGAAATAACTTCTTGGGTTTTGAGGCTGTAGATTTTCAAATGAGGAATTGAGCTGCTAAACACTCGATGGGGAAGATGAAAGATAAAAGGAATGTGTAAGCAGTAGAGGAAAAAAAATGGTTGGTAGTCTTTGGCAAGGTAGAGGTGACTGGAATTGAGGAGAGCTTTGCTGGGCTCTGCATCCTGCCATGACAGGTCCAGCTGTAAAGGATTCTTGCAAAGATCCTAGCTACTTAAGCAACTGGAATTTAATAGAGCTGAATCCCATAGGGAGAAACTATGGGAGGTTCTCGGAGTACAGGACAGGTTGGAGGACCAGGTTTAGGGAAGGGCAGGAACCAGACAGGACTCGGGAAGACTGGGCAGCAGGAACCACAGCAATGGCTTCATGGCCAAAAGAGCCTGTCTTGTCTACCTGTCGGTCTGCCATCCACTCTTCCTTCTCTCCCCGCAGTGTTTGCTCCAGACTCAAAGCCCCAGAAGAAGGTCCTGCTGGGCGAGCGCAGGCCACAGTTCTGCTTTCTGGCTGTTTTGAGAGAGGAGAGGGGGAGAGGAAGGCTCTGGCAACTTTAGCATCTGTATTGGAAGGTGGGCACCTGGAATTACTCTCCCTCTATTTTATACAAGGTGTGCTGCTACATCCCCAGAAGGAAATCTGCGTGTTATTAGGATGGATAAAATGCGTGTAGGCCCTTGTAGTATGTAAAACAACAAAATCAATGACTTACTGAGTCAACGTTATAATATTTTTCCTTTCGAGGTTTTTAAAAATATGCCTTGTTTTCCTAAGTTTCCCCAGGCAGCTCCGCCATCATCGTTGTTCCTCTCACACTTTGTATTTCTTTTTGTTAGCTTTCGTCACACTGCACTGTAACTGTTCATGAAGGCCTTTCTGATATAGCCCAAGGTTCTCAGGGACAAGGACCATCCCAATTCATCTCTGTTTGTTAGGCCTAGCAAAGTGCTTAACACATTGAAAACATTTGATGAATTAGATAGTTGAATGCAACAAGTATGTATGGTTATCTTACCAGGAACACAATTATAAGCAGCTGGGAATTTTAAGATTTTGGGGTAAAAAACATTTAAACATCGTTTTGTAGCATGTGCATGTTTACAAACCACTCCACAAAGGCACACAGCTTTGAAAGGGCAAAAAGGCATAGATTGCAAAGCACAGGGACTGATGCATCCTGCGTGTTTCAGTTGATTTTGAAGAATGTTTTCTTTCACAAAAAGTCTTTTTCACATAGGAAATTTCTTTGCCTTGTTTAGTATTAGTCAAATATATGTTTTTTTAATCTGAAGACACATTATCCTGCTCCCCAGGGTACTTGTATTTCAGCAAACCTGATGGTCTTTTGCTGGGATCTAGCTCCATGCTGCTAGAAGAAACTTGACCTGTTAGGGGCATCTGCAGGCCTGGTCCATTTAGCTGCAGTGGATGTGCAGACGAATTCGTTCAGAGTTGACCTGTACTCCTAGATAGATAATCTTATGTATGGGTGTAGAAGTTCCAGATTCGGGATTTTATCATAAACTTATACGATAAGGGATTGTGGAGAATGGAGACATTTGTGATCCTGCATTTCTGCTTCCCTGGTCTAGTCAGAGTAAGAAACAGTAACTGACTGACACAATCAGAGAAGAAATGTGTTGAAAGAGCATGGGACAATTCCCGCATGGTCCCAAAGCCTGGGTCACTGTGTGTCCAGGAGCAAGCTGGCATTGCAGACAGACCCTCAGCACAGAACTAGACTGGCGAGGTCCTGGTACTTGCTGCTATCAACCTGGACACCACTAACACTACTTTGCCCTCAGAATAGATTCTCGACAATCTTCACTTCTCTGTGTCTCTCCCTGCTGTTCTAAAGTCCTGGGTGGAACTAACTGAGCAGCCGGGCCCAGGCTGTGTCTCATGCTCTGTCTTCAAGGCTGGTGAGGAAGGCAAACATCACATTTTTGGATTCTGCCTCCTAATACAATACTTCAGATGGAGAAAATTCCCCAAATATGAAAAAGAATTTCATCTTCTGAAGTAACCAAAATACAAATGTTTGTAACATTTGCATTTTAAGCCATTATTGATAATAGTAAGAAAATAATCTTCTTGGTGTTTTAGATCCTGACATTAAATTTTTTTTTTTGATTCAACACACAGCAACCTAGGTGGCTGAAAGACCATGACAGAATCCAATATCTATCATTTCCTTGAGTGTCTGAATGAAATGTCATTGGCTACGAGGCAAGATATATAGAATTTAGTGCAAAGGCTCTGGATTTTGGCTTGTAATTCACACTCTCCCACTTACTGGCTGGGTAACTTGGGAGCAATCATTTCATCTCTCTCAGCCTCGTTTTCCTCATTTGTAAAATGGATATGACCTTAGCCACCTACCTCCTACTTAGGGTTCTTATGAGATGACATTCATAAAGCTTTGAGGACAGTACCAATCATATAATAGTGCTTCATAAATGGTAGGAATTATGGCCAGTTATAGAGATTTGAGTTTGGGGGTTAGCCAGAAGAGTCAAAATGGAAGGCCTGCTGATGTCCAGGATGTACCAGACATGTGTCTTTAAGGATACTCTGGGGGAAGGAGGTCATAATTACAGCTGAAGTGGGTGACCTCCAACCTGGCTGACCTTTTCAAACAAGACGAGCAACTTCACATATGCCAACTGGCCACAGGTGCCTGAGAATACAATGTGCTTGCAAAGTACAATTAAATAGGAAAAGACTCAGTGATCTCAAGTTGTAGGTCCCCCCAATGCTCCATCTGCTCAGGTTAGGGACGGAGATTAGTCAGTGCAGGGAAAATGTTTATTTTCAGTTTGCAGAAGTTTTTTTGGGGGGGGCGAAACTTTTTGCAGAACACCAAAGGAGCATGTTCTCAGATACAGATGATTTCAACAACCTTTGTTTAGGTTGGAATTCTGGGAAACTCATCAATTCCTGAACACAGTCACATTTCTATTTTTGTTCTAGTTTTCCAGTAAGTAATAAATAAAATTTTATTTCTGCTAAGTGCTAATTTAAGAAGCATCTCTTCTTAAAGCTCTTTACTGGGAGAAAATAGAAAAGACGCAGTCAGTCCATCTAAGAGGAATGATCTGTTGGTGTTGGCTGACTCACCGCTTCAGCATGTTATCAGTTTTATTATTATTTAACATTTTTGCTAAATTAAGAATAAGAATGAATCACCCAAGAAAGAGCCTAAGATGCTTCTATGTTTGTTTTCCCATAACTAGGATCATTTGAGTTTATGTAAGATGTTATTTCAAAGTTAGTACATCACCTCTAAAGCTGCCCCTTTAAAGCTGGGTTGATTGTAAAAAACACCATTTAAATGTTTTCATAGAGGAATTAGTGACAGAATATGTACCTAGTGGTCACCCAGGGAGAGGTTGAAATAGTCATTTACCTTTTTAATGGAAACAGGGAATGTAATTAACAACCATTTGCATGTAACAGTTGAATATTTCATGGTGGTGACAATGATTCATTCCTATTTCCTACAGCAACTAGAGGAAAATTAAACCCAGGTCTTATGACTTTCAGGCAACTATAGAATGTAAAATTCAAAATTCATTCCATCTCCTGTCCTAGTAACTCACCTTGCTTGTATTCCTCTAATACTCATTTTCCTTTTGCAAGCAGCAATTTTCACTGTGTATTGCTTCCTAATTTGCAGAGGGAACTTGGTTAGTATAGTGAAGGCAAATAGGTTTTAACTCTCAGATTTCAATCCGACATTGATTAGTAGTGGCTACTAAATAAAGTTGCCTCTAGGTATAGTGGGAAGGAGGGCAGTGGTTGATTAGTAATGCCTACCATGGTGGAAGAGGGGAGAATGTCATTCATTATGCCATCCTCAACCAGTGCAGAGATTGCAAGATTAGGAATTAGGTCTGGCCTTGGCTTGGTCATATCCTACTGTGTGATTTGGACAAACCTCAGCATTCCAATTTTCACAAATGCCAGTTTGGGGGACAAGAGATAGTCTGTCATACAAAATTCACAAGTATGTCATAAAGATCAAAAAAACTTTAAAGTTAGACATCTGTATAATATATGATTATAGTCTCATTTTGAAGAATCCATGTAAATAAGATATACAGCTCCATTGTAAATATATTAGGCTTATTTTACAAATTGGAAGGTATATGGGAAGAAGAATGTGAAGTCCTTGAGTGGAAATGGGAGAATTGTTGAGGTTAGAAATAGAAGAAACTTAAAATTATCTAGAAGAGTGGGTTTCAATTAAACACACACACACACACACACATGCACACACACACGCACATATATAAATTCGAGAAACTCCATTTTTCCCTTAGATGAAATCCTTTATGTCACTCGATACAATAAATCAATAAATGATACTATTGGTCCTCTACCCCAGTAAAATTTTTAAAAATTTTTTAAATTTTTATTTTTTTCAATTATAGTTGAAATACAATATTATATTAGTTTCAGGTGTACAACACAATGATTAGACATTTATATAACTTACAACTTATAGTTATTACCCTGATAAATCCAGTACCCATCTGATACCACACGTAGTTACTACAATACTACTGACTATATTCCCTATGCTATACTCTACATTCCCATGACTATTTTGTAACTACCAATATGTACCTCTTAATCCCCTCCCCCCTTCACCCATCCCCCACCCTCAATCTGACAACCATCAAAACCATCTCTATGAACTTGTTTCTTTTGTTTGTTTATCCTGTTCTTTAGAATCCACATATGACATTTATCTTTCTCTGTCTGACTTTCTCTACTCAGCACAATACCCTCTAGGTCCATCCATGTTGTTGCAAATGGCAAGATTTCATTCTTTTTTTACGGTTGAGTAATATTCCATTATATATATATAAACTGCCTCCTCTTTATCCAGTCTGCCATTGATTGACACCCAGGATGCTTCCATATCTTGGCTACTAAAAATAAAGCTGCAATAAACGTATGGATTCACCTGTCCCTTCAAAGTGTACTGTTTTGGGTTTCTTTACATAACTACCCAGAATGGGATAACTGGGTCCTCCTTTGTCTCTTGTTATAGCCTTTGTTTTAAAGTCTATTTTGTCTGGGATAAGTATTGCTGCCCTAGACTTTTTATGATTGTGTCCGTATTCATGAAACATCTTTTTTCATCCCTTTACTTTCAGTCTGTGTTTGTCTTTTGATCTGAAGTGAGTCTCTTGTCGGCAGTATTTGTGAGGGTCTTGTTTTCTTATCCATTCAGCCAACCTATCTTTTGATTGGAGCATTTAATCAATTTATATTTAAAGTAATTGTTGCTAGATATATAGTTATTGCCATTTTATTATTCATATTTTTTTTACCTTCTTTCTTCTTCCTGAAGAAGTCTCTCTAACATTTCCGGTAATACTGGCTTGGCAATGATGAACTGCTTTAGCTTTTTCTTGTCTGGGAAGCTCTTTATTTGTCTTTTGATTTTAAATGATAACTTTACTGGGTAGAGCAATCTTCATTGTAGGTCCTTGCTTTTCATCACTTTGAATATTTCTTGCCAATCCCTTCTGGCCTGAGAAGTTTCTGTTGAGAAATCAGCTGACAATCTATGGGAGTTCCCTTGTAGGTAACTAACTGCTTTTCTCTTGCTGCTTTTAAGATTCTCTCTTTGTCTTCAACCTTTGGCATTTTAATTATGATGTGTCTTGATTTGGGCCTCTTTGGGTTCATCTTGTTTGGGACTCCGTGCTTCCTGGGCTTGTATGTCTATTTCTTTTATCAGGTTAAGGAAGTTTTCCATCATTATTTCTTCAAAAAGATTTTTAATTTCTTGCTCTCTTTTCCTTGTGATATCCCTATGATGTGAATGTTGGTACACTTGATGTTGGCCCAGAAGCACCTTAAACTATCCTCATTTTTTTTGGTGGGGGGGGGCGGGGGGACTTTTAATTGTTGCTGTTCTGATTGCGTCTTTTCTGCTACCTGTTCTTCCAAACGGTTGATTTTATCCTTTGCTTTATCTAATCCACTGTTGATTCCCTCTAATGTATTCTTCATTTCAGTTACTGTATTATTCATTTCTGAATGGTTCTTTTTTATGTTTTCTATCTCAATTTTCATATTTTCTATCTCTTTAAGTTCTGAGTTCATCTACTGTACCCCTAAATTCATTAGTCATTCTTATAACAAGTGTTTTGAACTCTGCATCTGGCGCATTGCTTGTCTCCATTTTGTTTAGTTCTTTTTCTGGAGCTGTGTTCTGTTCTTTCATTTGGAACATGTTTCTTTGTCTTCCCATTTTGGGCCCCTACTTGTGTTTGTTCTATGTATTAGGTGGGGCTGCTATGTCTCCTGGCCTTAGCAGGGTGGCCTTATGTAGTAGATGTGCTATGGGTCCCAGTGGCACAGTCTTCCCTGGTTTCCTGAGCTGAGTTCTCCAGGTGTGTCCCTTGTGTGGGTTGTGTGTGCCCTCCTTTTGTAGTTGAGCCTTGTTTGCTGTTTGTACATTAAGGGGAGGGATTGACCCTCAGGCTGATTGGTTGTGATGACTGGTCGTGATCAGTGGAGGAGCAGTTGTGCAGGGGATGACCCTATAGAGCAGGACTTGCTTTAGCAGGGCTCTAGTGCCTGTCCTGCCTATCCATCCTTTGGCTGTGTTGTCCTCAGATGTGACCCCAGCTGGTCCTCTGGCTCAGACTGAAGCCGGCCACCAAGACTGTAGGCCAGGGCCTACTGGGAGAGGCCATGCCACAGACCAATTTCAGCTGAAGGCCGTGCCCTGCGCAGGGCCACCTGGAATAAGCCACCAAACAATCTGTGGATAGCTTCCACCCACGCTGGACTTGGAAGCTAGTCCTGGGCTTGGGGCTGCTCAGCGAGAGGTACAAGGCACGCCGAAGCCAGATGCCACTTGTTTAGGTTTCGTGAACTCTGAGAGATTTTAGGAAAGTCCACAACATGAGCCAAGACAGGCCATTTGTATGGAAAATCCACTGGCAGTGGCTTGGATGGGCATGCACATTGGGAGGGGTGTGGTCTCAGGGAATCACCAGAGCGGGGCCAACAGTGTTAGCTATGTTGATGGAGACTCAACATGGTGGGGCCTGGATTGGTAAGCCAGGTTGGGGAGGGCTCAACAAAGGAGCAATGCCCTCTGCCAGCACTTCTGTCCGGGAGAAAGCTGCCCCTCTAGCCCTTGCCCTGAAGCCAGACAATTTAGTCTCTCTCTCCCCACATGTCCCTAAAGACTTTCGAGCTGCTGCCCCAGAACTGAAGCTGAGTGAGTGAGTCCATCACTGAGTAAGTTCATGTGCGGGACCCCTTAAGAGGAAAGTCTGCGCCTCCCTCAGCCTCTGTCTCACTCAGCCACAACCTTCACTGGTTTTCACAGCCAGAAATTGTGGGGACCTCTCTTCCCGGCACTGGAACCTTGGGCTGGGGATCCCAGTGTGGGGCTGGGACCCCTCGTCCCCCTGCAGCCAACATATTTCTCCTGATTCTCAACCGCTACATGCAGGTGTGGGACCAGCCTGCTTTGTTTCTCCACTCCTCCTACCAGCCTTCAGGCGGCCTCTTCTGTGTCCTCAGTGGTAGGACCACTGTTCAACTAGAGTTCAGGCAACTCCCAATGATGGCTGTTCTGCAGTTGAGTTGTAGTTTTGATGTGGTCGTGAGAGGAGGCAAGCACAGCGTTTACCTTCTCCGCCATTTTGACTGGAAGCCTGATGCTATTTTTTTGAAGCTACCTGTTTCTTACCAGGTTTCCCAGATTCTTAGTGTAAATAAAATATCATTAAATATATTCTAATTCAGTTTGGTGCCCCAGAAGTTTTCAGAAACCTTTCCCAGCATGTTAAATTTCCCAACCTTGCCAATGACATCATCAACTTTGATCTTTAATATGTGTGACCATATTCCCCTCATAGAGGCAGAAGAGAGAGAACTTGTTTGACTGAGAACCAAATTATGTGGTGCCTGGTATGAGGCAAAACAAACAAACAAAAAACTAAAATAAAACAAAAACACATTTATGTGCAAGTGAAAAACCTAGTCATAATTGTATTGTAAACAGGAAGGCATGAAAAATCTGTTCCATTTGTAAAATCCTTAAGTGGATTGAGTAGTCCTTATAGCGCCTTTACCTCATCACTATTCATCTATCCATTCATCCATCCATCTAATAAATATTTATTGACTACTGTGTATCAGGCACTGTGCACTGGGGAGACAGTTCTGGGCAAAAGCGTCGAAGGCTTTGTTTTCATTGAACATATATTTTGTGAGGAGAGGCAGACAATAAACAAAGATAAAAACATAATTTCAGACTGTAATATGCTCAGTGAAAATAGCATTTTCATACAAAGGAACTGAAGATGGAGTTTATAAATAGCAAGTACTCTATACTTGTTAAATAAATCAATAAAGACTTCTTATTGGCCACCAGTGGCCCCAGACCACAGGTTGACAGTAGATACTGCTAAGAATCTAAGGAGTAGAGCCATATCCATTGTAATCTTAGAGTTCTCATGCGGCACAAGAGAAACTTCATTTGCCTGATTGAGTGGGAGTTTGGCTCAGAGGATTCTGGCTAGTGCTTTTTACTTTATGATTCTGAGCTCACTGGCGCCGTTTCTGCACCTGTAGCGATGTCGTAAAAGCTGCACAGTCTTCACGGTAACGAAGCACAGAGGAACTGTGTTAGGAATTTATGGCAGCTGGTGCAGGGGCGCTGGAGTAGCAATTTACAACAAAATGACTTACCAAAATTTGTTGACTTAAGAAAGGCAAAACATTTTGTGGATCTCGAAAATAAACTAGGAAGAGTAGAACTCAGAGCTGGGAGACAGTGGTGACAGAAGAGAACTCAAAGTTGATGAGAGAAGGACTGAGAAGCAGTTAGGCAAAGAGAAGCTCAAGGAGCCAGAAGATTGAAAGCTGGTTTCCTTTGTGCTATAGGGGAATAAAGGTGGAAATAAAATACCCCCTGAAACTCTGTTTCAAAAATAGGTGTTCACCAAAAGAACCATGAATCCGACCCAGAAAAGAGACACCTTAAATTTGGGGGCATTTCTCATTTGTGCTTTTTGAAAAAGCAATTCAAAGTGTCAATAGAAATGATGTTAGGGGATTTTGAAGTGTCTTCTCTTTCCCTAACATGCGCCATCCTTTTCTTCCTGGCTTGGACGTATCAATTTAGATCCAGGGCTTAAGTTTAGAAATGAAGACAGAGTTAAATGCTCTTTTCCTTTTCAGTCCAGTGAGACGCAAAGCCCCTGGACTCTGGCATGTCCTGGCTACTGTGTGGGCAGGGAGACTGGCATGAGGTTTTAGGACTTGTGTGTTCAGCTCATTCGGTTGCTAGGTGAGGCAAACCAGAAGGCCAGGGGAGGCACCTGACAGGAGGAAGAAGGAGTAGCTGTCCTGGCTTCACCCTTACCTTTCAAATGTTGTGGACAAATTTTACGACATCTCAGTGGTAACGCTATGGACCTCCAGAAACATTCTGAAGCCCAGGAACTGTGGAGTATGAAAAATGTGGATTTACATTCTGTGTCCCATCTCCTGTTTAGGGGTCTCCCGTATCCTGCTGTTTGTTTGTGTGCACACACTTTGCTGGAATTTCTCGTCATATCACCTACCTCCTGACGTCCTCGGATCCCTTTTAAGGCTGCCTCCTCGGGTCGAAGCCTCTGCTTGACTTCCTTCTGTCCCTCTCAGGACCCGTTGACCAGGTTTGGATGCTTCTCCCACTGTTTCCCCTGTTCTAGCACTTCTGTCTTCTCCTCTCTCAGGGGGAGAGGCAGAGAGTGTGTCTTTCTTGCTCACTGTCACCGCTGCAGAACCTAGCACAGTGCTTGGCATTCATTCCTTTGCCAAGCGGATGAATCAGTGAGCTGTCCGTCCCATGTCTGGCCACTCTGTTTCACTTCCTCATCTGTAAAACCAAGTGCCTTCTTTTGTCATATCACAGAATTTCCTTCAGTGCTGAAGAAAACGATGAACATTTTTTTTAAAGAGTACAAAAGGCAGTGTAAAGTTGTAAGATGGTGGTTAAATGATTGTGTGCATCGAGTGGAAAGGTGATATCCGAGGCATCCCTTTTGTTTGTTTTCGGTCCTGCTCTTCAGACACAAATTTGTGTCAGCGTCTAATCAATGCTGCCTCTCCAGAGGGAAGATTGACAGAGACCAGCTTTCCTCCTTGCTCCTGTCAGGATAATGGGCACCTATTGAGGCACTCATTTAATTTATCTAATAGAGGGTATTTGCCTCCTGCAAACTTATTGTTTTGATTTATTCAGCAGGTTTGCCATGATTAAGGTGTCCTCTTTGTTATTAAGATAAAGACCGACCTTTTCTTTCTTGAGGTGAATGACTGATGTAAGATAATTTTTTTTTTTTTTTACCACCCAGTCAGGTTAATTGGATGGTTTCTATCCAGAGACCGCATTCTGATTTAACATTGAAATGTCTTTTTAAAGGCTCAGTGCTAGTGAGATTAAATCTAGGACTAACTAATGGGCACGAGGGATGAGGAGATAGATTTTTTTTTTAATTGCCTCGTTATAAAGGAGAGCTGTTTATGAGAGGGGCCCAGAGTTGGGATGGGCGCATCTCTGAAGGTGGGGAGGGGGGTTGACTCAGACTGGAGATGTTCACACAAAAGTTCCACTGTTAGGAGCTCATGTCCCTTCTTTACCATTCATTTGCTGTGTGGCCTTCAACTGATTTCTTTACCTCTCAGAGCAGCATCAGTTTTCCTGTGTATAAGAGATGAACTAGAGAGCTGCTCCAGCTTTGACATGTGACCCCCCTCATCCTACACCTCCTCCCTCCCCCGCCTTTTCTTACGTTTAAAAACCAAATAGAGGCCGAAGGCCACCCAGGGGTCAAGCTTCAATTTTCAAGGAAATTAGGCCCATTGAGTAACATCAGATGTGGAACAGTGAAAGAGAAGGATGGAAGGGTCTGTCTGATAAATTGGGGTCATTATTTGTTCCTATCTGGGCCTATTTACATATTTGTTGGCCTAAAGTAACTTCACCTCTTATCCTTACACTGTGTTCTTCTCAAGATGATGTGGGGCCAAAAGGCTTTAGTAATTCCCTGGATAGATAGATACAAATATCTAGAAGTATCTCTGGTTGCTGGATGGGTCCAGGGGTTTGGCTTCTGACCCATCCAGAGGGGAGTATTAGGACTATGCGGGAATCAGCCAAGACATGGTGTATAATCCTTTAGTGACACACGTGGGTGGTGGGGGTGGGGAGGAGCATTTTATCAGTGACATTGTTTAGAATTGTGGTGCGTGGTGACCTTAAAATCAGACTGACTGTTATTGTTTTTAAATTCCCTGAAGATAATATACAACTTTATTACCTGTACATAGGACTGACTGCTCCCACTTCCTACCCTTGTAGGCCTCTGGACACAAGCCCAGGATCTGCATCTTGGGCTTGTGGGGTGGGGCGAGGAGTTGTTTACCAAAGCCAGACACTGAGCAAGCTGCTCTTGGAGAGTCCCAAGATCTCCCCGGATTTCTTTAACTAAGGGTCAGATCAGGGAAGTCCATCATTCTTTTAACATTCAACAAATTTTTGTTGAGTACCTATTTGATAGGCCCTGTGTATTATATATGTAGCACCATTTAATTTAACCATCATATTAAATCCTTTAAGACAAGCAACATCCCTGTAAATGAAGAATTCAAGCTCAGAGGTATGAAGTAATGTGCACAGTTGAGCTCGATATGTATTGCTCCCAAATCTGTTGTATACAAACCAAAATTCTGCTGAATAAATTCGAAGATCTAATTGGCTTTATTAAGTGATTTATGAATTGGGCAGATCCCATCTAGCAACGGAATGGTGCTCTGAGGGGCTGTGCAAAATGGAACGTTTTTATAGGAAGAGGATGGGGCAAGGGAAGCTAGTAACAAAAGAGGAAAGAGGATTATTTTTAGATCAGGACATCTTTTGGGTGAAGGGAAAGATAAGAGTTTTTGTCATGCAGATTGATCTTCTTCCTATGGGGAATGAAGAGGGCCCATGTGACAGATGACCTCATTGGTTCTAACCAGGAAATTCTAGACTGGTTGATTAAAATTATATTTCTGGAAGAAGTTGAAACAGCAGTTAGGTATTAAATCTAGTTTTGATACCATTGGCTCTAGCACAGATGACACCATTTTGGGCCAGTAGTTCTCTTTTTAACAATTCCCCCCTTCTGATCAAATTCTCTGCAGCTCTGTTGATCCTTGGTGTGGCATGACATTTTGGCTTAGTCTTTATGAGATTCACAGGTTACCGTTTCATTTCATAATCCTTAAGTAGTCATTCTCTTTGTTTCCTCTTTGATGTCCCAGTCTTAGGGCAATCATTTGCTTGGTAGTTAGCAGCTCAAACATGCATTTAAATTTTTGAGAGAATATTAAGACCAGGGGAATTATTATGAAAACTATGAGCAGGGTAATTCCCAATGTTTGGAGTATACTTTAGGGCCATAGTACCCACGACCCAAACCAATCCAAAAAAGACCCCGTTGAAGTAGTCATCCTTTTAAGCCAAATGGCTTGCTCAATGATCTTATGTGACCAAAGTGTTGACCCAGGAGGTGTGGCAGGTTGTGTTGGCCACAGCACAGGCACCTCTTTGCTCAGCAAAAAAAATCAAGGGCTCTTCTCTTTGTCGGGAACAACTTTGGTCAGAAAGTGAAAGGATCTTTGCTGGGCAGCTAATACCTTAGCAAAGGAATCTGCAGTGCCAACAAGAGTTAAAGAGGGGTTTCTGTTCACATTTTCATTTGTATGTTTTCTTAACCAGGAAAATATGGCCCTGTCAAAAGAAGCCATTGCCGAATCATTAATGCCTCCTGGTAGGTCCTTTCTAGAATAGTTTGGGGGGCACAATTAGATAATCTAAGAGGCATTGCCCACCTGTGCGCCAGCCATCGAGGCATTCATAGGCCCAAGGAGAAAAATGATCACCACAGACAAAGATAAATCCTGTTGGGGCGCAGTTGCCTATTCACAGCAGGGGTCAGTCAGGTTTTCTCCTAGCCTGACATAAAAAGTTGTTCAAAATTTCAGGGTTATCCATTCCCTTAGGAATGGCTTGGGAGATACAGTTGATGGCGTTCTCTCTCCAGGCCAATGCCAGAGCAAAGAAAAGAAAGAAGAAAGGGTTTCATGTTTAGCTAAGTGGGAGGTCTTGATCTGGTGGTGTCTTGGGTAGAAGCAGTCAATACGAATATCATTTACTTTTCTTCCTAGTCAGTTTGCTTTGAAAGTCTCCAGTGTTTGCGCAGGAGCAAGTGGCAGGTGGGGACTTTTTTAGTTGTGAGATGTATAGCTGAGGTTCAAGTCCCTGAAGTATGGCTGCCATCTGAGTAGTGAGGACCTGGTGTTGTTCCTCCCAAGTCGCTAAGTGATTCCCAACCAGAAGAGTGGGAGAAAACTGGAAACATTAGTTTGGTTGCGTCAGCCAGAGATTTGAGGAAACTAGAATTCAGGATCCCAGTCTAGCTTACAGGTATATAACAAAACCTCAAAGACAAACTAGTTTCTAATATCTACAAAGGTACAAGCATATTTTTTCTCTGTAATTACCCATTTCTATCTCTCTCTCTATCTCTCTCTCCATCCATCCATCCATCATCCACCCATCCATCCATCCATCCATCCACCACATTTTTACCAAAGATTTCAGTAAAGCTAAATTCATTTGCGTTAAACTTGATCTGATTATTTATATAACTGTAGCAACAGTAGTGATTGACCATATACGTTCTTTTTAAGACTGCTTTGCTGGAATCTTATAAGCAAGAGAGCAGATCAGTATTTCTAAGCAGTTTTTTGTTGGAGCTGTCTGGTCATATCTGAGTCCATGCACATCTCTCTCGAATATGGCATTCCAGTCAAAGCCTTGGTAATTTAGCCAGTGTTTCCAGTTTTGTTCTGTTGCAAGGAGAACTGATTCTTATTGAACTTATGCAAATAAATATATTATCATAAAAATAAGAATACTCACGGAGTTTCTGAATTCTGGAGGGATTAGGTAGGGAGAAAAGGAAATGTTTCATCTTTGTTCACAAAGGTATATGTTACCAAATTGTTGATAGCTCAAGAGAAAAGATTTCTTTAAATCTGGAAAAACAAAACATTAAAGCATCCTTCTCAGTTTATGCAGTCCCACGTAATTAAGCCTTGTTCTGCTTGGATCCAATTTTTCTATTAGTTCTCCTGACCTTGCCTGATGATTGAGGGTGATAGGAACAGTGATAATTATAAGAAGTTTGCAAACCTTTCATCAAGGCTTGTATGATTGCCGGGTGGAGTGAGTACCTCGGATCACTAGGGATAGTGGGAGGTATGTCCCAAGGCGGAAATGCATTTTCTAATACTGTGTACATCTGGTTGGTATGCTACCCCTCATCTAAGCTCTGGAACTCTCCGGGTCTGCACTCGCCTAGTTGTATGCAGTTAGAGCTTGAGCTTCCGACAGGCTGTGATAAGACCAAACATAGTAGTCAGGAAGGTGGGTCTGCCCGTGTTGTCATGGATACCTTGCCACAGGGGACATCAGAGAAAGGAAAAAGGTAAATTAAAATCCAAATGTCGTAGCCTTGAACATGAGAATTCAGGCCTTGAACCTGGCTTTTCAGTTTGTGGTTTGAGGAGATATTTTAAAGAAGAGGTAGAAGCAGATAAATAACTCCATGATCTTGTCCAAGAGCAGCATTATTAGCATTTTTTCCAGGAGCTTAGTCCAGTTGAGTTAGGCGCATGGAAAATATTTTCTTTTGCTTTGTGCATTTTCCCTTAGGTCCCTGCCCAACACTCCTCAGAGTCTCTTCAGCCTCTCTTCTCAGTTTCATCTACTCTTTGGATGTTTATCTCATCCCCAGGCTCAGGGTGCATAAGTAGGTACATGCTGTCAGACATAAATTCCTGTGGAATCCAAATGGCAAGGAGCCAAGAGTTTAAAACTGTGTGTGTGTGTGTGTGAGAGAGAGAGAGACACATGGACTGGTGTTAATCTGCTGGTTTGAGTAAACTCTTCCCAAACACAGTCTAATTCCCGAGGAGCTATTTGGAAAGTTCCCAAGGTAGAAAATACCAACCACAAACAGCCTTGAGGTAGTGGTAGGAAGTTCGATTGTTTTCTCTTGGCAGTAATTTCTTCCTTGCCTAAGGAAGGTGTAGCGGAGACAGCAGTTCTCAGGAAGAGCTCTGGGCCGACATTTTCTAAGTGGTCTCAGGAGGGGGCCGAGGCTTTCAGCCAAGTAGCTGGTTGTCACTGAAAGCCAAACATTTGGTTTTGAGTTCAGCTCCCACTTGGAATTCGTTTCCCAGACCTCAGAGTATGAGACATATCGTGGTTGTTATTTATTTATTTTTCTTTATTCTTAGGCTTGTTTGTTCTCTGGCAAGGAGCCAAGGTAGTTTCTGTGAAGGCTGGAGTCCTTAGGTATTTGTAAGATGAGGAAAATGCCATGGACAGTGTGTGAAGGGGATGTACCGAAATTGGACAACAGGGAGTTAGGCCAACTCTGCTTGAATTACCTTGTTTTCCTTCTGTCTTAGAAAGTCAGAAGCAAAGTGACCTACAGTTGTTAGACCCACCATTTCTCCCTCCTTTTCTCCCTTCCTTCCTCCCTCCGTCCCTTTCTTTTCTCCATGTATCCATCCATTCATCTGAGGCAGGACAGGGCAAATTTCCCAGGTTGGTTGCGGGGAAACCAAGCCCTGCACCAAGAGAAGAAGAGGGTCCTTTGGCGGAGAGTGTGGACGGAATTCAACACATATGCCAAAGTTAGAGTCAACAGGAAAGTTTATTAGAAAAGGGGTCACACTCCATAGACAGAGTATGGTCCCCTCTCAGAGGCTGAGAGTGAGAGGGACAATGAGAGGGAGAGAGACAGGGAAAAGGCACTGAGAGCGACCTTGAGTGTTCAGGGAATTCAGTTTATATGTCCTCCTTTAGTTCCCATTTCCTTCGACATGGACATACAGCGAGGAAGGAAAAGAGTATGTAGCATGAACAGGTAAGAATATGTAGAGTGAAAGGCCTGCTGGCAGTTCCCAGCCTTTAACCTTTAGAGTCCCCCATGGTTTTAGCCATAGGGAGTGACTCTTGGTTCCTGTTTCCCCTTCTCTGGTGTGGGGAATGGGCTGTGAGTGATCCCAGCAGAAATCTTCCTTTGTTCTGCAGGGGTCCTCCTGCTTGGCTGCAGGGCTGATCAGTGTATTGGAGTCTTTGATTGTGACTTGATTAACATTTTAATTCTCTTGCCTCCTCCCTACATTACATCCTTCCTTCCATCCATCCATCCATCCATCCATCCATCTATTCATCCATCCATATATGAAAGCTAACTTGAACATCTATTATGAGCTAAGTGATACAGGTAAACTAAACATAGCTTTTAGAAGTTTATGATTGAGTGAGGAAGGCATTCACAAACAGGACAGTGCAATACAGCAAGGTGTACTGACTGCAACAGAAGTTTGTGCAAGAAGTCCAGGGAGCACAGTAAAGAGGGCCATTGCCTCTATCAGGCATGGGGTTGGGGCCAGGAAAGGCTACTCAGAGTAGTGTTTCCAGCTGAATCTTGAAGGATAGAGAGGCAGGATGGGTTGATGTAAGAACTAGGCCGTATGATGGGTGATCATTATGGAAATGGACAGAAAGGGGTGAATTAAAGAGGTACTGTGGACTCAAAATTGATTAAGTTGTTCTGAAACACAAGAAGGAGTGAGTGACAGTGCCACTTATGGAGGCTTTTGCAGTGGTGTGGCCAGGCTATCAATACCCAGGGTGGGATGGGGTGGGCAGGGGTCCGTGTCAGGGCCAAGTGGCTTGGCTCTGTTAACAATAGTAACAAAAACAAACACTTATCCAGTTACTTTATAATAAGCCGAGTGGCAAGTGCTTTGAATGCATTATTTTGGTGTACCCCACTTATGGCATAGGTGTTATAAGAGATTATTTTAGGTGGTACCCAGGTGAGGCATTGAATCACGCAGAGTTTCTGTTTTAATTCTCTTCTCAGCTTTCTTATTACTTCTGGGAGAAAGCTTCAGTTTGAAGTTGCCATTTTTAACTCCATTCTTATACATGCTAATCTCCATTTTAACAAAGAAAGGGCAGCCTCAGGCATAGAGCCTTCAGCAAGAATAGTATTTAGCTCGAATTTAACAAAATTTTAATTGTTATGTACCTAGACAAAATTACCAATACAAATTTTATTGGCATTATTCTTATGGTCACTATTGATTTATGGTGATCCTGGTAGTCTGTGGTACCAAAATTAAGTTTCCTATTAAAGGACATTAATTTAAGTGAAAACATGAATTGATTTAAAGAAAATTATTACCTAATATTTTAGATTTTATGCAGATATGACACATATCAGGAAGGAGTACACAGTGACTAAAGTTTGCTTTATCTCATTCCTTGCAACAACTGTCAGGAAAATGCTGTTTTAATTTCAATTGAATTATTACAAAATTGAGATGTTTTAGAGGTTAAATAATTTGGCCATGGTCATTCAGTCAGCAAGTGCCGGACCTGAGATTTGATCCCAGGCCTGTCTGACTCTGAATTCCATGTTTTGCGAGACTGGGTATCTGACAGTAAGCAAAATGGGATTCTAGAACGTTATAGCTGGAATGGCCTTTTGAAATTGTTTGGTCCAGTGTTGTCAAACGTCTTCCCTCTTCTGTATATTTTTCAGTTTTTAAAAAGAACAAATGGCATTTAATGAGGTATTATTAATTTATTCTCCCAGTGATTATAGATCAATTACAGGTGTGCAATGTCTCCTGGAGCTTTGGATCAGCTTGAAAGAACTAGCATTGCTTTGGGGGTCTTAAAAATTATGTTGAGAACAGATGGTGATTCTCTGTAAGCATCTTCATGGATTCCTGGATGTCTGTGGTTCCTAGCTTTAGAATGAACTATCTAGGCCACCCCTTCTACTTACCACTTATTAAGACATGGAGAAAGGGAGTGGTTTTGTCTCATGTGAAAAAGTGGCAAGGTCAGAAGTGGAGCCTTGTTCAAGTGCCCTTTCCTTCTGCCATTTTGTTCAAATGAGCCCCATTCCTGCTCCAAGAGCTTTCGTCCCAAGGCTTGGCCCCCCGGCTGCTTCTCATCCATACACCTAGCATTTGTAGCTCTTTTGAATCTCATATCCATTGCTTTTCCCTCTTGAAAATGCATGTACCCCAAGAAAGTGGTCATGAGATGCTTGCTAAGTAATTGCTGTGACTTTAGTCCCCGGAAGAATGTATTTTTCCCTGAGTCTATGTCTTGCCTTAGTGACATAACTGTGCACCCTGCCACCCATCTAAATCATTAAAGAGCCTTCCTGGCCTTGCCTTTGCTTCCCTCTTCAGGTTCATCATTTACCATTTCCCCGACAGACATTGTTCACCCCGGCAACGCTGAACTCGCATGTTCATTCTTTCTTTTTAGCCTTTGCACAAGTCTGCGTATGCTAATGTGTGTCAGAATTCCTTAATAATAAAGTGCTACCATTCACTTAGCACTCACCATGTGCCGTCACTGTGCCAAGAGCTTTGTTTATTTAATTTGGTTCTTACCGTAGCCCTATGAGGAAGGAATTATCATCACCACTTAATGCCTAAGGTCGATGAGACACAAGGGGAATTAGTAACTTGCTCAAGGTCACACGACTGGCCAAGGACAGAGCCAGAATTTCAGTCTGCAAAATCAGACATAGGGCACAAGCCTTGACCATTCTTGTGATCTCCCATTCCCAGGGCGGATTTTTCTACGGTGCCTCGATGAGGTCTCAACCTCAATATCGATTCCTCTTCGAAATCTTTTCCGATGTCTCCTAACTGTGTTAGATTACTCCTCCCAGCCGTTTCCACAGCATCGTCTGTTTCCCCACTTTGCTGTGATCTCATACTCACCCGTCTGTATCATCTCCTGGAGAGTGACTGACACGAGTTCTTCTTCACAGCTGTAACCTCCGCATCCAGCACAATGTTGAGCACATAGTGGGCACACAGTGCGTAACTGTCGAGTGAGTGAACGTGCCCTCTTTGCTCCTCTCTATCTCCGTTGCTATACTTAGTCACCAAATACCATAATCCCTACCTCTGCAACGCCTTCTCTTCCTTTCCCTCTGCACACTCCCCGTTTCCCTGCCTCTACTTATCTCCATTTCCTGATCTCTTGTGTAGACAGTAGGGTTCTCAAACTTTTCTTCCACAGTGGACAGTTCATTATGTGATAAAGCAAGATTATTCTGTGCAATAAGGTTGATCATTTTCAGTGATGTGGCTCACCTTTCTGTAAGCAGCCTTTGAATCCAGAAATGAAGAATCTCTGACATAGTGTTTCGACTTCACCGAATGCCTCGAACTGCTGTCCGGGCAGACTGAAAGTTGGCTATGGATTAGAATAGGTTGTGGTCTTTTGGTTCAAGGTCTGGATTCTAGGTTGGATGAAGCTGACCTTGACCCCTGGATTTTTCTATAAGTTCATGTCGGCTCTGTCACATTGGAGGAGTACAGCTTTTCAGTTGACCAAAGCAAAGTAGTAATATTTCAAAATCCCTGATTTGGTGAAGAGTGTCGTATCCTCAGTACAACCACATGAAGAACCTTCCTGAAGTTGCAGCACACGCTCACCATCACCTCTCCCGGTCAAACTACAGCTGATGCTGTTTAGTGCTTGCTTCGGCAGCACATGTACTAAAAAGGATGCTGTTTACATTATGACCCCACCTCCACCTTCAATTTCATTGATTTATTTGGTTGCTGGCCTCTCACATGAGACCCACTCCCCTCTATCCCCACCCACACCTCCTCCCGCACAGAGAAATGAGAAGTACTTGAATTCAGTTTTGCCATCAAGAATTCTAAATAGCACAGTTAGCCTAAAATAAATGAAATGGCTAGAATAGATATGTAGTCACAGGGCCTTGAAACATGTCTCAAGGTGATATCTGATATACTTATATGCATTTCAACTTCCATGTTGCTAACTTAGCATGAAAGAAACACTTTTGGGGAAGGGACTTTTGAAACATCCTGGCACTGCAGTGACTTCTCAACCGCTGACCCCGGCTCTAAGCATTTTTTCTTCATTTCCGTTCTCCTTGTAGCTGCATTAAACAAAACTCTAGTTATGTCTGTCCCTTACCCAAGAAACTTAGCATTCGAGACCTTCCACAGCTCAGCAACCCACAGTTAAATGACGACAGTCTCTCAGCTCCTCAGTTCCCCGCTTTCAGGGGAGCATCCTGATTGGCTCAGCTCACTTTTTCGTGTCAGACTGTTCCAGGATGCCAGTGGGTGGTTGTGTCATGCCAGGTGTCCACCCCTGGACCAATCAGATGTGAGCAGGAGGTAAGTCAGTAGTATGGAACCTGCTCAAGCTGCTGATTCAGCAGGGAACAGATTTCCCCTAGGGAAAGATGTCAGTAGCTTAAGTGCAGAAATTTGAGATTAAATCAAGTAATGAGCGGTTAAGTGTTTGGGATATTTGAAGAAATAAAGGTTTAGGGGGTCTTGAGAGCTCTGCTGAATCAGCAGTTTGATCAGGCTCCATACTACATGACTTCAGCTCCTGCTCCCATCTGATTGGTCCAGGGGGCACCTGTGATGAGCACAACCATCCACTGGCATCCTGTGTCAGTCTGATGGTTGTTTGATAAGAATTACCCATGGATGTGGAGTCTTTTTTTTCTCCTTAGCTTAGAGAGTGTAACAAGAACTGAAGTGGGAATTGAAAGTGAGATGCTGAGCGTATTAGGGAAAATAAACTCTAATAATAACTGTCCCCAAATGGACTGCTCTCAAAGCACGAGTTCCCTTTATGAGAAATGTTTGAATAGAACTTGGGTTCATGCATTTGGAAGGGTCTGGATCAGATGATCTTGAAAAGTTCTTTCCTACATTTACAATTCTAAGGACTTAACTTTTAAGGATTTTTTCCCTCAACCACATTCACAAAACATCTATGCAAATGCACGTGCACCTCAGAGTTTAGCACCTGACATGTGCCATTTGCACAACTGAGGAGCATTTTCTGATTTGTGCCCCTCAATTTGACTATGATATCGTCGGAGGCTACTTAGCCATCTGGCTGCTGCTACCTCCTGTCACCTGGAGTGCATGTTGCTTTTAGCTAGGTTTTTTTTTTTTTTTTGTCTTGGGCTCATTTCATTTTCTAAACAGCTAAGCAATTTTAGTACGGATAGCAAGAGCAAGGCTGACGGCAAAGCCACCCTGTTCTTAGTGAGGGCAGGAAAAGGGCTCGACCGCCTGGAAAGAACCTACTAGTGATTTTGTATCACTGAACTCATTGCTAACTAACATTGTAATTAGAGTTTAACCACAAAAGCCAAGATTTAGGAGACCATCTGGTCTGCTATTTGGAGAGCGGGAGAGAACATTCCAACCTTGGGGAATGTAGTTGCTGGGGCTCCTGCAAGTGACCTTGTACTTTACTTGACTTCTTTCTGTTTCAGTCTCCTCTGTGATAGATGGCAAATGCAGCACCGAAAGAAATCACAGATGTTTTCCAAGACCTTGACAGAATGGATTCCCTCCATTCTCTGGCTTGAAGCCAGCAGCAGCAGATCCGTGGACATGTACCGAGGGCCTGTTAAATGCAAGAGACCGTGCTAGTCCTTGTGGCTTCAAAGCGTATTGTGTCTTTTTTCAGGACAGTAGAGTTCATTGGGAGGGCCAAACAGACATACTTGAACAGCTGCAATGAGAAGTCTAAAGAGGTCAAAGTAGAGTGACCCTCGTGATGAGAGCTCTGAAGAATGGAGGGATAGTGTGGCTTCCATCATCTGTGGACACTTTATTATAGAGATGGAAGATGGCCTTGTAGATTTGAAGAGGTCAAATGAGTAGAGGCCTTGTGAGCAGAGGAAGTTGCTGAAAAGCCAAAGCCCTAGTCAGAGAGCCATGAGTCCATCAACTCGGGGCATTCTCATAGAATGTTTGATTTAGCATTTTTGCCTGGTAGGGAACAAAATGATCCAGTTATGTATCTTCAGCATGTATATCTGGTACTTTTTTTGTAAACAGAACTTGTTCTGTTCTGTGTTACTGCCTTTGACCTTGAGTTACAAACTTGTGTTGTTTATTGTTTTTTCTTGCCATGTGCATCTTCTATGGAGCCAAGAGTCCGCCTCCCTCTAACCCCCACCTGTGGGGCCTCGCTTTTACCTTAGGAGTCATAAGGAAAAAGTATCACCTCTTTTCTGTAACCTGATATTTTTAATCAGCTGTTACACATCCCCTGAATTTTGTGTCTTCTGAGTTAGCCATCTCCAATTCCTCTCTCTCTTTCAGAATACGACCCTCACCATTCTGGGTACCTCTTGTTGACATAAGCTACTATGTGTACAGTTTGGGCCAGTTTTATACCTTCTGGTAAGATAATCGGAGGTAGGGCTGCCCTGTGTTTTTGATGGTAGCTTTCAATAAATGCGATTACTTCTCTTAGGAGGAACTCAGTCTTTTGGAACTCTGTACTCTGTGAACTTCTCTGGGGGCACTGATTAGAAGGGCCAGCCCTTCTGTATCAGAGAGAGTCTTGAAGAAACAGCTGCCTGTTTCCTGTGCCTGTCTCCTTTCACCTCCAGTCTATTACTATAGAAAGGATGCACACATGAAGATAGCACGCATCTCTATTCAGTTTGCAGAACACGAAGCCTTGCCGAACTTTTACTTTATAGATGACCTTCACTGTTTTCTTGGTGTTTGCTTAGGAAACTATTCAGACAATTAAATCATTTGTTCGTTGAAAATTCTATGCAACAGACTTGTCCTACAGATACAGATTCAAAGTAGAGTCTGTGTTCTCCATGCGATTATAGGCGCATAGAGGTGGGCTCCAAGATGCGTGGATGCTGAAATGGGTGTAGTGGGGACACAGAGAGAAGAGCTGAGAAGCTGGGAGAGGTTGAGGGGACTTATGAGCAGGTCATAACGACGAGGTCACGTGCTGTTTGCAAGCAGGCACTGCGCCTTGTTCTTCTGTTTTAGCCTCTGCTCCCAGCATAGTGCCTAACACATTACAAATGCTCACTAAATATTTATGGGGTAAACTGAGTGAGCTGCTGTCTTCTGCCAGAGCAGTTATTCCCTGAAGTTGCGTTCCACAGGTGAAAGGCTAAAAGAGGAAAAACCCGAAGAGATTGCCCATAATCACTGTTTTTTGTTTTTGTTTTTGCCAAGAGAATGTAGAAAGAGTCCACCAAGTTGAATTATTCAGCACAAAAAATGCTATCTCTCACAGTAGCTTCATGTTTCAACTCATACCTTCCGTTGCTGGGACTCAGCTGGGCTTCCGCAGGCCACCTGCTTCCCTGTTCCTGTGAATTTCCTCCACTTCTCTCCCAAGAGTGGCTCTTCATCTTCATTCCAAAGGCCTCCAACCTCACTCACTGGATGGTGACCACCGTCAATGTTGCCAGGTCGTATGCCAGTGAAAAGCTCATTCCAGTTACTCAACTGTCATCTCTCTGTGGTATCTGCAAATGACACAACCACTGGGTAAACACCAATGACCCTAACACGGTGCTCGCATCATGTCCCCAAACACCCAGAGTAATTACTGAAGTGTGCGTAAAATGTTACAAGTAAGTTACGGCGTTGGTCCTTCTATAGGACAGGCAGGGGAGGCATCCTCATCTCATTTACAATGAAGAAGTGAGGAGCTGAGGTGTCCCAAGATCAGACTGTTGTTAAGAGTGGAGACGCAACCTTAGGGCTTTAGTTTTTAGTATTACCTCTAAAATAAATTTCCCCCTGATTTTGAAAGTTAGATATGTTGCCTGTAGAAAATCTGGATAAACGAAAAGTAAAATGATGACACAGAGCTGGTTGCTGTTACTGCTTGGACTTTTTTCTGTTTGTTGTTGTTGTTGTTTGTTTGTTTTTAATTCTACACCCAGATACATTACAATTATACACACACACACACACACACATCTTTATTGATATTGGAATCCTATTATACATACATACCATTTTATAACCTGCCCTTTTTTAGCGAGATATAATGTCATGTAGCGTATCACTTCCAGGTGATTTGCTTTTATATATATTGCAAAATGATCACTACAGTAAGTCTAGTTAACCATCCATCACCGCACAGTTACAAATGTTTTTTTCCTTGTGATAAAATTTTTGAAGCTCTACTCTCTTAGCAACTTTCAACTATATAATACAGTGTTATCAAATATAGTAGTTTATCCCCAGCACTTGTTTATTTTTCACCTACTTTACCTGATGTAGGACAGGGCAGATTTCCCCAGTTGAGGGGAGACCAAGGCCTGCACTGAGAGAAGAGGGTCCTTTGGCGGAGAGTGTAGAAAGAATTCAACGTGCACCAAAGGTGGAGTCAACAGGGAAGTTTAATAGAAAAGGGGTCACGCTCCACAGACAGAGCATGGTCTCCTCTCAGAGGTGGAGAGTGAAAGACGAGGCCGGGAGAGGGAAGGAGTAAAGAGTACGGAGGAGAGAGGAACCCTGAGTGCTCTGGGAATTCAGTTTAGATATCATTTGTTAGTTCCCCTGAGCTGTCGATTAAAAGACTTTGTTAACCCAATTCCTTTGATATGGACATACGGTGAGGAAGGGGAAGCGTATGTAATGTGAAAAGGTAAGAATCTGTGGAGTGAAAGGCCTGCTGGCCGTTCTGGCCTTTAATGCATGGGTTCCCTATGCTTTTAGCCATAGGGAATGAATGATTTTATTTTGGGTAGGGCAGCCACTTAAAGACTCTTGTTTTTCCTGTTTCCTTTTCACAGAGGTGGGGAATGGGTTGTTAGCGATCCCAGTAGAAGTTTTCCTTTGTTCAGCAGGGATCCTCCTGGCCTGCGTGCAGGGCTCATCGGCATGTTGCAGTCTCTGAATGCAGCTTGATTTAACATTTTTAATTCTCTTGCCTCCTCCTATGTTATACCTATTTTCTCATTCCCCACCACCTGTCTCTGGCAACCATCAATCTGTTCTGTGTCTGTGAGCTTAGGTTTTGTTTTTGTTTTTGTTTTCAGATCCACACATAAGTGAGATTAGACAGTGGTTAGTTGTCTTTCTGTGTTTGACTTATTTACTACGACCTGCCTTTTACTTAATTAGAATATCATTCATTTATTCAGTATGCATTTATGGAACATCTCTGTGCAGGTGTGACTTAAGTCCAATAGGCATGTGGGGAGACTGACATTCAACAAATAATCACAGTAATAAATGCAACTTCAGAGACCATGATAAGTCACAGGAAGGAAAGAGAAGATGCTGGGAGGCAGGAAATAAGGAGACCTAATTTAGATTGAGGGGTTGGGGAATAGCTTTCTGGGGAAGTGGCACTTGGTACCAGGTCCTCTAGGATAAGGAAGACTTTTCAGAAAAAGAGTGGGTGCAGGTTGCAGGCAGCATCCAATCAGAGTGATATGAGCGAAGGCCCAGAGCTTCACCCTAGAGCTACGGGGGCCACAAGGGTGTTGGGGGTAAGCAAGAGGGGGAGCCTGTCAGGAGGTAAAACTGGGGAGGAGCAGGCCCAGGTCCCCAGGGATATGTATGGACTGGGGCTTTCATCCTAACACTAAGTGAAGGCTTTTACAGGGGAGTGACAGGGTCTTCAGTGTAAAGAGACCACAGAGGCCGAATTGAGGAGTATGGATCGGGGAGAGGGAAGAAGGAGTTGATCATTAAGTAAATTGTAACACAATTTTTGAAGGCAACAAACTGTGCCATTTTCTCCATATGCCTTACTTTAAAGAGTTTCTTTGTTTGGTGTTATTGTTTATAACGCTTACAGTAATGAATGTCCCTACAGAAGTTACTGTGCTGAGTAGTGGTGCTTGCCTCAGATGAAATCGCTAGAGGTGAAATTGCTGGATCAGAAGGCATGCTCAGTTTTAAGGCTGCTTTTTCATAAATTAACCTCTGGAAAGGCTATGTAAACTTCAGCTCCCCCAGGCAGAGAATAAATGTGCTGATTTTCATACATCCTTGCTTACTCTGACGATAATTTCCATAAAAGTCTGTGTCCTGATGGGCTACAAACAAGATCTCATGTTCTAATTTCCATTTCTTTATCAGCATGTGAGAACATTTTTATAAGCGTATTTATTCGTTGTTTATAGTTCTTGAATTGCTCCTGGCCCCTTGTGTTTACATCTCTGGACCAGGGCTTTTCCCAGTATGCCTACACCTCTTCAGGACATCTACAGAAGAGTTCATAGGATTTCCTTGGCAGGCTGGCTCTCGGTCCAGGGATGCCATCTTCGAGATTCAAAGGTGATGACAGAAAAAAGTGACCATCTTATGACCAGGAGACCCAGCTATTTTTATCACAGAGACTGATACAAAAAAGGAAAAAAAGAAATAAAAAGACCCTTGAGACAGAGGTACTCTTCCTTCTGCTGATACATATTCTAACTGGGGGCTTTAAACGTTCCACTGTTCAGATTGTGCTGCCCAATGGAAATGTGACGTGAGCCACATAGGCCATTTAAAATTATCTAGTATCATCTACAGCCTTGCCACCCTGAACATTCTGGATCCCATCTGATCTCAGAAGCTAAGCAGGGTCCGTCCTGGTTAGTACTTGGATGGAAGACCACCTAGGAATACCAGGTGCTGTAGGCATTAAAAATAATAATACAATAAAATAATCTAGTGCCACAATGAAAAAAAGAAAACTGGTGAAATTAATAACGTTGTACTTAGCCCATTATATTCAAAATATATCAACATGTAGTCAATATGAAAATTATGAATGTGATATTTTATATTCGTTTTTCATACTATGTCTTTGAAATTCAGTGTACATTTTACGTTTATAGCACCTCTTAGATCGGGCTAGCTACATTTCAAGTTCTCACTCGTAGCCTCTCTGGCGGCTTTCATATCGGACAGCATGAGTTGGAATGGTAAGGGGAAGGCCTGATGCTAATACTCTTAGCTTCAGAGGGTTATTTTAGAGTCGGAGAAGAGTTTGGTGTTTCGTGAGCAGGCACTCACTAAAGGCACTGAAGGGAGAGGTTTCTTTATCCAGGTCCCATGGCTGAGGGGCGGTCTTTGAGGAGCTGGACACAAGTCTCTGTGCTCCCAGAACAGCTCCTTCTATTTCGGGACGATTGCGAGGTCATAAAGTGCAGGCCATGTAGTAAACTCACTAGATGTTGAAGCTGGTGTCATGGTTCTTCTACCGCACGCAACACAGAGTTACGTTGATTCTTTTCTTTCTTCTTCTTCTTTTTTTTTTTTTTATTAAGTTTTGACCCCAGAAAGCAGAGGAAGGGTGAGCAGAGAGGGGATTTTCTTGGAAAGGATTTACTGTCCTATCCACCTGAGCCTTTGAATGTTTGCCTTAAAGATATTTCTGCTCTTCAAGGCAAATGGATTCTGTTTCACCTTTACGGGCATTCATCTTCGCAGTCACTGTGACTGAGGATTACGGCGAGTGGCCAGCAGGTGGGGCCAGAGACAGTTGGTAACCATGGAAAATGCTGACTGTCCAAGGCTTCCCACAGCTGAGACCACTGGCTTGCAGATCAGCATTTGGGGCTCAGATACTGATTTGGTAGGAAACTGGACATGGAAATCTTCATTCTTTAAATATGGAAAATGGACAATTGGGAAGTTCATTCTTATTGTTTAAAATCGCAGAAACATACTTTTCACTTTAATAAATATTTATCAAAAGCCAATTCCAGACCTGGCCAGGAAAAAAAAAAAAAAAGCAGAGAAAATCTGCAAGAGATAATTTTGAGGGCTTGATCTTTAAAATATTCTATTAATAAGTTTTATATTGATTACATGTTGATATAATAGTACCAGAGTGAAAAATAATAGAGTTCAAAGAAAAGTGGTAAAAGTAGTTTGTAGAAGGAAAGACAAAAAATAGGATGAACTAATATTGGTCCCTAAGGACAACTGCAGGGTGGGACAGGAGGACTTTAGTAAGTGGTGGGAGGCGCCGATGGGAGATTCTCAACTGACGTGAGAGGGTCAAGGAAACTTGGACCTAAGATGGGAAGAGACCACGCACATTTGCCGTCCAACCCCACCTTTCACACCTGATGCTCGAGCCTCTTCTCAGAATTCCTCCTGTGAAGATATTTGTCCTTACAGTGTGAGAGAAGAGCCTGTTTGGGCCTGCTCCAGAAAAATCCACTTTAGCAGGTTTTATTAACTCAGGATATTAGTGATTCTTGTCCACCTATGAATTTTGTGTGGCTTATGGCAAGTTTTAAGAATTTCTAAATTAGTTGTTTATATGTAAAGATCTGGATTTATTGCCAAAACTTTTAGATTTCTAACTAGAGCTGAGTAGCGGCTTCTCTGCTCTCTTGGTGTTCAGTTCCCTCCCTGACCTTGTGGGCTTTTGAGTTTGCAACGGTTAGCTTGTTAGAGGGGAGGTTAGCTTCCCTCCACTCTCTTAGAGTGTTTTAGACTGGACTTAAGAATTAAATCGACATAAGACGGTTTAACAGGAGAAAAACATACAAATGTATTTAATAGTTTTATGTGACAAGGGATCCCTCACAAGGAAGTGGCAAAACCTAAATGTTTTTACACTAGATTGAACAAAGAGAGGCAGCTGTGGAAATGTGACTAAACTGTGTGGGGAGGCTAAAGGAAGATAAGAATTATTTTAATAAGGTCTGTTGATGCAGAAGTCTTTTGGCTATGGTTCCGTGGAGGACTGTTTCTTTAATCCTGGTACAGGATGGGCATCTTTCCCATGGGTGTTTTTAATCTCCCGTTTCCAGGAAGAAAAGAGGAGGTCGGAATGCCCTTCTTGCACCTGCTTTTAACAGTGCCTTTAGCTCAAAATAATCCTTCTGCCAAAGTGCCATATTTTGGGATAGCATCTTCTGTCACTCTTCATCATGCTAAGATTTCTCTGTGAGCATAGCATTTAAGAGAGTATATTCTCTTAAGTGTGTGTGTGTGTGTGTTTGTATTTGTCCAAACTAGTCCCCCCCAAAAATCAAATCATGGAGATTGCACAAATACCTACGAAACCATCCCCCAAGTGCAGAACTTAGTGGAGAGAAAATTTGCAGCATGAGGGAAGCAGAGTGAAGTGGCAGAGACTCAGAGGAAAATTTTTCTCTTGAAATACATCTCTCAACGAACAGAAGCAACATTGAGAAGATAACTTATTCTGAATAAGAAAAACAGAGCGAAATCATTTCTTAAAATGTCTGGAATGAAAAGAACGTGCAAAGAAATGAAAATCCCAACTTGGATTGTTGATTAGAAGCAGGGAATATAGAGTCTACACTGTAGAAAATTTCATCAGGAGTAGGGAGGAATTTTAGAAAGTCCTCCACAATGCAGAAAAATGTGGTAAAGATGAAAAGAGGGGAGAGGTATAGAAGCCAGAGATGACAAGTGTAACCTAGAAATAATGAGAGTTTTTAAAGAAAAATACAGAGCAAACATTATAAGCAATGATTGAAGGAACAATAGAGGGAAACTTTTCAAAACTAAGAAAACACCCTTAGATGGAAATTGAATTTTTTCAGGGTTTTCAGGCAAACTTTAAATAGAATCTATGTCAAGATAAACCCTGGTGAGGATTTTAAATCTGGGGACAAGTTTTCAATCAAAGTAGAACAGAAGAAGAGAGATTATTTTAAAAGGACATAAATCAAGTTAGTGTTGGTTTTTAAAAATTAATGATTAAGTCGGAAGAACATGAATAAGACCTGCAGAGTTCCAAGAGAACTCAACTGTGACCCTAGAATTTTATATCGAGAGAAGCCGGTGGTCTTTGACTAAGGGATCCAAAGAAAATACAAAAGTCTCAGAAAATATACCTGCTAATGATTCCATTTATGCAAAGTAACTCTAAATGTTTCCTATCACAAAGAGTTAAACCAGAAACAAAGTAACAAATGAGAAAATTGCAGAGAAGAAAAGACAGCAGCGCAGCAGCTAGCTAAAAACTAGCTAAGTACACAAAAATACTAACAAGGGACAAAAGTGGCCAAGCCCATTCTTGTCACCTGTCATCAATAGGAGCCTATTTAAGCCACATAAATGCCTCATAGTGCAGAGGGAAGATCTGAGTATGCACAAAATTTTTTCATAAAGTGACTTACTACTGTTGAAAGAATCAGCCTAGTAGCAGCCCTGGGAACAAGGCCCATATGTGTTCATCTGAGATTCCAAGTAAAACATCCAAAGTTTGCAGTGAAAGAAAACACTGAAGAGACTCATTCTAGGACTTTCTCCTCTTGGTAAATATTTTAGGATGGACTCTTCTGCCTTACAAGAACTGCTCATCACCAGTCTACTCATCTAGGATAGATGAAGGTGGCTCCCATTCCTTGGATGATTACATCAGAAGACTCAAGAACTGCGATTTAATTTATTGATTTAAAAATCTTTCTTGCCGCCATGAAAAGTGATAGTTGTATGTAGCAAGAAGAGATGTGCATTGTGTTCAGCTTGTATTAAGGTAAATGTTTCTACTGGGCATGAACTGTAAATCTCCACACTGGAACTTGAGTAGGGACCACTGCCCTGAATATTTCCATGACGGAAGTCGCCTGGTTCGGTGGGTTTTTTGTTTTCCTCTGACTCGTGATTGCTAACGGGCCGCTCAGCAATGCTTGCACCTGGTCTGTACATCTCTCGTGTCTTTGAGACTTTAATGCTTTCTAATGTCAGACAGTGGTTTCCCTTTTCTTTTCTCTTCCCTCTCCCCCTCTTTTTAAAGTAGAACACAAATACATCTAGTTCAAACAATTCTTTAAATTGATTTTCTTTTTGCTAGTTGCAAAAATCACAGAATCCTAGACAGCCTTGGAAGAGATCTCAGAGCCGATCAACTTTAGTCCCCCAGCTGGGGCAGAAATCTCCTCTAGAATTTCTGGACAGTGATTATTTATCAGTGGCAGTGCCAGGGAACTCACTACCGCAGAGTGGGACTGCTCACTTCTGGGGCCTTTCTACCAGTCCTTGGAGGTCAGTGACCCTGGCTTCCTCAGGGTGGTCTTCTGATCTGAAAGGGGCAGCTTTGTTCTCCCAGGTAATGACATGATTGTCCCTGTGCCTTTTATAGTAAAGGAGTCTTTTTTTAAAAAAAAAATTTTTTTATTACAGCTGTATACAGGCAACTTTGATAAGTATGCAGTTTGAATGCACATGACGAACTAAAATATATATATATATTTTTTTGCTGATGATTTCTGCTTGGATAATAACTGCACTGCAGGCAGGTCTTAGCTTATAAACTGAAAAGCATATGGTGAGACCTCATTCTAGAAGCTGCCCTCCTCCCCAAAAGAGTTTGGTTCTGGATTCGGATTGCCTGGGTTAAATCCTGCCCCTTCATATAGTTCTGTGACCTTGGCAAGGACCTACCTCACAGACTTGTTAGGTGGATGAAGCAAGGTAATGTATGTAAAATGCTTAGCATAATTCCTGGTACATATGCAGAACACAATAATCGTTAGCTGTTTTTAGTGCTGCTGTTACTCCTACTGCATGTCAATACCTAAAATCCTGTCCCCACGCCATACTTTCTGTGTGGAGGTTCTGATTGAGTCGGTTCAGCCTGGGGTGAGAAAAATCGACTTTTTAGCAAACTCACTGGGTGATTCTGACGTAGCTGGTTCTCAGACCACATTTTGAGAACTGCTGCATGGGAGAAACCCCTTGCTTTTGGGATGTGTGGGTTTGAGGGCCTTAGGACAGCCACCAGCCAGCATAAGCACCTTTGCAGAGGGACTATCACTCATCAGTTCGTTAACAAGTATTCATTCGGCCATCGGTTTTGGAGAACCTGCAGCTCACAGTGCGCTGTGCTTTAGCGGGTGAAATAGAAACGAGAGCACGATTGCTCCGCTCGGAGAGCTCAGAGCCCATTGGTAGAGAAAACAAGGTTAACCTGGGCACCACTGGCGATATCCCCGATTTGAGGGGATATGTGAAACAACGTTTCAAAATGTTAAATATTATTTATGTCTAGCTGCCTCTTTTTTAAAATTTTTAAAATTTTAATTTTTTCAATTAGAGTTGGCATTCGATATTATATTAGTTTCACATGTACGGCATATGGGTTAGACATTTACATAACGTACAAAACGATCCCTCTGATAAGTCTGGTACCCACCAGGCACCGTACTTGGTTATTACAATATTATTCTCTTTTCGATATGAGATACTGGTTTTCCATTCATAGTAGTTATATACAGTTTATTAGTAAGGTAAATCTATTTCACTTATAAAAGTTGATCTAAACAAATCTACTAAGCTAGTAGAAGTGGTAGACCGAGTGAAAATCTTGACAGTGCTGCATGAATATCTGAAGTTTATAAAATGCTGCATTTAGGATAGATGGGAAGTAGTGATATACCTGGCGTGGTTCAGTGAATAGAGGAGGGGCCAGTGAACTCACCCTTGGGGTCAGGCAGCATTTCACACTGGAGGCACGAGTCTTCCTTCTTCTCCCCGCCATTCGTAATATGTATTTACCATGGCAAGAATACACATCTGTAAGGAGTGCTCATTCATGCTCTGTGCTTTACAGACCTTATTTAATTCTCCTAATAACTCCATTATGCAGATGAGGAAATCAAGGTCACAACACTCTTAAGAAGGAGGATTTGAACGCAGGCAGCCCACTCTGAATTTCAGCTTCAAACCAACATTCCAGCACCTTGACCTAGTAAGTGATGCAAGACAGGGCAAATTCCCCCAGTGGGGGGACAAAGTGGGGGTGGGGTGGGGGCGGAGGGAGGGAGACCCAGCCCTGCACCAAGAGAAGAGAGTCCTTTGGCGGGGAGTGTGGAAGGAATTCAACACACACACCAAAGTTAGAGTCAACAGGAACGTTTATGAGAAAAAGGGTCACACTCCACTGTGGTCTCCTCTCAGAGGCAGAGAATGAGAGGGACCAAGAGAGACAGAGACCATAAAGGCACTGAGAGGACCTGAGTGTTCAGGGAATTCAGTTTGTATGTCATTCTTTAGATCCCATTTCCTTTGATAGGGACATGCAGTGAGGAAGGGGAAGAGTATGTAGAGTGAAAGGCCTGCTGGCAGTTCCCAGCCTTTAACCCTTAGGTTCCCCATGGTTTTAGCCATAGGGAATGACTCTTGTTCCTGTCTCCCCTTCTCTGGTGTGGGGAATGGGTTGTTAGCAATCCCAGTGGAAGTCTTCCTTGTTCTGCAGGTGTCCTCCTGGCCTGGCTGCAGGGCTGATCAGCATATTGCAGTCTCTGATTGTGGCTTGATTGACATTTTAATTCTCTTGCCTCCTCCCTACGTTATAAGGATCAGAACAAGTGGTTATGATGAGGGCCTGGAGATGATCGTGGGGTGTGTGTGTGTGTGTGTGCGTGTGTGTGTGCACACATGTGCTCATGTGCGGGTGTGGAGGCTTGGCAGGACTGGCTACATAATTTATGGGACTCAGTTAAAAAATGAAAATTTGAGACCCCTTATTTAAAAATTATTAAGAATTTAAAGACAGTGAAAGGACAGAGCAATCATGGGGCCCTCAGAGCACAGGGCTCTGTACACAGCTGCACACCCACCCACGAAGCCCGGCCAGGACTTGGGGTGGAGTGGCGAGGGGCTGAGAAAGAGGCAAAGGAGGGATCTCAAACCCTGCACCTTTCTCCCCCCCTTTCTGATTTCTGCCCTGAGGAGCTATTGTCACAAAGCAACTTCCTCCTGGGTTTTCCATGTCTTATGAGTAGAAGAAAACCTCCACAAACCCTAAACCAAATAAGAAAGGTTCCAGTGCTCTCTGATGACTTCAGAGACCTTAATCCAGCTCCAACTGTCAATATTCCTTTAGTGGGTTTTGCAAATAAGAGTCCTGTGGGTAATTACCTTTTTAATAAAATACAGTTTGCAGATTGATAGTCAAATAGGTTTCCTGTTCTGGAAGCTGGGCCTTTCTTTCCCAGTCTGGACTCCGTGCTCTGCTCATGCTGCTCCCTTCTTGCATTTCCTTTGTAATCAGGGAAAGAGCTGTTCATGGACTTAAACCTTCAGACACTCTCAGTTCCTGCTAATTTATTGTGTGAAAGAGCTAAATCTTATGAAAATTGCCATTTATTGCCTCATATTCATAATGTGCCTGTTTAATGAAATGAAATAGAAATGAATTATTTTGGGGCTTCATTGGTGGCTGCAGACCACAACGATAAATAATCATGCACATGAAAGGTTTAAATGGGATTTTCATAGAAAATGAACATATACCTAGTTTTATTACGCAACCTGATACATGAGCCTAGAACTAGATATATTTATTACTAGTAGTCTAGATTTATAAAATTTAGTTCAGGAATCATTCTATACTTTTCAAGATGATTTTTAGCTTTGCAAAAGCATTTGCTGTCATTTCTTTTAAAAATAGCTTCCTTAGGTGTATTTGAAGTGAACTTCGATTTAGAAGTAATCGATTAGCACAAAGTCGTTCAGGATGTCCCTTTTGTGCAGAGCAAGGCACACCTGTCGTCCCCTGGAAAAGAAGTAACATAATGTGCTTCTGAATTCTGTGTTGTTTTATGTTTAGGACTAGTATTGGCCATGACATCCAGCTTTCATTTCATTATTATGCACTTATGGGTCCTATTATGAGCAGCTTCTAATCTGAACAAATGTACAGCTTTGTCAAACTAATGCCTGTTTTAAAAAAATTCTTTTCACAAAACATGCAGTCTGTGGGACAATAAGGAGCTTCTCTGGTGAATCCTTCTAGTTGAATGGTGATTTTTGGAAGTGGATATTCCCAGACGTTAAAAGAGCAATGCTACTTTCTGAAAGAATCTGTACTGGCTTCTTAGTGCCCCCTGCAGGGGAAAACATGCACATGTCTTTAAACAGGGTAATTGTCAGGTTTGTTGCATACCCTTCCCTATCTAACATGTGCCTGACACGTAGTAGGTTGGCAATACTGGATAAGTGCGGGGCTTACTCAAGAAAATGCTTTAATATGTATATTCCAGAGAGTGAAATAGTAACCATTCAATTATCTGGAATCTGGGTCAAAGGAATTTCCAAACTACTAGTTTTCTGTTATTCAGATGAATATGAGGTCATAAAATATCAAAGAATATCAGAGAAAGCTGATCATGAGCTTAAAGCTCATCTAGTCCCACTTTGAGATAGCAATACATCATGAAGATGATGACGATGTTAATGATGATAATAATTATGATGTAAATGCCATTCTTTGAGCACCTAACATTGTAGACCCTTTATACACATCACCTCATTTAATCTTCATAATAACTTTGCAAGATAGGTATTATTATTTCATTTTTCAGATGATGAACTAAGGCTCATGGAGGAGAAATGATCTTATCAGGGCCACACAGTTAGTAGCTGGCTTGAACCAGGTTTTTTTTTTTTTAGATCCAAAGCCCACATTCTTGCCCACATTCTTTTCCTTCACCATATTATCTCTACACAAAGCACTAGAGCTTGTCGTAGCAAGGCAGGATCAGGATTCAAGTTTCTCGACTCTTTTGTCAGTAAGGAAATGCTAATCCAAGCGCTTCATAAAACGCATCAAATTTTAACTTTAACCATCAAGGGTCATAAAACAGGGCCAAAGGTAAGCCTCAGTAAGTCTGCTGCAAATTGGTCGAATGGATTTGGGTTACTCGTGAGGTGTTGAGAGTAATCGGGGCGAGATGTACCAGTGGTGCAGGAAAGCCACATGAACTTGGTTTTCGGTCATGATTCGATATCTAATTAGTCGTGTGATCTTCAGCAGTTAACCTCTTTGAACTTGCCTCCTCGTTCACCAAAGAGGAGAAGCATAAACACCTAACCTGACAGGAGTGGTTGTGATATGAAATAAGATCATGTTTAGGAGATGTTTCTAGACTAAAGTATAATGAATGTATTATTTATTCCCAATCACTTGCATTCTTCTTTTTCTTATTTTGTAATTTTTGGTTTGTTTTTTTGTTTTAAACACATTGTTTTATAGATATTTTACAAACCTTTTAATTTCAGTTTCTCTTATGTGCTTTTTTTGATCGCGTTGATGGTAAACAGTGATTTTCCCTTTACAATGTGGACAAGTGTAATTTGTTATAAAGTTCATTAAAGTTGGAAAATTATGCCCAACATCTGGGTTAGAAAAATCATTGGCACACGAGAGGTTCAAGGGAATAAGGTTAACAATAGTAAATGTGAAAGGTCTTTGGCATGCCATCTGGTGGCCAGCTGAGTAGGAGCCAGCTGGATTAGTGAAGGGAGGCTGAGGGCCCAGAACAGGGGGGTAACTGTATCTGGAGCTATTCAGCCAACACCGTGAGTTGTACATGCAGGTTGTAGGGTCTTCCTATTGTTTCACATCTTCGCCAACAGTCAGGGTCATCAGTCTTTTTAAGTATGCCTATTTTACTGGGTATAAAGTGGTATCTCTCTGTGGGTTTTCCTTGTATTTCCCTGAAAATTAAATATACATCTACCCCATGAACCTACTTATTTCACTCCTGGGTATTTACTTAGAGAAATTTAAAACGCACATCCAAACTTGTATAAGAATGTTTATAGCAACTTTATTCGAAACAGCCCCAAACTGGAAATAATCAAATGCCTATCAATAGGAGAATGGATAAATAAATTATGATATGTTTCTACTATGGGATGCTAACCAGCAAGAAAAGTGGAACACATTACTGCAACTTACGACATGATGAATTCCAAAACCATGATGCTGAATTAAAGAAGCCAGATGCAAAAAGAGTACTTATGGTGATTATAGGTAAAACTAACCTGTGGTGACAGGAATCAGATCAGTGGTTCCCTAGGGTGGGGCTGGGAGGGGGAAAGGTGAGGGAGACAGTCTATATTTTAGTGTGGGTACGAGTTTCACAGGTGTGCACATTTTGTCAAAATCCATTAAATTGTAATACTGAAAGTCTGTTTTCCGTTGTATGTAGGTTATGACTCATAAAGTTGATTTATATATTAAAAAAAAAAAACCCAAAGTGGTATTGAAATGAAGGTCCTTTGGATGTTGAGGAGTCTTGGAGGCTTTCCAGAGGAAGAATTAAAGGCCCACCTAGGAGAGGATAAATATGAGCAAAGGCAGGAGAGCTGATTCCCCAGACTGGAAGGGCTGTCCTGTGATGGATGGATTAGACACCCACTGGGTATCACTCTGGAAGAGAGAAAAGGGAGTGTTAGGGAAGCAGATGGTTTGAACTTTGCGGTAAGAAGGGTTTTGTCAAGAATTAGAGATGTCTTGTGATGTCTCAGGAGATTGTGAACTCCCTGTCACTCCACAGAGGCTGGGTAGCTTCTTGTCAAGCATGTTGTCGAGTGGGTCTTGTAGAATCTGGTTATTTAACTAGAGGACCTTAAGACTTTCTTCTGTGCAAAGATTCTGCAGTTACCAGTGGTAACAGAGTGTGAGCTTTGGAGTCAGGTTGTTTATGTTTGAATCTGGAGATCTCAGATGTACCACTAATGAGATTGTCTTAAGCAAGTCGACTTCTCTAAGTTTCCTCATATCAAAAACTGTGTGTGTGGTGTGTGTGTGTGTGTGTGTGTGTGCTTGAATGTGTGTGGTAATGCATGTGTGTCCTTGACATCAGGAATTTATTTTGTACGTCGTTATGTTCCTTTTTCTATTTTTTTTTAACACAGTAGTTTACCTCAGTGTTTTTACCTTTCATTGTTTTTACAGTATTCATTTAAGAATATTTTATTTCAGACCTTGAGACCTTTCTCTTTAATTTTTTTAGCATTTTATTTTATTCTATTATTAGTTTCACATATACAGCACATTTGTTAAACATTTATACAGTTTATGAAACAATCCTCCCAATTACTCTATCATTCATCTGGCTCTGTAAGTATATATATATCATATTTTGTTTAACCAATCTGGTATTGATGAACAGTTAGGTCTCCCCACACCTTTTGCTAATAAAAATGAAGCTTTGATAAATAATATGGCTCCTAGGTCATTGATATACATGTAAATAGAGCTGTAGGATAAATTTCTGCAAGTGGAATTGCTGGGTGAAATGGTATATGCTTTAAAAAAATTTGTGTTTCTGTAAATTGTCTCTTTATATCTTTGCTTGGTTTTCGATTGGTTCAGATGTATAATAGTTTTCTGTTATTGAATTTATTAAAGATGTTTATCATATTTTATGTCCTTTTTCCTTGCATACTTTAAGCATTATTATAAAAGTTAACATATAATAAAATTTACTTTCTTGGTGTGTAGTTCAGTGAGTTTTAACACATATGCAGATTCTCGTAACCACCCCCACAATTGGGTTGTAGAATGGGTCCATCATCCAGAAAATTCCCTTGTGCTGCCTCTTTGTAGTCAAATCCTTCCCCATCCTCAGTTTGACAACTACTGCTCTGTTCTCTGTAGCTATAATTTTGCCTTTTCTCAAATGGAATATAAATGGAACTATGTAGTATGCAACTTTTGAGACTTGTTTCTTTTTCTCAGTATAATACCTCTGAGAGTCATCCTGTTGTTGTAAGTATCCAATACCTCATTTCTTTTTACTGCTGAGTGGTGGTCTGTTGGATGAATGTGCAAACATTTGTTTATCCATTCACCCACTGAAGGACATTTGAGTTGTCTTAAGTTTTTGGTGATAGTGAGTTCAGCCACTTTAAACATTTGTGTACGGGTTTTTGTGTGAATTTAAGTTTTCATTTCTATTGGGTAAATACCTAGATGTCGGTTTCTCTTGATTGATTTTTCCTCACTATGGTTACCTTTTTCTTTTTCTTTCTTTTTTTTTTTTTAAACATCTTGTAATATTTTATTGTGTACTGCTCATTGAGGATATTTTGTAATCTCTGATTCTGTAATCTTTCTCTAAAGATGCTTTACCTTTGGTTAACAGAGAGTCAATTATTGGATCATCACTAATAATTGTGTGGACTTGCTCCTATATGTCGTTATGCCATATCCATGAAAAGCCCAAGGTAGTTCACAAGCCCCTCTAATTTGGTGGGACTCCGGTTCTGAGCTGATTCCTCCATGGATCTCATCAGGACTTGGTTCAAGGTTTTGTTCAGGTGGGTCCAGAGTAGACAGTGGCCTTACTCATAGGAAAACTTTCTGGTATGTTGGCCTGTTGCCTAGGGAGTTAATGAGGTGTTAACACATCTTTCTACTGAGTCAGGCTGGATTCCAGGGTGCTCTAGTGCGGCTCAGATCTCCAGGATTGCTTTTCCATTCCTAAGCTCATGGCAGCCAGTCTCAGGTAAGCACAGTCTCACCCTGTGCATATGAATTTAGCCCTTGGATTAGGACTTTTGGGGAGCCCCAACATAAACATCTGGGGTGCCCTTCTGTTATAGTCTCTTCTCTCAGTGCCCTGCCCCACAGTTTCTAGTTGTTTCAGCTGCCCCAAACCTTGATCTTTGTCACTTCAGTTCAGCAGGACCACCACGCTCTGCTTGGACTTCAGCTCATTGTAACTTATTTGGGAAATTGTCCCCAGGCATATGCTGGGGTGATTTTATAGCACAGCTCCTGAGTTTCCTGTCTCTTAGGAGTTGCAGTTCTTGCACTATTGTCCAATACTTAAAAACAGTGGCATCCTCAATTTTTCTTTTTCTTTTTAAAAAATAGTTGTTTGTGGCAAAGGGAAAGTCTGTTACCAGATATTTCCATCGGAAGCTTACTTAAATGACAGATTCAGGATGATTTATTAGGGCAACCAGGGGTCTTTGGTTTGCAACCAAACTTTTTATCAAGGATGACTTCGTTTTTTCAAGTGTCAGAGAACTCTGTGCGGAGGGCTACTGGGGGTTTGACCTTGGTTGGTAATTTTTGTGTTCTTGTGTTTGCTAAATTGAGTGGATTGGGAACCTTTTCCAAGCAGCTGAAACATAGCTTCTGTAAACTGCAGTAGGCAATGAATTTTTAATTTTCAGTCCAGTTTTAACCACAGTAGTAAAAACAGGTTCAATTTTATGCTTATTGGGAATTCTTGATTCTTATAAATTCTGAAGAGTTTTATTACATGAGAGATTAGATTTTCCCCCAGCACAGCATGACTTCAGGACAGTTCTGCCCTTCTCAAAAGGGACAGTTTTCTTATTTGTAGAATGGAGACAAGGTCAATGAAGGGAAGAATTTATAACAAAATTGGAAAACATGTTTCTTTACTTAACCTTGCATTAAGTAATAACAAATTATAGGTCATGTTCACTAATTTTTCAAATGTGATATAGGCTGGGCTCAGCAGGAACCATTGAGTTCTACTCACCATATTTCTTTTACTCCTCTGGGACCAGTGAGCTAGCCTGGAAATTTTCTTCTTATAGTTATGGCAGAGACCAGGTCCAAGTGCATGAACACATTTCAGCTGTGCTGTATTATATTTGTTAGCATCCTGTTGGCCAAAGCAAGACACATGGACAAACCCAACATCAATGACACATGCTCCTCCAATGGGAGTGAACAAGAAAAAGCGAATTTAATTGAACAATAATCCAATCTCCTACAGACACATATTATATATGAGTCACTAAAGCAACAAAGATGAGTAAGACATAGTCATTTGCCCTGGGAGCACTGAAAACATTGATCAGCCATCTTACAGCTCATGGAAGATGTAGAGAAGGAGTTAAAAAACCTCTAGTTCAAATAAACAGAAACTCTAAGGCTTTCAGAATTTTTTCCTTTTAATTTCACAGCCTAGAGGACGTTAAACTTGGATTGCTGGCAGTCTACCAGAGCATTGTGTTGAGCCGAAATCCCCTACTATTAATAACCAGGTATACTGTGATTTTGAAATTTAAAGCCATGATCTTATGTTAGAAGCTGGGAAACCATTTAGGTTCATAACACTTCTAAAAGCACTTGAGCAAAGATGCTGGGGATTAAAGGGAAGAACTCATAAGCAGGTCTGTACACAGGGGCTCAGAGCTGCATGGCTTTGTTTCAGGAACTCTCAGTAAGAAAGGTGCAGGGAAAACTGACATCTGCAGGCCATCCGATCACTTGAAACAAGAATCTGGGGTTATTGAGATGAACGGCTAAGCGGGACCAAGGAAGATCTTCACAGATGGCAGAAAACAGGGAAATGGCCTGGAAATACTGGTGCCACATGCCACCTCCCCTTTTCTGAGGGGCCCTCTTTCAATAGTTAGTGTTGGGATTGTAGTTAGGTTTGAAGAAAACTCAGAAAACTTGGGCCAGAGGGATGCTGAAAACCTCATGCTTTGCCCCCCCCCCCCGCCGCCATTATCCAAAATTTAGGGCACAAAAGTCGGGGGCCTGAACTAAAGGGCTGGGTTATGGTGTCCAGGATCCCCAGACTCCTCCAAGTCTGACTCCTGACCCTGCCCAAAGAAACAGACATTAAATAGGAAAAATTTAGTTGGGACACAATATAGAAGATTTCAGGTTTTGTGGATTCCATGTTAGAAATATCTGCTCTGGTCCAACTCTCAAATTTCACAGTTGAGGATTAATAAAAGGACTCTCTTTAGGTCTCATGAGTCTATGGCAGGGCTAAGAGAGAACCAGTTCTGTGGCCTTAGGCTACATGTGGATGATATCTTTTTGTCTTCACTATAATTCTATGAAGTAGTTACTATAATTATTCCCATCTAACAGAGAAGGTAAATTAGGCACTAAGATACCACACGATTTGTCTAAGGTCGCACAGCTAGCGAGTGGGATAGCCAGGATTCAACATCAAGGGCTTAGAGCCTAAATTTAAAAAAAAAAATTATTTGTTTTTATTAAATTTATTGGGGTCACATTGGGTAATAACTATATTAACTTCACTGTTATTCTGCATTGAGAGAGCTGGTTGGACCATGACTTACATTAAAGTTCCTAATCGACAAGGATGTCCTTTTTCTGGGAGACTGGCAGATCCCATAATTGTAAGGCAGAGAGACCTTAGGTTATCCTTATAGCCAGGTGAGGCTGGAAAATACTTCGGTTTGTGTCAGAACTGCAGCGGGAACCTCGGAAAGCCTTCTGAGCTGTCCAAGGTGCTGACCCCCAACTTTCTCTGAAGCATCTTTGTCTATTGCATCCATCACCAATGTTTACTAACTTTTTCCCTAGAAGTCTAGATTGAAATAAGTAATCACTGTATTTCTACTGTATCCTAGGCATTTTATTTTATTTTACTTTATTTATTTTTTAATTTAATTTATTTTCCCTAAGCATTTTAGATTTGTTATTTGACTGCAGCCTCATAATTGGTGATCTTACTTTCTTTTGAGGAAGAGAAAAGCAGATAAACTACTATCTATGTTACAAGGAAGGTTGAGGCAATTACCTGTTAGAAGTGTAAAAACTGGAATGTGGAAAGGGGTGACAAGAAAGTATTTATGGAGCCTTAAAGTGGGGCTAGAAGGATAATTTCAGTAAGGTTAAGGGAATGGTGTGAGTAAAAGAATAGTCTGTTGATGCTAGCAATATGTTTCCTTTTACAATTGATTTAAAGCATAGATCACATAAAAATGTATAAATTTACGTAGTTACTCTACTACTGTGACAACGTGCCTTTAAGAAAATATGCTTCTTATTTAAGAATTGACTTCTTGGCATTTGAATTTTCACTCTGCATTTATTGACTAAATGTTTTTTGAATAGATTTCTCAGCCCTTCTGCATTTCAGTTTTCACATATGTAAATGCAACTATAACACCTACCTTACAAAGTTGCTATAATATTTATATAGACAATACTAATAGAACATTTAGAACATTGGCACATAATAAGCATTTTGAACAACATGGCAGTTATTTTTGGTGTTGGTTATATAACACTGTAGCCATAAAAATCTTCTTGCAACTTTTTTTTGGTAAATTTTAATTGCTGTGGTCTTTATTCAAGCATGTATTATATCTACTGATTTTGTTAAATTAGTATGTTATGTTTAAAAATATTTTCCTTCATCAAATATTATTACAGTAAATATATAGAAACATGTGGTGGTCAAATTGGAAGGATAAGAAGGCATCAGATTATGAGGAGTGTCCTATGTCATGCTAAACAGTTTGGATTTTATCCTGTAGGCAATGGTCAACCATCGAGAATTTTGATTTATAGAGTGATGATGCACAGTGTCTTGGGAAAATTAATATGGCACAGAACACATTGGAGACAAATAGACCAGTTAAAAAATTATAGCTTTAGCCCACATAGGAGGTAATAATTTCCTGCATTAAGTTTGGCCACTGGAAGTATGATAGCAGGAAGAGACCTGAGAGGTCATTATTAGGGAAAATAGAAAGTATTTCATTAATAAATGTAAGAGAGAAGAAAGAGGGGAAGATACGTGTGGAGTTTCAAGCTTGAGAGATGAGGAAATTGATGGTATCTTGACAGAAATAGAGGTTATCTAGTTGGAGACCTGCATCTGGATGGGAAATCCATCTAGATATTGATCCTGTTTTACAAACTGTGAAAATGTGATAATAGGCGGCTGTATCAGTTCTTTTATACATGAGTCACTGTCACTAAAAATTTTCATCAAGTATATTTGAATGTAATTTTTTAAAGAAATTCTGCCCCATTCTAGACTTAGTATTTTAAATTACATTTTAATTTTATTCCTCAAAGTATCAGCGTTCTTAGTTTTAAGGAAAAGAAATTGTCTCTGGCTAATTTAAACAAGCAAGAATGTATTAAAGTGATAGTGATTTGGTCAAAGAATGTCTGGATTCCAGGCTCGGAGTATGGTTAAACATAAGAGATAACAGACAGCAACAACCACCACTGCCCAAATCTGCTGAGACCAGTCTGTGAAGACCCTGCTGTTCTCCCTGTAGAATGTCGAATGCCGTGGCTGGTGCTACTACTGGCAACAAGCAGAGGATGCTATATACCTGACTCAAGGTCTTTGAAAGCTGGAATCTTCTACTGCCATTATTTTTCCACTTCCAGAATAGATCCTCCTCTGTTTCTGCTTATTTTTTGTCACTAGGTCCTTACTCAAAGTCCAGAGTAGAGCATCTGATTAACCAAGCCCAGATTTTACATTCTAGCAACAAGGGAGGCTGGGAGAAGAGTGTCTTCTGCAGTGGGAGGGGGACCCTGCCTCCTTCCAAGTTCCTAAGAAGGGGCATCTCAGTTATACAGGCATTTGGATATTTGGCAGCCAAAAACAAAATACAGCAAACAAAAAACCATAAACAGGCAATGTCCACCACACACACCTGTAGGTTATATTTTATATCATGAGAGCAGAGTATCTAGAAACACTTTTTTTCTTTTCTCTATAGTTAGTTTCAAATATAGATATAGAATGTCCAAGAATGAAAGCACTTACAGCCACAGCCAAAAAGGTCAGAAAATTGCCTGGTATTTCGGCCTATTACAGACCGAAACAGAGTACCACTTGACCTTTTCATGCGGCAAGACGTTGTAGTATTGGAATTCCCTCTTTCGATGATTTTTTTTTTTTTTTTGTCCTTTCACCCTTTTCCAGTTATTTGAATTCAGGACCAAAAGGAAAAAAAACGAGGACAAAAGATTTGGTTTGAAATTCCAGGTTGGGGTGAACTGATTCTAATTTTTATTTTAGAGAGGGAAGAGGGTTTTTTTCTTACTTATATGAGTAGGACATTGGATAGGGAATCAGGGAGCTCGGATCCTAACCTTGGTCAAGTCCCTGCCTCTCTCTGGATCTGTGATTCCTCACTGACGGGGTCCTGGATTTGGAGGCAGGCAGACTCAGATTCAGGCTCTCAATTATTGACTGATACGAACTTGGAAATACTATGCTCTGAGCCTCATTTTTCTCATGGAAGAAATGGGCATAATAGCAGTACTTTCCTCGTGGATTTATTGTGTGAATTTAAAAAAGCAATGTTGGTAAAACTTGTGAAAAAAATAGGATGGTTGTGCCCTAGGTGATCTTTAAGGATTTTCCAAGTGTCTGAGAGTCTGATATATCACATAATTTGCAGAGTATACACACAATGTGTGTATATGTGTATCTTTAGTTCGTGTAGTGCAAAAGTTAGAGTGGGCCTTAGAGGGACAGATATTATCAGAAAATAGAGAAAAATTCCTTCCTCCTTTTTTCTCTTCCGCAATCTGTGAGAATAGCTCCATTTAAAATAGTGTGAAAAATATTAGAAATGATATGCATAATACATATTTATATCCTCTAGGAACCTATGACCCAAATGAGACCAGAAAGACAAAGTTCTATGTTGATATGGGTTGAAATAGGAAATAACCGTCCAGGCAGTGTCACAATGAGAGCGGGGGTGCTATGAGCTCAGAGAAGGGAAGGAAAAGGGCTACATTGGGCAGGATGAACAGAGCCAGCTCCCCAGAGCTCCAGAGGAGTTCTGTAAGGAATGCAGTTACGTTTCTATGTGTGTGTGTGTGTGTGTGTGTGTGTGTGTGTGTGTGTGACAGCAGATTTACTTAAATCTGCCAGATTTGACTAAGGGAGCCGAGATCATATCCCCCTGAAGGTTGGGAAAAATGGCTGGTGTTCTTCAACATGCCCCCCCACCTCCCGCCATCAAAAAAATGGAATCTCATTCTCCTCTCCTTGAATATGGTTGGTTTTAGTGACTCACTTTTAATGAGTAGAATGAGGAGTTTATGTTAGAAAAGGCAATACAGCTTCCACTAGACTGTCTCTCTTTTGGGATGCCCACTGCTGAAGCATTCATGCAACATTATCCTATATGAAAGCATTGTATTAATTAATTAAGGTATTTTCATTGCCTTTCTCCACCTAGCATAAACTCCATGAGATCAGGTCTCTTATTTAGCTTATTCTCCACTTAACAACTGGCTCAGGACTGACATGTAGATGCTCAATGGGTGTTTGCTGGATGAATAACCGAGTGACTAGGTAGAGAGATAAATGTATCTAGAAGCTAGGAGAACAGCGGTTTGGATACGATTAGCATATAGGTGATGGTTGAAACAATAAGGGTAGAGCAGATTCTGGGAATAGTGTAGAAATAATGGTCAAGGATAGACCCATCAGATGTCTCAGACCTCACTCTCTAACCAGCTTCTCATAATAGATTAACCATCATCTGCTTTTCTTTAGGAGACAGCATAATGCTGCACTTAATAGTAGGGACACTGGAACCAGATACTCAGGTTTGAATCCAAACTCTGTGATTGATTATGTGGCCTTAACCTTGCCCTTTAACTACACTGAGTCTCAGAGTTTCCTTATGGGGATATGATAGAGAGAGAGTAGTGTGAGGGGCTTTAGTTAAGTCAGATTATAACCTAGAATCCCATAAACATTAGATAAAACTTAGTTGTTATTATTATTATTTCATTATTTAGCATAGGATTGAAATACATTGACCCGAGTGGGAATGATTATAGTAAGAATACAGGCATTTGTATCATACTTTATAATTTCTGAGGTGCTTTTGCTTTATCAATTTATTCAATTTTTTTGCAATGAAACATCTGAGATATTATTATTCCTATTTTTTAATGTTAATAAATGGAAAAACTTGAGCAAGAACCTAGATTTAAAATTTTCTAAGGCCAGCGGCCTTTGATTGAAGAATAGGAAGGAGGATATTAAGTACAAGGATTTAGAACTGACATTCACCCATCTCCGATAAAACTGACTTACCCCAGAAACAGTTCAGCACAAGCCTTTGAATTACATGTTTCTAAAAATTTCCAGAATTCAGTGGAAGAATGTCCCTCTGACATGGTTCATTTGTACTACAACATTGGAACAGCTGAAGTGAATCTTTTTCACTCCTTCATTCAACAGGTATTTGTAGAGCTTTGTGCTAGGTACTGTGTGGGTTACAGAGAAGTACCATGTATAGATTTTGCCTTTAAAGTTGTCATTGCTTAATCGGATGGAGGAGAGTAAAGACACACAGTATGAAGCCACAGCTTGATAGAGCAGAATTTGAATTTTCAGTCTCTGTGTTTGAAGTTTAGGAAAACTCATATGAAATATGGACCTTATTTCCTATTAATCAAGCAAGCATCACCTGACAGAGACGCCGTTAATCACTGCTTTCTTGTCATGAATTGACTTGTTCAGAGGAGATTGTCCAAGGTCCTGGGACTTTTTCTCACCATGCATTATGACTTATAGCTCCTGCATGTGAGATTAAGAGGTGGGAAGAAACAATGAGACTGGGCAAACCGATCACCAGGTTATTGCTTCCATATCCCACTTTGACTTACAGGGACAAGAGAGCGCAATTAATTCCTTCCTTCAACAAACGTTGACCACATGCCTCCTTCGAATGAGGCAATGTGATGGACTCTGGAAAGATAAACAAGAATAAGGGCCTGTCCCTGTATTTGAGGAGCTCATAGGGCAGAGGCAATGGTATAGACCAATCAAGAGAAGACCAAATTCTGGGATTTTGTGTAAGTGACCCAGTGAGTACATTTTTTCTGTGTGACTATGGGAGTTTCTGGCACTACCAGGGGAAAAATGTATCTGAGAATGAAGCCCAGTTGTGAAGGTAAAAGAGGTCATCTGGGATCACGTGGAGACCTGAGTAGAACCTCCTCTGCAGGTTGGTCAGGTAGTAACTTAATATATCACCTTTTAAAATATTTACTCAGCTCGTGTATGGCTTTGCAACTAAAAGCACTGTGTGTGTATGGAACTAACAATTTCAGTGAATTAGATTTTCTCCTCATTCTGGCTTCTTTCCCTTGCTCAAAATTCTTATGATTTCGCCCCCTCCCTTCACCCTTCTTGGACATCATTTCTAGCCTTCTCTTGGATAAAAGGTCAGTGGTCTCCCCATTTTCTCACAGGTATCACTTATTCCAATTGACATTTACACTCGAGTAAACCTTAAACTTCTCTGACCTTTTTTAAAAGCTAGATTTTCAAGCGATATTTTTTTCTGTTTTAAAACAGTACATTATTGTTGCTTTTCTTTGTTAAAGGCCACATCACTCCTTCCAGATTTTTTGCAATACTCTGTGTGCTCATTTGGATTTTTTCCCCCTCTATAAAATGGGGGTCTGCTTCTTTTCTTCCTCTTCCCCTGCAGTGTGGGATGCAGATATTTGTAGACACATGGAAACTTCATAAAAGTAAGTTGAAAAAATATTTAGCACACACCATTTTCAGTCATGTAAAATAAATAAGGGATAAGTCAGCCCTTCAATATTCCACTTAATGTTGAAAATGAAAAACAACAGATGTAGGTATTTGAGTGGGATACTGCTAGATATAAGTTTGAAGTCTTGCCTAGTTCACACATTCAATTCAGTTTGAGAAGGATATCTTAAGCCCTTGCCTTGGCTAACTTTTGGCAATCCATAGGCAAAAGACGATAAAGACATACATTCAGAGTCCACATGCTAGAGTTGGTCCTAAGAACATTTTTAGTCAATCTGTCTGTAAATGATTCCAAATTCCTCTTTCTACTTGGAGATGATGTTTCTTACTTGTTGTCCATTGCTCAGCTCCATCAAGCACTTCCTGTAGCCCCCTGTCTGTCAGTGGCATCTCGGGTTGAGCATACTTCAAGCACTGTGCCACATGCTTTACTCATGTTTTCTCTTCGAACTCTTACAATGACTCCAAAAGATATCTGTAAGATGAGCATCGTTAGAGTATGCAGGGAGACCAAGGTTTGGGGGCTTAGGACCTGACCTGGGGCCCCTCCACTCATGAGCGGTAGAGCTAAGCTCCACACTGAGGTTTGTCTGAGTTCAGAACCCACGTGTTTACCTGTACACGATGGCAAGCATGCCCCTTCACACACACGGAGGGTCCTAGGCTGATAGGGCAAATGATTAATATCTTGAAGTTTTCATAATAGGACAAACCCATAGGTCCAGGGACCAGTCTCACTTGGATTGATTTCAAGCTGGTGTGGTAGTTTCATTGGGGAACTGTTGGGGATGGGGTGGTACTCATAATCACAATCTGCTGGAGCCACCCCTCTGGGGTCCTTATGTCCATTAAAACTCTTTAGATACTATAAGTATCTAAAGTATCTTTCCCTAATGTTATTTGCTGTTATTTATGAGGTCTATTGGTCTCTGAATATTCTCTATATTTTTAATATATTCAGAAATATTACCAACAATCGTTCAGAATAAAAACCAAGTTGAGCATCAGGCTATTACTGAGAGAAGAGGCTCCCCAGGCACCTAACCGAGTCTCCCCAGGAATGTTTAACCTCTATCCTTGTTTATATTTATGGTCCCTTTGCATGTTGTTTATTTTCTATTCCTTATACCTAAGAGAATCTGAGAGATCTTAGGTTCCTATGCTGCTTAAATCTTTCATTGAGATGTCAGCAAAAGATTTTCATTCTCTTTTACCCACAGACATCTCACTTCTTCCTCTCTTCATTCCTCTATCTCAATGTCAATAGTCCATATCTTGGTAAGTTCTGGCTAATAAACCTTCACGGCTCCCTTTTTTGAAGTGCTCACTGGTGGACATGCTTGAGCACTCCTGTTGAGTCCTTGGATCTGCCACCTACTGTTTAGCTCAGGGGAACACACTGCAGAATTGTTTAGGGCAGAAAGTCATGCTGCCAGAGTGACCTTGGGCCAGGACCCATAGGCTGAGGGAAATGCAGATCCCTCAGCACTTGCTAGAGTTTCTGTTTTCCTGTCTAGCTTGAGCGAAGCTCTAGAGTCCAGGCATTTAAGACCGAAACTCCTCTACAGAGTTACAGCCATTAGGACTGAAAGCACAGAGGAGCCCTCTCTACGGGCCATATGTGGAAGGGGCTATCTCACCAAGTTGCCCTTTAGGCTTCTGACTCTGTCTGAGGCTTCAGCATTGGGCTTGACAGAGCTGAACTCGTTGGACCAATCTTTGATGCTGGACTAGTGGCGGGATGCTTGTTGTGATTGGCCCAGAGGAAACTTTGAAACCACATCAGCCCCCACAGCAGGAGTCCCTTGGAGGACCAGAGGACTTACTCCCTTCAGAGAAGCCCCACTTGCCCAGCTTGGCATGGGAGGTGCTTCCCTGTGGATGCGCACCTCCCAGGGAGATGAGAACCATGCAGATTGCTCAGCCCTTACTCTGGTATGTGCAGAGATGGGATACCGACCCATGCAGGTCAATGCACAAAGGGCTCAGATTTCAATCCTTGTGGTAATTTAAACCTTCAAATTTCCCTAAGAATTGTCCTCTCCTATTAGACATTCACTTGATCTGTTTTAAAATCTTTGGATGTATTTTCATAGAAGACCTTTGAGAACTATATCCTGAGTTAGGGTCTGTAGGGACAATGCTGTACGATGTTGGGTAATATGCCACCAGCAGGCCCTGGCTTGTGCTAAAAGCTAAGTTAGCCCGTGAGTCCAGTGTTTTAAAGGATAGCAACCAAAGGAACAAATAATACAAAGAGTGAGGTTTATCTGGAGGGTTAGTGTGTTTAAAATCACTTTCTCACGCAACTGGTTAAAGTGAGAGAGAATGTCTTCATCATGTTACCTTCATTAAAACAAACCATGAGAGAGGAAAAGTGTTGCTGACATCAGTTTCATGACATGCTAATCCAACTTAATGAGCAAACTGCATTTCTAAGAGTAACGATTATTTTATTTGCCTTTGCGGAAGAAAGGTTATTGAATATTTTCCAGCTCTCTGGGGAATCACTTATAAAATGAAGTATTTTACCTGTTAGATAAACCATAAATCTTATTGACCTTCTTGCAGTTGGAAGCGTTTAAAGGTACATCACTCCCACGTTCTTGGGACTAACATTTGAGAAAAGTCAGCTATCAGTTATTAAGTGACTTCTAGACACCTGGCTTCACCACCAGACAGAGAGAAGTAATGTGTCTACTTCTTGTGAATGGTGACAGATTGTTTTTTAAGGAGACATGGAATTTAAAGTGATTTTAAAGTGATTGTCTTTATAAGTCCTTCTAGATGTGACTCACTGGACAGTTTACAAAAGCGATTCAGGCACCAATGTTTGTACGGTTTCCAAATGTGAGTATGAGAAGCAGATACTTTGAGAATTGACATCTGTCACCAATTTTAACTTCTGCAATTAGAGAAAGAACATAAATGTAAATCCAATTGTGAGCTTATCAAGGACAGGGATCTGTAGCTTATCTTTTTGTGTCCTTAGCAGCTAACATTCCCTCATCCATTTAAGAACTATTTTATCCAACAGGTATTGACTGACCACCTACTATATTCCAGGGACTGTTCTAGGTGCTGAGAATATAGCAGTGAAGAAAACAGAAAATCTCTGCGTGCTTGGAGCTAATGTTCTCAAGGGAAGATGAGGCTGAACAATAAGAATATAATACACGTGGTATGAGAAAAGAAAAGAGGGGAGAGAGAGGACGGGAGGGGTGCGTGTGCACGTGTCCTGTTTTCTGTAAGTGGCTTCCCTGTTCTGGTGCCATTTGAACAGAGACTGAAGGAAGTGAGGAGAGAGTTCCAGGCAGAGGCCCGAGAGTAGAAATAGGCTTGGTATATTTAAATGACAGCAGTAAGGCGAGAGGAGCTGGACTGGAGTGAGGAAGGGCCAGAGTGGTGGGACAGGACTTTAGAGGTAGGGTCGGAAGAGGACAGGTGTCCGAGGGTGGCGTAGGTCAAGGTTGGGACTGTGGACTGTATGCTGAGTGTGATGGCAGTGTTGGGGGTGGAGATTGGAACAGGGGAACAGTGCAGGCTTATTTACGTTTCAGAAGCATCTGGCTGCTGTGCGCAGGGCAAGAACGGAAACAGAAAACTGTGGAGTGGCTCTTGCAGTCCCCCTGGTGAGAGGCCGGCAGCTGCTGCTGCTGGTGGTGGCCCGCTCTTAGCAGAGAGCCTACCATGCACGCGGTGCTCGATAAATGCTCATAGTTTTTATTCACCAGGATTTCCTTCCCTCCTTCTAATCTCTTTACAAATTTGCCTTGTGAAGAAAGATGTGTTTACTTCCACTCGTATATTCTTTTAAAAGCATTATTTGGGGCGGGGGGCACAGAAAAGAGAATGTCTTCTTAGAGGCTCCCATGGGTAAAACAAGAATGATACCTTAAAAGGAGTTTTTTTTTTTAATTAAAAAATATACTCCTTTATATTCTGCTAATAGATCCATTGTATCTGATCTTTGCAAGAGACAGCCTATGCTCGCTTCTCTACTTTTTTTTTTTGTTTTAAATAAGGAAGTTTTACAATTGCTGCATTACACTTTTAGTCCTGGTCAAAGCTTTGCAGCAAACGGTCTTTCCTGTGACACTGGTCCTTCTCCATCTGCAAAGGCCGACCCTTTCCTCCCTCTCCTTCCCATGGAGTGTGAGCCAAGATGGTTTTCACCAAAGATACATTTTCTCTTCCATCGCATCTCTATCATGGCCATTAATAATGTCAGCTCGACTCTGGAAACAGTCTGGGAAGCTAATCAGTTGATTTGCTTTCTTCCTCATTTTGTGGTTTTCTGGCTGCAGTAAAGGCAAAGTGTCTGGAAAGTCACAGACGTCTTTTTAACAGGGCGGTTGACAATTTAGAAGTATGGGTAAGGTGGGGAGGGAGAAGACCAGTATGGGGAGACAAAAGGAAAGAGTTTTGGAAACTGGCTGCATGGAGAGGAAGTCTAACAGGGCTTTGCACCCTGGAGAGTATAGATCAGAGGGTCAGTCGTATCTAATGTGAAACAAAAAGGCCTTCTTCAGCAAGGAGCAAGAAAATGTGCACCTGTGCCTCAGATTTCTATTTCTGCCAAAATGGACGTTATCTTGTGAATAGGAACAAATGGCTGGAAACTCAAGTTGGTGATGTAGTGATACTTTGAAACATCAAGCAGCATCTTTTATAAAAAGTAAATGAAAGGGTAAAAATATTAACACTCTATAAAAAAGCTATAGCACCTGCCTGAAGCAGGTGTGCTGAATGCTTTGATATTATTTATTTTTATTTATTTATTTAATTTTATTTTTAGTCTCAAGCACTGTAACTGAGAACATTGACTTTCACGTTAGGCAGAAGAGCAGTTGAGAATTCTGATAACACTCTAACAATATCTATTCACCTTTTGTCATAAAGTACATTAAAATAATGAAAACATTGGTGGAACTCTTGTGTAGCTCCTAAAATTTCTGAAGATACCAAGAATTTGATAATAGGCATTTTAACTAAGCAAATAATCCCCTAAACATAAAATGCCTCTCAAATTATTCAAAGGCAATAGGCATGTAAATGATGTGAAATGAGAGGTTTAATAACAATAATAAACATTTTAATAATATGATAATAGATGTGACCAACATCTTTTAAGTGATTATTCTGTGACATGTACTGCGTGTGTGTGTGCACATGTGTGTGCATGAATGCACATATATTCTGTGTGTGTGTATAAACACGCAGAAAGACACTTCAAATTTTTTATTGAGATATAATTAATATAATATTTGTTTATTGCAAATGTACAATTCAATAATTTTAGTAAACTTATAGAGTTGTGCAACCATCATCGCAAACTAGTTTTGGAACATTTCCGTCACGCCAAGATATTTTCCGGTGCCTGATTGCAGTCAACCTCACTCCCACTCCCCGCCCTAGACTGCTTTACACACTGTCTCTACCTATTGTCTTTTCTGGACGCTGCATGAAAGGGGAATCATACAGCATGTCGTCTTTGGAGTCTGGCTTCTTTTACTTAGCACAATATTTTGGAGGTTCATTCATGTAGTACCAGGCATCAGTAGTTTACTCATGTTTATTGCCAGATAGTATTCTGCGGTATGGATGTGCAGCATTTAGTTTGCCCGTTCACCAATTGATGGGAACTTGAACTGTTTTCAATTCTGGACTATTATGAATAATGCTGCTATGACTATGTACATCTCTTTATGTACACATAAAATTTTAATTGTCCCAATTAGCCTATGCTTTAAAAGATTATACTTTCTTTTTCTCCAGATAATGAAACTGAGTCTCTTTCATTCTGAGTCTCAAAAAATTATGAAACTTGCCCAAGGTGATAAATGCAACAGGGGTAATATTTTGAAAACCTGTTGAATGCACTTTCTTCTTTGGCGTTTCCATATACTTTACTGACTCTCCAGGTAGCCTTGAGTCATTTGTCTACTTCAGTGAGAGGTGGGGAATTAGGAGCATTATAGCAGAACTAAAAAGATAGAAGAATAAGTTAATCAGCTTCTGACATTTGGTATAAGATTTAGGGGCAAGATAGTAAGATTAAAAGCCAGGTTTTAGAAGGAAGGAGTATAGGGCAGGGAAAGGGAGGAGGATAGGACATTAATTTATTTTTTATTATTTTTAGCATATCAAGAGGAACACTTGGCAGATTTGAGTGGTGAAGAAACTTCTGCTTGTTGGCCTGGCTGTTTGGCTTCCTGCCCTGGTTGAGGAGGAAGAGTTTGATGGAAAAGGTAGGATCCTGCTTCTCTGGCCAGGGCTGTTGTGGGGAGAAGTGATAAGAGAGGCAGGGCTGGGCACGTGGGCCCCAATCTCCCCACTGTGGACTTTGTGCCAGAGCAGGCGAGGCTGGGGGGTTAGCTGAGGGGATGACAAGGTCAGGGGCTTTGGGCTCAAAACACATTTGGGGCTCTGGGCAGAGGTGCCTCCAGTCTGCCCTGCTCCACACAGAGGGACAGCCGCGTCCCAGGAAACCTGGCAGCTCAGCGTGGTTGGGCGGAGAGAAGACCAGTGTCTGGCTTTGCTAAGCTGTCCACAGGGGCCTTGTGGCATGGAGGGTCCTCTCGACTCTCTGGTGTGTCCTGAGGGTGGACCCGGTGCAGGTGGTCTGGGGGACATTAGCACTGCATTACGGAGAATGTGGGTGGACTGCGTGCTTCCAGGATGGAGAGTGTGACTAAGACTCAGCGGTGTAGCTGGGGTGAGATCAGGCTGACTAGAGAACCTTTCTAGGCCCTCATCAAAAGAGAAAGATCTGGCTGTGGGGTGTCAGGCACGGAGTAGCAGAATACTCAAGGGACAGAACCCGTCACAACTACGAGATCCCAGAAGGCTGGCTTATACCCAAAGGCTGGCTCTAGACCCAGGGTCCTCTTGCCCCAAGGCTGGGACTAGAGTGAGGCCAGCGAGATGCCTAGGTCACAACCTTTAAGGAGGCATTTGCTCCTCCACCTCAAATTTATATAAACCCAGCTCTCCTATTCCCAGTCAACATGGTAGAGAGCGCAGGGGAGGGGGTGGAGTCTGTCTGATGGATATTTATATTTAAAGCGAGAGAGCTTTATCTAAAGCATTTTAAATTACTGTGTCAATCTTAGTCTGCTGGAGCAGACTTTATCTAGGTTTTGTCGTTTGTTTACTTGCTGGTTTTCCACTACCCAGGGCATGAGGGGTTATTTGAAAGAACAGGTCTGTTAGGGAGATGAATAAAGAAACACCATTTCCTTGGCTCATGGGAGAGCAACATGAGTGGATTCGTGACTTGTTTACATATCACCATGAAAATAATAATATTGATAATATCACTATTATTAGTGATAATAACTAAGATGTTCTGGGAGCTGATTGTGTGCCAGGCACTGTTCTAGGTACAGTGCATCTTCACAAGACCCTATGTGGTATTGTGTGCTTTCCTCATTTTACAGAGGAGGAAACTGAGACACAGAGAGGCACAGTAACTTCCCCAAGGTCACACAGAGCATGAATGGTGGTGAGCCAGGTTCTCCATGTGGAGGACCATGCTGGGAACTGCTTTAGCATGAAGGCAGTTAACTAGATGATAGCATCTTACATGGTATAGCACTTCTCACTTTTCCAAGAACTTTCCCTGTGTGATCTTATTTTATCCTTGTGAAAGTCTTAGTGGTCAAATGGGACAGGAGGCAAAATTGCCAGTTTACATATGCGGGAATCATGATGCCAGTAGCAGATAAGGAATGACAGGGGCTTGAAAATGCCAGGCCCACTCTGACGAGAGCTTAAGTGTGTGGAGGATCGGAGGGAGGCATCATGGAGTACCTTAAATGTCCTGTCAAGAAGTTCGGCTGGGAAAGTTAAATGCAGATAAATTAGAGACCAAAAAGAAAAGATATGGAAGACATACTTTAAGTTGACAATGTGTTTAATAATTATATCTTAGGATTCTGGCTAGATCTTAAAAAAGAAAATAAAAAGCTGCTGAATGTGTCAGCCTTCTGTTAAGTCTCATAACCATATTCTTCTTGCCATCAATTCTCATTAAAGGTTGGTTGAACATAAATAAAATGCCAGTTTTACTAATTACTAAAGATATTTAAGGAATAATCTCCATTTTACAATGTTAGATGAAGCAAATAAATAGCAGCCAAGCTTGATTCATGACCAAAGCAAACCTGAGGCAATCAATCACAAAACTCATTTATTCCACAGCATGCAATACAGAAATGTTTTCTAAAATGCAGCATGTGAGATAGTTTTAGGTAATATCCAAAATGAATATTTTTATTTTAATATTTTATTAGAAGAATTTTGGTTTCCTATTTATGGGAATGGTATACTGAAATTTAAGTTTAAAAGTCAAGTTGTTTTAAACAACATAATGAATAATAGCACAAGTGGTATACGAATATGGGAACATCATAAAGACACACAAATGACTGAAGTGCGGGGGACACTTTATTAATGCAACAAAGACCAACTGGTTATATAATAACTCAAAAGTGAAGGTAAGATGTTTTAGTCCCAACCTACGCTCAACTTTTATTCAGGGTTTACTATATATCATATACCATGCCAAACATTTTACTTCTATTAGCTCATTTTATCTTACAACAGTTGTAAGATAAATAGCAGAACTTTGATTTTACTTGGAGGGAGCAGTGACTCCCAGCTGAAAGATGACATTCCCAAGTTGCTTTGTGACCAGGAAGCCATGTGACTCTTCGGACAGATGAGCTATAAATGATGAGCTTAGAAGTTGTGTGGAACTTTTAAGACTGGCTGCTTAAATGGAGCTAACATTTGTGGAAGAAGTGCCCATGTGTCCTTCCCCTTTCCTCCTTTCTGCTGCCTGGAATCCCTTTGTGATGGCTGGTACTCCAGTAGCCATCTTGGAACATGAAGTAAGTTTGAGGATAGAAGCCAAATGCTAGAATATGGACTGGAAAGAGAGAAGCAGCAAGAAGCCCTGAGGACCATGGAGCTGTACCTTCTCTTGGTTGTCTACCTCAGATTTCTTTTACCTGAGCTAGAAGTAAACTTTTATCTTTAAAACTTTCATTGTTGGAGGTTTTTGATTAAAACAGCAAACCATGCTAACTGATAGAAGATAACACATCAATTTGGAATGCTTTTGAATATAGGTAACTGTAAAAAACTTATGGAAGCTTAAACATAGGGGTTTCTTTTTGTCACATGAAACAGTAAAGAAGCATGTGGCTGTCCAGGTTCTCTTCTGTTCTTCCATCTAGCTTACTGGCTTATGTGCTCATGCTTGACACCTCATGGCTGCATAATTACTATAGCTCCAGCCATTATGTCCACATGGCAGGCAAAAAGGAGATGGAAGAGTCAAAGTTCAGTTCCTCATAGGTGCTGTCTTTTTATTTAAGGGACTTTCTCCCTAGCAGAGTTCCCCCAACGTTCCCATTATTCAGCCCTGCATCTCCTAGATATATTTGAAATCAAGGGATCTCTGTTAACGACTGCAATATATTGACTTCTCTTATTAGAGAAGAAGGAAGTGGGGAGAGGCTGTTCTCACATGGACAGTGAGAAAACCAAGGCTTCGGAAAGATGAGGCGCCATGAGAATATTACATAGCCCCAGGTAGAGGAAGAACTAGATTTTGAATAAAGCTCGAACCCTCAAACCGGGGGTCTTACCTACTTTGATGAACTGCTCTCGGAAAGACCTTAAACATCTAGCTTATTCTCCTTCAAATGTACTTTTAGACTCTGTTAGGGATTTTATACAGGAAGTACTAGATTAAGTGGCAGGTAGAACTAAAGAGACCTGAAATATCCCTGTTTAAATTAAGCTTTAGAGCTGCTCTGTCTAGTAGAATTTTCGAAATAATGAAAATGTTCTACGTTAAGCTAATATGGTAGCCACTAGCCTCAGCTATTGAGGACCTGAAACATGACATTTATAGAGCAATATAATAGTGAAAAAGGAACTGAATTTTAATTTTATTTAATTTCAATTAATTTCAATTAAAACAGCCACATATAACTAGTCACTATGGTATAGAACAGCACAATAGTAGAACCTCAAAATATTAGTTCCTAGAATACCCCTCAATGCTAAGAATCAACAAAATTCTACCCCTAAAATAGATCTTTTTTTTTTTTTTTCTAGATTTCAGGATCACCCAGAACAACTTCCAGTCCTGCAAGCTCCATTTATAATAAGTATGCTATACAAGTTCAATTTAAAAAATTTTTATGCCATATTTTTACTGTACCTTTTTTATATATAACAATAGTGCCTACTATAGCCTATTGCTCCTGGGCTACAAACCTGTACAGTACTGAATACTGTAGGCAACTGTAACACAATGGTATTCGTATATCTAAATATGTCTAAACATCAAAAGAGGAGAGAAAGATAGATTGCCCAAGAGGAGATCCTATCCTTCTCTTTTTCCAACTAGATCTTTTTGTTTTAAAAAAATTAATGGCCCACTGTTACTTTGCATGAAGTGGTGTTAAAGGCCAGCACAAGTAATTATTTTATCCAAAGAGTTCAGTGTGGACATAATCGTGTTATAAATATTGGTGTAAAGGATTGGCCTGTGAAAAGTACTGATTTATGGAGCTCCAAGTTTACTTTACAGCAAGTCAGCTTGCTTTTCTGGAGTTCCAGGAGGACAGCTCTCTGGCCCAACCTAGGAAGAAAGCTCCGGTAAGCAGAGCGGGCCCGCGAGGGTATGGGTTAGCAGGCAGAAGTAGTGAGCCTCCCGTCAGTGCCAAGGCAGGGCTGGTCTACTACATTAGTTACAAAACCCTGTGTTGACTTTTTCCCAAGTCAGTGATCAGTTCAGATCTTTAGTTTCCAGGACACAGTTAATTTAAATACTTTGCCCTAATATCGTGTCCCAAGAGATGTGAGTATTTTAAGGTGTGTCATGTGTCACGGATCTGATTTGGAAGTTTCAGGGAAAGACGCTAGATCCCACCAGCTTTTCATCTCCCATAATACCAGGAACTGCTCCATTTCTGTGTGAACACATCACTTACAGCAAAGGAGAATACGTGAATGCATATTGAGCTCTTAACAGGAATGGGTGCTCAGGTGCTAATTTGCAAACACAGTCAAAATTTTGTTTTTGAAGGGCTCCTGATATGTGTATGCGACACCCAGTATTATCATTTTAGCAAAAACCTTCATTTGATATGTAAGATCTTAGACAACAAACAATGTAGTATGAGAGTTGTTAATGGTGTTTGTGCTTAAAAATAATAACGATTATTCTGTAAATCAACCGTATAGGTGCTAATGTCAATCTGATTAACATCAGACTTCTGAGCAGAAACCAGAGAACATCCTTAAAGTTCTGAAAGAAAGTGACTGTCAATCCAGAATCAAATATTCATCAAAAATACCCTTTGAGAATAATAATAGCAATAATAAAGGTTATTTAGAAAATCCAAAAACTAAAGTTGAAGACTTTCTTTGCCCTCTCCCTTAAGATTAAGATACAGTTGGCCATCTGTAGCTATGCATCTTGCTGTTGCTAGTAAATACAGCCACAGGAGCTTATTTTATGTGAAAAGCGTCCATCTGCTAGATGTAATCTTTACATACCTGTGGAAAACTGAATAAAATAAGAAGGATCCACTCGCTTCTGACCTTGAGTCTCACACAGATTATGCACCTAATATAGGTTCCTTTTCTCCTTGACATATGTTGATTACAGAATGATAGCACTGTAGACTTTGACAGTTTTACCCTTTTACCTAAAAGGGGGCAAATTGGGCTTCACAATATTTCCAGGTTGGCATATATTTTGCTGCCACACAGGGAGTGGACTTTCCTTTAACGGGCAATACTCCATGTCCCTTCACAGCGTCTTTTCTAGTTGTAAAAATGCTGAAGCTTCCTTTGCCTCTCTGGTCTTTTTGCCAAGCATAAATGAGAAACCATTATAAGTGAAAGCGGTCTGAGAAAATCCTCATGTGTGTCGTGGACCTACCTTTTTGTCCACTGGAGGGTAAACAGCACGAGTCACTGTGAATGCGCTGACTCGTTTGCTCCCATCTTTTCAGACCCAGCTCCAAAAGCCTTCCTAATCCTCTTCCCACCTTCTGTTCACCACCATCACCAAGACATGATTCTCCTGGGACTGTTCGTTTCCCAGCGGTTGTGTGTAATGGGAGTGCGATTTAAGCAGAATTCACCACCACCCAGGCTTCCTTTGATTCAGGCACATCGCTCCCACTTGTACTCAGCTCTGTAGCAAGTCGGAGCCGAAAAAGGGGCCTTATTAGAGGTTGTGCTCATTTTATAAGTAGAAGAAAACATAAATGAAAAAAACAAAGAAACAGAACCTCTCCAACTGAGGCCAGAAAAGGGATGGATAGCTCAAGGCAAAACTAGAACTGGGCACGGGCTCTTGTTTTCTCTGACATGAGGACTGTGAGAATCACCCGGAGAAGCAACATGAGTCTTAATGTTTGTATGGAAAATTAGGATGACTGACTCTAAACATGAACTTCCTTGGTGTTGACCTCGGGCAAAGTAGAATGATGAGAGGACTTGTTAAATTTAAGAGTGAAAAACTGAGGGGGATTTAGGTATTATTTCAAGATAATTTATTGTAGAAGCATAGCCCTGCTATATTTTTCAATGTAATCACTTCCTAACTCCACACATTTATTTTTGCGATGGACAAGTTTTCTGTTATTATGAAGGAAAAATGATATATAGAAAAATATAGCTTTTAAATGGGGAAAAAGAGAAAAGGAGAATCATTGAACCGCCACATGCTTGAAGAAAGACTTCTGACTGTGTCAAAAACTGGCATGTGATCCTGGGCAAGTCGCTTCATCCTGCTGTGCCTCACTTTCTCCATTTTTAAAAGAGGTGCTTGTTCTAGATCTGGAATTGTGGCCCTGGAGCAGTATTATTATCACCACCTGTGGAGCGTGTGCGAGAATGAGAACAGCTGTGAATGATTTCGTCATCAAGGCTCCCGTCTCAGAGGCCAGAGCTAACGCCGCAGGAAAACTGTGAGCTAAGATCTCCCCGCTCTCCGAGGTCACTTCCAGAGGGTAAGTCTGTGATTCTAAGGTTCCACCTGATTTTGTACACTGTTCTTTGCATTTCTGTGTCAATTGAACACTTTCTGCCTGTAGAAATCAAATGTCGGTTTACCTTTCAAATGCGAGGGTTCCATGTAAAAAACCCGTCAGCAGTAGTACCAACCAAGAACTCTAGTTTTGGATCTAGAAAAGCACGTATTTGCAGTCACGAGTATTCAGAGAGTGTGTGAGTATCATTGCTGGAAAATGAACGTTCATGATGGCCGTAAACTCTTTCTTGTGGTCTTGCATTTTTCCGGTCTTAACCACAGTGGAGATAATATCACCAAATGTTCAAGTGGGGGCTCCGGCTTCCTGCTGCCTGCTTTCTCCTGCTGCCTAACTTTCTATTTTAATTTCAGTTTCTCCATCTGTAAATGGGAAACACAGAGTATCTACTTCATAGAGTTGCTGTGCGAATCAAAAGTTACAGTTCATGGGAACATGCTCAGCGCAGCTGGCATGGTTAAGCACTTAACAAGCACCATTGTCCACTCCTCAATATTCTGCCAGCTTTCAAATGGGGGGATGTTTTCCTTGTGGCAGATAATATCTGAAATGATGTGCAAAATGCGAAGGAAAATGTAGAATTCTTGGGGAATTATATTTGCAGTTGGAAAGTATCTTATATGTGCAACAATGGTCCAATCGTCGAATCTCGAAAGAGGTGACGAGTTCATATTCATGGTAATCTTAAAGAAGAAGGAGACGGACCGCACAGCTAATCCTTTCCGGTGTCACCTCTCTAACGTACATTTTATTTTCTCGCTGTTGTTAATCCTGAATTTAGTTCTTTAGATCACTTCCTCAGTTCACTGAGCTCTGATTAATAGGCTTCCCAGGGTAGATGGGCTTGAGCCAAGCCCCATAGTTTCCCTTTTGGAGCGCTTGTTACTGTCGAAATGATTTGTTCATGGTTTGCTCTCTTTAGGCTGTAGGCTCCATGAGGGCCAGGACCATGCTTGTTAATTGTACGTTCATGGGTTAGCCCAGTTCTTGGTTCAAACACAGTAGCTCAGAATCTGCCTCTCTTCATGGCCACCTAGATGCCTTGGCACACATGTGTTCCGAGGGTCTGCTGAGTTACTTATTGACCAGTCCTTTGGGATGTCTGGGGTGCACAGAGAAGGTCAAGGTCTCAGGGCAGTCTCCTCCCACTTCGAGCAGCTTCCTCTGTTTATCCCAGTGTGAAATAAAATTGTCAGAGTGTGCTCCGATGTTCAAAAGGCTGGTAAGTACTGCAGTGTTTGTTGGATGAATGGAATAATAACTGTGTAGATGGATGGATAAATGGTTATTGCAATCCATGAGAAATAATGCTTATGTATTGGACAGTGCAATAGACACATACCCAAGGCCACTTAAATAGTCCAAAACAAAGTGGCAGGATTGCTTGCTAGGCAAAGGAGACTCCATTCCTTAGGATGGGTACTTTTAGTTTCTCAAATAGAAAAGTAAGCTAGATCTAGCCTGAGAGGACTTTTGTCTAAGTAAGGTAAAAGTCTACTTGTCAATCTCTGGATCCAAAATGGACTGCAAATTCTCTGTTGAGACAGGCTGTTATTCAGTTTTGTGTCATCGATACTGAGCACATAGTCCTCAGGTCCGAGAGGGTTAGTAGACTCTGGGTCATTAGCAGGCAGTACCACACATGCCTATTCCAGGGTGAAGAAGGCTTTTCCTTTCACACAATAGCACTGTGAGAAATCCCTCCTTTATTAACTCTTTGTAAACCAATCATTTCGGCCAAATGGTGTTGGTTGAGGCGAGGTGATTTTTATTTACTTCCTGTTCCTAGTTAAAACAATAACAATAAAAACATTGTTTATTGCTCCATTTGTTGCATTAGGAGTCCAAGTTAGGAAAATGAGTTGCAGGTCAGGCTGTTTGGATTTAATATCCAAACGGAATTGGTGTCAAACAGAAAGGAAGACAATTTTCCATTTCCTCCTACCCCACCATTTTCTCTTTCATACCTGATGTCATTTCCTCAAAGCATAATAGCTTTAAGGGCCATATATTGCAAAGTTAAGTTGGTTTCCTACTCTGTCTTAAGATGTCCGCTATGGTCTGGAGGCTTGGGGGTAGCATACCTTATAAGTTATATTAAATTTGCTTAATAGGGTTTTAAGTATTTGTGTTTTAGGTATTTGTGTTTGATGTTGGTATAAGTCACAAGTCTGGCTGAGGCTTATGTTAATCTGGCTGAGGTGATGTTAATCATGAAATAAACGATGAGCAAGACACCAAACATATTGTGTATGAGAAAATGTCTTCTCCTTCCTCAACTGGGTTGCCATGGTGACTGGTGGTGGGGGTGTGGCAGTGAGATTTGGCAGGCAATAGGGGAGATGTTATAATACAGGGGCTTAGAGAAATTTGTGAAATTGTTCCCCTAATGGGTGGAACAACCATACCCAGTTAAAATTCCTAGTATTTCTTGAGTTCAAAGGGTTTCTATCCCCTCTATGTTGGCTTGAAGGGCCATAGCTATGGCAGAAAATGGATTCTGGACCTCTTACCAACAATAACAACAAAAATAAGTAGATTGAGGAGAGAATTATCAACCCAGGCATGATCTCTTGTCTCTCTCACAGCAGGCACTGAACTTTATGTTCGTTGTCATTATTCACCCCTCTTCCTTCCCGTGGAAGTGCGGTTTTTGCAGTGGAGAGTAACTGAAACATAATGAGGGCCCTGCCATCATCTCGTAGTGGCGGGTCAGGAGAGAGGTGATTCTGCAACATACAGATAAAACCTTTCCAGGGAGAAACTTAATGGGGGGTGAAGTATAATAAGTAAAACACAAGTCCATTGAGGAGCAGCAAGAAAGCATGACTTCTGGGAGGAAAACCCAAACAAACTCAAATGTGAGAATAAAATGAGAGTGTCTTTCCGGAATAAAGAGAAAGCAAAGCATTCAGAAACAAGTGGCAAAGGCGGAATTGAACCTCCACTTAATAACTTCTTTTTATTATCTACCTGATTCTTCTTGGAACAAAGTGCTTTCAGAGGATCTGTCTGAAATTGTTAACACAAAGAACTTACGTAAAGACCACTTATCTCCTCTGGAGTTCTAAGCCAACAATAAAAGATAGAGAAGGGGAAAATTATTTGTAATCCATAAGCCAAGTTGCTAAACTTGTTTATCCTTGATTTGTTTTTGTTTTTTTTTTTCGAAGTCAGTGGCTCTACTTGGGTATGGAGGAGAATGGTTTCTTAATTCTTGTGAGTAGTGTGTGCCATGGTAAGGATGTATTGCCAAGAAAAGGGTATGTCTTCTTTCTCCCCAGATATCTCCTGCCAATTGATTATACCATAGTTTAATCCCCATACCAAATTTCTGATTCAGTGAATGAGGGCAGAGTCTAATCTGCATTTTCAATAAGTACCCCAAGTAATCCTCATGCAGGTAGTCTAGGAAACACACTTGAAGACGCATTGACATTGGCGTATGCCTGTGGTTAGGCCCCAATGTAAGATAAATATGGTTCAAATCTCAGTTCAGCCACCTTCAGGCTGTGTGACCTTGAGCAAATTACTTGATATCTCTGTGCTTATTTCCCCTTGTACAGAAAGGGATAATGTTAGTGTCTACCTCACAGAGCTGTATTTAATGAAATGATGCAGAAAAACATTTAATATAGTATCTGACACAGAGTAAGCCCTCAATAAGCATTAGCTATATTGTCATTTTTATTGTTAACAGGCTTGATGATCCCTTCCTTGAGCCTTTTTAGACTGTTGGACATAAGGAAGGAGAAGGAATGTGAACTAGCTTAAACAAAAGGGGAGCATATTGGTTTAAGTAAAGTACAAAGATTCTTTGCTTGACCGAACTTTAGTCAGACTCTCGAACTTTCTCCTAAGCCCATTTCTGCACTTCCTTATAAAATCTAGTTTTAGCAAAAACCCTGCCAAGTCAGTTTAGCAAGCATTCCCCATCCTCCATATCTGACTGTCATTGATAGCTGATTGGGTTCTTTATCTTCCACTATCCCCCAGGTGATGTGTGATCACCCCAGCATGTCTCTGGCAAGAATCCTGTTAGATGGGTTTAACCAGAATCCCCCTTACCCCTGATTTTTACTTTTAGTAATTTTCTTCCTACTGACCATCCCACCAATTTTGATTCTTGGTTATAAATTCACATTTGCCCCCACTGTATTCAGAATTAAGCCCAGCTCTATACTGTGGTCTCTTTTTCCCTATTGCAATTAGGTCTTGATTAAATTTGTTTTTACCACTGCCAACTACGTGCCAGCTCTGGTTTTCCTTGACATAAACAAATTGTGGAAATCGCAGGTGTAGAAGGGCCTTGGTGACTAGATAGGGGAACTGAGCACTGTCTGAACTCTTACTTCTCTTCGTAGCATCTTCTGTGTGACTCATCTTTTTTTTGTTCCGGGTAAGGCTTGTCTCATGCTTTCCCAGGCTTTCATAGCTTTGGCCAGAGAGGAAAAGAAACTGCTACCAGGTCTGGCCAGAAAAATTGGAGGGAGGACTGCGATTAGCTTAGCTGAACTTATGTGCCCGTCCCGGTACCAAGATTGGTTGTGCCTGGGTCATGTGTACACCTTCTTATTAGAGGGTGGGAGGACCCATGGTGGGCAAAGACCCTTAGCTACTCACTACCCATTTCTTCTGCTTCTCTGCATCCCTGTAATTGTGCACCTATGATACATACATAGCCCAAACCCCAAAGGTACCTCATAGGTATTGGGGACGCAGCGAGATCCAAACAGGCCTGCCCCCTGCAACTTGCAATCTGGTGCAGAAACAGACCTTCGGAGTGAGGAGAGGAAAGACATTGTGATTGCACTAATCTCGGTCCTCCTTTATTAGCAGTGACTGAGGAAATAGTAGTAACTACATAATAATATAAAGGAGAATGTGATCTAGAAGATGAAAGTCAGTTGAATAGATTAATAAACTCAGAGTTGGTGATTAATGCATGCTAGGCATGTAAACTTCGAGATAGAGTGATGCTGGATTCCCACCGCTCACCTTCCAAATCACAAGTGACAAAGAAGTGATTCTAAGCAAACCATTATTTTAGGTGAGTCCGACTCAGCTAATGTGATTCCTTTATAGATTCGCTCGGACATTTATGGACTCAAACTCCTTATTTCTGCGTTAAAAATGGGATGGGCTGACATCCACTGTCACCAGCAAGTGAACAGATTAATGATAATAATGCCAGCTAATACTTATTGTGCACTGAGTGTTATAGGTGCTTTATGTGAATTAATTCATTTAATATTCTCAACACCCCTGTGAGGTAGGGATTACTGTCTTTACACAAATAAGAAAACAGGCACACAGAGGCTAAGGGACCATAGCATTTATCAAATGCACACAACATGCAGGACTCAGTGCTAAGTGGTTTTCATAATGTCAATTCACTGAATCATTATAATACTAAGAAGTCAGTACTGTTTACATACTCAGTTTAAAGATGAGACACTGAGGCTTGGACACTTTAAGACCTGGCTCGAAGTTACATAATGAGTATCAGGCTGCTCTTGGACCCAGGCCCTCTAACTTGAGGTCTTGTTCTCTTAACCACTGAGCTCGGGTCCATATAAGCCTGCCTAGACAGATCTTTGTAAAGTACGTGCATTGCCATTGCAAATTCTCTTGGAGGAGACTTTGTTCTTTTGTCCATCACAATTTCCTTGGAGGCAAGGAGTGTCCTCTGAGCCTTTCCTCTCTCCCTTTGAATCCCATCTACAAGTCAAAGTTACCTTGGGCCGCCCACAAAGAAATGACAGCAAGTACAACATTTTAAATATTTGGTTTCACATTTAATCATTTAAAATAGAAATGGCGCATGTTTTATGTACCAAGCACTGTGCTAGGTGATGAGAATTCTAGTAGATTCCTTGCTCCCCTCTGTGGTTTCTCCCTGCTGGTTTCCTTCATAGCAATGGCCACGAACTGTAGATTTTACTCATTTACTTGTTTATTTGTCCTCATATTACAGCATAAGGCCCAGGGGGTAGAGCTGTTGTCTGCTGTCTTAATTTTGTCTCCCCAGAATTTAGGTCAATGCTTAACACATTTTAGATGCTTATTAAATATCTGTTCAATGAATAAATGAACCAATAATCAAAGGAAGAAAAATGAACTAGCCATGAGTTTATTGTGTGCTAAGCAGGTTTTACCATTGTTTTGTGTTTATAAATTTTGATTTTTAACACCACTTCCTCCATTACTCTTTGTGTATTTCATCTACATGTGACTTCTGGTCGTAGGAGTAATTAAGCAGAGACCAGAAGATCAACATTTAGCCTGTAATTTTGGAAACTGAGGCAGTGGCAATATAAGGAGCCAGTGTTGACCAGAAATTTTAGACCAAAAAGTGAATGGGCAAAGTGGTTTCAGTATAGTTCCCTTTTCCCCAGGGCCACAAAGTTCTTTCTTTGCAGAAAAATGTTTATTTGGGTATAACTGACCACTGGTATGGGGTATGGATCTGTTTTGTTTCAGGTGGCAAAATTCTGCTCAGAGACTGAGATTGTTTTGCTGGTATTTTATTTGACACAGGTTCACTGTGAGAATTATAATAATTTTACAATCCGGTAGCATATACAGTATAACGTTTCTTAATAAGCCAATAACAACAACAACAACAACAACAAACATACTGCAAGGCAATGATAGATTAATTATACTATTCTTCCAGGCAAGGGGTGACGAAAGGCATAAAGTCCAAATTTAGTTTGAGATGTTTCTATGATCCCCTTTTTTAAAAAATTAAATTTGTCGGGGTGACGTCGGTTAATAAATTTATGTAGATTTCAAGTGTACAGTTCTGTAACACATCATCTGTGTACACTGCATTGTGCGTTCTCCACACAAAGTCAAATCTCCCGTCTCTATACATTTTACCCCCTTTACCCTTTTCTACCTCCAGTAAGCCCCTGGTAACCACTACACTGTTTTCTGTGTCTCTTTTCCTAGTGGGTACTTGGGAGAGGTGGCTTAGCCAACTGAGAGCCATCTTCAGCTGCCAGTGCAAACAAAACAAAACAAAACAAAACAACAAAAAAGCACGTCCCTTATGGCAAGCACATTCTGGAAGGACGGCGCTGGCGTTGATGGGCCGGGCAAGCTGACCTCCTTCAGAGGGCTTTGCAGTCTCTCCCCACGGCCAGCAGCAGGACCGTAGACTTTATTGTGCCAGGAGCTAATGCCCAAACGTATTCAGAGGCTATTTAGGTCAGCAAAGAGTTGCTTTGGCCAGACCCAAACTCCGAATGTTCCTGGCAAACTCTCAGTCGTTATACTCTAAGTGTGCCCTTGCCCTCGTTGCTTCCTCAGATGTATTGATAAGCCCCCAGCGGTGCCCCTCAGCAGCTGAACTGCCGAGTGGTCACTGACCACAGATTGAGATGACGACATCCTGACGTATCTTACTTCACTCTTATATTAGAACAACTTGACGCTTAAAAACAACTTTTGTTGTTGTCGTTACAAACAAGTGTGTTTGCAATCATATCAAACCAATACACAACAGAAAATCCCTTCTTTAAACAGCCTGGCCTCCATGCCTGTTGTCTTGTCAATGACTGGTAAATATTTTTCCTGCCTTGGGCAAAAAACTCAGAGGCTGCAATAGAGTGTGAGTGGAAAATAAAAAATGCATTGGTGGAATAGCTACACAATAATCCTTGTTATACTTCTGATGCTACTTTCTTGTCGCAGGCAGAGAAGTCTTGTTCAAGTTTCTCTAGTAGTGTGCCTCCGAAATTCCCTTTGCTGTTCACCTGGAAAGAACACAAAATGTGGGGGCAGCCTAGATTGGGGTCAGCAACATTTTTCTGTAGAAAGCTCAGGTGGTGAATATTTTAGGTTTTGTGGATCCCACTCTCTTTGTCACACTGCTTAGTTCTGCCATCGTAGTATAAAAGCAGCTATAAAAAGCACAGAAAGGATGGAGCAAGGCTGTGTTTCAGTAAAGCTCCATTACAAAAACAAGTGTCAATCTCTGGCCCCAATGTGTTTTGGTATTTAACTTACATAAAATTCTAGAACCTGGAAAAATAAACCCTCACCCATCACCACACACACGGTGGATACACTATTTTGAAGTAGTAGATAAATCATTTAGAAAGCTCCAGTTTGATCTGGAAATAAAAATCCATTGGGTTTTACAAATCTTACACTTTTGCTATTTCAGACAGTATTGCATGAGCACACTTGGAGAAATAGATGCATGTAGCTTAAACAAGAATTAAAAAAAAAAAAAGGATCAAAATCATATCCTACCTCCTCCTAGGAGCCAGTTTGGAGTTCTCGCTATTGAAAGATGCAGACCTCAGCTACAAAGACCCAAGATCAAAGCTTTAGAAGTAAATTCCCTTCAGAAAGGGCTCAGAGCTGCATTAAAAATTGCCATGCTTTGTCTGCCTCGCCCTCCCTCCCAGAATTCACTGGCCCAATGCCACCTTACCCCAGAGGCCGGCCTGACCTTGGGCCATCCATCTCTGCTTGATAAAGCCAGGCCCCACAAATCACATGGCTTCTCATTGACTTTCTGTCATGGTGAGGTAACCAAAACTCTTCTTTAAGTTGAGAGGTGTAATGTGCAGCAACTTTCTGCCCAGCTGCTATCATGGGCACTTCCAGGTCACGAGAGCCCTAGTTTGGCATGGAGGGTGCGTACCTGGAGAGGATAAGCATTTCTGGCATCTCTTTGGTGCTCCAGGCACTGTTAGGCTCTTAGGATGCCCAGTTGGATAAGACAGCTTGGAATCCTCTGGCTTGGAGGTGGGCATGGAGTTGTGAATTCTGGGAAAGAGTGAAGGTGAGTCTGGGCTTGCTGTTAATTGGTTGTAGGAAGCATCAGCCCATAAGGCTAACTCCTGCGCTCCATGTCTCTTGGTCTATGCTATGTTAGTTAAAGCCCATAAAGACATGCAAACAGAGAGTAGCTTTAATTGAATAAAATATGTCATTGGTTTCTTCCCTGCCAGGCTCACTGACTTCTATGGGTCCAATTCTCTTCTTCATAGCTGGCAAGAGGCTCCCCTCTCAGGAGGAGATATGAGTCAGAACTCATAAAAGTATGGCTCTCCTATCCTTCTTCCTGGAGAAATACCTTTTATCCCCCCTTGTTCAGAGATACTTTCTCGGTAGTTTTACACACGTCAGGAGCAGCAGGGGCTTATTGCACTGGACCAAGTGATACTTCCAGCAATGACTTACACTTCCTTCCGCTTCAAGATGAAGTTTTCCAATATGTATTTTTAAATCTAATATGTTATTTCATTGGTCACATCTATGCAAAAATAGTCATAATTAACTTGACTATTCAAATGGATGGATTTCTCAAGTATCATCTAAACATCCCCTGCGGCACCGTACTGTTGTCTGTCTCGATAAGAAGGTACAGGTCCGCGAGGCCTCTGCCATCCTCCTCTTCCCAGTCATCCCAACCCCTCAATGTGTTTACGAGAACAATGACAAGGTCTGTACGAGGCTCATCTTGGATTTTGTTCTGAAATGGAAGATAGTTTCTAAGGACCAAATAGTCACAGACCGCTAAGGGTATTGTCCAGTGACCCTGACGCCTAGACCATATGAAGCGCACGTGTCAGGGTCCTTCATAGCAGCCTGCTCTCCCAGTCACAGTATGCATCGTGTTTTGTTCTCGGCCTTTTTTTTTTCTTTTTTCACGTTTCCTTTCCCCATTGGACTGTAAGCTCTGTGAGGGCAGGGCCTTGTCTCTTATGTTCACTTAGTAGTTATGTGCTTCTCGGTAGCTCAACTTAATTTTTGAGTTCTAGCACATACTGGCACTTATAATCCACAGTCTGGGTCATAGCTTTCTTTAGTCCTAGCTCTATATTCAAAAGGCGGAATATACAATCACTTATTGATTGTCCATCTGTCTGAAACTGAGCTAGGTAGGTGCTGGGGATTCAGCAATGATGAGATGTAGTCTCTGCTGTCACAACTGACTGTTAGGCTACTTGTTTTGGTAAGGCAGGATGGCATTTTAGTTAAGGATGGGGGACTTCAGCAGGGGTTCAGATCCCTGCTGCAGTACATACTGGCTGTTTGGCGTAGGGCAAATCACTTAACCCGTTTGCGCCTCACTTGTCTAATCTGTAAAAATGCACTATCTTTCAGGGCTGTGGTTAGGGTCACATGAAGGAATGTACATAAAATGCTAACACAATGCCTTCAAAAAAGGAAGTGAAGTTAGTATGTTCAAAAGGTTATTCGAACTTGAAAAAAGATGATGGCATGCTCCTTCAATGTTATATTGCTTAAAGATTATTCAGTTCTAGAGCATGCACCTTTGTTTGTCTTGTTATTTATCATTTATTAGGAACCCAGACCCTATGAAATTGCACAAAAATTTATGGATCTGTGTTCAGTAGAGATTCAAACAATTTCTACCCACTGGTGATTCCTTCAAATGTTACAGTTCTATCACCCCTTCAGACTCAAACCCGGCAAATGTAGCAAACTTATTTTGGTATATCTTTCCTGTCTATACACATCTCTTTTCCTCCAATGCCCTTTGAACCGGTGTCATCATCTATCTGGTTTCATCATTAATGAGTTAATCAATCTTTGGCATATTTTCATTTTATATTTGTATGCGGGACATCATATTTTTAACTTTGAGAAGAGTCATCTGTTAGTAGTGGAAAGATCATCAGTCTAATTGTCCAGGGTGCTAGGTCTGAAGTTCACTTCTATCACTTTTTAGATTTCCCAGTCAAGTCAGTCACCCACAGTTTCTGTATCCCTAAAACGGGAAGCGTAATACCCAGGTTTCTGGGCAGTCGTGGGACTTTCCAGTGCTGTCTGCTGGAGGCCATCCTCCTGGTCTGACACAGTTACTCAGACAAATCATCCTCCTCACACCTGGCGCTGATCACGGCCCCTGAACGCTGTGCTCCATTTCGCTTACCTTTCATACCACTTCTTAGACCTTAGCAGAATGCATCTCATCATGCCGCATGCCACCTCTCTCTCCTCCCAAGGGAAGTGGTAAAAAACAAGATGAGCTGTGTTCATGCCTCAAAGCCCCAGTGTGCAGAAGGTTTTCTGGTTTGTTATAGGTATTAACAAGTGCCACCATTTAGTGACACTTTGCGCTCAGGCTTTGCATACTTTAAATGTATCTTTACCCTGGCTCCATGAGGTACGCATTAATGTACTCATTTTACAGATAAGAAATTGAGATTCAGAGGTGAGGCAACTTGCCTGGAGGGAACTTGCCTGGGAGCACTTAGCTAAATGATCAGCTAAAGCCTGGATTCCAACTCATTTGACAGCATCAAAGCATACATTTCTTCTCATTTATTGAACACTCACTGTGCACAAGGTACCGTGGTGAGCATGTGGTTTGTATAAGGGGAGTAAGAGAGAGTACCTACTATAGAAGGTCTCACCTTTTAGATGTGGAAGATAAAAAAAGACAATAATGCTTACCATTTATTGAGGGGCTGCCCTGCTTAAGACATGCTGCATACATGCTCTCATTTACTCCTCACTTCAATGTGGCAAGGTAGGTGATACCATCTCTGTTTCATGGATAATGAAACAGGTTCCAGGAGATGAAGTAACTTGCCTCAGGTAACACGACTACAGTACTTCAAACGTCTGCCTATATCAGACACAAAATGATATAGAACAGCAAAAGGCAGCAACATTCAACATTGTACAGAGGTCGCAAGCACCCAGAGTGAACTCGATGAGCACTGCCTATGGTGCTGGGGATATTAAGCATCTTCTGTTTGTCACATGCTGGATGAGTGGCTGAGGATAAAATGATGTGGACCCTGAACCTGAGCAGCTCATGGTCTAGTGCGAGGGACAGTTATGTTAAAAAGCAGTTATAACTCAGCATGGTAAGTGGTGTCGTGGAGGGTGTAATGGGAGCACAGATGTGGGGCCTCATCAGGCGGGCTGGGGGTGCCAGTGGAGGTTTTCTAGCCAAAACGGCACCCTAAACGAGTCTCTCATACCTGCTAACTCTGGGAAGTGTGTTCTCCTTGTTGGCCCTTCCTCTGACCTTCAAGACATGCTGTTGGCTCCAGTAAACGACTTGTATTTGACTTGAACACGTTGTCCCTAGGTGAGGAGATTTGCCTTTCTAAATGACGTTTTCTTAGGCTAATTAGAAAATTAGTTTTCACTGCAAACCAATGGTGTGCTGACGTGGCTTGAAAGGGTGTGTCATAGTTAATGCACCTTAGAATGGAAAAAATTACAGTGCATAATGTGCAAAATTGTATCCTATGTACACAGATGATCGCAAGCTGACATTTATTTGTAAGACTCTTCCTTCATCCCTGTCATACCCCCGAGCTGGGTTGAAGGTTGTTTGGATGTATAGATGTGAAGGGTCTCTGCAGGCTACCATGCTTATGAAACCTACAAAATAGTCTACATTAAAAAAATTTGTTTCTCTCTCTCATTTATCGTACGTTTGCAAAGAGGAACATATTCAAAGAACCTAAAGGAAGTTTCTCCTTTCATACTTGGAATTCAGCTGTTGTTACTTTGTGTATTGTTGTAAGCCTTTATGTATCCTTCCGGAGATATTATGTGCATATACATGGTTATGAGTATGTGTATGTGTGTTTGCACATACGCATGTATGTATGTATGAACACACATCCTTTTTTTTCTTTTCTTTTTTTTTTTTACATAAGCCATAGCCTCCTATAATACTATCTTGCACCTTGCCCTTTTCATTTGATGATACGTGTGGGAGAGCATCTGTACCATTACAGTACCTTTAGACTTGCCTCATTCTTTTAAATGGCTGTTTCATGTTCTATTGGCATGTTTTAACCAGATTCCTTTTTGATATAACTATAAACATTTTTGGTTTTTTGGCTATTACAGATAACATTGCAATGAATAAATGTGTACATGCAAGTTTGCCCATGCTTGAATATATCTTTTGGATAATTCCTAAAACTGGAATTTCCAAATGAAACGTAAGTTCATTTTAAATTTTGCTAGACATTGCCCACTTGCTCTCCAAAAGGTGATAGTGATTTATGCTCCTGTCCACAACACAGGAAGATGTCTGCTTCTCATGTAATCTTCAAGAAGTTCTGATTAGCTTCTAGGACATTTTGTAGTGGTGAAAATATGTGTGTTTTATCTGAAAAGTTGGGTGCAAGTTGGAGTCAGGATGCTGTGAATGGACTTTCAAAAAATCACCTGATTGTATCTGAGCATTTGAAGTTCAGTGTTTTAGGACTGAAATCCTGGCTCTTCGGGGGTTCCAGACCTAAGAATGCCAATGTTTATGTCCCTGCAATACCAGGATGTGTTTTGACCCATTTTTAACTTTTTGCATTTCTTAATAACAGCTGGATACCTCAGATTTGTGCTTCCTCGAAGGCCCTGGCTTGATTCTCCCCAATTATTTTTTTGTTTCTTCAAAGGTTATCTCAGCTCTCTGTACCAGGCCTGGCCACCTCACGTGTGGCGCTCAGCACCTCCACCCACCTTGCCTAGCAGGTCTTGAATGGGTGACCTTATCACTCCAGGAGGCAAACATACACTGTACTGAGCTGCCAAGCTCAATATCCTTTTGCTTAAATGTTAGATGGATTTGTGTTATTGCTCTGGGAAGCAGTGATCCAGGGAGGAATTAGTGTTCCGGGAGAACCCAGTCTCCTTAAAATGGCAACAGGAGGGTGTGTACACTCGCCCGAAGTCACTGGCCATGGTCTAATCCGGTCTTTCTCCTTTCTCCCCCTCCCCGCGTCCTGTGGTTGTTTGACTCTTCTTTGCATGTGAGCTGCTGAGATACCAGGGTTTGGTAAGGGAAACCTGGGAACAGGGTGTCGCTAGCCCTGCCTCAGGGACTGTCAGTGGGAGGAGGAAAGGCCACAGACAGGGTGTTCTTCGGCCTGGGTGTCCAGGCTGTTAGCGGTGCGGACGTGCCCTTATTTCCAAGGCGAGGAGAGCAACTGGAGGAGGAGGAAAAAGTCAAAGTTAGGAACACTGTTTGCAATGTTGGCGTGATCATTTGCAAGTAGGACACAGTGAGGGAGACGGCTGCGTGCGTTCTAGGGAACGGACACACAGAAGAATGCAGTTTAGTGCTGCAAGCGTGGCCGTGTTTGATGCCCTCGCGGGTGCCCCAAAAGAAGACAGCCATTTTGGAATATCTCTGTTAGCATAATTCATGAGACGTCTCTCCGCTGTGGCCTCTCATCTGTCACTCTTTCTTCCTCAATATGTGATTAATTATTCAGGCTCTTCCGAGGCCGAAATTAGCCTGATGAAATTTTGAGAAGAAAGTATGTGAAACAAGAGCTTTGCTTACAAAAAAGAATCCCAGAACCGGGAGAGAGATGAACGATCTCAAAAGCACCTACTCCCTTAGCGAACGAACGAGTATAATAAAATCCACGGTTTAACTACTTATTGTCTTCTAGATAATCACTCCTAAACCTATACCACTGGATCTGATGCTCCTTCTTGGCTCCATAAAATACTTCCCTAGTCCCTTGAACGTTTTCTAGAAGCCCCAGTATCGCCTCAAACCTCAATAGTATGTGAATCTGAACTTGTCACTTTCCTGTCCAAACACCCTGTTTATGTCCCTGATGTCATTATTCGTTCAGCCTCCTGGGGCTTGACATGTAGAATCCTTTATGTACGAAGAAGGGGCGCCTGGGAGAATAAACAGCAAGAGCAAAGGCAGAGAAGGAGGGCTTAGGGAATCATGGGCGGTTGGACATAGGTTGATGGTGTGAGCATCATGGAAGATTTAAAGGTGGATCAGTGGCTAGCAGTCACACTGTGGCAACCAGGGCTTCATTTTCTGGTTGAAAGAAAGCCGTGGAAGTTGTTGGACACTGGCCTGATAGGATCGGTTTCATTTTAGATGTTTATGGCACCAGTGTGCGGGACTGACGAGAGGAGGGAGAAACTGGAAGTGGAGAAACTAGTTTGGTGGGCCCTGGACTAATTCTGCTGAAAGATGCTCGGGACTTGAACTAGGGCAGGAGGAATGGGTGGGAGGGGAATGTCAGCTCATGACTTTCCTCGAGGGAAGGGGGAGCTGGATGTGTGTTTTCCTTACCTTTTGTGCGCAGTAAAATGCCTTTGCCACACCGGCTCTAGGGAATTGAGGCTGAGAGGGCATTCTGAAATTCCCTAAAACTCAGAAATTAGGGCAGCCAAGTGGGAATTTCCCTTCAGAGCTGCAGAGCAAGGGTCAACTCAGCAGAGCCTCAGGCCCAGGTTAGCCGGAGACCCCCTGCCTGCTCTCTCCCCTCCTGCTTATCTCTTCATTCTCCCCGCTTCCGCTCCAGGATGCCAGCCCACAGAAACGTAGCCGCCCCCCTTACACCCACTCCTCTTTTGTTAAAGGCAAGAAGATTGTTTTAATACTGTTTGCAACCCATGCAGAAAAAATATTTCCCAGCAGGTGTTTCTGAGCATTAAGCAGGTTTTGCTGCTGTCCCCTCCACACATCATTTTAACAGCCACTCCAGCAAATTGCTTAGTCCACGGATTCTCATCTCCCTTGCTGCCTGCATTAAACTGTGAGGAGAAAATGAAGATCATTAAAGGCCCCTTCCCTTGATTATTATTTCTGCAAAGAACATGGTGCATTCTGGAGGAAAGGGAGTAAGTTGAAGCTCGGCTATGAGTATTATGCAAATCAGCACCTCCCCTCTTAGAAGTGTTCGTGTCCAAGCTTCTCAGACAAGAGTCCAGCCTGCAGCCTGGGAGGAAGTGAAGGGCGAGGATCACTAAGATTTTACTTTGCCTGAAGCTGCGAAGACCCATAGCAACATGGCTAGGATTTCAAGGGGCCCCTGCAGTTATACTAGGGATAGACCCCTCTTCAAACCTGTCACATTAATATCTACCCAGAATCCCACAACTCAGATGTCATTTAAGTTAAATTCTTGGCTTCAAGAGACAACAACCCACAGAAACCCAGCTCAGAAAAGGAGTCACGTGGCAATAAAGGAAACAGGAATTTCACAGGAAATACAAGAGAAGAAACTATGGTATAATCTGGCTTCTTGGAGACAGAAACCAGGTTAAAGATATTTGTAGCGATGCCAGGAGTAGGCGTTGGTGGGTCCGCACTCCGGCGGTTCATTAAAAACTCAACTTAGATCTCCTAGCTCTGTTTCTTTGAATGTATCTCCTGCCGTTACTATTATGTTCCAAACCTGCCACAGTGATTCTCTGCCTCCTTCTTCTGCTCGTGGTTTCGCCGCTTTTGCTTTTTCTCCTAATGGTTTGATCATCCCCCCCATTTGTTTCCCTATTTCAAATTCCTGAGATTGGCCAGAAGGATTTATTCTCATGAGATTTCAGGGCCATCAACCAGGTCATGAATTGCCTGCCTTGGGACATATGTGTCGCCTGGTCCAACCAGACTCATTGGAAGACAGTGATGGAGGCAGTAAATATGGAATGTGTCTGCCGCATCATTAAAGGCTATGGGCAGGGAAGGTTTTTTTTTTTTTTAGATGGGGTTGTGGGCATGGATAACACCATGACCAATAAGGAAAGTCTTCTGTGGTGGTTAATTTTCTGTGTTAACTCCACTGAGCCCAGAGAGGTAGTAAAACATTATTTCTGGTTGCGTCTGTGAGGGTGTCTCTGGAAGAGATTAGCATTTGAATTAGTAGAATGAGTAAAGCAGGTTGCCCTCATCCCTGTGGGTGGGCGTCATCCAATCTGTTGAGGGCTTACACAAAACAAAGAAGGAGGAAGAGCAGATTTCACTCTCTGCTTGAGCTGAGACATCTGTCTTCTCCTGCCTGGGACATCCGTGATCCTGGTTTTGGGCTTTCAGACTCTCGCTAGGACTTATGCCATCAGCCAGTGGTCCTGAGGCTTTTGGACTCAGACTGAATTACACCATCTCAGTTGCTTTCCTGGATCTCCAGTGTACACATGGAAGATTCTGGGACTTCTCAGCCTCCATAACTGCGTGAGCCAATTCCTATAACAAATCTCTTATATATATCCTATTGGTTCTGTTTCTCCAGACAACATGACTACACTCTGTTAGGGGTTAATTAAGAAGCACATAGTGTCAAAATCTAAAATGGCATTCACTGTTTACACTCAAGCAGTTTATATTACATTTTCCTATGGTTGTAAGAAGTTTCGAGATTTATGGGACAGAGGTTATTGTCCCTTCTATAGAGACTTGGAAACTTGGATTAGGGAAGTTAAGGACTTGTCCAAAGTCTTATAGGTTAGTCTTGCCTATGAAGTCATCTTTGCAGTGCCTATGCTAATTAATTCTTCAGCATGATCTGAGAAGTCTGTACCCTGAGCTGAGCTAAGTAGCTACCCTTAGCTAAGCTGAGCTGAGACTCTATGTAGAGTTACTTTCCAGGGTAAAGTCCTAAACTGCCCTATGACTTTACTCCTGTTCCTAGCTGTGCTACTCAGCAGCTATTTGAAATCTGCTCTGAGTTCACAAAGAAATCTTCCTATTTAGTGGACCTTTTCCCTCTCATGAAGTGTATTAATATTTGCTACTTGGAAGAGAAAATTGTATGCTTTTACATATTCTGAATGTCTCTGACCCCATAGCTCCTAGGGCTTCCCGGAAAAGAATTTTTGGAAGGTCTGAGAGCTCCACTTTTAGCCAACAAGGCTTTAAATCCTCCAGGGGCAGAGATTGCTAGATAAGAGACTAACTTTATCTGAGTCTAGGCTCTAACCGCTCTGAGTACGCTGAATGAGTCATTAACCATTAACTGAAGCTTAAAAGAACCTGAAATGCTGTAGATGAAAGCTGAGGGATGCTCAGCTCAGCATGGCCTTGACTTCTTGGCACAGAAGCTGACTGAAGCTCTTCAGCCAAATGTCTCTGCACAGCTCTCGTCTGGGCCAGGCACGCCCGCTGTCAGAGAGGATTTACTCCCTGGATTCCTGTTGCTAACTCTCTTTACCCAGGCTGCCCTCCCTGTGCTGGATAAGTATACCAGGAACAGATGAGCCCTTGCCGGAAGACTAAGGATTCTATAGTGTAGCAAGCAGCAAACTAGCCCCCGGGCCAGGCTTCTAGAGACAGGACTGTGATTTGGGAAAGATGAGAATATCAGAAAAGATCTAGGTCAGACCCTCAAGGATCTCTAACCACTGGCTTTTCACTTGTCTCTGCTGTGGGGCCCCAAATGTACAAAGAGCATAGACCCCCACCCTGGCCCATGACACACAGGAACTCACACACACCCTTGGGGTAGCCTGTACCCTCTTTGTCTCGTGTGTGCATGTTTGAAATACCCAGTGAGTCTAAGCTCTAGGAGCTTGCTGTCAGCCAGAGCAGTGAACTCTGTCCCAAGACTGGTGGAGAACAGGGTGGAGAAAGACAACAAGGTGATGTGGAAGGGGTAATGGAGAAGGGCTTGGGAGGAAAAAAAAGGAGAGGGAACAAAAGAGTAGGCGACAGGGTCAGGAACTTTAGGGTTAGGGACAAGCCTGCTAGTCATGAGTTGTGTGACCCTGAGCAAGCTGACATTTTCCTTTCTTTGTAAAATAAGGTTGAACTTACAGGTAATTGTGGAGACTAAATGAGATAGAGTATGTAATGTTCTTGGCTTGGTGCCAGCTGTTGAAATAGAGGCTCCACAAATGGTAGCTATGGTCATTATTGGAGGATAAAGAGAAGAGGGATGGGAACTGATGAGAAAAAAAAAGGCAGACAATATTAGGAAAAAGGTAGGAGAAAATGGATTTGATTTCCATCAGTCAGCAAGGCCTCAGGGCATGCTGGCTCTCAGCCAGAGCAGCGGGAGGGGGCCCGACCTTGCCTAGTGCTGGGAAACCTGCGTGTGTATAAACCTCAGCAGTCATCCTGATGCCCACCTGGAAACAGCCAGGGCCCTGTCGGCAGCATTGTGCCTAGAGATTCTAGCTGAATGTTTAGTGTTAAGACGGGGAGGCCTTAGGATGCTGTATCCTTGTTTCAAAAAATTACTGGCCAGATTCATTCTGAAAATAATGCTTCACTGGATACTGAACTTGAGAGCAAGATCCAGGGTAAGTAGGTCCCCGTAAGTGGCCTAGAGCATCAGAAGTGCTCCTGGTACTTAACAAAATGGCAGATTCCTGGGGCCCACACCAGACTATTGAATGGAAGTGCTGCGGGCGGGGGCGCAAAAGTCAGCATTCTTGGCAGGTTCCCCTGTGATTGTTATGTATGTCAAAGTTCGAGAACCCTAGTCTTAATAGGGTCCGGATATTAAGAAGCTGACAAAACAAATCAAACAGCATCATTTTACTGAAAATAATTAACTGCAGCTTGGTAACAGATATGGTGTAAATCCTTCAAAGGTGAGAAAAATAAAGTCAAGAAAGGAAAAAAAAACCTTAGTGAGGATTAAGAACTGAAAGGTTATAGGAGGCTAGATTTTGCTAAATAAGTAATTCTAAATAATTAGCGTTGTCCCCAAATCGGATAGTTTGGAGTGTAGCGATTTTCTCATCATTGAAGGCGTTTGAAGAAATCTGCCGGATTCTGTCTGATGTCCTAGCTGGGGCATCTTTCTTCTGCCCACAGTTAGAGTTACTTGGCTCCCAGTGGTGGGTGTCACCCCTTCTCAAACCCTGGTTCTCAAAGGCTGGTTCCCAGACCCTCGTTGGCAGCATCGTCCAGAAGCTTGTTAGAAATGCAAGTTCTGAGGCCACACCCAGACCCGCTGGGTCAGAGGTTGATTCGATTGTTCCCTAAATGTGGCCTGGGCATCAGGGTCGGTTAGATCTCCCAGCTGGGGCTGTGAATCACTGTCTTAGGCAGTGGCTCTCCGAAGAAGTCAGCATATATTAGCATATTACTTGGAGAGCTTGTTAAAATGCAGATCTCTGGGCCTTCCCCCTAGCATCGTGGATTCAGTAGGCCTGCTTTGGGCCTGAGTTCCCAGGGAACTGTTGACCACAGGGAACTGTTACCTCGTCCTCTCAATGTTCTTTCGCTGGCCCCTGGGAGTTTTCTCATATGGATTCACTGACCAGTGCTCTGTGAAGCTCAGTGGGGACTTAGTGCATAAATCCAGTCTTTATGTCGTGCAGCTCTCGCCTCTCTGTGCTACAGTTGCTTGGGTCTCCCCAGACTCTCAGCTCTGTCTGACCTCAGGGGGTCTTTTGGGCTCTGCTTGGGTCCCCCTCCCTGAGCTACTGCCTGGAAAATAGGGAAGTGGCAGGGCTGGCTTCCTTTGCTTCCCCATCTCTCAGGGATCGCTCTTTCAATGCCTGACATTCCGCGTCTTCAAAACCATTGTTTCACGTATTTTATCTGTTGTTTCCAGCAGTGGGGTAAATCTGCTCTGTTACTCCATCTTGGGCAGAAGAAGCATTCTCATTTACATTGAAGGAGATTGCCCCTGGTTGCTGAGGGGAAATTAACTGAAAGCCACAAAGCAGAGAAGCTTGGAGACTAGTTGGGGGCTGTTTGTGGTCCTCCAGGTGGTGTGACATGGGCCGCAGCAAGGACAGAGGAGGTGGACAGAAGCGGAGGCATCGAGTTTGTCTTTGGAGGCATCGCTGAGGGGACTTGCTGATGGGGGGCGGATTCTAGGTGGGGTGCTTAAATTCTTCTCACCCATTGCTGTCAATTAATTGAAGTTCTAGTCTGGTATTGGATTTCAGGCTTCATGGAGGGAGAAACAGTTTTGTCTTTTTTGTTTCTTTTTGTTTAGAGATGATTGCTTACAGCACACACGCCTCCACCAAGTAGGAATCTACCAGTGTTTATTACATGTATAAATAGTCGCTTCCTCATGATTGGCTTCCTTGAATCAGGCTGAAACACAATCTATGTGCCTCTTTTCATGTTGCTTGTTCGCAGACTATCCATTTTATTAGGCACTTGGATCTTGCTTAGAACCCAGCAGCATTGACATGGCCTGGGGATTTGTTAAAAATTCAGGACCCTAGACCTACTGAATTAGACTTTACATCTTAAGGAGTCACTACTCTAGTTATTATTTCTCTGTAGCTCAAAATATACTTGTCCTCTGTTGCTCTATGCAGCAAGGAGTAAAGGGCATAAGGAGAAAGATTACTCATGTGATTTTTATACGCATTTAAGTTTGACCTAGGCCACTCGTAATATCTCCTTTTACCAAATTCTACCTGTAGGATAAAACTTGGTCCTAGTACCTGCTGTTCCTCCTCATCTGGATATTTTTTTGTCCCCTCCCAGCCCAGTGAGTGTTTTCAATTTCAGGTCAATATCTTTGCAGATGAGGTTGTCTGTCTGTCTGTCTCTGTCTCTTGCTTTCCCGTCTGCTGACATTTTAAGGTCTCTTAGTGTCTGAAGCCCACAAGGATTCCCCCAACTCCAGAGCTGGGGAATCAAACTGGGAACAAGTACGGAAATCCAGGAAGAGGGAGCTAGGGAGAATGTTCTGTGGCATACAGAGAAGGTGGACGTCACAACCAATTAGAAGCAACAAGGTTCAAAAACCAAGAGGGCACCAACCTGAAAAGGCTCTGTGCTCAGGGGTTTGAGGATAAATGGCTTTTTCATAGTGGGTAATTAACTCATGGAGTGGGTTCCCGGAGGCAGCTGGGAGAGCTGATGGGCAGTGACAGCCTGGGAATTGCATTCTCAGCTCCTTCCCCGGTTGGCTCAGGAACGCAGAGAGAAGTTGCCTTGGTAGTCGTCCAGGGGAACCCTGCGTGGCCAGGAGCTGAAGGAACCCAAGGGTGGGTGACTCTGGACCAGGAAAGGTGTGAATGCTCCTTCAGCTATCCAAAGTGCTCCTGTGGGGCATCCTCCTTGAACACTGAGATTTGTATTCCTGTTCTGTGGCTAATAACAAAAATGCTTTCACAGATACGGTTTTATTTGATGCAATGACTGAGACCCATGCAGCAGAGCTAATATTATTCTTCCTGAATGTCAACCCTCCGTTTTACTTGTTTAGTTTAAAAGAGGGGGGAAATGATGGCCCAGGGAAGTACATGAATTGCCCCGGGGGTCTCTGTTGTAAGTCAGAACTTGAACCGAGGAAGTCTGACCTTTAGTCACTGTTTCTCTGTACCTCATTGTGCATTTGTTCTCTGCTGCTCTGTGCAGTATAGAGTAAAAGTCCTAAGAAAAAAGGACCCATTTGCACTGGATGGGCTATTGTTATGTCCGAGTTTCTTTCTAACTCTCACATTCTACTATATGATGAGGAGGAATGTTAAGGACCCAAATCATAAGGTGGACATTCTGCTGTTACCGGTCATGTGCCAGATTCCGTGTTAAATGTTTTAGACACTGTCTCACAATCCTCACAGTGACCTAACGAGTAGGTGGTATTGATATTTTCATTTCATAAATGAGTAGACTGAAGCAGGGAGAATTATTTGCCCAAAGCTACATAGTTGGAAATAATGATGTTGTGACTCAAACCCAGCTACCGCCCCCCCCCCTTCCCCTACCAGAGTCTGAGCTCTTATTTGTTAAACCAGCTCTACTCTAAGTGTGGTCTTAAGACCAGCTGAGGTCTCAAAACTGTTACCCATCCTCGATGGCATAAGGATCTTGAGCTAGCATGCAACTCAACTATATCATGAGATCAGATGACATTATTTTTAAATGGGAGGAGGTGGTAAAACATGCTCTTAAAGAAGGAAGTCGTGCATTGATCTACATTCTGACCCAAATTCTTCATCTTCTGCAGATGGTGAACCCATCTCTTGGAGACAGATCACTCTGAATAGCACTTCCCTAAATTTTCCTGCCCAAAGTGTGCCAGAAGCAATTATGTTATAGATTACATCTTCATTCTGTCTCTCACTGACTATTTTCCACTTTGATCTGAAAAGAGAATGCTAAGCTATGGGGCTCAAACTAACTAAGGCTTCATTGAACTGATTCCTGTTTTTCATTAAGTCAGTCAGTTGTTTTTTTGGTTGTTGTTCCTTTCTATGCCAGCTGTGCAACCCCACCTGAACCTCTTTAACTCATTTGCACTGTTTTCATTTCAACATATTGAGGACCAGTGAATTGTACCTAGAGGATCTAGAGACTGTGAATGAACGAAGGAGGCACATCTCTATTCATTTCGAACATTTGTCACAGTGTGTTCGGTGGGGGCCCAGTAAATTTCATGGATTTGCTGACCAACTGGAGGATATAGGAATAGAGTTGAGCTATACCTGTTTAAATGCCTTGTGGGTGCAATTATCTTTCTTTTGAGTTGGCTGTTTTATAGGTCCTTTTGTGAGTGGTGTCCACAGTCCTGTCTGCAGAGTGGCTTGAGATGTCCCACAGGTGTTAGATGGGATCTGTAAAGTAAAAAAGAAACATTTCTACATAAGATTGCTTATTTTTATTGTGAGTCAATAATAATTTTCAACCCAGATGTGAATGATGTTAATAAACCAAAGTTACTGCTTGGGAAACCAAGGCAGAGTGAAAACCAGATCATATGGTGACATGATCTATATTAAATCTAAGGCTTATTGTCCCAATTTATTTTTTTAACTGAACAGTGTTCTCATTTAGATTAAAGTATGTTACAGTTGGAAGTAGGACTCCATCTGTTTCTTGCCTCCTTCTTCCTTTCTGGTTTTGGTTTTAAGTTTCATGCATCAGGCATTTCCTTAAAGAATATCTTAGTCCTGGAGAGACCCCAGGGCTCTATTTAAAAGAAAGGCTAGTCCCCTTACCTTGCAAGTTGTGGAAGATCGTATCGGTCTGTAAAATTGCTCAACTGGAAAACAAAGGAACTGAGCCAGTGGAAATCACTGGTCAGTCAAATTCATGCAAACATAAAAAAACTCCCCTCATCCTTCATTAACACCCCTTGTCCCTCATTGATGTAGGGTACGTATCAGCAGTGTGACTTGGGCGTTGGGGAGCGTTTCCAGTACTTTTCTTTCTTGCTAAGGAGAGTTATGCTGTGTGGAACATTCTGACATTCTTCCCTCTGTCCTCCTCCTCAGCACATGTTATCAGTGTTATTAAGTAATTATTTAAAAATTTTTGTTCATCTTCCCAACCAGCCTTCATGGAGGCAGAGGCCACATATGTCTCGTCACTGTTGATTCTCCAGCATTTGTCTCTGTGGCTGCTGGCACAGAGTGCGTGCCCACTCACTGTCTGGTGTCACTATGTAGTGAGCATGAAGGAAGGGACAAGAGAGTTAGGTCAGGATGAGTACAGGGAAGGGTTGAGGACAAGTGTTGAAGTTTGTGAAAACATGCTTTCCCCTCTTACTGCTGGCTTTGGAAGAAAAGCTAAACAAAGCAGACCCAAAATAATAAGTCTCATCCTCTGCTTACCTACCATGATATTTTCCTGGGTGGACTCGGAATATCATCTTCCTAGTTCATTGCTCTGCTATTGGCTCTGGAAATGAATATGCTCTTATTCGAGGATCACCCATATCCTCATTTTGTGTTTCATGGTGTTTTTGAGATTTCTATCAGTACTTGCTTTTTTTTTCATTATTGTCTACCTCCGTTGCGATGGATGTGAGACATATTATCTTGCAACATAAATTTTCCTACACTTTCAGTAGCACCTGATTAAAAAAAAAGAAAAGCATCAGAAGGGTCTCCATTTGCTCCATTGAGCTATTTGCCATCTGGGAGATCATTATCTCTTTGTGGGTAGGAGAAGAATAAGATGCAGTTTTGTGATTAAAAGACAACCTCCATTGACACTGGAAGCTTGGACATTTGATGGCTGTGAGGTCAGCTTTGCTGTCATCTAATGTCATGATTATGGGGGGGGGGCTTTCTGTTTTTCATCTCCTGTTTTCATTTTGCCCCCGTCCCCACCTACTCACACCTTTGTCTTGCTTGCTTTCTGCCGGTACACTTCGTTTTTTTGGTGGGCTCTGGGATCCTGCCTCTGGCTTCCTTTGGACTCTATTTCTTATTTCCTCTTTTTCAATTGGACCCTTAAAACTGGCCTCATATACCAAAGCTTATTAGAGAACATAGCTGGTCAGATGGGATGAACAGGGGAAAAAGACTGTGACTCCGGGATCAGAGCGTCATGGAATCAGGAGAGGTCCATGCTGCAGGTAGCTGGTGTCAGGGGAGCTCTCTGTGTGGGTAGAGGCAGAGATCAGGGGAGGTAGGCATTTAGCTTTGAGGAGATAGTGATGTCTCAGCTCCAGGGGATGGAACAAAATAATGGGGAAGCAGACCTGGGAAGAACTGGATTTTGGGGAAGAAACCAAAGCAGAGATTCAGATAAAGCAAACTAGGGAAAGTGATCGGGAGCTGAGATTCTGAAACTGGGATGTAAGGAACGGTTTTGTCATCGTTGTGCCGCCAGCCCCCTAAAGACACATGGACCCCCGGAACTCAGTGAGTGAGTGAGAGGAAACACTCTTTATTCAGCCGGCTGGGTCTGCCAGGGGTATGCAAACCCCAAATTAAGCAGCCCCGAAATGTAGAGGTACAGGCTTTTTAAGCCCCAAATCCCATTCTTCATTCTGTCTAAACACAAAGGTCTATTTTTCTTCTATTCATTACCTGTCAACTTACAGGTCAGGTGTGTAAGTGGGGTTACAGAAGCAGAAAGCTTGTTTAGAATGTTATGTTCCTATGGGTAACAGCCTATGTTCCCATGGACCTATCCATGTTCTTATGGACACAGCCAAGCAGTCATTTTCCTGCAAATAATAAATTTCTAGCAGTCATTTTTCAGCCATTACATCATGAAGGAAATGGGAAAGAGCTGGAGAACTGGACCAACGAAAAAGGTCAGAATGAGACCGGCAGCTGGCTTGACGCTTAATTGGGGAATTTATGTTTGAGAATTCACACCTATGGACGAGTGGATTTTCCTCCTGGAGGCTGGCATTGCTCTCTCTGTGACGGGGACTAAGGAATAACAAACCAGCAGTTTCATTGTGTGAATTCTATTTCCTTCTCTGGCTTGGTCAACGAGGCCGATACTCACTGACACCCTGCTCCTCTCGAAAACCAGGGCAGGAATTTTACCGCCACTTTTCACTTCTGTATTGCGTGCATTTAGCACACTGCCTGGCACGTAGGTGTTCATCACATTTCTGTTGAACTGAACTAAAACTCTCCCTGTGCCACCCATCTCTTTGGGACCTCTAAACTTTATACTATGTATTCTACTCTTGAATTTTAATTACCTTCCACCCCTTCATCAAAGTAGCTGACCTCCTGGAAGGAGAGGTTCAGTATTTGCTGTCTTGGTCTCAAGCATATCCTGACTTGTCTTGATTTGACCAGACTATTTTTCTCCAAAACTCAGTCCTTCTTCAGATTATAAGTGGAATGACTGAGGGATAATATAGCCTAGCTGTAAGCGATCTTGATGCATCGGTGACCTGTCAGTTCAGAGTCAGAGTGAGGGGACGCATGGGGGTTGTGTAGAGCTCACGAGTAGCAATGCCCCCAGCTACATCCCATCACAAATTCCATAAGATCTTGAGTTTTGACGTCTGACAAGTTCTGGGTTTTAGCTTTGGCATATCCATTGTTTCAGATAATTCCATCCAGATGTAGACGACGTTTTGCATTAAAAACAACATTCAAAGATAATAGTACTTAACTTTTATTGCATGTAATCTAGAAGTCAGGCAATATTATAGGCATTTTACATGAGTTAGCTCATCAGGCTTCACAAAAGTTCTTATTAGATACCACTAATCCCATTTTTACAGATGAGTAAATGAGATTTAAAAGCACATAGTTGGTGCTCTCAACCATTATGCTTGGGCTATTCAATTTAGCAATGTGCCAGTCACTATATGTCCTGTGGATAAAAGAAAGTAGGTTAAAGTTTAGATTTTGTGGTACTCATGGAATCATTGGGAAGGCGGACCTTGTTTTTATGGACTGGTTGTAAATATGATGTAATGAAGTTCTACTGAATGCAGTTACGTACTGAAATGGATGCTAGACCCAGTGGTTCTCAAAATGTAGTCCCCAGACCAGCAGAGTCAATATCACTTGGGGACTTGTTGGACATGCAGATTCTCAAACTATTGAATCAGGAACGCAGGCGAGGGCCCACTACTATGGTTTAACAAGCTTTCCAGGTGATTCTAATATACACTAACATGCTGAAACTACTCGTAGACCATGGCGTTAGGGCAGTGCATTTGTATCAGTTTCCTAGGGCTGTTATAAAAACCGTCACAAACCAGGGGACTTAAAGCAACGAACTTTTTCTCTCACAGCTTAAGAGGCCAGACGTCTGAAATCAAGGTATCATTAGCAGAGTTGGTCCCTTCTGGAGGAGTTACTTCTCTGAGGGAAAAACTAGTCTTGTGTCTCTTTGCGAGCTCCTGGTGGCTCCTGGCAATCCTTGGCATCCCTTGACTTGTAGCTGCATCACTCCAATCCCTGCCTCTGTTTTCACATGGCTGCTTCTCTCCTCTCTATGTCCTTTCCTCTTCCTAAATAGACACCAGTCATTGGGTTTAGGGCCTGCGCTAATCCCGTATGACCGCATCTTAACTAATTTTATCTTTGTAGATCCTATTTCCAAACAAGGTCAGATTCTGAGGTTCCAGGGGAACAGGAATTTGGGGGGACACTGTTCAACCCACTGCGGGTAGTTAAGACAAAGAAGGTCAGGTTGACTGGAACTCTAGGGAAGAGCTTTAGGAATACCTTTGAGGAATGGATCTGAGTAGATGAACTCAATGAAATGATAGACCTGATGAAGGTCATGGTGGGAGTGAAGACTAGTGACCAAGCATAGACTAGTTTGACGGGAGGGAACATCATGGCGGGGCATGGAGAGGGTTGAAGTTAAAACATTTATTGATATAGTAATACTGTATTAACATATAAATAAAAATGAGTTACCTATATCCCCTTTATTCTCTCACATAACTCAGCTATATTAATGTTTAAAACTGCTTGCCAGCTGATATCGTTTGTAGTAAAAATCACTCATATTATTAATTTCCATACTATTTTTTAATTTTAGAAATTGTTGGGATCTTTAATTTGATCACTAGCTGAACAGTGCTCATGCCTGAGTAATGATATGACAGAGGGAACTGTGCCACGTCGTGCTGTGACTTTCTCATTACCATTCGTGGTGTTAAATCATCTCCGCTTCTGCTGAACTCACACCAATTTTACATTCAAGATTCTCCAGCTCTTATAATGCCATCTGAAGTTTTGAAATGGTCAATATCTCTATTATCAAACGTGTCACACAAAGTTTATCGGAATGCCGAATTTGATTAGGTCAAACTTAATCCTTCAGGCCAGAAGTGAGGAAACACAGCTCCACTGCTGGAATGACTGGCTTACATCTTGGCTCTGTCTCTTAAATTCAACTTTTCTGTGCCTTAGTTTATTTCCCTGTAAAGTGCGGATGATGATATTGATGCTTATGGTCCTCAAGGTAATATGCAGTTAGCATGTTTCTTGCTGTGCATCTGATGGCTCTTATTTTTATGAATAAAATTAATGTTGTTAAAACCCAGGATGAGTGAGAATTCAGAAAGTTTTGACTTATTCCATTAGGTAGAAGTGAGGTTCCTTGGGGACAGTTACAAAGGGGCCTACACTTAGCATGCCACCTGACCTAAACCACTCCCCGGGGTCCTATCCATTATGTGTGGCCTCCCCTTTTTGCTGGAGTGCCTAATAGAACCCACTAAATTCATAGAACCCACAGTGCTGGGCTAATATCTGGGGTGGACCATTTTACTGTCAGCCTGCATCTTCTTCCATTTCTCCCTCGTTGAACCCAGAATATCTGACAGTTGACGTCACCCAGAGGCCACAGTTAGCAGCAGTGGCAACATGAGATCAACCCCAGGGAGAGCAGGCCTGTCGCGTTTGGTCACAGCCTCAGGGGTCTGCATGTGTATTGTGCATTTGTCACCAAAATCTTATTAACAGATGTGAATGTGAAGGACGCCCTTTCTTCTGTTGAGGTCCTCAACTGCTCTGGCAAAGGCTGCACAAGAGGCGGGAGTTTGGGGAGGCCGATTGGTAGGAACACTTATGAACCGGAGTTTATGCTGGCAGAGGCTTGGAGCAGGTTCTAGAGATCTCCTGGTCATGCCAAGCATTTAAATCCTCAGTTGGTGGAGTTTGGGAAGGTGGTGGGTAGAGTCTAGGGGAAGGGGCTATTGACCTTGCACAGAAATGCTCTGGTATTTTAACAACCGGAGGAGCTATTCAGGTGAGTTCTGATTGAATGGCAGCCCTGGGCATGGAAGGGATGCTGCTATACCAATAAGGCAAAGCCGGTCTCTGAAGGCCTGGAGTTCTAGCCTGTGGGGTTGAACTTCCTCCAGCCGGCACCAGGGATTCATTGTTGGCAGTCCACTTGGTCTTCGATTCAAGCAAAACACAGCTCTAAGCCAGGACTTAGCTGAAATAAAAAAGATGTAGCTATTTTTCCAAGGAAAGCTTTTGCTTCACAATATTCTTGTTTGTTTGGTGTTTTGTCTGTTTAATCTGTTGGCACCACTCTTTTGGAGGTTAATGTGAGTGCTAGAGAAAAGAGAATGGATCACAATATTTAAGCCTTTGCAGATGCAAGTCTTTTCTTGATAATGACTTGGGATTTAACAAGTCATTAAAAATTCCCTAACAAATGCTTTGCAGGTGGCTATTTTTTTTTTCTTTTTCAAGGAGGAAGCTAAGGAAATAATAAAAAAAGAATGATTCTTAATCTTAACTAAATATCTTGCCAGTTTTGGAGAAACAGTCAGTCATGATGCTAATTTTCCCTTGTTTTGAAAATGCTGGCTCCTCATTTCAACCACGGATGTCAGCATAAACACAGAAGTTGCTTGATTGACACCAGCTCTTCCTCAGTCACTGGTCTCTGTCTGTGCTTCCTTCACTGCAGCAGCCCGCAAAGTTGGACATGGGAAGAATTTTACAAAAAGCTTATTTCCAAGAAGTCCAGGGCAAGCCCGCAGTCTCTATTGGAAGTTATCTTTACTCCCACATGCCCCGGCAAATAGCAGATGGAATGTTGGGGAGTGAAGGCTGTGCATGTGTTATAGCGGTGAAGAGCATGGGTTTCTGAATTCTGGATGGGAATCCTGAGTTTTTTGAGGGGAGCTAAGGAAAAAAAAAAGTCAGCATCATCCTTAATCTTAGGGAGATCACTTCCTCAGTTTGGAGAGACACAGCTGTCAGTCTTGATGCCGCTAACTACAGCATCCGTTGGGCTTGGGACCTTGGGTGAATAATTTTACCACTCTCTTGTCACTGCCCATCCGTAAAATGGGGATAAAATACTTGTTCTACAGGGCTATCATGAGGATAAAAAATTTTAATGTAACCATCCCAACCTAGCAAAAATTTTTTTTCCTTTTCTTTTTTTTTTTTTTTTTTTTTTGCTGGTGAACCTAAAAGCAGTTCATACCCATTTTATAATTTAGGAACATTGTGTGTGTACACACATATATACACAATGACTGGTGTATCAGTCAGGAGCCAACTAGGGGACAGCAGTCATGGAGTAATTTGAACAAGGAAAGTTTAATATAAAGAATTATATTAAATTTATATAAAGGATTATGGGGTCAGAGTAATGAGAGCTTGGCTAATGAGAGTAAAGAGAGCTCTAAAGAAGATAGAAATATTAAATATAAGAAACGGCCACTACCCCTGGGACTGAGACAGAATGTCTTAGGAAGATCCCTCTGCCCGCCAGACTGAGATCCATATGTTGTTGGAGAGGACATGGCTGTGACCTGAACGACAGAGAAGTAGCTGTGGTGCCGTGTTGACAGAAGTTGCTGAAAATCCATGTTGGGGCTTGTAGGCAAAGTATCCTCTCTGGTGCTGGGGAAAGCTGTCACAGACGACGGGTGTCTCCTCCTGGAGACATTCTGCTCCCAAGTGCACTGACGACTGCGTACACAGGTTCGCATTCAGGAAGCTTCCTGCACTGCAGGAGCTGGGAAGTGGGGAAGCCGATGCAGGGTGGGGGCTGGACACTGGAGGAGCTGTTTGTGCTGTAGAAGCCAGATGCTGGAGAAACAGTCTGCACAGCAGAAGTTGGGCCCCTGTGAAGAAGCCACCTGTGCTGCAGGAGCCTGCCGGGTGAGCACACTGGGACCAGATAAAACCCCTTCCTGCTCAAGTCTCTACTGACAAGGTGTAACAGCACACCTGCCGGCAAATGGAAATTAAAGGACTCAACTTTTTTTTATAAAGCAGGTAATGAAGGGTGACTTGGGAGCTGAAAGGTAATAGATTGATACCCAGTATAAATGGTGAAGAAACGAATCCTAAATTCGGAGTATCTGTCACCATATTCTGTACTTTGCTCCCCTGGCATGAGGACTCTTGGAGTAGTCCGCAATAGTTACTAATGCTCAGCATCCCCTTTAAATATCCCCCTTCCTTTTGTGTTTAAGCTTACAGTGCTAAGTAATGCCTTCTCATTGTAAGGCCATATGTGTTGGAGACTATTTGTATGATCCCTCATGAGAATGAGCCCCAACAGTGACAAAATGTGGTCAGTCCACAATTAATAAATTGATTAAACCAGGAAAAGAGAGAATTTTTTTTTTTGCTGTCTTATTTAATTAGAGAGGATATTCTTTTAGGATAGGCTTTGTCAGTAGTACAAACAAGAGGGTACTTTTCACTCACATATATTTCTGTAATCTGTTAATAGCCTTTTACCCTAATGCATCCTTTTGTGTTTTTGTTTTGCCTTGTTTTTGAATGATTTAAAGGCATTAAATAAGAAATAGGGGCAAATTAAATCCATTCTTTGGACAATGTGGAGCCAGGGAGGATTTCGAGTGGCACTGTGATGCAACTGTGGAAGTTCATTGGAAGGTCAGCTCGGGACCTGGCTTGTAGTAAGTGCTTAACAAATGACGGCTACTCGGACAGTTGCTGATGTGGTTCTCTTCTGTGTCTTCTTGTGATGAGTGGTCACCCTCTGAGAGAGGTCACAAAAGATCCCAGGCAGAAATAATCAGAAGCAAAACTAGCCTCGTTTCTTTTGTTGCATTAACTAAATACTGCTAGGTAGGAGAGGGGAGGGTGCAGTGGGTACCTTGGTCCGGGCTCTGCCTTAAGCCTCTACCACTCATTTAGGAGTCTAATTAGACCAGAAAGACCTTGTCTATTGACCCAGGAGTAGAGGTGGGAAGGAAGGGCATGATTAATGCCTGCAAGCGAGGCAGAGATGGACAAATGCCACAGAAGGTCAGTGAGTGGCTGTGAGCATGTTTTCCTTTCTTCTCTCTCAACTAACTTTTACTTTGCTTTCAAATGAAGTTTTTAAAAGTGGGAATGTCAATATGCATTTATTTTGTACAAGTTTTTATGAATGCCTCCTGTGTGTGAGGTGCTGTGTAAGGTGCACAGTAGAGATCTTACAGCTCCTTGGTCAGGACTGGGGCTTTTGAAGGAGTATAGGGAGACATGCAGACTGACTTAAGTTGAGGTATATATGATAGGCATCTGACCTCACCAATCTATGGAAAAATACCTATTTGTATTCATTATGGCCCTCATCTCTCCTATGCTATACACTTTTCTGGGTTGGTTTAATCATTTACAGTGCCTTGATTACCATTTACCTTATAAATGATAATACTCAAATTAAAAACTTAAGTCCCCTGTCATTTTCTTCAAATCTAGATGCATTTATCTAATCTATTGGTAAATTGGACATTATGCCTTGAAAATCTCACAGACATTTCATATTCAACTCATTCTAAACTGCTTCTATCTTAGTTTCTCCCATTTCAGTAAATGGTACTCCTATACAAACAATCGTCCAAGCCAGGAACCCGAGCATCATCCCTGATTCTCATTCCCTGCCTTCAACTAACCAGTGGCTAATCATATTGATTCTGCCTTCTTAAAAGCTCTCAAATCAGTCCACTATTTTCTGTCATCATGAAACTGTATCAGTGGGGGCTGTCTTCATCTTTTGTCTACTTTACCATAACAGCTTGATTTCTTAATTTGTCGAAAAGTTTCATCACGTGCGAGTGAGCCCGTGTACGCCTCTCCAGTTCTTCAGTAGCTCTTCAGCATCCTCAGGATCAAATCCTAGCTCTTTCATGTGATCCACAAGTCTTTTTAAGAGCCGATCTGTTTCCTTTTCCAGCCTTTTCTCTCACTACTCCAGCTATATTGAACTATATGTACTTCCTTGAAAATACCACTCTCTGTGCTGACAACTAGTTTTCTATTTCTCCACTTCTTCATTTGGATTACTCTCATTTCTCCTAAAGCACTCAACTCAGATGGATATATGTCTTTTCCTCCAAAAAATCTTGGCCCCCACCAAGACTTGATGGGATCACATGTATGGATCCCATAGATTCTGTGCTCACCCCTCTTATATTCCTTTCTACCTATTTACTGTCTGCCACACATCGACTCTCTCTCTTTGTTATTTCTATAATCCTAGTGGCTTACATAATATCTGACATATGGACACCTCTCAGTAATTACATGCTTATGTATGAATCGACAATGCCACAAAGAGCTCCGGGGATGCAGACGTGAGAGCTATAATCAGAAAGGACTTCACGTAGTCATGTGGGCCTGAGGTTGTAAGAAGTATGGGAATAATTGGCAATGAGGAGAGAGCAGTTGAGGCGGCTTAAGCAATAGTGCAGAGGCAAGGAAGACCAAGGCGTGACTGGAGAATGGGGTATAATTTTGGAAAGGTAAGTTTTGGTTGAGGCCTTGAGAATCAGGCTAATTTAGGTAATGAGAACCCAGTGAAAATGATGGAGTATGTTGGTGAAATGGTCGAAGAAATGCTGTAACAGTATTAACCTGGCAGGCAGCATTCAGGATAGGTAGGAAGGGGAGAGTCTGGAGAGAGAGACACTATAGGTAAGAGGCAGTGTTGACTGTCTCATGGAGGTGAGTAGGAGGTGGGTAGGGTAGTGACAAAGGGAAGAGAAAAGTGGAGACATGTATGAATCAACAGTATTCCAGAGGAAGTTCAGAGTAGATATTACCCTAAATTTTAAGAGTGTAGAAAAAGGGCCTTATGCTAAGAATAAAGTGATAAAGTTGTGCTGGAGGCTTGAAATAAATGTGAACAGTTCAGAAGAGTTGCAGTTGGAATTACAATTTAAAGTCAAGGTAAAGATGTCCATGTAGTTTGATGGTAAATGAGAAGATTCACTTATTGCCAAAAGCAGTGAGGCCCCAGCTGAGCTGGCCCAGTGTGTATTCATGGTAGATGCAGCCAGGCAGGTTTGTCTGTGTCCTGCAGTGTTCTTCTCAGAGTAGAAAAAAAAAGTTGGGGTTCAAAGGAAAGGGAGCAGTTTCTTTCTTTATGAGCCTTGCTTGTGTGGTTGTACAATTTGTAAGGAATGATACTTTTCAGATTTGCTGAAGCACAACATGTTTATACTTGATAACTTTGAAAGCTGGGACAGCTCATCATTTTCTTCTTGTGACTAGCCAAGGCACCTGTGGTGGTACTCGAGATAACGGCTTTGCTACGATAAATAACCGAGCTACTGTTAGTCTCGAGGGCAGCATGGACTTCGTGTCCAAAAATTAGACCAGATCTCTTGGTTCCCCTAATTGCATTATTTGACAGTGTTCTATCTAACCCACATTTTCCAGATGAAATCTGGGTCCTATGGTTGGAATTCCTTTTGTAGCAGAGGGTGTCATCCAATATAACCCTCCAGCAGTGACCTTTTCCCATGCAGAGGATTCTGCCAGCTCCAGGCGGGTGAGCACTGTAAAGAGCTGGGATGAAAGTGGGTGTGGCTACTTTCCTCGAGAAGCCTGCAGAGTGTCTGTCTTTTTGCTGCACCAGAACTGGCCACACCTGAGGGCTCAGTGTGGTGTAGTCTTGCCCTTCTTTGCACCTACTCTCTAGGCTTTGAATTGGTCTTGTGTACTGTGAACGTGCTTTGGGGTGAGGAGGAAGATACCCAACTGCTAAGGCTCTATTTCTCTTTGTACCTCGAGAGAGATGAAAACCTTAAAAAGGTTTGAAAAGCAATGCTGTACCTTTGCTGATCAAATCATCCAAAGGGACAAGTGGGAGGAGGGCCAGTTACTCTCTTCAAATAGAAGGAGAGTTGAACAAGAATTTTGTCATTGAACTCCCATTTCAGTTTCCTATTGTGGCTTATTATCTTGAGTCTTGGTTCTAGTAATTCTGGAATTAATAGCTTCTTAGGATTGAAATTGTTAATCATGGCTTCTCTTAATAACCGTGACCTTTCTCAGGATCAATCTCGTTTGCAGAATCTTTAGGAAATTTCATTGTCCTTATTATGCCCACTGGTACCGAGGGACTGAGTGACGTTAGACCTCTAGTTCATCTCAAAGAATAAGTCCTGAGTTTTAGATAGTTTACTGTCTTCCAAATTGCTATCTTTCATAGTTGTAAAGTGCCTCTGTCCCCATGTTAACACAAATCCTATCATATGCCGTGGGGTAATTATCAGAAGATGTAGGAAACATATTCTATAAATGTAACTCTGTCCCTGATTCCAGGCCATTTGTCTTCAGGGCTCTTATCTAGTAGCCACTCTTTTTCTTGTGAATTCTTGACATCTTCTGTGAAATAGCACAGCTATTCGTGTTAGAAGAAGTGGGTGGGGGGCAGAGGGAGTGGTGGGGTAGAGCTGGCTTCAGAATGGACTAGACCAAAAATTTGAAATATAATCAGGACTGATCTCTCTCTTTCTCTTCTCTCTCTCTCTCTCTCTCTCTCTCTCTCTCTCTCTCTCTCTCTCTCTCTTTCTGTTTCTCTTTATTAGTTCGATCCTCTCCTACATATTGTTTTTCTTCACATAGTAAAGGGAAATTTAGACTTAAATAATCCAAGGCTCATTACCATCGAGGAAAGAGGGAAACCTTTGGTCCCTGCCCTCAGTCCCACCCTCTCCCCTTCAGTATATAAGCTTATCAGGAAAGGACTCACATTGGCCTGTTAGAGTCATATGGTTGTGCCCCAGGCCAATCAAAGATCATGTGCCTGATCCTTTTGGCCAGAGAGAAAGGTCTTTCATAAGAAGGGAGAACAATCAGAGGAATCATAATGGGAAGACAAGCAGCAACCTTTATTTGGTGGAAAACCCAACAATAGAAAGGAACATCGACATTTGCTAAGATGTTATTGCTTCCTCACGCTTCATTTTTCTCCTAAGGAACAGATAAAAGATACAGAATTCTGTCTAATTAAATGACTGAGGAAAGATAACAGTTTCAAAAGTGGAAATGCTGTCTAAATGTACCTTTCTCTGAATACCTTTCTCTACCATTCATCCACACTGACTTTTAAACAAAATTGACTAACTTCTCCTTATGGGAAGACAGAGAAATGATTTTTTCCCATTAGATTTGATTGGATGTCATACTTTTCTTTTTTAAGGAAACACTGCATTGAAACATGTATTGTCTTCAGGGCAAAGAAATCACCCAGGTGTCTAAATGGGAAATTGCAGGGTCATAATCTGACTGCTGTGACTAACAAGATGAATTACCTACTTTGAAACTGCTTTCTCATTCATTTTTGATAAGGAAAGTCCACCTGGATCTGGTTATTTGGGTTGTAGGTGGTAATAGTTTGGTCAGATGATAGATGAGAGATACGACAGTCCCCAAGCCAGTGGAAGCCAACATTATCCCTATAAAGTGACTGATGGCTACAGATGTGAAGATACTGCCTAAGTTTCATTCACAACTCTTGACTTGTTATTTTTGAGTCACACCTTATCGTCCTCCTGTACCTATAAGCAATACTGAGGTTTAACAATTCTAAAGTTTACAGTGCGGTTTAAGATGCTCATATGAGTGTCATAATCAAAAGACATTACAACTAGCACACAATGTTGGAAGTGACTTCGTTATTATTGGTCGTATGTTACTTTGAACACACTTTTACTGAGATTAAGATCATGGTGACGATGACTGACAACGATTTTGATAGTCGGCCTGAAAGTTACCGCCACTTTTATTCTCTACCATCTTTTCATGATGATAAGAACCTTGACCTGTATAGTCCCTGTGGCAGCCGTGAGAATGTGCCTGGCTGCTCTTTTGCTGCAGAGATCATTATGGGTAATCTCTCCAGCCGCTGTGCTCTGAAATCCATCAGTGTCTTTTTGCCAGCAACATGCTTTCCATGGGCTGTTCCCAGCCAGCCGAGAGTGGCAGGGATAATGAAGGGGCCCAGTCCTGGCAGACAGCGGACCCCCTGATGGCCTTGTTGAACTTTTCTTAGAACGTCACTATAGTCTCAGACCCTCCCGTGAAGCCCGGCTTGCTTTCCTTTCTTCGTCACTCGTGCCCGCATCACGGCCCGAGGGCTCTCCCAGCCTCTCCTAATTCCTCCCCATTTTGTTTCATGGGCGTTCCCCCTAATAAATTCATTTCTTACAAATTGTGGTAAAATATATATAACAAAATTTGCCATTTAAACATTTTAAGTGCACAACTCAGTGGCACTAATTATATTCCCAATGTGATACAACCATCACTACTATTTCCTTTTTTGTTTTTCATTTCCCCAAAGAAAACTATTTGCCCATTAATGCAATATTTCCATCAGAATAAATTTCTTACTATTTAATCCTGACTTGGCATCTACTTCTCAGAGGACCTTGGTAAATAATCCCATTTAATCTTCATAATAGGTTTTCAAGGCAGATACACTATCTTTTTATTCTGGATGAGGAAACTGAGGCTCAGGGGAGCTGAGAGAACAGTAACTCATGCCTCCAGGGAACTTATCTAACACACATGTTTTCTCTGTAAGGCGTATCAGTCTTCTTGTGCTTAAGAATACTAAACAGCACTTCAGCACTGGGCTCGAGGGCTCTTCTAAATAGTGAAACACCAACAAAAATGCAATAAATAAATAAATAAATGTGGCATTAAAGAGACTGCAAAAAGGACACTTGTCCCCGATCGGAGAGCTGAATCAAGAAACAGAGCATCTCCTTGTCTGACCTCATGACCTGCATGTACCTTGGGCCACTCAGATTTTTTGCTGCTCTGAGTATGTGTGTGAATGACTATGAAAGCACTGGGAGTATTGATTTTTGGGTCACAGGTAAATTCAGTGAGTAGACAAACTTACGGATATGGAATTCATAGATAATGAGGATGATTTTACATCTTTAAAGGGCAGCAGTTGAGGAGAGGCCCCTTCTGTCTTGGTTGTTTTAGATCTCACAAAAGATGAGCCAAGTCAGTCATTGATTCCCAACTCTATTCTCTCAGATACTTATTTGGCAATACAGTAAAAAACCATCCGACAGGTGATTCTGATGATGGGCCAAGTTGTGAGTTCACTGATGTGGTCCAGCCTCTCAATTTTATACATGGATGGGCTATTCCTGGCTGGATGTCAAATGGCAAGTTATTTGCAGTCCAGGTAAACCGTAGGATTCTTATGTATCAGTCTAGTGTTTACTGTATGTATCAGTCTAGTTTAATGCTTCTTTCAGCTAAGTGGCTACTGTACATATATCTAGTTGAGGCTAAATGTAATTGGCTTGTGTTTGTGGCAGGTCAGTTCTAGCAGCTCATGAGATTTTACTCTGATTATGAGCTCCCTGAGGGCAGGGGCTTGTTCGTCATCATCTTATCCCCAGCACCTAGCACAGTGCTTGGCACATGAAAAATTCTTAAGGACGAGTGAATAGCACTCAGAAGTCGTGACTCAGATTTAGGTCATTCTATGAATTCTCTCACTAAAAATGAAAATTCACAACAGTATAAAGTTCTGTGAAAGATCCAAGAGATTTTTAGGTTATGGTTACTCTGATGGTTAAGTTCACAGGGCTTGGAGCCAGACAGACCTGGACTCATGCTTTGCGGTGTGAACACTGAGCAAGACATTTACATTTTCTGTCACTCAGTTGTCCTTATTTATAACATGGGCATAGTAGGTGCTACTACATGGATTTTTTTTTTTATAGTCACAATGATTAATGAAATCCAGTAAGTTTCAGGTGTATAATTCAACAGAAAGATGTATATATACACACACATACGTATACACAAACACATTACATTGTATGTTAGATTGGATTTAATGATTAAATATGATAGTGTTCACAAAGGGTTTAGTTTAATGTCTCAAATGTATTAAGTGCTCAGTTATTAATTTTCTTGTCTCCTTGGACTGATCAACTATATGGACTTAGGGAATCATTAAATCATAGGAGAGCCCACCATAAGATTCAGGGCTGAAAAAATAAGTCAGAAAGGAAAGAAGTTACTATAGACTGAGGCATTTTGGAAAGGCTTCCTAGGGGAGGAAGTACTTGATACAGTTTTAAGGGATAGCTAAGATTTTTCTGAAGAGGAGACGAGCCCAGCAAATACTACTGGCACAAGTAAGAGGCATGATGGCATGACTGTGCCTGGCATGTTTGGGACATGGCAGAGGATGGCTTGCCCATTACGAAGGACAATGAGGGGAACATGCTGGGCAAGGAGGTCGGGTGCTGTTAGGCAGGGACTTAAAGGCCATTCTTTAGGTGTAGACATGAAACCTGCTCCTGGATGAAACGAGATGCTATTGAGCAGCTTTAAGCACCAGTAGGAAAATCACGATTTATTTCCTTTGACCTAAAAGTATAATGTGATTTTCATCTCTTCAGAACTAGCAGATGTTTTTTGTTGTTTTTTTTTTAATTATTTTTTCCCCCCTAAAACACCCTTGTTTTTGAAGCTACTGTCTGGGTAAGGAGAGACCAGCATATCTCAAAGGGAAGGTTCAGCTATCTTAAGGACTTTATTCCCTTACGTCACCTGAAACACGGTGGTTTCACTCTGCAGGCTTAAGGGGAGGTCCAGACATAGTTAGGCTCACGATTCAAGGCCAGTATCTGTGTGAAGACATTGATGCTCGAGGCTGTTTTTTGAGCTATGAGCACATTCTTGCTTTGGCTGAGTTTGTGAACGGACTCAACCTCTAGTTCCCAGGATTCTCACACACATATTACTCAAAAGCATCGAGTTGCTTCCATTGGCCCCTTTCTAGGAATTCTGCTTCAGGCCTGGCTGCGTGCAGTCCACTGAGGGAGCCATCCCTGAAATGGGGGACTCTGTCAGGGTTGCTGGAATGCACTTCTCCTATTCCTTTGTGTACTGTATGTATGGATCCTTTTTCATGGTGGCTCCTGCTACCCTTCAAGTCTCTGATAACATCATCTGTCACTGCAAAAGACCAGTGTAGACATAGCTTTTCTTTTTTTTTTAATTTTTTTTTTTTTTTAGAGGTTTGTTTCTTTCAGGTCAGTGAGAAGGAGTCCAAGTCTGAGCTGAGGAGTGAACGCCTCCTGTACATCACTTATATCTATTTCTTTCAGGACCGTGGAAGGGTAAGCCTTAAAAGGAAGTAAATAGAGGCTTTAGTTTATCTCTCTGCTTCCATTAGGATTAGCTAGAGGGAGCCAATTAAACAGTGCTGGGCCACGTATCTGCTCAGCACCCTACAAGGCTCTCTGCTCACTGCAGGGGAGGTGGAGGAGCCCATGACGTAATTTGTAAACTGAGCCCTTGCTCACAGGTGAGTGATGGAAAAGTGTGAAAGATCTAGATAAATAACCACAGCAGTGGATGGTAAGTGCCTCATAGAAGGGAGCAGAGCAGAGGGGGAAGCCCAACCCCTGTTCCTTTGGTGTATTGTTATTTCTTGCCATCGTGGTGTTATAAAAACACGTTTTATTCATTTCTTCTTTTCATTAGCACACATTTTTATTCATAATGATTATAGCTTATTTTTGTATTAACTAGAAATTTACTCATGTCTCAGCTAATTTTCCTTTTTATGGCCAATTTTCCCCTCATCTATTGAGGTATAATTGACAGCTAAGTGATATATTTATGGTGTACAGTATGGTGTTTTGATACATGTATGCATTGTTAAACATGCTTTTGAGCTGAGCATGCATCCATTTTTCATTACTCTAGCAATCATAAACTGGAAAACAGATCTGTTTCCTTCACTCTGTTCCTTTAGCATTGAGACATATGAATGACATTTAGGTCATCCTGGAATTTCTGCCGCTAATAATCATTTTGTGAATTTGGACAGAACTTCATTCCCCACCACCACTTTCATCCCCACTCTCCCCCATCACTTTTCCTCATGATGGCTCGGCATGAGTTACTTGACAGATGTTGTCTCCGTTTTTGAAGGGGAAGAGCAAAGTACAGATCAACGGGTCTCTAGCCCAGTGCTCTGCATACAGGGTCAGGTGAGGGTTGATGAGGATTCGTTGAAACTCACACGTACCTCGCAAGGAGAGAGTAGTCCTAGGAAGCCAAGCTTGTGGGATCAGAACAACCTGGTTTGGAACTTCTCTTCTCATTCTCAGCAGCTCTCTAGCATGTGTGCAACTGCCCAATTTTTCTAAGATTTCGTTTTCTGATTTATAAATTAGAATAATGATACCTCCTTTGTATATTTGCTTTGGGGACTAAATGTCAAAAGTAACCAAAGCATTTACGACAATGACAGGGCATAGTGAATGCTCAATTAACAGGAGTTGATAGTGTTGTTAGGAAGCATAGGTCCTCTGATTCCTGGTTCATTTCCCATCCTCTAGAATCTGCTGCCTCCCTTTCTTGTCTCTTGATTGTCACTGTAGCATGGAGAATGCTTTTATGACTGCAGGAAGGGGAGTTGGGGGGCTTTGGTTTTGGGTTACTATTCTGCAACAAGCAGTAGAGATTGGTGAATATGAGAATGAGCCCTAGAGTGAAGCTGAGCTATTTTTTTGTGCTATAACATTGACCAAGTCACAACTTCTATGAGTTTCTGTTTATTTGGCAGGGATATCGTGCTTATGTCACAGGCTTTCATAAGGATTCAATGACATAAAGACTGTAATGTGCTGGGTCCCTGCCTAGGAATATTCTATGTGCTCTTGGAAAGGTAACTGTGGTTAGTATTTCTACCAATATCATAATTTCTTAACCTCTATTTACCTTTCTTTGACTGCTACAGGAAGGCAATGCTAAATTATTTTCAGGCTTATATAAAACAGGGAGCAAACTTTGGGCTAGTTCTCATGGGTGACAGTGAGAGGATGCCACTCAGAATTTCCTATTCAGGCATGCTAGGGCTGTCCTGTTGCGTGTCCTACCCTCTCCTCCCCAGAGGACCTGTTAGTGCCTTCTCTGACCCTTCTCATCCCTGGGACCAGTAAGGCCCTCCCTCCTAGGGAAAAACATTAGAAAAAAAAAAAATGTGTGTGTGTGTGTGTGTGTGTGTGTGTGTGTATATATGTTTGTGTGTGTGTGTGTATTTATATACCTCACAACATCAAATTCTTCTGTTCTGTGGCATTTTCACCCACTGGCATGTGGCTTTGATTGACAAGATTACTAATCCATTGTAATCATATTTTCATAATTAGTCCCTGCGCGGCGCGGCCCGCTGCTCCTGCCCAGGTAAACTCCCGCCTGCTGCTGAATGTTTTCACCAACTGTCACCTCCCCAGGAGGGAGCTGTCGGTCTAGCACCCACAGCTGTTACTTAGCCTTGCTTTTGTATTCTTCCCTATCTTCCCTTTTGGGTGCTTGGCTGCTAGGAGTCCTCGCTTGATTAAAAGTTACAGTTATTGACTCCAGACCCAAACAGATACCCCCCCAAAATGACTTTAGTTTTTCCATCTTGCTGATCACACACTGCCCATTCCTGTCTGTGGTTCCTTCCCTTGCATCCTCCCTGCCTGCCTCCCCTCAAATCCCCCAGGCAAGGGCAAAGGGAAACTTCAAAGGTGTTTCTGAATAAAAGAACACACGGCAGGGCATCAATTATTTACCAGGCAAAGTTTTGGCAGACACAGGGGCCCTTCCCTGTTTGTCTTGCTGAAGACGGCAAGAAGAGTGCTTTTTAAGGCTGTGCTGGGTTTGTTTTCACCGACCAGACCACCGTGGCCACTAAGGGCTGGTGAATCCTGGGCCCTTCCCCTGCACTCTGGCACGCTCCCGATTCAACACAGGGTAACCAGGGTGACTGTTGCCCATTGCGCCCCTGGCGTAGGCCAGGCACCTTGCTGAGGGCTTTCTGTTCTTCATCTTGTTTCCTCAGGAAGTAAACACTAGCCTTTCTTTCCTATTACAGATAGATGAGGAGCCAAGACACAGAAAAGTTAAGTGACTTGCCCTGGGTCCCTCGGCTGCAAGGCAGCAGATCTGGGACTTGAACTGGCTGTGCTCTCTCTAGAGCTGGTGGTTGTGACCACCATGCCACACTCTGTGTCGAGTGTGAACTAGAGGTGCCAGGAACTGGCCGGGCCAGAAGGAGGCGGTAGTGTCTTTGAGGAGTAGGGAATCAGAAGTCTTCATGGAGGGGGCAGCCTTGTGAACAGAACAGTTCTTACTCTGTGTTTGGTAACTGAAGTTGAGATGCGTCTTCTGTGAGCCCTGGGCAGGGCCAGAGGAGGAAACTGCCACAGGACCAGCCCGTACTGTTTTCCTGGTTGAGGTATCATTGAATCTGTTGTGTGGGCTCGTGTCCCCGGACTCCTCAGCCCATGGTTCTCATGGGGTCATCTCAATAGTGAAAACCAGAGTTTCACTGTCCGCTACTCTCATCTGCAGACCACACTCTACTAGTTCTTGGACTATCCAGGAATTTGTCACCATCTCACCAGCTGCCCGGGTCATCTTTACTCAGGGGATGAAAAGGAATTCATGGGCTTCTGTTAGGTTCGTTTTTATTTGCTCATGTTTCTAGAATGCTTGCCGAACGCCAGACACTCTCTGAAGAGTTTTACATGTAGTATCTCATTTTATCATCCTTTTACCCACTCTGGTAAGCAGGCTTTGTTATGCCCATTTTACTGGTGAAGAAACTGAGGCTTGGCAACGCTAAGAAACTCTGAACCTGGATAGAAGATCACACTCTCAGCACCATTTGGTTATAATGAATTATACTAATGCCTAAAGCTTGCATCAGTATAACAGTGGCGTCTACAGGCCAGTAACGACGAGGTCCTGCCGGGGTGAGCCTCCCAGTTGCTGTTCGCATGCATTTGGATTTCGAGCAAATACGAGCTCTACACTGACCTCAGGAGGGCTTTTCTTTGTCTGGTTAAGTACTGAGAGGGATAAGTAGAAAATTGTACTGGTGATGGAAGAAAAATTGTCAGTTCCTCATGGTGACCAAGGTCAAAATTCCCCAGGGAAGATTCCTAATGACATCCTACCTGGCTGCCTATGCGAAGCCAACATGCAATAGTATATATTCAAACAGAAGATTTTTCGTGTAGTTTCAAATGATTTCATAATTTGACCGTGGAAACCTACATGGCTGTCCCAAGCACCTGAAATGCCACATTAACCTGGGTTGTGTTTGCATCTACAGGCCTCCTCACAGGGAGCCAGTGAGTGTGAATTGTCTACCTTTTGTTGCCTCTTGCCATCCTCCTAACTTGCATAATATGCCTCATCTATTTATGGGTGTCTGAAGAAATGCCTGATGTGCTTATAAATAATCCCCTTGTGTCTTTGTTCTTGTTTTCATACGCCTCAGAGAGATCCATCTTTTGCCATTATTGCTGGTGACCTTCATAAGAATCAGGCAAATTCAGCCGAAGTTCACTGTGAATCTATTATATTTCAGACAGGGTACTGACAGCCAGATTCCCTAGCCTTGTGGACATTCCAGTGAGGGGAGGAACACATTAAACAGACACATCACTGAAGAAGAAGCCTTCTATTGAGATGTTAAAATGTTCTGTTGCCTTGTGAAGTTGCACGTTGTTATCTGATTCCTAAATCAGTTCCTTGTACCTCTTAAAACCACTCTTCCAGCTTCTTCCTGCCCCATGTTGCTCAGAATAAATCCACATCCGAGTCTGGGATAGGTGAGAGGTAGGTGGGGGTCAGGGGCACCAAGACCATCAACAGACACCATACTTCCCTATTTGCCTGAGACTTTTCCTCTAGGATTTTGCACTCATGATTTCTAAGGGCCATCACAAACTCTTTTGTAGATATACCTAGAAGTTGGGTCTAAATTATTTTATATATTTTATATTTTACATATATATGTATAAACAGATGCATGCATATATATACTTATAAAACACATAAATATACACACTATGTATACATACACACATGTACCATTCTCCCTTTTTCTCTCTCTGCTTTTGGGGATCTGTGACTCCAGATTATTTGTTGGTCCATCTCAGCATTGGAGGAGTTAGCTCCTTTGGTACCATAATTCCTGAAGTATTAGTGGGCTGTGTATACAGACTCTATCATGGAAGCACTATGAGTAAAACATGCATTTCAAATAGAAATGTCGGGGTTTCTTGGGAGCCATGTCCCCCATTCTCTCCAGAATGCTCTTCCCTCAGGACTTGTCACAACTGGGTCATCTTCATTGGTTCTTAGCTCAAATGTCGTCACCTCTTCACCCTCAACTAACACCATCCCTTCATCCACTCCACAGTCTTTATCCTACTTCTCTTATCATTTTTCATCCACTATCATTGTCTGAAATTACCTCGTTTTATTCATTCATTAGTCTCCCTTCTGTCCCCCAGCCCCTTCCACACACGAGAAAGAAAACTGTAGGGTGCTTGTCACTTTTGTTTCCACTACCTGAAACAATACCTAGCACATAATAGGGACTTAGTAAATATTTGTTGGATGAATGAATGGATGCATGTCCTGCCCTGCATTATGGTTGCTAGATGACTGGAGGGTATTAGGCATATAGTGTCACTCAGACCAGTCTCCTTTCTCTTCGGGAGAAAGTAATTGGCTCGTTTTAGAACTACGTCTGCAGTGGCATCACGTTCTGTGTCTCGGGGCCAGGCCACCAGGCCTGAGGTGTTAGTAGCCTGGGGACTGGCCATCTCTGTTATGTAGCTGCTTTAGCAGCACCGACTCTTGATTTAGGAAGAGTTTACTGTTTCACCCCCTGTGTTCCTTTCTGGGGAGGAGCAGCGATGCCGGTGGAAATGCCTTGGGAGTTCTTTGCTTTCCAGGAGGCAGGACCGAATCCCTGAGAGCAGAAGCGTACGTAAGTTGGCTGTGAATTCAGGAGGACACCGCTCTCAGTGGGAGGCTGGGCTCCTCCATGCATGTGACAGGCAACTAGCAACCGGAGCAGCAGCAATACTTAGGCTCCATTGGAACTGAAAATGTGTTCTTATGGACTTGAAGGCTGAAATTTCTCAGTGTTTGAGAAACATTAGGAAATCTTGTGTTTTTTTCCCCTTTCCCTGCCTTTGTTTTCCTTCTGCTTGCTGATCAGGTTCATAGTCCAGACTCTTAGCCATGCTGCCTTACAGAGGACATAAAGTTGCATTAGAAACTAAAACTTGACATTTTCTGCACTGGTGTGAAAATCAGATGAAATCCCCATGTTTAGGTTACCTTCTCTTAAGCAACAGAGCAGAAATAATTCCTGAGCACCTTAGAGCTCGCATACTATTTCATATTTATTATTGCATTGACTTCTTAGAAAAAAACCCTGTGAAGCATATAGTGATTTTTTTTTTTATCCATCTTAAGGATGAGGACACTGAGATTCAGGGAAGATGGCTTTTCTTATGATAGGCAGCTAGAAACAGACAAGTCTGGAATTAAAACCTTGGCAACGAGATTCCCCAGGCCGGTATTCTTTCTATTATGCCCCAGCTACCTTCTTGAACTCAATTGGAATATACAATTTTAGATGTTGACCCATTAGGAAAGTGCAAGTTTGGCCTTTAATTTTAAGACATTTTCAAGGCACAAGCAAATAATGAGAAAAGCAACCTTTAGGGAGCTCTCTAAATGGGCCATGCAGCAGCTTATCTGTCGTGTGTGTGTGCTGTGTGTGTGTGTGAGTGCGCGTGTGTGTGTGTGTGTGTGACGCGTGTGGCAGAGGGAAGTATGGGAGAGGGGTTGCTTCTGGGTAGGAGTAGAGGGAGAGTTGTGGAGAGTGTTCAGATTCAGGAAAAGGTAGTAAAAGTTTCCTTTGTATTATAATTGTCATTAGGCCCCAGGCTTGGACATCTTTGCCATTACTTCCTTAAAATGTTTCATCTAGTCAACTGCTAATTTTATAATGGAATTACATGTGTGATAACTATTTTTGGACACTGAAAAGTCCACAATTCATTTATATTAGCCAAAGTATCTCAAATATATAAAATTATGTCCACTGCCTCAGAAAAACCCATTGTAGATGATATCTTTGTGGCTAGTGCTTATTCATTCATTCATTTATTTATTTTTATAAACACAGAGCGGTCCTTATGTAAGGCATTGTGCGAGGTGCTTGTAGAGGCACATATAAGTTAGGCACAGTACCTCCCTTCAAGAACATTGTGGTCTAGCAGAGGCATTAATATAAAAGGTAAATAATGGTGACGCATGATAGAATGAGTCGTTTCATGAGAAATTTGCAAGGACCCCTGGGGTTCAAGAGAGACATTAGCATCATATCTGTTGGAGTGAGTAGGTTTTGAAATGGGCCCCAAAGAAGGTATATTACACAGTCAGCTACAGGAGGCTATCCTAAATTAGAGACCCAAGTTAACAAAGAGGGGAAAGCCAACAGACTTATTCAGAGAATAGTTGATTAGTTTTATTGGAATTTGGACCCTTTCTAGAGCAGTGTTTCTTACACTTTTTTGACTGGGAACCATTTAAGCAACATACCTCATAGTCCACCTACCCCATCCATGCCTATTCATAGAAATTCCATTTATGTGTGTGCATGTGTGTGGTAGCATTTCAATGTTGTGTTTGTGCAGAAGCAAAATATTGAGTGCAACACTAAACCAGAGCCCTTGAGAATCTCTCCAAGGGTGTTAATTACAGCTTTCCGACTGCTTAATTATACTCCCCTTTCCTCCTTGGTGAATTCCAGTAAAAATGTTCATTTACAGGTATACAAAATCATTTATGGAATTGGTCATAATTAGCCCTTGCGATTTGAGGAAGATGTGTCTTTCCGTGTCAGTTCATGGTCCATTGAACGATCCTTGGGCTCCGTAGGCCATGCCATACTTGAGAAACAATAGCTGAGAGGGGTTGGTGGACGAGAAAACAACTGAGGCCACATTGTAGAGATTCTTTCATGTCAGGACCAGGGGTTTACTTAATTTGTATTAATTGCCAGTAAAGGTATTTGAACAGAGAGTAGAATTTTTTTTGGAGATTCATTTTAAGGAGGAAGCAGTGTTTTGGACGGATTGGAGAAGCAAGAGGTTGGAGTGCAGGTAACTGGCAGAAAGGTGGTGCCCTGGGGAGTGGAAATGAGGGGACAGGTGATAGAAAACCTGCAGTGATGGAATCAACAGACTTGGCCATTGAGTGGATGTTAACTGTAAGAGGAGGGAGCAGAAGGCTTAGCCAGGATGGGGGTACTTATGAAAAGGGTGCCATGAACAAAAACTGGCAAGTTATGAGGAAAATCTCTTTTGCTAGGAACAGCAATGATTTTTTTTAGAGAAATGATTGCTGAATTAAAAAAAAAAAAAGGATTCCAGAAATTTTTAGGCAATATCTGGAAAGAATTTTGAAACTCTTTTCACATGGAAAGAGGTTTACATGTTCCAACCAAAACGTTGTCACAGCATATTGATTAATCTTAAGGTACAGATGTCATAGAGCCAAATAGTAGCACTTACTAGATTGGGCATGGCTCATATTAGGTACCCAGAGCATCAGAGGTCAAGGTAGGTCGGAGAATACTCCCCTCTAACTCCATTGACTTTCCAGAACAGGTTTATTTGTCCCATAGCGCTGGCTGCGAGGTTATGAAAGAGCCTTCTGTTAACTGTGCTAGAGTCCTCCTGACAGCATCACTGTGTTGCATAACTCCAGGGGACACCATTCACTTGGATAATTGTGAATGGTATTCCTTGGATTTGTGCAATATGGCTGCCTGGATTCCTGTTGAATTACCTCTTTTTTGAATGGTAATAATTTGCTGTGGATTTTTTTTTTTTTTTTTTTTTTTTTGCATTTAAATAAACACAGGAATTCTGAAAGGACAGTGCCATTAGGGCAGACCTGGTGCTCATGCCTCTGCTTCCCCGTGGTTCATTGCTATCACTTTTATCATCCTCTCTACGTGGTACTGCAGTTTCTCTGTGTATAGGCCCACTCGACTCCTTGAGAGTAGGGAAGAAAAGGTGACGATGTAACAGGATGCCCCTTTGGTTTTCACCATGAGGACGCAGACTGAATGGAAGAGTGGAGAGAGCAGGTCAGGTTTTCTCAAGTGGTGATTGTCTGAAACACAAGCTATATCCATGTATCTGTGCTGGATGAATAAGTTTTGTCCTAGTAAACCATGGAGTGCCCAGGCCTTTGTTAGGAGAGACAGAGGAACCACTCAGAGGGAAATGAAAAGCACATCACAATTTCGTGAACTTAATTTGATGAGAACTGATCAAAAGAACTGTCTTTTAACTTTCAAAAGCCTTTGAAAAAGTTTACAATCAAGCTTTGTCAGTTATTAATACCATAGTGTGAATGACTTTGTCAAATCTTCAGTCTTCTCTGCTAGACATCTGAAGAAGGGCCCTGAGGTGATGAGTGGGTGGGTTGGGAGACAAGAGGGTTACATATTGAGGGGGATTTGAATTGTCAGCAGAAAGCAGCAGAAGTGAGTGAGATTGTGTTGGCTGGGACGAGTGGAGCTCATGAAATCCAGGTGTTGGGTCAGCAAGGGTAGTTCTGCCTTTTTTATAATTTGGTGAGCCTTCTCCCTGGTGAGCAGGAAGTGCTGAAGATTTCAGTGCTACTAGCCAACTGAATCCAAGTCTCATACCAAGTCGCTTTTACAAGTGCATTGAGGCTGTTTCCTAGGTAAAACCACAGAAGTGCTAAAATTTGCTTCTGTTAGGTAATGAAAAGGGATCGCCAAAGGAGATTCATTTGCTTGTGAGGAGCCCTGAAGAACCAAACCTGCAATGACTCGTAGCTTAAAGGCAGCTTCATCAAATAGGGTCAGGGTAACTAGCTCCTAGGGGTTCGCATAAATCCTTTTGGCCACAGAGTTTAAGTCACCATTTCCTACCCTGCATTTTGTGATAAGTTGTGTAGTACTTGGTACCTGGCCAGTGGGAAATATAAGCATATAGGTCTGTGGTAGAGGAGAAAGTATGGAAGGGAGACCAAGCATATTTCTAGAATACATGGCTGGAGAGAGGCATAAAACCTTTACCCAGGATGGACATAGAATCTGATGCCTTGGCTGCCAAGCGGGCCAATGCCAAAAGTGAGATTGACAAACTCTTTCTCTAGACCAGAGAAAATCATGGCGATGACCTGAGGGAGAGAGATGAAGTTTTTATTTTTAAAGCTTCATATCATGAGTTCAATATAATTTCATCTGGAAGCAAAATTTCGACCAAGTATCTGTGAAGGGACTTATGTGTGCTTGCTCACTCCTACATGGTGGGCCGTATCCTGGAACAGTTAATTTTATGTGTTAACTTGGCTGGGCCACATTGCCCTGATATTTGGTCAAACATAATTCTGGATATTTCTGTGAGAGTTTTTTGTTTGTTTGTTTTTTGGATAAGATTAACTTTTAAATCAGGGGACTTTAAGTAAAGCTGGTTGCCCTCCATAATGTGGGTGAGCCTCATCCCATCAGTTGAAGGCCTTAATAGAACAAAATTGACCTCTCCTGAGCAAGAAGGAGTTCTACCAGTAGATGACATTCGAACTTGAACTACACAGTTGGCTCTCCTGGTTTTCTAGGCTGCTGACTTCAAGATTTTAAACTTACCATTCTCCATCATTGTGTGACTCAGTTCCTTAAAATAAATCTCTCTCCTCTACATATACACACATCCTATTGGTTCTATTTCTCTGGAGAACCCCAATACAGATCCCACTAGAGATTTTGTCTTTATCAATTAGGTAGGTTAGGTTATGCTGCGGTAACCAACAACCTACAAAATTCAGAGATATGATGCAACAAAAAATGGTTTTCACTTTTGCTGCGTGTTTAAAGAAGGTCAGCTTAGGAATTCGCTCAATTACCCAGGTTGACAGAGTCCTATTTGTCATGAGAGGACCATAATCATCATGTAAGGGAAGGAGATATGGCTCTTAAAGCTCCCACCTGAAGGTGGGAAAGGTCACTTCCACTTGTCTTTCTTTGGCTAATGCCGGTCACATGGCCACCTTTCACTTCAAGAGGGTCTGAGGAAGTATAGTGTGACCATGTGCCAGAAAGAGAACAGGTCTGTTCTCCAAAATATTGCAAAAATTTCTTCACTGTCTTCTTAAGAAAGAGTGATATGGGCATTTCCACTGGCCTGAGGTTGGGTATATGAAAACTTGGAACTTCTGGGTAGTTTACTTTCCTGAGATGGAATTCAATGAGAAAGACAGTGAAGCTGAGAGAATAGAAGGTAAATTCTGATAATATATGGTTGAAGGTCCCAGATCCAGTTGTGTTTGATGCTACCCCTGAGCTTCTGAGTTACATGAAATAATACAACCTGCCTTTTTTTTTTCTCAAGCCAATTTACATTGCGTTTCTGTCTCTTGGAATCACGATTTCCTCACTAACACAGTAGTGATAAAAAAATTCATTTCTGCATTCTCGAATACTTGTTTCTTGAGCACTCACTGTACTTTTCTGTTTTAACACTTGTACTGTTCCTTCTGCTCAAAATATCTTCCTTTTTCTTTGTACTTTATTTCATTACTGCTGCCTCTACAAAGTGATTCCTAATCTATGTCCCACTCCTTTCCTCAGCCAAAATCAATCCTTTCCTTCGATCTTCTTATAGTAATGAACTTGAACTTCTGTGATAACATTTGTCATATGCTGTCTTAGACTAGCCAATGCTTTTAGAGCATTGTACTGGATTCTTTACATTCCTACAGACCTAAGTTATTTCATTCCTCAAATAACCCCATGGAGTAGCTGCTATTATTTTACACATTTAGAAAATCTGAAGTTTAGAAAACTGCAAATTAGAAAAACCAATTTCCCTTAGATCCCATAACTTGGAGCTGGCATTCGGAACCCAGGTGATCTGGCCCCAAAGCTCCCACCTGTCATCTTCATAGTTATCTGTAGACCTGAGCTGTCATCTCTACTAGACTGTATCCCATCTGCTAGAAATCCTGCAGTCAAATTGGGGGTGACATCTAGCAAATGTATAGGATTTTACAGCCTGCAATTGGGTGCTAACTTTATCCCCAGCGTCACCTTATGTTTCTTGTCCTCATTTTGCTTCTTTTCTGGTTTCTTTACCAAAATTTATTCTAAATTTTATTTTACCTCATTGTAATGTTTGCATTTTTGTAAGCCACCTTAATCCTTTTTAGGTTGGAAAATTTTAATGAGAAAATGAAAATCAAATTAAATACTGGTACTAGTTCCTTAAAGGTAAAGACCTATGTTATTTATCTTAACATTTTCTATAGCTCCTAACTCTAGAACTCAGAAAAATGTATCTTAAATTTACTTGGTGTGAAATCTCCAGATTCTGAGGATTAAGAAATATCAGGCATGTTATGTGGGCCTGTGGTGTTGTGACTATGCCTAAAATTTCTATGGGGGGCCAGCAGAGTGTGCCCGGGTTGGCTCTTGCTCTTTGCTGTGCGAGGGAGAATAAAATATGACATTTTGCTGCAGCGGAAAAGAATTCACTTTGCCATCCTGCTTTCAGGAGGGCTGAATATTTTACCTTCAGCAATATCCTGATTTCCTTGTGGAGACTTGAAACAGTGACTGGCAACTATTTTTGAGGCTTTTGTCACCCAGGAAAAGCTAAGGTGCTGGAGGTGTCTTTTATTACAGGGTTTGTTCGGGTTTGTGGCTTGTTGGCGTGAAGGAATGGGAGGCAGCCCTGATGCGCATTCCTCTGAGAATAATTTGAAACGTACGGCCTTCCATTGTTCAGCTTTGTGGGTAAGGGCAGATAGACCTAAGTGGAAATGCCTGTGTTAGTGCTCATTTACAGCTGGAATTAGGAAAGTGGCTATATTTGGCTAGCTCGGGGAGAAAGTAGCAGCATCTGAAAAACAGCTCTTCCCAGAGAGGCTAGAGAGTAGGAAAGGCAGATGAGCACAGGAAATAGCTTGGCACAATCCTGCATTGTCTTTTTCTCTCAGAGGCTCTTCCATCTTTTTCTCTTCTCGCTGACAGTATTCCACTGTTCTAGCACTTTCCAAAATCCTGCAGTCATTCAATTTTATCTAAAAACATTTTCTGAATGCCTGCTGTGTGCCAGGCGTTGTGCTAGACCCCGGGGCAGTCAGGAGACATAGAAAATCTGCTCCGATTGAGTAAATTTGTCATTTGGGGCATGATTTTGCTCGTGTTTTGAGCACAGTTGGCTGACAGGGATCAGTAAACACCAAAATAGCAATACAGAGTAATTTGCATGGGGAATGTTGACTTATTATGTGTGTATATCTGGATGAAGAGAAAGGAATATGGTGACCCATTTAAAAGTTGTTCTCTGTATTTGTATTTTAAAACACTAAACTTTAAAATAAACCACTCCCTGTATTTAGCCTTATGCAGAATAAAGTATATCAGAAAATGAACAGCTAACAAGTTCAGGTACAATTCCTGGCTATCCACAGGCAGTATGAACTGGCTGTGCAATTTTACAGTTTTTTATACAACTTATTAAGGTCTTTATCTTTCTCTTTCTTTGTTTCTTCATTATGTTTCTCTCTCTCATTTCTAATTTTTTTCCCTCACATGTCCCCCAAGATAGGTAAGTCCTTTCAATATTTTCTTTTGAGCTTCTATATAGAGGAATAGAGGCAATCCCCCATGTGAAAGATGAGAACCATGGCAGTGGGGTTCAGCCATCCAGACTATCTACTGTACTTACGACTCAGGCCAGCAAAGGATATTTCCTTCGGTATGGACAGAGAGAAGCTAGAACGCAATATGACAGTGTGGAAAAGCACTTGTATCCTTCGACTGAAATAGGAGAAATATTTATGGGTGATGAGTTGCAAGTAGGAGATTGTAATGTCTGTCCTTCTCAAAGGATATTATTTAGACTGTTAAAAAATATCTACATAAATCTCAATTACACAATAGTCAGGTGTTTAAGGCACACTATATATGAGATTGTTGATCAAAGTTCTGTTATGAAAAGGATGGGTCACTTAAACAGGGTAATTCAGACGTGTTTAATAGAGAGGGCTAAGGGAAACCAGTAAAGGATGGTGCGGCACCTCAGAGTTAGCTACATTTGGGAGCTATTAACAGCCTTTGCCCTGAAAGGCCAAGGGGAGAGAGGAATGAGTCACTGGAACCTGGAGAAAGTAGGGACTGTCCGAAAGGTGCTGTGACTTTTGACAGAGAGCTCCCGTAGGAAGGAATCCAAAAAATACACACTCTGACCTCACTCTTAGATTTCTGGCTGATGTCTTCCATTGACTCAATTCACTAGAAGCAAGAGGTCAAAGAGCTCTGTTAATTCAATCAATAAAGTCATCCTCCTAGGGCACAGCAGGATGGAGAAAGGTGGAGTAGCTGTGGAGGGGCACAAGGAAAATAAGTAGTTTGCCTATAGGAAAGCAAAGCAGTATAGCAAAAGGCAATTGGACTATGAGTGAAAAGATGCAAATTTTGTTACTGGCTCTGCCATTTACTAGTCAGTTGATGTTGGGAAACCACTTCATCCTTCTGAGCTTCAGTTTTATCAGCTGTTGCATGGGAAAAAATAGCTCTTGACTTGTGAGGCCAACTGAATCATGAGATAATACTTTTGGAACAATGATTTTTGAATAAAAGGGTCATTAGCAACACAATTGGCACTTAATTCAGTTTATTTCCTGTGGTGTGGCTATAACTTAAGTCAGGGTGAGATCCACAGATTCCTTCTGTGGCTTTGGAAGAAAGCAGAAATAACAAGGCCTCACGGAACTGAAATGAGTATTTATACCTCTCCTCTAATATCCACTCCCCACAAGTTACTCGTCCTACTTACTCAATGTGAAAAGGAAGGATGCCACACTGAGCCATTAGTAGAGAAGAATTTAAGGATTAACTTAACACGCCTCCTGTCTCCTCTGAGCACACATGGGAGATGGTGTTTGGATCGGGAGCAACACATACCTCTCAACTCCATTAAGTCTGAGGCGGAAGAAGGCTGTGGGTAAATGCAATCTGCGTTTAACATGTTTCATCAGTAGTTGGGCCTCATTGCTAGGAATTAAAAACTTACCTTCATATTTTCCATGCCTCAGCGCGGTCAATACCTATTAGGATATTTGCTCAGCCTATGACCGTTCTCAGAAGGCCTTGGTGGCCATGATGTTACTCTGTGTCCCAACAGACAAAGATGGTGGATGTCTGACCCAGCAGTCTCTAACACTGGAGGCCAGTTCTCTGCTAGCTTTTCGAGTTTGTCAAGCTTCGGAGCCAAGGTGCAATAATCCCCTGTTACCTTCATGAAGGAGCAGAGGAGCCAGCATTCTGAGAGAGGACAGAACAGGTGTATAAGGAGATGAAGTAGAAGAGGCATGAGAGAGTGAAGGAGCATAAGTATGAAGCAGGCATGTGAGGAGGAGGAGGCTGATGCTTCGGTTCTGGAAGGTGGTCTGTGTTCCAGTTCCTGTCAGTTCATGAGGTCTGACTATCATAAGATCACTTCTTCCTCCACGTGGTTGATTGGGAGGGCTTTCTAATGTCAGTAGCTGAAAGAACCCTAAGAGACACAGACCTATGGGGAAGGGACACCCCTGGAACATGGGGACGCCTTCTCTTGCCCCCTTCAGAGAAAACTCCGAAAATGGAAGGTCCTGGCCAGTGGCTTCCAGGGGGACCTCCTCAAGGCCGGGAAGCACAAAATGCCCCCTGACAGAGGCATGGAAAACCCCCAACTTGGTGATTCTTCCAATTTCACAATTACACGAAATTACTAATAAAAAGCCTTTCTGCCATAAAACAGTGTGAACTTTCTACCTCCTGAGTGTATTTACAATCAACAGCTTTAGAGTATCAATTAAGTTCTGTGCACATTACTTCAGCCTCTCTCTTCTAAACATCCACACTTTATAACTTTGTACACTTAGAGTAACAACAGAAATTATCCTTTAATTAAACAAACCAACCCTATACCTTTCTCCAGCACTTGCACATATATATACATGTCAATTAGAGCAAGGCCTTGTGGAGTTTGTGCTAATAAGTCATTTATTCAGTCTATCATTATTCCTAATAATAGTCATAAAAATCCTTTATGTGCTTATGTACTTCCTGGTTACAAAGCATTTTTTTTGATCGACCTTGACAATTGTGCCATGAGGTAGATGCAGTTGAGACCATTTACTATGTTTTACATTTATTCATCTTAGCAGTGATACCTTCTGCTGATAAAGGCTTATTCCATGTCGGGCACTATGCCAAGTCTTTTCCAGAGATTTTCTCATTTTAGCCTCCCCAAGCCCGATGAAGTGGAAGTATTATTTGTCACATCTACAGAATAGAAAACAGGGTTAAACAACTTGGTCACACAGCTGGTTAGTGGTAGGGTCAGAGTTCGAAGTCAGGTCTAAAGGACCCATGCTCTTAACCACTATTCAAGATGGGCGACTTCTTATTTTTTTTCAACCTGCCATTTTTAGTCATCTTAGCCAATCAAATTTTTCATTAAAAATGATCTCTTTCCTGATAATAACTGTCATTTTTTTTTGATCATCCACTCATCCATGATCCATTTAACAAACTTTCATTAATAGCCTCCTAATGTTTTGCAGTATATGGAACATTTTTCCTATTTTAACTTGTTAACTCTGAGTAAGGTATTATCATCCTCAATTCATAGAAGAAGAAACTGATTCTCACAGATTTTCTTGCCCTAAATTGCTGAGTATAAGGAACGTTGGGTAGAACTGAGGATTATCTGACTTCAAAGCTTGTGTTCATTCTATCTCACTGAGAACACTGGAACCAGCAGTGGTTTACCAATTGGACTGTATCTTATGGGACTCAAGCTAGCTTCTCTCTAATATTTTTTCCACTAACTGTAGGGCCTCTCCATTCTTATTTGCTAAATGAGTGATGAGCCAGAGCCTGGGAAAAGCTATGTGGACCTTCTTTATAGTTGTTACCTCCTTAGAATGAAATGGAGTGGGCCAGTGATGAGACAAATGTAGTGAGAGGGCCTGAGAATGGTTCATTCTTTGGTTAGGAAGGTGGGGTAGGGAGGAAGGGGATGTGAGAAGTGGCCCAAGACAGGGAGAGAAATGTAGAAAAGTAATAGGAGGTCAAGACTGGGAATAAAACGTCTTGAAACATACAGGCTGGTAACTGACAATGAGTCAGCATGAATTAAGGAATAAGATTCGGGTGAGAGAGGCTGGGTCAAGCATGCAGTTTCTTTCATGCTTTCATTAGGGGCTTGAAATAAAAACCTCATCATTACCCAAACACAACACTAACATGAAGGGGTGAAATAATTTATCCTTAAATAACAGGTTGACCTATTCAGAATTGTAATTTTAATGTAAGACTAACCTTTGAAAATAGATCAAGTGATATAAATTATTAAGGAGACAGTCATCAGATAGATGGTGTCTATTAATAATTTTATGCATGAAGAGTTATCTGCTGGAGTACCGTTGGGGCTGTCTCTGCACAGGCAAAAAAATGAAGAACCCAGTTACCCTTTTGTGACATGTGCAGCTGATTTTAATCAGTATTTCTCCTGTCAAATGAAATGAAAAGACTGAAATATGATCTCTTCCGTGGATGTATACTCACTGCCTCCCACCTCCTTCCAGGCAGCTGCATTGGGAGTTCTAGTCATATGGAGAAAATGGAGATACACATTTCAAGCAGTTTTTTTTCCCCTTCCTCTGAGGGGAAAATGACTAAATTGTTTGGTCAAACTACAAAATGTTTATTGAGACTCTTCTAGCTATCTAGCACTAGCTATCTAGGCTGAGTGTTATGGGAGCGAGGGAAGAGACGCAAGAATCTAAGACATTCCTCGTCCTCAAGGAGTATATGTCAGGTTGGAAGGGACCTGAGTTCAATGCAACTCTGTTATTCCACTAAGTGAGTTTGGGCAAGTCACCGAGCCTCAGTTACCTTGTTTGTAAAATGGAGATGGCATTAACCTACCTCATGGGGTTATTGTGAGGAGTCATGGGGGTTATGTCTGACAGCTCACAGTGCCTGGCATATAGTCAGGTACATATAGAACCCTATAAAATAGTTAATTATTATTACTAGTTCTGTTTCGCCACATCCTAAGTTAGGGTGAGTTGTTTTTCTTCTACATCACCAGCCAACATCATTCTTTGAGTTATCTGGGGTTACCCTTTCAGGAAGTTGTAGACTGATGATGAGCACCCCAGGTTGGTGAGAAAGAGGTTATTCATGGAAGGGCAGTTTGGTGGAGATCAAGCAAAGTCTCAGGGTCCAGAGAGGTGACATTTCTGGTGGCCGTGATCAGTGGGAGTTCTCCAGAGCAAGGACACAGTTCAGGAAGTTTTCATGCATTGACCATGTAGGGTTTCACCTAGATGGAGACTGGGATTCACTGGGTTATGGCCCAAAGGGCTGCGAGAAGGTCAATGCTTTTCTCAAAGGGAAGCTCTGTGCTCCATCTCATGTCAATGATGACACTGATTGCCCTTGTGGGAGACGACACTGTGGCTCTTCCAGGTTCAGTTCCTTTATTAACAGGTTCCACTGACCACCTCCTCACCATACTCCGCTCTCTCTTCCTCTTTCTTCACTCAGTCATTATTTAAAGGATCAGTAGGTATAGCAATCTCTCTTTTAAATCTTTTTCAGGGCACAAACTTTGTCTTCAGTACTTCAAGACTTAGATGTGAATATCAAAGTCTGGCTCTTATGACTCAAAAGGTGTGCCTTAGAAACCGAAAAAAACAATTTCTCTGCTTTTCTGCCCTATGACCCATCCCTTGATGCAAAGAATTCCTTGGCGTAAATGAGGATGGTGGTGGGTTGCTCTCTGTTTATATACATCAGGATATTATCTTGCAAAACTGTTTTCTCCTTTTCCTGTTCTTTCTCTTTCTATCATCATCATCATCATTATGCCTGCTTTAAAAGAAAAAGTCAGCAGAGGTTTAGGAAAGTTAATGCTGATTTTGGTGGGTGTCCTAAGACAGAGATGTTGAGACTTAGTCTGGAGCACAGGCAATTGATAACTCTTAGATCCAAGGGAGGAAGCAGATTGATCAGGGAAAACTTCAGGTCATGGTGTACATCTGACACGCATGAAAGGAAAAGAGAGGGAGAAAGCAGGATTTGGGGGAGTGAAAGTCTCAGACAACAGATGGAGGTGGGAGTTCCAGGCCACAGGGTGCCCATTAGCAGAGTCCCATGTTGAGCAGAGATGGCTAGGCCCTCGTACCCTCACCATGTTCAATCATGGTGTGGGGGACTGCCTGGGAAAACATGGCCTTAGCTCAAAAGCCAGGATGGGTCCGAAAAGCACTGCAGCTCCAGGCTATCAGATAATTGCAGCTGAGTGGCCAGTTCTTCTCGAAGAGGACTTATGTTGCACATCTCCACGGCTACTGTGCATGTCTACGTCCACATGAGCATCATGAAAGAACTGGAGCTGGAGCCTGATATTCTGATTCCTGGTCTAGTGTTCTGTCCTCTCTACCTTGAAACTCATGAGACAATCAGACTACTGCCAGATGGTGTGTAATTATGCATTCAATTGCATGGTGTAGATACTGAGAGCTGCTGAGTTTCAGAGATTAGAGAGATCTATGTGCATTACTGTAACAGCTATAGACTCCTTTGGAAGGTGCTACCTTGAGACTAACAAAACAGGTGAAAAAGGAGCCACTGTACCTATAGCTACAATTACATTATATGCCTGACTTCTCTGATAGCGCCACATCCCATGCCAGGCTTCCTATCTTGGGAGTTTCATTCTGTCAGGTCAAAAACAAAGATTTCTGGCCAAGCAGATGCTGTTAAATCCTAAGGTTTGCTGGAATTACTCTTACGTTGCAGACCGATGGATGACAAAACATGTTTTCCCCTAATCATTTGGACAGAATTCAAATGATAGTGGATGGTCCTTGAGAGAGAATGACCGTGAGTTAATATGTGACTAAAGTATCAGTTTCTCACAGGATCACCGTAAAGCTTGGTAGCATTGCTGGGGAGTATCTAACCTGCCCATCTGTTGCACCTAAAGTTTCACATTAGTCTCTGTACTGTCAGCATATCCTTGGGACTATTCAGACATACTCACCTCTCTGCATTTTGGTAAGAATAGTGATAATACACCAACCAAACAAACAAACAAACCCTAAACAAGCCCTAAAAAAACTATTGTTCAAGGCCAAATCTTTATGTTGCCAACATTTGTCAGGAAGCATTCAGATTCGCTTTGGTGGGAAGGGCATTGTTGCTCTTGTAGTTATACAGAATTTTAAAACTTATTAATAATGCTAATAAAATAGTGATGGTTTATCTTTTTTTTTTTCTTCTATACTGGATGCTAGGCGTATTTTGCAATAGCCCTAAGAAATAGGCAGTATTTCTTTCATTTTACAGAAGAAACCCCAAGGCTTATGTTGAGCAACTTGCTCAAGGTCACGGAGATGCAATCACAGAATTGGGTGGGTTCCAACTCTTCCTGATCCCAAAGCCCATGCTTTTATTCCCTACGCTATATAACTTCTTCACCATTTACTGGTGTCCTACAAACACATAGTCTTAATGTGTCCTTTTATATTTGGTAACACGAGGTTCAAAGCTGGTGGCAGTCTGAACTAGAACTTTGCTCCCCTGCTCCCAGTCCTTCGCCCCCAGTACACTGATTAAGCCTCGCAAGACTCACGGCTGGAGTGCACCTTTGATGCTCACCAGGAATACCAATAGGCCTTTTAGTTCTTTGAGGCCACGGTTACAGCCTGGCACATTCTCCTTGCTTTCACTTCATTTCAAGATTGCTCCTTCTTATTCCTTGATCAAAGAGTTTCCCAGCCTCTGGCACATGGCTAGGAAACTGAACAAAGAGAGAAAATTGTCTAGACAAGGGATGCATGTCAAATTGTCCTCCCAGCCAGTATTTAATTGTATTTTTAAATTTCCAAAGCATTCAGGAAGTAGCAGCTGTGGTTCCCCATGCCACAAGATTGTGCGTGATAAACAAAAGCACGCTTTAAATAAGACGTAGACGTCTAAAATTACCATCAAGTGTTGATCAAAACTTCTTACATGCCAACAGATAAGACAGGTGGTCAGGAGCCCCTCTTTCCTTCCCTCCTATCCATTTTTGCAGACGTGTAGTCTGCGCTTCTGTGCATTGTTATTTTTGTCTGTAATTTTTGGGAAAGTGACGTATCAGCAGTTGAAGGATGACTTGGGGAAGACGTTTTTATTGCTTAAATGATTCTTTTTCAGGGAGACAACCGAAGCCAAAAAGGGATCATTGCAAACCTAAAGGAGCTTGAGAAATTTACACTCTCTAAGGTATTTTAAGACTTCAGAACTATTTCGAGTGAACAGACTTATTTTAGGCTTGTGGAGAGTCCTGTGTTGTAAGAGGGGAGCCAGACGTCAGCCAGCTGGTGTGCTGGTGGGAGTGCTGGCCCTAGAACCCCACTGTCTGGGTTCAAAGCCTGCCTCTGTCAGTTGGCAGGTGACGCGAATGCCCTGTGTCTCAATTCCTTATCTCAAAAAGTGGGGGGACAATACCTGTTAATGATACCTACTCGTGGTACCGTTGAGGATTAAATGAGGACATTTCTTATTTTTTAAAAAAAATTTTTAAGTTAATTGGGATAACATTGGTTAATACAATTATATAATTTTCAGGTGTACACTATCATTTGACATCTGTATACTCTATTGTGTGTTTACCACCCAAAGTCCAGTTTCCTTTAGCTACCATGTATTTGATCCCCTTTACCCACTTCACCCTTCCCTAAACCCTCTATTTGACCCCCTTTACCCCATCTACCTGTCCCTTCTTCCCCCTCCCCACTAGTAACCACTAGTCTATAGTCCTCTGGTAACCACTAGTCTATAATCCATGTCCATGAGTCTCTACTTGTTTGTCCTGCTCATTTGTTGCTTTTAGGTTTATATCCCACATGTAAGTGATATCATGTGATTTTCGACCTTTTCTGTCTGGCTATTTTGCTTAGCATGATTATCTCAAGGTTCATTCATGTTTTCGCAAATGGCAGTATTTCATCTCTTCTTTTAGCTGAGTAATATTCTATCGTATATATGTACCACAGCTTCTTTAGCCAGTCATCTATTGTAGGACACTTCAGTTGCTTCCAGGTCCTGGCCACTGTAAATAATGCTGCTATGAACATTGGTGTGCAAATATCTTTTGGATATGGATTTTCAAGTCTTTGGGGTAAATATCCAGTAGAGGGATTGCTGGATCATATGTAGATCCGTTCTTAGTTTTTGAGGAACTGTTTTCCATAGTGGCTGTACCAATTTGCAGTCTTCCAGCAGTGTATGAGGGTTCCTTTTTCTCTGCATCCTCTCCAATATTTGTTATTACTTGTCCTGTTGATTATAGCCATTCTAACTGGTGTGAGATGGTATCTCATTGTGGTTTTGATTTGCATTTCCTAAAGCTAGCGATTTTGAGCATCTTTTCATGTATTTCTTGGCCATTTGTATGTCCTGTAGGGAGCAGTGTCTGTTCAGGTTCTCTGCCCATTTTTGATTAGATCATTCGTTGTTGTTGTTGTTGTTGTTGTTGTTGTTATTGAATAGTATGAGTTCTTTGTATATTTTGGGTATTAGGCCCTTATCGGAGGTTTGCTTGCAAATATATTTTCCCATTTGGATGGTTCTCTCTTTACCTTGTTGATGATTTCTTTTACTGAGCAGAAGCTTTTTAGTTTGATGTAGTCTCATTTATTTATTTTAGCTTTTACTTCCCTTGCTTTTGAGGTCAACTTCATAAAATCCTCTTTAAGTCCAAGGTTCTTGAGTTTTGTTCCTATGTTTTCTTCTATGCATTCTATTGTTTCAGGTCTTATATTTGGGTCCTTAATCCTAAGTGAGGACATTTATGGGTTTTTTTGTAAACCAGGACTTCTTTAGCGGAAGTGACCAAAAATCTGACCCCAACCAGCATAAGCTAAAGGTAATTATTGCTCACCAAAATAAAAGTCCAGAATTAATGCTGGATTCAGGGCCCCATAATGTTCTCAGAACCTTGCATCTCTTCAGCAAGATGGCAACAGTAACTCCAAACCCTGTGTTCTTTTAGGGAAAAAAGTCTATGTCGTTGGCTCTGACTGGTCTCCATGTCCATCCCTGACCCAGTATTGAGGCCAGTGTCAGTTCATATATGATGCTCCAATTGGTGTATGCTTGAGGAGCTGGGGTTTCATTCAGCTTTGAGAGAACCACATGGTCTGAAAATATGTGCATGTAATTACCCAGAGAGGAACTGTGGTTGGTTACCAAAAGAAGTAACCAAATCAGAGCATCACCAATAGTGTTTAGTGCAGTGATTGGCTCACTAATAAATTGCCCAGTGAATGGTCGCTGGTGCTATTGTTGGCGTTATTGGTTCCATGAGGAAGGGACCCCAAAGCAGGTATCTTTGTGATCCTTAATTAGTGACCACGTTCCAGACTGGGAATTAAGAGATTCATATCTCACCCCAGCCAGCTGTTTGTCACCCCTCTGCCCCCGTGCTTTTGCCTTGCTCTTTTTTCAGTCCCATGTGGCCCTCTTCAGTTTCTTGTTAATTAGTATAATGCCACCTATCCTTCAAAGCCCACCCCATCGAGGACTCTTACCTGTTGTCTCCAGCCCTTTATCATCTCACTTCTCAGAAGTGCTACATTTCTCAATGTCTGTAACACAAGGCGTTTCAAGTGTGAAATGTCTTTGAAAATGAGAAAGTGCCATAAACACACCATGCCTTCCACTCAATATGCGACCCTAAAATATTCGCTGTGTGATCGTTCTATACACAGTGGTTTAAAATGTGGAGCTTGGGGATCAGACCCGTCTTCCTCACCAGCAGTGCTGGAACGTGGTGCACGTCATGGAAGCTTCGGAGTTTCTTCATCTGTGAAGGGAAGAGAGTACTGCCCACTGCGTGAGAGAAAGCATGTAAAATGTGGACTAGCGTGAATCGCACACTCGCGTACGCCCCTCCTCTTCTTGTAGGCGACTCGAAAGTAGAGAATATATACCCACCCACCAGCCTTACTTCCCTCAACTCAAGCTATTTATATTATCAGTTAAGCCATAACAAGAAGAATCCCTGACTATAAAATATAACATTCAAACTTTAAAGCTAAAGTCAAAGGTTTGAGGGTTTTGTTGTTGTTGTTGTTGTTGTTGTTTTACAATGCAAAAGTTCTATGACTTTTTAAAGTTTCAAGGTCTCTTCTAGATCCAAGATCTATGAAACACAAGACCAGGACATTTCTGCCACGTTGGTTCAGCCTTGGTCCTGGCAGCTCACTCCCTTACCTGCCTCTGTGGATGGTGTTTCTGACCTCGCACCTGGGAGGTGGGTGAGGGAAATGTGGTGACGAAGGGCTGAGCGATTTGTACAGCCTGTGCCATGGAGCAAAACGAAGAGTGATACATCACAAGAGCCTCAAATGTTCTTTGCCTGGAAATGACATAAATATTAGATTTTGCTGAAAAATGACATATGTGCATTGGAGCCATGAAGAGATCTCACAAAAGCAGGGAAGCAAAGAGGCCTAACATCCTCTTAATAAACTCTGGTTTCTGCTGACAGGACCCCAAATAAATGCACTTGGATGGATGCTCACCACCTATTGGCAGGTTTTGGGAAGCAGCCAGCTGTCTGTTCAAGAGATGCAAAAGCCTTTCTCCTCCTCCATGTTAAGCGAGGGCATGTGACGGGGAGAGGGACAGATTGGCCCTCAGCGGGACACAGGGCGAGGCATTTGACATACTCATGTTTTAGTCAGCGATTTTAAGTTGTGACGGACACAAACCTACCCATCCAGCTTTTTTCGAGAGAGCAACATAGACTATTGAATTCCTTTTTTTTTGAGGTAAATTTCATGCAACATAAAACTCACCATTCTAACCATTTTTAAGTATATAATTCAGTGGCTTCCAGTACATTCACAGAGTTGTGCAACCATTATCACTGTCTGGTTTCAGAACTTTTTCATCATTCCCCACAAAAACCCTGCCCGTTAAGCAGTCGCTTCCCACCCCTCCCTTTCCCCAGCCCCTGGCAACCACTAATTTGCTTTCTGTCTCTAGATTTGCCTATTCTGGGCACGTTGTATAAACGGAATATATATAATATGAGGGATTTGTGTCTGGCTTATTTCATTTGACATAATGTTTTTGAGGTTCATCCATGTCGTAGCAGATATCACTACTTCGTTCCTTTTCATGGCTGACTAATATTTCACTCTGTGGATATACTACTATTTTTTTTTTAATCCATTCATCAGCTGAAGGACATTTGACTTGTTTCCATGTTTTGGCTATTATGAATAGACTCTTGACTTTTGCTGTTCCATGAATGTGGGGGAAATAGCTGTCTAGGTGGCTCTACATAACCTCTTAGTGCAGACAACTCACGGAGAGTAAAAAGTGTCTGGTCTTAGTTCCAGGTTCCCTGGGGAGGGGCTCTGATAGGCATGGTCATGTGCAGCGGTCCTCCTGGGTGAGGGCTGTGACACAGACCCTGTGATGTGGGGTAGGCCAGCTCCTCTAACAAGGAGCAGGCGGGCAGAGCAGGCGTGCCTGGCATCTCTATTACAAAATAATTATGCTTGGCTATCGCTTATCCAGTGCCCTCTCTGTGCCTCATGAGGTAGGTAGCTTTATGCCCATTGTATAAATGAGGACCTCGATGTCTGAGTTTGTTTGCTCAGTGGTGACATGTGTATCCTACTGGACCTACTATTATGAGCCTTGAATAGATCGCTCATGAGAAGCTCTTGTAAGTTGGAAAGAGCTGTAGGCATCCTGCGTGGGCTGCCTGGCCATCCCTCTGGGCACATTAATTATCCCTCTCCCCAGCGCCCACCATACTTTGTTTACATCTCGATTACTGCGCCTGCAGCACTGCATTCTCTGTAATCTATTTTGTTGGCCGATGTGCAAGCTCCCAGATGTGAAGAGGGTAGGCAGCATATTTCTGAGTGCCCAGGGCCCAGCTGGGGTGCCTGGCACATAGTAGTTGCTTAATAAATAGGATGCCAGCAAATTATGAAAGAGCGCCTGATCCCTTCCACTGCCATGAATGAACACCCCGCAGACTTAACAATTTCACTTTTCGATCCAAGGAGTGATGCCATACATCCAGGCAAAAGTGCCTGATGGTTTTCTCCCAGCCCCTGTTTTCTTTTCCTGTTTTCCCCACAGCAAGTCTTCCCACCTGTTTAGCATTCTCAGTGCTTTGGAAATGAAATCGATGGACTGGTAAACAGCAGCAGGGTCTGGAAGATATTGCAAGGAGCAGGAAGCGGGAGGCTGCCTGCTTCCGGCTTCCCAGCCCTAGGTGCTGCTGGGCAAGGAGCCTAGCCATTTTCCCCTTGTGCCCATGCAGAAACCTCTCTTACCTCACAGGAGCAGTGAGCCTAGGTAATGGCTACCTGGAGCTTTGAGCCTACTAAACACCATTATAGCATATCTGTATGTGATATTTATCAGTTTCTAATGGGCAGCTCTGAAGTCACTGGATAGCTGTTGCCTCTTTTTGTAACGACTCTTCAGATGCCAGTCTTTTCACAATTCCATAGTCTGCTTGTTTTGGCCAAGAAATGGAAACGTGGTCAGCTGATTTCTGTCAGGGCTGAGCGTGAAGGATCAAGTGTGTCCCTGCAAAGCTGAGCAGGAGGATGTCCTTACGAAAGCTGGCGTTCGGAGGCCAGTGAGGCTGCAGCTTTGCAAACAGCACGACTTTGCTGCAGGGTCCCTTTCCCATCGGTTCTTCTCCCCGGAGACCTAGCAAGGATGTGACATCTTAAAGGAGCCAAGGCAAGCAGAAGCAAACAGCCACAGACACTGGGTTTGGGTTTAGATATCTGGAAACCGTGTGAAGGAGGCCACAATGGAAGGTAAAACGGATGGATGGAACATGACAGGAAATTTCCCTTTGTTGTGAAATCTGAGGATGAAAGCCTAGGGTCTAAAGAGATATTGGAGGTGGTATAGTTTAGGACCGTGCTGTCTAATATAATGGCCACTAGCCACAGGTGGCTACTGAATGCTGGAAGGGAGGCTGGTCTGAATTGAGATATGCTGTAAGTGTAAGTTGCACACTGGATTTCTTGGACTTAGTACAAGAAAAAAAATCAATTTGTATTGATTTAATTTTAAAATTAATATTTACATGTTGAAACGATAACACTTTTGACATATTGAGTTACATAAAGTATTAAAATTATTTTTTAAACATGGCTTTTTCATTTTTAAATGTGGCTACTAGAAAACATTACATATGTGATTTGTTATATTTCTATTTGAAAGCTCTGGTCTAGAGGTCAAGAGTGTGGGCTCTAGAGACAGATATGTGGGTTTGAACCCTGACTCCACAAATCACTAACTGCATGACCTTAGGCCAAGTCACTTAACCCAGTGGCTTTCAAACCTTCTACAGAGACGGCAATCATTTTACTTTACAATACTGCTCATTGTACACACATAAACACATACACATACTGAAATAAAATTGATGAAATGCTTACCACATGGTTTGCATTCTGATACATTGTTTCTTTCCCCTCCCCTCCTCTCTATTCATTTAAAACAATGCTTGTCATGCCCATCTAAATTAATTTCACAACCCACAATGGATTGCAAACTTCAGTTTGAAAATCTAGGCTTAATCTCTCTGTGCCTCAGCTCTCTCGTCTGTAAAATGGAGCATATACTACTATATAGCCTCTAACAGTCATTTTGATAATATACATAAAATATTGCATGTGAAGCCCTTAGCTCAATGCCCAGTACATAACAGAGTGCTTGATAAATAGAAGAAAATATTACTGTAAATGGATCTTCAATATTCCATATACAGATCAGTGTCTGGTATATAGGAAAACTCTACGAAATGTTAGCTGCTCTTATCACTGATATTATTTTAAATGGGCCTTTAAGTTTCACCCCAAATTTTTTCCCTAAAGAAAAGTCATCTGGCATGAGGATATGCAGCTTTTCTATAGTAGGAAAAGTGACCTCAAGCCCACCCTAGATGCTCGCAGGTAGGTCTTTCTTGCATGTTCCTTGGGATTTTTTTCTCTGTGCGTTCTCTCTTCCCTAAGTAGGCTGTAATTCTGAGAGGACAGGCACCATGACATCTGTGTCTGTTCCTCCTTTCTCATACCCAGGACACAGGGGACATTTGCAGTGCAGACTTCAGAGCCACAAAATCTAGGGTTCAGACCTGGGCTCTGCTCATGTGACTCTTGGCATCACTGTGACATGAGAGTGAAAATACTCTGCCCTCAGCTCTGCCCTGAGAATTGAGTGGCATATGGTACATAATGAGCCTGCCACAGGGCCGACACAGGACGAGGAGGTTGTGGTTGTTTGCCGAATTGTTTTTTTGTGCCATGTGCTTGGTAAGTGCTGAGTGGACCCTTAATTCCCCAATCACCCCTGGTACATAATCAGGCACATTCGATTGAAAGCTCTCTCATCCTGATGCTTTTGCGCATTGTCCAGCCCTCGCAGAATGCACCACGTACTACTTCTGAGGTGACTAGAACTTATGCGAAGGCTGTGTACCCCGAACAGGACTTCTGAGAGAGGGTCTTCCCATTGCGTCAGGCTCAGCTTCTCATGTTTGCTCTTGCTCAGGTCGAAAGGGAAGGTGACCTGAAACTGCCCAGGGCAGCCGCTGAGCCCCTGAACGGGGGCTGTTTTTGGTCTGGCAGAGTGACTCAGAGAACAAAGGGTCTGTTCCCAGCACCTTGCTCACCCAGCAAAGACAGGTCCATGTTCTCCATGGACATTGTCCTTCTGTTGTGGGCTAGCAGTGAATAGGCCTGGCAAGTCATGTCAACTGACAAGCCTCAGTTTCTCCATTTGTAAAAAAAAAAAAAAAAAAAAAGCTCCAGAAGGTTATGAAGTTTCGAAGCAATTTAATCTCATGTGTCTTTAATTGTTCTCACCGTGCCCTGGGCCCCTGAGAGGCTGTGGAGAGGACAATAAGATGGACAGATGTCTCCTCTCGTGGATCTTGTCATCTAGGGTGTTTTTATGCCCTCCTCTTCTCCCTGTAGGTGAGGGAAGAATTCCCACCCTAGGGCCATAGGGCTGGCCGAACACATGATACCTGACACTGCACAGACGAGACCCACAGCGCGGTATTAGTCACATGCACTCACAGCGTGGGGAGGAGGGCATTGCACGCCACACAGGGCCAGGTGGGGGTCTGTGGGCTGGCAAGGAACTGAAACCCACTACTTAGGGAGAAGCAGGAACTGTCTGGCCCCCTTGATAAAGGGGATCTTATTTGTGGTGGGGAGCTTGCTAGGGCATCCAGAGTCCCCCATTTCAGATGTCAAGGCAGCATGGCATATAGGCCTGTCATCTCATAGTGGGGAAGGCACTATGCGCCTTTGCAATGCACCGTGATGACGATTCTGTAGGGGACACATACCCTTCAGGGTACATTTGGAGTCTTCAAAGTTCAGGAGGACTTTGGGGAGAAGATTCCTAGAACTCAAGAACTCCACGCTGGGGTTCCATAGGAGGGAAGGTCAGTCAGAGGCCAGGGGCTGGGTCACAAAGTGCTTCAGGCGAACCAAGTACGAGGCACCGCAGCTGTCCTCAGGGCATTGCATCCGTTTCCCTTTCTCTCTATCTCCAGTGCATTCCGACTTCCACCCACCCCACATTCATCCTCCAGGCCACTCTCCCTGGATTAGCTGTTTTCCGAGTGTGATCCCAGACCAGCCGTGTGTATCCCCTGGGAACTTCTCCGAAATGCAAGTTCTCGGGCCCTGGTCCCGAGTACGTGATGTTGCTGTCTAGCAGCCCGCATCTTCCTGGTGCTCAGCTGCTCCGTTAGTGTGGTACGTACAGTACAGCCTTTGGCAAGATGCGCTTCGGGTCTGGGTTTGGTTCCTGTTTTCACTACCTGGCTGTGTGACCTTGAGTGAGTTACCTAACTTTTCTGAACCTCAGTTTACTCACCTCTAAAATGGATATCGTGACAATAATCACCTCCTCGGGTTGTCATGGGGATTAAATGAATGAGGTTGGAAAGGGTTGAACGCACTGTCTGGCATTTAGCTCGGTGCCCAGGAAATATTAGTGATTATAATTGATCTAGGGTTTGAATCTCATCGTTATCATCTATTAGCTATGAGGCTTGAGAAAGTCATAGTTGTGGTGCCTCAGGTTCCTTATTCACGAAACGGGGATAATAATAGTAGTAAATTAAAGAGTCATTCTAAGGAACAAATGAGATGATGAAAGCAAAGGGCTGGCATTAAGGAACTACAGGGAAGGTCAGCTATACCGTGATAACCCACAGTCCTTTATGGACACTTCTTGGCTCCCTACCATGTTATCACCTGGGAAGCGCCAGCTGAGACAGAAAGAAATCGGATGCCACCAGCTCTAAACAGTGAGCCCCCATTTTCTTTGGGGAAGGACCTTCGAGCCATTCCTCCTCGTCTCTTTTCTGCCCTCCTACTTTGGTCCCTCTGCGCCCCCATAGATCACTCCCACCAGGTCAAACAGGATCTTTGCTTACATTTTCGTCAACGATATTTGTTGTTGTTGTTGTCGGATTTTAATCGGGGAGGAAGATTCTTTGTAGCTCACTGCATCCTCCTCGCATCCCGCCCCCCTTCCTCTGGGCACCTGGAGCTTACAGGAGCTCATGCATTTTAATTAGAAAAGAAATCCACTGATAAGGTGGGAACATTTGTCTACCGCAGGCAAACCTGAGATGCTTCAGGCCCACAGATACCTTGACTCAGTGTGGGGGAGGCCTCATCGACTCATCTCTGAGCTGCCCGTTTCAACAGAGAAGTGATTTTAAGGCACTTGTCCTGCAACTCTGCGGCTGACTCTGTAAAGCTTGTCTTAGTTATTCAGAGCTCAGGTTCCTTTCGCATGCTCACTTTGTCACGATCTTATTACCGTTGGCACTGTTTTATTAACCACTCCTTGGAGAAGGAAAGAGAGGGTGGCTCTTACTTACTGAATGCCTACTGTGTACCAAGCTCTCTGCGAGGTGCTTGACAAATGCTACTTCCTCTAATCTTTACCCAAACGTCAGAGATGGGTGGTGTTATGCCCATTTTGCAGGTAGAAAGATTGAGGCTGAAAGAGGATGTGGAGAGCAGGGCAGGCTCTCAGCAAAATTATGCAGAAGATGGTATTTTTCTGATTTGGGCCTCCTGCTCTGAACCTGTCTGTCGTCTCCAGGGTTTCAGCGTTTTGCCCTTTATGGCTGCCCAGGGTAGGCCAGAAAGGCCTCTATCCCCCCAGGCCAGCTCTCCCAGCAGTGGGCCATATTTTAGTTCTTTTCTAACTCTTGTTTTCATTAAACTTGCACGTTCTTGGTTCCATTCACTCAGCATCATGTCTTTTTCAGAGCTAATCTAATAAATGAATTCCAGGTAGAGTGCTGATGGCTTAATGTGAGGTATCTTGTATGAAATTATTCTTTGTCCTGAATTCTCTGTGCTTTGAAGGTCCAAAGTTGAAGCGATGGGCCTGGTCACTTGGCCAGCATGTGGCAAAATGAGGATTTAATCCTTGCTCTCCAACTTCAAGGGGTGGTTTTAATATATAGGTGTGAGCATTGTCAGTCTGGGTGTTGTGGGTCAGACTACAAGAATGTGCTTTCAGGTAGGCAGGGAGGAGACAGTGATGAGGGTAAAGGGCATCATAGCACCTGTGTGGTTACCTCCGACCCATCTGAGCTGATTGTCCCACCTCTGCCTATTTCCTTTTCTAGTGTGAGAGAGGATGTGGTGATGCCTTGATGTTGCCTCGGTTTTCAATAAAATGGGAGACATGGGAAGTACTTGCCTGCCCCTACAGCACACAGGCAGCCCTCCCCAGTGACGCTCCACAGCGTCTGCTGGGTTGGGAACTAACCTTGCTTGTGCAGCTCATCGTCAGATCCCCGTTTGGCACCCAAGTTTCTAATGCGCCACAGCCCTTTGAGTCCTGCCAATGTGTACCACCTGCATTTGGCACAGGGGGTGGTGGATTTCTTCCAAGGATAGGAGCTCCCTTGCTTCCCAGTATTCCTTTATTCTGGCCACCACTTGCAGATGTCTTTCTAGTAAGTGCAGATTACCTGACACCTGCACTGTATGCTAACAACTAATTAGAGCATAACCAAAATATTGCAGAGCTGTGCTGCTCCCCGAGCTGAAAGCCCAGACTTAAATCCTCGTTCTGTTGTAATTTCAGTGGTGCGTGCCATGGTTTTTATGAAGGCATTTTGTTTAAGTATCACGTCTCAGGCAGGGCCCTAATTCTATTCTGGCCCTCAGCGTCTTGAGCATGCCAAGTCCTAGGAGGGGTCTGACAGGCAAGAATTGCTTCTGAGTGTGGAATCCTGATTCAGCTGCAGCTTAGAAAGGGCAGTGACAGGCCTAAGGTCACGTGGGAGCAAAGAGCAACCTTCTTTCCCTTTCACATGTGGCTCATCAGCCCGTGGATTAATCATCACCCCCTCAGGGAGTGTCTCCATCCCCTTCTGTCTAGCCAGCAAGCCACTCCCTGCTTGTCATTCCCTAGCCAACCCCAGTGGATTTCCTTCCTAGTACTGTGCAAATCACAGTCACTTATTATTTCCTCTCTCTGCCTGACCCACCCCCTCCAGGATTTCCCTTTTGTTTATTCAGTCAACAGATATTTTCTGAGCCTCTATTGTGGGCCAGTCACCATTCTTGGAGCTGGATATCTAAAAGCGAACAAACCAGAGAAGATCCTTGCCTTCATTGAGCTTATATTCTATTGGGGATAGGGGAAGAAAATAAAAATAGCATGTGAGGGAAAGGAGAAAAATGAAATGGGTAAGGACATAGGGTGTGATTGATAGGGATGCGGCTGCCTTGTTGGATAGGGTGGTCGATCAGGGAAGCTTCTTCGGTGAAGTGACATGTGAGCAGAGATCTAAATAAAGTGAGAAGAAAGACCATCTAATTTGCTTTACTCACCTGTATCCCTAGGTCCTAGCCCAGTGCCTGGCACAGAAAAGGGGCTCCATTAGTATTTGTGAAATGAACAAATGAAGGCATAATGGAAAGCATGGAATCTAGATCTACAGCTTTTATTCTTGTGTCGTTCTGCACCCTCAGGCCAGTCTGCTCTGAGAAGGTCCTCTGGCTTTGTCAATACCGGGGCAGCATTCTGAGAAGGGAGACCCATGGGAAATGGAGCTTTGGTTTTGATTAATTCGAAGTTTGTTTCCATGGTGATTTACGAAACCTTTGCCTAGTGTCTTCATCTATAAAATGGAGGAAGTAGTTTGACTACTAAATTCATGCAGCACGGATATGGAAGAAATAGTACATGAATAACTAAACACATGCACGCACATTTATGGAAATGAAGACTAGCTAATGAGCTGGGATCTTGCATTGTGTTATTTAATTTTATGACCACGACACAATTTTGGAACCATAAGTTGCATTTTACAGATGAAAAAAATGGTAGCTCTGAATAGTTAAGTAAATTACTCAAGGAAACAAATTAGTCTATGGAAGGGCCAGGATTCAGACTCACTACTGTCTGGTTCTGGAGGCTGAGCATATAGCATCTTACAAGTCTCACCACCATCCCTGGAAATGTCTCTGTGTTGACACAGAGTAAGGTGTGAGTTACCTCGTCAGTAGCTCGTTCTCTATAGCTCAAATAGAAAGATGCTCTTTAAGTAGAATTCATCAATAGTGGCAATTAATAATTTACTAGCAACATTAACGAAGGGAAAAAATGCTGGCATGAGTTTTCTCCTGGCGTCATGCCTAAGTGCTTCTCCAGCTTATTTGATTTACTAATATAAGTATTTATGGAATGGAATAGGCTTCCCATGGCACATTCAGAAAATATAGGATGCAGACCACTTATCTTTATTCTGCTTAAAAGACTGTTGTTCAGAAGGATGAAGAGCATGAAATCTGTCCTCTCACTCCCTTGACCAACCCTTCTAGCCCAGTCTCTGATGAAGGATACCGTCTGCCAGCCTTTCTTTTGCTCAAATGTGAAGGCTTCGTGAATACCCGATTCCCCTTCAATCAGTATGAGTGGGCATTCAAAATTTAGGTGGTATTTTGTGATCCAAGAGGAAGACAAATTTAACCCCCATCTATAGAAGAGAAAAGTGAGATTGGTGGCATCTTAGATGATACTTTCTTGAAGAGTGGTCCATGGACTTCCCATAGCTGAACTGATTGAACAACTCATTGAAATAACGATTCCTGGGCCCCACTGTACGCCCATAGAACTGGACTCTCTGCAGGTGGTCTCCCAAGGTGCATTTTAATGTTCAATCAGAATTTATACCGATACACATTTCTAAAGTTTTCAACAACTGATCCTGAGAGCTGGTCCTGGGACTTAGGACTCAAGTGTTCCAGCATCAGTTTAAAGAATTTGTAGTGTTTATCCTGGAGAAAAGAAGACGTGGCTTCTTTCAAATTTTAAAGGACTACCATATGAGAAAGATTAGCTCTGTGTAGCTGTAGGGACAGAGGAGGGACCAGTGAGTTGGTCAAGCAAATTTCAGCTTCTTATAAGCAGGAACCTGCTAACACTCAGAGTAGCCCAAGAACAGAAAAGGTTGTTTCTGGAGGTGGCAGGTTCCCCATCAGTGGAGACGTGCAAGTCGATATACTGTGTTGGATACAGAAAGTATTCATATAGAAGAAGGTTCGCCTTTAATTATTTACTTTCTAATGCTGACATTTTATTGTTTTATAATTCCTTTCCTTTAAAAAAAGTTATTAGGCATATGTGTGTGTATATGCATATGTAAGAATATGTGCATGCTTGTGGGTGTGCTTTAAGGGGAGGAATTATGATTTATTTTGGGAAAAACTAGAAATTTATTCATTATTCAATAAATATTTTTGAGTGACTCCTATATGCCAATGTATGTGCCAGGGGTTGGTGATTCAGAATTGCCTAAGACACATTTCTCACTCAGAAGGAGGTCTTAGTCTAGTGGAGGCGATAGGTTACTAAACAGAAAATTATAATAGTGTGTGATAAATGCAATGAGAGCAGAAGTTTGGGCCGTTTGGGAGTGTCAAGGAGGGTACCTTACTCAGACTGTGGATGTGTGGGGTGGAGAAGAAGGTTTAGGGAAGGATTCCTGGAGGGAGATGGATATGATTTTGACCACTGAGATGGTCTGGGGAGGTCAAACAGAGGGAAGAGAATGAGTGAGAATCACTGAGAGATGAGTGGAAATGCTGAGAAAGCCTGTGCCGGAGAGAGAAGTGTGAGGCCATGCAGGCACGTGGTGAAGCTGAGCGTGGGGGTCCCAGGTTACCGTGCTGAGAAATGTGCCTTTATCCTGCGTGCTACGGGGGTTCCTTGAAAATTTTAAAGCAGTGGAATGATGGGGACTAATTTTCTCATAAGTAAGATCGCTCCGGTGACATTTCTGGAGTTGTCTTATCAGTGTTACCAGATGTTGAGGAGATATTAGGTTGGCATTTGTGATCTCATTGGCTGATAATCATGAACACCATGGAGCAACATCAAAAAAGGCCTGTGAAACTCGGAAGCCACAGGTACTGCTCTCACAGATTCTCCTTACCAGGAGCACCTGCTTCACAGTGTCAGCCCTGCCTCCCCGCTGTGCTTCCCCATCACTACCGCTAATGACCTAGTGTCTCACTAAGGAGGGCCATTTCATAACCGTGGACGCAGACCTAAAAACCAAGAAATAGCGGTGATGACTTTAGCATGTTTTTCCCAATTCCAAGCTCTTTATCGGTATTCATCACATACAGTGGTACCCAGAATGGGAACATTTTTGCTTTTGTGTTTCATACCTCCCTGCCAAAGCACAGGGAAAAAAACCATGTTTTAAAATTTATTCCAAATACATATTTTCTTTTCAAGTCTCTAGCATTTCATGTGCATATAGTAGGGCTGAAGTATTACCTGAGAGATTTAGAAATACTGCAGATTTGCTAGACTCCGTTTGTGTACATGGGCTCTGTTGGCTTCCTGTTTGTACAAACATCTCTGTCAATACCAACAGAGGGAACACACGTGCGGTGGCAATTCACTGTTTATTTTGCTTATCAGTAAGTTACACACTTGTTGCAAGAAATAAGTATGTCCAAAGAGCCATTCTTTCCTGCTTCTTTTTGCTTGTGGAGGTGTTTTGTCATGTTGCTAAGTTACCACTGCTGAAGGATTCTACTTTTAGGAAGGGAAGTTATTTTAAAACATCTAATGAACATCCTACCACAAACCTTCTTTGCAGTTTGGTAAGGGTCTGCAATGGGCTGCGCAAGGTGGCTGGATGAAGAAAAACCCAAAAGGTCTCAAAGACAAATTCCACAAAAACATAAGCATTCTAATCACAATACATCGTTTAACATCAAAGTACATCACTGAGGAAAAGATTCAAGTTAGGAAGTTGGAGTATTTAGTCAACAAATTGTCAGGTGGCTTCTTGAAAATCTTATAGGATAGACTAGAATAAAGAGAAAGAATGCTATTCTTCCTTAAAGAACAAATGGTGATAATTCAAATGCTTGCTGGGCCTCTGCCTCCCTGCTGGACCAGTTCCTGCCACGGTATTGAGAATTCCTAGAGATTTATTCATTCATTTACCAAATAATTATCAAGCTGAACACTGGGGATGATGTAGCAATGACAAGACAGCCAGGGTCCATACCCTCATGGAGTCCACTTTTTGTTATTGCTGGAGCCTGTCTTCTATTTGTCAGGATTCTGTCTGTGCAGGAGACAGAACTCCCACATTATACTGGCATCAGTTAAAGAATAAATTTTTTCTAAAAACGAAGTCCAAGGGTGGAAGGTGGAGTCAGGCATGACTGGATTCAGTAGCTCAATGATGTTAGGGAGGCTCTTCCTCTCTTCACCTCTTATCCTTGCTTTCCTCTGTGAGGTCATCCACAGACAGGGTTCTTCCATGGAAGATGGTTGCTAACAGATCCAGGCTCGTGTGGTCCTAACTTAGGGCCCCAACAGCAGAAGGAGAACTTCTTTTTAATGGCTATATGTTAACCTTATAGAACAGCTCTGATTGGTTCTGCTCTGACCATTCCTGAACCAATTAAAGCAAGCTGTGATTGGCCAGACTACTGCTTGGGATGGGAGATGATGGGTTGCAAGAACAGCTGGTTCTGTGCAAGATGTGGAAACTGGAGAGAGAAATGTATTGAGCCACTAACAAAGGTTTATGTCCTGGTGAGCTGAGCTAGTCATTGTAGAAACCTCATGAATTGTGTTCTCGTAAGGCCTGAACCAGCAGCTACCAGACACATCCCTCCCTACTTTCTCTGTTCCTGGTCACACTGAAATAAAAGTGACTTCCTAGGAGAAGGGCTTGCCGGCTCATCAGGGGAAGGAAAATTAGGACCTTTCTACTCTCCCCACTAGAAGTTTCAGCCTAAATACATCATGGCTCCATTATGTTTCTTTAACTCATAACAGGTCTAATAAAAGCTGCTAAAACTACTACAGGTTTAGCAAGACACAAATACAAATAGTGTCACCTTCAGGTGATTCATATTCCTTAAACTACAATTGTATCATGAGCCATAGTAGTAGGTAACAAGGAACTGCCTTAGTGAACTTACATTCAATTTAAAGAGGGAGAATACAGACAGAAGCCAAACGTTAACACTAAACCAAGATAAATGTATTTGTGAGCATTCAATGATAATGAAATGCACTGAATTATTATAGAATAGAACAGTAGAGAGTAAGGGGACAACTGAGCTATTTCTGAGAGTTTTCATGGCCTTCTTTGGCTGAGATTATGCCTGTGGTCATTCTGGGAAAGATGGAGATTAAAGTGGGTCTTACAAGCATGAACTGAAGAGATTATGTGCAGAGGATAGAATTCTTCCCTTGTTCTGGCCATGACTTCCTTAGCTTCCTCTCATTTAAGCTCTGTGATATCATGCTACTGCCTTTTACTATTAAGAAAAGCCACTGGGTAGACGTGAAAGAGCCTAGCCTCTTCTGCATGTGAGGAAGGAGTCTGAAAATATTGGCAACTAGAGGGTATTTGAAACACTTAGCATAAATGTATGCTGTCCAAATATAGATATTATTAAAGGAAACTGGGATCTTTTGGGGGCCATTTCTGGCCTTTGAGTTCGATATTAAGTAGATAATGATTTCCTTCCAAACTTGTAGAATCAGGCTTGCCACAGCTACTTCTTACATGACAACCAATAGAAGAACATTACAGCTGACCATTTATGAAGCACCAGGCTACCTCCCTATTACCACAGCTGTCCTAAGAATAAATATCCCAGTGGGAAAACTGGGTTTACATAGAAATTATCTGAAGGTTAATAGCTGTCTTTCAGATTTTTAATTTTTTCTCAAAGAGCCTACGTCCTCCGAATCAGATTTTCATAATGTCTGCATTTCGCTCCACCCTCTAAAATCAGTCAGAGCTATGCTGAGAAATCCTGCTTCCTTGAGCTGTTCTAGAGTGGGTCATGTGATTGTCTGAGCCAATGCCTGGACTGGTGGTGTTGGTGGCTGGGGTGAACGAGAGCCGCCAGGCAGTGACCCAGGTCTTAGGTGAAGCCACAGCACCCTGGGCTTGCTCCTCCAGTCTCGTGGGAGGTTCTCCAGTCTTATGGATAATGCTTCTGCTGGATTCTGAATCAATGCTGGCGTGTGTGTGTGTGTGTGTGTGTGTGTGTGTGTTGTGTGTTGTGTGTGTGTCAGAAGAGAGTCTTGAAATGAAGGCTCTCTTTCTTTGTTTCAGAAAGATGACTTTTAAATAAATCTGAGAGAAATACCAGAAACAAGTCCAGAGAAGAGACATCCTAATCTGGACACCATCTTGAGGTAGATGTGAAACCTGGCTCTGTCAGTAATGAGCTAGCTATGTCCTTGGGTAAATAAATCCCTTTACCTTTTTGAGTCTTGGTTTCTTCAGGTGTAAAGTGAGATTGGTGTACCCACTTCACCAGTTTAAATGAGGTAATTAGAATGATAATCAAAATTGTTACTATCTATTGAGCTTTCGTCCCACGTATATGGCCCCAGGGGTTTTAATCCTGTAATTCTGTGCATGGAGTATTATTGTGACCATTTCATAGCGTGAGAAACTGAGATTCAGAAGAGTTAAGCATTCGTTCAGGATCACATGGCTGGTAATCAGCAGAGCCAGCTTTCCAATCAGGGCAGCCTCGCCGCACAAGTAGTGCTCCTAACCACTACTCGGGACTTCAGAACAAGCCTGGCACAGAGAGCACACTCCATGAGTGACAGCAGTGAGTGGCATTTGGGATAAAGGCTGAGGGGAGACTGGAAAGGAGTCATGGAAAGGAGTGAGGCATGGGGTGGACTTTGGTTTCGGGGTTTGCAGTCAGTACCTCTGCCTGCATTTCTGCTCCAGCCAGACTCCTAGTTGTTGTGCACAGTTCACACCCACAAGGCCCAGTCTGAGTCAAAGGCTGCCTTTTCCAAAGGCTTTGGATCACTCTGCAGCTTTGTTTGGCTGAGATAAATGCAGGGGCTTTTGGAGAGGAACTTGTCAGAGGAGAGTTGGTTTCTGAGGAATTAATTGGAATTCCCTTAGCCTTCTCCTGGCGTCAGCCTGAACATTGTTCATCCCCAGTAGATTATCATTAATCGGGTGAGCAGGGAGACAGAAACAGCCTCTGATAGCTAATTTATTCACTTCTCCAGGGTGAAGGGGTGGGAGTAGGCTGTGGTGCCTGGATTTACTTTGAGGGATTTGGGGCAGAAAGCCCAGCGGAGGATGGTCCTGTGACCCTGATCTAAACAGAGAGATTAAACGACTTCTGTTTCAACAAGCGTTAGGAAGAGAGTTTTCGAGACCTGTAATTTTTATTACGTTTTTCTTCTTTTCAGCTCTGGGTTTTCCTTCATCTCTCATAAATACTATCCTGTAACAAAATCTAAGTATATGTTTGTAATCTTCCAGTTAGTGTGTTTTGGGGATGCTGATTTTCCAGTAGCCAGGAGCCCTTTTTTTCCAGTAGTAGATATGACTTCTGACACTTTATACTCTTCTATATGCTCTTCCGTATCTACTCTACTCCCCATCCTTGTTGTGTGACATGACCTCCAACTTTAGGCTGCCAGAAGATGGTTTCGATACCTAACAGGATGATTATGGGGCTTTGATGCTGAAAGGCCTAGGTTTGAATGCCAGTCTAGCTGTGTGACCCGTAAGCGAGTTACTTAACTTCTCTGTGCCTTGATGTCCTCACTGGTAAATAGGGATAATCTTAACTGCTGCGCAGGGCTGCAGAAAGAATTTGATGTGATCCTGTGTGTTGTGTCTAGCCCATAGCAGGTGCTTCATGTCAGTCTGTTTCTTCTCCATTTCTCCTCCCTGGACAAGGGGAGGAGGCACTCTTATATCCTGCAACTCAGTGTTAACATGGGACTTGAGTGGGCTAACACAAGCTAACACCTGCTAGCTGCCTGCCTTTCAAAGGCACACTGCTCCCATTAGGCTGGTCTTAGAGAGCCTGCTGGCTTCAGCTCTGGTTAATGGGCTCCCAACATTAAGAAATCTTATAGTGGAATCAGCAAAACCCCTTGAAGCTGCCATATCGGGCATGATTTGTAGAGATGTGGGTCACTGCCACCTCTCCCCTCAGCCTCCTGGTCCACTTCACTCCACCGACACTACTGTAGTGTCCTTTCATGAGGTTCAGATGATTGATGGGTGAATCCCCACCTATAGCCTCTGTTATATTCCTTTCTTCTACTCCCGCTTGCCCTGCTGTGTGTCTGAGCATTGGGCTCTGAAGTCAGGCTCTTGGGTTTGACATAGGATTTAATTTTGCATATTTTAAAGTGATATACATGGGATCGTGCTATATAAATAATTTTACAATTTGCTTTTGTTGTTTAGCATTCTGTTTTTGAGCCTTATTCATGTTGTATTTTGTAACTTTGATTCCTTTTTCCTACTATATAGTGCTCCACAGTATGAACATGTCACATACTATCAACTTGTTGATAGATATTTAGGTTATTACCAGATTTTTAAAATTACTTTAAACACTACTGCTATCTCTCTCTCTCTCTCTCTCTCTCTCTCTCTCTCTCTCTCTCTCTCTCTCTCTCTCTCTCTCTCTCATGCTGGTGTACATTTGAAAGAGCTTTGTAAGAGCAGGTACCCAAAGTGGACACTTGGAAATTACTGGGTTATGGAGTATGCCTATCTTCAAATTCATTACATGACGCCAGTTTCTCTAAATGATTATAACAAAATCCACTTCCACTAGCAGTGTGTAAATATCTTATTGCTCCACAATCTTGTTACCGCTCGATATTACTAACCTTCCCCTGCCCGTAACCCACCCCCAGCCTCCCATTCTGGTGTGTGTGTGAAATAGTATCTCAGGATTTCATTTGGTTTGAATTTCGATGGTTTGCATTGCTCCAGTTTCTAATGAGATCAGGCATCTTTTCCTATTAGCCATTTGGATTTTCTCTAAAGTGTGTGTTCAAGTTTTTTGCCCATTTTTCTGTTTGGTTGGTTATCTTTTTTAAATTTGTTTTTAGGAGATCTTTATTTTACATACTAGATTTTTTTTGTTATATTCATACCAAATAGCTTCTCTACATTTGTGGCTTAGCTTTTCACTCTCTTGATGGAGAGAAGTTATTAATTTTAATGCAGTCTAGCTTATAAGAGATTAAATCGAGGCTTAGAGTCTTTACATCTTCTATAAGGTCTTTTTGTAGGTAGTGGCTGAGACAGATTTAAATTCAAATCAAGTATAAAAATTGATTTCTTTCTATCAAATTAGACCATCTCTAAGCAACAGTGTATTAAAGAGGGTCAGATATAGAGTAGGAATTCAAGAAAGTTTTGTTAGATTATGCAAGAGTGCATTATTCCCTTCCAGAATGAGTGTCCTAACAAAGCAAGGAGTTTTTAGGAAACGATAACTTAGACACATCCCTTTTCACCTCATCCTAAGTCTAGCCCTTTTTTCCCCCTATGGCAATAGGATTTTTGTTAAAGCTATGTTCATATAGCTCATGAAAAAAACTTCAACCAAATTCAGGTAGAATTACTTGTGTGTTTCTGTGCCTGCGCGTAATCCTGACCAATAATACCCCAGATAAAGAGAAATCAGGTTGTCTCTCTAAATGAGCACAGGAGATTTGGGTATCTGTTCTTTTTAAACTAAGCATATTTTCAGTGTCATAAAACATTTGATATTAAGTTGGTGAATGGAAATACAAAGGAATTAGGAGTGCAACATTTCAGTGAATATCTCCTTACTCACAGAGAGCGGGACTTCTTAATTTAAATTCCTGATTAGGCATGTTGGGCACAGACAGCACCACTCTGATCTCATTAGCTTAAGTGATAATGTGCACTAATTACCCCTCTTCCAAAGTTGGGTTCATTTATTACCTACATGGATGAACCTTTTCTTCATCCTCAGCATCAGAGTGAAAAACGAGCTTGGGAAAATGATGGAGGTGCTGGGGAGGAGTGAGAGACACAGTAAGTGGAATGGTTTCAGGTTTCCGGAAGGAACCGAGGAGCCAGGCAATATCTGGCAATGCCAAGCAAGCGAAAACCTGACTTCCAGATTTTACTGGTCGCCCGAGTGAGGTGCACCTTTTACCGCGTTCTTTCTCTCTAGCAAGTGAGCTTCTCCTTGGCCAATTGACGTGAAAACATGATAGGCAAATGTTAAGGTCTGTGATGCAACCGAATGCTAGAGATTTTGGATGACAGTGATAGGAACATCTCTCAGCTTGGGGTATCCTGAACTGCTTTTTTCTAGACCTCACCTTCTGGCCCTGCCGGACTCTGAGGTTGGAGCTGCAGGGTTCTCAGAGCCCACGTTAGCAAGGCTGTGTACGGGACTCAGAATCAGAACTATTTCCATCCTTTCTCAATGTAGGGGACTATGTGAGGCATCTTTGGGATTTACCTGAATTCTTCCAGGAGAATGAGGATCTAATTACTATCTCAGAGGAGCGATTTCCAAGTTGGTTTTCTAACACTTCTCACTCTCTCCACATAGATTTGAGATCACAGAGATTTTCTAATTTTATAACAGGGAAAACCAAAGCTCCTAGGAAAAAAGCTTTTGCCTGGATCACACTTTCTGAAAGTGAATAGTACATGATGGGAGTATATATTAGTACAACTTTTTCAAAGGCAGTCTGTCATGTCCATTAAAATTAGATATGTATTCCTATTGACCCAGAAATCTATACTACTGAATATTTGCATAAGATTCAAAGATATATATCTATGTTATCTGTACGTAAACATAATATATTCTTATCTATATCTACATCTGTGTCATATCCATCTATATCTAGAGAGATTTTTATTGTAGAATTATTTTAATATATATGTTATATGTATTATTTTAATTTTATACACACACACATGTATCAATCAGTAGGAGATTGGTTAAATAAATAATGGTACATCACCACAGTGGAGTGTGATGCAGATTCTAAAAAGAATAAAACACATTTTTGCACTGGCTTGGGAGCTGTCCACAATTGGTTAAGTGAGAAAAACAGGCAGTAGGACTGTATATGTGTGGTAGCCCACCGGTATAAAAGAATATACACTTATTAGTGTGCACACCAGTAGTTCTTTGTGGTTATCTGCAAGAGAAGTGTGGGAAGGAAGCTGGGTGTGAGAGAGGAAGAGGCAGAGGAATTTCCACTTTATAAATTATACATCGTTTGAAATCTTGCGATGAGCTGACTTAACACTGGTAATCAGCAAAAGCAATAACGATAAAATGCTTGCCACACAGTGCTGTTTAAGATGGGGATCCACTATCCTGAGGCCAAGTCCTGATAGGCTGTCAGAATTGCGAAGCAATTGGAAATTATTGCCCTAAGCACATTGAATCGGTCTGGCTCAGTGATTGTTAAAAAATAGCATTCCTCCAAGAGCAAGATTGTCCCAACTAGTAGATAATATCCTTAAAATGCTGTGTTGACAGCAGATAGAAGGTATAATCTGTACCAGACACTATTTAAGGTTAATGTGATCCTGCCACTGTGTTTGCAGTTAACACCTATGTCTGCCTGTGTCAATCTTTGCAGAGCTGGTGACACAGCTCCAGGACCTACGTGTGGATAACTTGGCTTGTACACCCTAGATTTTAGCAGTAAGATATCCCCTTCGCCCCCTTGCTATCTCTTTTTTCATCAAATTACTCTTTAATTCCTTGTTCCCTTCTTCTTTTCCTCTTTTCTCTCCTCCCTCCTCCTTTCAGCAAACTTTTACCTAATCTGCACCATGCACTCAGCTGGACACAGTGGGAAATGGAGAGTGAATTTTCAGAATTCTTGTTTTAAGGAATGAGTTCATGGCCTACTAGGGAAGATGACCATGGAAACAGTAGATGATAAATTCTGATAAGGAAGAGGACTTGAACCAGATTGTAATAGATGGCCAATAGGGTGGAGTCTTGAGTCTGCTTCATATGTGTGACCTGGCAAGTTACTTAATAACTATCCGTAAGGCTGTTTCTTTGCAGGCAATTTGAAAATAATAGTAACTAGGACGGACATGAAATAATGCACGTGGTGCCTTTCTCCTTCCCCTTATTGCCTCCTTCTTTTTGAAAAATTTAATATGAATAATGATGGTAAAGGGATGTATAAAGTGCTATGGAAGCAGGAAGCAGAAGAGCCACGTAGAAGGATGGCGGCAAATACACAGACAAAGAGGCATTCAAACAGCGTCTCAGAGTGGGAGCTGGATGAGCTTCTATGTAAAACGGGAGAGTACCCTGGGGGAAGCGGGTCCAGGAATACTCAGAGGTAAGGTGTGGAGTCTCAAAGGTGAGACAGGGAGGGTGCTCGGGGCCACATCTGTGAAATGAGTGGCACCCTCCCCGTCCTCCCTTCTTCTTCCTATCCAGGCACCCATTCCTCCATGCACTCTCTTCTATTCACATAAACTCTCAGGAAATGCTTTCATATTCGCTCTTTCTCCTACTTAATTGAAATCACTATATTTCCTCTCTCATGGGTTTTTGCATATAATCCCCATCCGTCATTGTGGAATAAAAGTTACTTTCCTCCTCTTTGAGAAGTTTCAGGCCTCATAGAGCAGGAAGCTTCTTCTCTCCCTTTTTCTCAGGGAAGAGCCCGCCCACTGAAATCCCATCTCTTAGGCAACTGCCTGCAGCTCTGTGGAGATGAGCCTGACTCTGCCTTTTAAACGTCCAAGGTCAGGAGAAGCTATGTCTTGCAAGCACGTCTCTGAAAGACACGTGTTAAGGAACCCACTAAATCATGGCCCAAATCAGCCTTTTCATTAAAATATAGTAGGGTGAGTACTTTACAAGGAGAGGAGGCAGGTAAAAGATTAACAAGGAGGCTGCTGTCACTCATGCACTGCTCTGCTCACATTCAATATCCCACCCATTCATCAACGCCATTGGCTATACTTCCTTCCTCCTTTTGGAATCTAGTTTTATGATTGGGGTCAGCAGAGCTTCCCCCTAAGAAGTCACTGCTTAGGGACTCACAATCAAGATTTATTCTAAAAGGAGAGAAGAACACTGTTTGTTACTTTTCCAGTCAAGGACTAAAAGTCGACTCGATTGATGCCCACGATGAAATATTGTGGTAGAGAAGTCAATGCACTACTACTAAGTGTGCTGAGTGTCTACATTTGTGCTTACTCTGACCGTGAACTCTGGTGTCCAACTGCCTGTATCTGAATCCTAGTTTCTGCCTCTTTTCTTAATCCCTCTGTGCCTCAGTTTTCTTCTTGAGTGTGGAAGTAATAATAGTCATCTAATCAAGGGGTTGGTATGAAATTAAAGGAATTAATATGCAGAGTACTCAGCATGGTGCTCAGGACTTGATAAGTGCTCACTAAGTGTTTTTTAAAAAAATAATAATGAGTGTTGACGTTTGACCTTGAGGTCTATAGATTTCCAAATGAGACTTCAAACTATTGCTGATACACATGACTGACTACCTGTTATTAACAAGAAAGGCAGTGAGTGCAGTGGGTAAGCCAAGCAGTGCTGAGTTCGAATTCCTAGGATTTTCATCTCATTCAATCAACAGGCATCTGTCTAGTGCCTACAATGTGCTCATCAGTCCTCAAGGCACTAGAATGATAACCATCAGACAAGGTCGTCTTGCCATGAACTGATTGTATGACTTTCGGTTTGTCGTTTGTCCTCTCTGTACTTACCTTATCTGTGAGATGGGACTAGTTGCTTCATAATGTGATATTATTTTGTAGTTACCTATTATTTGGAAAATTGGATACAGACAGATCTGTCATCACTCTGGCTGAACTGAGTTAATATAGAAACAAACACATCAACTAAAATATGACGGGGGAAGATATTTTTCATCCGAACTCTTAGGCTTCCTTGAACTCCCTTACTCTCTGACTGCGAACTAGTGTATTTTCATAGTTGATTACTTGGCGTAGTTAGCCTCCTGACCCTGAAAAGCACCAGGGTCCACCTCAGTGCCCCGTGGTCATGGCATCATCCAAATGTCATGATTCCTTTGCCCGTTATGGCCTTTAAAATGTTTCTGATGCTGGAAAGGTTTTATTTTGCAAAAATTGAAATAACTGAGGTTTGATCTTGGGCCCCAGGAAAAGAAACAAGTCAGAACTTTGTTCTTCCCTACCTTCTGCACCTGTCGCAGGTGGTTTTGTGTGTCCTTACCCTAAATTGTTGGCTTTGTTTCCCCTGCTTCTGTGCTCTCCTGTTCACTTGTACTTTTAAAATAACACTTTGTCCATCTTGCCTTCTATTATTGACCTTTTTTTTCCTCACTCACTCTTTTTAACATTTATAATATATAAACTCATATTTACTGAGAATTTACTGTGCCTGAGACACTGTGCTAAATACTTTAGATGCATTATTCTTGATTATTATTACCCTCATTTTACACATGAGGAAACAGAGGCTTAGAAAGGTGAAGTAACTTAACTAAATTCACAAAACTAGTAGGAAGTGGAGTCAGGAATGAATGCACAACCTATGATCTTAATAACAAAACTCTGCTATACTATGAACCCAGGGATGGGGACATGTTGCACCCTCTTAGTGTTCTCCTTAGCTTTGAGCAGAGGTTTTTGCATAATATAGAAACTCAATAAAACTTGTGAAAAAGTTCGTTCCCAGCTCAGGTCCTATTCAAAATTTGGGACATAGTTCTCCCTTCATGGACTATGTATCTAGAAATATTGTTTTGAGACTAAGTCTCCACAAGATTTTTCATAAGCTTCTAAATGTCTCATTTAGTTGCCAACTATTATATTGTTTTGGGTTATATTTTCTCAGCTTCTGGCTAGCCCAGCCTGTTCTTTGTTCCATAAGGAAGGCCAGATGCTCAGAGTTTGAGCTTTATTGGCCAAAATATCTCAGTTCCAGCTGTTCTACACTTTGGATATGAATATTTTTTGCAAATGCTAGTGGCCATGCTTACAGGAATAGAAGGATAAATTTTAAAAATGAGGACTAATGGAAAATGGAAAGAACTAGAAAGAAACTCTTAGGATCATTTGGCTTATCGAATTCTCTCAAGTGTCAGACATGAAAAGCAAGGACCAGAGAAGAAAATGGACTTCTTCAAGGTCTATGGAAGAGCCGCAGTTCTTACTAGATGAGTCTTAATAACCTTCTGGAACTTCAGGCAGAAACTTTGTGAATTGTGATTGAGATTTATTGTTATTCAGGTCTTTGATCCATTGCAAACCCCAAAAGAACAACAACAACAACAACAGAACCTTTCAGTCTTTCTCTTTTCTGTATACTTTTTTTTTTAAACGGTAAATTGTGTTCATCTCTACTCAGTATGTGAAAGTCTGTGAATCTCATCTGTTCAAGCTTCATGGCTGTGAATAACATGCAAGAGTTCTTATGTTTTTTATTTTTCAAGCAAAGAGAACATTTATTTGGTTCAGTGAATTTGGTAGTCGTTTGTTGGAGGGCTATGAATTCAACATCAGATTGTTTCTTAAAATTTCATATATATGTTAGGAATTTTATATGTGGGAGGATTTCTTTTGGGGGTGGGGTGGGGGAAGATTTTAGTTTTGCTTCTGGATTCAGCGTGAAACCCTCACCTAACCGTCCTGCTTACATGAGCGCTGAACTGGGGTCAGGGAACTCAGCCCTGCCACTGTCCAGGGGGGTGGCTTACCCAGGTCACTTCATCTTCTGGGTCTCAGGGAGGGTGGACCAGAGGCAGTCTGAGAACTCCTCTAACTCTGAATTTGTTAATGACCACTGATAATTCTGAAGATAATGGTAAAAAAAATAAAACAAAACAAAAAACAAGGAAGAGGGACTTGATGAGTAGGCCCTAAGGTGGAGTCATCAGTTTCCCGGTTGGGGAAGTTGCAGAGGTGGTGAGAATGTTCCTTTTCTGAGGCAGCTCTTTGCCTCATGCCTAAAAATTCCACTCCTGGTCCTTGGTTCCTTTGAGCTGTGTCATGACCTCTTCTTTCTTCTATAAGGGAGGGAAAATGTTTTCCCTCTGTTTTCTTAGGTTCAGCGCAAGGTGCCCTGCAAATTAAAGTGACAGAGGTACAGGAGAAGGGGCACACCATATTTATTTGATGTTAATATTTTTCTTACATGGCACATGGGGCTTCATAGAAAAGAAGTGGAAAACCCTAAAGAAGTGGTTAGAACCGAGAGCTTATATACCATTTTAACACAGAATGATGCACTGCGGAGCTGTGCCAAGGCAAAGGGAGTTTGGCTTCTAGAGGGTGAAAATTGTGGGAAGGTAAATGTAAGGGGGAAAGTAACGGTAGATGAAGGTTGTATCTGTAAGGTTAGTTTACGTAGCTTCAAGTTAGTGTCATCTCCAGGGATGACTTGTCTCCTCTCCCTGGTATGGGAGGGGGATGGGACACACTTGCAAATGGGTATTTATGTCCTAGTTTTAGACAGAAAAGGAGAAAGTGGAGAGCTTTTCTTGCATCTGCTGTTTCTCAGTTGCCTTCAGCTCAAAATCATTTTATGTCAAAGTGGCATGTTTTGGAGTGGCATATCTGATTCTCTTAACTTCCTCTTTTAAAACTTGAATATTCTTGCCAGCTAGCCTCGTTCTCCTCAGATGTTTTCTTGAATTTTTCTAGAATGCTTTTTTTGAGGTTTTGGAGCAGGAGGTGGGTGGTTAAATTTCTGGCGTTGGGTGGGTGGGGGGCTAGCTGTAAGGCTTCCCATTTTTGCTCATCTCCCTACCCCCATTACCCCCTCCTCTGCTATACCCAGTCCCCCTCAGCCTCAGCCGTCTCTGGACTTCCCATGCACTTCCTGCTCTCCACTCATCACCCAGCACTTCTCCATCTCTGTCTTTTTCCAAGGAATTTGTGAAGATGACATTCTTTTATTATTCTTTCTCTTTCTCTCAGTATTGTGGGTTTTAACTTAAAAAATTGTTACTGCTTTAATGGTGCCTCAGGATGCTAAAGCAATAACTATTAATAGGTTTGTTTGTGCTTGAAAGACTCCTGGGCATGGAAAAAAGATTCACTGCAATTTGTATTAGGGGTAAAGCCTAATTTTAAAATCTCATTAACTTAATAATAAACATTTCTCTAAATATTTGTATACTGCTTACACAATTGATAAATTAATACTTATCAATTTAATAAATTAAGTTTCCCTAAAATATTTAAACAATGGTTACAAACTTATTTAACAAATTGCTTCAGGAATTTATTAAAATCACATGTTTGATATATTAGAATATCTTAAATGCTGTAAATACCTAAGATATAGAAGATAATATACACAAACATTTAAAAATGATTATTATACTGGTTATAATAATATGATTGAAAATCCAATCTAAAGTGTGAATATTGTAGATTTAAATTTGGTATATCGTTATCTCTGTTCTTTTTATTTCTTCCAAAGGTTACCTTCTAAGGTTTCAAAAGGTTTGCTAGATGTTGTTTTATATCTTCTTAGGGTTGTAGTCATATTTATCAGCCTCAAAAGAAAAAAATACTGTTTCAGATCAGTAGAAGTATTAGAATATGTGTTTGTATCCGACTGGTTAGAACATGAGCCTTGGTTATGGAGTCTGAGGTAAATCGAGCCCAAGCCACTCACCATAGTCTTACTCCCCCTTTATAGCCAGGATTTCTTTGTTACATCATGATTTACACCTTTCATATGAATTTAAAAATTTGTTTGAATCTGGAATCTTTCCCAGAAATGGTGCGTACTCTTCAAGTTTGCCTGGCCACCGTGATCCTATTGTTCCACCATCAGAATATATTATCTTGGTAGGTTAAAATCATTGGAAATTTATGTATGCCTTATCAGGACCTCATTATAATTAATAGGGTCAGCTCGAAGTTTAATTTTCTGGGAGATAAGGAGTCAGGTCTGCTTAGTTCCCCTTGGTCTTTGGATTGGAGCTAATTTATCAATGCGGAGCACTCTGCTAGACCTTTTTAATTAGTTACTGCGTATGCTCATTGGCTCCTTCCACTTGGCTATTAGGAAAGACTCTGGGCATTGATTGCGTTTCCTGAAATAGTCTCTACCTCTGCGGGGATCATTTTCCTTACATTTTGGGAGAATTCACATACTTTTAAAAACATGTGTTTGTGTGCGCACCTGTGCCCAATTCTGTACCCAGTTTGGATTCTATACCCAGTATGAATGTGGGGAATGTGGTTTCTCAACCACCAAGCAATTCTTGGATATTGGCTGAGTGTTCTTTAATTCATCTTAATCCTGATGCTGTCTACCCCAGCGGTCCCCAAACTTTTTGGCACCAGGGACCAGTGCTCCTATGAGAATCTATTGCCTGATGATCTGAGGTGGAGCTGAAGTGGTGATACTAGCACTGGGGAGTGGCTTCAAATACAGATGAAGTTTCGCTCGCTCACCCACCACTTACCTCCTGCTGCGCGGCCCCGTTCCTAACAAGCCACTGACCAGTACCAGTCCACGGCCTGGGAGTTGGGGACCCCTGATCTACCCAGAGATAGCACCAGATCCCACAGGTTAAGAGCTCAGTCCCACAAGACTGTCTCCTCCACCACCCCACCCCCGACACTTCAGATGCCAATCGCAAGCTAGGCTTCTGACTATCAGCTGTAGATTGGAGGTTCCAATGACCCCCTCCTTGTGTACAATTAAGTTGCTAGAGCAGCTCCCATATCTCAGAGAAACTTTTTACTTACTAAGTTATCGGTTTATTATAAAAGGGCGTAACTCAGGGACATCTAGGTGGAGGAGATGCAAAGGGCACGGTGTGGGGGAAGGGCACGGAGCTTTCATGCCCTTTCTGGATGTGCCACATTCCCAGCACCGCCACGTGTTCACCAGCCTGGAACTCCGTCCTTCTGGGTTTATACAGAAGCTTCATTACTTGGTCATGATCGATTTAATAATTGACCATTGGTGCTTGATTCACACTCCAGCCCCTCTTCTCTCCTGGAAGGTCAGAAAATGGAACTGAAGGTTCTAACCCTCTAATTGCGTGATTGATTTCCCTGGCAACCAGCCCCCATTTTTAGGTGGGGTCCAAAAGATGCTTCATTAAAATTACTAAAAGATACCTTTATGTTCATCACTTTGGGCCTTCCAAGGGTTTTGGAAGCTCTGTGCCAGGAACAGTGAAGGAAAACAAAATATGTATTTCTTATTTTAAATCACAGTATCACAATATATATATATGCTTTTTAAACCAAAATGCAATAAAAAAGAAAATATTCAATATGTAGCAATACACTGCTACTTATTAAAATCGATAAACACAGTATGCCCTATTTATTCCTGTTTTGTGTTACAACTCCCTTTTTGTACACTTAACAGTCTCTTTTGTGTGCCATTACAACAGTCGTGGCCTTATGGAGAATCACAACTTTTCAATTGACTGTGATTATTATTCCCTTTCTAATGCTCAAATTGGCCAGTGGGACACCCTTTAAGATGACTCCTTTACTTTTTACCATATCTGCTTCCTAGCGGTGATGTGGTGATCCAGCCCATCCTGGGATTTCTCCTGCCCCAAGAGGTAAGAAATTGCCCTTTAAGGGACAGCGTATGGAGTGGCGGCTCCTTTCAGCGAGTGACAGTGCTGGGACTCTGTGCTTTGTAAGTTCACATGAGGAGCAGTGGAGAGCAGAGGCCATGCACCTCGGGCCATGTTGGTGGCAGGGCTTCAAAAGATATTTGTGTATAAGTTCCTAAGTTCACATTGAATTTTCCCAATTTAACATACGTTGTTCTACTTTATTTACTTGTTTGTTTATTTTTAATGTGAGATTTCAAAGACCTCTATGACTTCTTTTATAGTGAAAATAATGTTGCATATTTAGTGTGCCATCTTGAGCCAGAAATCCTTCTTCATATGGTTTTAAATTTGCATTGTGATCATTCTGTCCAGAAAATCTTATATCTTTTTTTTATGTTGTTTAAACTTTTAGGATTTAAAAATTTGTATTGCCATTCCTCATAGACATTTTAATTGCTATATAAAATTCCATAATTTAGAGATACTGTGAAGTATAAATTTCCCTTTCATTGGATATTTAGATTTTTTTTTTTTTGCTATGATAAATATCACATTGATGGATTTCTTTGTGGATACAGATCTTTTGTTCTAAATATTGCTTCCAAAGGGAGGAATTCTTATGATTTGGATTACTTGGTCAAAGCATATGAACACTTGTGGTAATAATAACACCTCATTCACAGAGCGGTTGTGAGGATGAAATGACTCAATGTGTAAAGAAAGCACTTTGGATAGTTTCTGGCACAGAGTACGTATCCAGTCATTGTTGGCTTTGTTTATTGTTGCTACACTGCTTTCCACAACAGTTCTACCCATTTACATTCCTCTGAGCAGAGCTGGAGAGAGCCAGGCAGGCGGCTTCTGAGCACAGTTTTCCAGCAAGTCTGGGATTTCACTATGAACAGATACTTCCCTAGCTGCCCCGTGAAGAGAGCTGCTCACCGAAAGGGGCTGAGATTTCCCAGTCGGAAGTGCTGGTGTCTGATGTGCTCTCTGCTCCGTATAATGATGGGCAATGATAGGGGTCAGTCCGGAGGCCACTGATGAGGCTCTGGGCAGCACTCCTAGGGACTTCATGTTTCATGAATTTTCTCTAGGCAGCTGAAATTGTGAGAGGCTGTGTGTTCCTATAGATAGCTCTCCGCCTCTGTCTCAGAGGTTCCTCCCAAATAGCCTGAAAAGAGGAGTAAGAGTGTGTATCAGCTCTCCAGCCTGTATACTAAGTGAAGTAGGAAGTTAAAAACAATAAGACCAGCGCCTGCTCTCAAGGACTTTATGATCCTATAGACATCATAGTGCAGGCAGGATGGTCATACGCTGTTTCGGCTCCGCCCAGATCCTCTTTACCTTCCTTCCCGTGCACCTGTCCTGCAGGAGCTGCAGTGTTGTCGATACTGGGGCCAGCTCCAGAGCCTTGCTTTTTGGCTGAGTCCATCTCGCAAGGTTCATTTCCTCTCCTGCCCTCCTTCCTGGAGCAGCCAGTGACTGATGTGGCCTCAGTAGGAAAACACTCTGTGGTGTGATTTATGCTTCATAGCAGCTCCCACTCCCCTATCTACTCAACCCAAGGCCAGACTTTATTGGATACCACATTCCTGCTTAGCAGCTTCCCTCCCTCACACCCATCCTCCCTGCCCCCGACCACTGCCCCAGCATGCCCTGGATAAATGAGGTGCCCCTGAATGTCTCTGTTTTTGGGGAACCTGATCTAAGACTAGGAGGCAAGATTGGTTAGCAAGGTAGTCCTTTCCTACAGACTAAACACAGATATAAGGGGGAGGAAATGTGTGTGTGTGTGGTGTGTGCGTGTGTGCGTGTGTGTGTGTGTGTGTGTATGGAGGGTACTTGCTAGAAGTGCTAACTTTTGAGCGAGGTGTATGTGTATAGTTACATACTATATGTATTTATAGCACAAAATGAGTATATTAAGAATAAACAAAATAATTGTGTTAGGGAAAAATCATAATGTGATGTTCTACGGAGATGTGATGTGATGATTTAGAATAATTATTTTAATTCTCTGGTTCTCTGCTTAGCGTGACCTACACAGCTCTCTGGCGCTCTGGCTGGTGTTCTGGTACCAGCTCTACAATTGCAGCTGCCACTCATATAACAAATAGGTACTGGGCATTTACTGTGTGCCAGGCATTGCATTGTGCACTGGGATAAAAAAGGGATTAAGCTGGTTCACCTCTCTCATAATTGACTCATGGGTACAATGGAGGTAATAATATCTAGCTATCTCGGAGAGCTCTGATCACCTTCCACTTCTCCCCCTCCACCACCCTCCCTAAAGCTTTTTCAACTCTTACCACACAAAGAGGAAACTTATTTAGTGTCTTTATTTATCTGCTTTCCTATTATTAAGGAGAAGAAAAGCCCCTAATGTGAGGATTTCTGTAAAGACTTAACAATTTTATTATGACATAAAAGAGTCATCATGTTGTATCAAAGTCTGCCTGCCTCTGTTACCTTCTCATGAGAAGGGATTGAACACTCCAGGACTTCATGCCGTGTTCCTTCCCAGGACTGGAAAGCCCAAGGAAAAGCTATGAGAATTATTTCCAAACAAGTTGCACAGCATTGATGGATAATGAACCCAGAGCCCTGAGATGGATAAAGTATACAGTTCAATACAATTTTTTTTTTCCAAAAGCAGCTGCAAGAAAAAAGAAAAAAAAAATAACCACACAACACAACAGTGGTCTCACACATAGCTGAAAATTTGCTCCATATTGTGGAGAAAGAAATCAATAAACACTTCCCAGGAATTGACGGTCTCTTTTCCCAGAGAGTAGAAAAGGGACCGTGGTAGTGAGCTCAGGATGGCAGCTACAAAATAAATTTGCTCTACAATAAAGAAAAATATCAAATTGTATTTAATTGCTGTGTTAAATGGATATGACTCATAGAGCACAATCAAAAAACTTCGCTTTGCCCCCTCTCCTATCCCTCACCCTCCGCTCTGGCGTATGCAACACTCACAATCTCAGTGCCAGTAAATCTTCCCAGGCCCCTGGGTGTGATCAGGGAGGTCCTGTAGCTCATCTTCTTGTTCTTAGATTATAAAAAATTCACTTGACCTTTTGGTTCCCTAAGAAGTCTCAGTTCGGCAATGAATATGTCTGGTCCCAGGAAATAGGAAGGGCTTGGACTTCAAAGTTAACTTGTCTCCTCCTCTCCAGCTCTGGCCGAGGCTGGCCATTTCCAGTGGGAGAGGTGAGGGTGGGCACCTGGCTGGCTTGTCTATTTCTTCACCTTGTTAGTTATCCTCTCGCTTCCCTTTTGACCTTTAGCTAGCTATTTTGGGGGAGGTTAGGGGGAGTGGTAAAGGGCCAAGAAGGGGTTCAAAGACAGGCACTGGTTTCTTCTTTTACCCTTGACACATGTTAGAAGCTGACTTTTGGGCTTAGTAAATAATCACAGTTAGCTCCTTTTCTTGGGAGCCAATGGCAGGTTCTTTGGAGTCCCCCCTATCCTGGGATAGATAAGTTGTCTGCACTTCCTGCAAAGCAGGTGGTACTTTTTCATTTGCTGGCCTTTTGTATCTCCTCCATCATTCCCAGGGAATACATGGTTGACCATACGCCCTAATATCTTCTCACCCCTTCATAGTACTCTAAGCCAGGATTTAGGGAAAGCTGAAGCTCGGTTCTCTCCCTCTCCCCTGTGACTCAGGTCTAGAACCCAAGAGACCTTTCTGTATACTTGCCCTCTGCCCTTTGTGGATGGGTGGATACATCCCAATTCAGATGGATCTCTCTCTGCCCTGGTACTCACATTCAAAGTCAAAGCCTTTAGATTCCTTAGTTATGAGACTGACATTGGTCCATGGTTTCTCTGGATCTCTAGGATACTCTTGCGAATCTCTTTTGGGGCAGCTAGGTGGTAAGGCGGGACAGGGAGAATAAAAGATGCCATAAAATTCTAATAAACTTTTCCAAAATATTCTTTTTCTAGTCTCCTACCTTTCCAGCTGAATTCTTAGCCACAGCATCAGTAGCTTAGGGTTAAGATAGGAGTGAAGTTGACCCTCCTCTAAAGCGAGGTCTGATGGAAAGAGATGCCATTGCAGAAATAGGCTCAGTGACAGCACAGGAATGACAGGGTCCTAAAATAATAGAAGCCAGGTTGTGGAGAGCCACTGTCAGAAGCCAGGTGGATGCAATTATCATAATGAGTGGCAGGGTCAGAGTGGCAGCAAAGAGGGCCTGACCCACAGAGAGCTGTGATATGCTTAGGGGACCACGGAGTCCCTGGCGGTAAATTAGTTGGGCTGCAAACAAGTGTGCTACTCATCCAACAAGCCTATTGTCACAAGAAATCTTAGGAGGCTGAGGACAGGTGCCCCAATAAGGTCTTGATAATTCGACCAGTGTTGAAACCTGATCCTGTTTTCACGCTCAGAGCCCATTAACTGAAGGGCAGGCTGCATCTGCATCTCTAAAGGAATGGCACGCCTCCGCCATGGCTGGTATACACAGGAACGATTTCCAAAGTCCTCTCCCAGAGAGACTTCTGGCCACCTATTCTGGTAACTCTGCACTGGGGAGAGGGGAATGCCAAACTTTTGAGGACCACTGGGCACAGGGCTCAACTGGACCTTAATATCTGGAGACCTGCTACGTAGATTGATAGTAGGAAACTGTTAGAGCAGAGGTCTATCTGATTCAGGTAATAAATAAAGTCCTGGCCAGGGTCCAGTTTAAGTGTGTCCATTTGGCCAACGAATCCAGCTGGAGGTCAATTCTTGCTCAGAAGGCACAATTGGGATTAACATACTTAAAAATTGTCACAACGCCTGCATTTATTTGCTCCTTAGCCTGTGGGGTAAGGGCTATCATAGTGGGGGAGGCCAAGTAGAAGCTCTGCCAGCCCCAAACAAAAATAGAGTGAATCAAAGACAATCCTGCATTCCAGGACAGTGGGGTGGGGGCTAACATTAGTGACACTTCAAAGCACCTAAATGACAGCGGTCCTCATAAATTTCCAGTTAGTTTACCAGTCTAACTCCTGAAGAGACCCAATGTGCCCTGGCGATTTTAAGGAAGATCTTCACAAAATCAGCCCCTTAGAAGCCCTGGTTGGGCCGCTGTTCCAGATGTGGGATCTCCCTTAGAGCAGACTCACAGGACCTTAGCATGTGGCCACGGAAGAGGCAAATACATTCTTTTCCTATTCCAATCAGAGAATCAGAAACAGTTTATATTTAAATGCAGTGGTCAGCAATATACAGTTGCAGTCTTGCCTGAGAGCTATGTTAAACCTGTCCTGCCCTCCGAAGGGATTTGGACCATCTGGACATCAGACAGAACAGCACATTAATTTACCGAGTTGATTTTATTATGCTAATCGATCCTAAGGAGCAAGAAGTGACTGTATGCTAGCAGCTTTAGTAAGACACATAGTCCCCACTGAATAGGTGATAAACCCTATAAAGATTCAGGTACCTGAATATTAGTTAAATATTTAGGGGTCCAGTGGTAAAGGTAACCCAGGCCATCCCTTCAAAGTAAAAGACAAATTATTGTATTTTGCACTTTCCACCACTAAAAAGAAAAACAAATGTCTTGTAGGGCTCTTTGGGTTCTGAAAGCTACCTACCTCTCAGCTGAGAACATTGGTCCATCAAATGATGCAAAAGGCTGCCAGCTTCGCTAAGGGCCCAGAGCAGGGAAGGGCTCTTTAGTAGGACCAGACTGGAATGCAAGCAACCTGTTATTTGGACTGTATAACGTGGAAGACCCTAGGGTATTAGAAGTATCAGCAACAGGGAAAAATGCCAGGTGGAGCTTATGTCAAGCCTCCATGGGCGAAGTGCAACACAAGCCTCTTCCTGCTTTTGGAACAAGAGTGATATACCATTATATGTCTTTTGAAAAACAATTCCTCCCATAGAGATGGAGCACCATGGCTTACCAGGAGATCACGTGTCTGTCTGCCCATCATTAGCTGTTATATTCATCAAGTAATAAGGTTGAGAGGCACCAGCAATGCAGCATAAGATGGAAGGGATATATCGGGGATTGAGCACAAACAGGACTAGAGGGTACAATGAGGTTCATAAGCAGGTGGCCCAGAAATCTGTCATCACTGTTGCATGAGGGCCCCTCCCCTAGCTTATGCTCTGGCTGCACAAGGCACCTTTTATGACTAAGTGATAGAGGAGGTAAAAAGCCAGACTTGGTTTATGGATGGGTTGACATGGTACACGAGGGCAAGCTGACAGAGATGACAACAGCAGTGTAATCTTGAGACTGAGATTGAAGGACAGTGACAGAATAATCTCAGTGACCAGAGCTCTGGGCAGTGTGCTTGATCACCTCTTTGATGTGTAAGGTAAAAATATATATGGACTTACGGGTAGTCACAAATGACCTAACCTCAAAAGGAGGGACATATTTTTTCTGGTGTTCGCTTTAATCCCTCCCTCATCTTTTTCTTGCTCTTTTTAACGTTTTCTCAGTATAGTTCTTGGAGCATATACGTACTCATTATTCATTCGAACAGCTATTGATGCTTACTTTGTGCCAGGCATTGTTTTAGGTGCTGTGAGTAATAGTAAAGTGAAACATAAACAGTCATTTTCTTCTTTTTTTCTCCTCCTCACTCACATGTACCATGTGCTTACTATGGACCTGGCATTGTACTAAGTGCTTCACACGTGCATGATCTCGAATCCTCAGCAGAGGCCCATGAAGAACTGGTGGTGCTATGAGATGGCACTGACACAGATGCTTAAGTAATTTGTCTAAATATTTACAGCCAGTAAGTGAGCAGACACATTGTTTTGACAAAAGAACTAATGCCATGAGCTTGAACACCTAAAATGAGATCAGCTATTTACCCCATTAACATAATACGAGTTTTATTTTCTTACTTGCGTTCTTTTTATTTATGTAAATGTTCATGTGGGTCGGTTGCTTTAAATTGCCTTTAAATTCTTTGTTGTGCTGAAGGCTCATCATGCAATGATGTCCTCCACTGGACATTCCTTACATCCACCCTGCAAGATGAGTCCAGATGGGTCCTCTTTGAGAACCACAATCTGACACTTTCCAGTTTTTGAAGAAGAGAATCTTTTCTTCTTACATCCTTCTTCCAACAACTTCCTGAGAAGGTAACAATGTAGCAGCCACATAGCTGTGTGATTGACACATGGAGAGGGCGAATTGTTGGCCCAAGGTAATTCTGCAGGCTAGTGATGATGCCAGCATATGACCTGTAAGTTTTCGTCTGTGCCCTCAGCTCTGGCCACTGGATCAAAGAGCCAGCTTAGAATCAGAGGGCGCTTGTAAGCAGCTTCAATGTGGCAAGCGCATTGTATACTGTTGGGATTGAAGACACGAACTATAATCTGCAGATTCTCTGTGTTTCCATGGCTTTTGGTGATCGACTCTTCATAGTGGTAACTAGGCATTTTTGCTTAGTTTCCTTTTCTTATTGTATTTTATTTATTTTAGTGTCATCATCATTGGTAAATGCAATATTGGACAACTTCAAAAGACTAGCATCGATAATAATACATGAACAGAAGTTCTATTTTATTTGGTAAAAGTGCTTTAAATTGACCCAATGGTGTCCTCCTTGTGAAACAATCTCAGGATGGATGTTGATCATCTAAGCTGCTAGCAGTTATGAGACTATATTTAAAATAAAATGATTTTGCATAATTAGTTGACCACAAAAATTATCTAATGAATTGGCATACGTTAAGAGATGACTTTATAAGCTGGGAATGTGTGTAGTCTCAGCAATTAGATAATGAATTAACAAGTGCATGCTCCAAAGGATAAAATCTCTTTCTGTTCGGAAATAGACTGACAACCGTAGAAAATCAGAAAAGTTCTCTGAAGATGTATGCCTCTGAAGAGGTTAAATTATTTGCTTTATTCCTTATTTCTCAGTTTCTTATAGGGACAGGATTAGTGTTGAAGTGAGTGAGGTGTTTGCCTCAAGAAAAAATGTATGGAGATGCCAAAAACATAGGAAATCAAGACAAATAATACAACACACACACACAAAATCAAAACCAGGGCCAAAAATTCTTGGTGAACAAATATCATCATTTAAATAAAATCAGGATTTGACCCTGAGTTGTATGAGTGATCTTCGTTGCCTCCGCTTGATCCTGGCCTGTCTCCTTATCTGAATACTTAGCTGTGTTCCCCCTAGACTGGAAACTCCATGTGGAAGAAATCATCTTCGTCCTTTCACCATGGGACCTGCAGGGCATGGCACGCTTGGCGTGCTCAGTATGTCTTTCTTCCATGAATGAATGAAAAATATTGTTCAGTAGAAGGAGGGCTGGGCTGTGTGTCTGGACAAAGGGAAGCCATGCCACACATTCACTGTGTGGCCCTCGTTAAGTTACTTCTCTGTAGGCCTCATCTTCGAAAAAAGGGGATTGAAGAGAGGAAAGGATGAGGAGGTGTTTGCCAGGCAGAGAATAAAGGGGAGGGGAAGCTAAGGGAAAAGTATATGTGTGCCTGGATGTGTTTTTCTTCCCCTTTCCCAGAGACTAGGATATGGAAAGCAGTGCATGGTAAGGATAGGAAGGGGAGAGGCCTTTTAAAATTAAACCCAAGGGTGAAGGAAGAGACAGGGATTCTTTAGAAAGCAGAGAAGTTATACTACCAGATGTTAATCTTTGCAGTGCAAGTTTTCATTATCTTTAAAATATTGCATCCTGAGGGCAGATCTCTTTTCATTTTGAGGGTCTCTGTGCCCTCTCCTTGTCTGCCCTCACCATCTAAACCCTCTCCCCATCCCAGTGGAGAAGATCATGGCCCATCTTGGCTGGAGGCAGGACATAAGGAGCAGGCTTCAGACAATGTAGAGAGGCACAATGTCACAGAGAGTGTAGCCTGCATGATTAGAGACATAAATGCTATAATAAAGGAATCTACTCATAATAAAAAGGAATATTACCATTGTTGGGAGGGGATGAGAAACAGGTTATGAGAAGTGATCTGATTGGCTCAAAGAGCCAGAAGGTATAGGCTGGGCTAATGATATAAATGCTTAGGTTGAATGGAGGGGAATTATAAACATATTTCTTTATATCGGGAAAGTTCCCTTGGCAGCGCTTAAATTTTACGATATATAAGTCATTTAATTTACTGCCAGCAGATGACCTTCGTAGCATACTGGGGTGAGGTGCCAGAAGTTGAAAAATGAGGGAGAGGGGGACTCGAATGCTGTCAGACGGGCTTGTTAATGACTGTGATCCAGTCGGCCCCGTGCAGTGGCTAACCAGCTCACAAATCCACATCATGGTCAAGAAAACTCAGACCAAAAAGAAACCCCTTTCCACAGTTTCTGAACCGACCGTCCATTTCAGGGTTTCCCTCTGAGCAGCTCCTCTCCGCGGAGCTGAGCTGCAAAAGTATTTGGGAACACCCTCATTTTTTTCTGAGGACACGTGAGGTGGACGAGCTCTGGGGACTGTGGCCTGAACATTCACAGGCCGAAGAAGAAGACAGAGAAGCAGATGTTCACTCGCCGTCTCCCTCCCTTTGGTTTCACAAAGGAAATAGCCTTTGTTAAGGTCAGGTGATGCTTGGCGATGGCCTGATTGCATTCTTCTTCCCACTGGCAGCCCACTCTGCAGCTGGGCAACTCAGGTACCATTGTTTCGATTATCCCCTGGACCCCAGGTATTGCCTCTTCCCTTTTGTCCTTCCTTGAGAGAAGAGACTTTTTCAGCAATGATAATGAGGCTAGCTCTGTGCTGGGTAAACACATCCTGTCAATGAATAGCATTTGTATCCAGTTGCAAATTGTATTGGCTCAAATCTAAAGCAACATTAAATATTACGTACCTCTTCTTTCTGTCTTGACCTGAAAAGTATAATGTACTAAATCAAGGAGGATAAAGAGGCTTTGTTTTATGGGCCAACCGTCATCAATTGCTGCTTGGAGTACTGTATTGAGAAGGGTACTGAGGTTGCTTCCAAACTCATTGGGAAGGAGTTCTGTGATCAATTAGGCATGTCTGATGAGTGTGAGAAAGGGGAGTGTAGTGTAGGCACCTGTGCCAGGAAATTGCATCACACTGATCTTATTTTCTAAACTTTATCTCCCTTGTGCACCCATACGAGCTCTTTTCATGTCCTTGAAACCTTGCCTCCAAATTTCATGTGTTGCCTTCCTGTATAATTAGGTGTACTCATGGGTCACAGGGATTGTCTTTCTCTATTGGGAATTCTATAATCTACATGGCTTATTATGCTATTTGTGTGCTTAGTTGTTGTGGTAGCAATAAAAGGATTGCTCACCTCGAAACAGAGTACCCTTTTTACCTATCAATTTGGAACACATTTTGAAAATTATATTAGCCTGTATTAGTGATGAAATAGGATAAAATAGGTGCTGCACTACACTGCTGGTAGAGAATGCAGCTTGAATATATAAAATATATAAAATATATAAAAGTCTTAATGTGAAAAAATCCTTAGTCCTAGAAATGATTTTTTTTTTTTTTTTTTTTTGGTATTTAACCTCAGGAGTTAATAATAAATGAGCAAAGAAGAAAGAAGTAGTAAATAAATACAGTCAGCAATATGTGATTATGGGATAATAACCAAAATAGTAGCTTCCTTTTATTGATCATGTATATGCCAGATACTGTATGTATTTTATCGTAATAATTCTCATGTCAGATGGGGAAACCAAGGCTGGAAAAGGTGTACGAACTTCCAATCCTAGTAATAGTGTGCATTAGTTAATCTGAAAGCCTCCTGTTACAAAAACACCTAGAATTGCTGGAGAAAATGTAACAATGCTTAAACAATATATTTACATAGGTAGTTGTAATTGCAAGAATGTAACAGAAATCCCCAGGGCCGAATGGAGGGGGTGTTGAAACAGAGAATGTCAGAGAAAGACAGAAGCATTGACTGCCCTGGGGTGGGGCTAGAGGTGGGGATTTTTGATCTCTAAACCATGGGGTTTAGATTTTAATAGCTATGTGTGGCAGAAGAAGAGTTATATCCTAGGTGGGCGGTGGGAACTCACGCTTTGAATAAAGCTGGGTTCCATTGAGTGGGTCGACTAGGAGAAATGTCCACATATTATGAAAAGGAATCACTGAGGTGGTATGTTCCATCCTAAACATTACTTGAAAAAAATGTTTCTAATGAGATACCATAATCACTGGCCTGCTCAATTTGGAATGGGAATTTGAATATAAACTACCTGAATGATCCAGGAATTCATAAGCCTTAAAGTCATTCTGAGCTGGTGATACTTTGGAGGCACCCGGTAGAAGAAAATTACGAGCCTTCCTTGAAGGAACATAACTAAAATCCAGGTTCTACTTTATTTCCATAGAAAATACTCATGGCATAAAGTATTATATAAAATTATATGTATATTTAAATATCCTACAAACTAAAAAATATATGAAGAGAAAGAAAATCCATTATGGGTAAGAAAGAGCAGAAACATAAGTGGGAGAATCAGATCTTGAAGTACTTTAAATAATAAGATTTTGAAATGGAGATTAAAATGAGCATGGCAACACTAAAGACACAATCCATTCCGTGGGTTAATTAAACATGTTTTAAAATTCCATTTTGATTTTCTATATTGTTTTTGAGTGTTCGCTTTGTATAAATTTTTGGTGGTTTCTCTAGGTATGACATTACATATATATGGCATTTTATCAGTTCAAGTGAAGTATATAGAAAGCTGACTTCCTTTTATGTCCTTTTAGCATCCCCTGCTTACAATATAATTGTTTTAACTATTTTCTGTGCATCCATTTAGAACCACATCAGATAGAGTTACAACTTTTGCTTCAGCTGGCAAACGTAATTTAGAAAACGTAAAAGAACGTATTTATCCATGTTTTTGCTTACTGTGTTTGCTCTTTCTTCCTAAAGTTACAAGTTTCTTTTATTGTTTCCTTTCTGTTTAGAGAACTTCCTTTAGATTTGGGGGAGTGGGGAGGGTTGAAGTTAGATTTCACTGGCAGTAAATTCTCTTATCTTTTCTTCACCAAGAATGTCTTGATTTCCCTTTTATTCCTGAAGAATGTTTTCCCTGCATATAGGATTCCGGGTTGACAATTCTTTTCTTTTGTCATTTTAAAAATATGTTACTTCCTTCTGGCCTCCATGGTCTCTACTATCTGCTGTTATTTGAATTATTTTTTTTTCTCTTGGTAAAATGTTATTTCTCTCTCGATACTTTCAAGATTTTTTTCATTTTGAGTTTTCAGAAGTTTGAGTATGATATACCTTGGTGTGAATTTCTTGAGTTTATCTTACTTGGGGTTTGTTTAGATTATTGAATTTGTAAGTCTGTGTCATTTTTGCTAACTTTGGAGTTTTCAGTTATATTTCTTGGAATTCTTTTTTAGCCCTATCTTCTTTTTCCTCTCCTTCCTAGATCCTATTCCTTAGCCCTATCTTCTTTTTTCTCTCCTTCCTAGATCCTATTCCAGTGATTCTTTCCTCTATTCCTTTCATTGGGGTGTCGAATCCATACTCTGAGATTTTTTAGTTTTGATTGTTAAACTTTACAGTGCTAAAATTTCAGTTGGTTCTTCTTTATGTCTTCTATTTATTTGCCGAGACTTTCTAGGTCCTTGTTGAAGCTATTTTCTTTTTCAAGTTTGCAATGGCTTATTGAAGTATTTTTATGATGTCTACTTTTAAATCTTTAATAATTCTAACATCTCTGTCATCTTGGTATTAGCATCTAATTCTCTTTAAAAAAATCTATTTTGAGACCTTCCTGGTTCTTGATCTGATACATGATTTTTGTTAGAAACGTGGACATTTTGGATATTATGTTATGAGACTCCGAATCTTATTTAAACCTTCAGTTTTAGCAGTTTGTTTCCTGATACAGCTGTAGCAGTTTGTTTCCTGATACAGCACTGCCTGTACTTTCAGATGGGTGTAGAAGTTTTGGTTTTACATTTGACTTTGGTTGACATCCAAGGCAGAGTGTTTCTCATTATTGCTGGGCAAGAGGATGCTTTATGGCTTCCCATTAGATCTCCACTGATACCTCCTTGCTGGGGGAGGGCAGGAGTGCCTTGTTACTGCTATTTACTTACGTGCCTCTGCTCACACCATGAGAGCGCAGTCTTGTTACCACTGGACAATGGTAAAGGTCCTGACTCTCTGTTAGTGTTCCTTTGACATCACCCCAGCGGGGAGTGGGGGAATCTTGTTATTGCAGTTGTTACTGCCCACTGCGGGTCAAAGCTCCAGCTTCCTCCTCAGTCGTCTCTGACACCACCCCAGCAAGGGGTGTTCAACGGGGATCCTCGGTGCAGCCAGGCAAGGGTAGAGGTCTAGGCTGCTTGCCTACATGGATGGAGGTGAGGCCACAGTTTTTTCTGTGGTGTTTTGCTGGAGCAGAGTGGTATGTCTAAAAGTTTTCTGTCTTGCTAGGTTTCCCCTGTCCTGGTCTTTGACTAGAAAGAGCAGGTTTTTGTGGGGGCTTTTTTTTTTTTTTTTTGAAACCCGTGTCTTGGCGTTTCCAGTGTACTGGCTTTATTTTTTTTTATTTTTTTTTTTAAGCTCTGAGTCTGGAATATATAAGGCAAACACACAACCTGGAAACTCATCACCGTGTTGTTCCTTGGGTTCTGAGATTCCTATCCAGTCTGTCTCCTCTCCACCTTTTAGAGTCTTTACATGTATCTTCTGCATGAAGTTCTGGGTTTTAGTTGTGCTTAATGAGAGGAATAGACATACATTTGCTTACTCCATCTTCCTAGGAGCCTGTTCAAATTTTAATATGAAATAAAAGCCATAAAGAGACACCTCAATATAGAGTAAGACCTCAGCTTGGTCAACAAGTTTATGTGTATGCACATGTGCATGAACACACATAGCCATAGAAAGAAAAACGCATGAAAATGTTCTTTCTTTTTCTTTGGATGGTGGATTAGCTTCTGAATTCCTCAAAGCAGCCAATTATTTTTATAATTGGAAAAGTAATATATAAAAGTGAGTTCTCATTTATTTAAAAATTTGTTTTACGTGGCTTCTGAAAGGGGCATTCTATCACCTCTTCTGCCCACTTTATAGATTATTATATAGGTAAATATGTTCTGGGTGTTAAATACTTTAAAAGTATAAATCTCTAGAAAAATATCAAGAATTGTTTTTGTATAGAATGAAGAGACACTGTGGGTATAGGTTTATTATTAAGAACTTTCTTTGCCTATTAAGAGCGTCCAGGGTTTTCCTTCAAGCCACTAATAAATACAAAAGAGTTGACAGTGTACCTACCTTTCTAAGTTATCAAATTGACAGTGAAAATGGTGCTTACTACCACCTTTATTAAACATATACCTCACCTTTTTGACCAGGAGCCTATTAGTCCAACAAATCTGTTATTAACCATTCTGCTAGTTGCGTTTGGCTCTCTAACTCAAGGTGAATAAGATCGTCACCTTGACACGACAGAGGTATCAAGGAAGATATGAGAGATGACAGTCCATGTCTGGAGAATGACTGAGTGGCCAAGAATAAATCTCTGTATTAAAGAGAACCCCTGGGAGACCACAGCATTAGGAATTTCTGCCATCTCCTCCAATGTATCAAAATTTGTTTCCGTTGTTATTGTATTCAAGAATTTGTGCAATCCAAACAATATAATGCACATTATTATTATTTTTAAACCCAGTTTTCCTTTTGCTCTGGAAATCAAAGTGCAGGATTTATTAAATTCTTCTTTGGAATACTGATCCTTTACAGCTAACAAGCCAGGGTAGATAGTTAGTCAGCCTTCTTGGATGAAGAATCAGAATTTTCAAGACCTGTCTTTTTTAGACACCTCTGCTTCAAATATTACAAGGCAGTTTGAGAGGTCATCTGGCCTACTTTCATCTGCCCCCCCCCCGTGGAAATTATCTTCATTGCCATCTAATAGCAAAGATAATTTACTCACGGACAGAAAAATGAATGCAAAATGAAACAATTTTCTAACTGCCAGGTGTGAGTTGGGAAGATCCTTCTGTTTGTTTTGATAATTTAATTTCCTAAATATGCACAGTCAGTCTTTAGCATTTGGGCATTGAATAGAGGTCTATTTTTCCAGCTGAGTTAACATGCCCCAGGGGGTCAGTTTCTTACTCTGAGCAGTGACAGAGAGGGTCCCCATGGATTCCTCTGTTTGAAAATGTAACCTGGTAGATTGCAGGTCTTGGCTGCCAGTTTCCTATGTGCATATACTCCTCTGTTCTCTAGTGAGAAAACGATGGAGCTACACACTCCATACTGCACCCCTTGGTGCTGTGGGATCTGAGCTACCGCATGGAAAAAGAGACAGAACCTGGGGACGTCTGAGTGGAAATTTGTTTGTGTTATCTTCAATCAGCATGGAAGACGACCAACCAGCATCCGCCCTAAACTAGTAAAGAAAACAGAATTGGAAATATCAGGAGCTCTATTTCCCACATCATAGTCTTCTGCTGAAAAGTATCTCATGCAAATAGGGATCCATCATTAAACAAACGTGGTATAAAGGGCACAAGTGGAATTTTGGCCATGTTTAGATGGACTATGGCTGAGGGACCCAAAATGTAAGAATCTTGTTTTGTCAATCACCGCATTCACTGTGGGGTTACTGAAAGGACCTCTCATACCAGAGACAAAGAAAATGGAGATCAGAACTGCTCCCACTTAAGCGAGTACCTGTGGCCCCATAGGAGCTGTGCTGTACAGCTGGCTTGGAGCAGTCATTTCGGGCTCAAGGCCTAGCCTTGGAAAGGCCTCTATCCCTCTTAATTTCCAATCTTACCATCAGTTGGCTACTGAAGACAAATAATCTGTGTATCGGGTCAGGAAGAGATGATAAAACGGAGCAAGGTGGTTGGGGTGGATCTTAGCACCCTACTCTTCAAAGTGTGGTTCACAGAACAGCAACATCAGCTTTATCTGAAAATTTGTTAGAAAGGCAGAATCTGAGGTCCCATCCAAGACCTACCAAATTAAGTGTGCATTTTAAACAAGATCTTCATGTGATTTGTACGCCTGTTCATACATGAGAAGCCCTTTCCCAGGAGACAGGCCTTGGGTCTGCTCACTCACTCGTGGGTATAACTGTGACTTAAGTACACAGTGATCCTGCCTTCTCAGGGACCAATCTTGACCCAGGTCTGAGAAATCCGATTAGGACTCTCTACCATTGGAGAGAACTGAGGAGAAAAGGTAGCACAAAAATAGCTGAGACCTCCTCCCAACCATGTGGAAAATGCTGTTTCTAGTAAAGTTAGATTGATATCTTTACCGCAGGATTTTCTCAGCATGTTTGTCTAGTCGCTCAGGCTGTCGTAACAAAGATACCATAGACTGGGGGGCTCAAACAACAGACATTTATTTTTTTACAATGCTGGAGGCTGAAAGTTCAAGATCAGGGTGCCAGCATGGTTGGTTTCTGATGGAGTTCTCTTCCTGGCTTTCAGGTGACTACATTATTGCAGTGTCCTTTCATGGAGGGGATAGGGTGGGGGCGGTGGAGGGAGGGAGGGAGGGAGGGAGGGAGAGAGAGAGAGAGAGAGAGAGAGATTGATTGAGAGATTGAGATTGGGAGATTGAGATTAAGTTCCATTATGTCTCTTATAAAGGCACCAATCCCATCACAGAGTCTGCACCCTCCTGACCACGTCTAACCCTGACTGCCTCCTAATGGGTCCTGTCTCCAATATTACCATGTTTATGTAGTAGGACTTCAACATATGATTTTTTGGGGGGAGACATAGTTTAGTTCATAACAATGCTAATATGCAGTGTGACTTTGAAGAAGAGACTATAATATGCAATGTTGCCCAAACTTTTAAAATTGCAGAATTCTATTTAGAAGAAACACCTATTAATAATGAATGTTTCATAGAACACAGTATGGGAAGTGTCAATCTGAGGGAGGACTCTTTGTTCTTGTTGATACAAGTAAAATGAAATCCTGCATATCCTTCCCCATATGAGATTGAGTTTAATTGCCTGCACTTTGAATTTATAGATTTTCCAAGGTTAAGGCACCTGTGGTGAAGTTATATTGTACATGAAGATTAGGAACCAGAGTCAGTGCACAAAGCAAAAACTCTAGTCAAGATTTTTTTTGGAAACGACTTTGAGATACTGCCAGACATCACAGACTGACTTGCCATCACTGAAGAAGTCTAATATAGCTTGTATTACCTCCAGTGCTGATGCTTTGTCGCCATTTTTGTAGGTGGGTACCAGATCAAGGACCTGGACACCATCTAGTTTGAATAGCTCACGACTTTAAACATTAGAATCACACTCAACAGGATGAGATACTCAGACATTAAGATAAGGGTGGGAATGAAGACTGAGGGAAAATCACCTGATGTCTTGCAGACTGAGCTGTGAAGGGTAAGTGAATTCAGCGAAATGGCCCATGGAATTGTCCATACTATGCAAACAGTTTTTCATCTCTTTCTCTCAGCACGTGTTATTGAATTTAAATATGTTTAATTTGCATATGCTGCAATGTGTTGTGTACACAATTTCAGAGAGGGTTTTTTTTTTTTGCCAGGGGAAGAACAGATGTCTGGATTCAGAGGCATCACCGGGTGGCCTTTGGTGAATTAAATACAATCTAGAGTTTGGTCCTTGACGTCGTAATGATTTCAAAATGTCAGCAACAGCCATGGTTTCCCTAGTTAATGTAGACTGATGAGCATATGAACCAGAATATCAACTTACGCTGAGAAATATAGCTGTTGTGGAGACTAGAGTGCTGATGTCAGCAGATCACCATGGTTTTCTCACAGGCAGCCCATGTAGGAAGTCACATTATAGTTACAAAAGCAATTCTGAGTTACTTGATGTGAAATGAAAATGGTCCAAGGTCATTTGCTGAAAGGTTCTGATTGACTGAAGGGTTAACTCATTTCCCAGGCAAGCACGTCATTCTGTTGGTTTGTGTTTTGTGAAGGGTCTGAGAGTTCAGCAGCTGGGGATTGCAAGGACCAATGGAAGACAAATCATTTCCACGTTCAGCTGAATTCACCATTCTCCCACACGTACGCAGGTCGCTGAATCTATGTGAGTTTCCAAAGAGAATATAACAGGGTTCAATGCCCAGCATGATTACTGTTTTTCCTTTGTGTTTCCTCATACGAAGAGAGGAGGGCCTTTGCTGTTCCACCAAATTCACTTTATGGCCAACTCTTTGGCCTAAGTAGGAGAACATTACAGCCTGAGAGCCACCACCTGATGGCCACCAACAAGAATTTTGGATGGTATTTTTCTTCTGGAGGGTCTCCTTTGACAGGGTGGAGGACCAAGCAGTTCAGTAGGCTCACCAACACAACTCTCCCCACTTACTCTTTCCTTTTTGAGGGATACCCCCTCCAGGCTTTGGAGAGATCCTCAGCTATTGAGATGAAGCATGCCATTTACTTCCTCCCCTTCCTCTTACCACACATAATCTTCTCTCAGGAAGTATAGAACATTGATCACATAAGTCTTTCTTCATATTCTTGTTTCTGTCAATTGGACTAAGTGTGGTTTAAGGCAGGGCTTGGCAAGTCTTTTCTGTAAAGGGCCAGTAGTAAATATTATTGGCTTTGGTGGGTGATACAGACTCTCTCAGCTCCTCAGCCTTGTAACCATAGAGAATACGTAAATGAATGTATGGCTGTGTTCCAATAACCTTATGGGCACTGAAATCTGACTTTCACATAATTTTTACATGTGATAAAATATTCTTCTTTGGATTAAAAAAAAACATTTAAAGATATAAAACCATTCTTAGCTCATGACCTGTACAAAAAACAAGTGGCTGGTGTAGTTATTTTGCTGATTTTTGGTCTAAGGGATTGGCTAGTTTTACCTCCCTTGCCACTAGAGTTTGGTGACAGGGACAGTAGGACACATTACTTGGTTCGTATTTTGTCCTTGGTTTAGGAAGTAAGATCATGTAGCAGTTATAAGCATGAACTTCCTACTGAGGCACAACTAGTTTTAAATCCTAGATTTACTATGAAATTGCATAACTTCCCTAAGCACCAGTTTCTTTATTAATAAAATTCATATTCCTATACCTCACAGGATTAAATGATAAAACATACATGAAACATTTAGCATAGTGTCTATTACATGGTATTAATAGAATGTACAGTAGCTATTTTTATTATTATCAGGGGACCTGTGTTTTCCACTTCGGATTCTACCTGTTTTTACCTGGGGCATATCAGTCGCTTCTCTGAGTCTCGATTTTTAAGGAGGGGACTTTCAAAAGTATTGTCAATTCCAGATCTAAAGATATCTGTGAGTCTTTCTGCTTGTGACATAACTTCTTGCATTATAAATGTATTAAGAATGACCAGTAATTAAAAATATGTATGTTTTAAGAGTAAGCTTTGGGTTTTGGTAGACAGCTCTAGATTGGTGAGAAATGGGGCTGGAGAGAGACAGGAGTTTTTATTCTTGTGATTTGTGTTTAACAGAAGTACTGACTCCTTGCTTCTTTTATTCCTGGGCCAGTTGACAGTTACCATGAAACAAAATTCTTTGTCTTCCCAGGGGATAGGTGCCATTATCTGGAAAAGAATCTGATGCTCACCTAGCCCCTTGATACCTCAACTATGATACTGTGATGTTTATGGAACACAATTTAAAGAGCTTAGGTGAAAAAGACCCATGAAATGAAAAAAAAAAAAAGAAGAAGAAGAGAAAAAATAGCCTGCAAATGCAGATAGCATATCTTCCCAGCTAAGCGAACTGTGCCATCCAATTATTTCCAATTACAATTGCGTTTCTTTCTTTAATGTTTTCTATGCTGATATCCAAGTTGCTAATGAACAGGCCCCCGCTTTATGATCCCCATTGTTGCGACTTGCTGGGCTTAATTGCTTTGTCTCCATAACAGACAGACATTCTGAACAATTAGGCAATAATAAGGAAGCAAGATGGGGAAATGGCTTAGATTTTTTCATTTTAATTATGCTGATGGTGCACCCCATGGTTCTGAATCAATGCTGAAGTGCTATTTTTGATAGCATTCAATAACATCCAACTAGAGCTCATAAATTTATATTTCTAGTGCAAAAAACCCCCATCTCTTTCTCAACTGATTGTTGCTTCTTGTAAAAAGAGGATATTTTCCATGCACACGGTATGTTTCACATTCATTTTCTTTCACAACAGTCCTGTTACTCTACATTGCTTCTGTTTTATATATAGAGAAAATGGAGTGTCTAAGCAGGTTCAAGTTCACGTAGCATCTTAGGCATCTGGTTGCCCAAATATTTCCAAGAATGCCTCTTGAAATTCACGTTTGCTAAAATGTCTTTGGAAGGTGCCAAAAATATAAATATGAGGCCCAGATTTCAATCTGTTCTAAGTGTTGAGAAATACGAGACCCTGCATGAATCTGGTCCCTACCTCATCTCCAACTTGTGTTCTACGCTGCTATTTGTCATCAGTCTCCAGCATACTGGTCTTTCAGCCTCACAAACAACACAAGCTCAGTCTTGCCTGGCGTTCTCCTATCTTTCCATGCTCGTTCATTTTCATCCTTCAGTTTCAACTCTAATGCTACCTCCCCAGGAAAGCCAATCCTGATGCTATCATCTCTTTCGCTATTGCTTTCACATCTCTCCCCTTTCCGTTATTGTCTTTCTTTGGACTTATCTTGCTTTTCCCAGAACACAAGGTGTAGCACATATTTCCTTCTCTTCTTGTTAATGGCCCAGTTGCTATCAGGGCAGGGGTTACACCTGTTTTGTTGACCACCATATAACCAGGAAAGTAAACAGTATATGAAACTAATAGGTGTTCAATAAATACTGAATGAATGAGGAAATAAGTGAATGGATGCATTATTTTTCTTTTCTATTATTTTTCTAGTTGTGGTGTACTGATATCCTATTCAGCCTTCTTGGTAGACTGTCCTCCCTCATAAGGTGGTGGATTCTTTAAGGGCAGGAATTTTGGCTTGTAGATATTTTGGCTTATATCCCAGTGTTTAACTTTGTATCTTTATATAGTTGTAAATCAGCGAATGTCAGTGAAAGTCGAAAAAAATTCCAAAAGAGCATGGACTTTGCAATTTGTATGTTTTATGTGATGAGAGTGGTTTGTCAATATATTACTATACTTAAAAATGATGATTTTTTTTTCAATAGGTGGTGGGTGAGAACATGTTCTCACTTATTTCCTTAAAATAATCAAATTCAGACTGATTTTCTATTATTTGAGAGGCTTAAATATTTATGTTTGCTCATCTTATTTTGCTTTCTTAAGAAATGCATTATCACTGTAGAAGATGTAAAAACTCAAAAAGGTTATAAAAAGAATAAAAAACTATCCATAATTCCACAACTTGGAAATAACACTGTTAACCTTGTGCTATGTTTCTCACAGGCTTTCAAACAGCACATACGCGCGCGCACACACACACACACACAATCTATTTCATTACAAATAAGAAAAATGAAATTGAATGCCTTCATATCCTATTTGTTATTCATTTAATATTAAAACAAGACCATTTCATGTCATTGCAATTCTTTGAAAATATAATTTTTGATGATTATAAAATATACCATTGAAAAGATGAAAAGCACTTCTTTCCTAATATTAAATACCAAGTTTTTTTTATGTGATTTTTGGCTCTAATAATTGTGCTGTGGACATGTTTTCAAATATCCGTTTTATCCCTGAATATTTTCTTAGGGTGTCCTATGTATGGACTTACCGGTCGAAAGTAATAAGTTAAGATGCATGTTCAGATACCCAAATTTCTTTCCAGGAAGTTGTGCGAAATCATAATTCCACCAGAAAGTTTCGATAATGTTTGGGTCATCCCTTTCTCACTAGCATTGAATATTTTGCCTCCTTCTCTCCCATGAGCTTTCTATTTACTTATTTTGCTCTTTTTCGTATGAAATCTTATTGTTTTTCTTATGGGTTTATATAATTTTTATGTACTGAGAGTTTTTATTTTTGTCATATATATGGAAAAATCTCCTCTTTCCTGCCACTATTTTTGTTGTTTAAAACATTTTTTTAAATTGCTTTATTAAAGTATAATTTCCCCAAAATACTATTAATTAATTTTAAGTGTGCAATTTAGTGAGTTTTGGCAAGGGTAACCTCTACTACAGTCAAGATATAGAATATTATCATCATCCCAAAAGTTTTCTTGCAAGCCCTTTCTAGTCACTTCATTCCTTCCACCCCTTATGCCTCACAACCACTGCTCTGCTTTCTGTCACTTTAACTTTGCTTTTCATAGAATTTTGTACAAATGGGGTCCTATATTATGTTGTTTTTGTAACTGGTTTCTTTTAGTTAGCATAGCGTATTAATACATATTTTTATGTATATCAAAATTTTGTTCTTTTCATTACTGAGTAATATTCCATTACATGGCCATACCACAATTTATTTAACCATTCACCAGTTGGTAGGCAATGGGATTGTTTCTAGCTTTTGGCTATAAGAATACAGTTTTTATGGAGCATGCCAGGAACTTCTACTTCTGAGCAACACAGAGATCCAGTGATTGGATTTATTCTCCCACCTTAAATAATTAAAAAAAAAATAGACAAATTTATAAAACACTGGATTTTCAAGATGTTACACATGAGCTAATGAAAGAGAGCAGTTTCTGAGTAATGGAAGGAGAGCACAAAAGCTGGATTTTACAATGAGAAATCTATCATCTACAAATTCACATCAGATATAAATGGCCTAAATATTACAATTAAAAGGCAAAGATAGATTGGACAAAAAGAAAGCAAGACTTAGTTATATGCTGCTTATAAAAAGCCTAATTTAAATATAAAATCACAAATAGGTTAGAACTGTAAAAGATAGAAAAATACACTATTCTACATTAATAAAAAGAAGCTGGAGTGGCATTTTTGTCACACAAAGTAGACTTCAAAGCATAGAATATTGTCAGAGATAAAGATAAGTAATTTCATAATGATAAGGAGGTCAGTTCATCAAGAGACCATAATTCTAAATGTCTATACATCTAAAAGATCTTAAAAATACATGAAAAAAAACCATTAGGACCGTAAGAAGCAACAGACAACTACACAATTATAATTTGAGGTTTAAATATTTCTCAGTACTTGACAGGACAATAGCAGAAATTAATAAGAATATAGAAATCTTAAAAGACACTCTTAACCATGTTGACTGATTTATATTTATAGAACTCTTTACCCAACAACAGCAAAATACATATCTTTTTTTCCTAGGCCCAAGTTAGACCTTATCCTGGGATACTAAACAAGTCTTAATAGTCTTAAGAGCACAAAAGTTATATAAAGTATGTTCTTTAACCATGATAGAATTAAATTAGAAACAATATTACTTTCTAAATAACTCGTGGATCAAAAAACAATTTAAAGGAAAATGAGAAAGTAGTTTGTACTGAGAAAAAATGAAAGTACTCTGTATCACAACATGTAGGATGCTGCTAAAGAAGTACATAACACTGCTAAAGTAGTATTTATAACGCTAAGTGACTTTATTAGAAAAGAATAGAGGCCTTAATCAATTATTTGGTTTCCAACTAAAGAAACTGAAAAAAAAAAAGAACAAATGAAATCCCAAGTAAGCAGAAGAAAGGAAATAATAAAGAATGGAGAAGAAATCAGTGAAATAGAAAACAGGAAAACCTGTTTGGAGAATTCCTGGTTTTATAAGCGCCTTTGACAAAATATTATCAATAGATGTTGACTTTTGTCTTTTCTGTTTCATATAATTTTTCTTTTCTTAAATCGTTAATATGGTGAATTGTATTCATTGAGTTTCTAACATCAAAAAATATTACATTTCTTGTAGTGCAAGTTTGCTAGTTTTAACTTTATTTAGCAGTTGTTTGTCTGAATAAGTCTTTGTTTAATCTTCATTAAAAAATGTTAGCTGAAACTATTGTTTTAATCACTTTACAATATATGTAAATCAAACCATCATGCCGTATGTCTTAAACTTATACAGCGATATATTTTAATTATTTCTCAATAAAACTGAAAAATGATATCTTCATTTGGTAAAGAATTTGGGGTTGGCAGTTTCAACCTAGTACCTTAATAAAGTCTCTCTGTGCTGCTTTTTAGGTAGCTTTTATGGCTATATCTTCAAGTTTAGTTGATCTTCTCTTGTGTCTTATCTGCTATTAATCCTGTTCGATTCATTTTTTCATTTCCGATATTATATACTTCATCTCTAGAAGTTTATTTTGATTAATCTTACATCTTACTTTCTTTTTTGCTCAAGTGTTCATCTTCTTTCTTGAACATATGGACAATATTTATCATAGCTCTTTTATCATCTTTATCTGCTACTTTCATCATTTCTGTCCTTTCTGGGTCTGTTTCTTTGGACTGATTTTTCTCCAGGTTATATGTTTCTTTCCATGCTCAGTAATTTTTAATTGGATGTCAGACATTATGATTTTTATGGATTTTAAATCTGATCATCTCCTCCACTGAATGAGACCACCATGCTCTGTTTGGTTTATTCTTCCCTTTAGTGTAGCTTAGAAATTGCCTCCGGGCAGTTGCTTATGTTTGTTGCCTCAGAAATCACAGTCTTACACTGCCTGTTGTTCAGTGTCTGAAAACTGCTTTTATATATTTGGTCCAATTTTCTAGTGGTTTATGGGAGAAGAGAAAATCTGGTCTGTATTAACTCACCTTAGCTAGAAGTGGAATTTTCAGCCTTTTAATTTGTGTGTGTGTGTGTGTGTGTGTGTGTGTGTGTTTAATACAGAAGTTTAAGTATTATGATGAACTCAACTGATATTTTCTTTTGTGATTCCTTACATTGAATTGATGTTTAGAAATTAATTTTTCCATTTATGTATTTGATAAATACTTACATTTTTTCTGGATTAGAAATAATTGATTTTATTTTAATGTAGGTAAAGTTATGTTGGCATCTTTCCTGAAATGGTATCCTAATAGATTTCAAAGCTATTGACCATTTATGATTGAGCCATCTCTTTTTACATTGTTTTATGGTATTTTCTTCACTACCAATTTTTAGTACGCCCTATTTTTCATTATTATTACTCATAAATATAGTTTATTTTATCACTCTTATGAATGGAATACTTAAAAAATTCTATCTTCAAATTTCTTATTACTAGTATATAAATAATCTGTTAATTTAAAACAGTTATCTAGTATCCATACACTTTACAAAACTTTATTCTTAAATCTGATTAGTTGGTTCTTCTGGGTGAATTATATGTAAACAATCATAGCATTAGCAAATTATTTCTATCCTTTTATCATGCTTTAAGTATTTATAATACTTTTCACTCTGAAATTATGTTTGATTATGTTTTATTGTTTATTTCAGCTACAGTGTATGCTTGTTTGTTTATGCTTTTGGCCAGAATAATATTGAACAGAAGATTTCTTTTTTCATTCTGTACTTCTTGTGAGAATGACTCTTGATAAATATGACTCCTCCATTTTTCCTTTTCATAATCATGGACTTGTCCAGAGTCATTCATAGCAACCCTATCTCTCAACGAGCTGTTGCTTGGCCAAGTGGGCTATTGAATTTTAGACCAAGAGAAGGTAAAGTTAGAGACAGTTTATTTCAACCCCTTTCATATATAGATGAAGAGGCTGAGATTCAGCATGATGGTGATGGCACTGGCGTGAGAAGTGACTTGCCCCAGGCACAGAGCTAAATAATCAGAGCTGTGATAAGAGTTTTGGTCTCCTAACTTCACATCTGGTGCTATCAGTGAATTAATAAGAATTATGTGTTGTGAACACACTATTGATTTTATTGGTGATGACTCCATAAACATGGTACAAAGAGACTATGTTAATGAATTTTATGAGAATGATCATGATGTTGAACCTTTATAGAGTGATGTAAGCAAGCCAAGTCAACCAAAGTTGTTCTACTAGCTTAAAAAAGCAATTTGTATAAGATTACCAAAATTTTCCTGCCTATAAAAATTCTGGGAAAATAAACATTAAGTAGAACTAAACATTAAGATGAAGATCTCAGTGGGTAAGAGTATGGGCGATTTTTCTTTTTTCTTTGGAGGCCTTCTCTAAAATGTCCACAACAGTCTGACACATGTATAATGATGATAAAAAGGTTATTTGTTTTAAAAATTATGTTGATGGCATTAAAGAGCCTAGAAACCAGAGGACAAAACAAGAGGACTGTAATGTATAACCTAATTATATCAGAGAAATGCATAGCCACCTTAAAGTCCCCATGAGAGACGTATGTGATTCCTTGTGTATCTCTTAGAAATGAAAACTGATTTTTCTCATGCTCTTGTTTGAGGTTAAAATGTGCCTATTGATTTATGCTTTAAAAGGCATGGTCTGAACAGAGCTCTTCTTGAAGGTGAATGCTTCTTTATGCCACAGATACTCAGTTTAGATTGGGAAGCCTGTCAGAAATAATCATTTTAAAACAAAATCATAACATATTATGGTAATTTTATGCAAATTTTTAAGTTGGTAGAAAGCAGAGAGGTTGGCTTGTTTATTTTTCATATCACCAAGAGAAATGTCAGCTCAGAGTGTTCCCGAAACCATGGATTGGAAAGAACATTGAAGTACTTAGGAATGTGTTTATGATTTTAGGACATGGTGCTGGTGATTGTTCTCTGAAATCAGTGGTTGGAATACCCTTTAGTGCTTTTGATGAAGGTTAAAGAAAGTTACAGATGCATTATCAATATTATCCATACACAGTGTTCCTATTATGGCTGAAAGTATGGTAATTGAGAAGGGCATTTGGGTCAGGGATTGAGTTTTGGATGAAAGGAAAAGCTTCATTTTCAATAGCATTTTGGATATAGACCCTACTTGTTTTTTTCCTGTTGGTAGGGTTTCAACCAACATAAATAAACCAATTGGTGTGAACCTTCCCTTGAAAATTTCCCCAAGGGCTGCCATTGCTGCATGGAAGAAAATTCTGTAAGGAGAAATGTAAGAGAATTGATGATGCAGAATTAGTTATAACACAGGATGGACTACAGTCCTAGGGAACACAGCGTGAAAAATGGTGAGGTCACTTTGACCAATGGGGTCTGGGAAGACTCTTAGTGTGGGTGGAAGCTGAGATATGCTTTGGTGGATGGATAGGACCATCGTAGGTTGGAAACATGGGGTGGATCATCCAGGGTAGAGTATTGAGTGCAGTTGTCATAGTTCACCTTCTGGTTTCTGGCCAAACTGACTTGTCATTGAAGCTATCTTCTTCACCAAGAGAAGGCATAACTCCATGAATTCTGACTGTCCTGCATTCTTCAAAATGTGTTTAGAGTATCCATTTCTTCATTTGGTCTCCTGTCTGCTAGAGCAATGCTACTTGGCTTTGAAATGTGCTCCTATATTCCAGGGTAACGTTATTTGACTTACTTATCTTTGAACTACTGTTTCTGGTATTCTCTGCTGCTGTCCCTACATCTTTTCCATGGCTGTCCTCTAGAGACTTCCTTCTTTATCTCTGTAACTTTTATTTTGACTCACTCCAAGTTACTCTGTTATTGCTCCTTTTAGATTTTTCCAAGTTCAAGGTGACCTCCCTAACTGTGAACTTAACCATCTAGAACTGTAATTGTTATTTTTCTGAGTGTTCTGTAGACCTCTCTCTTCTGATGCACGTACATATGGCCCAGCTTTGCAGAATGTTCTTCATGACCCTGCAATCCTCTGTGCATTTATATAACTCTCACAGGTTTTATTTTTTTCTCTTTAAACATGTGATTCTCTAGAGAAGGAGGCGGAGGAAGTGTCTTTTATTTTAAAAAGATAAAACTGTTTCATCACTGTTTTTCTGATCATGACAACACATAATCAGTCATGTGGTTGAGGCCTTCAAGATTATTAATTGCAGACCATGGAATAGTTCTTAAAATTGAAGAAGTTTAAAATTAAAAAAAAAAAAACAACTTTGGTTTCTATGGCTTTATTTGTTAATTTTGGAAAGATTAGCAATTTCTTCTTTTAAAATTAAAATTTGTAGCTCTGATACTGTTAGAATTCAGCTTTGGCCAGTCATTGGAGGCAATTGGTGTAACCCAAGACTTCGGTTTAAAGATTCCAGCCATGGAGAGTTGCTCCCTAAATGAAAACTGTAAGAGAAGACTGCAGCACACCAAGTCACTTTGCTAGGAGGCTGCATCGAATCCTAACGAACCTCCAACACCAGTCTTAGAATGTGGCTTTCCAGACCCTGAAAATAAAATGAAGAATTATTAAGAACCATAATATAAAGAAGATACACAGCCTTGGGCCAGTCTGAAAGCATACGAAATAGTTATCTCTCTAAGTTTGAAAGAACAATGTGCTCTTTTGAAAAATAATGTAAGAGCATGTAAGTGGTTTTACTTAACCTTTTAAATGAAAAGGAGAACTTTTTAGCAACTGCTAAGAACAAGACGTTCTATTTTTCTTTTCCTTTTTTTTTTTTAAGAATGAAAAATACATTTCTAATTAATTCAAGAGCAGCAGGAGTTCACATTATTTTCTTTCTCTGCAACTTTGCCTTTTATCAACATGAGAAGTTTGTTGTGATCTCTTACACATACTCCAAAAGGTAGTCACCCAGCCTGGGACTAACAATTTTCCCCAGCAGGAAGTACAGGATAGAATGTTAGTGTGCCTCCTGGGCTGTTGACCACCTGAGGTTCTGGTTGCAGGAAGAGTGTCTTGAAATCACAAGCTGTGTTAGTGTTCTGGAAATGCGAGAGAAGAGCACTATGACTCGTTTTGAAGTTCATGGCAGTGTAACCAACTGGGATCTGAACAGAAACCTACTTTTTGCTTCCCTGTCTGGGTTGGCACAGGTCAAACTGCACTTCTTGAGTCTTACGTTTAGGAGGTAGGAGGGCTCAACTCTGGTACAGTGGGCAAAACACACCAGTATGATGTCATTACTTGGCTAAATGACATACATAGCCCATCTGGGCCTCAGCTTTATCAACTATGAATTGCTTTTTTGTTGTTGTTGTTGTTTTAATCTAACCTCAAGGAATTGTTAGAAAATCAAATTTGCAATCTATAATGTGGTGCAACATATAGTGGCCACAAGCACAGATCTTGTAGCCAAATCCTTATTTAGTTAATAAGTTTACTGAGAACGGGTATGTGTTAGGCACTCTGGTAGTTATTGAATAAAAAAATCTCTTTGTAGAGCTTACAACATAGTGGAGGAGACAGAAAATAAACACTCAAACAAAAAGTAGATGCGTCATTCCAAAATATGTAAGGGCTGAAAAGAAAATGACAAGTGTCGCTGAGTGAAACCTGGGGAGAGGAATGTACTTGAGACTGGATTTTCAGGGAGTATTAGGGAGATAGGCTGGCTTTGCCTCTTTCTAAGTCTGTGACCCTTAGGCTAGTAAAACCTCATTTTAAAAATTGGAGAATGGCTGTGAAGTTCAGAAAATGTATCTGAAGTAAGCACATATCTCAGTCTACCAACTCATATGTGCAAGAGACATAGCATTCTTTTGTTTTGTAAATAAACTTTATGTTTTGTGTTTGGAGGTGAAGCTTCATCTCAGTGAATTGGAGGTGTCTCCTCTCCCCATAGTGTTAATACTAAGTGAGGGACATTCACACAGCACTGGGACATTTGTAAGGCATTGGGGTGCATCATCATCATTTAGCCATCGCTGACATGCCTTGTGCACCTTCTCTTGAGTCCCTCCCTTGTTCCCATCACAAAGCCTCTTCAGGGTCACAGACTCACTGGCCCATGTTCCTATGGCTTTTGGGTGCTTGATGGGATGGGGAGAGCACTGCTACATCACTGGGGACCATGGGACACTCTACTTCTGTGTTTCTGAACCCCCATCCTCTCCGTGTTCTGTAGTCCTTTCTGGGCTGAGGTGGAAGAAGGAGGAAGCAGAGGAAATGTGGGCAACCTGGGAAGACCTTGGCTTTCCTTTGTCATTCTCCTCTTCCCTCGACTCAGGTATAGGTAATCACTAGTCTCAGGATGTAGGGAAGCTTTCGCTCTTATTCATCTCATGTTCTTCAAAACATTTTCTATATGACCAGCCTCGGCTTTTAAAATTTAAGAACCAAAAGATAAGAGCATTCTTTTATTCTGTTACCTCTCTATAGCAATGAATGCTCTTGTTGTTTGGGGGACATTATCTTCCCAACACCCATTTTTCGTTCTCCCTTCTGACAGAGGCCCATTTTTTCCTGGAGGGCCCTACCTGGACCATACAGTGACTCAGGGCCTACGCCATGTCCAAGCCAGCCATGGCCCAATCCTCTTGCCAGTGACTGGTTTAAGTGTAGGCAGGGGAAGAAATCTCAGCCAACAGGACACAGGAAGACATTTACTTAAGAGTTCTGGAAAAGTTTTCCTTATTTACAACGGAAAGAGTTTAGGTTCTTAAAAATGCTGATGAGCCACTGGGTTAATCCACCTTAGAGCATCCTAACTTCAGACTCATTATTTAGTTAATATTAAAATGAGGTAAGAAATTCCTTTTTGCTTAATTTAGGGTACTTGGGGTTTTCTGTTATTTGGCATCAAAGCATCCTACCTGATAAAGTGGGAAGGTTACAATTTATAAGGAAATGCAGGAGAAAGACATTTGTTGATATTGTTTATAGGCAGTGAGGAAGAAAAGGATCTGGGAAGGGGCTAGAAATACCAAGGACTCACCAAAAAAGTCTGTTCCCCAAGACTGGAGTAGTCATTTTTCCCTTTGCACATGACTGATAACCTCTATGTGGTCCGTATGCATTTTTTCTCTCTCATTCATTCATTAAAATGTTTAAGAATTTACTATATGGCAGCCATTGGATATGTATACACCCTTCTATTACTCATGCTTAGATCTATGTACTGTACTCCTATTGTGTTGAAAACAGTTGTCCTGAAAGGTTGTTGTTGCAGGGACATTGCTCTGAGAGCAAGCATAAAAGACAGGAGAACGTTTACATCACGGGGTAGTGGATATATATATACACACATCATGCGAAGGGTAGCAGAATATGTCTTCCCAAAACATGTTGCTGTGGCATAATGATTATTTTGAGCTGAAGGCAATTGAGAAGTAGCAGATACAAGAAAAGCTTTCTGCCCTCCCATATTTGCCTAAAAGCAGGACATAAATTTGTAAAAGTGTCCCTCCTCCCCTCTCTGCCAGGAAGAACAGAAGTTAATCACTGGAGACAACTCTACACCCTTATCAGCCCAGAGACAGCCCCAGAGAAATGGACATAATAAAGCTTGCTAAAACCAGCTCTTATCTACCATTAGTTTCCCCATATATTTGCCTTCCCACAATTTGCTGCCCCTGGAAGCTCAAAGTCCTTTTCCTTTGTCTTGTTCCTTCTCCAGAAATTTTTTATTGTTGTTTTAAGATGTGATATAAGTCCAGTTCTACCTACCTCTCTGAGTTCCTTGTCACTGGGTGCTCCATGTGTAAGCAGGGTGCACGTGACAATAAACTTGTTTTTGTTTGTTTGTTCGGTTGTAAATCTGTCTTTTGTCAGTCTAATTTACAGGGCTCCAGGCAGATGGGTAGAGGAGAAAGTTGTCTTCCTGCCCCTCCATCGGCCTGCCTTCATCCCTGTGCCCCACACTGAGCCTCACTAATCCATCACAGCTGTTGTTCCTGTCGCAACTGGACATTTCAGAGAGTACTCAAGAAGTCTACTCACTTAGTGGAATTTTCACAAGAAAGGCCGTATCTTTGGCTTCCCTGACCTAATCACCCAGGACAGCTATCAGAAATGAGGCCCAGATCCAAGGAAGTAGCAGTAGGATTGGACCTCTGAACTTAGTTGGCAACCTTCAACCTTCCAGAGGTGACCTACCAAGACACCAAGGTGTTTGGTAAAATTAACTGTATCCTCATCTTGAGTTTTTTTTTTTTTTTTGGTGCATGTTTTCATTGAGAAATGAAAGAATAAAGAGAAATGCTCAGTCATCAAAACCTAGGTACAGATTTGCTGCAGTGACCAGAAGCCCTGGGAAATGATGACATTCTTTTATTTCTCTCTCCCCACAACGTGTTTGGATATAGCAGTATCGTTCTTTGGGATGAGCAGGGTCACAGCATGGCGATCACTCTTGGCTGTATCTGGAGGGAACGTTTTACAAGCAGCAGACTCCTCATGTGGTAAAGCCCCAGCAGAAGCTGGGGTTCTGACTTGTCAACAGCCTCTTGTCCACTTGGCCAGAACACCATGGAGAGCTAAGTGCATTCTTTCTGGACTCTCTCTTGTCTGCCAAAACTCTGGGCAGAGGAACAAGAAGCATTCCATGGGCAACGATTCACAGTCTGGCTGGAGGATATCCTGTTGCCATTTATTTCCCCATGCCTAACATTGGAAAGCCGTTGTGGAACCAGAGGTAATACCTTCGGGTTCAAAGCAGATCCCATTTCTGTCCCTCTACCATCTCACACCTGCCTTGAAGTAGCCTCAACTTCACCTTTAGAAGCACCATCCAGACCTGTGATGGTACAAGTTTTAGGGTTGCCTCTAGCCCTCTGCCTTTGTTTTGACCATACTTCTCCAGTTTCATTTTCAACTGTGGCTTCTTGTCTAGATTCTGAGAGTTCACTGAAAGCCCATTTTTGCCGAGTTGCTATTTGGATCTTGGAGGTGGGTGGGTGAGGGCGGAGTGCTGTTTGGAGCAGCTGCAAATTGAACATGGCTATCAGATAGATGTTCTTCGTAAGGAGCCCCTGGAGACATTTTGTGCTTTCACAGACTCCCATGGGACACAATTTGTCTGAAAGACAGTATTTCAGCAGGTCGGGCATTTGAAGTTTGCATTCTTATTATTACCTATTTTAACTTTTTAGTCAGAGCTGACTTCTGGCACAGAGGAGAAGGTGCTTGCTAAGTAAGCCATCCTTCCTTCTTTATCCAGAAACATGCCTGCCATAGGTCTGTCAGCCTGTGTAAAATCCCCACATTGGAACCTCATTGCTTTGCGTAAACATATCCTTCTTGACAAATAGGACTGCACAGGTGATGAAGAGGAAGCACTGTGGTTAGATCATCCTGACTTCTTGACCTATGTGCTATGAAATCTTTGGTAAGTCATTTCCTATCTCGAGGCTTCCCTTCCCCCACATGCAGAAGGTGGGAATGGATTTCCAGGTTCTTTTCCAGCTTGGCATTCGGTTACAATATGACCCCATCTAAGCTCAAGGCTTGCTCCTTCTTAAAGCCCTTCCTGCACCTCTTTGTAATCTTTTCTTCTTTTGAGTTCTATATTATGTCATCCAGTCTTTGGTCCTTTGCATGATCTTGTATTGATTTCTACATTTTCACTGTATGTAGGTAGTTAGTGGTGGTTAGACAAGGTGACATGCTCTCTGAAGGCAGAGAATATTTCCTATGCCTCTTAAAACATCACTGCATAATTTCAGGCTGATAAAGTACTGGCTGAAATTGTTAATTTAAATAGTCCATATTACTGTCTACTTTGTAAGAAGACTGTAATAACCTAGTAATTTTGAATCTGAGATCAACATAGCCAGATCTCAGTTTTCCAAGTTAATAACAATGATGATATCTACGAGGCAACAGCTCTTGACAGTTTTCAAAGAATTTTGACATTCATTACCCCATTTTAATCTCTCAGAAACTCTGTGAAGTAGGTAGATGGTACCAACCTGGCTATCCCCATTTTACACAAGGTACAATTTGAATTCCATTTTTAAATTCCATTTATTTAATTAGTTATTTAGTAGTAAATATGGGTCTAGCATCCAGGTATGCTGACCTCAAGTTCAGTGTTCTTTCTGTTATTCTGTAGTTCAGTTACTTTAGTATTTCTTTTGTTTCTGCTGTTCTGATTGGTTGATTTTCACTAGTATGTCTTTTAGGTCTGTCCATTCGTGTTAGCTTATCTAATTGGTTCCTTCTAATGTGTTTTTTACTTGTTTTTGTATTCTTGATGTCTGCTTGGTTCTTTTTATACTTTCTAACTCTTTGTTGAAGTTCTACCTAAGTTCCTCTATATCACACTCAAGTTTGGTGAACATCCTTATGACCATTTTTTTGAATACTTTGTCTGGCAAATTCCTTTTTTCTGTTTCCTTAGAGTTCCCCCACCCTGGGATTGTTCTTGTTCCTTCATTTGAGAGATATTCTTCGTCTTTTCATTTTGTTTGACTTTCTGTTTGTTTATATGAATTAGACAAAATAGCTGGCTCTTCCAGCCTTGGAGAAGTGGCCTTGTGTAGAAGCAGGCTCTGTGTGGACTGTCTGTGCAGGGTGGTTTTGGCAGGTGGGTAGGAGCTGAATGGGGCCTCAAGGCGTCTGGGGCAATGGCCCACCAAGCAGGAACAGTTCCTGGTGGGGAGGCCAGTGTGTATAGTAATGCCCTGTTGATTCTGCTTGCTCCTTTTGGGGAAGAAATGGGCTTGGCGATGTGCCCTGGAACAACAGACTGCAGGGACCTTGCAGGCAGGCCAGAGCGCCGGAGAGCCCCAGCCCACTCTCTGGAGATGGAAGGGGATGTAAACAGTGGTGCTCACTGGCCCCCTGACCCATGAGAATTCCCACAGCCCCCAGAGAGCTCCCTCGGCTCTCTATTCTTCTCTGGATAGTCTCTAGTTTGTTGTAGTAAAGTGGTCCCCCTGCAGAAGCGACCTCTGTGTAGCTCTACCGCAGTAGTTAGGAGCTGAGCGGGCCTTACGCTTCCGGCGCCCGGGCTTCCGGCGCCCCGGCGTGGCCTGCTGGGAGCAGCCGCTCTGGGCGGGCGGGATCCGGAGCCTTTGGTGACGATGCATGATGTCGCCCTGTTGATCCCGCTTGCTTCCTTTGTTCGGAGGCAAAAGGCTCCAGGCAGTGTAACTGTGAGCATGCTGAGATGACCTCGCAGGTAAGCCAAAGCACCCAAATAGAGCCCCCACCCGCCGCTCCCTCGAAGTGGAGAAGTGGAGGGGAGGGACCGTCGGCAATGGCGCTCACCAGCTCCTCCAGCTGCGGAGTCTCACAGCTGCCCGGGGAGCTCCCTCGACTTCTTGGCCTTCTCTGTTCGGTCTCTTTCTCGTGTTTGTTGTCAGAAGTTGTTCCCTTAGTGCCTCTGTGTGTTGCAGTCCGAATCACCACCATACACACGTTGTGTTTGGTTTTGCTCCCGTGAGGGGGCGAGTTCAGCGGCCGCCATCTTGGACCTCGCTCGGGCGCTGGTTTGAACGATAAATGCCCGTCGCACTTCCAGGGATTAAAATAAATGTGGACAGGAAAGGGAAGTATTGATTTAGGGCTAAGGACTCAGGTTCTAGTCTCATATTAGAGATTTACATCCTGATCTAGATGTCAGTCCTTAGCTGTGTGACCTCGGGCAAAGTTAAACTCTCCGGTGTGGAATCGCCCATCTGTAAAACGAAGCTTGCAATGATACCTGTTCCAAAGAATGCTGAGGATTAAGTAATGCACGTGACTAACTTCGGTGGCCTGGCACACAGTGCTGCTTCACAGCTATTAACTGTCGTGGGCATTGCTCCATGACATGATATTAGATCATCAGGCAGAACAGCTTTGGACGCTTACATTTGTGAAAGATACTGGTTCTTATTTTGCGATCAATATTTTTGATTCTTTGAGTTATCCTGAATTGGCTAAGTCCGGTTTTTATAGAACGCTGTTTCTGACCAGCACAGCTAACTCTGGGATACAGATTCACATAAGAGGTTGGAGGAGAACTAATGGAAGATGCTTCCGGTGAATTCATTCCTAGACTTGCCTATTCCATTATTTCTCAAACTATCTCTAGTAAAGGACCACTTAAAAAAAATTTTCCAATTGTTACAGACTTCTGTAAAATACAATACAAAGTTTCAGCAACGTTCATTGCTGTTCCTGTTTCATAGTGCTTACTCTCAGTTTCTGCTTTGATGCCACTGTGGGTGGGTCCGTAGACTATACTTGGAGAGACAGTGGTCTTTCCAGAGCCCTTCCAAGCCAGCCGCTCGATGGTCTGATATTAGTGTGCTCCGCACACCCAGAAACCAACATCATTTGCAGTGTAGTTTTTAGTAGAAAATGCTTTGCTTTTCCATTTAGCTAAAGAAAAGTTCTGCGATACTGCTTTTCTGATAAAGCATGTGTGCTCAGGCTTGGAAGTTTAATTACCTGAGAGTATAATAAAAGAATTCGATTCATTAATGTAGTACAATTTATCCAGTAAAATCCTTAATAAGTAGGGGATGGAGGATGAATATGAGGACTCAGAGTTGGATTAGACTGCGGTAATTTTCTGAAGGATGAGCTGCCCCAGGAAGCATCAAACTTGATTACTTAGTCTTTAATTTGGAGAGTGGAGGTGATAAGAAATTAGTGAAATGATGGGAGAGCCATTAATGAGAAGTCAGATATGAGGCCAACTGCCCTGCTAAGTACCAAGGAATGTCAGCATTGTCTCATTCAAGATTTAGTAGGATGGAGGGAAGGTGGCCTTTTTCCTCCTCTTATCCTGTGGCATCAGGCAGTTTTTGTTCATCAATTCATTCAACCATTCAACAAATATACTTTAGTACCTTCTTAGCTTTTTTTTTTTTTTTTTTTAAATGCATTAAAGATACAGCAAACAAACAAAGTACCCACTTTATAGCCTATTGGGGAAAACAGGCAATTAACATGTATTTGCATTTAGGAGTGACCTTGACTTACAGGAGCACCTATTAAAGAAGTCTAATCTGGTCTCTGAGGTCAGAGAAAGGTTTTTTTTTTTTTTTCCAGAGGCATTATGTAGATTATAAACAAGAAATTTCTAGGTAGAGGAAATAGCATATGCAAAGACCCTGAGGTGTGAGAGCGCTTGGTGCATTTAGGGATCTGAAAAATGCCCTGGATGGCTGGAGAAATGGTCTGTGTGTGGGGTGACTTTGAGATGAGGCAGAACATGCAGAAAGGATGCATGAAGAGCCTTGTGAACCTTGGGTTTGGTTTATTATGCTGAACGTAGAGCCCACCCAAAGGCTTTGAGCAGAATTAAAGAGTGGTATTTGATTTGTGTTATGGAAGTATTACTTTGGCTTTTGTGTGAAGAATTGATTGGAGCCTGGGAGTCCTATTAGGTGACCAGTAATGAGATCTGGGCTAAGGTGGTCTGAGCTAAAGTGATAGTGGTGGAGGTGGAGAGAAAGGGATTGAGAATAAATAGGCAGGACTTTAAATTTATAGAATACAGGGCATGAGAGGAAGTGGAAAAAGTAAAAAGCAGCTTCCAGGTTTCTGGGCTGAGCTACTGGATAAGTGGCGATGCAGTCTCAAAAGGGGACCCAGAAGCGTGGGTGCATACATGTGTGCATGCGTGTGTGCGTGTGTGTGTGGTGGGGGGTTGGGATAAGGCACAGATTTGGTTGGTAGATGAATTTATCTTTCAACATCTTGACTGAGTTTCTTGTGGGAAATCAAAGCAGAGGTGTTCGCCAGCTCTTAGAGGGACGGTCTCTGGATTTTAAGAAGTATATGCTGAGGTAATATACCTGAGATATGGTTTGAAATATAATATTAAACTGCTACCCCAAACTCTGAAGCAGGCACTGTAGGGGTGGGACAGCCCTCCCACCAACTCTTTTTTGTTATGCTGCTCTATTTTCCCTGAGGGCTTACTGTCTTCACCGTGCCACTAAGACAACCTTCATTTGCCCTTACCTTTTTGACAACATGTTATAATCTTTGCATCGAAAGTTACCTGTCCTGTATATCGTAGGTGATCAGTTAAATTAGGGTTTAAATTCTCTCAGTGGCATATGCTTTATTGGCCAACATATTCCCTGTTTATTAAAGATAACATGCTCCAAGGTGTTAAATGTGTTATCTTTTCCACCCCCTACATGTCTAACACAGGTATATTTGCATCATAGAAAAGTACTTCTTTAAAAACTGATCCTAAATACCTCTCTTTATAACTACCATTAAATTAGCCTGCTTCACTTCTTACCTTTTTTATAAGGATTATTGTATGTTGCTATTAATAATGTCTTTTTTCTTTCTTTTTTTTTTTAGTGTATACATTTGTCTTTCCTAATAATTTATAGGCATCCTAAATAAAGGTCACGTTTGTTTTTTTTTATCCCCTGCAAAATGCCTAGCACAGCGTTGGCTGACTTGGTTTACTGAATTGAAACACACATGAACATGCACCCTCACACACGTAGTATCTCTAAAGGAGTAGGCGGGTATTTCTGCGGACCAAAAAGGTATTCTGAAATAGAGGCTATAGTGATACGTGGTACTGTAGTGGCAGGTAGGTGATTGTGTACTTACTGCGGAGGTTGGTCCGGCCAGGCACACACATGTGTGGACATAGAAGGCGCGCTTGCTATTCGTTAACAATATCGCTCAGTCAGATTGACTCCTGCCAGTTCAACTATCAGGCTGGTATGGTATGGTTCTATCTCTTTCAATGGGTAACTTTTTCCTAGTAGGCATGGCTTACTACTAGTGATTTTCCTTGACCTTGATTTTAAGCAGATTATGTTAACCTTACTGTGGCTAAATTTGACCTGGAGCCCTGGCTCAGAAAATGGTCAAAGGGTCAAAGATGAGAGACCTGTTTGTGCAGGTGATTGTTTAGCTGGTCACCTTGTCTGGCTGACCCCATTGGTAGCCTGCTGGCTCTTATTCTGGATAGGCAGAACATTTCATGACTATAGAGACTTCCAAACACTGTACTTGATAATCAGCCCTTTGTTAAGAAATTTCAGTCATTATTTGCATTAAATAAATATATATATATATATAAAAGGAGGCACACAGACCAAGAGAGACACAGAGACACACACACAGAGACAAAGAGACAGGCAAGCAGAGCAATGCATGAATGGTTTGACCTGCTGTAAGGGTTAAAGAACTTATGTAGGATTGGGGAAACTGAGCCAAGATGCCAAACTAATGGATTTTATAGTTTCTTTTTATTCCTTTACTTCATTGTTCTCCTTTCTTTCATGGAGGCTTATTATCCTGGATCATTTCATGTACTTCTTCTCTCCCCTCTTCAAAAGCTTTCTTCCTCTTCTCTGTGAGAACCAGTCTGTCCTGTGTTCTGTTCTTTCAGTGCCCTGCCAGTATTGTACAGTTGATCTCATAAACCATTTCAAGATTGTGTGACTTGACTGGTAATCTCTCAAAGATGAGTTTTCTCACTCTAGAGAAATCTGCAGATGTTAAAGAGTGATACGGGTGTCTTTTAGGCTCCACCTCAGCAGACAAAATGATATCAGCAGGAGGATCTTCCTGTCAAAGAAAGTTGATCAGAGGAGTTTTCCCCTAAAAGGAAGGAAAGGAAAAAGTTTTTATTTCTATTACCAACAAAATTAATAATACCTTTCTCTCATAGAAAACTTAATATGTAAAAGTTGAAAAAAAGAAAATTCTATATCCTGGGGAAAAAACCTGATATTATTTTTTCCATGTTTATGTCCATTTTTATTTTTCATTACAATTATGTATTTTTTACCTGTGTTTTTAAATCACTTTATTGAGGTATGATTGTCATACAAAAAGCTGTACATATTTACTGTGTACCACCTGATGAGTTTGGAGATAAGTATATATCCATGAAACCATTACCACAATCACTGCCATAAACATATTCATCACCTCTAAAAGTATAATTTTTGGAGGTTTAAATAATATGGTTGTAGGACAAGTAATAACAAATGTTGGAGAGGATGCAGAGAAAAAGGAACCCTCATACACTGCTGGTGGGGCTGCAAATCAGTACAGCTACTATGGAAAACAGTATGGAAGTTCCTCAAAAAACTAAGAATTGATTTACCATATGATCCAGCAATCCCTCTACTGGGTATTTACCCCAAAGACTTGAAAATCCATATCTAAAAAGATATTTGCATATTAATGTTCATAGCAGCATTATTCGTATTGGCCAGGACAGGGAAGCAACTGAAGTGTCTTATGATAGATGATTGGCTAAAGAAGATGTGGTACATGTATACAATGGAATATTACTCAGCCATAAGAAGAGATGAAAATGCTGCCATTTGCGACAACATAGACGGACCTCGAGATAATCATGCTAAGCAAAATAACCCAAAGTTGAAAATCACATAATATCACTTATATGTGGGATATAAACTTAAAAGCAACAAATGAACAGGACAAACAATCAGACTCATGGACATGGACTATAGACTAGTGGTTACCAGGGGGTAGGGAGTGGGGGGAGGGGGGAGGTAGATGGGGTAAAAGGAGTTAAATATGTGGTGACAGAAAGAAATCTAACTATGGGAGGTGAACACAAAGTGTAAATATATGTATGCCTAACTGTAATAGTGTACAGCTGAAACTTATTGGATTTCATTAACCAATGTCACCATAAACAATTAATTAAAAAAATAAAATAAACGCCTGAAAAATAAATAAATAAGTAAATAATATGGTTGTGTTTCACTGTAACTGTGATTTTATGTCTCTATTTTTCCTTAGTATTTTAAGTTAGAGTGTCCATGTTGTAGGCTACTGAAGAATAAAATATTTTATATAGTTGTAGTATTATATAGACAGCTCTGTTGGACTTATTTTAGCTTAAAGTACTTCAGCTGTTAGACAGTTACTTGTTATGGTTATTTCCAGTTTTCCTTGATAAATAACATTAGTAACAATCTTTAAAGAATAGACGTTACCTTTAATTTTTGCGGATAGCTTTTCACGCATAAGAAAAATATTATCTGAGCTCCTGTTCTGAGATTTTCTCTGAGTCTTTATAAAGTCCTGTACCACAGAAATTCATCTTTTTCTTTCTTTCTTTTTTTTTTCCTGGAGAAATGTTTCTGATCCTTCATTTCGTAGCTCAAATGCCATGATTTATGAAGCTTTCCTGGGTCAACACTTCTAATTCCCTTCTCTGGGCTCACATGGGCCTTTGTTTGACCACGAATCACAGTGAAGTAACTTAGCCCCAAATTCACTTCCTTGGATTGCCTCGTGGTCTCCCTGCTTAAGTCTAGATCAGTCTCTTTGTTAGATGTACTGGTGGCCGCTCTAGAGTCATCCATGCAGCACGTACTATAATACAGTTATAATATGGCCAGTCGGGTGGTCATCTCTTCACGCTTGCTCTTTCACAGGAAAGTCAGTGGACTGTTTTACTCCTGTTCGTGCTTTGCCCTAAGAGCTTCACACCTAGTCAGTGCTCAGGAAACTTTTATCTGCGAAGTGCATACAAGGATGGGGAATGATTTAAAATAATAAACATAAAAGTCTCTAGAGAGGAATGCAATATGAAGAAATAGTTATGTTTACTGAAGTAATATTTACATTTATTCATTATATAGCCAGTTTTATATATAGCCAACGTGCATTGAGGGCTTATGATAACTCTGCTCAGTGCTCACCTTTCCCCATGCTTTGTCTCATTTACAGCTTTCATTGGTCTTATGAGGTAGGTACTGCTAAGCTCTCCTCTATGTAAGAAACGGAGGCTTAGGGAGTTATTATGTAACTTGTACAAGGTCACACAAATAGTAAAAGGTGAGACTAGGGTCTGTCTGACTTGAATCTAAATTCTTAGCCATTATATGATCACTTCCAGAATGTTCTGTCTTATACTGGACTGGAATCTCTCTCCTCATAACCTCCTCCTCAGTGGAATTAGGTCTCTGTCTTGAGCCATGGGGAGTAAGGCTGTTCTTTCTTCTGCATCGTACCTCTCGTCAGCACACACAAATTCATCCTTCGCCCAGATCTTCCCCCCTCCAGACTTAATCATTTCTAGTTCCCTCAACCATTCCATGTGGGACTACAGCCTAAGTCTTCTGAGCCTGTTTGGTGCTTTTATTTTCACTTGGACACTTCAATATTCCCATGGAGAATTAGTCAATTCCTATACCTGGAAGAGGGAAAGCTGAATAGCAGGGGAAAAAAAGAATAAAGAAAAAAATTGCATGTGATATTTTATTTTGTTCAGAAAGGTGGCATGCATAACAGTGAAAGCCATGGGTTCTGCAGACAGACTGCTGAGGTCTGAATCATAACTCTGCCTTTATTGGCTGTGTGAGCTTGCACAGATCCTTAAATTCTAAAGTAACTGATGAATTCCTGGATAGCCGAGTGCCCCATAACTAACAGATTGGGTACCATCCTTGAGCCACCATCTTGCAGCCAAGAGAGGCTATCTTCCGATACCCTTAGAGGTATTTATCGAGTACTTTCTATGTTCCTTCTTTGCCTATATTGACTCATTTAGTTCTTACAGCAATACTATGAAGCAGACCTGTTATCTCTATAGATAGCTAAAATTGTCTTGCCCAAGCTCCTGTCTCTGGTCAGTGGAGGAGCAGGTGGTCCAGCTGTGGAGACTGTGGTCCTAACCGCTTTGCCTTTCTGCCTAACCTTTATAAACACATCTTTAGGGACCTTCACAACCTGCACGCATGAACAACTCAGCTTATATTCTTTTACTTCCAGCAATTTTGACTCCTCTGACAGACTCTTATCTCCTGGCCAGTCTTTGCCGTCCTTGCCTGCCCTCCCTTACAGGAGTTATTAAAATGGGAGCATGGCTCATGGTGATTGATGGTCTGAATGCTGATCATTCCCTACCTCTCCTGGCTCACAGTAAATATTTACTTTTTGTTACACGAGAACAATGAGGTTTCACACAGGAGATGGATGTCGAGTGTATATATAATATTATGCTTGTCTGACTCTTTTGAGCACCCAACTCCCATTTCTCTGGCTTACTTGAGGAAGGGAGGAGGTGCAGCATGGTAAGGGGTTTGACTTTTCAGAGGATACTCCAGAGGTTTGCAAGCTGGATGGATTTGTAGTTTCTCTTTCTCTTTCTCTCCTCTTCCCTCTCGCTCTTTTTCTCTCAATAATTTCAGATCTGATCAGGAGTCATCATTACATATGTATCAACAGTTCCATTATTTACCTAATTATGTCCCTTAAATTAATTCACATTTTGAGCGTAGATACATAATTCAGCTTTAAATGTCCCCCAAATCAAATGGATGTGATATGCTAATTTTAGTAATGCATATTGTAATATGTATATGACTCTTAAAATACAAAATGTTCTCCTGTCTTGTGCTGGTGTCTCACTAGGCTTAGGTGGCAGCTGACTTGTGTGTCAGCCCTGCCACCTCCTCACTTGTGACCCTTTGCTTGTTATAACTCTTTCGGGGCCTCCTTTTCATCTGCGAAATGAGGCAGGCTCTTAATACTCTATCTTTCTACTGTTTTCTCTTTCCAGCTCGAGGAAATGTTTATAATAGAAAAAAAGAGTTCAAGTAGGCAAACAGGTTAATCTAAAATTTTTTCTCACATAATGGCAGTTTCCAATCTTTACCTTGGAAGCTGGTTGGTAGTTCTTGTCATTTATCTATTATTGCTGCTCAGTAAATGCATGAGGAGAGATGAAGCCGCTGAAAGGTTCTGTAATGTAGTTAGTATAGAGTCCAAGTTGACGGTAGGGGGCAGAAAGAGCAGCAGTGAGTGAGCTATTGAAATGCGCACTCTGCATTCTAATGGCATCACCCAGACTTTTGGCTGATTCATCTTCTTGTGTTTTCTACCCTGCCCAACCCTTTCTTTCTTTTGGACCTCCCTCCCAATTCCTCTCTCCTTTCCCTCTTTTTATTTCTCAACTAATCTTCCATATTTTGCGGCAACGTGAAAACATGCATATCTTGGTTTCCATAGACCCAAACGGTAAGCCAGATATTATTCCTCCATGTCATATGGCTGTATTTTCTTCTGTCACCTTCCTTAAGAAGTACATTTCTGAGAAGAATGCCTTTGACCAAAAAGCACCGTGTCTGCAAGGGCTAAGCCGAGGAGAACTCCGGGCAATAGGGAAGATTGGTTTGACCCCCTTGGTGCCCTCCCACCCGCTTGGATGGAGCCTCTGGCTCTCCTAGCCCAGCTCTGGTGGCCAGTCTGCAGAGCCTGCCTGGACTCTGTCCCACTGCTCTGCCGCAGCTGGAAGGGCCTTTGAAATCATCTCAGCCTTGCCCCCAGTTTTACATGTTGGGCAACTGAGAGTCAGAAAGGGGAACTGCCTACCTCAGTTTACCATAATTGTGTTTAGAGGCAGAATGGGGACTAGAATCTTGATCTTGAGACTCCCAGAATGTTTTGCTGCCTCATGGCTTTTGCCAAACATGTCCTGCCTTGAGACGCTATGCTGATGGGTCCTTGTTAGGACTTCATTTTTTGCATTTTAATAACTATTGGTAATTGTTCCTCTGAGCACACTCACGCCTGCATTTTTGTTGATACATTGTTTAGAGATTGTGCGTAATGCCTGCTTTTGTTGTTATTTTTAAGTACCAGGAGGTCAGGGATGTGTCTCTCTCTTCACAGATCACCCTCAGTTCCTGTAACAGTAATAATAGTAAACTCATATCATGGGCCAGGCACTGTCCTGAACACTCTATGTGTATTAACTTATTTAGTCCTAACAACCCAGTGAGATAGATCGATGTGGTAATCATCCCCTCTCACAAATAGGAAAGTAGGATATGAAAGGCTAATCAGCTTGCTAAAGGTCACCCAGCTAGTAAGTGGCAGAGGTGGAGTTAAAACACAGGCAGCCTTATGCCAGAGGACACAGCTTTGCCACTACCCTACATGGCCTCTCGCACAGAAGATATGCAACAAATATGTATTGACTTAGTACTTTTTCTTGACTGTGCTGTTCAGAGAACACTCTTCCTTGCAGCATCAGCAAAGATCAGGTATTAGTGAGGGTCTTGGAGGACGAGGGAAGGGGATTTGTTTTTAATTCAGGGTTCCTCTGAACTTGTAATTTTTAAAAGAGTTTGTTAATACAGACCCCTTAGCCCTTTCTCAGCTCTGAATCACTGACAGCAGCACCTGGAAATCGGAATTGTTAACTGCCCTCCACATGCTGCTGATGCATGTGACCTGGAGATGACACTTTTTTGAGAGAGATCCTTTTTAAAAGGTCAGCCTGAGCAGTGGTACGCTACTTAGTGGAAATCAGAAGCTGGTGCAACAGCTTCTACCTTGTCTGCTCTTATTTTGGGAACAGATTTTGGCTCATTAAGTAACAAAGCCTAGTGCACAGGACCTCTAGTGGGCTAGAGGCAAAACCAACTGGGTAAGCAGCAGCTGGTTAAGTGGTTGTGACTGAACCTGGAGCTCCTGCATTAGAGGCATAATTAGCCCTCCCTCTGATGCTAAAGCAATGGGGTGGCTTCTCTCAGGAGCTCTGCAGTACAGAGTGGTTGTAAGAGGGCTCAGAGGTGTTTTGAGATATGGGAAGTGGTTCCTTTGACTTAGAAGAAGAGATGTCAGTGAGATAAGACAGCATGATAGGGACCTGCTCTTTCACATTTAGATACCGTGGTTTTGATGCCCTGTACTGGAACACAAAAGTCTTCCTGTGGCTGAGGAGAGGCTCATCCAAAAGCATGGGATAGAGCCATTTGAATGGCCGGTCCCTTGTTCTGTGTGCACAGGGGTGTCCTATTGCTTTAGTCTACGTATACTCTGCTCTCCATGGAGACCATTCACAGAAAACTCACAACTGCTCTCCTGTTTCTTCTACTTCCAATAAATAATTCTCATCCACTTACCCACTCGTGCATCCGTCCATTTAACCGTCAAAAGCTGGCTGAGCACCTGCTGTATCTCAGGCGCTGTTTCAGGCATGAGGGCTTAGCGGTGAACCCGACAAAGAGGATGCTCTCCAAGAGTTTCTATTGCAATGCAAACTCCTGGTCCTTTTTGGTCCTGTCCCTCTATTTTCTATTCACTTCTCAGTAACTGGTAAATACTTCGTTGTGATGTTCTTTCTTTTGCAAGATATTAGGCAAGTATCCCACTCTCTACTTGGCAGTCAGTCTGGAGGCAGTTGTTATTCTTTAATTATGATTATCTTAAGATCCTCTAGACCATCATATTTATCTCTTTCAGAGCTGTAGGCTCCTAGGTAACACAAGACAGATGTTAAACTAGAGACACTGCAATGTGTGCAGTTCAAAATTCCTAAATGTAAATTATCTTTAAAAATATAAGTTTATCTGGGGTGGTGGAGATACTATTACTTTGACTGAAATAATTTTTTGTTGTGTGGGACCGTTCCAAGTCTCATAGGGTGGCATTTCACAGTTATTGTGACAACCAAAAATGCCTGCATGTTTTTCCAAACATTTTCCTAAGACTGCACTGTCCTCAGATGAGAAGCATTAAATGGAGCTTGTTAGCATGTGTGACTTGATGTGTGAAGGAATCAAGGTTTTTTAGGTTTGGCTAGGAGGGGGTTTGGGGGGCTGGGTGAAGAAGGTGACAAGATTAAGAAGTACACGTCGGCAGTTATGAAATAGTAGGGATGTAAAATACAGCTTAGGGAATGCAGTCAATAATAGTGTAATAACTATGTGGTGACAGGTCAGTGCAAGACTTTTTGGGAGCGATCACTCTGTAAGTTATATTAATGTCTAACCACTACGCTGTATACCTGAAACTAATACAATATTGAATGCCAACTAATTGAAAAATAAAAAAATAAATAAAACGTCCTCCCTCAAAATATCCCACTCTCTTGCTCAGACTTTTTATATATACATATGTGTATGGGTAATAGATGTGTATATGTACATATATGTATACACATATGTAGCACACACATATATAGCAAATACATTTAGCAAGCAAAGATGGAATCTCACAGGTCAAGGCCACAATTTTTTTATTCTTTTAGCAAATATTTTTTGGTGCCTACCATGTGCTAGTCACTAAGAGAGTAAAGCTAGTTGTGTGCTCCAGGAACATCTTCATGTTTCCCCAGTATGGGGCAGCATCCTTACATTTCAGGGTGCACGTATGAGAAGGAACGGACAGGTGTCATTTATTAGACAGAGCCATGGAAAGAGAAAAGGTCCCATTGTGAGGTCTACTAAAAACATTATTAATTCTATTGGAAAACCATGTCCTGTGTAGTATTAATAACTTACTTCACTTTAGAAGGTCCTGAAAACCAACAAGGCAAATACCATGTAATATCTTCATGTGGATGTGGAAGTTCTTACTATGCCCCGCTATGTTCCAAGCTACAAAACAGCTTTTGGGAGATTTATTGGCAGCAAATTAGCTTAGATTTATTGCAGATTATTGATTTCAGCATTCAAAGGTTAATGAGGTTTGTGTCTTCATTCAGCACTTCTGCTCTAGGGAGAATAATGAGATTGCCTGAAGACACAAACCATTCAATTAAAATAAACAGATGACTGTAATGTGCATCCTGGCTGTGTTCAGATACTTTTTTCCTCATCCCTTCTCTTTTTCTTTTTCAATGTATTCTAATTTCTGAGATAGTTTTCATTTTTGCATGTGTAGAAATGATTAAAGTGATCCCAGGCAGCACTGTTACAAATCATCCACGATTCCCTCATGGACCCTTACGTGAAGTGGAACTAATCTGCACAATCTATCAACATTTCTTTCTTTCGATACACCTATAGACATCTCAGTGTCTCAGTGGTAGAAATGAAAATTGATTGATGCTCAATTAGAAACCCCCAACTGACAGGAAGATCCAACTATATTATTAGAAGCAAGAGGTATTGAGTTTCCAGACATCGGCCAAGTACCGTTTTAGCTAGTATGGTGCTGGGCTTAAGTAACTTCTAAACATTGTTTCTCTTTGACCATTACAGGTTTTCTGTCTTAATCTATTTATAAATAGACTGCTTCCATCTTTATCTGCCTGCTAATATAGACTTTTAACAGACCACAAATTTTAGTTTGTTCGTTTATTTAATTCTAGATAAGACCTTAGACCACCCAGAGAGCTCAGGGTTTGTGGTCTTTTGTGAAGAGTGCCACAGCCTGAGTGAGCAAGGAATTGCTTCTCTCCTATCTGCATTGGATTCAAAGCCTTGGTGAAATGCAAGCCTGGCTTTTGTGGAGAGCCACTTGGGAGAGAACATTGAAGATTGTTCTCTTAACAGTAACTTTCTGTCCACCCAAAGACAAATTACATTTTTGCTCAGCTATTCCTTTGGTAGTTTCTCTTTGGTTTAACTCTTCTGAGGGCACATATAGAAGGCAAGTTGCTGAACAAAGTTCACGTTTTAGTCATGGAGAGTTGGCTGGGAGGAAGCTTAAAGTTTATTTTACCCTCCTTCTGTTTTGCCAGTGGGGAAATGAAGTGCAGAAAGGAAGTATCAGGTCCAAGGCCTGCTACTTCCTGCTTATTCTCTCTACCAGAAAATCCAGAGGCTCTAGTCACATCCTGGTGAGAACCACTCTCAAAGCCCCGTGGCTGTCTTCACCCCTGGATTGCTTTCTTGGGGGGCAAAGATTATCCTGTAGATCCTTCTTCTGCCAGTTAGCCGCAGCTATTGCTGTAAAGCCACTCAGAATACATTTTGATTGTGATCGGGTGCACTGGCTTATTGATAAAGGTCAGCTTAGATGTACTTGTTTAGAGTGTGTGCAAGTCACTGAAATTTGGAAAATATTGAAGACCCTCTGGAGTCCCTTGGAATCTTAAACTCTTGAGTTAGAATCCATCCAAGAATAAGCTAGCCCAGCTTGCAACTTAATGTACCTCAATCTTCTTCGTAAATAATCCATGGGATACCACCACATGGATTAAATCCAAGTTCGAAAGCATGTTTCTTCAAGAGGACCTTCCGCAGTGCCTTTCTTGTCCTAGGACTTTGTCATGCTCTCTATTTCTGAAGCAGTGCTTGGGAGCCAGGCTTGTTACTCATGGACCTTACACTACTGTAACATGGCCACTAAAACCTTGCCCTCATACTTAAAGTATAAGTAAGAGTTAGAAGTGTGTGCTAAGAAATAAAGAGAACAGGGTATGCAAAGGCCCAGAGGTGAGAGAGAACATAATGTAGTGGATGAATGGACAGCAGTTCATTCTGAATAGAATATAGAACAGAAGGGAAAGTCTGTAAGGGATGAAGATAAATAGTAGATATGGGTACTTCACAAGGGAGCGCCTGCAAGGCATGGTCAGGAATTTCAACTTTGTTCAACTTTGTTCCAAGAGTATCAGGGAGCCATTGAAGGAGTTTGAACAGCAGATAGCATTTGTTTTTCCATTCAACAACAACAACAACAACAACAAAAACAACTAAACCAGGTAGCTGTTTTCCACACAGGAGCCAATAGTACGTAAAGACTTACTAAAGAAGCTGAGGTCAGAGGCACCATCTGCGTTTGCAAACAAACTGGGAGCTCTGTATATTCAAAGTCAGTGTGTTTTCTTGGACTGCCTATCGACTGTTTCAGTGCAGACAGTAGAAACAATTCAGGCTTCACCTGCTTTGCCATTGTCAGTCTCATCTCTGTAAACACCACAGTCTTATTTTCAGAGGCTTTTCTCCTTTGGCTCTGAGACCCAAGTGAAAAGGGCATTGCTGTCTGGGCTCTTTCGCTGTCCATCAGTGGTTTTTTACTTTTATTTTTAAAATTCCAGGTAGATAGTACAGTGGTTAGATGTTCATATAATTTATGCATGATTCCTCCAGTTAGTCTCATACCCACTTGGTACTACGTAGTTATTACATGTAGTACATAGTTATTACAATGTTATTGACTATATTCCCTATGCCATGCTCTACATTCCTATGACTGTTTTGTAACTACTAATTTGTACTGCATTTCTTCACCTTTTTCACCTAGCCCCAAGCCCTCATGCTCTCTAAAGTCACTTAGAGGCCCTTTTCTTTGAATGGAACAGCTTCAAGTCTTGACTAATGAGGCCCAATCTTTGAAGGGCCAAGAGTGAACCATTTCTGCTCAATTCATGTTTTACTTTAGGCTCTGAAAAAGGGCAGAATGCAATTTTCTACTGATTACAGGTCATTACATCACTGCCCACTGGACCCAGTGCTCCCTCGCTTATGTGCCTTAAGCTTGTATGCCATCAGAAAGAAGTGGGCTGCTGAGGAGAAGGGCAGTTTTACCCTTGATGCCTAAAATATCAGCTGAATAAGTTGAAAATCCTAAATTACTTAGGAGCCTTGTAGGCATAGCTTAGGCAGAGGCTACAGCTCTGGGGGTTCATTAGTGCCTTCCACTTTCCACAAAAGGAGACGGTAAGAAAAGTTTTTCAGGTTGAAAATATAACATGGCTTTTCAGTACTTTTACTTACTTTACTTATTTTCCTGAGATATTGCAAGGCAAATATATGGGTAAATGATGAACAGGACAATTTTGTATTCTCAACAATCTATTGAGGTTGATATGAGAGAAAGAGACTTAGGGGAGGTTTTAAAAGATCCTTTATTTCCACATGTTTAAAGATACTCCTGTTGTATTTCTATCATTAATTTCTAATTTGATTCCATTATGGTCAGAGAACATACTCTGATTTAAATTTGTTAAAATTTGTTTTATAATCCAGGATATGGTCTGTCTTGAAGAATATTTCATGGACACTTGAATAGAATGTGTATGCCATTGTTGGGAAGAATATTCTATAGGTGTCAGTTAGAATCTCTTGGCCAATAGTGTTGTTAAATGCTTCTATAGCCTTGCTAATATTTTGTCTAATACTTCTATTAATTGCTGAAAGTAGTGTGTAGAATTCTGAATTTACCTATTTCTCCTTTAGCTCTGTCAGTTTTTGCTTCACATTTTTTGCAGCTCTGTTGATTGGTACATTCACATTGAGCATCGCCGTGTCTCCTTACTGGATTGACTTTTTAAACATGTAACGTCCCTCTCTATTGTAATTTTCTATGTCCTGAAGTCTACTTTGTCTTAAATTAATGTAGCCATTCCTCGTGTTTAAAAAACCCATATTTACATAATATTTCTTTTCTCTATCCTTTTTTTTTCAACCTAACTATGTTGTTATGTTTGAAATGGAGTTCTTATAGACAGCATAATTGAGTCATAATTTTTCATCCATTCTGGCATTCTCTGTCTTTTAATTAATGCGTTTTGACCATTTACAGTTAAAGTAATTATTGATATGTTAGGGCTTAAGTATGCCGTTTTGTTCTGTTTTTAGTTTGTTTCCTGTTTCTTGTTCTTGTTTCTCTCTCTCTCTCTCTTTTTTTTTTTTAACTTTCCTAGGGTTACTTGAAGGTAATACTGAAGTTCTACCCAGTAAAAATAAGGCAAGAAAAAGAGACAAAAGGCTTATATATTGGAAAGGAAGGGAAAAAACCTCTTTTTCTGGAGATGGCACAATTGTGATAACACTGAATGTTGTCAGGCAGGGATGTGGAGAAACTGGGTTATTTGCACATTGCTGGTGGAAATGTAAAATCAGTCAGTCTAAAAATTATTTGGCAATTTCCTTTCAAACTAAAAATAAACTTACTATATGATTCAGCAGTTACACTTGTGAACCTTTAATAAATTGAAACTGTGTTCACAAGGAAATCGTACATGAATGTTTGTTGCAGCTTTATTCATCCCCAAACTAAAACTACTGAAATGTCTTTCAATGGGTGGATGGTTAACTTATGATTTACCCATACCATGGAATACTACTTAGAAATAGGAAGGAATGATCTATGGATTTATACAACACCTCACCATGCCTTGATGGAAACTCAAGGGAATTATGTTGAATAAAAAAAAGCCAATTATAAAAGGCCACATACTGTATGATTTCATATATATAACATTCTTAAAATAACAGAGAAAATATTAATGTTTTCCAGGAATGAAGGGTGGGAGCAAGTGTGGCTATAAAGGAGGAGTACAAGGAGTTTTGTGGTGATTGTATCTTGATTTTAGTGGTAGTTACACAAAGCTGTACATGTGAAAATATTGCATAGAACTACACACAAACACACATACTCACACAAATGTGCGCGTCTATGAATAAGGTCAAATTACCTGGTTTTGATATTGTACTATAGTTTTGCAAGTTGTTAACATTGCAGTGGGGAGGGCAGGGAGGGTGAAAAGTACACTGGTCCTTCCTGTACATTCTTTGTAACTTCCTGTGAATCTATAATTATTTAAAAGTCAAAAGTCAAAGAAGGTATTTTGCTCTGGCTATATAAACGTTCACATACATGTGTGTGGAAATCCCTCAGTTTACATTATTCTTCTTAGTTTCTTATTTTTATCAGAACAATTGGGGTTTTAGATGGGTTCTAGGACCTGAAATGAGGGGATACGATCTCTTTCAGGATGATCTAGATCCATTTTTAAGGATATGGTAAGTAGAGAGAGGTTAACTGAGTAGCTGAGGCAGTGGATTTGAGACAGTCTTGGGAAGACTAGTTAGTGTAATGCTTTTAGTATTTTAAGGTGCATTAAAGGGAAGCTTAATTGACCCTACTTTGGTAAATTCTAATTCCAGTCTCTGTAGGGTATGTATCAGAAATTTATGTTTTAAATAAACACCAGGAAATTCTGATGTCCATGATTCTCTGAACAATATAGAATCGCACAAATGTAGTAGATGGAAATCATATTTTTGACCTTTTTTATTAAGTGAACTTTGGCAAGTTCTAAGCCTCCATTTCCTTATCTGTAGACTAAGAGTAATACCCTCATAGGGGTTAGTTTGTACTGGTGCTCAAGAAATAATAGCGATGTCATTGTTATCATCATAATCATCATTATTGATATTGGCACAGGGTAGATCTGTCCTCAGTAAAAATTTATTTGCCAGAGACAGTGTGTCAGTAGTGGTCACCCTAAGATGTCTCTAATATGTTATCATTTAGCAGCATGAAAGCTTTTAACAAATTGGATTTTATGACCTTGTGGACACATAAGTAGACTTCTCAAGGATTGTCACTGGGGAAAGTGGTGCTGGGGGCTTGAGTCCAGACCCTCAGTCAGGAAAGTTCAGGAGTTTGGGAAGGTGTCACTGTCTGAGACCCACTGGGAAGTGCATTCACGTAGCTCACTGTTAGGTGATTGACTGGTGGTAGCATTACAGACAAAGAAACCTACTCTTGGGGAAAGTCTACAGAGGCTTCCTAAATTTTGAGAACAAATTGGGAAGATGTCATAAATGTTATGTCCTATGTCATGAGGGGAGTGTTTTCATATATTCATTCATCAGACCATTAGTGAGTACATACTGTGTGCAAAGCAATGGGTCATGTACTGTGTGTGGGGGGTATGTTGGTGAGAAAACAGATGTTATTCTGCTCCTGTAGAGCTGATAATAGTTACCTTGGTTTTATGCAAGTGAATCTGTCTTTGTGATTTTAGAATAGAAATCCATCATGGAACAGGAAATTGTATGCATGATAAGTATACTAGATAGGAAGCAAGTAAGAAGGGGAAGTAACTTAGAAGGGGGTGGGTAGGGATGCCTCCCCACAGACATGATATTTTTTATGATATGAATAAAGAGCAGTTGGCCAAAAGCAAAGTTGGGGAAGAGTGCTTTCAGAAGAAACAACATATTGGAAGTCCTGGAAAAGAAGGAAGGTTTGGCATTTTGAAGAAGTAGATAAGTTCAGCATGGGTGCCAGGCAGAGTATGAGGTAGGGGAAAAAGGCGGGTGAAGAACAGGTTAAGGTAAAGCCTTTTGCCAATACCTGCCGTATAGTGAACCATGCCAGCCTTTGGTATTATAATTTTTATTATGAATCCTAAAGGATGTTAAAAGTCATTGGGATTTTAGGTAGAGGAATGACTTGAGATTTTCATTTTAGGTTGTTTAAAGTCACTTCTTAAGGACTGTGACCTGGTGATGAACAGATATGTGAAGAGGTAGGAAAACTCAGTTGCTTCTCTGCATTCTGAGAATATTACAACTGGGTGAAGTAGATTTTTCCTTCTTAGTGTTAACATTCGCAGTCCTAGTGTGGAGCCCAATATGGATCCTGCCATTGACCTTGCAATAAAGCTTTTCATTTTGTTATTTAAAGATAGCTCCAGATCTTAGAGAGTTTCTACTTGATCCTTCTCATTGGGGGAAGGATCTGTGAATGCGTGGAAGGAAGGACTTGGGCCAACCTGTAAATAAGTGAACTTATTGTCCTCTTGGTATCACAGTTTGGAACTTAATCATAGGCTGTCTAATGTGTACTGGGGTATCTTTTAGAACACTTAGCAGCCCCCATCAGACATCACTAAATGACATCCAGAGGCCTAGAAGACATAATCATACATGACACCCTCCCCTTCTGGCTTGTAGTGTGTTGCAGTCTGAGCTGTGTTCTAATCAGAGATAGTGGATCTAAAACCCCATGGCTTCTCATAAACAGCAGATGGATGGTAAGTCAGTAGGGACCATCATCCCAGTAAGCCAGGGGTGCCTTCTACCCAGGGAATTATCTTATGGAAGAGGTAACCTATAGGTTTCCCAGGGTGTGTATGTTTGGAAAATAGAACAATTAGGGCAAATATAGAGAAAAATATTTTAGAAAGAAAGAAAAAGCTTAAAGCTGAGTGTAAAAATAAGAAAAATATGGTGGATTTCTATTATAAAATCATAAAGACAGTCTCACTTGCAAAAAACCGGGGTAACAAGGTAGAGTGTAATGCAGAGAAACTCACATGTTTCTTTGAAATATGTGACATCCAAACTGCAAGATAAATAACAAAGTTAAAAAAAGAAGTCAAGTCAGGAAAAGATAAGATTCTCTGATAAAGTACTCTATATGAGTCCAGGTTTATATGGCAGTCATTTTCTCTTTAGGGTAGATATATTTCTTTAGGACAGAAAACCAGGAACAGAGATCTCACCTGGCCAGCCATGTCCTCTCAGGCTGCCGTTCACGTTTCTGATGACCAGCAGCCTTTCTGACTTTTCATCTGTATTGACAAGAACCTTTATGCCACCACTTGGGAAACCTTTGAGCAGGAGCTCTGTTGCCAGGCTAGCCTCTGCCCAGTTTCCTCTGCCAAACCATAGGGGTATATAAAATTGCTTGGAGAATGGCCTTATGCTAGGACAAGAGGATTATCTGCTTATCTTTAAGACGAGCCTATTGCTGCGCTTTTCTTGGAGAGTTGAATCTGCCAGGTTCCACACAAGAGCAAAGGCATTGCCTCCATCAATTCATAAATCAATTGTGATGATTAATTTTATGTGTCAATGTGGCTGGGCCATGGTGTTCAATATTAGGTCAAGTGTTATTCTGGATGTTTTTTGTGAAGGGTTTCTTTTTTTTTAAATTTTGGATGAGCTATACATTTAATTGCCTATTACTCTCCATAATGTGAGTGGGTTTTACCCAGTCATTGAAGGCCAAAATAGATCAAAGACTGACCTTCCCCAAGCAAGAAGGGACTCAGACTGCAACCTGAATCTTCAACCTGTTGGATTCAGTCATTAGATTTTGGGCTTGCCTGATAACAGAGTCAATCACAGTCAAATAGAGTTTGTGGCATGGCCAGGCAGGCCAGGTTTTGAACCTAGCTCCACCATTTACTGTCTGCATGATCTTGAACAACTGAATTTCTCTAAGTCTTAATATCCTTTTTCTGTGTAAACAGAGGTTGTAATAGAACCTATTTATATTTATTAAGACTCTTTCAGCTGCAAGTGATAAAATGTAACTCAAAAGACTGAATGCCAGTGCTTCCGAAACTTTAATGGGCATACAAATTACCTAGGCATCTTGTTGGAATGCAGATTTGGATTCAGTAGGTGAGGCAAAAACATTAAAGTGGGGAGGGACTTATTTTTTGCCTATGTACTTGGAAAGCACAGTAGTGGACAGTAGTAGTTTGCTTCAGGAATAGCTGGATCAAGTGTTTAAGTAGCATTTTCAAGAATGTGTCTCAGGTTTTCAGGTTCTGCCTTCATCTTTGTTGGATTCCTATACTTCTAGAAGTTCCAGAATTATATCTTAACAGCTTGAAAGCACAGAGAAGAAGATAGAGCACCTTTTCCAATAGTTCCAGAAAAAGTCCTGTCATTGATTGGGTTTGATTTGCTGTCCTTTGGATCATGATTCATTCCTAAATCAGTCACAAGCCTCAAGTGAACACAATACTTCCCTGCCTCTCAAGCAAAGATGTGTGATATTAGATACCAGACTCTTTAGTGTTGAGACATTTAGTCATCATCATTGGCCAAGTTGAGCCAGGCTTTGTAAAAAGACATGTAGAATCTTTGAAGCCACAGATTTGTATCTAATCTGCACAGTGAGATATTTTGCTTATTAAGTAGTTCCTATCAATGGAGTGTTTCCTGGGAGGTTTCCAGACTATCTTTTTTTTTTTTTCCTAATTGAAAGTTTTAATTAAGTTTAAATTAGATAACGTGACTATAAAATGGGAGAAATAAAATAGGACAAATAAAGAAAACCTACAGAGGAAATTAAAATAGGAAAATGCACATCGGGCAGGATCATGTGAGTGAGCTGGGATTAAATGGCTCATCTTTGAGAGGGACCTTGGCTCCTTGCTGTAAGTAAATGACCTTCTCCAGTGAACTAAATGGCATCCTAATGGCCTAATGCGTAATGCACCTCCCTAACTTATTCCTCACTTATTAGTAGGTCCACTGAGCATAATGCACTTCCCTATATTCACAGAGTAAATGACTAGAAGATGAGAATGTAGAAAGAGTTATTAAACTTTAAACCAACATGAAGATTTATGTCATGAACTTTTGCTTTTTCACAATGTGTTTTCTGACAGACTTGATTTTAAAGACTATGAAACACTCCCAGCTTTTTGTTCTAAGGCCTTTCCAGAAATATAAATGATTGGATAATGACCTAAGTCACCCAAGCGTTTGGAAAGAACTTTGCTCAGATACAATTTTTGGGGGCTCAGCTAAGGAAGCTTATTATAGGTACTGATGATTAGATTTTTGTGATTTTTTTTTTCATTATGACCCATAGCACTACACATCAGTCACTGTAAGTCAGAATGAATAGCAAAAGCAAACACATTCTCATTCATCAATCATGCATATTTGTTTTTTGGACTTCTGGAGAACAGTTCCTGGGTGCTAAGTCAACCATATGGAGTTCTGATTGAGAGAGAATGACTGGTCTGCTTGGCAAGGCCAGTTTTATCCTCTTCTTTGCCAATCACAGGAAGAGTGTTTGGAAGTCATTGGCAGCCTTTATTTCTCTTGATGGATTCATTCAGCTCTGGCAAGAGAAGATGTTTCTGTGTTGCCTGTGGTTGTAATGCAGAACTCTTGAGGGTGCACAAATAATACCAAAATGGTCCTTTGGAAGTCTCAGAGCTTATTGAGTTGGTTTTAGATATTAAAATGAAGAGAAAAGTTTTTGTTTGCCCTTGAGGTTTGGTGAAAAGGGTGAACAATTTAATTATTCTACTAAAATGCATTTATTCAACAAATATTTATTAGTGCTTATTGTACGGTAGGCATGGTGCTATTTCCAGAGAATACTGTGCTAGGATGAAATTGAACATAATTTCTTTCTTCATGGAGCCTACTCTTTAGTGAGAGACTACTCAAATCTGTAATTTCTAATTATGGTAAGTGCATAGAAGCAAACAAATAGGGCACTGAGGAGAAGATAAGAAAAATGTAATATTGATAAAGTTGAGGTGGGAAATACATATACATTTGGGCAAGAATAAATGACTTATGTTCTAAAGGAATATTAATTTTTCCCCTCTTCAATTCCATGTTCAAGTGAATAAAGGCCTCAAGCAAGTAAGCAGCTATGATGTAGAATTACTCAACATTTTTTGGATTATATGAACATTTTGAATTGATATTTAACAATCACAAAAATTACTAAAATGGATTGAGAAAGTAAAGTATGTTTAAAAAAATTGAACTACTTCCACTTTCTTAAAAAAAACCCAGTCAAGAATGAAATTTGTTTTTCTTCATCCCTTCTTGTTAAATTTAATTTAAATATCTTTGATCAGGTAAGAATTATTTTTGTGTATTTAGGAAGGACTAAATCTGAGTTATTTAAAATTGATTCAGTAGCTTATACAGTTGCATACTTATTGTTCATGGTCTGTCAGCCTACAATTTATTATAATTATTACCATCATCACAACACCATTTATTTTGTAAGAATCTGTTGAGCAATGTATTTATTGAGCTCAGGCTGCCAAAACAGAATACCACACATGGGGTGCCTTAAACAACTTATTCTCTCATGTTTTTGGAGGCTAGAAGTCTAAGATCAAGGTCCCATCAAGCTTGGTTTCTGGGAGACCTCTCTTCTGGGTTTATGGACGGCTGCCTTCTTGCTGTGTCCTCATATGGCCTCTATTTTCTGCATGCACAGAGGGTGAGTGAGCACAAGTGTCTCTTCCTCCTCTTATAAGAACACCAGTCATGTTGGATTGGGGTCCCACTAATATGACTTCATCTAACCTTAATTACTTTCTGACAGGTGCTATCTCCAAATGCAGTTACATGGGGTATTCAAATTTCAGCATATGAATTTTAGGGTGTGTTTGTGTGTGACGTAATTCAGTCTGTTATAAGCACCTAGTATGGGGTCCACTCTATGGTAGGTCCTAATATACAGTGGTTGAACAAGGCAGTCACTGTCCCTCCCTTCATGGAGCTTCTAATCTAGCTAGGTGGGTACACAAGAAACAGACAGTTGCATATATAGATATTTCGTTTCTATTATTGAGTACATCTTGGGTGGAAAAAACAAATTATATGCAAAGCCCAAAGATAGTACTTGTCCAGAAGCTTTGGGGGTGACATCAAGGTTAGCAAGAATAATGCTATGAATAAGTTCCTAATTTGGAGTCTTGGAGCAGATTATATGTAGTGAGTGGACAAAGAAAGATAATGAGCTGCAAAAATGGAAATATATTTTTTTTCTTTTTAAAGAATAGCTCTGTTTGCATCCCACATTTGGAAGTGCCTCATCTAATATAAAAATTCATGAGAGAAGGGGCTCCTTTTATACAATTGTTATGGCCGAAGGAACAGACGTTACAGTGCTTTCTCCCCAATGATTCAGTTACCGAAATCCAGTCTTTGCTGTGAGAGACAATGTGAAAAGAACGGGATGAGCAATTGCCTGGGTATTTTAGGCTGTTAGGCAACCTGGATATTTCCACTTTCCCCACATAGTAGAAACACAATTTTAATTATTTTTTTTCCTGTCATATCTTTCATAACTCTTCTTTTGGTGTACCTTGCTAAGTTCGTCATTACAAACTGTACTGGGTTTGTGCATAATCATAAGCTATTCCAGGACCACATAATTCATTCCTGTAGCTCAGCAGGTCTTGCCTGCGTAGAGGAACCTAAAGCCAGGATCCAGAAACACTGATAAGACAGTTCTGTTACTGTGCTCAGGGATCCCTTATAATATATATCATAGCTGCAATTCCTCCAAATCCCAGCAGAATTTGGTTGGTACAGTATAACTCACTGATGCAAATCTTCAGGTCAGTTGGTAGTGATCAAAGACAGAGGTCTCTCCATCTTTGTTTTGCCCCTTTTTTACACTTATCACAGATTTAATTGTGAACCGGCGTTAAAAAGGAAAAATCAAGGAGGAGGCCCCATTAGAATGTTCTCAACTAAAATCAAATAACAAAAGAGCTAGAGACAGATAGAGAGGAAAGGAAGGAGGATCCCTGAAGAAAACTGTAAAAAGGAAAGCATTTCTGCTGTGATCGCCCAGCTCATTAGAGCTCCATCTCTGTCGAATCAAATGCCTCACCTATTTACTGTTCCCTCATAGTTCCTCTCTCTTCATTACTCCGCTGATACCTGTAAACATCACTTAAATTTTTTGCAGCACACATTTCTTTGCCTTAAAACCATTGAATAGTTAATTTTATCATAAATAATTTAAAATACGCAAGAATGGAGATTATTACAATATCCCAGGTACCCAGCTTTATCAGAACTTAATATCATACAAAATCTTCATCAGATCAGTTTATTTTAACTGAAGACATTAAATAATTCGGATGCTACTGGGCATTTCCTCTGTTCTCTTTCTCCTTTTTTTCCCCACATCCCTAACAGAAGTAATAACTACTGTGACAGTGTTTATCACCCATATTGTTATATTTTTACCACAGATTTAGATATCTAGATATTTGTAAATATTATATAATATTGCTTTGCAGTTTTTAAAATTTTATATAAATGGTCCTTCTAAACTGGCTTTTATTCTCAATATTATATTTTTGAAATTAATACAGCTGATACATGCAGCTCCCATTTGTTAATTTTAATTGCTGTAGAGTATTAAGTGAATATACTCAAAAGCATTTTTAATTTTCCTCTTGATAAAAATTCAGGTTGTTTCAAGTATTTTTGCTATAATAAGCATCAGTAACCAACCTTGTATCATTTTTCTCCCATAAATATCCAAGTGTTTGTCTTGAGTATTTGTCTAGGACAGTGTATTATTTTCTTTGTACTGCTACAACAAATCACCACAAACTCCTGAGTGGCTTAAATAAACATAATTTTTTCCCGCGCAGAAGCCAAAACCAGGTTGGTCTCTTCTCCCAAGAGGCCCTAGTGGAGATTCCATTTCTTACCTCCTCCAGCTTCTGGTGGCCACCGGTCTTCCTTGGCCTGTGGCTGCTTACTCCTGTCTTTGCCTCTTTATTCACGTGGCCTTCCCCTCTTTGTCTTCTCTTATAAGGACACTTTTCATTGGATTTTAGGTTCACCGGATAATCCAGGATGATCTGATTTTGAAATCATTAAATTAATTATACAGGCGAAGACCCTTTTTTAAAAATAAGGTCACATTCACAAGTTCCATTTTTGTTTTGATGTGTCTTGGTGTGGGCCTCTTTGGGTTCCTCTTTTTGGGACTCTGAGCTTCCTGGGGTTTTATGTCTATTTCCTTCACCAGGTTAGGGAAGTTTTCCATCATTATTTCTTCAAATATACATTCAACTTCTTGTTCTCCCCCTTCAGGTACTCCTATGCACCAGACATTTTTACCTTTGATAGTGTCCCATAGGCTTATTAAATTATTATTATAGTTTAGGCTTCTTTTTTTCTTGCCATTCTGATTGAGTGTTCTTGGCTTTCCCATCCTTTATATAGGTCATTTGATCCTCTTCTTTATTCACATTGTTTATTTCTTTTAATGTACTTCTCAGCTCAGATAATGTGTTCTTCATTTCTGACTGGTTCCCTTTTATAATTTCAATTTTCATTTTCAAATTTACTGGTATCATCAGGGGTTGTCCAAAGTCATGGTACCGATTTAAACTCCTACCAGCAGGATATGACACTTCCCATCGCTCTGCAGTGTTACCAGTACTGGGGTATTGTCAGACTTTCACTTTTTCTGTAAATCTGATTGCTGTCTGCTTTAATTTCCATCTTCTTAATTACCAGTATGATTGAGCATCTTTTCATTCATCAATTGTCTTTTTTTTTCTTGGTCCATGAATTGCTTCTTGTAACTTTATTCATTTTTTTTTCCTGTTATCTTTTTCTTTTTGAATTATACGCTCTTTGTATATTCTGGAGACTAGTCTTTTATCAGCTATGACAATACCAATTCTTCTCAACTGTAGATTGTCTTTTATTGTGTTTATGGTATCCTTTGTGCTTCCAAGCTTCTAAGTTGTAATGTCAGTTTATCATTTTTTTATGGTTTGTGCTCTTTGGGTCTTTTAATGTCTCTTGTAAGTATAAGGAGGCAGTCATGCTGCTTGAGCAAAAGACTATAAAGACTAATCATGTCTGAAAGAGTTTAATGCTGTGGAAGGCTTCATGATGTAGTGAAAAGGCACAGAACTCTCATGTGGGAGACTCGTCCCAGTCACTCTAGCAGCAACTATGTGTTTCGGAGAAATGACTCAACACTTTGTCGTTCCAAATGCTCATCTAAAGGGCAAGAGGGTTTGAGTCTCTGCAAGATCCTAGTCCATTTAAAAATTTGATGCACTTGTGAGTTCTTCAAGGGATGCAACTTACATCTCAGTTAAAGAAGTCGTCTTAATATCCTTTTAGATTGTTGGTAAAATTATGTGGATTATTAACAAGGAAAACATACAAAAAGGGAAATATATAGAGAATACAAATTGATGAAATGTCAGCTTAAAGTACACGCTTTCTCTTTTCTTATAAACATGTTGGAACAAGGCTAAGAAGAAGCCCAGCTGATATCTTTTGTGATATCAAAATATATCAGATATAATGGATGCACATAATTTTTAGCAAAAATATTTAACTTGTATTATTTTTCCTTACAGTTACGTCTTATAATTGTCACTGTCATTTAGTCTAGTAACTATTCGGAGTGCTCCTGAAGAGTCCATTTCCCCTCCTCCTTGGGGACATTTCACTGAACTTGATTTCAGTTCACTTGATATTCTGATTTTTCTTTCAAGCTAGATCTTGCAGTGCATGATGTTATCTTCAGCCAACTTAGGGGATCGCCTGAGACCTTCACAAACAGCATGCAGTCATACATGCAAATGAATTCTTGGACTTATTTTTTATAGTTAAAATCTTTATTGTTTGGAAAATTTAGTTAATATTTTTTGCTTACTCCTCCCAGAGGTTTTCTTTTTGTCACCCCCGCCCCCAAAAAAGTTTTCACTCATTTCAGTCATGACAATACTCATTAGAGACATTACTTTATACTCATTACAAGATTAAGCCAATAAAAAGTAAGCATTAAAATTCAATGCCATTAAGGCATAGAATCTTTAACTGTTATACATTTAGTTTATGCATTGGTTGAAGTGGGGAGCTTTCAGTTGTGCAATCATGGATGTGAACGGAGATCCTCAGCTTTTGATTAGTCAGCAGTGACATATGCCAATTTCTCCCTAGTTAGTTTGGGAGTTTGGCTTCACATCACATTAAACAGAGGTGACACTTCTGGCCTACAATGTGACAGATGACCTTTCTGGACACTATGGCACCTAATAGATCATTTAACATGAGCAGCTTAGACACATGACTAAACTCCTTAAGCATTAGAAAAACATCATGCAAGTAAATGCCATGTTGAAATCTGCTGTCACTTCCAATGAGTGTCCACAAGTGCCATTGGCAGCTTTGAGAATTGTTGCCCATGATGTTGAGGACAGAGAGTTGAGCCACATTCCTGTAGAGTGGTCCAAATTTATCTCAGGGGAAGAAAATCATATCTAGAGGAGAAATCAAGGGATGCCAGAAGAGTATTTTTCTTTCCTCTTGACCTTATAATTGTTAGACTTTGGTTTATACAACCAGATATTCTAACTAGCAAATAAAAGAGCTCACTGGTATTTGAAACAAAGAATAGTGGGCAGCTAGAAGCTGAAAAAAGCAAGAAAACAAGATTTTCATCTTAGGTCTTCATAACGGAAACATATCCTTGCTGAGACTTTGGTTCTAGTCCAGCGAGACCCATTTTGGAATTCTGGTCTCCAGAGCTGTGAGATAATGAACTTGTGTTGTTTTAAGCCACTGAATTTGTGGTAATTTATTATAACAGCAGTAGGAAACTAATTCAGTTACCTTGATAAAAGATAAAGAGAGGGCCAATAACTGAATCATGGAACTCTAAAATATAACAGTCACATAAGGAAGAAAAACTTACAAATGAGACAGAGAAGAAAGAGGAGAAAAACCAGGAGGATTTAGGGTCCTGGAAGCAAAAGGAAAGAATTTTTCAAAAAGAGGTCACACAGGATGAGAAGTGTTCATTGGACTGGGTGATAGGAACTCAGTGGTGATGTCAGTGACAGTTGTTTGTTGGGATGAGGGGAGCAGAGTCCAGATTTGGGTGAGATGTAATGTGCATGGGAGGTGAAGAGGCAGAGGTAAAGACTATGGACAACTCTTTGAAGAAGTTCTGTAGTGGAAGGAAAATTACAGAACTGTTAGGTTGGAATAATGTTTCTGAGCCTTGGCATTGTTGATGTATTGGACCTGATAATTCTTTGTCGTGGAGAACTGTTTTGTGCATTGTGGGATGGTCAGCAACATCCCTGATCTCCGTCTGCTAGATGCCAGTGGAAATCTCTCTCGATGGTGACAACTACAATTGTCTGTATGTTGCAAAATGTCCCCTGGTGGGGGCGAAATGCTCCTGGTTTAGAACCACCGTTTTGTATAGAAAATATAGAATTGCCTGAGTGTGATTTTGTCCAAGTACACTTATTTTCTTCTAAAATATAAAAGGCCATCAAATGAGTGGGCCATTATACAATTGGATCTTCAAAGCTCATGTCTCTAGATGCACCTGATTCTTTGGATATCTACTCTAAATTGATGCAAAGTGATTTTATATAAATGGTATTGTACATGATCTCATATAAGAATCTGAAAAGGTGAGCGGAGGATGAACTCCAGGTATATAAAACCTGTTGTAATTCAGCCTACACTATTTAATCTATATTGGTGACTAAACAGTAATCATACAGTATGGTTCTAAGAAGTTGCCCTTACCCCAGTATCATCTACCCATAAGGATTCTAATACCATTAGCTGAAATCTCAAAGCAGGTATCCACCAAATCATGTTGAAATATTTCATACTGTAAAAACACCATATGACAGAGTACCTGCAGTCTAATGTAGTTGGTGTGATGTTTCAGTAGTTTAATAGAAAATACAGTCCAAACCTGGTTTCTGAACTTTGAAGATGAGGAATGCTTTTTTGGATTGGGTGGACATATTGAGTCTGAGAGGTATGAACTCTATTTCTCTTATTACCATTCTCAAATCTTTCATATTGAATTGGCTCTTTAGGTGTGTCTAAGATGCTGAATTATGTGGAATCTGATTTATTTTATTGCTTTAATAATGCACTGTGTAGTTTGGGGAGATGGATACAGAGAAGATTTTGTAAAGTAAATTAAAAGCAAACTTTCATGCTTGTTCACACATGTAAAAGTGGAAATAATTCAATGATGAGACATATGCTTTATTAGAGGTTGATGTTCCATTTTGGTTATTAAATTTTTTGGTATTTTAATAAAAATGTTTTTTTCTCAGCCCAGTTTTTCCATCTTTCTGTGGCTGCTTTGAAGTTACAGTTAATGTAGGATATTGTGCTAAATGAAAGAACCCAAGATAGAAAGACAAATACTGCATGATACCACTTATTTGTAGAATTGAAAAAAGTTGAGCTCATAGAAGCAGAGTATAGAAGGGTAGTTGCCAGAGGGTGGGGTGTGGGGAAAATGGAGAGAAATTGGTCAAAGGGTACAAAGTTTCAGTTATACAGATGATTAAGGTCTGGTGATCTAATGTACAGCATGTTGACTATAGTTAATATTATTCTGTTATATACTTGAAACTTTCTGAGAGTGTATCTTAAGTGTTCTCAACACACACCCAAAATGGTCGCTGTGTGAAGTGAGGGATATGCTAATTAGCTCAATTGTGGCAATCATTTCACAGTGTGTATGTATATCAAAACATTATGTTGTACATCTTTATATAATTTTTTCTCAGTTATACCTCAATAAAGATAGAAAAATAGTTATAGTTTAGATCTGGTATCATGTCATTCTGACTACTAGGACTATATTCAATCAACATTACAGATTTTAAAATATTTCTAGCAAAGCAATTGAACTATAAGGGGCAATGGATTTGTTTTATTTTAAATTATATTAGTAATACATGAAGATCTTTTAAAAACTACTAGCATGAAAATAAAATACAGATCTACTTTGGTATACCTTTCTCCCAACTTTACTCCTTTTTCCAGAGGAAATATGCTAATATCAGTTTGAGGTTTATCCTTCTAAAACTTTTTCCATTTATTTTGTAAATATGGATTTGCTTAGTGCATGCAGTTCTTTACCAATACGAAGCTATAGTACATGTATTATTTTGTAACTTTCCTTTATCACAAAATATACCTTGAGTATCTCTTTATATGATCTCACCTAGTTTCACTTCATTCCATAGTATTTCATGGTATTGATATAATATATTTATTTAGCTAGTCTCCCATGATGGACATTTTGGTTTTATTTTTTTTTTTACACTGTAAGCAGTGTTGCAGTAGATACCCTTGTGTACATTTCTGTGCATGTGTAAAAATATTTCTTTGGGGTTGATACCTTCAAGTGTAATTGTTGGGTCAAAGAATAGACCCTTAAAACAATCTATTTTAATAGATAATTCAGAAAGAGTGATGGATTTTATAAAATGCTTTGTGGTTAAATAAAAACATATATTTAAAAATAAAGAGACTTGGATGCATTGAGAGTGGATTCTGAGGTTTAGCAAGTATTTGAACTTTAAAAAATAATAGGTATTTTTTAGAGCAGTTTTAGGTTTGTAGCAAATCGAGAAGAAAGTACAGAAAGTTCCCATATATCACCTGCCCCACTCATCTACTACATCCGTCACCAGAATAGTACATTTGTTACAGTAGATGAACCTATACTGACACATTGTTACCTAACGTTGATAATTTATATTAGATTTCACTCTTAGTGTTGTGCATTCTATGGTTTTTGACAAATGTATAATGACATATGTATACCATTATTGTATCATACAGAAGTTTCTCTGAACTAAAAATCCTCTGTATTCCACTTATTCATCCCTTCTTCTCCCAACTCCTGGGAACCTCTGATTTTTAAAAAATTTTTGTTTTTGTTGCAATGTAATAGACAATTAGTTGCTTGTGTTTACTCTGTACAATTCAATGAGTTTTTCACTTATAGTTGGCATACAATAATGTAACAGTTTCAGTTGTATAGCATAGTGATCAGAGATCCACATAACTTGCAAAGTGATCGCCCCACTAAATCTAGTACCCCTCTTCCCCCTTTCATATTTATTACATTATTAACCATCTTCCCCATGCTACACTCTGTATCACCATTTCTATTCTGCAACTATCCATATCCATTTGTACCTCTTAATCACTTTGCCATTTTTTTGTCCTCCCACCCCCTCCCATCTATATCCCTCTAAATATTCTCTGTATCTATGAGTTTATTTTCGTTTATGTCGTCGTTATTGTTTTTTGTTCTTTAGATTCCACATGTACATGAAATCATGCAATATTTGTTTTTCTGTATCTGACCCATTTCATTCAGTGCTATACCCTCTAGGTCCATCAAGACAATATCTTTTTCCATCCCCTTCCTTTTAGTCTGTGTGTGTGTATTTTAATCTGAAGTGAGTCTCTTATAGGCAGCATATGTAGGGGGCTTGTTTTCTTATCCATTCAGCCATTCTGTCTTTTGGTTGGGGCACTTAATTCTTTTCCATTTGAGGTGTTTGTTGATAGTAATGTAGTTATTACCATCCTTTATTTCTGTTTTTGATACATGTTTTTTCTTCGTAAAAAGTCCCTCCAACATTTCATCTAATACTGGCTTGGTGATGATAAATTCCTTTAGCTTATTTTTGTCTGGGAATCTTTTTATCTGTCCTTCAACTCTAAATGATAGCTTTGCTGGATAAAATATTCTTGGTTGTAGATCCTGGTCTTCATCACATCTAATATTTTGTGCCAAGCCCTTCTGTCCTGCGTAGTTTCTTTTGAGAAATCAGCTGCCAGTCTTATGGATGCTCCCGTGTAGGTAACTCACTGCTTTTCTCTTGCTGCTTTTAAGATTCTCTCTTTGTAGTTATCCTTTGATATTTTAATTATGATGTGTCTTAGTGTGGGCCTCTTTGGGTTCCTCATTTTTGGGACTCTGATCTTCCTGGGGTTTTATATCTATTTCCTTCACCAGGTTAGGGAAGTTTTCCATCATTATTACTTCAAATATATGTGCAACTTCTTGTTCTCCCTCTTCAGGTACCTCTATGACACAGGTATTTTTACCTTTAATAGTGTCCCTTAGGCTCATTAAATTATTATTATAGTCTTGGCTTTTTTCTTGCCATTCTGATTGTCCTTGGCTTTCCCATCCTTTATATAGGTCATTTGATCCTCTTCTTTATTCACTTTGTTTATTTCTTTTAATATACTTCTCACCTCAGATAATGTGTTCTTCATTTCTGACTGGTTCCCTTTTATAATTTCCATTTCCATTTTTATGTTTCTTATCTCTTTGTTGAAGTTCTCACTGAATTCATATACACTACCCATAAGCTCATCGAGCACTTTTATAATCAGTGTTTTGAACTCTGCATCTGTTAGGTTGCTTGACTCCATTATTTCTGGATCTCTGTTCTTTTCTCTCATATGGTTTCTGCTTCTTTGTCTTCCCATTTTGGCTGCCTCTTTGTGTCTGTTTATATGCCCTAAACAAAGATTCTAAGTCTCCAGGTCTTATTAGTGTGGATTTGGGTAGTAGGTGTCCAGTGGTATAGTCCTAAGAGGGGTTCAGCTGCAGGCCTAACTTAGCCCCAGCCTGTGCCCGTCTGGGGCCACCTGTTAAGATTCAGCAAGCAATTCACAGATACTGTGCCTCTGTGGCCTCAAGAGGCCACACCAGAAACCGAGGTCAGCTGCCTCCAGTTCGAGTCTAGGTGCTACTCAGCAAGGAGCACCTGATTCACTGAGGACACACCTGGATGTGGCTTGGGTGGGGCCATGAGTTGGGGGAGGCAGGGAATCCTCTGGGTGGAGCAACCGGAGTGACCTCTGTTATCCAGTTTGATGACATCTCTGCCATGGCGGGGCTGTGTCTGCACAATGGGATGGGAGAGCGCTAAACTGAGCAACAGTGGATACTGCTGGCCCTCACTCAAACAACTCAGTGTCTCCCTGTAAGTCCCTGTGCATCCAAAGTGGCACTGGTGCTCAGAGTGAGAAGGTTGGTTACAGAGAAAGTCCGCTTATGGACTTGGTCCCTTTAAGAGGCGTCTGCCGCTGCCACAGCCTCCGTCTCACTCAGCCGCTCAGGACCAGGCAGCCTTGCAACTTTGCCCCGTTCCTACCTTCTGCCGTTGCAGGGTGATTTCTTAGATTTCTCCCTAGTTGTATGGCGTGTTCATCTAGATCCCAGGCAATTTTTCCTTGCTGTTTGCTCTTTGTTTCTGTCACAACTTTGATTTGGTCACCAAAGGGATGAACAGAGCCTTTATCATCTACGCCATTGTTTGTGTTTTTTTTTTTTTTTGGCTCCCACTTCTGATCTTTTTACTCTCTCTGTAGTTTTGCCTTTTTAGAATGTCATATAGTTGGAATCATACAATATGTAGCTTTTTCAGATTGTTTATCCCTTAGTAATATGCATTTAATGTTCCTCCAAGTCTTGTGTCTTAATAGGTCATATCTTTTAGTGCTGAATGTTCTATTACTGTATGTACCACAGCTTATATTTCTTTCACCTACTGAAGGACTTCTTGGTTGCTTCCAAGTTTTAGTAATTATAAAGAAAGCATCCATAAAGATCATATGTAGGTTATTGTGTGGACATAAATTTTCAACTCATTTGAGTAAATACAAGGAGTGTGATTGCTGGACTGTGTGGTAAGAGTATGTTTAGTTTTGTAAGAACTGCCAAAGTGTCTTCCAAAGTGGCTGTACGATTTTGTGTTCCCATAAGCAATGAATGAGAGTTCCCGTTAGTCCACATCCTTGCCAGCGTGTGATGTTGCCAGTGTTTTGGATGTTGGCCATTCTAATAGATGTGTTATTATTTTAATTTGCAATTCTCTAATAACAGGTGATGCTGAGGCTTCTTTTTATATGCCTGTTTACCATCAGTATATCTTCTTTGGTGAGGTATCTTTTCAGATCTTTCGTCCATTTTTAAATTGGGTTGTTTCTTACTGTTGAGTTTTAAGAGTTCTTTGTATATTTGGTTAACAGCTCTTTATGAGAAATGTTTTTTGCCAGTATTTTTCCCCAGTCTGTGGCTTGTCTTCTCATTCTTTTGAGTGTTTTCACTTTTCAAAATAGCTTTTTGCTCCTTTGAAGGCCTATTAGCAATTTAAGGAGAAATGTAATCCACAGCCTTTTAAGATATTAATATTGAATTTAGTAGAACTGTTAGGAGGTGTGAACTTGCCTAGGCTGTCCTGGGTCACTTAAATGCTTTTCCTAGTGACAGGAAATGGTTTTCCTCCAGTTGCAAAAGAATTACAACACAAGACCATGGATTTAGTTCGAGAATATCAAATTTGTGAGACCTAAGGTAATTTAATCCTTAGCAAAATGTGCTCAGCTTCTCATTTAAGAAAAATAATTAAAACAAACCGGAGGTGTTCACGCTTATATCTGTTGGATTTAGAAGTTCCCTATGGGAGAAAGTTACGCTTTAATGAAGAATTAGTTTAAGCTGGGTAGATTAAGCTGCTAAAATTCATCTCCATAGTAATTTAGCAGGGAAAAAAATTAAGATGTTGGCCACAGTTGCCATTAATTTGTTCTGAGCTAAAGATCTATGGGAATACCTCTGGGAAAGGTAACATGCATTCCAGTTGATCATTTAGTCATTAAATACCAAACTTGCACACAGTGGGCCCTCTATTTGTAAGTGCTTTTGCTTATGAGTTACATTTCAGTGTGAATGAGCTGATCTCATAATTCCCTTCAAATATTCAGTGACTTCATATTTTTTTGTATTAGTTAATACTGTGTCTTCTACATTCTAAGAACCATTTCTTAGTTTTGAGGGGAACATGCAGAACATAATTTTTGGCCTTAAGGAGTCTTACAAATGAATAGAAAAAAGACAAATATGTGGAACTTTCTATGATCCCAAAGATGGCCCATTTTCCCTGAATTATTGGAGAGAAAAAAGATTCTAATTATTTATTATTTCCTAATGTACTTTAAACAGTGTCATTTAACTTATAGGAACCGTGAAACTGTAATATTTACTTTTTTGTGTTCACTTGACTGGTCTTGGGGTGCCCAGATATTTGGTTAAACATTCTTTCTGGGTGTGTCAGTGAGGCTCTTTCTGGATGAGATTAGTGTTTGAATCAGTGGACTGAGTAAAGCAGATTTCACTTTCCAGGGTGTGGGCCTCATTCAATTCTCGAGGGCTTTAACAGAACAAAAAGGAGGAGGAAGGGTGAATTTGCCCTCTCTGGTGACTGCATGACCTGGGATATTGGTATTCTCCTACCCTTGGACTGGAACGCACATCATCACTTCTGATTTTCAGTCATTTATACTCATACTGAGACGTATATATTAAATCTCCAACCTGTTGGCTCTGTTTTGCTGGAATACTCTGGCTAAAACAGGAACCAAAGCACTTTAATTTAAAAGATAATTTATTTTTTAAAAAACATTCAGAAAAAAAGAGAAAGAACCTGTGTATTCATAGCCTCAAGTTGCTAGCAAAAATGATGTTTCCCTGTTTCTCACCCCATCCAACTGTATCATTTCATCTGAGATGTAAAACTGGGGAATCAGAGGTAACTTAGATTGTATTTAACAGCACAGGTGATACCCAGCCCCATAGGTAGTCTCTCTCAGGGACTAGGTGGTATCTCTCAGCACCAGGTCAATTTATTTTAACATGCATAAATCTAAATTGTCAGTAATAACCACGTCAAGAAAGAACTGTAGGGAAAAAAATTGATATTCCTGTTGAGGTTTTTTCAATAGTACTTAATGATTTTATGCATCTGCTATATAGACATGAAGAAGGCTCAATTAAAACCCATAACAGAGTGAACAGTGTCTAAAAAAGAAAACCTGTATCAAAGCCACACAAGATAAATATGACTAACAGATTAAATCTTGTTCAGTGGCCAGGTAGGTAATGTTTGTTGGAAAATTACAGACTTGGTCATGGTGGACCTGTGCCTCGGTCTCCTCTTTTGTAAAGCAGTGACAATAAAGTGCTTACCTCCCAAGACTGGCAAAGATTCAGTGAAGTAATCTAGGTGAAGCTCTTAGAACAACAACTGGCATATAAGAAACTGTCCATGCACATTTAAAAAATAAAATCCTGTAAGGCTTCAGACACCATCTTACAGGATCGACCGCTCTGGGTGACTTTCACCAAAGGCCTTATAAAAGTGAAAATGTTCTGATTAGACTATGGTGGGCCTCTTCGGCAACATCATAGCTCAGGTTCCTTGAAAGTAGGACAGAAGCCGCCCTGGTGTTGGGAAGGCAGTGGGGATTGTAAGAGTCCATGGCAGGCTGGTAGAGGAGACAATTTGAGAAAGGCAGGGTCTTTCAGCAGGTCCAGGCCTTATGAAACCATAGGGCACCGTTTGCTGGTTTTCAGAATAACTCCTGGAAAGTGATTTGGAATGGGGAGCTGAGCTAGAGCTTCACCTTCTCTCAGTCACTGAGAGATACCACCTGTGGGGCTGAGTACCACCAGAAGCTTTTTCCACTGACTGGAAGCCTGGGAGGCTGGTCAATGGTCTTGGTTTAGTAGCAGTATTTAGGACCATAGATATCACCTGATCCCACTTCTCCATCTTATAGATGAGAAGACTGAGGCCTAGATTGAAAAAATATTTGCTGTAGGTCACCGAACATAGAGCATAGGAATTATTTTCATCCTTATTTTACAGATGAGTGAACTGAGGCATGAATAGCTTCAGCAAACTGTCTAGTATCATGCAGCTGATAAGTGACAGAGCCAAGAATAGAAAAACAGGTTTTGGCAAATCATTTTTCAAATAACATAAAGGCCATTTAAAGTCTTGGAGAGATCCCGGTCACTTCTCCATTCTGGGCTTTATTTCACACATTTTGAAGTGCAACAGATAATCTCTGAGATCCCTGCATTAATTATTGTTTTATTTTTTTTTTTTTTTTTTTTGACCGCATACAGGCTTTTTCTAAATACTTATACTCTCAAGTTTGAGAACAGGTATGCACGGTTTTAAATTTCTGATGAAATGAAGGTTAAATGATATCTTAGTTAATGCTAAAAGCACTTGCTGATTCATTCTGGAATGGTCATCTGCCTCCCAGAACCGCCTTTCTAGGCCTCCTTCCATTCCATTATTTCACCATTGATGGATGTTGAAATTACCACGGTTCCTGCTCAGTGTCTTGGTGCCTTTATTTTTTTCTAGATTAAAGGAGGTTTTAACAAGGCTTATGGGATGATTCTTGTCATTAAAATTACAAATGGATTGAAAGCAGCCTTCTGTGTCTTTGGAATCCACCACCATTAGTGGACCATAATCCAGCTGGTGACAGAACAACAGAAAGCCATAAGGCTATCAAGGAGTGGGAAAAAAATATAAAATTTCCTACAGTTTTCAAGGAGGCTGAAATTTCAAGAAATAAATTCAGCTCCATAGCTGGGTAGTCTGACATTCTACAACAAATCCTTATAAATGTGCATTGGGATTGGATCAGAGACATAGGATATCCTGAAAGACGGTCTGACCTTAATGCTTCTGATGCTGGTTGAGAGGCCAGAAAAATAAAAGACACTGCATGTTTATTTTTCAGAAACTCTAAACTGTGGAAATAAATGGACTGAGCATCTAAAATTTTAGAACTAACAGGGTTTTAAGCATCAGAAAAAGTTGTGATTTAAATGGGAACATGGCCTTCCCCTGGGCAGAGATGCTAATCCGATGCTAGGAATTCTTTCAAGTTTGTGGAGCTGTCTGGGCAGGCAGGAATTAAAATCTTCTGTCCCAGGAGGCTGGACTCCTCTGCCTGGAGCAGATCTTCACTAAAGGAAGCAAGATCAATATCAAAGCTCTAGAACAATTCCACTTCCTATTCCTGATTCCCTTATGAGAAGAACAGTTTTAGAGGTGGAGATTGATACCATCATGAGAAAAATGATGTCTTTTAACGAACTTCCAGTTGAACCTTTTAAAATTAATAGCTACAGTAAAGTTGTTGAATTCAGGTCAATTTAAGAAATTAACTAATGACAACAAAGATTTAAAAAATTAACTATGTTTTTAGTTAATTAATTTAGTTAATTAGTTAAAAAAATTAACTAATGACAACACAGGCAGTAATATAATCCTTGAATTGATAGGAGTTAAGATGTACGTTACTCTATGGTGCCTTACATGCAGAAATAGGTTAGCTATTTCTTTTAGAGTGGAAATAGAAAAGCCTCCAACTTCAGAAGCTTCAAACTGCTTTCTCAGCTCACTTTTTCAGTGAGTATATAGTTTTGTGACTCAGCAAGCCTCTTTTTACATGCTTTAGTTTTTCCATCTTTGAAAGAGCAGATTGAGCTGGCTCTATCTATCCCAGTGCAGAGATCATTGCTCCAAGAGTTCCAGGCTTTCAGAATCTATATGGTTTGATTCTAGAAGAAGAGAAATACATTTCCTGATAATCTATCAAAAATCCTAAGGAGGCCTCAATCTTACACTTCTATATTTCATATTTTTAGATTTGCTTCCACATATGTTTGCTGGCAGAAATAGGAGCAATAATACATATTACTTATATAATTTTTTAGGCAATGGAATCTTCCCTAACTGCTGAAGTTCATGGTTTTCTCCTACATCCCTGGACTCCAGCATTTTTGTGGTTGGCATACATTATTTAGCACCCATCAGTGTTATGAACAGTTATTAGTTCTTTGAAGTGCACGTATTGTACCTTATTCCATTTTGCATCCTGAACGCTTAGCATTATAATTGCATGTATTTTTAGTGCCTAACACAAACAATAATAATAATATCAGCAGAAGATTTACTATTTATTTAGTGCTTATTATGTGGTAGGCTATGTGCAAGGTACTTCATATGCATCATCTATCTCATTTAGGCCTCATAGATGAGAAACAGATTGAGCAACTTGCCTGAGATCACATAGCCAGTAAGTGGCAGGACCAGGATTTGACATGTAACCCAAGTCTGTAGTCTTAAAAGCCATAATCTCACCCACCCAGGATGCTGTCTTCCTCCAGAATTTCTTAAATAATAATATATCATCCTTAAATCTTCCTGTTAGAAATCGTAGCAACTCTTGGTTTGTCCATCAAGATCTTGGTTTTTCTGATGGTAATGCAAAGACATTTCAAGTTGGATATGATAGTAATAGGTGTGTTTAGAAGGAAATGTTTAGTATGTATATTTTGGGGGCTTTAAAAAGTTGTAAGTGAAAAACTTTAACTAGATTGAGAAAAGGAATGATTAGCTCATTTTATAGAAAAGTCTGGGGGAGGTCTGGCTTCAGGAATGGCTTGATTCGAGTGATTTAGTTATGATGCTTCTTGATCTTGTTTATCTCTTGGTCCTTTTTTACTTGCTTTTTTCCCCAGCAGGCTCTGTCCCTGTGGCAGAGATCATTGCTCCAAGAGTTCCATACTTTCAAAATCCATGTTCGTGATTCTAGAAGAAGAGAAATACCTTTCCTGATAATCTGTCACAAATCCTAGGGAGGACATTATCTGATGTAGCTTGGGGTATCTGTCCATCCCTGAACCAGTCAGAGTGTGTAGAGAAGATGAAGCTTTCTGATTGACAAAACCTGTGTAATGTGATATCTCCTCTAACTTAGGAGGTTAGAAAGCCTGTTTGAGGCTCAGCAGAACCATGAAATGAGTAAGAATATAATGAGGGGGAAGGAGTGATGCATATACATATTATGGACCTCCACAAAATCTTCAGCTTTTTCATTATTTTAACAAATGACATCCTTTCAAGTTTGTCAGAGAAGAAGGCTGATGTAAAGGCAGCTTGATTCCTGTCCCTTTTCTGCCGCTGATTGGCACTGTAGCCCTAGACAAATTTATCCTTTTTGGTTTCAGTTCCTTTATGTGTAAAATGTGAGGTAGAATGATTTCCTCTTTCTGAACTGTTCCAACTGGCATTCTGTTTGAAAGTGCTAGTAGTGATGATTGCCATTGTCCCGTAAAGAGCAACAAAAGTTAGTTTGCTGGTATTAATACAGATCAATGACTTCATACTTGCTTTAAAAAGTGTAAGTAGTTATCTACAGTAAATTAGGGCATCTCACTCAGTTCTGACATCTATGAAGTTTACCACTGGAGACGTTAGATCCGACGTGGTGAGCTGGTCTATGAAAATGGTGCAAGGGATATGTTCTTAGTCTTCTGTACACTAATAACAACATTTTTGCGCAGTTATGTGAGCTCCATGGGAACTACAGTCATGTCTATTTTGTTTATTGCTAAACCTCCCATGCTTAGTTCAGTCCTTGATATATAGCAGATATTTGGAAAATATTTGTTGAAAGACTAAATAAAGTAAAAGCATAAAAGCTATAAAAAGTTTTAAACCTCATATATCGTGAGTGACTGTATATAACCAAAACTAATATTTAGATAAAAGTAAAACAAATTGTACATGACAGCAATGGGATTTGAACCCAGTAAGCCCGTTTACAACTCAAGAGTTTTATAGCTACATCATGTTGCCTCTCAAGGGACCTTTTAAAGACCAAAGTCCAATACTTGCTGGTTCTCATGATTGATGATTTCCTTTCTAATGCCCAAGACTTATATCTGCTATTGCAAAGCAAATTAAAATTTTCTACATCCTTTGCTTGTTTTTAGCTAGTTTTAGCATACTTTCCTATGCCAAGTATCATTTAAAAAATTTCCCCCATAATCACGTTAACCCATTTTTCCAAGTTGAGAGAGAGAGAGAGAGAGAGAGAAAGAATGAAATGAATGTGTGTGTGTGTGTGTGTGTGTGTGTGTGTGTGTGTGTTTGCGTTTTATTTCTGAGTATATACCAGATTTTTCTGTAGGATGTGCTAAAATAGCATGGCTAGGTTGCTTCTTAAAGATAAGGCTTTCTCCATGTTGCCATGTTATTTTCTTAGTCAATATTAAAGTCTTCAATTTGTGTTTTTAGGTTCTCCAGTGTTGTTATGAACTCACCTATCAAGTTTTATTTTCCACTACTCTGCCAAAGGGCCTGTAGTTCAGCCATTTTAATTATCATCTACTGTGTACTTGTACTTTGCTTAATGCTTTCCTTGCTTGAATCTATACACCATCCCAAAGCCTACCTATCATCCAGTATTTTGATTGAAATCCATATTGTTCATGAAAATTTCTCAGTCTGTAACCTAGATAAATTTCCCTTATTTGAATTTTTGAAATTTTAATACCATTTATAGATCGAAACCAACATTTCTTAAGTTGCTCTGAAGAACACAAGTCTGGAAAAAAAAGTGTTCAATGGTCAAAGTGGTTTGGGAAATTTCAGTGTCAATTGAATACAATTTGTGAAATTGTATTTCTTGCTGTGAGTTTTCCTGAGGGCGAAGAGTAAGTGTAATTCATTTTATACACTCAGTGGCTAATATAGTGTGTGTCACATAAGCATTCAAGAAATGTAGAACAAAATAATGATTGCTGAAAATTTAGCCTTTTATTATGTCTAGATTATATTAGTTTCTTTTAGGTTTGATATTTAGATCTTATTTTACCAGGGAATCTTCGAAGAATAGCACTCAGGTCTTACAGATTTGTATTTTTCATAGTGTTTAGTTCAAGACTTGTCAGATAGTAACAAATAGAAACTCGTGTTGCCCTAACTTGACCACTCCATGTATAGTGCAATGTTATTTTGACAGTTAGAATATGGTATAACATCTCTGTTTATTACTCCATCTTCCAGGATCCATAGGATTCGCTGAAAACAGCTATTCCAATATTGCATTTGGCTGAACATTTGGTGATCCTTTCCCTAACTTATTGGGAAATTGTATTCATTTTACTTCTCTTAGAAATCTTTTGGGCTTGGGCTTATGTGACAATGTGAGAAAAATCGTGCATTGAATAGACCTTTCAGCTTAGCTTTATATAAACTAGTGAATGTCTTTATACTTCTACAGGCAGTCTATAGGATGGATTTATAAATCAGAAGTTAAGGTTCCTGAGGCAGAAACTCAATAATTTGAAATAATACCAAGGCATTTGATCAGTTACTTGCAGATTTGCCGATCATGCTAGGCATTTGTGGCAGAGAGATTCTTCTAACAGCTCCTTACTACCGCTGTCATTGGTGAGACTGTACCCTGTTATACTTGAAACAGAGCATTTTCTATAAGAATTTGTGTACTTAAGGCTAGTTTTCCTAGACTTGTGTTCTAGATATGTGTTGTAGTTCCAGAATATGATGCAATATATTTCAGTTCAATTTTCTAGTTTCAGATTTATTTTCCTTGTCTTGTTTATAGCTACTTGCTATAGTTAATTTCAATACGTTCTAGTTATTATAATCTAATAATTCTAATGATTCTAAAAACTACTAAATTAGTTTCTATAATTTATAACAATTGTTATGGCCTTATAAGCTCCAGGAAGATGGACATTTTAAAGCAAATTGGCTAAGTAAGTGTGATTATTAAAACCTAGAGAACTAACAAAAGAATAGTTTCTGGAAGACAAAAGCAGTTTCTCTTCCAAGATTAATTAAGCAAGTTCTCCTGCTCTTTCTCCAGAATAGAAAGCACAGGTGTGATCTCACATAATGGCTGACCATCTTGTAATAATTGCCTTTTTGAGCTTCTTGAGATCTTGCTTTATTTCATACATGCATGAGAAAACTTTACAGCTTTCTTCCAAGTAATTCTTATGAAGGGGCTCAGATGCAGACACCTCAATTTTCAACCCTAAGAACAATGAAAAGTGGTACATAGACTGTACCCTTGGCATGCATCAAAGACTCTTTTCTCCTATCGTGGAATCCTTCCCAATTTTCATTTCTGTCACCTCCCCAAATTCTCTGTTTTTGCTTTTTAACTAAATGTTTGAGCCTTTTTTGGTAACATATTGGTGACAATACAAACCATTAGTTGGCAGCTCTCTATGTTTTGTGGTACATGCCCATCTGACAGCAAGGTTTATGAATAGTTGACAACAAAAGTTCAAAGTATGCTCATATTTTTTAAAATTGGCACAATTTATTTTCATCTAGAAGCTTCAGTGGCTTCATTTCCTCGTGGATTTTTTGAGGGATTTGACCCAGTGACCACACACAACTTATTCCAGGACAAGCAGTGTGAAGTCTCTTTAGCGTGGAATGTGTCTTTGCGCCCCTTGGCAAAGCATGTTCAGTGTCCTGGGCTAACCTGCTTCACTGCAAGGGAAAGCAAACCTGGAGATGGAAAACAAACTTCTCAGGAGCTCTCGGCTTCGGATGACATTAGTAAGAGTAGAACCATGGACAGCGCTATTGGTACAAAGCAGCAATGGTTAATTTCATTGGCCTCCTGAGATTCTTGCAGGCCTTCAGCAGGCACTGAACTTTGCACTTAAAATTGCAACCAATTATATGATCGTTTATTCATTTTGTGTGTGTTGTTGTGTGTATGTGTTTGTGTGTTAGGTGGAAAATTAGGAGATGCGCTACTGTCTTAGTCTTTTTAGGCTGCTATAATAGAGTACCATAGACTGGGTGGTTTATAAACTGGAATTTACTTCTCACCGTTCTGGAGGCTGGGAAAGCCAACATTGGACTCTGGAAGATTCCATGTCTTGGTGAAATCCTGCTTTCTGGTTCAGAGAACTCCATCTTCTCTTTGTGTCCTTATAGAGGAAGGGGAAAGGGAGCTCTCTGGAGTTTCTCTTATAGGGGCACTAATCCCATCATGAGGTCATTCTCATGACCTAATCAATTTCCAAAGACCCCACCTACCAACACCATTACATTCGGAATTAGTATTTCAACATATGGATTTTGAGGACACAAACCTTCAGTGCAGAGCAGCTATATGGTACACAACAGCCCAAAAGGAATCTTGTTACCTGATGATGGTAGCAACATTTGAATAAACTTTGTAATTACGGAGTATTTTCTCTTATATTTTAATGTTTGTTTCTAATGCCAGGTTTGTGTTTAGGATACTTCAAGACAGTGCCCAAACTCCTTCAGATGGTTTAAGAAGCTCTTCTCATCAGAATTTCAGACAGATCTCCCTTTTCTGAGGTTGTACCCTTCAGCTGAACGAAACTCTTTATTTACTAAATCACAAACTGTTTCTTAACTTTTTGGCTTTGGATATCTATTCCCTCTGTCACAAACCCTTTTCGTGGCTAAGTCCCATCCAAGAAGCCTGACTCCTGCTAGTGAAGGAGTCCCTCCTGTGGGTGTCCACACTAGCCTGTTAGCACCTTCATCCTATATCGCCGTTGTTGTTTTTGTCTGTCTTTCTCACTAGCCTGAAACTCCTTGAGGGCAGGAATCATGTCTTATCCATCTCTGTAGCCTTAGTGCCTGACACACATCTATTAAGTGTGATTACTTCTTGGATTAATTTGTTGGGTTAGTTTGGGCAGCTCTCATTATTGCTGTCTTATAGATTAGTGAATGAAAGCTCAAAAAGGATAAATGGTCCTGCCACTGAAAGCATAACTAGAAAGCAAGTAACAGATCTAGAACATAAATAATAGTGGCTATAGTAAAAATAATACAAAGATTATTTTTTAAGTACCATGAACCAGAGACTACATATGCATTGACTCATTGAATCTTCAGCTAGCTCTTTGATATAGGTTCTCTTACTATTCCTTTGTATCAGTGAGGGATTTAAGTTTGAGAGAGGTTTACTCAATGTCACATAGCCTGATGGAGAGTCTCTGATTCCAGTGCTTGTCCTCCAGTCACTCTCTTTCTGCCTTTTAGGCACTTTAATTAAATATTCAGGTTCTCTTCCACTGAATATTCTGCATCAAGCAGCAACCAATTATAGAGAGAGAAAGATTCCAAATCCATTGTGGTGTTCCCTGCATGTTGTCAAATAACAGTCTGACTGATGGATTTCACTGAATTGATACATCAAATTCAAGTTAATCTTATCTAGAGTACTATTGATTTTGTAGACTTAATTATATTGTTTCTCACATAGTATTCTAGACTCCAGGTAACTTAGCTAAATTTAAATTTGCAGACATAGAACATAAGGGCCCTAGAATGTATGGGGAGTTGTCCAAACTTTCATGCCAGTACCAGGAAAGCCAACTATATGTTTCTTCCCCATATTCCTCGGTACTAATCACTGTGAGATGCAAAATGCCGACCTGGTGGTTTTAGTCTGACCTATACTGACAATTTATTTACTTGTTATAGATTTATATTCTAATAAGTTGTGTACAGAATTAATTAAAATTGACAGGCCCATTCCCCTCTTCTTTAGGCTCCCTATCACTTAGCACATATCACTCACAGAGCCCTAACGAAACAGTGGCCTGCTAAGTTGAGCATGTGCAGCTAGGGAACACCTCAAATTCATCAGTATATCTCAAGCCTGAGATTTTTTGAGCTCAGTATATATGTGTTGAATAAATGAGTTGATTTGGCGTTGGCAAAACAAATCACCCTGGAAAGCCTTTTTTCTTTCTATAGCATATCCCATTAATTATATGGAATATCAGGGGTTGCAAGTATTCTTTCTCCAGCCTGACACACCATATGTCTTTTAGATGGTAGCATTTCCTTTTATGGCCTCTTAGGTGGTACTCTAAAACTATACTGTGGAAACATCAGTGTCCTATCTTTAAATGATGGAGTTGCATTTTTTAAAAGATGTTCCAACAACTTTATAAAACTATCATCAGGTTAGCATGACAGCTTATTATTATTTACATTACCTTCCAGGTGCCCTACTTTATGTACAAGCTCTGCTTTTTTTTTTTTTTAAACAGCTTTGTTGAAGTATGATTGACATACGATAAAGTGCACATATATAAGGCATACAGTTCAGTAAACTTTGACTTATGTTTAAACCTGTGAAACTGTGACCTCAAGCAAGATAGTGAACAAATATGTCACCCTTGAAAGTTTCCTTTTTCCCTTTATAATCTCTCCTCATCTTTCCCTGCCTTGTTTCCTCATCACCAGGCAATGGTGGACATGCTTTCTGTCACTATAAGTTGTTATGTGTTTTCTTCACTTTATGTAAATGGAATCACAAAAGATGTGTTTTTTGCCTGGCTCTGTCACTCAGCATAATTATTTTGAGATTTGTCTATATAATTATATGAGCCAATAATTAATTTTTTTTTGCTTAGTGGTATTCTGTTACATAGAAACCATAATTTGTTTATCCATTTATTTGTTGATCAACATTTGGTTTGTTCCCAGTTTTTGGCTATTATGAATAAAGTTGCTGTAAATATATGGATATATGTTTCCATTTCTTTTAGGTGAATACCTAGGAATGAAATGGCTAGGTGATATAGTAGGTGTTATAGGTTGAATTTTGTCCCCCCCAAAAGATATGTGGTTCTGACCCTCAGTACTCAAAATATAACCTTATTTGGAGTTAGTCTTTATAGAGGTAATCAAGTTAAATTGAGGTTATTAGGGGGTCCCTATCCAATATAACTGATGTCCTTAAAAAAGGGGAAATTTAGACACAGAAACATACATACGAAGGGTGCCCTATGAAAGATGAAAGTAGAGATCGGGTGATGGTTCTACTAGCCAAAGAATGCCAGAGACTGCCATCAAGCTGCCAGAGGCTATGGGAGAGTCTGAGAACAGATTCCTCATCACAGCCCCCAGAAGGAGCCAACTCTCCTGACTCCTTGATCTTGGACTTCTGTCCTCCAGAACTGTGAGACAATAAACGTTGCAGAAGATGCTCAATTTGTGGTACTTTGTTTTGGCAGCCCTTTGTATAGTTTAACAGACTAATAGTGTAAATGTATATTTGACTTTTTCAAAAACTGCCCAGCTGTTTTCCAAAGCGATTATACTATTTTACACTCTCTGCAGCATTGCATATTGGTTCTAGTTCCTGTACATGCTCTCTAGCACTCCATACGGTTAGTCTTTTTAAGTTTAGTCATTCTAATAGGTATGTAAGAGGTATTTTATTGTGATTTTATTTTACTTTCCCTAAGAACCAGTGATGTTGAGAATCTTTTCACATGCTTATTTTCCATTCATATGTTTTCTTTGACAAAATATCTGTTCAAGTCCTTTACCAATTTAATTGGGTTATTTGTTTTCTTACTACCTTTGAGAGTTCTTTTTATTTTCTACATATAAGTCTTTTATCAGATATGTAATTTCAAAATATTTTCTCCCAGTCTTTCTTTTTTTTTTTTTATATAACTGTTCATTTTGAGGAACAGAGGTTTATTTTTATAGATCCTTCTTTTAGTGCCATAACTAAAAACACAGTTTTTTAAAACTTAAAGTTGCAAACATTTTCATCTAGAATATCTAGAATCTAGAAGTTTTATATTACATTTAGGTATTTAGTTTTGAATTTTATATATAGTATGAGGTACAAATAGAGTTTTATTTTTTTCTATTTGCCTATTGATATCTAATTGTTCCAAACCATTTAGTGAAAAGATGATCTTTTCTGCATTGAATTGTCTTTGGACCTTTGTCAAAAATCAGTTGATCATATATGTGTGGTTCTATTTCTGGATTCTCTGTCATGTTCCATTGATTTATTTGTCTGTTCCTATGCCAGTACTTCACTATCTTAATTGCTATAGCTCAGTGGCTCTCAGTTGAGAGGTGATTTTGTTCCCCAGGGGCATTTGGCAATGTCTGGAAACACCTTTAATTGTCACAACTGGGAGAGGGCTACTACTTGTGTAAGCAGTATGATTCCAACTTTGTCCTTATTTTTCAAAGTTGTTTTGGCTACTCTAGGTCCTCTGCATCTCAAAATAAATTTTACAATCAGTCCATCAGTTTCTCCAAAAATCCTGCTGAGATTTTGTCAGAGAGTGTGTTAAATTTATACACCAAGATGAGAATAAATGATATCTCAATAACATTGAGTGTTCCCATCTAGAAATACTGTTTGTCTCTCCATTTCTTTCTCTCATTTATTTAGGTATTAGTTTCTCTTAGTAAGTTTTTGTAGTTTTTTAGTGTACAATTTACATATATTTATTAAATTTATCTCTAAGTAGTTGATTTTTTTTATTTGGTTGCTATTGTAAATAGTGTTTTTGTTTTTTTAGTGAGTGAAGTTTTAAAGAAGAGACATCTGTTTTTTTCCATGGGCGTGGATTCCAGTTAGCACATAACCTATTGGGTTTTGCAATCTCAGGCCACAGTATAACTCTATTGGGATTCATGAAATTTCAAGTGATAGAGACACAAGTTTCTTTAAATTAAGGGGAAGCTGATACTTCATTGAATCAAAGAAATTGCTGCAGGCAAGGGCCTGGAGCTCAGGACCTGATGGCATTTAGGTTCACTTTCCCTTCACATCTCAGATTTTTTCCAGAGCATCTGCTTCATTTCTTTGTGGTCTTCCATGCCAAGGTGTGTGGCACTGTGCATCTCCAGCGCCACATCCTATAGCTTCACAGGTAGAGCAGAAGGGAGGTTTTTCTCAGCCAGCATCTTTAGACAATTACTGGAAAATGTCCTGATACTGGCTAGGGTCACAGATCTAACCCTGGACCAGATACTGTGCCCAAGGCCGTGGTGCAATGATTGGCTTTCTCAGGCTTATATTCCATGTTTGTGGTCAGAGTTTTAGGGTACTTTGATAGAATAAGATGGTATGAGGGGAACTGGAATGGAGGTTCTTGGTAAAAACAGCAGCCATCATAACTGGAAGCATAATCTCCCCAGATCTAAGTATGCTCAAGAATTCAAAAGAAAAGCCCAATTTTGTGCCGTCATTCTCTCTTAGAAGTGCTGTGCTTTATTAACAGATGTTCATTTTGATGTTCTCAATATTTGTGTGTGTTGTTTCTGCCTTCATGGACTGAGGGCCTATGTGGAAAGCACATCTGTATTTCTCTTTCCCTTCCTCCATCCAAACAATCTGCATATTGTTTTACCCTCTAGGCTTCCAAACTCAGTGTAACTGAAAATGAAATTAGGGGGATCACACCCAAAAAGGATAAAGATGAGTTATTGCAAGGAGACAGTCTTTAGAAAAGGGAATCATCTTTTGGTTTATCACAATCACCAATCCCGGATGGTGTATTTTACTTCTCTAAGCCTTAAATTTCCCTTCTGCCATTTGGGAATAATATACATATGTTTTTGGCACTTTTTTTCCCCTGGAAAATCCTGGCCTTACTAGGTTTTAAGTTTAAAATAGAGCTAAATTCTGGTGATGATGTTAGATACCACCTCCCCCCGCCACCCCTAGTGGCATCAAATTACCTTTAGGTTAGAAAGATCTCAGAGTTTGATCAAGGAGGTGTTTTCTGACAAGCCCAGCTTTTGCAGCCTGAGTAATGAGAAGGCTAGAGTGTGGGAGTTTTGCCTCCTTCCCTTGTGGGAATAACTATTTCTACACTTGCATAAGGGATTCAGGCTGGCATTCTGTGTGTCCTAAGCTAAAGAATTGTTCATAGAATGGTGATTATGGTACATAATCATAAAAATTCTCTTTAGAGAGGAATGAATAAATATCTGTTATTTCTGTAATTTCTTTTCATCTTTCACTTTTATAGTACCCTATTCAAGTCCTAATAGTAGCAAAGATGAAGGAGAGGAAGAAAATCATCGAATAGTCAGCGTCGTCATCGCCACACATTAAGGACCTAGCATGTGCCATATCTATTCTGAGGACCTTACCTCATTTAATCCTCACAATAAATATATGATTTGGTATTGTGTTTGTTTTCTGGATAAGGGAAACTAAGGCTTAAAGAATTAAGTAATTTGTCATGGTTCTATAGCTAGTTATTCTAGAGCTAGCATTGAACCTCAATCTGGTTCACTCCAAAGCCTCTTAACCCCTATGTCATCTTGCCTCTCACTGAATCTCAGTGAAGAAAGGGCTTTTAGGATCATGTTAATGTTCCTCTGATCGTGGAGAAATGAACTAACACTTAATTGTGTGGTTTACCTTTTAGTTGAATGAATTAGTTTTATGGTGAGGGAATTGAAGCAAAATATCCCTAGATAATATGTTGGAAAATGAGGATTCCTGGACTTCACCCATGGAGATTTAGATTCTGAAAGTTCCGGGGCAGGAGGAAGAGTTGGACACACACATATCTGGACCTGTATTTAGTCTTCAGTGCTCCTGATAGAGATACAGGTGCTCTGTGAATTGCCCATCGACAGAAGCTGGTTAGACTGTTCAAATTATATGGTTATTGTTCTGAATTCATTTTCTCTGGGGCCTAATTTGCATTTGTTTTGTCTAAAATTCCGTGTGTGTGTGTGTGTGTGTGTGTGTGTGTGTGTATGTGTGTATGTAAGGCGAAGGGATGGAAAGAGAAGGAAAATCATGGAAAGATAGTTTATCAGGAGAAAGGAATGTTTTACTGGGTGGATGAAGTAGTCAACCATGGTCTGTTTTTCTTTTTAGTCCAGGGGCTGTGTTCAGCATGCAGCCTAGATTCTCAAGGGTCTCAAAGGTGCTGCCCAGCACTGCTCATTTCCTGGCCATGGACTGCAGTTCAGCTTTAGCCAACCCTCTCAAAGCATTTTTTCTTCTCCTTTCTGGGCCCTGAACACAGTTTATATTTATTTAATTCTTCATTATGTTATTTTTCATCTCTCCTACTGGACAGTAGGCTCCATGAGGGCAAGACCTTGTCTGTTTAACTCTATTCTGTATGCTCAGGGCCTACCAGGGGACCTGGCACAGAGAAGACCATGAATGAATGAATGAATATATGTGCGCGCACACACATATACATGTATAAACAAACGTGTATGTGTGTGTATAAATATATATATATAGTGTGTGTGTGTGTGTGTGTGTGTAGTGAACAGACACGTTTTAGCAGCAGAAAATTCAACTGAATAATTTAAGTCACAGCTAGGAACACTGGGTATCCTGCATTCATGAAAATGAAGCCAAACACTGGCTAACCCAGATTTGCTAAAAGGAAAAGGGCGAACCTGTCACTGTCTGAGAATGTCAGGAATGATGGAGTTGGTGCAGACATGACAACTGACCTGTCCTGCTGGTAATTAGTAGCCCAAGGCTAAGCTCCTAGCAAGAGTGGGTGGGAAACAACACTTACCCACCCAATTAAAAGGCAGGGCAAGGCTTAAATTTAGAACCTGTCTGTGGCCATGCTTAGAAACCACACTGAGGAGGCAGGCGGTTGCACAGCTCTTGCTCTGAGGGCCATCCTCAGATGTCAGAGAGATAATTAAAAACACTGTGACTCCGCGCATTTGGGAATGAAGTGGAGTGGCTCCCTTGTCCTGGGCAGGGAAGAACACAGTGAGTTAGGGGCTGAGCCACTGCATAGGTGATTTCAGGTCAGAAAATATTTAAAACTCTCTTGTTTTAAAGAGTGGAAGGCTGGCTGGCTGGCTGGCTTGCTTGCTTGCTTGCTTTATTTATTTATTTATTTATTTATTTATTTATATTGGTCCTTCTTTGTTTAAGAATGTAATACTCTGTTCATCATGGATTTTTTGCATTAATTTAGATTTTTTTCAAATATTGCATAAAATATCCATGTTAAAATTAACTTTATTAGAGTAACATTGGTTAATAACATTATATAAGTTTTAGGTATATAATTTTATAATATATCATCTGTGTATTCCATTCCGTGCTCACCACCAAAGTGTAGTCTCATTCTGTCACTGTATATTTGACTCCCTTTACCATCTTCATCCTCTCCCTACCCCCCATCCTCTCCGGTGACCACCATACTGTTGTCTGCAGAAGCCATTTTCATTGATGCCAACAGGGCAGAGGCACAGAATGTGGTAGAATCCACCCTGAGCTGGGAATCAGGGAATCTCTATATGAATCCACTCATCTGTTAAGACTCACAACCTTGAGCAAGACCCGCAGGTTCTCTGGGAATCACTTAGTATTCTTTTGGTTGGAAAGGACAAAAAATAAACTTTTTTTTTTAATGCGAAGAGGGATTTAATTGTATCCTATCACTGAGAAGTACTGATTGCAGAACATGCTTCCACCCTGGATGTTAACAGTTCACCAGGACTCGATTCTCCTTTCTGTCTCTTTGGCCCATTTCCTCTCCTGGCTCTATTCCCATACCAGCTTTCCTTGGTGACAAGGCAGAGCTGTGGCAGCTCTGGCCTATGTCTTTTCAGCTAGTCTCTTCTCCATGAGTTCTGTATATATTCCTGAAATTCACTCTCACTGGGCCAGTGGTTGCTGCGTCTGGTCTCCACTCATGTCAGCAGGAAAGTCTTCTAACCCTCCCTAGGAGATGCTGAAGTCTCAGGTGTTTGGTGCATGGTATTTCATAGCCCTGACAGCATGCCTCAGGAGGTCAGCTGCCCCAGGCATACCTGAGAGTCCCTAGCTAAGAACCAGCAAAAAGGGGACCAGCAGTCAAATAGGGTATATCTAAGTGGGGCACTTCTTGCCTCTCAGAATTTGCTGAATTCCAACAGTAGGTGTTCATGCTGATTTTCTACCGTGTCACTTGTGATGGTTGAAATTCACATGGCAGTGTGGTGGAGTGGTTTAGAGGGAGAGCTATGGAGTTGAGCAGATCAGGGTTCAAACTGTGGATCCCCCACTTAGTTGCTATAGAACCCCACGCAAATTACTTAACCTTTCCCAGCTCTGTGTTTTGTTTGGTAAAGGAAAATAAGCAACAAATACTTAACTGTGTTGTTATGAGAGTTAAGTGGCATAATTTTGAAAAATGCTTTACATACATAGCAAACAAAGAAATAAAAGAAAAAAAGTTTGTGTTTTTTATTGTTGTGTGTGTGAAAAACTTAGAATTCTGCCAGATTTCTAATCAGTATCTCTATATAAGTCTGTGTCTTTCTCTTGTATTCAAGAAAACTTGTTAGAATACAGAGTTACACAGAGAACCTTGACCCTGATGTCTTTAACTAATTTTTGTCTCTTTGTATGAGTTACAGTTTTGTGGTGACATACTGCTAAGTAGATTATTTGATGTCAGTGTGTCATGATAGCACCTTTATTTAATGTTTACTCCATAGTCTGCCAGCATCTTCCCCACCAGATTGAAAACCATATTGAGGACCAGGACCATGATTTTTCATCTACTAGTGAGTGTCCAGTACTGATTAATGTATTCACTATTAAACTCCAAGTAGATTGAAATTTCCCTAAAGGCAAGGTCCACATAAAATATGTCTTAGTTATCCTCAGTCACCCTAATACAATGAAAGAGTTATTATCTATTGGGGCAAAGTGAGTACTCACTAAACAATTGTGTAAGTTATGTCTTTATTTTAGCGTTTCTATCAGTTCTCTATTTTATTCTATTAATGTTTTTAGAAGCTCATATACACATGTAGGATGGCTGTGGCTCCTCTCTTTGTCACATTGGTTAGCAGTAGAATGTGCTCAGAGCCCTAATCTGTATGTCTTCTATGAGAACCCAGCCAGCAGAGGAGAGGAAACGTGTGTGGCCAAGGGTTTGTAGGTTCTCTTGGCCACTGTTACACAAACTACTCTGTACTTTTCTTGTGTTACTCCATATAATATGTTATATAATAACAGAAGAAAGAATCTTACAGTTGTAATACTGGTTTATAGTTTTTAAAGCTTTCGTATACATTGTATCTTTTCTCAAGATTTCTTGGAAGATTTTGCCTTGGTAAATGGAAGATGCTCTTCCTTTGGTGAGTGAATGACTGATTAGAATGTCATTTATCATCTAGCAAGAAACAGTCCAGTAAGTAGGATTTATTTTTATTTTCTAAGCAAGTCACGCAGTAATTGTTGGGTGAGAGCTAAAGACATAAGTAGCTTGGATGAACATTCCATTTCTTTTCCTAAGTCTAAAAATCCATTTATTTCTAGGGGACTTAGATACAAAATGTGTTTATTGCATCTTCTTTTTCTTTCCCTTCCACAAAGTGAGAAGTAATCTCCCCTGCCTTCTCTTTTGATTCATAGTAAGTCCTTGTAACACATTTTATCTTTTAAAAATGTATGACTTTTGTAGTCAGAAAAATCCTCACAAGTAAACGTAAATGTTTGCTGATGCTTGCGTGAGTGGGAGCATACTGCTTTTGCCTGTCCAGCACTCTTCCCTTTGGGGAGCTGTCTTTTACATGGCTCCCTGTAGTTCTGCTGAGGATGCTGAGCATGGTCAGTACTCCTGGCCTGGGGTAGGTGTGGACAGTGGGCAGGCTACACGCCAACAGCGATCACTCAGGTTCTCTCTCCTGGGCATTGGGAACTTTGAGCAGCCTTGTTGCCACTGCTTTTTAAACTCCTGGTTAATTGGCTCTTCCTTCAAGTCTATGAGTAACCCCAGATGCTCTGATTAAATTCTTCTTTCTCCCTTAAATTAGTCAGGGTTAATTCCTGTTGACGGCATACAAAGAACTCTGATTGTTCCAACTGGTACTCTGAAGTCTCTGCTAAAATGTGAATAACTGCTAGTCCTTTCCTACTTCTCCAGAAGTATCTATTTCTAAATGGAAATGTATTTGGTGGCAAGAGAGAACTATTTTAGATTTGAGTCATTATTAAGGAACTTTATGTTAAATCATAATATTCAGCTGACACTAGTCTATCTTGATACTAGAGAGAGGCAAGGACTTGTGACCAGCAAATGATTAGTGAATGTCAGAGATGACTAGTCTCTTCATCTCTGTGTTCTGAGGCCATGTTTATGGTTATATCACTGTTGAGACTATATTTGTGGATTTTTTTTTAATTATAAAGGAAATGAGCTCTTTTATTCCCCCTGGTTTGTTGAGAAGTCAGGCTGTCTTGGAGACAAATATATGGTCCATGTGATGTCCTGAAGTTCCCTCTAGCCTTAGATTATGAGTGACTTCAGGCAACAAAACTCAGTTATGAAAATCACCCAGCAGTAGACACAATGCTTAAAGCACCAGGAGAGAAAAAGTGTTTTCTAAACATGTACCATGTGTTGGTAGAAGCCAGGAATGGAGCCTTTAGCCTCCTGACTTCTTGGCACTGGTTCCCCACCATCCCAGATTGCTTCCCTAAACAGGCCCAGAAGCTCTTTGTAGTTGATTCTGAGCTGAGCTCTGAGTTTAGCAACTTTTAATGGAATTAATGGGCAGGAACACCAGTTAAAGCAGATTTTTGGCTGTGCTGGCATGTCAGCCTGCCATATTTTCATAGGCACCCAAATTAAGAGTTTATTTATGTCCTCAATTTGCTATAAATGGAATTAACAATAGGCCATTTGGGGACCTGGAAAACCACAGATGCCAAGAGAAGCAGCCGCATCTTTCATATTTTATGCTTATTGAGCCACGGAGTGTTGGGACTAATACAGAGGGAACTGCAGGTTGATTTTCCATCATCATCATTGTTGTTACTGTAATTGCTATTAACCAAAGCTTGAGTGATTTCAAAAAACACATCTGAAATGTGATCATACTCTAAAATACGGTATTCCTATTCTCTCCCTCTTCTCTAAGGAACAGATTGGAAAACCCAAGTTCACTTTTGAGTAAATCAGATTTTTAAGGTCCATTCCCAAAGGAACTGTAGGAGGAAATACTATTATTCCTTTTGGAATGAATGGGTTTCAAGTCTTCTCTTCCTGCTGGCTAAATCACATTAAAGTGAGTAGGCTTCTAGTGCCTTTAGGCACAACATAAGTTGGGAATAGTTACAGTTATGGGGGGTGGGGGGGGAAGGAATATTTGTAACCAACCCAAATGATTGAGATGTTTTACATTTCAATGTTACTGAGAATAGTCATGAAACTTTTCCTTTAAATTGTTGCTTTCATTGCTGAGAAGTGGTTTAAAACTCTTTGAAGCTTCTTAGAGCAGTAACAGGCTTGACTGCAAGTGGGAGCCTGGCTCTGGCCATTAACTTCGTTTACCATGGACAAGTCACCCTTTGTCTCTGGCCCTGATTTTTTTCTTCTCATAAATGGAGACTTAATAATCTCTAAGATACCTTTTAACTTGAGAATTGTTTGATTTTGCTAATTTCTTAGAGTTAGTTTAAAGCACAAGGAGAGCATGTGATGATAACTTTAGTCAGTGATGTGGTTAGTTTACAGCAGTGGTCTGCAGACTTCCGTGTGCTCGACCTTATTCAAAGTGCTTGTGAAAAAGGCTGATTATGGGCTTTATCCCTGGATATTCTGCTTCGGTAGGTTTGTGGGCAAATCTTTACTTAAACAGACCTTCTAGGGGTCTGCAATGTGTGTGTGTGCACGCATGTGTGTACACGCATGTGTTTCAAATAAGGGGGAGCAGCCGAGCCTGTGAGAACCTTTATAAGGATAAGCATAATTAGGAAAAACTCCCCTTTCCATAATAGTTATTTCTTCTTCTTTTTCTTGAGTAAACTCAAATGCCTGATCTCCGGAAGACATGGGAAATACATTAAGCAGATGTCCCTTGATCTGTATAGGCTCAGAGGGGGCAGAGCAATTACTGGCACAACAAATCATACAAATACCAAATGATTCAGAAGAGTCCTGGGCCTCTGAAGAGGACTGGTTTGGTCAGAAGACTTAACATTCACTCCTAGCACTGCTGTTTACTTACTGTGACTTTGGACAAGTCACATGGGCCCTCTTAAGCAATCTTCTTATTAATTGGGTAACCTCTGAGATGCACCCAGCTATCCCCTTAGGAATGAACAACTGACTCTGTCAGCTTCTGACAGTGCTCCTAGAGGGTGGCGCTTGGTGTGGAGGCTTCTTTCCTCAGCTGAGGAAAATGCCCAGAGCCTGCCTCCTTTTAGGGCACCCTGCAATGATGACCTGTCCGTGTGGGTGTGCAAAGGCTCAGACTCCTCACCCCGGTCAGTGACAGTTCTGAGGAGCCAGCCTGGTCCAGAGCTCTCTGTGGGACTGACCGAGGCCCTTGTTGGGACTAGTAACAGTTGATTTTCTCCTGCCAGCCCTGCATTGATTATGAGAGCACTTCCTAGTGAAAGGCCTGGCATGCTACTCTCTGTCCCAGGAAACCCAGTCTGGGACAGCAATAGTAATAGTACTCATCATGATAACAGTAGCTGCCTTTTATTGTGTGCTTACTGTAGGTCAGGCAAAATGCCGAGTCTGTATAAACATTATCCCGCTTTCTCTTCAAAACTGTCCTATAAGGTAGGCATTCTCATCTCATGTTGTAGGTGAGGAATAGCCTTATGAACTTAGAAAACAATATGTGTAGACTTGCTCTGGATGTTACAAAATAGCATTCTTTTAATACATTTCACCTGAAAAGACCTTTTTAAAGCTCTGGAGACACAAGCTTTCTAACTGATTCTCAGTGGGAGAGAGTGACAGCTCTCCTCTCTCATCTCTGTCACCTGCCCCATTCATCCAGCTCCAAAGGAACCTCTTCTGCCCTAGCCTATCTATGGCTCTTAAAGTGCTCTGTAGATTTTAACATCACTGTCTGTTCTTTTAAAAATGTGCATTGCCTATAGTCCTGGAGGTACTTTTTCACAACCCAGAAAATACCTTTGCATAGGAGGAAAACCAGCAGCAACTCTCTGTCTCTGTGTCCTCAGGCTTTATGTTCTGCATCACAGAGGTTTTGTTTACCCACCCATCACCTATTCTCTGGCATCTACCATGTAGGAAGAAATGAGCCGCACACAAGGAGTGACTAAAAGGACATCCTTGCTCTCAAAAGGCTTTGCTTCTAGTGTTCTGTCCCAGAGCCTGGGGTGCCATAAATTCTAGATCCTGCATTGGGCAGTAGTGGCCTAGGCTGCAGTGGATTCCTTGTGTCATCAGCCGTCATGCCCCAGTTCCATCAGTGCATCCAGAGGTGGCAAATGCCTCCAAACTTTGCCCTACAGCCTGAAGTTCTTGACTCACCTAACTGTGGAAGGGTAGAGAACCCCAAGCTTAAACTAAACATAGTTCTAAGAATATCCGTCTTGGTATTGGCTTAAACCTACATTAAGTTTTTCTATCATTTTCCACCAAATTCATTCACTTCCATGCTGAGAAAGTAGAGCTCTTGGTTAAAAATAATTTTGTAACATTGCTTTTTCAGATTCACCACTAGCAGGCTCTCTGCCAATAACTTTTTTTTTTTGTTAGAGAATCACTCTCAACAAAAGACTCATCCATTTCAGTCAATATTCCCTTCGTTGCACACAGATAATGTTTATTGTAGTGACTTCAGAGACCAGAGCCAGCTTCTTTCATGGGGTTACCTATAGCCAATACCAATAGCAGGAGTTTGGAACATCATTTCCCAGGGTGCTGAGAGATTTCATCGTTACCGTGTTTATTGGCAAGTAGTTGTGGGATGACTTGGATGTTCTGCCTTCCTGCAGTCGTAAGGTAAGGTGCGTACTCTGTGATGTTTGCTGAATCAGGACTCAGCTCCAAGCTCATGGTCAATACTGTCTGGTGAGTGCAGCAGGGAATAGCTTGTGGGATGTACAGAGAAGTTATTATTCTTAGAATAAGGATAGCCTGGGAAAATTTGGGTACTGGGTTTTATAACTGTATCATGTAAGAGCTGTGGAAAGCTGTGAGGATTTTAAAACATCCTCACAGCCCTTTCTCTTGAAAATTCAATTCATTCAATATATATTCAGCCCTACTGTGTTCCAAAGACTGTTCTAGGCATAGATAGAATGGCATGGGTGCTGCCCTGTGGAAGCCTGCAGTCCAGTGTGGGATTCAAAGAAATGGTATACTAACCCAGCAATGTATAATTGTGATGGATATTATGGAACAAGTGGGAAAGCGAACAGTAATAACGGTGAGTGCAGCTTGGTGGTCAGGAACCACTTAGACTGGCTTGTTGCTGAAGGCCTTTCTGAGGCAATGGTCTTTTCAGCATAGGTCTGGAAGGAGGGAGAGGACTGAGCTGGCTGAAGAGTAGGAGATGCTCTCTAGGCAGTGTGTCCTGCGTGTGTGAGCACTAACACGAAAGCTCCGGAAAGGGGCCATTGTGGCTGGGTTCGAGGGGAGGACCTAAGATGGAGTCGAAGAGGTAGGTGGACCAGGTGCTACATAACATATGTCATGCCACGATGGGGAGTCTGAGTTTATTCTAGGTAGCAGAGGAGACAGGCATAATCTGATGTGGCCTGTGCCATATGTCAATCCACATAGTAAAGGCTGTGCTTCTTGGGTGGTCAGTTGCAACTTTCTTACACATAATCTCAACAGGGTGACACTGGTACAAATTATCTGTACATTGTTTTAAACTTCCTGGGAAAATCCTTGTCTGTGATACCGTGTAATGGTTAAAGTACATGTACTTCACAGTCAGACTTCTTGGGGTTGGACTCCTGACTCCAGAATTTATTTAGTAGTAGCTTGCTTTGGAGAAGTTAATTCATCTCTCTGAGTCTGGATTTCTTCATCTGTAAAATCAAGGCCATCAGATTATCTGTTGTGAACTCACCCAGCTGATCCCACTGGGGTTTCCTACCAGGAAGCATCAAGACAGATGAGGCGCTCTGGAGGCTGACTTTGGTTTATGAGCGTATGGCATGACCAAGGCCATTAGGAAAGACCACAGGACCTAGCATTCATTCTTAGTCTCAGTCTGCTTGCTATCTCGTTCTTTTTCTGCCACACCATCAGTTGCCTTTTAACGTGTTGCAGAGAGCCTTGCTCAAGGTGGAGTGAGCTGGGCCATGTACTGCTGGGCCCCTTATTCCTCTTGACTTCATTTGCATGTGGTTCTTCTTATTGTAATGAAGTAGAGATACGGGTAAGGGTGGGGGCTCATGACTAAAGGAACCAAGGGTAGGGTGTATGCAGTGTCCTCCCTGCCCAGCCAAGAACACAGTGCTGAGTGTTTAAGTTCCAACTCTGCTCTTGGCTCATTTCATCCTTGGGACAGATCGTGAAGCCATTGCAGGTTAGTCTCTTCCTCATATCTTCTGTTCCTACAAGACATTGTGCTAATCCTTAACACAATGTTTTTAATTCATTTACTGCACACACTGGATTTGTATTCACTAAGCCAGATAATATTTCCTCTGTTCTTTAGTGAGACTGAGAAAGGATTTTTTTTTTCTTAAGAACAAAGGTTACCTTCTTAATATGCCCCCAAAAGCTCATCATGGTCTGAGTCCTGTTGCTTCTCAAGCTACATTTCTCTGTACACCTCAGTCTCCTATTCCTTGCCCTGTCCAGACTGACCTACTTGCAGCTTCCCCCAGTACGATGCTACTCCTTCCCCCTGAGACATTGTACAAGCTATTCCCCTTGTCTATAAAACTCTTCTCGGTCATCTCTTGTTCAGCTCCTTTCTGCCCTTCAGTTTTTTTTTTGAGGCCACCTTCTTTGGGGAGCCTTTCCTACCATTCCACACCTGAGTCAGGCATGCCTGTTTATGCTCTTAGTACTCATTGGGTTTACTTCTCTCATTCTCTTCACTACTTACTGAGCTACCTGTTTAAATATTTACTCTTCTATTCTACCTTAGTGTATAAGTTCCATGAGGCATAAGGACTTTAGCTGGTGACTGTTATAGTTATCAGTGCATTTCCATGTATCATATCTGCCTTGCACATAAGAAATCTCTAAATATATATGGAATGAATGAATAAATGAATGAATGAAAGAATAACTGCATCCCAATTTTACACACACCCACACACACATGCTTGCACGCAAGTGTGTGCATGTGCACTCCTCAAATAAGTAGAAGAAGCATCTTTAGGGCTAAACATAACCCTGTCTTCCTTAACGGAAAGAATATTGGAGCCACTGTGCCAGGAAATCTCTGAGCATGTAAGAAATGGGTCCACACTGTCTGTGCAACTGGAATGATCTGACAGAAGATTTGGTCTGTAGGACTCAAGTGATCATAAATATATATTCTTTGGAGGCTTAAGATTAGATATTTGTTAGGCTATTTGCTGATAGATGAGGCAAAATTGGATTTGTGGGGTCTCCACTGGAAGTGCCCTCCTTGTAAGCTCCTGGGGCCAGGTTTACTTGCCCCAGAAACATGTAGCACTATGTTAATCTCCCATGGCTCTAGAAAGGTGAAAGTGTTCGATTCACTAACTAGGGGTCCCCAACCCCCAGGCCATGGACTGGTACTGGTCCATGGCCGCACAGCAGGAGGTGAGTGGGGAGCAGGCAAGAGAAACTTTATCTGTATCTGCAGCTGTTCCTCAGAGCTAGCATCACCACCTCAGCTCCACCTCAAATCATCAGGCATTAGATTCTCATAGGAGCCCTGGTCTCTAGTGCCAAAAAGGTTGGGGACTGCTGCCTAATCCATTTCCAGTGGTTTACTATTGATTGAATTTGAGTTGTAGTAGAAACTTTACTGTCCTTCCACAGAACTTTTTTTTTTTTTTTAATTTTAAGTCCTAGAGGGCATTACTGTCAGAATAATGGTTGTACTGGCCTCAGTGCATCTTCTCCCTTTCTTTGTATGTGAGGGAAAAGAGAGCAAGCCAGGATCTGACTTCAGAAACCCAGAGAAAAGGAGTTTGGAGTGAATATGGGCTTATTATAAACCACAATGGCTCTTTAGAATATTCACAATGGATTTTGTTTCTCAGGGAACACTTTATTTACTTGAGGAATAATAGAAGAAAATGAACTCTTTACTTGTGAGTTCTGTAGAATGCTGTTGGGTTCTAGGATTGATGTGTAGGAATCAGAATTAAAAAATATATTCTATTTAAAAGGCACTAACTTGATTTTATGTAAAAGCAGCTACATTATTACAGTGATGAAGACCAATTCTCCAGGCACGTTGGACCTTTTGTGTCCCTGGATTACTTAAAAGAAAATAGAGACCAGCAAACACTTGAGCTATTTTATCATTGAGTGAAGTTGTGCTCACCATGCAAGGGAATTAGGCAATATTCAGTTGCAGCCTGACTCAGGGAGAGGTATGTAAACAAAGATTTTATATGTCACACTTTTACATTATTTTCCCCGGTCCCCTTCAAGACCATCCCTCCCATCTCCATAGTAACCCACATAATAAACAAAATAAGTGGAGAGTTTTCTGATACTGTCTTCACTTGGAGTCTTGGCTTGCTTGTGTTTGGATGTTACCAATAGGCTAGCATCATTGCAGCTCCATTTTTTTGAGGAACTGCCTCCCTTTGAGGAACTTTCTCAGACATGAGAAGTGCCTCTACTTTAAGAGAACTTCAGATGTTCGCCAGAGGTTTGCAGAAGACTTCTAATACCTTTGGTTGGGAATAACAGGAAAGTCATCATGTGAACCAGCGCCTTTTAGCTTTGGGGAAAGATGGTCAGAAGTCTGGCACAGAATGTGATTGTGGACAGATTAAAATATTTTCTACTCATCTGAGTTTACTCAACACTAGACTTGCTTTTGATTATAATTGTCTCAATTGTTTCAGGCTTTTGTAACCTTAATTAGCTATTTCTCAACAGAACCCTAAAAACTTAGAAGTATAAGAAAAGAATATCTGACTCAGTCCTTATAATGTATAGAATTTGAGAGTCAGAGAGTGCGAAAATAACTTTCCTGAACGCTTCTATTATATGTATCCTATGGTCTTGTTAATGGAAAGGCATAATGTTTAATTTTAAAATTTCTACTTTCTTAGAATTTTCTAGGGCTCTTATTTCAGTGTAAATTCTTATTTTTTTTATTAACAAAGGAAAGTAAGCACAAATCAGGTACTCATTGTCTTGGTTAATGAGTGTCTTCTTTCCAAGTCAAGATGTTTATGTACATACTGTTTATGCTTTTCTTTCATTTACAGTATAAAGTGACATCTACTTTTAGAAATATTTTCACACACAGGTTATGGAATATTGGGCTAAACTCAGTTTTGGGGACTATTTGGCAAAGCACTCAAACCCAGCTAGGCAGAATCTAATTTCTCCTTTATTCACAAATGCTGTATAATGGCAAGTAGGGGAGAGATGTCTCCAAGAATCCTGAGATCTGATTAAAATCCATTATCGTTAATAGAAATTGTGTTATAAATTGTGATTGGATTCCTCCTGGACTAGGAAGCTTATTTAATTTGTGATTTTTGTTGCTGTTAGGATTCTTTATATGCAATAAAAAGAAAATAGTAAACTTGATTTAAAGAGGGGACTATTTATTGACTTATGTACTTGAAGAATTCAAGCGTAGGTCTAACTTCAGTAATAGTGTGATATAGGGGTAATATGACGTAGTAAGATCTAGTTTTTCTCTCTCCTTCTCTTGGCTCTGCTTCTTCTGTTTGGACTCTGCTCTTGTGTGCTCTCCTTGCCAAAGGAGGCAGTTTCATTGCAGCAAATCCAGCCTACATTTCTGCAGGTTAAAGTGGAAGAGCAGTTTCTCTTCTGAAATATAGTGAATGCCTGGCTAGGATTGGATTATAGGTGCCATCCTTGGAGTTTGAAGGGAACACACACTCAAAGGGGATGAAGTTTCAAAAGGAAACTGGAGTGAAGTCACTGAATAAGAAGGAATGGCTGATAGGTAGCCAAGTAGCATACACTGTATGTAGCCAGGGAAATTTAAAGTGTGTGTGTTATGTTGTTTTAAGACTAGACCATGGCGTAGCTCTCTATTCATGTACAAGGAACGTGAAACTGACTAGAAATCAAGCACTGTGATGCTTCCATGCATCTCTCTCATCTCCTTCAGTTGTGATTCTTTTGGTATTTTGAATTAGCTTATTAAAGCAGAACAGTTTGGCCACTGGAATCTTAGAAATTTTCTTCTCAAAAGTGTGCTTATCATACTGGCAGCACTGGGGTCACCTGAGAACTTGGTAGAAATGCAAATTGCAGTATCCGCTCAGACCTACTGAGTCCGAGCCTGCATGTAACAAACACCAATGCAGTGCATATTCACACTGAAGCTTTCTCATGAATGTTTTTGGATTTTTTTTTGTCTTTGTCACTGATTTTAACCAATTTTATCATGATGTACCTTGGCGTATTTACCTTACTATTTTTATAGCTTGAAGTTTGTTGGGTTTCTTGGGTCAAAACATTTGGAAAAATTTCAACTATTATTTCCTCAAACATTTTTTCAATATCCCTCTTCCTCTTCTCTGTCAAGAACCTCAATTATATTTAGATATCAGGCTGTGTTCTACAACTCACTAGTGCCGTGTTCATTTTTTTGCAACTTTTTCCCTCTATATTTCATTTTAAATACTTTTCATTTCTGTGTCTTCAGATTCAATAATATATTCTTCAACAATGTCTCTAAGCCACTGTTGAGCCTATAAGTATAAAGTATTTTTTTATGTTATTGTATTTTTTACCTCTAGAAATGCAATTTGAATTTTATTTTTAATGTATTTTTTTTTTTACATCTCTCTTATACATGTTCATGCTTTCCTCTACTTTCTTCAACATTTGGAATAGATTTATAATAACTTTTAATGCCCTTGTCTGCTAATTCTGGCACCTTTGTTATTTCTGAGTCTGTTTCTATTGACTTTTGTATACTTTTAAGTGCTCTTTTTCTGCATATTTGTCTACCTGGAATTGTAGATTTTGCATTGTTGGTAGAATTTTTGTATTCCTTTAAATGTGTACACATTTTATTCTGGAACACAATTTATTTAGAAACTGTGTGATTCTTTCAAGGCTCGCTTTTAATAAGTTTCACAAGATTTTGGAATCAGAGTATCCTTTAGTCTGGGGCTAATTTTGTTCTACATTTCAGAACCTATGCCCTTCGGAGAACTCTACTGATGCTTTGTGTACTATAAGGTTTTTACCACTCGGCTGATGGGAACATAAACTATGACCAGCCTATGTGAACTGCAGGGATTCTCCTTTTTTTCTCCAGGTTCTGGTAGTTTTATTACACATGTGCACTAATCAGTACTCAGCGGAAGACTCGAGAGAGACCTTCTGCAGCCGTCTAGAGCGCTCTTCCTGTGCTGCTCTCTCCTCCCCAGTATCTGTCTCTGCAAATTTTAGCCACCTCGGCCTCCAGAATTCTCAACCCAGTTTTCCCAACTGGGCTGTGTTTGCTTTCCCCCTTCTTACATTGTTGCCTCTAAACTCTTCCAGGTATGAGTGCCAGGGTGGTCACAGGGCTCACCTGGTTGGTTTTCCTTCCTGTAGGGATCAGTGTCCTATGCTGCCTGTTGTCCAATATCTGAATACTGTTGTTTCATATCTTTGTCTGTATTTATAGTTCTTTAAGGCAGGAGGGTAAACCCAGTCTACCCAAATTGGCCCAAATTGGAAGTTCCTGCACATTCAAGTTTGAGAGACATTGTCTTAGAAGACTTCACCAGCCTCATTTTGTCTACCATGCCCTATTCAAAGTGTTTCAGAGAAGGAGTCACCCCCTAAGATTTTATGAGCCTACATACCACTTTTTCCCCCGTTTTTCCTCTCATGCCACTCTTACTTTAAAAAAAGGTTTCTGATGCCTTCTACTCTGGCGAATCAAGGTTTATGAAACCACTAATAAGGCCTGTGTTCCTCTTCGGAGAGCCTAAAAACTTCAATATCTTTTTTTTTCCAGAATTTTTTTCTATTACATATAAAGGATTAAATTGATGATATTCTAAAGCAAATAGTTGGGGCAACAGGAAAAAACAAAGAATATCAAAAAGGCCATTAGGCATATGTGTGACCATTTGAAGCCATCCTGCTTGAGATTGGGTCAGATAATGGGACAAGGGCAGAACTTTGGGACTTTTCTGCCTGTTACCAGTCTTAATATTAGACTGATTCATTATTCATTTAAATCCTCAGCAGACACTACACCATATTTGTTGCAAAATGTGGCCTGAGTTTGAAATAACTGATAAACTTTTGGAACACAGCTCATTTACAAATAGATTTCTTTACTCTCATATCCACACATCTGGAGAATAAAGAGAGCATTCTCCAGCCTGTTCTACATTAATGTCTAAGGAGCATCATTCCTGCTTCTCTCTGCCACCACCCTTGCCAGGCCAACATCATCTCCCACTTGGATTATTGTAATGGCCCCCTAAGTGGTAACCTTGCTCAGACTCTTGGCTTATTGCAGTCCTTTGTCCACACAGTCAGCCAGAGTCATCTTTTAAAAGCTCATTTCTGATCCTATTACTGCTCTGCTTAATTTTTCTAATGGATTTCCAAGGCACTTAGAGTGAAATCTAAGCTCCTTACCATGGCCCATTCTGGCTCCTGGCTTCCTGTCTAGCTAGTATTGTTTGTCTCCTCTGCTGCAGGCACACTGGCTTGCTTCCTGTTTCTCTGTCAAGTCAGGTTCTTCTCACTTCCATGTCTTTAACTTTGTTGTTCTCTCTCCCCACATGCTCTTCATCTAATTCTTTTTGTGGCTGGCCCCTCCTTCTGACTTTAAGTCTTTAAAGAGCTCAGAAACTCTTGGATCAATTAGAGTCGAGTACAGGGACTGAATTTATCCTGCTTTAAAGACTTCAGAGCTCAAAGTCGGCGCAGAGAAGTCTTCCTGAATTCATTCTCTAAAGGAGCTTCCCCTCCACTCCTTCCTTACTTTCTATCAAATCACTTTGTTATTATATTATTGCAAGGTTACTATGTTTGGAATGATCTTGGTTTGTCTGTGTTTCCTATTAGAATGTAAGCTCCATGAGAACAGGTACCTTGTCCACCTTATAGTTATACCCTTATGTCTAGAGGACTGGTTGGCACATAGCAGCTATTTGCTGGACATTGCCGAATGTAAGAAAGAATCTTAAGACCACCTTTGGTGCAAAAAAATATTTAAGTTCATTTAATTGATATTAAACAGTTAATTTTTTGAAACAGTTTATGTCAGATCTGATTGTGAAGATGGTATGTTCAGAAATTACATCATGAACTGCTGTGAAGTTTGTCAGCACATAATAGCATGGTGGGGATTCCTGGAACCTAGAAATTGATGGGGCTAGGTTTCATTTAGTTTTCAGAAGTATGTTCCTTTTTTCCTGGCATGTGCTTTCCATGGAGCTGTAAAGAAGATTGCGCTTAGTGGAGTGGAAGGCCCGCACAGCCCCGTTCTAGGGTCCTTCACACTATTTTGGGTGTGAGTTGTTTTCATTTCAAATGATTCCTCCATTGTGGTTGCCTGTCAGAGCAAAGAATCAACAGGGTCTTTTGGTAACCATGGAAGCCACTGGCTCTCGAATGAGTTATTTTTAGATTGCTTCACTGAATAAATTTCTCTTACTTCCTGAAAGGAATATAATGTAACATGATCTTTACAATTTAAGGCCTCAGTCATGGAAACAAGAAAGTGATGTTGAGAAAAGAGGATTTAAATGGCCTTATTGCATTGATAATGCAAATTCTGGTCCACATGAAACTTGAGAAATTATACTAATGAGTAGGTACTTAAAAAAAAAGTGGGAATTACTCAAGTGGTCTCGTTGGGTCTTCAAGTTTTATAATTTTTGTTCTATCATTTCTTAATTGTTTTTTTCTCTATAAATCAGAGGCAAAAGGGAAGCCTGAGGTAAATCCTGCTACTACTTCAATCAAAGAAACTAAAAAAGCAGTTATACCTCTGACTCCTGGGTCAATTAGGACATAGCAGCATTTCTATTTGTTTAATTCAGACTTGGATCTCCCTCTCAACGTCAGTTTAGAAGAGAGAATAAAAAGCGACTGTGATGAGCTAGCGTTTTTAGACAATGAACTCTTGCCTCAGGATTATCTTTGAAAATCTGCATTGCTGGAAATTTGTAAAAATACTAATTATGAATTCTCCCCTGATGGTAGGACAAATTGTTTATTGCTCCTGAGAATATTAATATTATTTATAGAATTTATGAAGTGACCTAAGGATGCATTCATGGCATTTAGAAGAAACTTGGAAGAAGCGAAGACCCAATTTCTTTCTAATTAAGTCAGCCAACTCTAGAAAGTGATTACATTCATATTATTTTTACTTTTTTCTTGAATAGTCTTTTTAATAGGACCTAGAAAAAAAATGGAATGTCAGACTTGTATAAAACCTTTAGAATAGACCCTCATTTTTCAAAATGAGAGGTAGCCATAGCAAGTTAATCCCTCCCATTTCTCTTGACATTTCTCTTGACATCTATTATTCTTTATGTCATTGATATAAATATCATGTCAGGGGACCCAGTTAACATTAGTAGGATTCTATACATAAGCTGATGCCCAAATTGTTATCATGGCTGCGAAGGTCCTACGTGGCTTAGGACTCCTGCTGATGCCTCCTTCCTCATCTCCTTTCACCCTTTGCCTCATCCACCATGCTTCAGTAGCCCAGCCTTTCCCTTCCCTGAAAACATCGTTTGTTCTTTGTACTTATGGCAACTCTGCTTGGGAGTGCACGGTAGGCAGAATTTTAAGAAGGCCCCTCAGATTCCTGCCCTTTAGTATTTGTGCTCTGTCTAATCCCTTCTTCTTGACTGTGGGTGGAATCAGTGAGGATGATGATGTTGTATTGCTCCTATGACAATGTTGCTCATGATTTGACTTTGACCTATCAAGTGAGCCCTTTAAGAGAAGGTGAAGTGTCAGAGAGATGCTCTCCTGTTGGCTTAATAGAAAGCAGGTTGTGGGAAGATGGGTCCATGTATCAAGGATCTGAGGATGATATTTAGGAGCTGAGAGTGTTCACCAGCCAACAACTAGCAAGAAAACAGGGGCCACAGTGATATAGCCACAAGGAAATCAACCAGTGAGCCTGGAAGGGAACCCTAAGCCTCAGATAAGGTTACAACCCCTGACAACTCCTTTATTTCAGCTTGTGAGACCCTGAGAGGACTCAGCTAACTTGTTCCTGGACTCCTCAGACAGTAAATTTGGCAATTTGTTATGCTGCAGTAGAGAATTAATACATCATCCTTCCTGTCTCAGCTCATGTCACTTTCTTAGAGAGGCCTTCTCTAAGCACTCTATTGCTTTTTTGCTCCTTTATCCCCATTACACTTTTTTTCTCTTGGTAGCACTTAATAGAATTGAAGGTCACCTTATTTGCTTATGGTTTGGGTGGTTATTTCCCCAGCACTGAGAGTGTTGTTACACACGTAGTAGGCACTAAATATTTCTTGAATGAATCACTGAATCCAAATTAAGAGGCTTTTTTTGGTCAACAGCTCCTTACTAAACTTTTAAATGATTCCCTAGACCACCAGGTGGCAGATAATTTAGAGAGTGAAGTAAATAGAACTTTGGCCTGGTGACAGAATGTCAATTCTCTAATGGCAGTATCACCATCCAGACTTTAATCTAAAACCATCTGCCTTTATTTTTCTTAACCTGGTCAGTTGGACAGCACATCTGCCATTGCTCATGTTGCTGTAGCCAAATTGTATGATTAACTCTTATAAAACAGGAGCTTAGAAGCTGAATGGATTGATACCTTCATCAGCTCTATGACCAGCCACAGAGTGTTGTCTTTATTGCTCACTTTTGTTGTGACTTTTTTCCTATGTGGTTTTACTTTGTGAGCGTAGGTCTGGTTAATTTGTTCGCAGGCTTTTAGTTGATGATTTCATTTCTTCGTGGCTTTGGAGCTGGTGTTCTTATGCTTTGAGAGAATGGACTATTATAATGTATCTCTCATCATAACTTTGCTAACCTGATACACTCATTGTTATATGTACCCAGAGGACTGGGTACCCAGCTGATCTGGGGACCCAGGTTTGTATGCAAGTGTTTCAGCATGTATGTAGAAATTCACTAGAATGTGTAAGAGGGAAAAATATTTTTCCTCTACTCTTCTGAGTTCTTGACTGAGACCTCATGTTATAAGAGATTAACAAGAGAAAAACAAATTTATTAACATGTATATCTTACGTGTACATGGGAGGTACCCAAAAAACTGATTAACTTCCAGAGATGGCCCAAACTCCCATCTTAAGTGCCATCTCTAGTATTTTGCTAAAGACAAAAAAGAAAAAAGGTGTTGGGAGGTGGGAAGGCCAGTTATTAGAGCTTACAGGGAAAAGCACTGTAAACAAAGGTTAGTTTTGTTATACAGTTAGTACCTTTTCTACTGATGAGAGTTTTCTTGTAACTTAAAGTCATCCTTCTTATCCCATTACATGCTTACAAATGGAGATTTGCTTTATAAAAGTAAGTTTTCCTTACCACAGGTTAACTTCTACTTTGTTTTCAAAATTTCTCCTGTGTAGGCTGCTTCTTCAAAAAAAAAAAAAGAAAAAAAAAAACTTAAAATAATCTTCTTGCCGAAGAGGCATATTCTGGGGACATTCCACTTCCTGCCACTATAAGAGCCACAAACACAGAAACCTCATTTGTTGTTGTGGTTGTTGTTGTGCCCTTCTCTCCTGGAATGGTGCCGGACATAGAACAAGTATTCAATAAATAACTTTGAAGAAATGAGTAAATACGTGAGTAAATCTCTTTACCACCTTATCACCCAGTCATGGCAGATCTCCTGTTCTATAAAATGCCTCCTGTGGGAAATTACCCTTTCCCTTTGGAGAACCTATTGACTTAAGTCTCGTTCAACTGTAATCCCCTTGGATGATGGTCATTAGGATGGTTATATATATATAGGTCACCCTTTAATAGACATCTACCCTGTGCCTACTATTTTGTGAGGTACTGAGGTAGGTAAGACCCCTGCCCAAAATAAACTTACAGTCTTGCAATTTTTATCTATTACTACTTGCTTTCAGGATTGGACCATAATGTAATTCTAATAAAGAAGCAAATGTTCATTGAAGTATAGAGCCTGGGAATTCTGCAGGTGGTCTTAGTGAATGTCTGGGTTTGTAATATCCCTATTTGTTTTCATGCTTGTATTAGTTAAGGTAATGGTAGCTGCGGAAACAGATAAGCTTCAGTGGTTTAGCATAATAGAAATGTATTTCTTGCTCATTTAATTTCGAAAATGGGTTTTCCAGAGCAGTTGGCTTTTTCATCCAGAGCTAAGATTTAGGAATCCAGGTTTCTTCCATTTTATAGATTTGCCATCTTCAAGGGGAAGGAGAGGAAGATCTCCTGGATCAGGTCTGGAAATGCCACAAATTGCTCTGCCAATGATCCGTTGACCAGAGAGAGCTAAGTCACTTGGTCACATCTAACTGTAAGGAAGATGTAATGATGTATAAATGTACATTTGAAGCACATTTATGTTCACCAGAGCAGAACAAGAAGAGATGATTTTTATGTATCATGCTAAAAGAATTTTTTCTTTAAAAAGATTAGCCTGATTTATATATTTTTTTAAGTTAAAAATGCTTTATTTGGGATGGATATTTAAGGGGGAAACATTATTATAATAATAAACCAAAATGCAGAAAATTATCAGCTTTTCTGATGAAAAGAAATATTTTAAGACATTCTAAAAAAAAATGCAGTGAATGTAGTGAAGGCCATGTAGTAAATGCATGTTCCAGGAAGAAGAGAAACGAGGGTTGGTGAATAGCCAGCTAGCCTGTCAGACAGGTGAGAAAATCCCCCCTCTCTACACCGACCCTCTGCACCAGCCCCCGGGTGGCAGGATAAAGAGCCAGGATTGGAACAGTTGAGCTTTATTTGTTTTTCCATTACCTATAGACTGTTGACTTTTAATGGACATTTATACTCCTTAGTTCTCTGCATATTTATGCTAAGTGGGAACAAGACACACACATACATCATATATCTGTCATATATTTGTTTGGAAGATTGAAGAAAATAATGACTGGAAGTGCAAATTACAGTGGAAATGCAAAGTGAACCTTTCTTCTCCTTCTTACCATCACCATTAAGCTCGTGGAACATGAGGAGAAGAATGGCAAAGTGGGGGTGTCTAATCTGGTATGAGCTTATCCTGAACCACTTATCTCTTGTCCTGTATAGTCGTACTGAAATCCTCTCTGCCTTCTAATAAGTTATGCCACATCATTCATTCATTTATTCCCTTGACAAAAACTTATTGAGGATCTAATAATAGACAACCATTGTTAAAATTGTTCAAGCTTTGACTCAAGGCTGGTACAAGACTATGCGTGCATTTACCCACACGATCTTATTTGATTCTCTCTCACAACTCTATTAGGCAGATTTTATATCCCATTATTTTTCGCACATAGGAAAACAAAGCTCAAATTGGTGAAGCCAGTTGTTTGAAGTCAGATAGCTCAACACCTGCATTCTGACTCCAGAGACCATGCTTGTGACTCCTGTACTCTATTGGTTCTTCATTTGGCTGTTTCGTACCAGGCACTAAGGCCTTCTGTAGTGAACAAAAAAAGTATTATTTCTGACTTTAGGAGCTTTCAGTCTTCCTCTCAGCAGCTTTCAGGCCCTGCATACACTATTCCTTGTGCCTGCAATGCTCTTCCTACAACACCTCTTTCTACGTTCAGCCTTGTTGATTTCTCCTTATCCTAAAGACTGAGATCAGGCACCACCTTCTCCTCAGCCGTTCCTTACTGCCTGGGGAGTACCTCCGTGGCGTCTCGCAAATGCTCGTGAACAGAGGCAGTATTGCTTAGTGGTGAGAGTCTTGGGTTTACATAGACTTGGCTCACTTCCAAACATTGTAATTTTGGGTAGGTTACCTCACTTCTATGGTCTTCAGTTTCTCTGTGTGTAAAATGGGATTGTTACAAGGATGAAATGAGATGATACATGCTAAACAGTTTGGCATTTGACCTGGTAAGTGCTCAGTTACTTAGTTGAGATGCATTAACCACCATTATGGAAACCGATCAATGCCCATATGAGATGCTTCCTTCTGCCTGCTGTGAACTACAGGGATGTTGACTTGTAATCTGTCTTCAGTTTCAACAGTTTAGAGTTTGAATTGAAAGGTCAACCAACAGGTCTTAACCCAGAAGGCTGGTAACTTGAACTAAACATAGAGAAGGCCTGTGACTTGACCAAAACCCTCATTTTTGATGATGATGTACATTTTGTTGAACACACGTCCTTCCCACAGAAACACAGGGTCAATATATGATTTTAACTGGATTGGCATTTGCTGATATGCCATGAGGAATAATTAATTGGGGGTTGGTACAGAGAACTGCACTATACTCAGCCAGGAGGGGAGTGCTTTTAACATTTCAATGCCCTTTCTGAGGTAGCCGGTCTTCCTTTCCTTTGTTGCTCAGAAGTTGAACTTGATGGGTCTCAGTGAAAAGCATAGGTGTCTCCTTCTTTGCACCTTCTTTTCCAGGCTCAGGCATGGGGAGGATGAGGACATGTCTAGGTTGCTGATTAGCCAGAACAGAGAACTGAGTGACTTGTAGAACAATACAAATTTCAGTGGATTAAAGGTCAGTGTCCAATAAATTGAGTCTGAGCAAGGCTTTTCTCCCAGAGTTTGGAGTGCTGCAGTATTTAATCTTGGCGCTCCTAGGGTCTTATAAAAGCAGCAGCAGGTGTCCAGAATGTCTGTCTTTGTTCTACTCCAAAGGCATATGTGCTCTTGGCTCCAGAAAAGTCTCTTCATGTCTACTGAAAGCTTTGGTTCACTTTTTTCTTCCCGTTGTGCTTAGAAGTCCTAGTGTTTGTTTCTAAGCTACATGGGTATATAACTTTACTCCAATCAGAGTCAGAAAATTTAGAAGAAGAAAAAAGAAACTTGGTTGTTGTTATCTACAATTTAAAAATAAATGCCATAGGGAAAGTGGCAACTTTAAAATGCAGCCGCATGTTCTTTGAGATTTCTTCCATGGAAAAGTGAAGGTCTGTGGCAGCTCTCCTTAAATCTGGGCAGGTCTGTGACAGATTCAACCTTGTAAAAAGTGATGTTAGATGACTTTCAAGGCTAGATCATAAAAGACCATGTGGTTTCCAGCTTGCATAACTGTCACATTTGCTCTTAGAGTTCTAAGCTTCCAAGAACTTCGACTGCTCTTAAGCCACCATATTGTGAGGAAGCCTAAGTCCCAGGGTGAAGCCTCATGATGCTATATAGTCAACAATTTGAGCTAAAACTAGCTTGTGAGTCTTCCAGCCCAGGTACCAAATATGTAAGTTTATAAGTTTCCAGATCATTCCAGCCCCTAGTGATTTGAGCCAGCACCAGACATTTGAGTCACCACCAGCCCAGCTGTATGTGTCTTTCCAACACAGGCTCGGACACTGGGGTGCAGAGACAAACCAGCCCTATTGTTCCTGTCCAGATCCCTCACCTACAGAATCCCTGAGCACAATAAAGTGGTTGTTGCTTTCTATCTATCACTATGTTTTGGGATGGTTTGTTATGCTTCAGTGGATAGCTGAAACAGTGGTTTCATGAAGCCATTTCCCAGGTGCCAAGAGAAGTAGAACAGTAGCAAGCTCAGGTGACATAGGCCTGCAAGAATCATGGAATCAGTAAGGCTTCAGAATTATAAGAGATGTTATGTGTCCTCTAGTAAATCCACAGCCTTGGCATGCCACCAGCCTGAATTTTCTGTTTAACATCTTCAAGCAGAGATAACTCACCCGTTGTTTACTGACTTGCGGTGATTAGGAACTCTGAATTTCATAAAGCATCCTCTCTTGCGGAAGGACAATGGGATGCACTGAAGAAAGATGTTTCTGCTACTAGATAGAGATAGTTGGGGACAGAACAAACACAGCTGCCTAAGAGAAAGTGACTTTAAAGCAAGGCTCCATCTATATAAGTTGTTGTAGCTCATGAAAAAGTGGCACACACAGTGACACCTGCTATTTGGACTACACAGCTGGAATTTGTCATACTGCTTTTTTTTTAGGCTTTTGTGGTGTCTAGAGGGATTCTCTTTCCATTATTCATGATGTGATATTAGATGGCATTGATAAAAGATAGGGAGAAATCAAAGCTAATCAGGGTGACATTCTTAGAAATGGAAAGACTGAGGTATAGGCTTAAAGAATGTCTAAGGAGGGAAAGGAAGTCATGTTTCACCCCAAGCTGATGGTAAAGAAACACTGAGATGCTTCAGTAGAAAGTGCTAGTTTATTCTTCGGTGGACAGCAGCATAGAGAGTTCATAGGTGCCAGTTGTTTCACCTTCCAGCCAAAAAGTCACACCCCATTTGAGGAACTACCCTCAGTTCTGGGAACTGTACTTTAAAAGGGATAGTGACAACCTAAACACTTTTTAGAAGATAGTCAACAAAGTCGACAAGGTGGAGAGAGGGGCCTAGAAACCACATCACGTAGGATATAATGGAAGGGTTTGGGCATGTTTAGCAAAAAGAGGAGAATAATGTGCAATGACATAACAGCCTCAAATAGTTCAAGGGTTCCAAGCAGATAGAGATGAGCTTCACTAACTCTATCCTTGGCATCTTAGTTCAGGCCTTCATCATGGTTTGTCTTGGCCCCTCAGGCTTCTCACTGGCCTCTCTGATTTCCCTCTTGTCTCCTTCGACCAGGGTTCTAGAAACAAAGATGTAAACATGTAAAATTGCCAGTCAGATCACAGCACTTGTTTATTTAATACCCTTCACATTTCTCACTGGACCTAGAATAAAATCCACGTTGCTTATTATGTTCAACAGTGGTCCCCACTGCTCTCTCAGATCCAGAGACGCCGTTTTATAAGCACATGTTTTTAATTACCATTTTAATTACTCTCTTATAATGAACTTTACAGATAATATAACCTGATCACTAATTAAAGAAAATAGAAATAATGTCGTAATTCATTTTAAAAATAAAAGTGATTTTTAAATAATGCAATATGTATTTTAATATGTACATGCATAGGTATAATTACACTAGGTGAAATAAATAAATACTTGAATTTATAGGTGAAGTCACCAGGAATAATGTGAATGACAGATGCAGACTGGTAGATGTTTTTGTTTTGAGTAGTGACTCAAATACCTCAAAAGCAGCATTGGTGTTGGTGACAGTGACATTTCTATCTTGAAATGTTCATGGTAAAGTTTGGGACAAAACAGTACAATCTCCCCTGAGTTCATAAGGTATTTGTGTTTCTGGATAATTTAGGAGTTACTAAATCTTTATTTTGAAAAATTGTGTTACCAGGTAAAGTGGATTTAGGTTCTAGGCTAAGATAATTAGAAGCAATGTTTTATCTAAATGAATGTCCAGTGGGGCACTAGAAAGTCACATAGGTCGAGGGGCAACTCTGACATGGGGACTGTCCTGCGTGTTACAGGAAGCCTAGCCATCCTGGCATGTGCCCTTTCAGTGTCAGGAGGGAGTTTCTGTCACTGCACCAGCTACACCTCAGCTGTGTTCCAGAAATGCCGACAGGGGTGGCTTGTCTTAGGTTCCCATGACCTTGCTCAGTGATAGCTGGCTCCTGCCTTCTTCTCTAGTTGTCCCTCCTATGAGTCATTCCTCCCTCCCATACTCCAAACTCACTGCCTCCTTTCTGTCAAAATAGTGATCAGGGGAATTTGCCTTCCCACACCTTGGACCGTTGTGCCACCACATCTTTGCGTGGCTTGGTTCTTCTTGTTATTCAGTTCTCAGCTTGAATGTCACCTCTTCAGAAAAGCACTCTGAGGCCACCTTGGCTCTGGCAGCATCTCTGCCTGCTATTCTCTTACCCCATTGCACCTTCTTAGTAGCATATTTATATCTGTAGTTTGCTACTTGGAAAGAGAAATGTTTTATTTATATATGTGCCTGTTGTCTGTTCCCTTTTCTTATTAAAACATAAGGCCAGGAGGGCAGGTACTCTTGTCTGCTACCAGCTATATTCTCAGTGCGTAAAGAATGTCAGGCATATAATAGGTGCCTACTAAATATGTATATTGATTCCGATAGTAACTCCTTCTTTGCTCCCTTTAAGACAAACTCCAAGCTTTTGAGGTCTCTCAACATCTTGTCCAGTTTATTTCCCCATCCTTTCTCCCTATTACTCACTACTGTTTACTGTTGTTTCTTAAATATGCCATGACATTTAATGTTTTATTCCTTTTTGCATTGTGTTTCCTCTGCCTGAAATTCAGCTGCAATGGGGCTCCCTCACGTTCCTGCTCCCTCGTGTCCTCTGGAGGATGACACACCGCTCCTTTAGATGTGGCCCTGCTACTATGCTTACCCATGTAGATTGCCTTTGTTTCGGTATATGCGTCTTTCTAACTGCCACTTTAATCATCTTTATGTGCCAGTGGTGGGTATGATGGCTGACATAGAATAAGTTACAGAGTTCAATTTTATTATGTCAGAGTTGGATCGTCATTTCAGCTACTCGAGAGCATTTGGAATCTCAATTCTGTCATCCATTTCATTGAATATTTTCCCCAGTATCATATCAATTATAAATTTGGTAAGTATGCCCGGGTGGTAGAGACCTCACTGGGGCATAAGTAGGTTAATCTCTTGGAATTGCAACGATAAAATTATTTTAAAGATCAACTTGTTATTAATAATGTTTCTCGGGTGTGGTGTGCTAGGCACATTTTAAAGCACTTTCTAAGCATTTTCTCAGTGGCAAGAATTACTTATATTAACCCCATTTAAAAAACTTACAGTGAAGGTCCTAGCTGGAAAGTAAAAGAGCATAATTAACCTTGATGTATCAGACCACACACCCAAGTATTTAACTGCTGGCTATCTTTTCTATGCCATTTCTGTATTTCTTATATTCAACCATCCTTGAATCTAGCCAATAGAGAGTTAAGATGGAGGTGTTTTAAAGTTAATCCTATTTTCTCAAGATAAAGAATATATCAGTCCTTCTTTGCCTCCCAAATAAAAGAACAACAACAACAACAACAAACACCAAGACCATGGTTTTTTGTTTTGTTTCGTGTTGGTTAATTATTGCTTTTCCTCCTCCTTTCTCTCTGTCAGGGAAGCTCAGTTTATTATGGGTCATTGTGATGCAACCAAGGTAATGACAAGTGGTGTTTGTCCCCTGCTCATATTAGTGGCTCTGTATCAGCATCCACACACTGTGCAGTGGGCCTGCCCCCTTCTATCACTTTCCCCCATCAGCAGAGGTTTTACCTTACCCAGTGAACTTTTAATTGCTTTGAATAGCTAATCACCACAGTTCCTCACTGTCCAAAGCTATAAGTCCATCATGAGAATGGACCCTGTGTCCTTGCTAATCACAGTAATTGTTCACCCGTCCTGAGCTGTGAAAAGGAGGGACTGCTCTACTCGTCACCTAGGTCACTTGCCATCTGTGGCAGGTTGATAGGAGTGTCATGATTCACCCAACACAGGCCATGAGGTCAGCAATGGGATGTCTACCAGAACTGCAAGTTTCAGATCTCTGCTTATGATTATTATCTCCCCGAGCAGGCAGATCGGGTGGGACTGGCACTCCACTGCTCACGTCTAGCCCCACAGTTTCTGATTCCGACGTTTCCATAGCAGGGTTCCATCACAGCGTTCTCTTTCCTTGTGTCAAATGTCCCTTCTTGACATTCAGGCTCTACTTTGTTGGTGTTCTCCACTATATCTCTCTATTAGGATCCCCTTGTTTTGGGATATATCATCCCAATATTGCTATTTTGCTTAAGGTAGGCAGAACCAGGCTATGAACTCTCATCCCAAAGAACTAAAGGTATTTGTCTTACACTGGAATTGTTCTGATAGCAATAAACTGGAAACCGATCTACTGGCTCAATTGAAGGGATTTGTCTTAAGGAATGAGAGGCATGTCTTTGAACTCAAGGCCTAGAAATCTGACTGTCCTTCCATGGGGGTTGTAAACTGGACTTGGAAGGCCATTTGGTGCCAAGGCAATAATCTTGTTTCCTCTCCAGTTCCACATAGACTGCTCTCTGCATGTGTGCTCCATGATTTTGCTTTTCTATCTTGCTTTGCTGACCACTTTCTCCTTGATCATGGTACACTGACCACAAATGGCTTTCCCAAAGTGACAGCCTCAGTTTACATGTCCTGAGCAGTCCAAGTTTTGCAGAGTCTGAATGTACTCTCAGAATTCCAAGCCCACATTCTCTTCTCACTGCACTCCAAATTCTCTTCTATTACACACTTTCCTCTTCCATGTCTTCTTCCACATTTGCATATCAAGGTGTCAGCCAAACAATGGCTCCGAATTTATCAAAATCCATCCTCTTAGAAGACAGCTGTTTTAAGTTGCCAAAACCAACATTTCTGTTATTAGTATAACATTTCAAAAGTCTTAAAAAAAATTGCCTGTCACAGGCTCATTCTTTTAAGCTAGAATGGCTGCCCTGAATATTTTTGGAAGCTAATGCTGTTTGTGTATGTTTTTGAGAGAGAAGGAGAGAGAGAGAGCGTGCGAGCGCGCGCGTGCAAGCGAGGTAGTGCTCAAAGTGACAATGGAGGTTTTTTGAGGTCAGTCAAAACTCTGGGATGCTGTGGTGGATTTTTTTCTTCTACTTAGTACCCATTTTCTGCTTACTCCACCCCCTTTTTGGGAAATTCTCTCCCCAGCTTTCTTTTGGATAATTGTCTCTTCCCCAGGTATAAATTCTTTGTGGTACTGTCAATCAAGTTGTCCGGCCCTTCCCTAAACAAAGGGACTGCAAGTGGCCCAAATAAGGCCAACTCAGTTCTCATTTTGGTGACTTTAAACATTTAGTTCAGTGATGACAGCATGCAAAGGTGATTGGAGCTGGTTCTTTGCCGTGTGTCACCCTGACCTTTGATCAGATCCTGCTCATTGGATCCCTGCTTGCTTTTTTTCCCCTCTAAGATTGGCTCTTTCGTAGTTTCTTTAATTCTCTGATCCTGTATCATCCCAATAAAGCTGTTTTGCTTAAGGCAGAGAGAGCCAGTTTTGTTGTTTGTAAACAAAACAAAATAAACGAAGACCCAACCAATAGAGAGATATGTTCCAAAAAGTCTTGGTTCTCTAGATTTTATATTGCCCAATCCTCTGGACAGTTTGTCTGTAACACTCTTGCTGGGAGCTGAGAATTAATTGGCAGAGTATAATGGCTTAGTGACTTATTTTAGATGGAATTAACAAAGTGGGTCATAGTGAGATTTGAACCCGATATGTTCATGGTTCTACAAATTTCGATCTGCGTTCTGGAGATATATCCCCCAGGTAAAGTATAATTCATGACAACTCAGAGTCAATCTATGTTTGAATATGCTGGTACTTAAATCTCACTGCTTGTCTCCTTTTCCCCTCGTTTTGTTTCACTAACAAAAGTTTTGAATTATCTCTGGGAATACAGAAGTATCTAAGCTTTATATAAGGAAAGTAAGGAAGAAAGAGGGTTCTGATGTAGTTATGCAGCTGAAGGGCACAAACAGGGAAACCACCCATTATGCCTTGGGTGATTTCCTGCGGGCATACAAATAAACCTTGTTTTCTCCCTTCTCCTTTCCCTTCCTTCTCCTTTCTCACTCCTCCCCTCTCTTCTCTTAACTCATGCACATAACCTTATACAACTTTTTTCTATCCTGTTCATCTCTATGTCTGATATTAAACAGCATCTTGTTCTCACATGTGATTAAAAATAAGGGCTTCAAAATGTGATAGGAAAGGGATTTTGTTTTACCTCAGCCACTCTCTAGCTGAGTGACCAATGACAAATTCCTTTTCAAGGCCTAGTTTTCTCATCTTCGAAATGGGAAGAATGAAAGTATCCATGCATGGCTACAAGGAAAGCACTGACATAGTGACTGGCCCCTGGTGAATGCCCAAGAATTATTATCATTGTTATTTCCTCCCAAAAGGGAAGAAAATTCCTCGTCACTCATTTTCAGCCTATGTTCGTTATATTTATCTTTGCCTTACTCCATTCAGCTGTCTAACCTCTGTGTTCAACTCTTTTCCCTCCCTTGCCCCATGGTCATGCCCCTCAGAGGGAGTCTGCTATGAGAACTCATTTCTAGGAGTATTTTAGTAACAGTGGACAAATGTTAGCCTTTAGGAGATCCTGGTGGGTTTCCCTTTGCACTAGTGAAACATAATTTTTGACTATTTTAGTAACTCTTTCTTGGAGTCATTTCCCTTTTTTTATATGTCACTTCCCGTGGTCTTTTGAGAATTGAGGTAAATTTCTAGATGAAAGCTGTTTCAAAAAATATGAAATAGTAGATGTTGCAACCTAGGGTTAAACTTCACTCAGCATCTTGGAACAAGTTGCAAGTATAATAAGATTTTTGAAACTGAGTCCCTTGTGGAGAAGAGTATCTCTGTGTATTACAATAAAAATTATAATGAGTTTAAGTTCAACAATCAGATTTTTGAAAATACTTCATAGGAATTATTTTTCTCCTACAAAAGAAGGTTTTAACATTCGTTTTGGAGTCTTTTTAAAAAATAAGTGCTTTCGAAGGCTCTCTCTCTTCCCTTAAATGTCTCATTGTCACTATATTTGATAAGTTGGTGTTGGGAAAACTTTTATTCTTTGAAGCCCAGCAATATGTGAGAAATAGTGTTTGTCTAGCCAAAGCAGCCCAGCTTGGCTGCTTTCCTAGACTCCTAATTCTGCTTTCGGAGGTGTGCTTTAGTTTATGGCCAATGCACATGCATATTTCTTATGGATGCATTAAACTTGGTAGCTTATCAATAGTTGGACTTGGAAGTACGGTAGCTCTAATGGGAAAACCTTGCTTTGCTGAACCGTTAATGCTCAAGGTTTAAGTGTAAAAGCCCAGCTGTGCTTAATCCACTCCCTGTCACCATTTCCATCTGGAACTTGGAACATGCTCAAAGTCAGGAGCTAAGCGGGGGCAGGGATGTAGTGACTTAAGAGGCTGAAGAGATTTTCTCTCTCAAAATTTTCTCCTGCTGCTGCGGGATTTGACACTGGAGTGCAGCATTCCAATCCCTGTTTAATACAGGGACTTTGAAGGAATCCACGTTCTCTGTCTTCGGTCTGTCTCCTTCTTACCATGTATGACAATAAACAATAAATTCTGTCTGATGGTACCTCAGGCATTTTGCCTGATGCCCTCCTCAAATATTGCTCGATGGTCCAGTTCTCTCCAAGTTTTCATTCAGATCCATTTCAAATCAAAATGCATTTCTCTAACATATGTAATCCTCTGTAAGTTCGACTAGAGAGCTTGGTTTCTGTTCTTTCTAGGATTGTGTATTTGTGCAAGGGGGTGAGGGTATAACTAAACTTTGAAGATGAGAGAGAAAAATTGAGGAGACTGAACACTGTTGTTAGAGGCAGAAATAAAGCTAAAGAAAAGTGGTGTTGAGAAATAAGTGGGGGAAATAAATTTAAATACAGGAATGGGATAGAAAAATTGCTTCACTTTTATGGTGAAAGGTAGGTCAAATTAAAAAGGAAAAGCTTTTTAAATTATTTTTTTAATAGAAAAACATAGACTCTTTAAATAGTGAAAGTTCTGAGATAAATCAAGGACACTGTGTAAGCCTCTGTCCCTCTCTCCCCTGCAACACCCCTCCTAGTGGTGAGCGTGCGTGCGTGTGTGTGTGTGTGTGTGTGTGTGTGTGTTCATGTTCTTTCATCTCTCTGTTAGGCGATCTTGGGAAAGTCACTGAACTATTCCAAGCCCTAGTTCCCACACGTGTAAAATGAAGGTAACACTAGTTACCTATGTCATTGTTGAGGGGATTGAAATGTGTATGCCATTTGTGTGTATGTGAAAGGCACAGAATAAGAGTTTAGTGAATGTTGAGTGTTATTTTCCTAGGCACATGCAAACATGCATCTTTTAACAAATGAAAATGGTGTCACATTATATATGCCGTTTTAGAAATTATTGTTTTTAACCTAATGATATGTTGGAAACATTTAAAAATTATTTATATATTATTTAAATGCATACATATGATCATATTATAGTTAATGATGTTTTTGGGCTCTCTTCTTTTTCTTCATGCTTTCTTCATCCTTATTACCTGCCTTGAGGAAATCCACATAAAAACTTAATATGTGTGTATATATATTTTCCTTTATGCTTATATAATCATAGATAGAATCACATATGCATATTCATATACAGTTTTTGTCATCCATCTACAAAAATAAAATTGTTATATAAACATTTTTACAATATTTGCAAATTATAAAACATCTTTTTCAGAGGCTTTTTCTACTAATAGAGGCTGGAAAGCTTAAAATTTGAATTCGCAGCAGACATCCTTGCTGCTGAGGCTAGGGTAGGCAAAAACACCAGTGCTGGTCAGCTATGCCCAAGGAGAGTCTATTTGAAGATATCTAGGAGAGTTTTATTTCCTGACAATAGGATACATTTGGTTTTACTTCTTTTTATTCTTCTCCTTTCATCCTTCTTGGGAATGGAAATGAAACCTGAAATGACAGTACCATCTTTTTGGATCATGATGGGCCAATGTGAGGACAAAAGCCTGAATATTAGTGGTGTGTGTTAGAATGATGAGTCTGGGTCCCTGATAGCATTTTGAGTGGTGGAATTAGTTTCAACAACTGCTGACCTCTGGGTTTCTAAAATAAACTTCTGTTTGTTTCAGCCCTGATCCTTAGGTTTTTTTTCCTCTTTATAGTAAAACATTCTTAACTGATTCACATACTTTTCTGCATTTTGTTTTTGTTACTCACAGAAACCTTGTTGAAGTTCTAAGTGATTATTCATCATGGCAACACACTGTTTCATAACGTGAATTATTATAACTTATTCAGCCTCTCTCTAATTGATGGATATTAAATTTATATTCGAGTTTTTTTCTCTTTTGGTCTTGTTTTTTTGGCCGCTTCAAACAATATTGTATCAGACATCTTTAAAAAATATCTATCTTTATATACTGAGATTTTTATTTTTATGGAATAATTCCCAGGATTGGAATTTCTGACTATAAATATTTTTAATTTTAATTATCACTAAAATGTATTCCAACAAAGCCAGTGACAATTTACTTTTTACCAGCAGTGTGCCAGAATCAGCCTGTCTTTCCCACATCTCTACTGGCAATAGTTGTTGGTCTTTTGCCAGTCTGATGAGTATTAAATATAATATAACTTACTGTTGACTTAGTTTACATTTTCCTTGCTACTAGTGATTTTGAGCCCTTTTACATATTCTTTGTCAATTTGGGTCTGTCCTTCTGTGAATTCCTATTTATAACCTCTGTTTTTCTTTGAGGAGTTTTCCTCTTGTCAATTCAAAAAAATATATATAATAGTACTAAATTTCCATTCTCAGCATATTTTGCTATACATATTTGAATTTTTATATGGCTAAATATGGTTTATAAAACCTTATTTTCTAGTCTTGGATAGCAGAGTCTGCTTTATCATGGAATTATGCATGAAGTCTCCTAATTTTTTGCAGCATTTCTATTTTTCTTCCTCCCCATTCTATCTTTATGTTTATATTCTGTAAGTTAAGAGTTCAGTTTTGTTTTCATCCCAAAGGATGGCCAATTGTGCCAGTGCTGTTTAAAAAAATTTATCCTTCTCACTGAAGTGAAATATCAATTTGTCATATATTACATTCCCATATATATTATTTTTTGAGTCAGCCATGATAATTTATATGGGCTAGGAAATTATCCATTCCCTTTAGATTTTCAATGTATTGTCATATATTTGCCTGTAATATGCTCTTTATTATAATTTAAAAATCTCTCCTGTGCCTCTGATTGGGTTTCCTTTTGATGCCTTATCATTTATATATATGTGTGTGCATTTTTTTTGTGATTATCTTCTTTATTTTTCTTACAAATTTTTGTTGTCATATTTTCATCAAGTTCTTTTATCCATATGAATTTTAGCTTCCTGGTTTATTTATTTAGTTGTTATTTTTTTTTCCAAGATGATTTCTACGTTCCCATATTTTTCACCCTTTTTCTTCCATGATGAAGATATTAAAGATATATATTTTATTCTAAGTAGAGTTTTTAATTTGTACTCTAGATTTTAGTATAATGTTTCTAGTTTATTATTTCCTTTTGGTCTAAGAGTTAACCAGGAATTTTTAAGTAATATTTATCAAACTAAATAACCTATCATATGGGTTTTATTTAATTACACAGGCATTTTGGAATTAAAAGATTTTTCTTTACAGAAAACACAAGCCTTGTGTTTGAAAACATTATAAAAATATGTACTATTCTTCACTCAAGGGATGTAAGATTTTTTGTATACCTCTTAAAGATTGAAAACTTTATTTAGGCATAAGTTACATACAGTAAACAACCTATATGTAAAATGCACAGTATGATGCATTTTAATAGATATATATACTACCACTACCACCACAATTAAGATACTGACAATTACCATCATTCCCCAAAGTTTTCTTCCTTTGTAATGTATTCCTTCTCTCTGGTCCCATCCACAGAGAATCACTGATGGGTTTTCTGTCACTGGAATTGTATATAAATGAAATTTTATACCAAAAAGTAGAGTTTGAACTATTTTTTTAAACTCTAGATTCTTTCATGCAGGATGGTAAATATGAGATTCATTCATATTGTTGCATATGTTCATTGTTTGTTACTTTTTATTGTTGAGGAATGTTCCATTGTATAGAAATACCACATTTATTTATGTTTTAGATATCTCCAGTTATTAGCAATTATAAACAAATTGGCTGTGAACACTTATGCACAATGCTTCATGTGAACAGATTTTTACTTCTCCTAGGTAAATATCAGGAATGGCTGGGTTCTGTAGTGGGTTTATATTTAACTTTTTAAAGAGACTGGCAAACTGATATCCAAAGTGGTTATATCATTTTACATTCCTGACAGCTGCGTCAGGAGTGCTCCGTTTGTTCCACATCCTCACCAACTCTTGGTATTGTCAGGCTTTTTAATCTTAACTGTTATCATGGTTATGTAGTGCTTTATCCTTATAATTTCCTTTGTGACCAATGATGAGCTTCTTTCATGTGCTTTTTGGCTATATATTCTTTTGGAAGTTTTTGTTCAGATCTTTTGCCATTTCTTATTGGGTCGTTTGCCATATTATCAAAATATGAGCTCTTTCTATATTCCTATTACAAGTCCTTTTGCCTGATACTTGTGGAGAGAAGAAATTTTTCTGGTCTGTGTTGACTCTTGTTTTCTTAATGGTGAATTTCAAAGAAAAAAAGTTTCTAATTTTAATAAACCCAATATGTCAGTTTTTCTTTTATGAATTCTGCATTTTAGGTTTTATCTGGGAAACCTTTATGTAACCAAAAGGAACAGATTTTCTTCACTGTTTATTTTTAGAAGTCTGTAATTTTAGATTTCACCTTTAGTTCTACAGTTTATTTCAAATTAGTTATTTTGTTTGGTGTCAGGTAATGGGTGATTTTCTTATTACCTATATAGACATTGAGTTGTTCTAGTATCAATTGTTGAAAAGTTTATCATTCCCCATTTAATTGTCTTGGACATTTTTATCAAAAAAGTGCCCACTTCCAGATTCCCCATGCCAGTAGTTTCCAATTGGGGCATACCCAAAGCCCTCTCTAAAGCTTTCAACACCCTTGTCTGCCTTTGAGTCTGCTAAAATGCAAATTGGTAGCTGACTCCCTTGCTACAGCAAGCTCTGAAGACTTAGGCTTTGCTTGTTCTCATTTCGGGATCTTCACTTACTTCCATGCAAGTCTTGAAATCAGGTAATGTAAGTGTTCCACCTTAGTTCTTATAAAAATTTGTAGTGATTATTTTAAAGCATTTGCATTTCCACATAAACTTTAGAATCAGCTTTTCAATTTCTGCAAAAAAGCTGTCAGAATTTTGATTGGGACTGCACTGACTTCATAGATCTTCTGTATTCTGTTTTATGTTTGCCTCTCTTACTCTGTTCTTTTTTCTGAAGCTTCTTTTATTTGTATGTTAAATTTTTTGTATTCAGCTTCCAATTTATTATCATCTTTTTTCCTCATGACTTTATCTTTTTATATATTTTTGCATGCTCTGAGATTTTTTTTCCCATGCCAGTGACTTTGAACATTCTCTCCCTTAATTCGTCGACTGAACATTTTGGTTGGAAACCATCTTTTATCTCTGGAAAATTTTTGCAGTAGGTGGAGTCTTGAGAAGGGTGGGTAGAGTATGTGCAGATATCCCTAAGATCTTTTTTTATTTTTCTTTTCAAATTGCCATTTGTCTCGTTTAGAATCTATCAAAGGCTGGTTCTGTGTTCTTTTCGTTTTTATTGATCTTTCTTGGGCTGTTCTGCTCCTGAGGTGTTATTTACTTGGAGTGACTCTCCCTCCTCCTCTGTCTCCTGCACTCTTCTAGTCTGAGGGGTGGGAGTAATTCACTCAGCTGTTAAAACTCTTTTAGACCATTGGGCTCTTGGGAGATACAGCACACACTGGAGCCTCTATTGATCTGGTCTAGTGTTCCCTGGCTCCACCATCTCTTCAGGATAAACATTCTCAAGATCTACATTTTTTTGAAGGGTTTGGGGGGAAGGTGGGGAATCCTTTATCCAGGCTTTCTGACAGTTGTCTCAATATGTCTTCCCAGTCTACAATAAAGAAATATCCTCTCTGGATTCCTTTCTAGGACTCCCACAAATTTGTACTCAACCACCAGAGGCCCTAGGTATTGATTTAAAAAAGAGAAACATTCTAGTGAGACTAAGTGGAGAGGAATTATATTCCAGTCACCAGTCCAATCCCTATGAGCATCTTTCTAGGTCTCTGGTTAGAGAACTATCTCTTTTAAAGTGCTACAAAGTCAATTTAGGATTGGAAATGTGACTTTTAAGGTCACCTAGTCCAGTGCCTCCTATGATGAGTCCATTTCCTCTAAGCCATCTTTGACAAGGGGTCCAAATCTGCTTAAAGATCTCCAGTAATTCCAAGCTTGCTTTTCTGTTAGAGTAACCTTTCTCAAAGCAAACCCCAAACTGCCTCTAGATTCATATTCTTTCTTTTCATTCACCTTGTATCCATAGAGGTTATCCACATTTTACCCAGAGTTGAAGAACCCATTTTTCCTTCTCTTTGGTCACTTTCCTGCCATTACTGTTGCTGTGGGTTCAAGGGGAGGAAAAGAACAGTTGTGAACTAATCAGCTTTGGAACTCCTTGGATTCTCTTATAAATTTTCTTGAGGGAAGAGATTAATGCAATTCACTAAAATAATGATTTTATTTTATTTATTTAATTTAAGTATATAAGTATAATTAGTACACAGTCTTATATTGGTTATATTAGTTTCAGGTATTCAGTATAGTGAGGATTTTGGATTAATCTTCTCTTCCTGGATTATGTTGACCAACTCTATTGTCTTTCTTTTTCTCCACTTAAAGTATTACTTTTTTTTTACAACATGAAATGAGCTTTGCATTTTTTTTTGTGATTATAAAAATGATTCAAGCTTATTGGACACAAAAGTGAATAGATATAAATCAGAAACTAAAAAAATACTCCAAATATCAATATCTTTAAGTATCCACTTCTCTAAATATTTCTCTGTATGCTCATAAATTTGTGTTATCAGATTATACATGTTGTTTTATAATATCCCCTTTCGCTTAACATGATGTCATGAGTTTAGATCTATAGAGTTTTTGGCTATGTACAATTTCTTTTTATGGATTAAACTATGATTTATTTGCCCAGTATCCTATGGCAGATATTTTAGGTTGTTATTAGGTTGGTAATTCACTCTGTGAGAACAAGATAATGCTTCTCTGAATCTCTGTACACTTGTCTGATTGCCTCCTTAAGTTATTGACATTGAGAATCTCCTTCTTCGGGAAAGGTAGTATTAATTTACATGTCCACCAAAAGTGCCACTGCTGAGCACTGCCAATCTATTCAGCCTCACCACTCAGAAGACTAAATGATTATCTCCCTTTTAAATCTTAAATTATTTTTCTATTATAGAGTTTATTTGATCCTTCTAGATAAAATTTAGAAGACCTTTGCCAAGTACTGGAAAAATCCTATTTAAATTAATACAATATATTTTTTTCTGTCGTTGATCTTGTTTTTTCCCTCATTGTATATCTATAATTTTATTTTCTATCTTTTTTTCACATTATAGCATGCCTTTCCTCTCAAGCTCATAAACTTTTTGGAAACATTTAATTTATATAATACTTTTCATCAAGGAAATGTGATTTATGACATAAATTTTATATTAGCCCTCAGTGTTCAATAGATAAATCTTATTCTTGATGTTAAAGATTATGTTTCTTTTTCTATTGATCCCAAGGCACCTAATCCTAAAATGGGTATATAATAAGAACTATATACTATTACTTATAATGAAAAAGATTTTGGCTCTAACTTCAGTTTCAGCAATAGTGGGCTATATTGTCTCTAATAAGTTATCTACTCCCTGATTCTCAGTTGTCTTCTATCTGTAGAAAAGTGAATTGGATGATTCCTCCTCCTTTTCCTCTTTCAATGGTGTAAATATCATTGTTCATATTTATTGCTATTTAAAATATGTAGTCATTGTGCAGGTGTATTATTTGCATTGTCTTAGTTACTATTAACTACAAACTGTATAGATAGAGAGAGCGATGCCCAGAAAGTCTATGGTCACACAGCTAGTACATGGTAGCAATTAAGCATGAGTTTATCTGTGTTATAAGGTCACTCTTCTGCTATACGCTGTTGTGATTACCAAGGTTTCTTCTAAAGCTAACAGTTCTGAAGGATGAGGGAGTGTGTGCAGACGTCTCTGAGTTCTCTTTTTATTTTTGTTTTCAAATTGTCATTTGTCTCTTCAAGAATCTATCAAAGGTTGATTCTATGTTCCTTTTATTTTGATTGACTTTCCTCTCTTGTGCTGCTCTGCCCCTTGAAAAAGGCGTTTGATATCTTTTCTAGGTTAGAATTTGATATCTGTTCTAAGACTTTGTCTTGCTTCTGTGATGGACAAGAGTGGACCATAAGTAAACAACCGTGCCTAAACTCTACTCTTGGTTTATTATTACTATTGCCAAGTGATACTTTCTTTATTTTCAGTTTTCTCTGTGGACAGCAGCAATTTTTCAGGAGGGCCATTGGATTCTTTCAAGAGTTATAAGGTGGAATCAATGGCCTCACAAGATTCCTATAGCTGTAAAGCTTTTTTATTGTGAGGTATAAGAAAAGTTTTTCTTTTACTCTCTTAGTTTTGTGGCTGGAGTCTGCCAATTAAATTGACGAAAGAAATCTTAGCAGGAGAAAAGGCATACACATTTTTATTGATGTTAATATTTAAAATTTATGTGCAGAGAGACTTCACAGAAAAGAAGTAAAACCCCAAAGAAGTGGCTAGACTACTGGGCTTATTTACCATTAAAACAAAGGCTGATAAATTATGGAGAAGTGATGAGATAAAGGAAAAGAGGTTTGGGCTTTTGGGAATGATAAATTGTAGAACCGGTGACTAGGAAATATATGAAGAAACTAATGATAGATAAGAGTTGTTTAGTAAGATTTGTTTATGCAGATCAATCTCAGTGCCATCTCTGTCTCTGGTGATAAGGATTGTTCTCCTTTTCCTGGTTTGGGGGAAAGGGGACACCTTCACCAGGGAAATTTATGCCCTGCTTCTAGGCAGATTAGAGGGGAGGGCAGAGAACATTTCCTGTGTCTGCTTTTTCTCATTTGCCTTCAGCTCAATATAATCCTTATGCTATAGTGGCATATTTCAAAAGTTGCATATTCTGATCTCCTTCAGATGGAATTCTAAACTCTAAATATGGGACAGGCCTTTAGTGTTCATTCTATCTGAGCTTCTGCCTGATCCGTGGATGCTCCCACAACACACCGTCTCTGTAACTTCCTCTCTTTGGTTTTCCTATCTTGTTGCCTTCTTTCTCTTCATCTTTTCCCTTGTTCTCCTAAACTTTCCTTATTGCTTCTCCCCTTTTCATTGCTTGGTGAATGCGTTTAATGCTCAAATACATCTTTTCACCTTTTGGCTGATTGTCTTCTAAGCCCTTGAAGGAAATGGTTGATGTCACTTATCTATTTTTTTTTTTTTTTTTTTTTTTTTTTTGGTCAGGCAGCTCTGCCTGGGAACCTGGCTACATTTTACAATATTAATGATATGCTGTAAGAACCTAACATAACATTTTATAAGCCTATAACAAATCTTATTATATGACAATGAGGTATAGTACATTAAATATTCATCAACCTTGGTTTACTTTAAAACTTTACAGAGGATAAGGCACAGAGGATGCTTCAGATTAATTACTGTTCTAAATATATAGTTTAGTTTTCAATATTTGATATGGGTCTCATAAAACCATGATTGAAAACAATGCAGTATATCAATCAGACGCCTTGCTGACATGCACCATGAAAAAAATACTCTGTTATTTTACAGACAGTATTAAGTTTCTTCAGCAGTACCAGCACTAACTCAGAAGGTACACAGTTGTTCTCCCACTAGTTACCTAGCAGGTCTCAAATTACTCAAGCTTCTGGCTTTTGCCAGTCTAAATAGTAAAAAGCAGAAGCTTCATCATCTATATATTGGCCTTTGTCAGAATATCTAGCTTCTTATAACAGTGTTTTACTACAGAAACAAACAGAAAATGAAAAAAAATATATACCATTATAGGAGCCAGTATAATATCAGGTACCCAGGAAAAATAAAAAAAAAAAAATATGTAAAACCTCTATGAGAAAAACTATACTGTTGGGGGTGGGGCAATATTCCAAATAATCAGCTAAAGGCAAGTCAGCTAATTAAGATGGTTGGATGAGCAGGACCACACAGAGACAGCTGTAATGAGGATGCTTTTACAGTCTGCCAAAATGCTAGTACCCAGTATGTGGCCAGGCTGGAGGACAGATGTGAGCGGAAAGGCCACATTTGGCCAATGAAGTCCCGCCAGAAGCAAAGATCTGGATATCAGCCAGGTGCTGACACCTACAGATGCTTAATCAGATGGCACCCATGTCGAGAGGGCCCAGAAATGTCAGTGTGAGCCATGCCTGACTCCAGCTTTTCCCAGGCTAGAGTCAAGGAGAGAGCCAGTTCAGACTCTTTCCCATGTACTTGTTTCTGAGAAGAATTTTTGAATATTATTCTGAGGCTAAATCTTGGGTTTGATATTCATTCCCAGCTGTGTTGATACTGGATATGAAATGCTACATTAAGGCCAAAGAAGTAAGTCAAGTTAGGCTCATGTGGGCCCAGAGGTGCGTTCTGAGGGTCTGCATCTACACCAGTCAGCTCATACCACTTCCAGTGCTCTGGGGAGTAACGTTGCATTTGGAGAAAGAATATTTCTCAATCTTCAGGCAGGGGCATTAGGTAAAGCTACAAAATCTAAAGCTTCTAGTAAAATAAAGGACAGTAAGAAAATCATTGAAAGTGTTGGTGAATTCGGGATTCTCGGACATGGGCCACCTCCTTGCCGTACTGAAGTATATTTGGAGTAAGCCTGCTATAAACCAGACAGAGAAACAAAGGAGTGAGCAAGCACACAAACGCCGTCTTTCCTTCCAGTCATGAAAATTTTCAACTGGCACTTTGGCAGAAACAAGCTAGCTTTCTCTAAAACAGGGAAGGGTCTATTTGGAAAGCATGTGGTGGAGATCACTGGGTTTGTTCATGCTGAAATAGGATAGTTAGTTTTCTGGGATGTAAAAATAAGAGTGACACCTAGGGTTGAGCACCAAAATGTACACATTCCCTCCTACCACTATGGTTAGGATCTGTTATTTTACAGATGTGGAACTGAGGTACATAGGTGGAAAGGAACTTGACTAAGTTTGTTCAGGGAATGAGAGGCATACCAGACTGTCTTCATCTCATGTCACATAGAATCCATACTTGTTGTCCTCACTGAGCACCTTCAGATATCCTAAATCTTACCTAGGGAATACTGAAAGGAAAAAGTCTAGACTTTATTCATTATAATTACCAGGAAAGGTGAAACCAGACAATAGAATCCAAACCCACTTAAAATATAAAATGCTGTCTTAAATAATGACATAATTTGAATTTTGGGGGCACATCTTGAAAGAGTTCTAAAAATTTTGCCTTTTTTATTCAATTAAAAAATTTTCAAATACTTAGACTTGAATATTAAAACAAAGCAAAAACAAAAAAACTTTAATACTAACCCCTGTACTGTTTTAAGCTTTACAGTTCTGTTTCAACTACTTTTGGCAATGAGTCACTGAACAGGGACATTTGTAATATTTTTAAATTAAAACTCACAAGAGTTTGTATGATGTCGTCCTGAGAAAAGCTTTTATTCCCAGGTACTCCTTTGCCCAAAGCTTTGCATTAGAGATACATGGTCCTGTCTCCTGAATGCTTCCTGCCTTCCTATCTGAAATGATATCTACCTTATATTCCCACTGAACTTGTGTGTTAGCCCAAGTTCCCCTAAAGCAAAGCCTGATACAAAGGCTTCTGTGAGAGTAGTGTATTTGGGGTTGCATTCCTAGTCATCAAGAATGATGATTAGGGTTACTGGGTGCTATGGACTGAATATTTGTTTTCCCCTAGAATTCATATGTTGAAGTTGAATCCCCATTGTGGTGGTATTTGGAGGTGGGGGCTTTGGGGAGGGATGATTAGGTCTTGAGGGTGGAGCCTTCACAAATGTGATCAGTGCCCTTATAAGGAGAGACACTAGAGAGCTTGTGTCTGTCTGTCTATCTGTCTGTCTCCCTCTCTTCCCTGCTCTCCCCCTGCCCCATGTGAGAACACAGTGGAAGGCAGCTGTCTGCAAGTCAAGCAGAAAGTCTACACTAGACTCTACATCTGCTGACGTCGTGATCTTGGACTTCATAGCTTCCAGACATTGAGAAATAAAAGTTTGTTGTTTAAGTCACCCAATCCATGGTATTTTTGTTACAGCAGCCTAAGACATTGGGAAAGGAGTAAGAGAAATATGAGGATTATGTCATTGAATTGGCCATCATTACAGGAGACTGTTGCAGAATTGTGGGGCATTTTGAGAAGCCATATGAAGTTGTCTTAGAAGTGTACATTTGGAGAGAATAGAGAGGACACATTTACCTATCAGCTCTTGTCTCCTCTAGTCAAGGGTTATCCTGAGGAGTATTAATTTTCCTGCACTCCTGGCCTGTGCATGAGTGGATGCTGAGCCCAGAGTAGGACCTGCATGCACAAAGCTACCTGAAGCCTGAGTAGGACCGTTGCTACCAAGAGGATTTGCAGTGTTACACATGAGATGTCCAATATACCTTCCTTTAGAATTTAAATCAAGCCCTCCTCCTAAGCCCATTTCCCATGAGTGGTTCATTCCACTGTCTGCCTTTTTAGCACAAACCATTCACGCGTGCACCTGCTACTGTACTGTGTGAATTACTTTTTATAAGTTCGTATTACTGTGCTAGAGTGGTCAAGGACACTCTGAGGGCTGCGTGCCTGTGATCCTGGTCCTTCTCCATGCCTCAGTTTCTCCTCCCATTCAATGATAGTGTTGGATTAGCCCAGGGATATAAACTCAGATGTTGGTAGGGACCAGATAGGTGAGTAGGACTAAAGTAGGTCAGGTATCTTCCAAAGTGGTGTCTGAAATCATATTCTTTTCACAAAGATTTGCTTTATTTTGGATGATACTTAGAAATTGCCCTTACATCTGAATATAAATTTTCTCTTTCTCATCTTTCTTGAAAAAACAAGCTCTTCTGCTGTATCTTATATTGTATTCTACTTTTGGTAGAAACATGTTCACAGTAAATATTACAGCATAGCCTCCATGGTAAGTGATGCTCTTCTTTGGTCCTGATGTTGAGATTTCAAAGGTGATGAGGACCTTGTGAACCTTTGAAGGGGAAGTGGATACTCAGAATGTTGCCACTGAGCCCAGTGTTATCAAAAATCTTCAGATTCTTTATGAGCAGCCAGAAAATCTAGATATTTGTAATTTCCCAATCAATCTTAAAGATACTGTTTATCAAACAAAACTCTTCTCTGGGCTTATTCTGATTTGCAGGCCACCAGTTGCCAACTTTGAATAACAGAATTTCCCAGATCCTTTTAAGAGTTAATATGCTATTGAACATACTCATGACTGCTAAGAAGTAGGATTCGTTCCTCCACCATCACTTTCTGATCCGCATTTAGACAGTCTTATAAATTCTTGTCCAGAACTGCAGCTCCATTACCATCTTAGCCCTGCCATTCTGGACCTTATGCCTGGCCTGTAGACAGGCTCTCTGCTGGATCAGTTACTTGGCCTTAAGTTCTAAGAAACTCTGAGATCCAAAAAGAACTGGCTGTGAAATGAGACATCATTCTTCCACCTGAGGATTATAACTGAGACAAAAAGGAGAAGGCATCAGAAACTGTGGTAAGCCTAAGTCGTGGGTATTGTGTGATCTGTAGGATGTGTTACTGCAATGACAGAATCAACTGTATCGTCCAGTGGAGACCGTGGGATACTAAAGAGACAGAACTCTGATCTGCTCCAAATAATTCTTTCATTGTTGCCATCTGGGCCACCTGTGTCTGTGGCGATTTATCCCTTGGTCATTCCACTTTGTACCTTGTAAGGACGATAACATGCTGAGACTGGGAACACCCACCCACCTGTAATTTATGGATGTGTGGAGGGGTCACAAGTCACCTGGTTCCTTTTATATTTATTTTATCAGGTGTGAGATACCTGATACAAACTTTATATCAAATTGGGTAGTGATGGAATTAAAATTCTGTTTTCTCTTTTGGTTTTAAAGGGAAACATCTTGACTGTAAGGGCAAGCAGCTTCTTTGTCACTGTGACTGGGCCATTATAAATGATAACAGTAGTAATTACCCAACAGTTAACATTTATGGAATACAACCGTATTCCTGGCACCAAGCTAAGTACTTAACATGTATTATTTCTCTTTACCTTCAGAATAACCCTAGAGATAAGTACCACTATTGTTCCCCTTTTTAAAAAACACTTATGGCACCTGGTATTCTTAGGTGGTCTCTCATCCACTTACTAACCAGGCCTGACCCTGCTTAGCTTCTGAGATTAGATGAGATTGGGTGTTCCCATTTTATAGGTCAGAAAACTGAAGCTTGGAGAGGTGGTGACCTTCCCAGGATCATATAGTCACTTTGTGGTAGAATCAGAACTACACTACCCATCTCTCTCCTCCTGCAAATAAAAGAAGCATGAGGTAGAGAAGTCATACTTAGAGTACATAACATGCTGAATAGATAGCAGCACCATCAGTGTGCTCATTAATGGCATTCGCTGCTTTGTGACAGAGCCAAGTAAATACCTGACTTAACATTTTCCCTAGACACTTCTTTCTGAAGGCTGTGAGACCGCTTTCCACAGCAGCCTTTAAGGCCATGATAGGTACTGCAGTAGTAACTGTGGACCTTCAGCTCAGTCGTGCCTGGAAGCAGGTATTCCAGGGGCTAGCTACAAGGCACTGTCTCATTCAGAATCTCAAAGATGCTTTGTTCTAGTAATTATAGGAGTCTATTCCTCTAAAATCATCGTCCAATTTTTCAAAAGTAATACTGTATAAAGAATACAAATTTAAAATTAACACGTTAGCAAAAGACAGTTTTCCAGCAAATTGGGAGGCTCTCATAACAGTAAATATGCAGACTTATCCACCTAATCATGAATCTCTTTATTCATACCACAAATAGTTGTTTTCTACTTTTTTGCTATGTGTGTATGTCACTGTGCTTGTAATGTGCTCATCCCATGATGCATTTCTCTTGCTTTTAATGCTCACATTCCATCCTCCCTTTCTCCTTGGTTCTTGCAGCCTGGCACTAGGCTGGACACTTGCCTTCAGTGGGAGTTGGGCTCTAAGGATGACCATTTAAGACAGATCTATCCCCTAGGATGCCCTTCCTTCTGCTTTTACCTTCTCATTATTCAGATTTTGTGCCTCTTTCATAATAAACTGAATTAGAGTTGTATAGAAATACTCATCAGAGTGATGCCTCATCAGACAGTTTTAATAAATTGTACCTTTATTTTTCCTTAAGATCTGTCTTCTCCTCGACAGATCCAGCCCACATGAATCCCTCCTTTGTCTGGACTCAGTTACATGCTGTAGGTGCAAAGCTTTGGTGGCAGTTTACTTCTTTCTTTTGATACTGTCAAAGTTTTGGTGCTAGGCATTCCATCCTAAACATAGCACAACTCAGCTGCTCTCTTTGCCTCCAATCTTTCTTCCCCCCATCAAGCTTTCCTTTCAAGTCTCTCCAGAGTTATTTTCTCTCAGTGAAAATAAGACCATTTCTTCCTTCACTGGAAAACCTATGGCTTTCCTATGGCCTACAAAATAAAGCCCAAATGCCTTAGCTCAACATTGGGAGTCAGCCAATGCCTGGCCCTAATCTGTCTTTCCAACTTTCCTCCTTCCCAGCAGACCATTTGCACCTTCTGCTAGAATCTTATTGCAATATGCAAGAGTCTTGGAACAGCCCACATTTATTCTTTTACCATCTCTTTTATTTTCATTTGTGTTATTCTTTTATTTGAATATCACCCCCCACCCCTTTTCCCCTTTTCCAGGTTCTATCTGCTCTTAAGGATTTTCATGGAGAAAATTTTATTTTCTCCATGAACCTTTTGAATCTCACAATCAGAATTAGTACCTCTGATTACACTTTGTACCTCATTTGCTTACCCATTACCTTGGGAACTTATTTAGGTTCTGGAGTATGTTCTATTTCCATTTATGTCAGTTTACAGCACCTAGTACAGTTTCTGAATAATTTTTGGGGGAAGGAGTAGGATTACTGAAGGAAGGAATGCTCTTCAGTCAATATTATTCAGACTGTGAATAGTTAACGAATATGAGAAGTGCCTAGCTACTGATTAGATCGGCTTCATGGGCCCTTTTATGTCTCCTCAGAGATATACATTTATTAACTGTGCCCTTCAAAAGAGTGTAAACTTCAGAGAGTCCCAGTGAATGTTTACAAGGCACACAGTGGAGCCCAGAGACATTCCTTAAATCCTGTTTCTTTTCTCGCACCCATCATCCCCATACTACTTGTTGCCTCCCCACCTCCCCAACCCAAGGGGTAGCCCGGGGCAGTTAGGAGACATCAAAAGCCTAATGAATCCAGAGTACAGAATAAGCTAACCTTTTAGCTCTTTGTCAGGGCAGATCCTGGAAAAAGTGTTTCATATTATCAACAATGAAGAAGCACATAGTAGCCCTGCACTTTAGCATTGGCTGGCCTCAGCTAAGTCTTGTCTTGATGAAATTGGGCAGAAAATGAGTAAGGAAAGCCATGGAAATGAAAAATGTAACATAATCCAAGTGCTGTATGGGGCCCAGCATAAAAACTCATGGTTGTTGGGGAAATCTTTCAGAGAGGTTGGTATTTAGTGCAAAGAGTAGTGGAGAAATTGAGCATCATGAGTGTAGGGAGGGTGGTGTTATATTTGTAACCTGTTATGATGAATAATTTGAGGGTGTTTTCCAATAGTATGCGTAAAACCCTGTTTTTTCTTTCTTCCTTGGGTATTGCTCATTCCTTTGATCAGTATGGGCGAGGCTCAAATCCATGGTGGTGGATTTCCAACCACCATTTTGTACAATGTGACCCTGTACCCTCTACCCTGGACCCTGGTAGCATTGAGTGGATTAAGGGTGGGCACCTGATTCACGTTAGTTGAAATTGGATTTATTTGGAGTTAATCTCTCCAGGTGGCTAAATGTGAAACTTGAAGGACACCAATGGCTATAAGCCTCAGTGTGGCCTCAGGACCAGAGGAAGATCATCTGCAGCAAGAGGAAGTAGAGCTGACACTCAGAGGAGGGAGGGGCGACGCTGAGGGTCCTGGTGTGCTCTGCCTTCGTCCCTGCGTTACCCCATGGCCTCACCCGCCATTGCGATGCACAGTCCCACACTGGTAGCTCCTTCCTTTACATTCTGATGAGAATTCTTTTTCTAACAAGGGAAATATGATTGCAAAACAACAAACTCATTTTTTCTAACATTAAGGAAATTATAGTGCTCAGTAGAAAGTTATGCAGCCATTTAAAAGGGTGTTTACAAAAGGTTTCCAATAATCTGGAGAAATGTGTATGTTATAATGTCTAGTGAAAAAAAAAGCCAGATGAAAAATTGGGTATATATAGTATGAGCTTAACCATATTAAAACTTCCATAAAACTGTATAAAAATGCATAGAAAAATACCCCCAAATTAATGGTGGCTGTCTCTCTGTTATTTTATACTCTTTATGTTTTCAAACATTTTTTCATATAATAAGCATGTTTCTTGTTATAATAGAAAAGCCCAATTTTATGTGAAAACATTTTTGTATTGCCTAACTTTGTGTATTATCAGCTAAGCTTGAAATTTAAAATGAATAGGAACAATCACAGAATGCTAATGTTGTAACAAACCTTAGAAATTCTTGGGTCCAAGATGTTAAAATATTTCTTTGAGATCATAGATATTTTGAGAATCTGATGGAAATTTTGACTCTTTTTGCAGAAAAAATATGTATATAAAAATAAATCTTTTAGGATGCTTTAGTTGCAAGTTATAGAAAACCCCATGACACAGGCTTAAACTATAAAGGAATTTATTGATTTAAGTAGCCAAAAAGTCCAGGAATATCTGGCTCCAGGGGAGGCTTGAACTAGTATCCTGACAATGTGGCAGTGGTCTAAATCTCCATTTCTGTTCTTCCTTCCTTAGGTTCAACTTCATTCTGAGACTGACCTTAGGGTAATATTATAAGTCCCTGGGGTTTCACATTTATTCATTTACCCTCAGCAGAAAATCCTGTGATTCTCAAGATCACTGGGTAAGCTGGAGTTACATGCCCATCACTGAGCCAGTCACTGTGGCCCGGATAACTGAAGATGCTGGTGGGCTCAGCCCAGTCCATGAGTTTCACCCCGCTTCCCCACACTGTATTTACCCCCAGTAGAAACTGGACTTAATGCCATGGGGCTCCCAGTTCATGCTGCCCTGGGATCACAAGCTAGAGTCGGTTACATTCTAAGGACAATGGAAAGGCACAGAGATATGTAATCTTTCTAAATCATTCCCAGTGACAGCCTAGGTGGATGGATGAATGGAGTACTCAAAGTTTAGTGAAATGGTTTTGGTGAATGTGAAAAATGAGTACTGCTGAAGGTTAAGGGCAGTGAAACCTGCGTGAGAAAACTCACCTCTGATGTTCCAGCTCCTAAACCCATTTATCTGGACGAAGGTCTGACTTGTCACCAGGTCTACCCCGTGGTCTGCCAGTGAGTTTTTATGTACACATTGCTCTTTTTTTAAACAGAGAACAATAATAACAACAAACATGAATGGTGATGATAATGCTCATAAATTAGCTTGGACTGTTTGGCTGTAGTAATAGAAATTCAAACTAGCTTAAGTAGCAGAGCAGATGCACTGGCTCACTTATCCAGCAAGTCCAGTCACAGCTGGAGCCAGAGTTCTGCATCTTCGGCTCTCAGATGGCTCGCCCCATTGGGTAGGCATGATTGTCATTGACAGGTCATGACTGGTGATTCTAGGTTGTGTAACTCTGTGATTCGTGGAACTTTTCACAGAACTAGAGGACCAGGTTTGAGGGGATGCTCATGGATTTGGATTTGGACATGTTGATTTAGTAATGTTTTAGAGACTTCAAGGAGGGTACAAGACCTCTCTAAAGAAAGGAGTTTTAAGCCATGATTTGAAGGATGAGGTGATCAAGTGCAGGAGTGGATGGAGGAAGAGGAGAAGTTATTCTAGACATTGACTTCAATCAGGGTAGAACTTATGATATCTGAGGGGCTGAAAGAAGGCCCATATGCAGGGTGGTAGTGGACAAGGTAAGAGTGGCCCCAGCTGCTGTAGTAGCTGGAGGTAAGCAGAACCCAGCTTATGCAGAGACATTTAGGACATCAACATTCCACAGTTTACAGCCCTTGTAGAAAGAGAGCCTCTTCCCTGAGAACTTGGGTAGAGAAGATGAGTGTAATTAGACCCACTTGGGGCACAGCACCATGCCTGATGGTGTCTGGGGAATGGGATCCTTTAATTGTCTATCTCTAGAATTTGCAACTGTCCCAAGAGTAGGAATGTGGTGAAGGACCAATCAATAACTATGTAGGAAAGACTAGTTCCATTATTTTTTTTTAAAAAGGTAAAGTAATGAGGGGCAGGCAAAACAAACACACAAACTAAACTTCAAAAATGTTTCCTGTATTGATTATGATAAAAAACAACAGTTCATAACCATGTACTACTTTGTATTGTTTGCTAATGATGTCCCAGAAACATGATGAGCACTTACCTGATTAAAAACTCGTAATGACCTTTGAGTTGTTGTTGTTGTTGTTAATATTATTATTATTCCCACTTTACAAAAGGAGGAACTGAGGTCCAAAGAGATTAATTAACTGAGCGAGATTACACAGCTGGTAAACAGCAGCACCGGAACTAACACCCAGGTTTTGTCTAATCTGGAGAGGCAAGCTAACTACTATGTACATGGCAACTTCCTTAGAAGATTCCACAATCTCTTCTAGCTCAACTTTCACCAAGATCTCTGTGACACGTGCAAGACAAGAGTGTGGAGGGAGTGAAAATACATCACTCAGATCTCTGACTGTCCCCATTGCCATGCTCTGAAACTTATCACTGCATTGGTGCTAAAGTCACACGTCCCATGGGACACTCCCAGCCAGTGACTGAGCATGGCAGACATTAAAGTATGCCTGTTCTTGGGACACATGGGACTTCTTTGATGGGCAACTTAAGTTCAAGGACGTCCCAGTCTGCTTTGCCAAATTTTCTTAGAATTGAAATGCAGTCTAAAACTCTTCCACTTAACCAACTTCCCCTCCCTCCCTCTTTCTCTTCTTCCCTTTCTTTCTTCTCTGGTTCACAAGGGACATACCTGCATGACACTCTGATGGCTCCCCAGCCTTATTTTACACCATCTTCATTTTCATTCAAAGGTGATTTTCTAATTAATCTCTCACAGGTCTGATCTATTGTGTTAGTTTTCCAGGGTTGCCTTAACAGGGGTTTTGTGACTATAAAGAAAATGATGTATAACAAAACCAATTTTACCATAGGCTAATTGATATAAATAAGAGTTAAGTTCCTACAACATATTTGAGAATCTCTGTAAGACTGGATGGCTTAAAAATAAATTTGTTCATTCACATTTTTGGAGGGTTAGAAGTCCAAGATCAAGTTATTGGCAGGGTTGGTTCCTTCTGAGGGCAGTGAACAAGAATCTGTTCCAGGCTCTCTCCTAGATTCCGGTAGCCTCGGGTGTTCTTCGAATTGTAGATAGTCTTTTCTCTGTTTTTATATCATCTTTCTGCTGTACATGTCTTTCTTTGTGTCTAAATTTCTCCTTTTTTTCTAGTTTATTATTAGAAGCCCATTGATAACCTCATCTTAACTTGGTTATCTGTGAAGATACTACTTCCAGAGAAGATCACTGTCACAGGTACTTTGACACCTCTTGGGGAGATGCAGTTCCACCTACAACCTCCATTAGCATGTCTTTTTCTCAGAGGACCTGGGCTAACACACAAAGGCATTCAGGAATTTCAGCAAGTCTATTTATATTTAAAACCACTTCTAGAGTTATTTGTACTTTGAGGATGGAAAATCCTATAATCTTTAATATAAAAAGTGCTAGACATATTTAATCTAATGGAACATAATTATACTAATTAGATACATTTAAAAATTTCATCAGAAATATCCCACAACATTAATTTTAATGAACAGCTATTTTAAGTAGCCCGCAGATAGATTAAGTTAAATTTTCCTTTATTTTGAGTAATAGTTGGTTTAGTTTGCTTTTTACATACTGTGTTCCATGGAATAGAAGCTTTCAGTGAGATATCAAGATATTAAGAAGAGAAGGGTAATCGGGGGATCACTTCATAAATTATATAAATGTCTAATGTGTTCTATACACCTGAAAATAATATAAAAAAGGGGGAAGGGGATAGTGGTGTGGTCTGATTGATTTAGAAAAGGGAGTAAGTTGGGTCTACTTCTTAGAGATTCAACTTCTGACATTTACTGAATGTCTGTGTGTGTTAGGGATTGTTCTTGGTCGTGAGGATCCAGCACAAAGTGATAGATCCCTGCCCTTATGGAACTTGGGTCTTCACGAGCCTTTTATTTAAAAAAGGGCAATTAATCAATAATCAAGTAAATAAATAAATGAACAGATGTGTGAAGGAAATAACAAGGTAATAGGATAAGGACAACCGGGCTGGGTTTCAGATAGGCCAGTGGGAAAGCCTTTCTGAAGGAACTGGCATTTCAGCTAAGACCTGAAAGGTGGGAGGAAGGAGGAGTAAGCCATGAAAAAAGGAACAAGTGTGAAGAAAGACTGTGGCAGCGAAGAGGTTGGCCGGTGAGAAGACATGAGGGTGCGAAAGTGTGGTTAGAGCATGGGGATTGGAGGCGAGTGCAGCGGCTGGAGTTGGGAAGGCCTGCAGAAGCCAGATTATGATGGGTCTGATAGGCGATGCCGCCTACAAGGAATTTACATTTTATTTTAAAAGCAGTGCATATTGGTGTGTTCAAGGCTCTGAGGGGTCCTGCAGTAGGGCAACCTGTTTGGCCTTATGTCCAGGTTTCCAAAACATAATTGGATCAGTTCTGCTAATAAATAATATTGGACAGAACAGTTGTGTACCCTGGAAGACAGTTTTGGAGATGCTAATTTGTGAATTTAAGATAGTTGCTTTTTGAAGAACACAAGATTGTGTGTGTGTGTTTGTGGGGGGTGGAATTAAAGAGGAGAAAAAAAACAAAAACATGTTTCCCATGAAAGCAGTTCTTTGAGGAACCAGGTGATGCAATAAAGATGAGATTTAAAAAATAGAATGTTTATATTAGCTATCTCTGATCTAGGTTGCCTGAATTCATATCTCAACTCCACTACTTAATAATTATAAAATAATTTAATAATTATATTATTATATTATTAAATAGTAGGTAAGATACTTTATCTGTGCCTCAGTTTTCTCACCTGTAAAATGAAGTATAATATTTGTTGTTTCAAATGGTTGTTAGGACGATTAATTACAAAACTACATGTAAAGTTCTTTGAACATAATTTGTACTGATAAATATTGTTACTGTTATTTTTATTATCATTAGTAGCCCAAGTATGTCCATATTCTTTCCACAGAGCATCAAGCTTAATTTCTTGACATTAATGAGCTCATGTAGAAGAGATAAGATGTTTGGGCAAAGTTTCTTTTTTCATTGAGTAAACTCATTACCACAAACACATGTATGCATATACAACTTTAACAAAATAATGACAACTCTAATTTATATTCCACAGTACAATAATTGTCATTTGTTTATCAATTACTACATCCCCTACCTCCCTTTTCTTTCCTTTTGCAGAACTACCAACTGTAAAACCTAACTAAGTGAGGAAAGTATGTGCTTATTCAGCACTCATTTGCACATCAATGCTGAATTGTCAACTCTGGTCTAGGCATGGTCTCTTTAAAAGAGTTTATGAAGCCCTAAAATTTCCTTCATTCCATTTCAACAGTAGAGGGTGAGTGTGCTCTCCCTTGGTCACTCACTGGGGATGCTGGAGGCTTCTGGGCTCTGCATTCTCTGTGCGGGGTTGGCTGCCTTGACCTCAGTGAGCCTCACTCAAGAGACAGCAGGAACTAACCTGGTGGATAGCATAGGTGAAAAAACTTCGTACATGAAATAATAGGAAATCTGGTCAAATTCTCCTGATTTCTGTACTTACCAACAGAAACTGAGAACCGTTAACATAATTTTGGTCCATTTAAGTTTATTTTTTTAAATCTGCCTTGCCTAAGTGGATTTAATGTGGTTTATTTTTCTTCTCCTGACACTTATCAGCTTGGGAAAAAAGAAAACTTAATTGCAACATTTCTTTATAATTGCTGGGTGATGAATGCTTGAAGGATTTTCACTTTGCAGACACACCAAAACAAAACAAAAAATCATACCACAATCAACATTTCTGGGTGAAATGAGAGATCCTCTCCCACATCCTGTGGGTGACCATTTTGGATTTAATTGCTTCACTGCTTCATTTGTCATTTTCTAAAATAGGCCTCCAAAGAAATTCTCTTTGAACAAGATGTTCTTACGGTCAGGGGTAGAGTACATGAGTCACGTAAAGGAAATCAATCTCTAACGCAACCCTGTGTGCCGTATAATGGCTTGGGTCCTGATCTCAAGGAGCCTTCATTTGGGGAATAAGACTAATATTGCATTTGAAATAATTGTGGGACAGTGAAAGAGATTTGAGAGTGTTGAGTGTTTCCTAATGTAGCAGGGACTCCAGGTATTAATTGATCCATAAAGAGTGATTTCTAATAGAGCTGAAATACAGGACAGGAAATAGCATGCTTCATATAGCTGTAATTTTCACTTGGGATTTGTGATCATGTCATGAATGAGATGCTGTAAGTCAGGGTCTACAAACGTAGTCCATCGGTCTGACATAGTTGCATTTGCATTTGATTTGGCTATTATGTATGTGTAATATTTTAGAAATCGTGGTAACCAGGCAGGTGTCACTTTCAATTATATACATTTGCCCCAGTGTCTTACACCTCATACTCCTCATGCTTTTATATGAATTTCAGGCCCCCCTGCAGGCATTTGAGTTTGCAGTGGATAAATACACCACAGATTTGTGGGAAGGGGCAGGATTAGACTAGATGACATGTTAAACACACTCTTGATATTCTGTGCTCTGAAAATTCAGAAGGAATCGATAAGTGTAAACTGTGACAGTAGGGAGGACTTTGCAGAGTTGGTAGGACTTGGAATTGATGCTAAAAGGGAGGCAAGATTGAGATAGGTATAGATGGAAGAGCCAGCCCGGAGGTATCTGGAAGTGTGAGCACAGAGGAAGGGAGAGACTGGTTTGGCAAAGGTGATGAGAGTATTGAATTTGGGAAAGAAGCCAAAACCATTATGTTGTGGCCAAATTTGGGAATGACTTCAGGGTCAAAGAGTGTGAATAACTTTCTCAAGACTACATGGTAATAATGGGAGGAGGTGAGATCTAGACTTCAGACTCTGACTTTCTTTGACATTGGGATTTGATAATCAGGAGATACAATAAATAAAACTATAGCCAATATTAGACTCTGGATTTTTGAAGACTAGATCAGGTATGTCTAAATACATATATGTTTACATTGCTCCTAAAATTTCTGTTTTTGCTAAAATGGCAAATGATTTTCTTAGAGGGTAGGTTAAGTCACATTTATTCTCTTCTTTGTTTCATTGTGTAGGTCATTCCTACCCAGGCATATCTACCATCACATTATGATGAGAACAGAAAGAATTATTTATTCTGGGATTCCTGCCCATTTTCTCAATACATCATTTTTATTTCATTGCTTGATTTATGTAGCTGTGTGAGTTGGGTCTCCTGGCTGTTCATTTTCATGAGCATCTCCTTTTTCTGAGGTTCAGATCCTTTCTCTCCCAAGACGTGCAGGTGAACTTGATTCGTGGAAAACTATCGCCAGCTGTGGATTTTCCCCTTTATCTTGTGGCCAGTGCTTGACATCTGAGTTTCTATAATGATCGAAGGAGTTGATAGACATTGTATTAGGATATTTTCGGCTGCAAGTGACAGAGCACAAACACGTTTACTGACTTGCATGACTAATGAGTTCAGGAGTTCGCCTCAAGGATGGCCAGGGCTCAAACAGTTTCAGCAGGATTTGGTCGTGCTCCATCTCTTGGCCCTGATTTGCTCCATGTTGGCGTCATTCTCAGGCAAGCTCTGTTCATGTAGCGGCCAGATGGCCCAGAGCAGCTCCAGGCAGTCATCCTCCCAGCTTCAAGTCCAGACAAAAAAAAAAGTCTCTTTTCTAATTATCTCCAATTGGGTCCCATTGGTCAGGCCTGGAACACAGGCTTCCATCAGGGCCAGGAATGGGGTCAACCACTCAGTCACTCAGAGTGGCTCCTAGAGGACAATCACAGTGCTACCACCAGGAGAAGAGGGGATGCCAGGTGGGCTCAGGTGTGACGGTGACTTTACCGGGATGATTCAGGCTTCTGGGCATGAGAAATACAGCTCAACCTCAAATTTCTTTGAATCCTCATCATGTTTTACCTTTAAAAATTCATGTGAATTTTACTCCATAATTTGTATTTTTATGTAGAAGTGTTTTTAATTACCAGTGGACTAGTTTTAACGTTCCAGGAAGCGACACCTTGTAAAACCTCATGGCTTCAGAGCCCTAGGCACTGTCCCTGTTCCAGAAATTCCAGCTTGAGAAGCACCGCTTTATGCAACTATCAGGTAATAATGTTGCCATTATCAGGTTTCTTTGCTGTTTCAAGAGACTTGCTTAAGCCTGGAGAAATAACAACAGGTAAAACTGGCATGCAGAGTGGCCATTAAGAGAACAGGTTTTTGATCAGATGGCCGTGGGCTGGAATCTGCTTCACCACTGATAATCTGTATGACCTTTGATAAATTACTTAACCTTTTGAGCCATGTTTTCCTCATTGGTTAATACCACTCATCCTTAAAAATTGTGAGGACTGAATGAGCTCATGTTATTTAAACCGGCATACTGTCCGGCACATAGTAATCCTCAGGAATTGTTAATAATAATACATTGAATAAATAGTTTTAATATTTTATATGTATGATATACGTAACAAACTTTTTAAATGACCTATTTTATTTACCAGTAACAACCTCATATTGCAGCTTCAAATGAAAGTAAAAGATGGGTGATAGATTTGTTTTTTGTTTTTCCATGACCTACAGCTAATTGAAAAAGACTCAGGGGTACAAAACAAGGAAACGGAGGAGATTGGCTCTAGAGTGGGGAGTTCTTATTTTCATGCTATAAGCTGAGACTCACTATAATCTTTTTCTGCTCTTTAATTCCTACTCACTTGTCCTTAATTGTACACTTACCTTGCTGTTTAACATGAGTTAGTATTTCCTAACCAATTCTTACACAAAGCAATTAGCCCAAATACATCATTCCTTCAGTTTCAGCAGAAAGTCCACCTGCTAGACATTTTTCATACTCAGTAAAAACCAGTGAAAAAGAGCAGCAATAAGTAGCTTAACTGAGACAGATTATCAGTTATTGGTGTTTCATTCTAAAAGCTAATGATCATTTTTAGCTTAAGAAAATGCCCACGACATTTGAGATGATAGCTACCATTAAAAAGAAGGTTACAGAACATGGAATGGTGGAAATAAAAAGGCTCCACAGGACTTCTTTTATTTAAACTTTGGAAACCCTAATTTTAAGGTGTGTCTTTAACTCAGCTATCATATTTTTAATAGCTCCTTCCATTTATTTTTCTAGTGTGTTTACTCATAAACACAATTGCATACCGCGTACACCAGCCCCTATTTAAACAGTGAAAATGTGTTCTAAATGAACATAGACAACGTCAGTTTGAACATACAGAAAGTTCCACATCGTTCATTTAATGAAATCCTTCCCCAACTCCTCCTCAGTTCATACAGTGATGATATGAATGATCGAGATCAGGAGAGGAGTAATTCCCAGTGGAACGCTTTGCACCGTAGACGTGTTACCCTTGAAATTTAGATCATTTAAAGTGTCTTCTGAAGGAAGAGGGATTCTGAGAGCTCAGAATGCCCGCCCCCGCGCAGGTCTTCCCTTTTTTTGTAACAGAGGGAGTGTAATGCTGTGGTTAAGAGCTCAGACTTAGAAGCCTCACAGCAAGTATCCAAACTTCAGGTTCACCTGTTCCTAGCTCTGTGATTCTACATTTCACTTTTCTCATTTCTACTTCATAGGGTCTTTGTAAAGACTAAATGAGTTAATCCATGTAAATGATTACAACAGTCGTTATTTTAGACGCATTTGCTGCAGGTGCAGTTGTTTGTTGCAACTGCACGGACCTTCAGAACACAGGCTGGCGAATCAGGCTATCTTAGGTCCGAGCCCCGGCTCTGCCATTTACTGGCTGTGTGACTCTGAGGCATCGAGTTTCTTCACTGGCGAAATGGAGATCATAGTACTAATCATTAGGATTTGGCCTGGGTCTTTAATTTGGTCAAATTACATACATCCCCTGAGAAATGTGTTATGAAGATTAAATGAACCAATGCATACAAAGGGCTTAAAATAGTGCCTGGTACTCTGCAAGGGCTAAATGTTAACCATTACTGTTGCTTACTCATCTCACATTAGTATTTACATTTTATAAATAGTAAGGAAAATAAGAGAGGCTACTTGTTTAATGTAAGTGAAACGGCATGTGGCGGAGCTGGGTTATATTTCGAAGACTTAACACACTCTTAGGCTGTGCCGCATGGTTACATATGATAGAGGTTATTGGTATGATGTGGTGTTGATTCTTTGCCCATGAATTCCTCCTGCCTGAAATGTCCACATGCCTGGGTCCTCTAAGGTCCACTTTAAATGCCACTTGCTTTTCCCCTGAAGATGTTCCTGCTTCTTAAAGCAACTGTAATCTGTTATGCATTAAACCATTGCTGCTCTCAGCACTACTCATCTTAAATTGCCATTACTCTACATATTTTACATATTTTTTCTCCTCAAGGAGACTAATTACTGTGAAGGCCTGCACTATGAATGATTCATCATCATAATCTCCTCACTGCTGGAACAATGCTTGGAATGTAAGGGAAGTTTTGTAGATATTTGCTGAATGAATGAATAAATGAGTGAATGAATGAAACATCTAATGTCGTGGATGATTATGGCAAATTAACTTGGGGGGGATGGCACTGATCATTTGCAGATATATTGAATTTCATATTTCCCTTTTGGAATATCAAAACCACAGGCTCTGAAAAACTTCTGGCTGAGAGGCAGGGCTACAGTCTGGGCCTATGAATTGAGTAGACTTTGTAGGTTTTCAGTTTAAAAAGTTTATTCATTTGTTTGTTCATTCAACAAATTTCATTTAGTACCTACTTATTGTGGGCTTTAGCACTCTTGATAAGGGTGAAGCAGCCTGTGTTTAGGAGTTAATTTATTGTGGAGTCATAGGATATCAAAGATAGAAGGGTCCTTAGGTCAGGATTTCTCAGATGGTGTAATGAAGAATGTTAGCCCCCAATGAGATATTCCACAAGTAAATAAGTAAATAAGACATGTCTTTGGAAGATGTTATATTCTGTAGCCCGCTCCTCCACTTACCAGACTAATAATAATGATGATGATGAAGGTGATAGCCATAATAATGCAAGCTAACATCCATTTAGCTCTTAAAACTAATTCATTTAATCCTCACAAGAACTATATGGGGTAGGTGCTATTTTCCCCTTCTAAAGGTGAAAAAAGTAAGCACATTTGAACTCCAAATGCACTAAAAATTCTGAAATAAACCCATTTTGTTTTGCTTACTCCTGCATTTTTCAAAATTTAATTAACCACAGAAATGCATTTTTTTTTCCTTTGGCGTACCACCTAATGATACCCTGTAGATCCAGGGAAATGGATCAGTCTAATACCTTTGTTTTACAGATGAAGAAACAGGCCCAGGGAGAGAAGAACCTCATCAAATTCTGTCCCTAGCAGGTTGAGAACATGGGGCTATAACTCACCCTCTTGACTGTTTCTGAATATCTTTCTTTCTTTTCCTGGTACTTGTTTCTTCCTTTTCCTTTCCTCTGTTCCCTTCCTTTTCCCTCTCTTTCTGTTATGCTTCTTTGTAGCAGAGAAGTAAAGTGGCTATTAAACACTTTGTCACTAGATTACTGGTAAGCTTTGTTGATAGTCCCCCTCAGTTCAGCTATCTCCTAGTACTTACTATTAATCAAACACAGTCTCTTAACAACAAAAGTTTCTGTGGCAGTATTGGCAGATGGGATCTTTCTGGGATCACTCTCCATGTATTTTGTAGGCTGCACAATAGAGCGAGTTGCGTATTGAAGAACCATAATACTGCTTGATTAAAGGAAGCCTTTTAGCTTTTTCCCTCTGCTTTCCCCCTTCTCTAACAATATATTTTCAAGCAGCAGTTTAGAGGAACAAGGCTTGCTCTATAGATTAACACTACTTGCTGATCTATTTCTTCTCTTAAAAACCTCTCTGTGATAGTTTTAAATCATTTACCCCCCCCCAAAAAACCCCCAAAACAAGTTGTCTTCTTACCTCTTCCAGAATCTTAAATCGATACCGTCAAGACTTATGCTCATTTATTTGTTCATTTATTTAGCGAACATTTGTTTGAATTTTTCCTCTTTGCAAAGTCTGGCTCCAGGCTCAATGAAGGATGATACAGTGGTGGCCAATGCATGGTCTCCGTTCTCAAGCGTCTCAAAGCCTAAAAGAGGAGACACACCTTGTAAATATTAATAGACAATGGCTCTCCAGCAACTTCCCAGGAATTTGTCAGCTTTTGTATGAACGTACTTAAAATGTGCTACTACTCAATTTAGTTGGTTATTATTTTGACACGTAGGGGTGAATTTTTGGGAAGGAAGGTTTTAAACAGTATTCAGTGAGAAGCTTTTCTGTGTAGTTCGTCTTGCATAAAGGAGGAAGTGATGTACAGAGTCTAACCACAGCCTCTGAGAGGCAATATAAGAAGCACTTAATAAATTATAGTTATCTTTACCATTATTAGCAATGATAGTAAGAGTACCAGCACCATTAGATGATTGAGATTTAAAAGTCAGATTTTTTTTTTTTTTTTTTACTTACCAGCTGTGTGACATTGAGCAAGTAGCATAATTTCTTTGAGTTTTCAGTTTGGGAAAACTGAAATCAAAGGAAGTTATTAGTCAAGGGTAGAGTGCATCACAAATGTGTTATGGCTTAAAAACTATAAAATGTCGTCATTCTTTTGCCTTGAATTACACTTTTGAACATTCCAAGAAAATCTATTATTTTGATTACATCTTATGTAGAATGCTGGGCTGACATCATATTTAGGGTTGCCAGATAAAATACAGGATACCCTTTCAATTTAAATTTCAGAAAAATAAATTTTTTTAATATAAATATGTCTGTGGTCAAATACTAAAAATTATCTGTTGCTTATCTAAAATTCAAGTTTATAAGGAACCCTTGAGCTACTATATTTTGTACCGTCTTAGAGACGAGGAAACTGACTGGATAGCCTCTAACATTCATTTCACACCTGAGGATTTTATAACTGTGATGAGAAAAGGGAGATGATGGACTCAAACTTACTTTAAATCCCACTATCGCCCCTTCTTACCTATGTGAATTTGGTTAAATTAGTCTCTCTAAGCCTAGCTATTATTATGGAGAATTTTCTTTTCTAAGACAATTACTTTCTCCTCAGTGGATTTGTATTATCCATTTTTAGTGCTCATTTTTGGATTCTGTTATCAAAATTTTAATTTTCTCACTGTGAACAAAATAAATTCAGCTTTCTAGCTCTTGACCTTTATGTCTAAGACTAAGTTAGTTTTCTTGACGGATTCTTCTTTTTCTTGTTTGCAGTCTCTAGGATCCTAACAGGAACTCTAGGCTCAGCAGTCACATTTGAAAATTTCAAACTGGTGGAGGGAGAGGTACTTTAGAGATTTGGAGTTAATGTCACCTTTTGGGGTTGTGAGAGGGACCATGCCTGGGCCTAGCTGCAGACACCTCCTGCTTATTAAACACCTCAACTCTGTTCCAGGTATTGGTCTGGGTATCCCCACACAGTACCTTATCTCATCCTCACATAGTCAGTCCTGTGTAACAGAAACGTTGTCCTCATTATATTGGGTGAGGAAACAATCTCATATCACTAGGCTATGTTGAAAGCCCACATCTGATTATTAGGTCACAGGAATTGCATCAGTCCGGCCACCCTAACTCTTGATTAATGAATAGCTTGCTGGTAGTCCAAAATTTGTTTCTCCTGGAGTCTTGCTTAAGATGGAAATGTGCATAGAACTCTTTCTCCCAGAAATGTGCTGCACTATGGGGTTTCATGGAGTGTTGAGCATCTTCCTTCAGCCTTATTTTCCCTGTGAGAGCTGGCTATCCACAAGTCACCAAGCAGCCAAAATGCTACATAGTTTGAACAATATACTACAAATAACACATTTGCATTGTTTAAGTTAGAATACAAAACTATATGAAAAAAAAAATCTATCCCCTCCCAGGGTTACATATTAACATTTTGGTATAATCTTTTCCGGAAAGATAGAGATATATAGATAAAGTAGATAAGTTTAAGATGTTATTGTTTTATAGAAACAGGATCACACAGATTAAGCCATTCTTAGAATCTTCATTTTTTTCCCACTCAACAATAGACCTTCCTAAAATATGTGCCTCAATAGATTTGCATTTTTGTGGGGGAAATGGCAAATATATATAAAATACTTTTTAAAAAATTTTATATTAAAAATTTATGTGCTATAAATTCTATTCTTTTATACTTTTATAAGTAGGTCTCTTTGGAAATATGGATTGTGATTGGTTGTAATCCATAACCTACTTTTGTTTAATTATAGAAATCTTAGAGAAGAAAAACAGAGAAAATGTGGCATTGATAGTGGCAGTTCTTTAATCTTTATGAACAAGACCTACAGTTTTTAAAGGTGCATCTTATCAGGAGAATTATTTCCTGGCATGATTTTCTGGCTTAAATTTGCCTTGAAAAGTTTCTTGGGTCTGTTGAAAGGCAGAATCTGCCCTTACTCTGTGAAAGACACCAAGGCTGCGTGCCTTGACAATTTCACAGAGTGAAACAAAGAATTTAGACCTCGACTTGAAAATTAAATTCCAGAAGCACATTCCACCTCTTTCCTCCAACCTGACATATCAAGCTATTTTAGGCACCAGAACCACATTCCCTGAAAAGTTGTTCAGATTCTTTAATTCGCCTGGTGATATAGGTAGCCCAACTTGAAACGATAGCTTCACTGTAATGTACATTCAAGTATTTGCTATGAGAATAAATTCCACAGAGACCTGTTCTGTGGTCAGCTAAGGGAGCAGTGGAAATCATATCTTCTTGGTGAAAAGGGCTTTGCATCCTCGAGGGTCTCCAGAAATACTTTTTGATGGTCAAGAAAGATAAGTCTCCAATTTCCTCCACTCAATTATTTTGCCAGGGGGAAGATTCCTTTTTTGGTAGGTGGCAATGATTAAAATAGACATATTTTTTGTCACAGCAAATGTACTTTAGTGGAAGTAGCAATGAACGTGCCTTCAAATACTTGACTTTGAGTCCAACTTTGCTACAGACTTGCCCATTAACCGTGGACAAGTTATCAGGGATGGTTTTCTTATCTATAAAGTAGAAGTAATGATCCTTGGTTTCTTTAGTGGAGTCTTTTGAAAAGAATACACAGGAAATGCTTTATAAAATATATTATCACTTATAATAAAGATAGAGCTAATGTTTCTTTATCAAGGCACTCAACAAAACCAGGGACTGTGCTAAAACTTTGTATGTATTATCTCATCTAATACTCAGAATCCCTGACAATCTCATTTTATAAATAAGACAACTAATGGTTGGAGGACTTAAGTAATCTACCAAGGCCATGAAGCTTAAGGATGGTGGAGCCAGGATGGACTACTATGCAAATAACTGATTATGTAACTTTTCCCCAAATATGTTAGGTTTACTATTTTTGCATATATGATGTCTTTAGAAGAGGCACAGGACTTTAAGTTATGCATTTATTTTAACATTAAGAAAAATATATATCTAGAATATCAAACTGCTTATTTCAGAGCTATGACTTCTCAGGATGAGGGTAAAATCCCAAATGTTCAGTCTAAAGAAACTTTGAAGACAAGTCTGAAGTAATAGTACAGGTTGTATGCAGATGTAAAATCAGACATGGTAAAAACAATAAAAGTGTGAGGCATCTATGTCATTAAAGCTGTGGTTAAATGTAACAATGTGCATGGCATTTACAAATGTTATATGTAATAAGATTTTGATATTTCATGCATATGGACCATAGAAGGGTCTAAAAATTAAAATGTGAACTTTTATAGAAAACAAGCCAAAAGTATTCACCCCAAGAGCAACAACAATAGCAATAACAATAGCTACCATTTACTGGAGCTTACCATGTTTTTGAGGTTATGCTAAGCACTTAATGCTCATAGCCTAATTTAAATCCTCGCTTTGCGCTTGGAGAAGCTGCTCTCTGAGAAACAAGTGCTAGGTCAGCGCTGTCCAGCACGGTAGCCACTAGTAGCCTGTGGCTGTTGTGCAGGTGAAATGTAGCGAGTTCAAACTGAGATGTGCTGTGAAGAGGTTCAGACTTCGCCACCCCAAAATATGCCACTTTGGTATAGAGATGATTTTGAGCTGAAGACAGTTGAGAAATTACAGATGCAGAGAGCTCTCTGCCTTCCCCCATCTGCCTAAAAGCTAGGCGTAAATTTCCGCTTGTGAGGGTGTTCCTCCTCCTCTCCCTGTAGCTGGAGGAGGAGAACAGCCATTGCTACTGGAGACAAAAAGTCTGCATGGTGATGGGTCGGCACAAACAAACCTTATTAAGATAACCCTTATCTTCAGTTTCCTTCATATATTTACCTCCCCACAATTTACCATGCCCAGCCAAACTCCGTTTCTTAGGTCTAGCCACTTCTCCACAATTTATCACCCTTTATTAAAATGCTCTTAAGACCCTAGGCCTAACCAGCTCTTAGAATCTTCGTGTCTTTCCTCCGAAGGCTTCTGCGCATGTACATAGTAAAATAATAACATCAAAAAAAAAATGGGAGGGGGGAACTAAAAAATAAAATGTAATAAATAATAAATAATAAATAAATAAATAAATAATACAAAAAGAAAAAGAAAAGAAAATTGGTGTAGCTAGGATGGACTACTATGCAAATGCTGATTTGCATAGTTAATTTAATTCGCCTGGTGATGTAGATAGCCCAACCTGAAATGATAGCTTCAGGTATTTGCTCTAAGAATAAATTCCACAGAGACCTGTTCTGTGGGCAGCTAATCTGTCAGTTAATCTGCCAGTTGCCAGCTTAATTTGCAGGTCTTATTTACTCAACCTAAAAAGGCAGAGGAAAAAATTTTTTCCTCCTCTGTAACTTATAAGTCTAAACTACACATTGGATTTTAATATAAACATAGGACTGTAAAGTATCTCATCATTTTTAATGCTAATTATATATTGAAAAGATAGTATTTTAGATATATTGCCTAAATGTGTCATTGCAATTAATTTCACTTGTTTTATTTTTACTAGCAAACTTAAGATTACGTAGGTCGCTCTCAATTTTGGCTCACTTTACATTTCTGTTGGACAGCACTATTCCACATGAGGTGTGCAGTGAGCTCGGCTCGTGCCTGGAGTGTGCTCCAAGGTTCACAGATTTTCATCTGGGAAGATGAGGTTTTTCCCTTTGATTTAATTAGCAGGTGTGTAAATGCTAACGTATCCAAGCTTTAACTACTCTGCTTTTGCATTTTCCTACAGAGGCCACCAGCTGCTGAAAAGCCAGAGGGGATAACGAAGTCTGTTCTTGCTGCTTTAGAGCCATTAAACTCTTAAGGTAGGACATTGCCCCTTGATTCTGTGTGCAAATAACAACCATTACAATTAGCATCTGTGTGGTTACATTGATGTAATCTAAAGGGGCGAGGGCATATCACATTATTCCGGGGTTGAAGTACATTCACGATGGGTAATTTATTCATAGCTGAAATATAGCAGTTTCTTAAGAGGTCTCTCAGAGAGCGAGATCCAGTACCCAAAGCTTTTCAGGGTGATTATTTTTCAGCAGTAGATGTCATTAAAAGAGGTAAACAGAAATTGAGAATTCAGTATGAACTCACCCTACTACTAACACAGGTTCAGCAGCCAGGAGTCAAAAAAAGATAAACTTCGCTTGTGGCAAATGATCATAGCCTTTTCCCATTTTTGCTTTCTGCTTAGTTAAATGGCCTTAGAAGAGCGTCTACTGAAAAAAACAAAGAAAAATCACGCAAACACTAGTGAAAAGAGTCAAGAATCTAAACAACCATTTCTTAGGGCTGAATAGGCAAAGCCCAATGCCAGCACTTCCTACTCTCTTAATTACTCTGCCTGTAGTTTCTTATTCCTCACAGTCCACTTCCTAGAGTTTGGAGAAAGTGTCCTAGACTCAAAGGAGACCCTTGAATTCAAGTCTTGTTAAAAGCAGTTAGTAGTTTTCTGCCCTTGCAAAAGTCACTCGACTATTTTGAGCCACTTCTCATCAAAAATGTCATCAAGCGTATAAAGGAATTTGGAAAGTCCTGCCATATGGATGATGGTGAGGCATTTTTATGACTAAAACCTTTTCAGTTCTCAATGCCTTAGCTTTAGGCTGCTGGTTAAACTTTCTCTTCATAATAACAATGAGAGTTAAAATTAAGTGAAAATCCACTGTGTTAGGACTATGTGCATCCCTCTTTTAAAGTTTTTCTACTGTGACACATTACACACTTAAGAAAAAACAAATAAAAATATAAACATATGGCTTAATGGATTATTATCACGTCATTATTTGTATAACTGTAATCCAGATCAAAAGCAGCATTGCCTGCACCCATGAACCCCCCCGCAAGTGACCCAACTCAAAAACAATTCCCTCCTCCCCTTCAGGGTACCTATTAATTCTGGCTGTTTGACAGTCGCTTTATTGCTTTTCTTTATCTTTATATATCTGTAAACACTATGGTTCTGGCTGTTCCGGAATCTTAATTAACCATATCCATACAGACACCTGCATCTGCATCTGACTTCTTTTACAGCATCACGTTTATGACAGTCATTCATGTTGTGAATAGCTGCAGTACTTTAATTTCATCGTTGTTTTCTGTTGTGTGAATACACAGGGGTAGATTTGTCCACTTTACTGTTGATAAACATTTGGGTTGTTTCTGATTTCAGCCTAATGCATAATACTGTTGTGAACATGCTTGTCCATTTCCTTTGGTGCACGTGTGCATGCATTTTTGATGGGTATATTTCTAGGAGTGGAATTACTAGGTCACAGGTAATACATATGTTCAGTTTAAGTAAAAACTGCCCGATTTTCCTAAAAGGTGGTATCAGTATACAGTCTGTCAGCAAAATTTGAGAGTTCCCCTGTTCTCCTTGCCTACAGTTGGGATTGTCAGTTTAAACATTTTTAGCTAATCAGGTGGATGTGTATAAGTGTTATGTTTTTGTGGTTTTAATTTACATTCTCCCGATAGCTCATGAGCTCATTTCCATATGTTTGGTAGCCATTTGGATTGCTTCTTTGTTAAAGTGACTTCAGCTCTCTTCCTGACTTTTCTATTGTTTGTTTGTTTTCTGTCTTTTTCTTATTGACTATAAAACTTACATTTTATATTCTGGATGCAAGCCCTTTATTGGTTAAATGTGTTACAAGTATTTTCTCTCATGTTGGCCTTGCATTTTCATTCTCTTAATGATATCTTTTGTTGAACAGATGTTCTTAATTTTGATGTAGTCAGATTTATCAAATTTTTATTTTACGGCCATGTTGTGTTCTTTAAAAGTATCCTCCTACCCTGAGGTCCTGAAGATATTCTTCTACATTATCTTCTGAAAGTTTTATTGTTTTGCCTCTAACATTTAGATCTATAATCCATCTAAAATTGATTTTTTAAAATGATGTATAAGGAAGGGTCAAATTTTATTATTTCTGTGTGGATATCTAATTGTGCCAGCATCATAACATTGCAAAAGCCATTCTTACCCCATTGTTCAACAGTGCCACTCTCTTCAACTAGGTTTTCCTGAAAGCAGAGCCTCAAGGCAAAGGTTCAATGGGATTTGCTTATTTGGGCACCCACAGTAGCAGAAGTACAAGACAGAGTAAGCAAAACAGGAAAACAGAGGAAGCCAATACAAGGATATGCAGTCAAACTGGCCACTGCTTTCGGTCCTGGAGTTCTTACCTTTTTAGTAGCCTTATGAAATGCAACCCAGAGCACTCTGGGAACAAAAGGAAGAAACATTTTTTATTGGTACCTCCACTGACCAGGGTTGAAGGTTGGCTTCACGGATTTTAATCCGCATGTACCTCTAGGTGGAACATGTATGAGCCCTGAATATGGGCATCTGGTCAGAGCAGTCCTAGAGCAGGAAGAGAGAGGTAGGCAGTGTGGGTCCAAAGCAAGGTGCAGCGTGGGTGCACAGGTGACTGTTGTTGCAGTAGCATGCTGGAGTTAAAGGTGGAGCCGAAAGGATTTTGATGGGGTTCACAGGAGGCTCCTTATTCCAGTTCACTGGTCTATTGATCTATGTTTGAATCAATACACCACTTTATTGAAAATCATAGCTTTACAACAAATGAACAGGACAAACAGACGGGCGCATGGAATGGACTAGTGGTTACCAGAGGGAGGGGATGGGGGAGGAGGGAAGAGATAGGCGTGGTAAAGGGAGTCAAATGTAGGGAGTTTGGAGGAGGGTGAAGTGGGTAAAGGGGATCAAATATATGGTAGCTGAAGGGACTTTGGGTGGTAATCATACAATAGAGTATGTAGATGTCAAATTACAATGTACACCGAAAATTATATAATCATATTAACTAATGTTACCCCAATAAACTTAAAAAAAGAGAAGAGAAAATTGTAGCTTTATACTATCTTTATATACCCAATGGATTGAGTTATTCTTTCTTGTTCTTCAAGAGTGTTTCGACTAATGCCAATTCTTTGCATTTTTATGTATAATTTGAAGTCACCTTCTCAAATCCCACAAGTTAACCTCTTGGGATTTAGATTGAAATTAATTTGAATACAGAAATCAGTTTAATGAGAAGTACCATCTTATAGTATTGAGACTTCCATGAACATAGTTTATTTTTCATTAATTGTTCTAATTTTTTTTTTAGCTTTTCTGCAGAGAAGTCTTGTACATCTTTTGTTAGATATATTTCTGTTTTTTTTTTTAAATTAACTTTGTTTCTTATGTATAGAAACAATTTTTTATGTCTAGTAATATGGCAAAATTCACTGGTATACTATAGTAATTTATCTATAGATAATTTAGATTTTCTCCATATGCAGTCATATTATTCATGGATAATGACTGTCTTGTTTCCTTCTTTCCAATCTCTTCATGGTCTACATCGCTTTCTTGCCTTTCTGTAATAGCTAGGACACACCTGTACAGTGTGAACTATGAAAGTGACAGGGAGAGTTTCAGTGGTTTACTTTTAAGTTGCTATTAGCCTTTATAAAGTTATTTTTTTTATTATATAAAGGGAGTTACATTTCTATTCTTAGATTGCTTAGTTTTTTAAAATCATAAATGAATTGTGAATTGCATTGAATAGCTCTCCCACAACTATTAAAATACGTATTTTTCTCTATCATGTTAATGTGAGAAACTGTACTGATTTTTTATACTTTGTATTTTAGAAGGATTTTAGATGTATAGAAGATTCGGAAAGATGGTACAAAGTATTTTTGTATGCCTTCATGAGCTTCTTGTAATGTTAACATTTATAAAACCATGGTATGTTAATCAAGATTAAAATTGGGTATTTTAAAAAAATTAAGCCAAACTTGTGTTATTAGAATAAACCTTAATTTGGTTAAAATTTTTACTCCTTTTATATATTGAGTATATGAAGTTTAAAAAAAGTTCTTATATTAATGAGTTAGATTTGCTTAAATTTTCCTTTCTCATTCCTTCCTAGGCAGGTTTTATATCGCGGTATAATCAATCAAATGCATTTGGAAATTTTCCCTCTTAATGCTGTTCTTTGGAGAAGTTAGTAAAAGATTAGTAATACATTTCCATAAATGTTTGATAGATGTCTTTGTGGGTAAGTTTTAAATTATGAATTCAGTTTATTTAGTTGTTATGGAACTATTTTGGTTTTCTTTTCGTTTAGATTTGGCCACTATTCCCCTTCCCCAGATCTGTACCAAAAGGGATGCCCTCTCAAGATGCTCACCAGTTTTTTGCATGTGCCCAGTGAGGTTTGTGAAGAACTTAAGCTGTGTCATATAAACTCCCCCTGTACTTGTGGCCCCAGGGAGCTCTTCACATTCTCACCAGTGCTCTGTTCACAGACAGTTCCAGCTTAATTCTACTTACCCTGTCTGTTCCATGTCAGCAGCTGCTCGTGTCCCCTCTTCTCCTGTCAGAGCCTGCCTCTCCTTGTTTTCAAGGTGAACTCACCTTTCTGATAGGTTCCAGGAAAGTCATGAACTTGCAATTTTTCTGTTTTTTTTTGGTTGTTACAGTAAGGAACAGGTGCCTTTTGCAACTTCTGTATTTCAAGCAGACTGAGGTTCATTGAGTTTGTTTCTTAAATCTCCACATTGCTATCTTTCTTCAGTTTTGGAAAATCCTCATCCATCAGATATTTCTTCTGCTTCATCTTCTCTCTCTGCTTATTCTTCAGTTAATATACTGTATTAGACTTTCTCACTATATTTCTTTCTTTCTTTCTTTTTTTTAATCCCTAGAGGCAATACTATTTGGAATGCCTTCCTATCTGTATTTCTTTTGGGTATATACATTTATATTTGCAATAAATGTTATATGGTATTGATTTGTGTGTTTTAATGTATGCAAACTCTAACTTACTATGTTTATTGTCATTTCGTAACTTTTCATTCAACATTATGGTTTTGAAATGTATCCATCTATATGAATCTAGTTACTTCACTTAAATCAGCATTGTGAAATGCTATATACTATATAAATTTCTATACTATATCTTCTATATAGTATTCAATCTATGAAGATACCATAATTTATCAGTTTTTCTATTGTTGAACAATGTAGTTGTCGAAAGCAATTTTTCCTCATTACAAACTTTGCTTCAATAAATGACCTTGGATGAACTATCTGGTATATATGTGCAAGTGTTTCTCTGTGGTATACACCAAGAACCAGAATTAGTGAGTCATAGATTATACCTATTTTAAACATCACTAGATAATACCAAATTGGTGTCTGATGTACTTATAATAACGTATAATCCTGTCTTTTTTCCCACATCCTCACCAGCATTTGATATTATTATACCTTATGATTTTATTAATCTGAAGTATGTGAGAAATTGTGCCATAAAACCTTAATTTCCTTCATGTGAGTGAGGTTGTACATTTTTTACATGGTCATTGGTTATTCCGATTTTCTCTTTATGTCATTTGCTACTTTTTATTTTCTTAATAATTTGTAGATATTCACATAAGTTCTTTTCACTAATCCTTATTCTGTGTTTTTACTCCTCTTAGCTACTTATCTTCTAAATTTCTTTATGGCACTTTTAATTAAAAAATTTTAACATTGTCAGTCTTAACAATTGTTTCCTTCATTAACTGTGCTTTTTTTTTTTTTTGGTCTTGTTTAATCCTTTCAGATCCCAATGTCAAAAAGACTTCCTCCTATTTTTCTTCAAATAGATCTCATTATTTTTCTTAACATTTAGGACTCTAAATCATCAGCAATTTTTGTGTGTAGTGTGGAATACAGGTTTAGTTTTATTTTTTCCAAATAGAAGTGCCATTTATTAAATAATCTTACTTTGCCTTCAGATTAATGAAGTTATATTTCATATATTTTAAGTTTGCCAAACGCTTTAGTCTGTTTCTAGGCTCTCTGTACTGTTCATTGATCTCTTTATGTACTGATGCCATATGCTTAATTGTTTTTTTTTAGGACAGATTGTTTAGTTAATAGTCTTGAATTTTATAGGCTAATTTAGAGTAAATCTTCATATAAAAGTATTTAAATCCTCCATCCACAAACCTAATCATTTATTCACTTCTTTTTGGTGACCTTCATAACATTTGAAAAATTTCTCCATAAGGTACTAAACATTTTATTAGATCTATTTCTTGATTTTTATTATGATTTTAAATGGTAATAGTTTTCCTCTTATAATTATGAAGTGATTATTGATTAGGCATAAATACTTATTGATTTTTATAATTGATTTTATATATAGTAATCCTGCTGAATATAAAATCAAAGTTCTGGTAGTTCGAATTTTTTCTTTTAATTTCCGATGTAGAAAAATCATGAACAAATGTCAGATATTTCTAATCCTTATACCAGTTTTTCCCCCTGTTGTAGTCTATTGGTTAAGACCTTCAGTAAAAAAAATCACAGAAATTATAATGAAAATCTTTGTCTCATTCTTGAATTTAATGAGAATGCTTCTAAAGTTTTGTCATTAAGTATTGTATTTGCTATATGTTTTTGAGAGGTATCTTTTATCAGAGTAGGAATTTTTCTTGCTATTCCTTGTTTGGTAAAAACTTTTATTAGGAAAATGCCTAGAGTGTTATCTAATGCTTTTTCTGCATGCATTGAGATGATTGTATATCCCCTCCCCCCATTATTCAGTTAATGTCGTGATTTTTTAAAAAGATATCATGACATTGAAAAAATCTTACATTCCTGGGACAAACCCTATGTGAGCAGATTTATTAGATTTAAAATAGTGCTGGATTCAACTAATGGATATTTTATTTCGGATTTTATATCCATACATGTAAATTAGGTTGGTCAATAATTTTCTTTTTATTACTGTCTTTTTCTAGTTTTGGAATTAAAATGTCCCAGTCTCATAAAGTCTGTTGGGTAATTGTCTTCTTCTTTTAATCTTTAAAACTCTTTATATAAATTATAATTTAATTATGCCTTGAACATTTGTTAAATTCCTTTCTAAAACTGTCCGGGCCTGAAATCTTCATGAGAGAGTAATGTAAAAAATATTTCTAACTATTTGTGGTGGGAAGTGGAGGCTTTACTATGTAAGCTTGCTTAGTCTACCATATCGAAAGGAAACCACATTTTTCTCTGTATTATGTTTTCTTCCATCAAGGGTAAACAAAGACCCTTTTTTTGGTGAGTCTTTTAAATTATGAATAAAAATTCCAAATCACAGAGGATTTAGGGGATCTTTACAAATTCAGGGCCTTGTATTTGACAAAGGGAAACTGTGCTCTCCCTTTGAAAGTAGGTCTTGTCATTTGATGGCCACTTGAATGTTGAGTGGTTTCATTTACCTGTCCTGAATAATAATTAATAATCAGAGCTACCATTTAGGATTTCTACTTGCTGCCCTTTATAGAACAATGGTGACTTTATGAGGAGATTTTTTAGTTTCTGTATTTTACACAAGAGGAAAAAAATGGTTGGAGAAATATTTACCACATTCAGGGTTCATTTTACCTGCATGTGTCGAAGTCAAAAGAGACACGGTCAGAAGTTTGCAGCAAAGAAAGTAGAGGTTTATTTAAGGAAATGTCGCCAGCCCTGGAAACACAAGTGAGCTAGCACCCAAAGACCTGAGGGGCCTCTAGGAAAAGGGTTTCTAACCCTCTGGTTCATGGCCTGTTAGGAACCAGGCCACACAGTAGGAGGTGGGAGGTGGGCAAGCGAGGGAAACTTCATCTGTATTTGCAACCTCTCCCCAGTGCTAGCATCACCACCTCAGCCCCACCTTGGATCATCAGGCATTAGATTATCATAGGAGCACCAGTCCCGGGTGCCAAAAATGTTGGAGACTGCTGCTGTAAGGGATGGGTTACATAGGAGAAAACTCCTTAGTCATAGTAGCTTGGAGAGTTGGGTCCATGGGCTCTACTGATTGGTCAGGGCTAAGAGACAGTGATCATTGCATCAGGTCCTGATGTCAGTCATGGCATCATTATGTCTAGTTTCAAGGGGATGCTTGTAGGGTCCTTTGCCTTCATGGGTGTGGAGCAGCACAATGTTACCTTAGTTTGACCAAAACTGTGTTTCTGTGGTTAACAGACCTGAGGCTTTGTTCCTAAGACTGTTTGATGCGGACTGAAGAAGGCTTAATGGTTAAAAGGGAGTGGCCGTGCAGTATGCAGAAGGATAAGGGAAGAAAAGAAGCAAGTGAGCACAAGGCCAGTTTGAATCAAAGAGAAGAAGAGAAAAAGTCATTTTAAAGAAGCGAGGATTTGCATGCTTGTAAAATTAAGTAATGTGGCCAAGATTATTCGGCTGAGAAAGCAGCATGTAAGGGTTGTGAAGCTGTGTGTGTCCGATTTAGTACACTGTGGTTGGCACCCCAGAAATATTTGCTTTCCTTTTAATCCTTGCTTTTAATACACAGTCTCTAGCTGAGGATTATTTGTCAAACCAATTTTCTGTTAAGTTTAATTTGATTTTATTAACTCCTTTCATTATCTCTTTGGCAAAAGCAAAGCTCGCAACGTTTTGTTTAGGCAAAAGCAGTGTTAATATTTTTCATGCCTTTCCTGATTTTTTTTTACTCTCTCCTCTAAGTTTTCATTATAGTCTTTTGTATATTTGACCTGGCTCTATTAATATAGTCTCCATAGATTCATTTAGTTGAACAAAAAATATGAATAACTTTTTTCTTTAATCACCATCAACTGATTATATGATTGAATAAACAATTTTTTAGTCAAAATAGAACTGTTAGAAGGACTTATTTTACTATTTCTGCCTCAGCACATGTTAGAGGAAAGTTAGTGAGGTGCTAAAAATCAGGGTCTTTGTATCAGAATGACTTGATTTTGAATCCTGGTTTCACCATTTTTAATGAGGGGCAAGGGGAAACTTAGGAAATTACTCAGTATATGTAAGTCAGACACTATATGTCACACTTTTCTCTTTTTAATTTTTATTTTTTGAGATAGAATTTGTATGCCATAATTCTCACCATTTGAAAGTGTACAATTTTGTGGTTTTTAGTACATTCACAATGTTGCACAGTTATCACTACAGTCTGGTCCTAGAACATCCAAATTAGAATTGCACTGTTCAGTTTCATCACCACCCCCCGAAAGTTTTATACCTGTTACAGTCACCTCCTGATTCTCCACCCCCCACCACCATCCTCTGAAATCACTAATCTGTTTTCTTTATGGATTGGCTTTTTTTTTAAAAAAAACTATTAGAGTTGACATTTAATGTTATTTTATATTTTTTTCAGGTGTACAGCATAGTGGTTAGACATCAATATAATTTATGAAATGATCCTCTCTCCCCACCGATTAGTTTAGTTTAGTCATAATTGTGACAGCATTGTTGACTGTATTCCTTCTATTGTACTTTACATCCCTGTGGCTATTTTGTAACTACCAATTTGTACTTTTTAATCCTTTACCTTGTTTACCTGTCCCCCCAAACACCCTCCCATCTGGCAATAATCAGTTTATTCTCTGTATCAATGAGTCTGTTTCTGTTTTGTTTATTTTTTCTTTAGATTTATGGATTTGCATGTCTTAGACATTTCATATAAATAGAATTATGTAACATAAGGCCTTTGTCAGACTTCTTTCACTTAGCATAATGTTTTCAAGGTTCATCCATGCTGTAGCATGTCAGTACTTTATTCCTTTTCATGGCTAAATAATATTCCATTACATGGATATACCACTTTTGAGTATTCATTCTTCCACTAATCGACATTTGTGTTGTTTCTACTTTTTAGCTCTTATGAATAATACTGTTATGAACATTCATGTGCAGGCTTTTGTGTGAACATATGATTTTATTTTTCTTAAAAATGAATTCTATTAGTAGTAGAATTATTGAGTTGTATATAACTACATTTAACTTTGTTGTGAAGAAGGGCTAGACTTTTTTCTACAGTAGCCACATAATTTTACATTCCCACCAGCAATTTATGAAGGATTCAATTTGTCTACATCCTTGCCAATGTTTATTTCCTTTTAAAAAATGTATAATCATCCTAGTGGGTATGGACAAATACCTTATTGTGGTTTTGATTTGCATTTCCATAATTTCCCTAACGACTGGTGGTATTGAGCATCTTTCCATGTGCTTATCGACCATTTGTATATCTTCTTGGGAGAAATTTCTATCCAAATCCTTTACCCATTTTTAAATTGGATTGTTTGTCTTTTTATTGTTGAGTTGTAAACATTACTATATATTCTGGATACTAGACTCTTATCAAAATATATGACTTGCAAATATTTTTTCCCACTCGTGGGTTGCATTTTACTTCCTTGATAGTTGACTTGTTAGGTGTAATATCTTATAAAATTTTATAGCAGCTTTATGAAGTAGGCAATATTGTACCCATTTTATAGCTGAGGAAACAGAGTCAGAGAGGTTATGTGGCTTGCTCAATTCACATAGCTTGTAGGAGGTAGGAGCTAAATTTAAACCTAATCTTTGGCTCAGAGCCCATGTACTGCTGATCAAAGCAATGCATGATTCACGACCAGCCAAGAGGTATGGATATGGCTTTGGATTCAGAGGAGTCAAGTGTGAGTCAGAGTGATCTGGGAAAGAGTCAAGGAATTAGAATTTAAAAAGGACACAGAGATGGAGCATGAAGCACCCTCAAGGCAGATTATATTGTTAGCAAGGGCCTTGATATATGGGAACACAAAGCTCATTTACAAACCAAGAAATGAATCAGTGGGGCATGAGTGGAGGGTATTGTAGGTAACTGTGGAAGATGAATCTAGAAAAGTAATTTCATGCCAGTTAATGGAGGGCCTAAATGTTATTACTCTTTTTTTTTTTTCCCACTACAAAGAGACAATAGGGCACCATAGACAAACTTTCAAATAGGGAAGAGACAGAATACTAGTAGAGTTTTAAAGAAATTAGCCCGGCAGAGTTGATGAATGGAGAGAAGGACGGGAAGAAGACACTATCGGGAACTGAATGCAGATTATTTATGAAATGATAAAAGCCTGATAGAAATGGTAGGGATGGGAAATGAGATAGTATATGGGACATGAGAAACATTTCATAGGAAGAATTTACAAGTCATGATGGGTTACTACAAGTGTCAAAGAATCTACAAGTTAATTCTTCAATTTAAATGTGGAGTAGTAATAATACAAATAATGCCTGACATAGAATGAGTATTTTTTATTTGGAAAAAGAAACACACACAACAATTCATCTTGATGAATGAGTAGGAATTTAGTTGGAGGGTGGTTTTCAAGGTGGGTAAAAGGATATGCCAAGTATCTGAAGGTGTTATCTTATATAATCCCCACAACACCCTGTTTTATAGATGAGAAAATGGGTCAGGGACATTGAACAACTTGGTCAAAATTACATAGCTAGTATGACTGTTAATTTTATGTGTCAGCTTGCCTGGGTCACAGGGTGCTCAGCTATTTGGTTAAACATTGTTTTTGGTGTGACCGTGTGGATGTTTCTGGATGAGGTTAGCATTTGGATTGTTAGACTGAACAAAATCGTTTGCACTCTCCAGTGTGGGTGGGCTTTATCCAATCCATCCAGGACTTTATAGAACAAAAAGGTGGAAGAAGGATAATTTCCTCTTTCATTGCCTGACTACTTGAGGTAAGACAGTGGTCTTCTGCCCTCATATTGGGACTTACACCATCAGTTCCGTCGGGACTTAGGCTTTTGAACTTACCTTGAACACAGCATCAACTTCCCTGAGTCTCCAGCTTGTAGATAGTAGATCATGGGACTTCTCAGACTTTATGATGGCATGAGCCAATTTCTTAAAATAAATCATTCCACCTCTCTCCCCTCCCTCCACCCTTGTGCATATGTTCTGTGTGTGTGTGTGTGTGTGTGTGTGTGTGTGTGTGTGTGTGTCTCCTATTCTGTTTCACTGTAAAACTCTAAATAATACTGCTGGTATTCTATAAAGTGAGAATTCAAATTCAGAGTTGTCAGAATACAGGATGAGGATCTAAAAAAATTATGTTTTCAATATTGAAAAACTGAGATATAGTAAGATTACTAACTGAAATAAAGCTCAGGTGTATGAGAGGAACTTGCTGGAGCTGGAGGAGAAGGCATTTTGTCTTAGTTTTTATTTGAAGAAGGGCCATTTACTTGGAAATGGCTAAAACAGATGGAGAAAGAGGGAGAGAGGGAAGGTGTAGGTGAGAGAGAGAGAGAGAGAGAGAGAGAGAGAGAGAGGGATTGATAGGTAGATAGCATATGCATAGCAGGGTGGTTGACACAGTGGGAGAATCCAGTCACCAGCCCAGAACAAACTGAGTGAAAGGAGAACAGTAGACCTTGAGTAAGGTCAGGGTGAGGGAGGGGAAGTGGGAACCAAGAAGAGGAGTAAGAAGAGGAGCGGTCAGCGAATTAGCAGAAGAGCAAAGAGAATTAAAAGGAGGATGTACAGGAAAGGCAAGAACAAACAGACTAAGAAAAGACAGTGCCACGTGGTATCTTGTAGTACCTTTGAAAACCCACTTCACAAAGTTTTGGTGGTGTTGACTTGGTCCAGGGCCTTGAGGCATTGGAAAAACATGAATAGGAAAAAAAAAAAAAAAGAGGACAGTAGGTGTAGACCATCTATTTATATAATGTAGGCAGTGTTTGGAAAGAAAAAGGACTGACGTAAGAACGATGCCAGAGTCTAGAGGTTTGTTTGGAGTTGATGGAATTCTGTGTATGTTTAGAGAGAGGAAAAGGCAGGTAGAGGGATCCATCGAAATAACTAACAAAATGGTGGCAGCGATGTGAGAACTAGGACCCGGATAGGTGGTCTTGCTCCTGAATTTGTGCTCTTATACTCTACACTGAACTGCCTTACTATTATGTTGCCCTTTAAGATTTCCAAAGCTATTTTTTGTTTCGCTGATGTTCCCATTAATTATGTGGGATATGTTTGCACTTTTAGCAAAGCTAACAGCATTATCAGTGAGTTAAGGGGTTGAATATGAAATGATATACAGGTCAATTGTGTGCGTCTCCTTAGGAGATGACACAGAATAAAAGGGGTCAAGACTGGAAGTTGGAGATGTGATGACTCATCCCAACCCTCATTCGCCATCTGCGTGACCACGGTCAAGCGGCTTGCCTAGTCAGGCTCTTGGTTTTCTTTTCTGAAAAAGGAAGGGGTGGGGTTTGATGATACTCTTGACTCTAGAGCAGTGAGGTCGAGTATAAACATAATGTAAGCCACATTAAAAAAGTAAAACCACTAAATAAAATTAATTTTGATCATTTATATAATTTAACTCAGTTTATCTAATATATGATCATTTCAGCATGGAATCAAAACTATTGCATTCATTTTTGCACTAAGTCTTCAAAATCTGATATGTATTTTATACACTCAACACATCTCAGTTTGGACTAGCCACGTTTCAAGTGCTAAATAGCCACATGTGGCTAGTGGCTGGAATATCGTCCAGTGCAGCTCTATACATTAAGTAGTAAGTAGCGTGAAGTCTCTTTCCTGAAGACAGGTAGCTGGAAACATCACAGCTGGCAGCAAATGCTGCTGAGTATTTGTCTGCCCACCTGCTGGGCTTCAGTCCTTTTGCTCAGGTGTCAGGGCATCTGCCTGCCTCAGCTAAGTAGAGTGGGAGACTGTGAATGACGGTGCTTTCCCCTGGAGCCCCAGCCCCTCAGCGTTCAGCATCTTGAAGCCTGCACAACAAGGGCATCGTCTTTCCAGGCCGATAGCCCTGGGAGATGACACTTGTGGTAAATTAAGCAGAATGCTGATGAAAAAACAAAGCTTTGTCACAATCTAGCAGTACTAGCAGTCAGCAGAGTCTACTGTGGCCCTTCACAAAAGCATTTTCTTTTAGATATTTCCATGGCATTCAAGTGCCAGATCATCTATTATCCTGCATATTATATATGAGGAGAGAAATAAAATGAAATGGAACTCACATAATCATCGTAAAGACAGATTTACTAGATACCATCACAGCTTGTCTGGGGGAGAAAGTCCCCTTGAAAGAGGACATCCTTGTTAAAAACATCTTTACAGTGAATGAGGACTTTTCACACTGCAGAAGTGGAGGGGTCAATCCCAGGAAGGAAGGAGAAGAGAATTTCCCCTTCATTGATCAGGCAGGCCTGCTAAAGCAGCATATTTATAAAAAAAATTAAAGGATGGGTAAATTTTGAATCATTATTTAATTTCAGTTGATATGGTTCCTAGAAATCCACCCATCTGCTTCAGAGAATATGGAGCAGTGCACCTACGTTCATGATTTGTGACTCTTGGAATAATCTCTTAAAATAGAAAAGGCATTATTGATATCCATAAACAAAGTCGACACTAATGAACACTACAGTAAAAAAAGACATGTTTTAAAGCTAGTATGGCACTCCTTTTTGGTGAGGAATTGTTTTTGGAGGTGTACCTATTTGCAAATTAAATGCAGTGATGTGAAATTGGCATTGTGTTATAGAGCTGGAAGAAATAAAAATGATCTTCTGGTCCAAGGCAGTCGGAAATGCTGTGAGTCACCACTCTTATCCAAGGTGAATGATGCTCGTCACTCCCTCTTCCTACTAAGCCCGAATGTGAGCTCCAAATTCTTCTCAACATGGAGCTCCAGACAGCAAATACCAAGCAATCAGTATCACTAAGGTGAACCTGTTTGCCCTCCATCTAGTCCAACCTTCGCACCTTATGCATGAGTAACACAAGGCTCAGAAAGTTAAGTTGCTGTCTATAATCTTATTTACCAGGAATTTGGGTGGTACTTTTTCTTTATGGACACAAAAATCAAATCCCAGAGTCTCATCCACATGACAGTTCTTCAGATTTTTCAGAGCAGCTCTTATATCCCGCACAGAGGCCTCCATTACTCTCATGTTCTTATGCTGTGATTATTATTCTGTCCCCTGTTCTGGCCATCCTCTGGTCACTCAGGATAGCTTGAATGTGTCTACATCTCTCTTAGAAAGTGAACCCTGGAAACAGGCATAATGCTTGAGTGTGCACCAACCACCGCAGGATAGAACATTGATCCAAGATAGAATATAGATTATTTGAAGGGTTAAGAATCAGATTCCCAAATCTTATCATTTATACACTATGTTCACAAGTTTTTATTGTGCATGCATACAATTGTTATACTTTTTATGTAATAATTTGTTAAAACATTTACATTTTTCTTATATAAATTTACTATAGAAAGAATCTTTTATGACCACAAATAAAAATAATTGACATACATAGAAGGCAGCCATAAAAATGAGCACAGTGAAAATGAAAGATTGCTATTCACTTAAAGTTCAATACTATATTACTAGTCTCTATTGAAAGGGAAGTTACACGGTCAGAGAGTTGCTGAAAAACATGCTAGTAATGAATTAAGAGTTTATAATAATCATAGGAATGGAAAGAAAAATGATAAAAGAATAATCCTCTCTTTATGGGATTCAATTTTATTTGAAAATGTGCCCACACACTCCTAAGACATTGCTTGTGTCACCTAATGTGATGTCTCTTACTGCCTTGTGTTGTCTGATGAGCAGCCAGGGGTATTTGTCTTGTACTCTGGGAAATATGGATCTTGTTTACTTCTACCACCAGATTTCCGCTCAACTGCCTAAAGAAATAATGTTTTCTTTCCAAACTCACATGTATTTCTGGCTCCAGGATCCAACAGCCTTTTCCTTCTGGGGTTCTCTCTTTCTCCAGCTCCGTTACTTTAATCCTGTACGGTAGTTAAGGGTGTTTCAGTGTAAGCCCTCTGAGATAGTCTCTGTTGTCCCTCTGAGTCATAGTTTTCTCCTTGATGATTTTTAGGCTCTTTTCTGCCCAGAATGATCTCTGAAGCAAAATTGGAGGAATCTCACACCTCAAAGAATCAGTATTTTACAAGGGCCTCATTGCTCCCGTAGCTGCAGAGACCACACAGATATCGTTGCCTCTGTGGAGTCATTTGAGAGGTGGTGCAGAAGGCTCATAACCTTAAGTACTGGTAAGCAAATCTCGCAGCAACCTGGTGAGAGAGTTCTTGATCATTAGCTCTGTTTTATAGACAAGGAAACTGAGATTCCAAGAGATTAAATGGCTTATCCATTATCCAAGAATTAGCCAGTTTGCTCTGTCTGTACTGGGTCATTCAGGTCACCTTCTATTTTGCTTTCTTCAGAGGTAGGGATGCAATGAAGATCTGGGAAATAACATAAAAAATAAATATGAGACTATTCACTTAGGAGGGGGTAGTAGCCAAGGCAATCTCACCTACTCTCCGAGTTTTTTCTTTTACTTATTTATCGATGTTATCAGAAACTGTGTTTGTAAGTCATGGCTGCTCTCCTAAACTTCAGGTTTTTATTTTCAGCTGCCCCTTGAAGTTCCCACAGCCACCTCCAACTCAACCTAAATGGATCTCATTATCTTCCCCTCCAACATCTCTCCTCTTGTTCTTTTGATACCAGTTAATGTTATCATCTATCCCTAGCATCAGTGCTACCCTAGATTCCCTCTGTCCTTATCCCATACCCTAATCAATCACACCAGTCTTCCCTTTTTAAGTAAACTTCCTACCACACTGACTTGATTCGTACCCCCTTCATTCCTTTTGTGTGGGATTGCAATAGTCCTGTAGGTGCCTCTTCTGCCTCTTGTCTTGTCCCTCTTCACACTGCATTCTCTGCTCTGTAGTCAGAGTGCTCTCCAAGATGCTCTTAGGCCACAAGACTCCCCATATACTTGGCATAGTACACCTGCCCCATCCCCAATTCTCTTCTGCCTTTCAGCCTCATTTGTAACATGGCCCCGACCCGAATACTCACGTCATGCTGTAGTCATCCCGAGGATTAGGTTCCCTGCCCATCTCTCTCTTCGTTCTCACCACTGGATTGTGAAGTTATTGAGGGAGGAACATTGTCTAATTTATCCAAGAGACTGTCTCATGTAATGGTTAAGAACATGAACCCTGGAATTATACTGCCTAGGTTTGAGTTCCAGTTTAGGGTGTGTGGTTGTGGAAAAATTACATAATATACCTATTATGTTATCTTATGATTCTCAGTTTTGATTCTTCAAACACTTTGGAAGTATAAGGAAAGTTAAAAAAATATATATAATGATGCTTGGGTCTTGCCTCCAGAGGTCCTGGTTTAATTGGTCTAAGGCACAGCCATGCTATCAGGAATTGTAATAACTCCTCAAGTGGTTCAATGTGCAGTCAGAGTCAAGACCTCTGCTCTATTTTCTTATTCCAAAAATGAGAGTAATGTACCACCTAGTGTTGTTTGATAATTGAGTTAATTAATGTAATAGTACCATATTATATATACTATATGTAATCAGCTATGCTGATTACAGTTTATTTTGAAAGCAGTGGCTTTATTATTAATCTTTTGTTGTGAAATAAACTGTACAGAGACAAATCGTAAACATAAAAACACATTTTAATTATTATAAAACAACCATCTATAGAATTACCTCCTAGGTTAAGAGATAGAACCATTCCTACCACCTCAGAAGGACACCCCCTCCTCCATATTCCTTCTTAATAATAATCTTCCTCCCACAATGGTAATCACTGTCCTGACTTTTATGGTAAACCTAATATTCTATATTTTATCACTTATTTAAGCATCCTTAAATATTATAAGCTATTTTATCTGTCTTCAAACTTTATTTAAATAAAATAACTTGTGTCTCTTTTGCTCTTCGTTATGACTGTGAAATTCATCCATGATGCAATGGGTACCTTCCTCTCATGCTGTGTTGTTTGGATATATCACAATGTATTTATTTTATTTTTGATGAACCTTTCGGTTGTTTCTGGTTTGGGCTATTACATGTAATGTTCATTCTTCTACATGCCCCTTGATGCACATGAGCAGGTTTGAATGGGATAAGTCACAGAAGGGAAAATGCCTGATCACAGGATAAGTGTATGTTTGGTTTTCATAGATACTGGTAATTTTTTTCAAAGTGGTTATACCAGTTTCCACTCCTGTCACCAGAGCGAGCATACAGTGGAGTTCCCGTTGCTCCATATTCTCTCCAACACTTGGTATGTTCAGTCTAATTGTAGTGTAATGATCTCCCGGAGACAGAGTAATGGTTTCTCAGTGTAGTCTTAATTTGTATTTTCCTGATTCCAAATGAGGTTGAGCATATTTTTGTTTACTAGCACTTTTTTTTATCATCTTCTTTTGACCAGTGCCTATTTGTTTCACATGTTCATTTTTCCATGTGTTATCATCATCCTGTAGATTTGCAGTTTAAAAAATTTGTTCAAGATAGGAGATCTTCGTCAGTTTAAGTGAAAAAAAAAAAACTTTTCTTCAACTAATTGCTGGCCTTTTCACTCTCTAAATAGCATCCTTTGATGAGAATGAAGTCCTAATTTTAATGTCCAATTTATCAGTATTTTCCTTTTGAGCTCTGTTTTAGGATGTCTTTCTCTACCTTGAGGTAGTGAAAGATATCCTCCTATATTATCTTTCTGGAAGCTTTAGTGTTTGGGCTTTCATATTTAGATCACATATTTGTTTCTGGCGTGAGGTTGGTTCAAGTTTTATTTCTTCCTACATAGATATCCTGTTGACTTGGCACCATTTATTCAAAATTGTCTGTACTACAATCTTGATAATAAATCAAATGTTCTTAAAGGTGTAAGTCTGTTTCTGTGCTCTCTTTTCTTTGTCTACAAACTGTTTTAACTACTGAAGCTTTATATTAAGTCTTCATTCTAGCAGAGAATATCCTTTCAACTTGATCTTCTTCAAGAACTCTTTATTCATTGCCCTTTGCATTTTCATATGAATGTTTGGATAAGCTTATCGATTTACAAGCACAATACACACATTAGTTGGGATTTTGAGTGGATTACTTTGAATATATAGTTCAATTAGAAAATTAACTTCATTACATTATAGATTATAATCCAAAAGCATGGTATATCTCCTAATTTATTTATGTTTCTTAATTTCTCTCATTAATGCCTTAGAGCAGAGCTTCTTAAACTTTAGCATGCCTCAGAGTCACCTAGGTGGCCTGTTAAAATTCTGATTGCTGGGTCCCAATTTCAGAGTCCAAGCACATCTGTGATATGATCTTAGTATTTGCATTTGTAAAAATTCCCAGGTGATGCTCATGATGCTGGGCCCAGGACCATACTTTGAGAGTCACTAATTTATGATTTGCAGAATATTGGTTTTACATATAATAGAATAATTCTGAGGTATTTGGAATTTTTGAAAGTATTACAACTTTGCTTAAATTTCATTTTTTGTCTTTTTAATATTGACTCTGTATCCCTGGATTTGCCATATTCACTGTTAATTCTAATAATTTATCCATACATTGGGTTGGGTTTTCTATGCACACAGTTGCCAGGAGGCTGTTTAAGTGCTACTGCATCTTCCAGATCTGTTCCAGTTTTGTAAATGCCCTGAGGTCAATGGGGCTCTAAATATCTGACTTGTCTGTCTGGATTTTCTCCTCCAGGATTTCAGTTGAGTAATTTTTCACAACCTTATTGCCTTTCTGATGACACGTTTATATTTGATTGATGTTTTCTGACCCTCCTCAGCAGGAGGGCTTGTCTAAATTTCTTTGCCAACAATACCAGAATATCCTCCTTGCCATAAGTGGAAACCAAAACCTCTTAATTTCTTTCTGTAGATTAATCTTTTATATAATTGTCTTCTCATGGGAATTATAACATATAGCATGTAAAGATACACATTGGAAGGGAATAGTAGGAAAGGAACTCATGATATTTTAGAATTGAAGGTCACATTGTACAGTAGTGCTTCTGCAGCTGGATTTTGTTTGCCCTGGTTGGAAATATGATGTGAGATTCGTTGTGTCTAAACTTAAGTATCAATTACATTACTGAAATGGACACTTGGTAATAAAATGTCTTTTAGTGAGAAGGTGAAGATGATATTGTAGGAGGCAGAAACAACTCTAAATAGAGTAGGTCATGTCACACGCATGCATACGCTCACACAGACACATACTGCAAGAGCAATCATTGATCGGCTTCGGGTCTCATCTGCAGCATTCAGTATAAGTTAGTTACCAATCTCAAAAGGAAAATGCCAACCCAGGAATTTATTTGTTCAGTAGACCTTCAAGGCCACATATCCACAGCATTTTTTGGATGAAATCAGGTTAGGAAGGTGCCAGAAAATGAGAGTGATTGCAATCTGCAAGTGAAGGTTTGGCCAGATTCACTAATATTAATTTTGGGACTTCTCTGTATTTTTGACTACAATGATTTTAGGGTTGACAGAGCTCAAAGAGGTGACCACAGTAAACAATAACATCGATTCCTCGATGGTCACGAAGGGACGAATGAGCTCAAATCTGCTCCCTTGTCAGAGTAAAAGCCTTCATTGCTCTCTAGAAAGAGAACAGGTCTGACTTAGCTCTTAGGTTGTCATTAAAAAAACCAATTGGAAAGGTCATCTTTCTAATTCCGTTCAAGAGACACACAAAAAATTTAATTCTTGGCTAAACAAGGTTCACAGTCTTGTTGGGGAACCAGACACTGACCCAGCAAATAAAAGTGCCAAAATGGAGAAACAAAATGTCATGAGAGAATGGAAACAGGGAAGAGGAACTCCAGTCGAGTGGGTTTAGGGAGAAATCTTCAAGGAGTTTGTTCCAACTTCATTATTGGCATGACTTAATATGCTCTCAAATTGGGAGAAATTGGTTCAATTCAATGACCTTTTGTTTCATTATTATTCCACGTCAATAGGATTTGTCTTACTCATAAGTGATATCTGAACTTTCGCAGCTTTCTCCCTTCCTACCACTAACCAGACCTTCATTTATTTGCTTGGGTGTTTATCATTCTTTATTGGGGCACAATCTTTTTATGTCTTTATTCAAGAATACTGAGGAAGGAACACCATAAAATTAGTTTTTACGCTGAGATTCATGCCTTTTGAGTAATAAACTTTGACACATGGCTCATAAAACTAGAAAAGGGACACAGTTTTCTGGAGAGAGATATGCTCCAGACCTTTGCATTCAGTGATATATATTGATCTTGACAAAACTTTCTGTAACTCTCAGGACCACGTTTCTTTCTCCGCTCTAGAAAGCCTGTTGTGTAAATTGCGTTGTGGAAACTAGTATAGAAATGATACAAATAACCATATGAATATTGAAAAAGGAACAAACTAATTCCTCTCTGAAGCATTTAGGGGATAGTTCTCAGGGCATTTGAGTTAGGCCTTGAAGGATGAATTTGGTTTTCTCAGGTTGGAAGAAAAGAAGGTCATTTTACACAGGGAAACAGAGTAAATCTCCATGGTGGCTTAGCACATGTCCTAAATCTCATTGCCTGTTGAGTTCTTTAACCATTCCTTATCATCATGCTTGAGGGCTCAAGAATTGCTGGTTCTCCCATCCTCATAATTGGTTTTACATAGATGGGTACACCTTGCCTCACCAGTTACTGTCCTTTGGACTATCTGTTGGAAAAGCAGGGCCATCTGTTCTGACAGACGTTACCCAGAAAACGTCAAGTGATGCCAAGGGCTCTTTCTTCCTCCTCTGACCTACTTAGTCTTCCATAAACCAACATTTTCTCCCCTTCTTAACTGTGTTGTGCTAAGCACTTATTGTTTTTACCCCTTCTTCCTTTCTGTTCAGCAATGTTCTCTTTGCTTTTAGAAAAACAGCCATGGAGCTGATTTCTAAGTTATTGTGCTCCTAAATCGTCTTGCAATCCATATGTAATCATCTGCTTATTAAGGTTAAATGAGTTCAACTGATACTATAAAAACTTGATTAATGGCAACATATGGGTAATGATTCTGGTTAATTGAATTTTCAGGTTAACTGAGGGTTAAATGGGAGATTTAATAAAATTGCCAAGGACTTATCTTTATCTGTTTTATGGTGCTTATCAGATTCTACTTTGCCTGGGCATTTTAAAAGTTAATATCTTATCTTCCCTAATAGACTGTGAACCCTCTGAGGGTAGAGTCTGGGCTCTGTCCTCATCTAACTCAGTGTGGCCCAATGTTGTTTATTATTGTTGTTGTTGTTCTTTTTCATTGTCATCATCATCGTCACACTATCATAATTGTGTCACAGTTAGTGGCGTGGACTGTATAACCAGACAGCCTGAGTTTGAATGCTGCCTCTGTCACTTACTAGTCTTGTGGCTTCAAGCAAGTTACTTAACCTTGTAGTGCCTCGGTTTCCTCATCAATGCAATGAGGATGATACTAGTAATTATCTCACAAAGCCATTTAAGATTTAAATGAGTTAATATTTATAAAGGGCTTGGAACAGTCAGCAGTGCAGTTTACTAAGTGCTCTACATGAATGTTCCCATTTGATGTCAGAGGAGGATTCTCTTATTACCCCATTTTACTCATAAGAAACCTGGAGGGCAGAGAAGTAAATAACTTACTCAGAGTCACACAGCTAGCATGTGGTAGAGGCAGGTTTGATTTAAGGAGGTTTGATTTGACAACTTACACCCCTAACATGGTGCTCTTCTAAAAATCATGTTTTTGCATCTATGAAGTGACCATCCCCTTGGATCTGCCCAACTATGGGAAAAACATTTACTTCTAACGTACATATCTAACAAGGTTGGTAGGGGGAACTGCTCATCCGGGTGACTGAGGGGCCAGGAAGATGGGTGCTTCGTGGTGATCTGCTACCTGCGCTTCCAGGACGGCTGCAGCAGTGGGAAGGGAGCGCCGCGAAGCATCCACAGGCCTGGCGAGGTCAGTGCCTCACTTGCACTCACGTTTCAATGGCTAAAGCCAGTTACATGGCTGCACCTATATTCAAGAAGGGGAGGAAACTGCAGCCCTACCATGACCCAGGAGACAGAGAGCTGGAAATACTCCACGAATCGTAATAGATACCACGCAGACCCTGACCCCTAAGATGCAGGGTTGAATGGGTAGGCGTACACACTAAAGAAAGGTAGGTTCTCACTCTTGAGCAGAGTGCCTCAACCTTGGCACTATGCACATACTGAACCGCAGGGTTCTTTGTTGTAAGGGGATGTCTGTGCATTGGAGGATATTTTGCAGCATCCTGGACCTCCTCCAAGTGTGACAATTAAAAGTGTGTCCAGTCATTGCAAAATCACCCCCAGCTGAGAATCACCACCACTCTAAAGTGACCTCATTTGTACTCACAGCTTTTGAATCCCGGGGAAATTCTGGTTATATTGTGACCCTACTGTATAAATAAGGAATGTGTGGATGATTTTGCAGATTAGAAAATAGCCTAAGAGGGTCGGTGGCTTACAGAAAGTCACGGGTTTCAGGTTGGCACAAAAACCTACCCACACCCCTGAATCCCTGTTAGTAATCTGTTTGCTATACTGTGTTTCCTAAAGTCATCTTTAGGTTTTCTACAGTGACTTTATACTCTGTAAAGTTCTTCAGTGAATCTGTGTTAAATTTTCAGCCCTGTAATTTTCAGCCTATTTATTTTACTTGGTCCTCTGTGGAAGTAGGGAACAGCTGGTCATCATGTTCTATGTAATAACTTTTCATATATTTGAAGATTGTTATTAAACCATCCCCAAGCTTCTCTTTGCTGGGTAATTGTTATGCTCAAACATGTGCTAGGAATTGCTTAAAGCCTGGGAGAAGATAAGTCTCCAAACTAATATTTGTGTATTAAAATTGAAGAAAAACAAACTTTGACTGAAAATATCAACTGAGAAGTAAGACTAAAATCTGAAACTGTTTAGTTTTCAGAGTATTCTCCCCACCACCCCTTGTTTATTATGATTATTATAGCTGACCTGGAAATTTTAATTTATTACTGTGGAAATTAATACCCTAATTAAGATTTTATGGTACTTTTAATCTTAGTGATGTTTTAATGAAATCCAGTGATGGACAAGATACTGCGTCTCTGCTTGTCACAACCCAATATGATCCAGTTAACTCCACTGGCACTAATGAGAGTCCATGGCTCTCATCAAGACCTTCCCACAATGATATATAATGTGGACCATCACTGAAAAAACTACCGTTCATTTCATCCTTTCCATCTGCTAGACCAGATGCTAAGAGATTTACAAGAATTATCTCATGTAATCTGATTAACTCAGAGTAGTACCATTACCATCTCCATTTTATAGAATTAGAAACTATAGATCAGAGAGGTTAAGTAACTTGCCTAATGTCACAGAGCTGGCAAGTGGTAGAATTAGAGTTTGAAATCAAGCAATCTGATGCCAGAGCCCATGGTCTTAACTGTAGTAACATGACCTCTAGGCAAGCAGTGGCTGTGTCTTGTTAATTTTTGTATATCCAGTGTTTAGCTCCTATATTCAGCTCTCAGAAATATTTATTGAATAATAAGCAAGTGATGAATGACAGAGCAGAAATGTGGAACAGCAATGTGGACTGCGATTCAGAACACTGTGTCAGCATTCTGTGCTCAGACATCACTCTCCCACCTCACCCAGCCCACCATGGGGTAGGTTATATGCCTTCTTTCAGATTCTATACTAACTGTGTGTGTGTCTACCCATGCATTGACCTTACTGTATTACAACGATCTATTTACGTGCTTGTTCTCCTGCTAGGGCAGTGATCCTCAACCAGGGATATGTTTGCCCTCGAAGGGACATTTGGCAATGTCTCCAGACATTATTGGTTATCACACTGGGAGGTGCTACTGCCATTTAGTGGGTAGAAGTCCGGATGCTGCTAAACATTTTGCAGTGCACAGGACTGCTCTCTACCATAATTGTCTGACACAAAATGTCAATAGTGTTGAGACTTAGTTACCCTGTCCTAAACATAGGACTCCTTTGTGAATGCATCCTTATGTTTAGGTTCACTTCTGCCCCACGTGCTAGGCACAGTGCCTGACGTATCATTGGAGCCCCAGGTACAAGCATCAAAGGAGTGGAGAGCAAAAGAATGTTAGGAGAAATGATAGAAGGAACAATGAGGCCCAGCAGACTGGATTTCCTTTTTGGAGTAAGTAAATAATCGCCCGGGTCTTGGAAGAGCTACTGTCAGTTACTGTAGGACTCCACCAAGCTGGGAGAACTTGGATGTGATGAATTCAGATGTAGCTCATGGGTAGCTGACATAAGGGAAGAGTAGGGGGGATATTATTTTGATGTATTAATCTAGGTTTTCCCCTTTTATCTTGTGACACTTCTTTCATTTTTATAGCAGATAGAATATTCTATAACTCCTACCCTCAAAGAAGGGAGCAGGGCAACAGATCTAGAAAGAAGAGAATGACATTTTTGGCTTTAGAATTTCAAAAAGACATTATTTAAAAAGACATAGATTCAGTTAATCATGTCCAGTGTTCCTATCTTTGAGACCAGATATAAAGGTCATTTGACTAGAGGGAGGGAGAAAAGAATCAGAGTGGGAAAAAGATTCTTGCTCCTGGGTGGGTCTCTGAGGAGAGGCCTCCTGTTTTGTTCCCCTCTTCTGAGTTTTGGGCTGGAGGTAGAAAGAGCATCTCAAAAGGGATCTAAGGAAACTGAAAACAGGAATGTGCTCCCTGCAACTCTGGATAAGCCCCAGGGAGCAGGTAAGATTACAGCATTCCTTTGCACCTGGGATGGTACAGGAACAATGGCACAGAAATGACTCCATGGAGTATTTAGATAGAACCACCCAAATTCCCAGAGCTCAGAGTGGTACAGCTGCGGCTTTGTCACTTGCATGTGGTAGAACCAAGTGTTGTCACAGTCAGTAGAGCCAGATATACAGAGGCTCTGGGGTTGGAGAAAGGAGGCTACAGCAGCTATTTCAATGAGACTGGATTGGTATGAAGTTATCTTAGAAGATGCCAACATGGATAGATGACAGTGGCCCTTAGCGGTTCCTTTCCACTCATGCCATGGTCCCATGTAGCCCTGGGGAAAAGGAGAGATAGGGACATTCTGAACTGAGTTTAGATTCTACCACGAAGAAGAAAATATCAGAATAGAAATTAAATTCAATTTAAGAAAAATGCAGTTACATTTCTTGGCTCTGATCTTGGGTCTACTGTTTATCAGGTGCTAGCAGTATCCTAACAACAATTCCGAAGTTAGGGGCACTGAAATGGTGGTGTACAAAGGAAATGATCAACTCAGAACCTCAGTCCCTGAGAGAAAGGCATGGCTTCTGTCACCAGAACTGTATTGTAGGGAATGGGCAAGATCTGGGAAGTGATTAGAGTTCCCAAATTCGGCGACAAGGTCAAGCTGAATTAGCAATGGCTGAGACCTTCTGTGGTGCTCTGAGCATGTGATGGAAACCGCTTACAGGCCTTCCTGCAAGGGTCACCCTTAGCCATGCTGAATGAAATGATCAGAATTTATAGATAGGGTCACGTGGCCTCAGACCTGGGGAAGCATGAGCAGAAGCCTGAGAAGGCTTGTCTAAATGATTGTCTTTGATAAACGAATCTTAAAAAAAAAAAAAGAATGTGAATTACTAGATAAAAATAGTGTCTGCAGTACTCAAATTGCATTTAAAAAATCTTGATCATTTTTATCTGAGACTTATCATTCAAATATTAATTGTTCTGTCATACATGTTTGCTACTTATTCATCTGACACTTTGGGGGGGTCTTGATTTGGCAGAAAGGATGACTGGAAAAGTATTTCTGGAGTCCCTTTGGGGCTGATCCAATTATAACACCATCTTTTTCATCTACTTTACATTATTATTATTATTATTATTTTTAGTTTGTGTCAGATTTCATGTTAATGTCTTCGGACTCTCCTGAGGTGAGAGGAACTCCTCTGTCATCAGTGTATCCTTCAAAGGCCCAGAAGGGCCGTCTCCATCCATCTCTCTAGGTTCATCTGACGTTCTTCATCTCTTCCTGTTCTCCATTGCACTGGTCTTCACAAATTCTTTGTGAGTGTATACTGTAGAGTGTTAATTTTGAACCTACAAAACTTATGTTCACATGGAACCTCAGAAAGTGGACTTGCTTGAACTAAAGGTCTTTGTAGATGTAACTAGGGTAAGGATCTTGAAATGAGATCATCTTGGATTAGAGTAGGCCCTCAATTCAGCAACAGGTATCCTTATAAAAGACAGAAAAGGAGACAGCTCAGGGGCACACAGAGCAAAAGTCCGTGTAATGATGGAGGCAGAGATTGGATGGGTGCATCTGCAGGGCAATGAATGCCAAAAGTTGCCAGTGGAAGCTAGGAGGGAGACATGGAAAGGATTCTCCCTCTGAGCCTACAGAAGGAACCAACCCTGCTAACACTCAACTACTCGAAGTTTTAAGGCTGTTGTGTGCCCCTCTCTCTCAGGGCCCACACACATTCTATATCTTCTCCTGCTATACATTCCGCCTATTCAGTTCCCTCTGCAGTATCTTTTGGCCAGTTTTTGGCAAACTTTCTGTAAAGAACTGGTTAATAAATACTTTAGGCTTTGTGAGCCATATGGTCTCTATCACAACTATACAACTCTGCTGTTTGTTGTTTTGTGAAAATAGCCACAGATACTTTGTAAACAAATGAGCATGGTTGTGTTCCAGTAAAACTTTATTTATAAAAGTAGATGGCAGGCTGGATTTGCCTATGGGCCGGTTTGCTTTTGGTTATTTTCCTGATCCCATCTTGAACATCATTTCTTCAGGAACTTTACCCTGACTTTTTCGATAGGGTCTCTCATAGCAGTCTTTATATCACTTATCTCACGATTATTTTTTCCAGCTTTATTGAGATATAATTGACATATAACATTGTGTAAGTTTAAGTTATATGATGTGATGATGCGATACATGTATATATTTCAAATATAAGTTACACCTCCATAACTTTTTGTAGGTGTGAACATTTAATATCTATTCTCTTAGCAACATTCAAGTATATAATACCGTGTTGTTCACTATAGTCACAATGCCGTCCATTAGATTCCTAGAACTTATTCATCTTATAACTCTAGTTTGTACTTTTTGACCAATATTTAACCATTTCCCTTACCTGCCAACCCTGGTAACCACCCTTCTACTTTCTATCTTTATGAGTTCTACTCTTTTAAGATTCCGTATACAGTTGATCATACAGTATTTGTCTGACTTATTTCACTTAGCATAATGTCCTCAGAGTCCACCAGTGTTGTTGAAAATGCCAAGATTTCCTTTTTTTTTTTTTTTATGGCTGAGTAATTTCCATTGTATATATATATATGCAACATCTTCTTTATCCATTTATCCATGGATGGATTCTTAAGTTGATTCCATATCTCAGCTGTTGTGAATAATGCTGCGATGAGCATGGGGTTTTAAATATATCTACAAGATCTTGATTTCATTCTCTTTGTATATATACCCAAAGTGAGATTGCTGGATAATATGCTTGTTCTATCCTTAATTTTTTGAGTAGCCTCCATACTGTTTTCTACAGTGTCCATAACAATTTACATTCCTACTAACAGTGCACAACGGTTCCCTTTTTCCTATTGTCTTTTAGATACAGCCATTTTAAAAGATGTGAGGTGATATCTCATGTGGTTTTAATTTGCATTTTTCTGATAATTAGTAATGAGTATTTTTCCATTTTTCATGTACTCATTGGCCAGTTGTGTGTTTTCTTTGGAGAAGTGTCTGTTTAGGTCTGCACATTTTTAATCTGATTACTTGTTTTTGTTTTCTTGCAGTATTCTCACTTATTTTAACTCACTGCATATATTTGTCTAATGTCTGGTTCCCTACCACAGTGAAAGCTCCGCTTATGGGACTGTGTGTGTGTTTACTTACCCATCACTGGATTCCTAGTATCTGAAGCAATCCTAGCATATAGCAGTGCTCAGTAATAGTTTTATGAATCCAAGAATAATTAAGCATGGTTCTTAGGTTTCTGTAAGTATGGTCTCATTTCTAAAATCTAGCTTAAACTATGCAGAAGGCAGTTTCTTAAAAAAGTTAAAAATTGAATTATCATATAATCCAGCAATTCCACTTCTTTGTATGTACACTAAAGAAGTGAAAGCAGGGTCTCAAAGAGATACTTGTACACCCACATTCCTAGAGCAATATTTGCAATTGCCAAAAGGTTGAAAGCCACCCAAGTGTCCATCAATGGATGGATGGACAAATACAGCATGGTATATACATATAGTGGAATATTATTCAACTTTAAAAAAGGAGGGAAATTCTGACACATGCTACAGTGTATATGAATCTTGAAAACATTATGTTAAGTGAAATAAGCCAGACAAAGTAAAAAAGCAAATATCATATAATTCAACTCATATGCGGGAACTAGAAAAGGCAAATTCATAGAGACAAAAGGAGAATGGTGGTTGGGACTGGCTCCCATTTTACGGGGAAGGGAACAAGAGCCCACATCATCCTGTGGGAAGTGAACTGGATTTCAGAAGACCTGAGTTCTATCCCAGCTGTGCCATTGATTAGCTCAGTGTCCTCAGACACATCCTGGGCTCACATCTCTGAAACTTGTGAGTCTGCAAACTCTGGTTGCTCTGTTGTCCTGGTCTTGGGTCTCAGTCTGGGTTTGCTTCCAGATCATGTGGTCAAGCAGTTTATTAGCATTTTTGAAGCAGTTCTCTGATTTTTGGCTAGCCTTGTTGGTTATTTCCCCCTCCTTGGTCTTCTAGGCTTGTTCCAATTTCCTTTGCAGTTTTGTGTAATAATGTCTTCATTAAGACACGCTGGCTTGGCTCACTTTCTTCACACTACGTTTCAATTCTGTTTCATGGGAGGCAGCAGCCAGGTGCAGTAGAAGAAGCCAGGAAGTCTGGCATCTTCTTCAGACTCTGAAGTAGATACTCACCTTATAATCTTATGTCAGCCAATTAACTTCTAGAGGCTTTAGTTTCCCAAAGGATAATGAAGTTAACAATCCCTGCTGTTCTTTTTTCTTTCTTTTTTTCTATTAACTTATTGGATTTTTGTGAGGAAAATAGTGGTATTTCCCTGCCGTAGTATGTGCTCCAGAGGACAAGAGCTCTCTCAGGCAGGGGTGATTAGTAATAAAGGTGCTCTTAATTCAGCATCAGGAGGACGGCTTCCAGCCAGGTTCTACCACCATTTTGCCTAATGATACCAGATAAATCATTTACTCCAGCCACGCTGACTCGTTCCCTCATCTGTAAAATGAGGGACGTTGAATGAGACCATCTTATAAGTTTCCTGTTAGCTCTGACAACTTATAATCCCTGTACTTGTAGCATTTAGCTCTGTGCCTTGCTTATATTAGGAAATTAATAAATGTTTATTGAGTTGAATTTAGTTAATTGCCATTTATTATGAGTCAAGTATCATCAACTCATCATGTCATTTAGGTTTCTGAAAGATTTTTTGTACTTTTTTGTTACTCTCCGAGAAATGTGGCAGTGATCATTTATATTTTAGTGGTTCTAAACGTGACTGGCAATAATAGTAATGATAATAATAATGAGCATATATTAAGTATTTAGTATGTTCCAGGCACATCTTAGGTATTTTTATTTTTTGAATTTTTATTTTTTTATATAAGTATAGTTAGCATACAATATTATATTGGTTTCAGCATACAATAAAGCGATTCAACATTTATAGAACTTACAATGTGATCACTACATAAGTCTAGTATTTTTAAATTTAATTCTCAGCTCATAACCTTATATGATAGGGACAGACATTAACCTCATTTTACAGATGATGAGTTTGACATTAAAAAAATAGACACATTTATATGCAGGTTCACAGTAACCTGAAGGAACAGCTAGTAGATGGTAGAGCTAGAAGTTGAAACTTGTTCATTCTGTCTTCAGATACATAGGGGTGCAGATAAAAATATAAGACACCTAATTAAATTTGAATTTTAAATAGATGGTGAATAATTATTTTGCTATAAGTATGTCCCATGATGTCATACGACCCTCCTCTCACCCATAAGATGGGAAATACATTTTTTACCACTGGCTTATGGATTCATCAGGTGAAATAGTTTCCCTTGAAGAAAATTAAATTGAAACAGAACTTTTGTTTCTTATAGGTTACTTGGCATTCTATACTGTAGGACTGGAAATCAGAGTGGAATTTAGTACTAGATGGTCAAAAGATGTAAAATGAAAGGTTCCTATATTTGGAAGGTGGCCCCACATGTTGTGAAACTTTTTTTTAATCCTGTATCTCTTAAATCAAATGATTTTGTGTCTTCTCTTATGATTCTCATCTCTGCTTCTTGGGCCTTCTATTTAAATTAAAAGATAAAACAAATAGAGTTAAAAAAGCTTCAGGTGACATCTGGAATGATGGCACTGAATAGAGACATCATTTGCGAACGTTGCTTCTGTGTGCTCAGGCTGGAATATCTGATGTATCTGTTGCTATGACAATGGATTCTCATTAGTGGGTGATATAGAAATTCGATCTGTACATTCTCAATGAGGGCTGATATGCCCGCCCCTTCAGGAGGCAGTATACCTACCTACAGGGGCCCTGGAGGAAGGCAGGCCTGGGCACCTGTGTACTCAGTTTAACCCAGTTTCCTTTGCTGTAAAATGGGCATACTAATAGTGCCTGCTTCATAGGCTTGCATAAAGGGGATTTATCTAAAGTATTGAGCACCGTATCTGGCAAACATTTTTCAATAAATACCACTGCTGTTGGTATTTTTATCATTATTATTAAATTAAAATAGTTTATTCCAGGAGTTATATTTTTGTCACCCAGTGTACTTACCATAGGGAGGAAGAAGAGTTAAAATTGAAAAGCAGAAACTGAACCAGAAAACAAGGATACTAGAACTAGTTTACCAATCTGGTTGTGGGTGTTAGGGCAAGTTGTTTGTCTACTTGAGACCTTATTGTCCTTTCTGTCAAAAAGCAGTAATGATGATGATGCCCTGCAAGATGTGGCGGAGATTAAACAAGATTGTATATATGAAATGGTTTCAACATCAGGAAGTGCTATACAGATGTCAGGGATGCCTCTTTAGAAACAGCTGGCAATTTTCCACTGGGGCTTCTGCTCACCTGAGCTCCTCTTTGTAACATTTCTTTCTGTAGGTTCAGGAATTGGCCCTTATCTGCCCCGAGCCATCTGCCTGTTCTTTGCCAGGGCCAACCATAGGCACCATATTTTTATTCCATGAGAAGTGCATTTGTTTTGCTCATTTTGTGGTTTGGGAAGTTCTGTTCTTATTTAGGTATGTGAACTTGGCCAAGCTTCTCTGTGATTCAGTTTCTTTAGTTGTAAAATGTGCTGAAAAATGTATTTATTTCATGGAGTTATAAAAGTTAAATAAGAACATGGGTAAAGTCTATTGCCATGCTATCCTGAACAAGCCTGACCCTGTCTGATCTTAGAAATTAAGCAGGGTCAGGACTGGTTAGTACTTGGATGGGAGACCACTTAGGAAGACTAGGTGCTGTAGGCGTTAAAAAAAAAAAAAAAGGGATTGTAAGTTGACAAGAACATGGGTAAAGCCTTTAGCATGACAAAAAATATTTTAAAAAGATATTAATTGCTATTAAATTCTTTCCTTGTATTTCTATTTATTTGCAGTACTATCCTAGGACTTTATACAATTTTGGATTTGCTTGTCTTGTTTTTTTAAGCTTTGGGAATCTGTAGCTATAAGTTGAGCAGGCCACCAATAAAAGGAATTGTTTTTAGAGAACTTTGCATCTGCCCTCCAAATCCAGGCTTGATAAATCAGGAACTACTATACTTTTTCACATGGAACCATATGCTTTATATCAAAGCCTACCTAACATACATGACAACTAACATTATATTTTGAGAAAAAACAACCTGTAACAGGCAGTAAGATGAAGAATTGTATACACAGTGTTTTCATGTCTTAGATTTCAGACCTCTCATTATTTTTCCTTTTTCATTAATCGATATCCTCTCTTTGGGTATTGTCCACTTGGGGGGTTCTCTCAAGTTAGATGCCACAATCTTGTGATCCTTGAGGTGCCTACATTTGAGTGTTAAGTTTAATTTGGTTAATTAATGACTCAGCTATTAAACAAAGCCCTTTCTCTTTTAAAGTAATGAGTGAGAAGTTTCTGACCTCTGGTCAGCCCCTTGCTTCTCACCAAGTCGAATAGAGACAATGGGAGTTCATTCTGCCCTGTGACATTCCTTACTCCCTCACTCCCTTGGTGAGGACAGAACGCAGAGTGGCATTCTGGGCACAAATTGGGTTTCCTGTGCCTTGTGCTCAATTTTCAATCTGCTTCTCCTCTAAGCAGCAGTTCCCATTTACTCATGATGCTCTAGAAGAGGTCAAGCCCAGTGTCAGTGCCCATCCAAGGCCGACTGACTGCAGGCATCAGATCACAGTTAGGGAGGTCACATTTAAAGTCACTGGTAATCCTGACCTGCTATAGTTACCTGGCCAATGCCCAAGCAGTAGTTACTTGTTGAAGTCTTGTATCTGAGCAACAGAGAATCCAAGTCAATTTAGCTGTCACAGACTGGCTTTTAAGTCATTTTCCTTTAAAATCTATGACCATTCTTTCTGGGAAATTAACCAATAAAATTATTATTATTTTTTTAACAGTTGACATGGTGTTATTTATCTTTACAGCATCACAGAAATTGGCTGACTGGGAATAATTTGTCTCCTGGTTCAGGAGTCATTTGTCTACTGAGAAAAGACCTAGATTATCATGAAGGAAAAATCAACTAATTACCTAATACATGCAATCAAGACATTGGGAGACTCACACCTTTCTGGTGGGATTGTAAAATGGTACAACCACTTTGCAGAGCTCTTTAGCAGTTTCTTATAAAATTGACAGACCATATAGTTCAGTCATTCTATTTCTAGGTATATACACAGAGAAATAAAAATATATGTTCACCCAAAGACTTGTACACTGATATACAGTGTCATTCATAATAACCCCAAACTTGAAACAACCAAAGTATATTCACAGATGAATGGATAAACAAATTGTGACATATCTATAAAGTAGAACACTATTTGGTAATAAAAGGAGTAAATTAGTAATGCAGGAAACAATATAATTTCAATAGCACTATCCTAAGTGAAAGAAATCTGAAATTAAAGAGCACATACTGTACAAGTCCATTGATATGAAATTCTAGACAGAACAGTGAAAACTAATAGTACTGGTGACTTGGGGGCAAGGTTCATTGTGGGGCGGGGCGGTGTTGACTACAGTACCATGAGGGAACTTTGTGGAATAATAGAAATGTTCTTTATGGTCATTGAGGTGGCATTTACAAAATACATACATGTGTCAAAATGCACCAAAATATGCTTAACATGGTGGTTTTTATACCTTAAAAATTTATTTAAAAATATAAATGTCATGAAGATATCATAAACACATTAGAATGAATTATGAAATAATGTATTATTATATATCTTTCTTATCAGATTATGAACAGGTTGGTTAAGCGGTAGGACTGCAAAACACAGATTCTTGCAATAGATTCAAATAAACCCTGAGGAATGAATGTGAAAGGTAATCCATGCCTTCTCATTGCATTTTGGTCCAATAACACAGATGTGGAATGTTTTAGCTGGTTGCCAAATCCTTAAGGAGTAAGAAACACCCAAGCAGTGTCCCAAATCTATCAGTCTTATCCTAGATAAAGCATATGTTATTGGTTCACAGGGTTTGTGATACATTGCCCAAAGCAAGCTTCATGGAAAGAACATTTTGTTTTTAATAGATCTTTTTTTTGTTCTTACAAGAACACCAAGTATCTTTATTATATATGATTTAAATTATTTATCTTTGGTTAGTTTGGGAAGGGGATCTTGAGCTATTCAAACTTAAATTTAGGGAATGCAAAGAACTAAGTCTGCAGTAGACTACAGGATTTAAAAGCATTTTTGAGAATTAGAACCTCTGGGTTTGAATCCCAGGTATGTCACTTATAAGTTAGGTGACCTAAGACAAATTAATTTTTCCAAGTCACTTTACCCACTTGTAAAATGAGGACAAAGCACACAGTCACTAGGTTGAATAGGGGTTAAAAGAGATGATATATACGGAGCATGCATTCTAATTTTTGCATAATGGGAGAGGTACTTTTTTGTATACTAAGGGGGTTAGGTAAAATGGGGCCTTATTTAGAAGGAGAATTATAGAAAGGCAAGGCAGATAGAGACAATGATTTTTTTTTCTGATTAGGGAAAGACTCATTAGGTTTTGAATATACCAGCAATGTTACATTTTCATATAAGCTTTCCCTGTTTAAAGCAGTGATCTATCCTTTCTGATCAAGAGCAAGGAACTTGGAAGGGCCTTGATAATTTGCTCACTGACAGACATCTTTTGACAGGGAGATCAAAGGCTAAAAGGGAAATGCCTGCCAAGGCTTTTGATAGAGAACAGTCCAGAGATTCTAGGGTTTTTATATTTCTTTAAATATAAGGTTTCCACGCATCTAATGTGGAAGTCATCTTCTCAAGTGTGAAGGTACAATCAAGATTATATTAGTAACTGATGGAAACCTTTAATACCTAGTGGGAAGTTATCTCGAGTACTTATACTTGTGTTTCTTCAAATCATGCTTTATATCCATTATTTAAATACAGTAACATGTTATTCATTGATATTTCTGGTTAGCACTTTTACAGGGATGTTTTTTCACTAAAAACTTAACTGAGTAGAAAAATGCAGAGCATTTGTTTGTTCATTTTACCTTAGGGTGGTGGCAGGATGACCATGCGGTCCTATACCTACCTATTTCAGACCCCCCTGTGTAAGTGCACACTCATTACAGGCCAGGTGGAAAAATAAGCTACCACCTAGGAATTTGAAGTCTTGTCAAAAGAAATCTCAATGTAAGTGGAGAAAAATATGAACAGAAGGGTAGTTTAGTTAGTTACATATAGCCAGTTCCACTGTTTACAGCAAGGGTCAGCAAACTTTTTCTAGAAAGGGCCAGGCAGTAAATATTTTCAGCTTTGCAGGCTCTGTGGCTCCTTCTGCAGCTACTCAGCAATGCCATTTTTGTGTGAAAGCAGTCAGGGACACCACATAAATGCACAAGCATGGCTGAGTTCCAATAAAATGATTTATTGACACTGAAATTTCAATTTTATAGCATTTTTACACATCACAAAATTCTTCTTTTGATTTTTTTCAACTGTTTAATAATGTAAAAACCATATTTAACTCACAGACCCTACTAAAACAGGCAGTAGACTGGATTTGGCTGGTAGGCCATAGATTGCCAACCCTTGGATTGAGCATCATTCCCATAAAAGGCACAATAGCCCATAGGCTTCACTTTGCCTTTCCCTGCCATGATAGTTTATACTTCTCAGCCTAGGTACCCACTTTTCAAACATGGACCCCATTGTGATGACAAATCGTATTAATTGGTTGCCTCATTTTAATTCATATCATAATTTAAGAAGCTAAGTACCATTATTAAACACCACTTTCAGGTTAGAAAACTAAGACTCATCGATATTCAGTAACTTGACTAATTTTCCACAACTAGGAAGATACAGAGATGGTTTCTTGGTGACCAGAGCGCTTGTTCTTTCTGAGGGAGCACAGTTCATGGCCCTTAGCAGACACATTACCACGGGGTGGTTCAGGACAAAATCTTTATCTCCATTCACAGAAAAGGTCACTTGGCTTTTCTGGCTGTGCTTTTCAATGAGTCTCAGCAAGTTTTTCAGTAAACTCTCTGCTTGGCCACAACAAGGGTAAGTTTTCCAGGAGTCCATTGGCAATTTGGATATTGTAAAAAACCTTAAAAGCACTTGTTTCATAAGGATGTGGCTATTGGGAAAGAATTCCCATTCTCCCAGGGGAGAAAAATTTACAGAGTTTAATACAGTTTAAATCAGGCAGCTTTTTCTTGGAGCTAATTTTTCTTCTGGATTTGCAATAAGTACATGCAATTGGACTACAGTGGCAGAAAGCTTATAAATCAGATTGCCTCACTGTCTGGCTTAAATTCCTTCCAATGGTTTCATTCTACGCTTAAAATAAAATCCAAATTTCTTACACTGACCTGCCCGGTCCTTCATGACCAAATTTTTGCTTACCTGTCGAATGTCGTTTATAACTGCTCTCTCCCTCAACTTCCTACTCTCCAGGCACAGTGACCTTATTTCTTTTACACACGCCGTGCATTTGTGTGTGCTGTGCCCTATTCCTGGAGTGCTCTCTCTCTCACACAGTTGACTCCTTCTCATCTTCCAGGCCTCAGCTCATATATTTTTTCCTCAATACTTACTTATTATCATTTTCTACCTTATCACCCCCTAGTCTCTGTCTATCCCAGTATCTTTTCTTATTTTCCTCATTGCACATATCACTGTTTGAAATAATCTTGTCACTTTGTGCATTGGTTTACTTGTTTATCTGTCATGTTTGTCTGTCACTTTTTGCCATCACCAAGAAAACAAGGCCCTTGTTGCATTTACTGCTCTATTCCTAGGACTTAGTGCAGATATGTTATAAATATTTAGCGAATAGAGAATGAATGTCTTTTCTGGAAAGCCAAGGATTCAAGTCCTACCTTATTGTGATAATACTGACTAGTTTTAGGCTTTGCTCAGGTCTTCAGTATAGCAGACAGATGAGAAACTGTGGAGGTCTTCTTGGTCAACAAATTTATTCTACTTTCTTATCCAAGCCTCAAGTCTATTATTAATGTACAACCAGTAGATAAGTTTTAGTTTTCTCAAATATGAAAATGGCAAAAAAATTGGACAATATATTGCTCAATAAGCTATTGATTTATAGGCCCCCTGCAGACATACACATTATTCTGAATACACTATTACATTGCAGGCAGCACATTTTCCAACTGGGATATGGCATATTTAGATAAAAACTAAGTATGCTCAACTGGGTGCCTCATCTATATCTGGATATGAAAAATGCATATAAAATGAGCAAAATGTGATATACGGCTATAAAGAGGTGCTTGCGTCATCTGGAGTGTGGAAATGGCAGGAGCATTGAAACTCTGGCTCCCTTAGACCATTGAGGTATGTGTAAAAGCTACTAAGGTCTTAGGTATCAGTGGACTTTACTGAGGTGGCCAGGGCATAAACTACTTGTTTATTGAGGGCACACATGATCCAGTAGTTAAAAGAAAAGTCTTTTAAGTTAGACTGTCTAGTTTTGACACTTAATAACTGTGTAACTTTGCTCAAATCTCTTAACTCTCTAAGACTCAATTTCCCAACTGCAAAAAAAGGGGAGAGCAGTAGTATTTCCCTCATAGGATTGAATGACATAATGTAGGGAAAGCAAACAACCAGGACATAGTACAAGCTTAGGGCATATTACATACTGATAACTTTGAAGTTGGCATACTCTCAAAGTAGCTAAACTCACGTACTATACCAAGAGAAAAATACTCAAATAAAAGTTAGGGTACCTGAATTTGAGTCCTCATTCTGCCAGTTCACATGTTACCATGGTAGGTTTCTTGCCTCTGTGGGTTTGAACATGGAATCCATTGACTCAGTCTATGAAATCGTTCTACCAACAAGTATTTCGTATCTATCATCACAAATCTAAATACTTGTAAGCTTTACTTGTAAGTTTTCTGTTTGCCAAGGAGAGCAGTGCCACACCCTGCTTTGTGCTGTGGGGTTTGTAAAAAAAGCGTAAGATTTGTTTCTTATCCTCAATAGAGGTATAATGTAGCTTGGAACATGGGACAAACATACATGAAATAGTTAACATGGTAAGAGAATGTAGGAAACTAGATAAGAGATGACATGGTACATACTATGTGATATGCTGTACATGGAAAACGATGAGGCTAGGGGTAGTCAGAGAGGATTTTCTGTACAGAATAATAATAAGCCTTGAGAAGTGTAGGATTGGGTAGAATGAGGAGAAAGTAAAATACATTCTTGAAAGAGAGAATGTTATTAGCAAAAGTTTGAAATGTGTTTAACTTAGAGAGTAATCATTAGTATGGATATGGCCAAGTCTTAACAATGCAAATAATAATAATAATAAGTAACAGTTTTTATTGGAGTTAAATTTAATGCTTACAACTCTAGCAAGGAAGGTCAGGAACCACATGTCCACCAGACACCCTGCTACACATATTACTAGCATTATCTCTTGTAATCTTTTCAGTAACTGGATTCTTCAAGACTCTTTAGGTTGTTAGTGACAGGCATTCAGTACAGAATAGCTTAGGCATAACAAAAATGTATTGACTCTCATAACTGAGAAACCCATGGAATAGCTAGCTGCCTTCGTGTCCAGATGAATGGAGGGGCTTGGACAGTGTCATCAGGACCCTGGTTTTTTTTCTCTACCTCAGGTAGACTTTATCTGTGAGGTGGGAAAAATGGCCTCCTGCAGATTCAGACTCACCTCCTACCAATGTAGGGGCCCTGGTGGAAAGAAATCACCTTATAGATCTCTCCAGGAGAAAACTTCCAGGGAAGACTCTGATTGGTCCAGATTGAGTCCCTTTCCCATTCCTCAGCCAATCACTGACTCTGGGGATGTGGGAGTACAATAATTAGTCAGACCTGAATCATAAGTGACCATGTTATTGTGATATAATAAAAAGTACATAGTTGGTCTTTGTCCCTGAATCCTGGCTCAGAGGTTATGAAACCCTTGGAATTTTCTGAGTGATAGATACAAGAGGAGCATCTTTGTTATTCATAGTTAGTCCCTTTTAACCATACCTGAGTTTATATTAATGGGTTGACTGGTGGCTGAAATCCCTTAGATAGCTTCAGGATTAGGGCTCATTGCCAGAAAACAGACCATATAATTAGAGGGCTGAAACTTTCAGCCCACTTCCAACCTCCAGGGAGGGGAGAGAGGCTAGGGATTGAAGTGATCAACAATGGCCAGTGATTTAATCAGTCAAGCTTATGTAATGTACCCATCATAAAAACTCTAGACAAAAGGGCTTCCAGGTTGGTGAATGCCTCCATGTGCTGGAAGGGTGGTGCATCCCGAACTCTGTGGGACAGAAGCTCCTATGCTCAGGACCCTTCCAGACCTCACTCTGTATCCCTTTTCATCTGGCCGTTTATTTTGTATTCTTCTTAAAACCTTTGCAATAAATGGATAGTGGTAAGTAAAGTATTTCCCTGGGTCCTGTGAGCCATTATAGCAAATTATCAAACCTAGGAAGGGGGTTTTGGGAACTCCTAATTTGTAGCCAAGTCAGACAGAACTGTGGGTAACCTGGGAACCCACTACTTGTGACTTGTGTCTGAAGTGGGGACAGTCTTAATGGGGCTCAGCCCTTAACTTGTAGGGTGTGTACTAATTGTAACTAGGAAGTGTCAGAATTTAGTTAAATTATAGGACACCCAGTTGATGTCTGTAGAGAAATGGAGAATTGCTCAGTGTGGGAAACCTACACATTTGGTGTCAGAAGTGTTGTGAATAAATACAGATCATAGTAGCCACTCATGTGAATGAGGGCAAGCCAAATCGACCCATTTGGGTCACACTGAAAAAGTTCTCCATAGGAATAAGGGGCTCTGTTAGCTTTAAAGGATCAGAAAGCAATTCTAGGAAGGCAAAACAATAGACATCATAGCCTCTAGGGCCTGGCTGTGGCAGCAAGTGGATATTAACAGACCTGCTTTGTGAATTTGGGTGCTATTACTGACCAAGTAGCTACTGAGACTATTGTCTAGCCCTCCTGGTGATTCAGGAGCTGCAACATCCGCCTAACGAATAATTTTCTGCTTAAATCAACCAGAGTTGTTTGTTGCTGGCAACTCAGAACCCTGTCTGATATACAGCCAGAGAAAATGGCTTTGCTTCTAATTCTTTCCTCTGGTGCCCAAGGACTAGAACCTTCTTAAATATATAGTTAGTCATTTATATTCTCCTAGTAGCTCCTGCTACCATTTCTTTCTCTTCTGCTCTTCCAGCATTTTCTAGAGAAACTTGCTATTCTGGGATAAAATTCTGTGTCTTCAAAACCACTGCAGCTTCCCTCCCATCTGTCCTAGTCTCTTCCAGTTCTTATGAATCACCTGCTTTGTTTAATTCCCTCCCTAGCTTCCCTCTCTTCCAGGAGTACCTACTTTCTTCCATGCTCCCAACCGTGTCATTCTAGGTTAATATGTTCTTTAAAAATTGTAATTAAAAATAACTTTGAATTTGACTTCCGTAAGTACGAATCCATAGGCACAGCGAGAACAAACCTGGCTGAGAACAAACCTGGCCTTAAATACCTTCAGGGACTCTACCCTAAGATCATTATAAAGGATGTGACTTGGATCAGCAGCTGTCCTCTTTGGAGAATTAAAATGGATGTTCTTTCAGATAGGGATTGCTCCTAATAAATATGGAGGCTTTGGGGCCAGAGCCTCGGAGAGAAGCTTGCAAGTGCCCTACCAACTTTGTAATGGACTTGACCTGAAACAGTGTGTTTATTTGCTGTCTCCTGAAATAAGCACAGTTCAACTTCTGGGAGATGCTTCAGGCAATGTAAGCCAGCCAGTTTTCTGATTTTAGCACCTAGTGCTTATTTCAGAACTGGTTTGAAGGGGGGAGATTTCAGGGTGCATCTGTACTTCACCCTCACCCCTGAGTATATCCCCCTAAGCTTGGAGCTCTGAAAGCCTGGCTTAATTAGGACACTTTAACATAATTTAATGCTTTTTGTTTTTTTAAAGAAGAAAGATGAAAAGTTTCCAGAAGGGAATATTGAGCTTAAGGTATTTAAAGAAATTATTCTTTGAGGATGCAGATCACTATCTCAGCCTCCACAATTCATTTAATGAAATGAGATTAGCATTTCAATATAATACTTTTTTTTTCCCTCCCACTTCAGTTCTACTCTGTTTTTTAAGAACAAAAAGGGGTGAGGGAGGTGCAGAAAATAGAAAACTGAAACAGTAACCTCATGCTTTTGAATGAAGAGAAGTATTCTCTAGTTCTTACAAAGGAGACCTACAGATGCTACTGAGACAATTAGCTTTCTCTCTCTGCTGTTAGCAGTGGAATCAAAGATTCTCCAGCCATACAGGCAACAGAAGGATATAAGGTTGCAAGCCAGACATATGAAATATGCCCTTTTCCCAGAGATACTTATTGGGCACCCACTGTGGACCAGGGGCAAAAAAAATCCGTAGATACTAGGATTGCAAATAGAAATAAATCTTACTTCTGATTGGAAGGGGCTCCCAGTAAAAAAGACAGATAGGGAGTAGATTTGGGCTGAATATAATAGTAATCTTAATGACTTTCACTTATCGAACACTTATCTTGTGTCAGAGAGTGCTAAATATCGTGTGCATTGTTTCATTTCGTATTGCCAAAACCCTATAATACATGCTGCTGTTATCTCCATCTTGTAGCTAAGGAGACTAAGGCTCCAAGAAGCTAAGTGTCTTTTCTCAGTTCATGTAGCCAGTAATACATCAAGGAGCCTGCGTTCTAAGTCAGGTGGATCTAAGTGCAGGTTCTATTAAACTCCCATTGGGTATGTGAAACTGGATTTGGATCTGTAGATTAATAAAAGGTGATTGCTGCCCTCTGGGTGTCTATATTCTAGAAGAGAGAAATGAGGTAATAAGCAAAAAACTGTAACATGGAGTAAAACAATGTCATACAGTAGTACGAAGGAATGAAGTATGAATCTTCAAAGAGAGGAATGATTACGTCTATCTGAGAAAATGACATCTGAGTTGTCTCAACTGGGAGGAGTGGTTCTGCGGATAGAAATGAGTGTTTGACAACACCAAAACCTCAGATTTCCAACTAGAAATAGTTTTAAAGCAAGCTGGATTATAAAAACGTTCGCCAATCTTTCTCCCTGCTTGTCAGGGTCATACTGACATTGTACACTGTGCCGATTAAAATGAGGAGCCTGAAGGAGCAGATCAGGTAGCATGATGTGCAGGAAAGGTATGCTCCAGTGCTATGCAAGGTGAGGCAGTAACAAGAAGCCATTCAGCAACAACAACTTTTCTTTTTGTCTTTTTACTCTTAAGTATGAATCTGCAAATCTACCTTTGCACAGGTATTCTCATAGGGAGCCACTATGTTCTTTAGCAGACATCATTGTTCTCCCATCTAGCAGACCCATTCGTAATCAATAGATAAGGACATTTCCAGATTTGGTAGGAAGGTTTCCTGCAGGTTCCTGTACTTTGCCTCCGAATAAGCTGGTGTTCATCTTTCCTATTTCAAAAGTGAAAGCAACTGTAGACCTTGCACAACGTTCCATTTATGGAACCTAGGAAATCAGAAATTTGGTCATGTTAACTGTCTAGGTTTATATCCACTATTACCTGCATCAATGTGGGTTTGTTGAAAACAAAAGTAGTAATCATAATTCCATAGTCACGTAAACACACAGGTATTTACTGCTCTTAAATACAAATATAATTATTATAGTAGGAATTCCCTCCACATCAGCAGGAATGGGCAACAACTTGGCTAACAGTCAGCCTCTCCTTTCTCTGTACCACTTGCCGTAATAGGTCTCGTATTTGGGCATGGGATGCTGGTGTCAGAATGTAGTTCAGAGGCTGGAGCTCTGATGAAGAACCGACATGCTAATGTAGGATCACTGACATGGGTGACTAACAGTTTCTTGGTTTGAGTCAGATTTACAGTTTCTCCAGAACGATCTTTGGAAAATTCCTCTTTGATCAGCCGAGGCGTGTTATACAACAGCTTCTACAGGACGGAGGAAGGAGGGCGTGGTTCTCGAGCAGCAGGGAACAGCCCTGTGCTTGGCTGCTGCCATCTGCTATTTTGATCGATGTCACAAGATTTTGCAGGAAAGAAATTAAGGTTACTAAAAAATAAGAGAGATTTGAGGAGGGAAATACATCCCTGCATTCTCTCTTTTGCTGAGATGTTTTCTTGCTGATATTTTAGATGGGCAACCAGATTTAAAGTCAGAGAGGATGTGCTAACCTAGCTCACGGCTTTTCACATGGCAATGTCACACTCTTGTATGTATGTCTGGGTACAATAAGTGTTCAGAACAGGCTGTGAAGACTACCAAGGGCCCTTTTTTATTTAGCAAAGTGGACAAGTTGTTCACTGCCAATTTCCCCAGAGTTACACAGGTTGCCTTGTATTTGGATGAAAACATATGCTCAGAACCTGCCTCAAAGAATTCCCTCTGTATCCAACAAAATAAATAAAGTAATAAAAAAAATTTGTGCCTTCCACATCCCATTTCCTACTCACTCCTCATCCTTGGAAGGTTCTTCTGAATAAAGGACCCTGACTATATTGTTTTTTTACAGAATATTTCAACCAATTAATCACCAAGTATAATAGCAGCCAGTCAATTAATTAAGGTACAAACCAAGAACAGATTCATCAAAGCCATTCTTTTGCTTTCTAATTAATACTCATAATCACTGTGCTGGGTGTTTTTTCCTCCAAATTCATCAAGGTCTGATTTAATTGTCATAAAAAACCTGAATAGAGATTGAAATTGCTGGGCAGTCCAGGCATTCTGCTCAAAGCAGGGTGATGAGGCTTGCCTTCTTAGGGCAAGGGATCAAAATTTCTGATCAATTTTAGATAATTTTTTTGACCTTCCTATGGCCTAGGTTTCCAAATCATAAAGTTCATGGTAGAGTTGTGTGTGTGTGTGTGTGTGTGTGTGTGTGTGTGTGTGTGTGTGTGTGTGTGTGGAGTGGGGGGGGCACTCCTTTTCCTTTCTAACAAGTACGTGAATCAGTTTCTGTCCCAGTTAACCATGGTAGCGTGTTGGGGCAACAGCTGCCAGCATTGTTAGCCTGTTTTATACAGACTTCCGCTTTCGCGAGGGCGCCGGGTAAAATGCGTTTGTCCTGATCGAATGGATCTATTTGAATGTCTAATAGTGAGAGTGTAAATTTGTCGTTTAACATGATGAATAGAGAATTATGGATAAACGCCTTTGAGTATTTTGTTTGCTCTTAGAAAAGGAAAAATGGAAAACTTAAACATTGTTTCCATCTCCAAACATTCTCTTAGGTTCCTCCATTTCTCTCTGTTACCAGCTGCTGCCCCCTGGGTCTAGGTGCCAAGATGTCTCTTGTCAGGTGGAGTGTAGGAGCTTCCATCTCCTTTCTCTGTGTGCGTCCCTACTACCTCCCAGCCCCCTAACTAGTTCTTCATTCTGCAGCCAAGGTGACCTTTTAAATATTGTCGTGTTTCTCTTCTGCTGAAATAACTTCCATGGCTCCCTGTGGTGTTTAGGGCAAAAGTGTAGGTCCTTCTGGCCTAAAATGCCCTAAATGATATATGTTTCTTGTAAGTTCTCCGACCATACACTACTACTCTTGACATCATTCCTTACCAAAAAATCATGTGTGCCTGTGCACATACATGCACACACATAAAACTTCTAGCCAAGGGCAGTTGGGGTGGGAGATGGGGGAGAGACTGGGGGACAAAGGGGCTTTCAAAAATTCCCTTTCCTCTGTGTCTAATGCTCTTACTGACATTATTTTTCTTCTAGGGGCACAGAATTAGATTAATCATAATTCTTGGCTTACAAAACACTCTTTGCATTGGTACTAGTTTGCAGATTAGAACATGGACAATAACTTAGATCCACCCATGAGATTCTCCACTCTGATCTCCTGCTTTCCTCCATCCAAAGGAAACTCTGTCAGAATCTTGAGTTGATGTTTCCTCTTTCTTACTCTCTCCTTTCTTCTTTCCTCTGTCCCATTGCCATTTTCTTAAATATGTATTATTTAATTATAGAGAATTATGGATAAATGATATATTTATAAAAATGATATCATACTCTACATAATTTTTTATATTTTTTCTTTTTTCATTCAGTCTTGTTAAGATTCAGTCATCTAGTTGTAAGTAGCTGGTTATATTGCATTCATAATGACTGCTACATAATACTCCGTTGCATGTGTACACTGCCGTGTATTTATCCATTCTCCCAGCAATGGGCATTTGGGCTGTTTCCAGGCTTTTGTTGCTTTGTGGTTATGGCCACTGTGAGCATTCTTATACAGGCTTCCTGTTGCATGAGACTTTTTCTTTGGCATTTGTTCCAGGAGGGGAATTGCAGAATTGTAGATATGTGAACGTTAATTTTATAGTGGCTCTTATACACAGTGACTCCACAATTTATGGTCCATAGTGAGATGTAAGAGATCTCATGGCCTACACTCTTTAGGTGCATAAATCAACAAGTTCAACAAGTTCAAAATTACTAACTATTTTTGATATGTGCAATTGGAACGGCATAAAATTTTATCTTAATATGATCTCCATGTACATTCCCTGGTCATCAGTGAGTGTAAATGAGGGTGAATTTCTTCACTGTTCTTCACTGGTACATTCTATTCAAACTTTAGGTCTCAGCGTAAATGTATTTCTTCATATTGGCTTTCTCCCTGCTCACTAATCCAAATCAGCCCCCTGAAAGTTCTCTACTTTAGATATCGCTTGGTAATTTAGTTTGCAATGACATCTCCGTACTATCTTCTTTTCTAGAAAACATTCCCTTTATATTTCAGATAGTCCTACATATATAATGAATAAGTAGCATAAAATGATGGGGCCAAATAATTTCAGAAGTGGGAGAACCCTTAGAAATTGTTTAATCAACCCCTCCCCACTCCCCTGCTCTGTACCCATTTGAAAGCTAAAGAAACCCCATTCAAACTGGCTTTAGGACATAAGGAGCATTTATCAGCCCATGTAACTGCCATTTCCAGAGACTAAGTAGGGTCTGGTTAGGTCAAACCATTTAGAGTTACCAGGGCGCTGTCTCTGTTACCGTCACACAGCTTTACTTTTCTTCGTCTTTGCTCTCCCATGGTGGAAGTCTTTTTCCATGCTGCTAGGCAAGTTGGTCCTGGCACCATCAGCTTCGCATCACCAGTTTTGTAAGTTGGAAGATAGGAGAGTTCTCTCTCTACAGCTGTAGAATAATACCGGGAAGTAATAATAGCAAGTTGCATAGTCAACATTTATTGGGCATTTATTTTGTGCTCTTGGCTTTATACATATTCTTGCATTAAGTTACACAATTCTGTGAGGCAGCCGCTATTATTATCTCTACTAAGAAAACTGAGACTTAGAGAAGTTATGTAAGCTGTCCAAGTTCACACAGCTAGTAAGTGGCAGAGCCAGATTTAGAAAAGTGGCAGTCTCACTGGCTCTGCTCCGGTCGTGTTTCTTGATTCCTCGCTGCCCAGGGAATGGGACACCATGATTAACCCAGCCTTTGCCTTCTGTGCATCCCTCAGGCCAAGGTGAGTGTGTGTGTAGAGGACCACAAGGGCCATGGAGAAGGGAGGGAATTCTCCAAAAGAAAAGGGAGACAGCTACCAAAACACAGGGGGCCAGATGAACAGAAGTAGCTAGGTCATCCCACCACTCTCTGCTTTGACAGACAAGGAAATGCATACTGGGAGTGTGGGGTGGGGGTGGGGGTGAGGGGCAATGCCTCCTATAAGGGTAAGAGCCACAGGGATGTTACAGCCAAGACACAGACCTGGGCACCCTAACTCGTATGCATACTTTCTCCTCTGAGTCCCAGCTGCATTGAAAAGAGTGGAATGGTTGTGTTCCCAAGGCCAGGCTTACCAGAGAATTCCCCAGCCCCCCCTCTCTGCACAGAGCCTGCCACCCACTGGCTGAGCATGCCGGTCTGACTTAACCATGAAGGGTCTACAACATTCAGTTTGAAAAGGCTGTTTCTTGGCCCCTACTCTGAAGTGTGTGTGAACGCATTCACGATTTCCAGATTTCCACCGCTTCCATGGTGACAGCAGGAGGGCTGAGGACCCAGTGCGCAGTGGAAATGGGTGTGCCCTCCACTGTGTTTGCCTGATGCATTGCTGAGCCTGTCACTTACCATTTTAGATGGATCCTTGCTTCCCAGCATCAAACTAGATTGGATTTCCATAAAAAAGAGTAATTCCTTCCTCAGCTTGTCAGAAGCCCTGTCTGAAGTTAGCAGCAAATGTAATCTTCTCTATAAATAAGAATTTCCCTGTGATACATGTGGTAGTTGATAAAGACAGTGATTCACTTATAGTCTCACCATCTCTTTTTCTGCATCATTCTCCTCCTCCTACTTCACCTTCATTTTACTAGCTGTGAAGGCAGTCCTGGTAGATCTGGATTAGAATGTTGTAGGGAGGTTCTGGTACCCCTTTCTATGCTGGACCTAGGAATCCTGAGACACAGAAATTTCTCCCATAGCTGGGTTTTACAGTTAAATTTTTCAAACTCCCTCTCATCAGAGCCCTTCTCTGACTTTCCCGTGGGTTTGGAGAATCCAGGTCTGGAAGGAGCATCAGTGGACTACAGCAGAGTGGAAAGGAAGGACCCCAGCTGGGAAGCCAGGAGCTCTGACTTCTAATCCTGGCACTGCCTCCACTGTCCCATTATTCTTCCTCTCTGGGCCTCTGATCTTCTTTCTGTAAGGCGGAGACCCCCATCCCCTTGACTGCAAAGGGCATCCGAAGCAAGCATTAAGGCCCTGCAGCTGTAAAGGGTGGGTTAGAAAACTGTCTGCCAGCTAAGCCTAAGGAAATTTATGGTGTGTCATAATGTTCTTTTTTGAGCCAAGAAAATTTTCCAAAGGACAAAACTTGCAAATATTTTGGTTTGCAGTCTGGGTTTCATGCTAGCCTTTCTGAATAATCTGCATTATTTTGTTATAATCTTCCATACACAGCCTCCAAGGGGAAGCCTGTATAACATCAACTGCTTGGAGAATATCGGTTATGTTATAAAATAAGGCATTATTTAGCTATAACAGTGGGGTTTTAGGATTAACACCCTTTCCTCATTTAGATCCGTGTGTGTATGAGAGAGAGAGAGAGAGAGAGAGAGAGAGAGAGAGAGAGAGAGAGAGAGCGAGCGAGAGAGAACAGCCAGTGGAAAGATTTATGATCAAGGGTATCTCATGGGAAGATTTATTCCGAAAGTTCAGGGTTGGGGCAGATGCTGACAAAGTCACAATACTGATTTTGAGTAAGTACTTGGCTTTTAAAGGAGTTTAAACATGAATACATTTATATTCCATGAGGGGCAACAACAGTGTTCTAAACTGCAGCTTTATTTTCTGTGGCATTATTCACACGAGAGTCCGCCCACAAACGTGTTGATCAGGCTGTGGTAAACAGCCGACTTGACCTTCACTCATCTGGAGTCAGATCTTGTCTGAGTATATACCCACCATGCTCCAGGCCCCGTGCTGGTTCTGGGCCTATAACATCCAGCAAGATAGACAAGGTCCTGCTCATTTGAAGCTGCGATTGGATGAATAATGGCCTCCAAAGATATGTCCTATCCTTGGAATGTGTGAATGTCACCTTAGATGGAGAAGGGATTTTGCAGGTGTGATTAAGTTAAGGCTCTTGAGCCAACGAGATTGTCTGGTATTATTCAGTGGGCTTGACATAATTACAGGGGTCCATATAGGGGAGAGCCAGGGGGTAAGAATCATTAGTAGAAGACGTGGCCATGGAAGCAATAGAATAAAATGATGACAGGAAGGGACTATGAGTCAAGGAATGTTGGTTGCTTTTAGAAGCTGAAAAAGGTGAGGAAACAGATTCTTCCCTGAAGTCTCCTGAAAGAATGCAGTCTTATTGATACTCTGATTTTAAACTCCTGACTTCCAGAACTATAAAAGAATAAATTTGTTTTAAGCCACTAAGTTTGTGGCAGTCTATTATAGCAGCAATGGGAAACTAATGCAGAAGCTTACATATCAAAGGGGGCAACAGATAACAAGACAGAAAACCAGTATTTTTCAACAGGAGAGCTATGCATTTTACGTGGGAAGTTCTCGTTCAGATTTACTCAGATGTTGCGGGAAAATTAGCATCCTTTAATCCCATCCCCTAAAGGCTGGTAGAGGCCTCTCATCATCATGTCAGTCAACACTATTCCCACATGTTTCCAAACACTTCCTCAGCTGGCAGTATTGCCCTGGCTGAGAACCACTGATCGGGATTGCATAGAGTGGCAAGAACACGCTGAAATGGATGACATGATACATTACAGAGAGACTGGCGTTCTGGCACTACGGTAGTCTGAGAGTACTCTGGGAGGGTCCCTCCATGGAGGTGAGCTCTGTCTGACCTGAGGCTGCATGATGGGAAGGTAGTAGGCTCATGAAAATCTGGAGAAAGGCACTTTAGGCCCAGGAAAACATCATCGCATATAAAGGTCCTGAGGCAGAAACACCTGGTGTGTTGGAAAAACATAAGGAAGGACAGTGCGATGGACAGAATGTTATTCCTCTCCACCTCATCCCAAATTCACATATGGAATACTAATCCCTGTGTGACGGTATTAGAGGATGGGGCTTTTGGAAGGTGATTATGTCATGAGAGCAGAGATCTTATGAATGGGAGTGGTGGCCTTATAAAAAAGACTCCAGAGAGCTCCCTTGTCCCTTCTGCCAAGTGAGTTCACAGTGAAAAAACAGCCATCCATGAGAAAGCAGGTCCTCACCAGACACTGAATCTGTCAGCACCATGATCTCGGACTTCTCAGACTCCAGCACTATGAGATGTAAATGTTTGTTGTTTATGAACCTCAGAGTTTATGGTATTTTTGTTATAGCAGTCCAAACAGACTAGGATAAGCAGATTGCCTGGGGCAGGGAGCGGGTGGTTGGAAATGAGACCAAGAAGGAGGCAGGGCCTGCTTTGTAAGGTTAGCAAGATGTGGTATGGAGTATGGCTTTTATTCCAAGAGATAAAATAATTCAAAATGATCCCCATTGTCAGTGCAAGATGCATTAATACGTTGTGTTGGACAGCTTGCTTTAAATGCACCATTCGTAATGTATTGAAAGCAGAGTTTAGGTTACGGGAAAAGGAGTACATGAAATAGAAGAACAAAATGAATAAAAAAAAAAAAGAAAGAAAAAGCAAAGTAATTTTTAATTTGATTCTTTAATAAATAGCACTTATAATATGACTGAAGATATTTCCTTATACTGTAGAGTGCTTTGCAGTTTAAAATATATTTTTTGCATATTTTATCACAGTGTAGTTTTCCCAAACCTTGTGAAGTACATGAGGGCTTCATGTTCCATAGGGGTAACTCCTGCCTGTGGGATAGATTCAAAGTCCCATATCCATTAATTGGTGGACATAGGTCTCATCCCTGGTTACTTAAGTGTTACACTATTTCTCACAGCTTTTTATTGTACAGTTTTCATTCCATTCATATTTGTTTTATAGAAATCTTGTATGCAGTTTAGATATCAGGGCTTAATGCTGGCACTTGTGTTTTTAAGCAGGTAATTTGCTGGGCAATGACTCAGACCTTAGTTATACCTAAGGAAGCTAATCCTCTATTACATCAATCATGTCTTTTTCATACTGGTAGATTAATATGGTCCATTTGATGAGTCAATAACATACTTCTTTAGCAACATTAATTCTGTATAATTTATGATTGTGCATCGTATTGTTTAGTAGTAGGAAATTATAGTAAAACCATACTCCTAGAAGCCACTCAGAGAAAACTGTGTTTTTCAGCCTAGGTCAGATTTGCAAACATCCTGATAATGTGACGTAAGTCTGCAGATTCCCCAAGAGAGATGTTATCAGTTTATTTTGTTACATCCAAGAACCATAGCCAAAATCATCCTATCCTAGTAACCACAGAACATAATCATTATTCCTCCCTTCTTCTCCAAATTTAGATTCTGTAGAAGTTTCTCTTCCCTCATTTCTTTTAAAGGCTGGATTACTGAAAACGGTATTCAGGAACATCTGTCCAACACTTTGCAGCTTACTAAGCAATTACATGGGAGGTAGCTGGCTGGTGAGATATTGGCCCTATTTTATGGATTAGCACACCAAGTCTGGGAAATTAATCTGGCTTGTCCAAGCTGTTGCAACTCTGACAAAATCACCAAGGTCTCTGAGAGAGGGCCTCTGGCTTCAAAATTTGGGCTTGCTCAAGTCCTCTGCATTGCTGGAGCTCCCCAGGGTTCTCTCAGGAGCACTAGGGATGCTTTGGCCTGAAGATGAAAGAGGGCATTGTGGTCTGACTTGGCTAAGTCACAATTTTGAGTTGTGTCTCCCACAAAGATAACTCAGGACAGGCAAATATACAGAATGGTAGCAGAAACCAGACAGAACCAGGTCAAAGAAACTGAGATGTGGAGCGAAGCAAGGAAATAATAACGGTAGTCATGCATGGATTTGAGCAGTTATTGTATGTTAGGTGTGTGTGTGTGTGTGTTATTTCATATTTGCTATACATTTGGTATCATAATTACCTCCATCTATAAATGTAACATTTCAGGCTTAGAGAGGTTAACTTACCCAGAGTTAGATAGCATGCCTGCAAGCTGGGATGCAAGCTCTTTCTACCTGATTCCCAAGCCGGTATTCTTAATCATTTGATTATACTTGCAGATAAGGCACTGGGAGATTGAGATTATATCCAGGGTCCCTACCCACCGTGCATCAGAGTTTCTCCTGGCATTCACCCCTTTCCCAAGTCCTCAGTGATTAATGGGACACAGATTTGTCTGTCTCTCAGAGGTGTCTGTCCAAACTGTACAGGCGTCAGAACCAAACCTAGACCTCAAGATGTGGTCAAACATAAAGAGACTTTTTGGGCTAAGCCTCCCATGGTTTAATGACATAGCAGTTACTCTTTATCACTTGCTCTAGGCAATTGGTCAGGCAGTTAATAAACACATCAACTTACTTTAAATTCTTGAGCAGAAAGGGAAAATATATTTAAGTGCAGACAGGTTTATTACAGTCTAATTTAATAAAAATGTCAACAAATAAATGCACATTTAGCTAGGAAATAAATACCAGTGATGAGGAAAGTTGACAGTGGAGTAGGTTATAGGAAATTAACATGAAATGGTTTGGGTCAACAGTGACTATAAAAACAAATTGTACCTTGGAGACATCTTGAACCGATTTCATGAATGTGTACTTTGAACGCGAGAGGAGGCAAGTGAATCGCTGCAGCTTTCGCGTGGGACAGAGCTGTGAGGAGCAGTCACTTGTATTCTGTCCTGTGCATCTGCAACTACTATTTAGTGCAAACCAAGAAGTCATCTGAGGATTTTATGCTTCATATACCAAATGAAATTCATCTATAAATTCTCACCAAAAACAATTAATAAAAAATTTGACAAGAGCTGCCTGATATGTGGCACAGCAGAAGGAGATGGCTGATGTGGTCTGGCAGACCTGGATTCATGTCCTAGAAGTGCAATGTGCTAGCTGTGGGACCTCACACACGTTACCAAACCTCTCTGAGCTCTGACTGTGGAAAAGAGTGACATTCACTGAGCAAGATTATAGCAACTGGCCCTACTACAATGCTTACTGTGATGTGGAGACTCAATAAATATTACTCTCAAGATATTTATTCAGCAAATATTTCTTGAGCACCTCCTATGTGCCAGCAGTGTACTATAGGTCAATGAATGACTTCTTCAGGAAGCTTACATTACACCATAGGGAGACAGAAGATAAATAGATAAACAAGATAACACATTAGGTCGTATACCCAGAAAGAAGGAGCAGATGTGCAGGAGGGGTAAGCTGCAGTTTTGGAGAGGTCAAGGTAGACTTCATGGATCTTTTGACTTTTGAGTGCAGCTGACAGTTTTAGCAAATAAAAATACTGGATGCATAGTTAAATTTGAATATTAGGTAAATAAAAAATACATTTTAGTATAATTTTTCCCCCAATTAAATATCCCAAATATTGCATGTCCCAAATATGCATGTCCTATGTCACTGTTTATCTGAAATTCAAATTTTAATGGAAGTCCTGTAGTTTATTTGGTAACTGTGTCAAGACTAGAAGTCATCTGTGTGTATGTCTCCTTGCTTCTGTGTGCGAAAACATACTGATAAGCTTTTCTTTTCTTTCTTTCTTTCTTTTTTTAACTGAAAGGGTTGTGGGATAAGTCCATCTAATAGCATAGGAACTTCCTAGTTCCCATCACATGTCTAATGGGCTGAGAAAACTTTTTCCTTGGAGTGAATTTATGGCTGTGCTGTTGTAATGCTGCTGATCTACTACCCAGGCCCTCACCCACAGACAGACAAGCTTCTGCTGAGTTACCTGGTAGTCCATCCAGAAACCTCTCCATGCTCATGGGCTCAGTGCTCTTGGTGTGAGCCTAATGTTAGCATCTTATATTACCATAGTACATTTGTCAAAATGAAGAAACCAACACTGTTATGTACCTTTTTCTAAAGTCAACACTTGATTCAGATTTCAACCCATTTGTCCACTAATGTTTTTCTTCATTCTGGGACAGAAGCCACCTGTGTTCAGCTGTCATGTCTCTCCAGTCTCCTCTGATCTGTGACGACTTCTTGGTTGTTTCTTGTTTTACTTGATCTTTATGTTTTTGAGGAATACCAGTCAGTTTTATGTTTTGTGAAATAGCTCTCAATGTGTGCCTGTCTGATGTTTGCCTTATGATGAGAATCGGGTCATGGTTTTTTGGGGGGAAGAATGCCACAGAGATGAAGTGCCCTTCTCATCATATCACATCAGGGGTGTATGTTTGTAATATTAACACAACTCTAGCTGGTGATGTTAGCTTTGATTGTTTGGTTACTGTAGTGTCTACCAGGTTTCTCTACTGTAAAGTGACTATTATTCCCCTTTCCATGTTCTTTCCTTTGAATCCAAGCCACTAAGATCAGCTCACACTTAAGGAAGGTGGAGGGTTGGGGAGGGATTAAGCTCCATTTCCTAGACCAAATTTAGCCTCTTCTCACTTTTTGTTATTAATTGATTGATTCATTCAGTCAGTCATTCAATCACTTTTATCAGTATACATCTGTATGGATCCATGTATATTTATTTTATACTTTGGGTTATAATCCAATACCACACTACTTATTTTTGTCTCCAGTTATTACAGCTTTGGCTGTTGAAAGCTCTTTCAGGTTGAATCCTGTGTCCCTTTGATATGTCCCCAGCCTGTTGCTTTTTGAGCACATCTTCACTCTCAGGCACTGTAAGATGCTCTAGGCTCATCTTGTGTTTTCCCTGCCCATCCTGAGAATGTGCCATTTCTCCGAGGAGCACTGTTTCCTTTTATTGGAGAATGGTAGCTGGAAAAAAGCAAGATCTGGGCTTATTGTGTGTCCAAAGACATTGACTTAGGTCAAAATGTCCTCTGAGGAGGCTCATGAACCACCTGTACCAATTGTGTATTACCCAGGGGATGCCAGCAGAGGTCACCAAGTGATTGGGTTGGGGGTCTGCCTTGACTAATTAGTAATAGGGACAATTTCACATTTTCCTGGTTAAAGCCCACTTTACAAGTAGGCAGAAGTACATTGTCTATGTAGTAAGCTTGAGAGGCAGTGATCAGTCTTCCTTCTTTCCTATGGCCCTACAAAATATCTTCCTTTCTATCTGCAAGATGCCTGAAATTTCTGTATTGGAGTTCTGGCATTTTCATCTTTTAAAATAGATTCCAGTTAAAATAAAATTATACTTCTTTAAATTAAAAGTTACCCTTTATTCCCACTTAAAATTTTAGGTAAATCACTTGCCTTCATTGGCCTCAGATTTCTTACCTGTGAAGTAAAAGGTTGGGCCAGCCTGGGCGGTTCACTTATTCATTTACTCAACTCGATACGTGCTGGGTAGATTTGGACCTGAGAGATTCTTCTGGAGTTCAGGCTTTGTTTTCTCCTGTAGGTCATCAGAACTCCTGAATGTTTTTAACGTGATTTGCAATGTGTGTTTCTAGGGCAGTAATGTTGGGGTCATAGTGGTTTCCCTGTGCGGCATCAGAGCATCCCTGGGGTGGGGAGACCAGGCAGGAGACTGTTGCAACGTGGTGGGCCCAGTGTGCACAGCACCCAGTGCTGCACTTGGCAAATGAGAGTCTTTCCTCCCAAAGTTTAGGTATAATCCCCAAGATATTTAAGGGAGTAATTAGGAGGAGACTGCTTTAAGAAGGATGGTTTTTATTTTTTAAGAATGTTGTCATTTGTATGCAGAGCTGGATTTACTGACCTGTCACATGCTGATTTTTCAGTGGTGAGGTTAGGTTGTGCTGAGTCATCTTCATACTCTTTCCTGGAGTATCTTTTATTTTTCATTTGTTTTTATATTTTTAGGTGAGGCAACCCTTGGTTGACCTCACAGATTGCAAGGACCTTGTCAACTTATAATCCTTTATTTTTTAAATTTTTTTCCACCTGTAGCACCTGGCCTTCCTAGGTGGTCTCCCACCTAAGAAATACTAGCCAGGTACTAATCAGACCCGACCCTGCTTAGCTTCTGAGATCAGACAGGATCGGGCTTGTTCAGGGTGGCATGGCCATAGACTGGAGTGTCTTAATAGCAGAAACTTTCAAGAGAGTGGCCCAGGATTGAAATGTTCTGTTACTACTATTACTACTTATGATAGTAATTATTATAGCAAATACTCTATAGCTCTTCATGTTTGCCTGGCACTAAGATTATGTCTATATCTATAATGTATCTCTATCTCTCTATATATCTGTATCTATCTGTATCTATATCTGTATCTATCTATAATATATATCTATTTATCTGTATATTCTCATTGACTTTTCACAAGCACTGCAGGAGTTGGTACTATTACTATTTCCATATTATGGACCAAAAAAATTGAGGCACAGAAAGGTAATATACTTGTCCAAAGGTCATGTCTTTTCTCTTCTGTCTCTTCATAGTAACTCTCCCAAATTATCTCCTGGTCCCATCCCATGCCTCCAGAATTTTACTCTTCAAGATGCTCCCCTACCAAGTTTATTGTCTATAGCCATGCTCGTGAGCTTTCTCTCCTGCCCTACTCCACTCCATGAACTCTGGGGGCTTTTTCCTTCCCCTATTTTCTCTTTTCTTAGTTATCATTGACTTAGTGATATATGATTTGCTGAGCTTATATGATTAAAGAGTTTATTTTTCTAAGGAGGTATTCATATTTCAAAATAAGGCTACTAGCTTAATCCAAAGGAATACATTCTAAGGACAGCATAGGCATCAATAAAAGGCAAGTAATAAGGATAATAATAATAACTTAGCTAGGCATAACATAAAAGCAGCAGCTAGCATTTAATAGGTGCTTACTTTATACTTGGCATTGTGCTCAGTTCTTCACTTAGATAATTTTACTTGATTCTCACAGTAATCCTAGGAGGTTAGTGCTGTTATTCTCTCTTTTACAGACAGGAGAGGCTGAGTGGTTTGCTCAAGGTCACACAGCTAATACATGCAGGAGCAAGAATTTGATTGGCAATAATCAACTACCAAGAGCCCTTACTCCTGAGCTTGATACAGTACTGACTAGAGTACCCCTCAGATGATGCCCAACCCCCAGACCCAACTTCATCTAATTCAAAAACTATCTTTAGAGAAGGACCATTTACAAATTTTATTCCTATCTATTATGGGTTAATACTTCCATAAAATACAATAACAATTAATTATATGGTCACATGCTTGGATGTTATGCCCATGTCAATTTGTTATCAAAGTCTCTAAATGCTTTTTCTTAATTTTCTTACTTATCCCAGTAGGCTGAAAACCAACAGTTCATGGAGTGGCACCAGTCTGTGGATCATGCTCTGAATAGCACTGGCCTAATCACATTCTTTTCAGTAATGTGATTACTTAAATGTATGTCTAGATAGAATTAAATTTTTATTTCTCTGTAAGATTTGTCAGGCCCTTTGTTCTAAATATTGGTTATTAAACTCATAGACATTAGGCAGACCTGGATCCAGACAATCTATTTTAAATTAAATTAAAGAATTTAAATCTAATCCTGTCTGTCCTACCTGTGTGACTTAGAGTAACAAATTCTCTGAGCCTCAGTATTATTCTCAGTAAAACGGGGATGATGATACTTACTTGGAAGGATTATTGTGAGAATTCATTGAGATAGGGGTACATAGCAGGTACAGACCTGGTGTACAGCAGGCCACCAATAAGTTTTGTTGCCTGTGTACTCACCCCACACTGCAGATACCAAACCAGACTAATGCCAAGTCTGCCACGACAAGAGGCACATCAATTGGCATACATGTTGGGGGGCTGGTAGACTGTTATGAGTGATTAACCTGTGTCGTAATAACTGACTGGCCAATGCCCAGGCACTTCCGATTATAGAAAACAGTTCCATACCTCACCTCCACTGGAGACTCAGGTAGCAGTGATGGAAAGGGCCCGTGCATGTGAGAGGAGAAGCTCTCTTTGAGCAGCAGTCTCCCATCTGGCAAAGCAATTTGTTGGACTTTGGGAGGTAGGGCCTCCTCTGCCCCTCCTGGGAATCAGCTGCCCTGGGCTCACTTGGGGAGGACAGAGTTCTGAGTGGCTCAATGGTGGATGAAAATTGATGTCGAAATATTAATTTAGAGCCAGCATTGCTGATGTAAGCTAAACAGGCATTTGTTTTAGTGCATGGAGTCACCTGCATTGTAATTCTTCTCAGTTTTTAGCTTAGAAGTGGAAGAAGTCGTGTCGTTCCTGGAGGAACAAGTTGGCGGGCATCTGGAAGGTCTAAAAGGTTAACGCAGGCTGCTGATGGGGCTGCCTTGTCAGGGAACCTGTCAGCTAATTTTCTGGAGATTCTATGATTGGAGAAACTTAGAGCTGGCTGGGGCCTTAGGGATCAACTTTCCTTTTAAAATCTGAGGGATAGGGCTGGCTTGGAGGTCAGGCTTTGGAGTCAGGTTACCTCCTAGTTCTGCCACTCGTGAGCAGTGCGATATTAGGCAGGTTCCTTTACCTCTCTGAGACTTGATGTCCTCATGTGTAAAATGGGAATAATAAAAATGCTCACGTTATAGACTATGCCTTGTAGATGAGTCTCTCTCTCTTCCCTCTCCTCTGTCTTTCCCTCCCTCCCTCCCCACCACACCATTGGTTTCCAATTCTTATGGTTTCAAAGAAAGTCTTTTTCTCATGAGATTTTGCTTTTTTCCTTGCTTCATCACTTTTTTTTTTTTTGCACCTGTGGTAGGTATGCAGCTTGTGCTTCCTTCTCTGTGGAGGTTGTATTTGATGGGAGAGACAGGCCCTGATCAAGTCACTGCACTAAACAATGTAAGGGCAACAGTGATCTGGACTGCAGAGGAACATTTTGAGTGGTGTGAGCAGGCATCAGAGTGGAATCTGATTGAGTTTGGGAGGCCAAGGCAGGCTTCCCTGAAGGAGCCACAGCTGATCTGAGATCTGATGCATGAGTAGAGGTTTGACACATAGTCGAGCAGAGTCTAAGCTGAGGAAACAGCTTGAGTGAGGGGCCATGGTGCCTGCTGAGAGGCAGAATACAGAGTGCTGGGAAAAGTGGCCAGTGATGCGCTTGGAGAGCTAGGCCCCCGCCCCCCCAAACCTGGAGTGTGGTCGTCTTCATGTCAAGAGCATGTGGTTGAGTGTGTGAAGATCGGTCTGGCCTCAGTGAGGAAAGCAGTCTGTTTGCAATCTGTTTGCCCTCTCCTTTCCCTTTCCTTATCTTTTGGGTTCACCCCTTGCTCTCCAGCCCTCCAGAGTCAGATCTGCCATTCTCTTTGCTGACCTTTTGGCTCTCTCTGGTGCCTTCCCTTCCAAGCTTACACCTGTCATCAAAGGCACCTCTCTTTGCACTGGGTTCACTGGTCCTCGTACATGTGTTCGGTTCTCTTGCCCTGCAGCCATCTTTCCTCTAACCAGTCCTCAGAGAGATTTCCTGCCTCCTAGATTCATGAGTCTGCCGATGAGAATAATCACCACTCAGTGCATAATGTTTTAAAATTTTATGAAGTCCTTTTGCCTTTGTTTCTCTATTTGCTCCTCATTACAATGTCATAAAATAAGTTAGACAAGAATTATTACTTCAGTTTTCTAGATAAGAAAACAGTTCCAGAAAAGTCTGGAGACTTGTACATGGCCACACATACTGGGGCTCACACTCTGGGTCAGGTCCTGTAGCACCAAACCCCTTGTTTTTTTATGTGTTTACTTGGCATTTATTGTTGTTGTTATTGTTTGTTTACTTTTTAGCAGCTTTATTGATAAACAGAACATAAAGTGTATACTTTAATAAGCTTTGACATATAAATAAGCCTGTGAGATCAACAGCTCCAAGTTTCCTTTGCCCCACAGAACCCCTCACCTGCCGCCTCCATGCACCAGAAATCTGTCTCCAGGCAACCACTGACCTGCAGTTTATCACTATAGATTACTTTACACTCCCTAGAATTGTAAAAAGAAAAAGTGAAATCATATAGTATGTGAATTATTTTTCTGGCTTCTATAACTCAGCATAATTGTTTTGAGATCCATCTATGTTGCTGTGTAACAATAGTTCATTCTTGTTTACTGTTGAGCAGAACCCATTGTGTGGATATTCCAACATTTGGCTATCCATCCACCTGTTGATATATTTTAGAGTGGCTTCCAGTTTTAGGTGATTACACATAAAGTTTATGTGAATGTTCATGTATAAGAACCTTGACTTTCTCTTTTCTTGGATAAATACCTAGGAGGCGAGTGGTTAGATTGTATAGTGGATTCTGTTTAATTTTTAAAACTGAATGGAATATACATGCTTTTTAAATTGTTTCACAAAATGTTTTTACTGCTTGACTCCCCCACCAGCAGGGTGTGAGAGTCCCAGTTCCTCTACATCTTTGCCAGTGCTCAAGGTAGTCACTCTTTTAAAGCTTAGGCATCCTGATAAATGTGAAGAGATACCTCAGTATGGCTTTATTTTGCATCTCCCAAATGATTAATGATGTAGATTATACAGTGCTCCTGATTGTTTGCAGGGTTTGTGCCATTTGGTTGCAATAATAAACCTTTTTAATTATACTGATACATGTTGTTAGACTTGTTGTTATCATGAATAATATCAAGGAATGGCTTTTTACATGTGTATGATGTCATCTCACTATATACATTTATCACGAGTGGCATTTTTCACATTGTACAATGATCTTCTCTATACAAAACTGCCTCTTCTCTTCTACACAGTAAGCACCTCAAGAAAGTCTGTGTCTGATTTAATTTTATATTCTGTGTATCTATTGCAGTGCCAGGTTCATAGTAGGAAAATATAAGTGTTTAATGAATTGAATTCATGTGTTTATCTACAAGAGCCAGCTTTGTGGTAGATGCTCAAAAAATATCTAAAAGATTGAATAAATGAATTTTGGATCTTCCACTGTGTAACTATGTAATGTCGGCCAGTTCTGTTCTATCTCTGATCCTTAATTTTCCTGTCTTATAAATTGGTGAGTTTGATTAGATGCATTTTGAGTCTTTCTGGTGCTGATATTCTATGATTCCAAGTGTTACCAATGTCCCTAGACTTCACCAACCTATGACAACAAAATAAGGTCATATTTCTCTTAAAGCTCAAATTATAAGAGCTCCGAATCATGCTCAGAGGAGCAAGGAGTCTGGTCCTGATATTTCTCAACCTAAATCTTCCCCAGATACTTATTCTGAGAATCACCCTGCTGCAGATGAGTAAGATGCACCTTCCAAGAGGATGCACAGCTCAGGGGCCATCCCTCTTCACCCCATTCCTCCCCAGGCTTTTCATTCACTTTTCCCCACAAATAAAATGAACAACAACAACAAAAACTCTGCTCTAGACCTTTGAGATAGGGGTCTTAGGAAGAGCTCTGGCGGTGAGCAATCAACTGACATCGATGCCCTTCCAGAGGCCGGGTCAGGAGGGGCAGCAGTGTCACCTGATGTAGTTCTCGTGCCCATTCATCTGTGCCCAGGCCTAGAATCCAGTCTGCTTATGCGGTTGGGGATGTTTCTTTTTTGGGGCTCTGATAATCCTCAAGTAATCCACCTGGGCTCAGTTGTAACTAAACCATCCTCTATCAGACATTAAACCTTGAAGGGTTTACTTCGCCTTTCCTCCAGGAAGTCTCTTTTTGTTCCTTTGGAAATTTTGTGTGTGTAAATAAGTCCCTGGGAAAGGGCACTACCAAATTGATGCTATACCACCATCTAAGCCCTGGAAAGGACAGAATCTCTAAAGGAGGGTGCTGGGGTTTGCATTTAATGCATTGGATGTTCATTATGCATATTAAACATCTGAAAACCTTGGCCTTAGACCTCTGCTGCCACACAAAATTATAAGTCTCTGTGCTCTTCCCCCAACAGAGGCCTGGCGATACTTGGTTTTTGGATCTCTACTCCCTCCCCCTTTCTGCTTTTGTTCTCTCAGATTATCACCATAGATGCTGAATATTAATTTCTAAGTTGCATTCGCTGCTATCTTCTCTTTTTAGAGTGTTTTTTTTTTTTTTTTTGCCTTTAACTGTTATGCAACTTTTAAGCTTATAATGTTAATACGGGTTGCACTTTTCTGCTTTTGTCTGCCTGTTAGTCATCTTACTCATAGTTATGTATTTTTTGTCCTTTTGTTTCAGGTAGAGTGATTGCCTTCAGTATTTCCTGTAATGCAGATCTTGTGGTAGAGAATTCCTTCAGCTTTGGTGGTACTTGGTTTTTAACTCTGTAGCTAGGGGGTCTACTCAAGTGGTTCGTACTCGCTCTCTCACTCATCAGCAAATCTTTATTGAGCACCTGAAGAGCTAGACATTGTATTGGGAACTGGGCTTCAGCAGGGAACAAGGAAGATCCAGCTCTTAACCTCACTGAGCTTACATTCTAGCTGAGGGTAGACAGACAAATAAGTTAATAAAGAAAGAACAGCTATAGGGTGATAACACAATACAGAAAACAGAGAGGTGATAATAAGTGATGTAGGAGAGAGGGCACGGAGCGCAGAGTCAGCACACCCTCGTGGAGGAGGTCATGTTGCACTGAGTGTGGCCTAAGACAGGACCTGACAATTTGGTCTTCACTCCGGGGAAATAGCCAGTGCAAAGGCCTTGAGGGGTGAAAAAGTTCTTAGCTCTCCAAATGGAAAGGTTGCTGTGGCTAGGGTATAATGAGGCACCAGTGCAGTCATGGTAAGGGATTTGGAAAAGTATTAGTTAGGTACTCTCCAGCTTGAGAGAGAGGAAGAGGAAGAGGAAGGGAGGGGAGGGGGAAAAGAGGAAGGGAGACAGAAATAACTGAAAAAGGAAGGGATTCCTGCCACTCTCCCTAGGAAGTATTACAAAGATCAGCAGAGCAGGGAGGGAAAAAAGTGAGGTGCCCACATGGGCTACTTTAAAGAGTTATGAAGCGAGTTTCTTATCGTGGAAGGTAATTTAGCCAAGAGAGTGAGCACAGGTTTAAGAGTCTACACTGTTTATTTACAGAGTTGGAGAGAAGGCAGGGATCTGGTGACAATGCTGGGGAAAGAGATTTAAATAAATGTAAAAAGAGTTGGTGTATTGACTGTGCGACTTATACTGTTCTAAAATTTAATTTTGTCCAGACTCATATTAAATATGGAAAGTCTGTTGCTGCTTAGAGTCATCTAATATTCTGAACAATGTCCTTGCAACAATCAGATCATTTTAGCTCACCGCCTGTGCTAAAAGCAATGTTCACTCTTTAATTTTTTTCTCTTGCCTCAGAAATATTGCAGTAACCACCTTTAATCTTTTAAAAAGTCAGTTTTTCAACGTTACTTTTTCTGATTGAGTGTTGAGGTGTATGATATTTTATTGTAATAATTATTACATAATTACTGTATTGCAGGCAAACTTGTCCTCACTCGGAGGGTTGTGTATTACAGGTTGTCACTATGCCTGTTTTCTTTCCCCAAATTCTTAAGTGAGAAGCTGCTAGGGCTCTGAGAAGAATGTCACCATGTGTGGTAAATTTTTAGGATGGTCCTTTAATGAGAGAGCCCATATGTTGCCTTGAGACAGAGGAAATGTTTTTCTTTTAAAATTATTTGTTAGGATATTATTTGTGTTTAGATCATTAAAATGTTGCATCTAAAATCTCAGTTGTATTGGTATCTAAAGGAACCTTCTGGTGGAGAGCATTTCAAATGATAGAACCAGCTCAGTTAAAATTGGCACGTTTCCTAAAGGAGCTGAACTTTTAAGATAAAATTCAAAACTCAGATGTTTACAGGGGCCAACCAGGTAACCCGAATGTCTGAATCAGGGTTCACTCTTTTTCTACCCTCTCCCCCCAACACACACACATCTTTGGTGGACTATACAGGTACAAAACTTTTGATTTCCTTTTAACTGCTATTAGATAAAACAATGATTGACACTGCCTCAGTGTCTGGGAAATAGTAAGAAGTGGTGGAGACTGTGCAAAGTAGAGGTTGCCTGCTCTGTCTTAAGGGACAGTCTCTACTCAGTCTCAGCTGATTGTTGCCTGGAACAATCCCAAAATGTCAGATCATTCCATTTTTTTTCAAAGAGAAGCTGCAACTCTGGATATTGTTTTTCTATGTGAAGCATCCATTCTTTTGAGATTAGCAATTAATTCAAACATTTTATGAACTTAGTTAAGGCTGCCATACTGTGAGCCAAATCAGATATACTTATGGGACAGCCTAGACCACTGGCCAGTTACATCCTCTGTTCAAGAGGAGTCACTGTGTTCCTCTCCAGTTTGCAATGTCCTGTTTTTCTTCTTCTACCTGCAACCCTAGCTTAGTGCAAATTTGGAAGAAAGTCAAACAAATTATGTTTATGAGTTCAAAGACAAGTTCTTGCTGGATATTAGAATTTCCAAGAAAGGTCAAATTTGGAGTCTGATAAAATGTTGTCTCTATTATTCATTCTTGAAGAAGCCTGTTTTATTCACAGCCGTGACTCTAACTTAGTTTTGAAAAATACCTCCAGCTCTGAGAAGAGATATTTTATGTGACACAGTAGCAAAACTCGGATATTTTCCTATTTAGATTTATGGCTATTTCTTGCTCTCGGAAGGGCTGCTGCTGGCTCCATCAGTGAAATGGTGAATTGTCTCTGACAGCAATGAATTCACTCAGTGTACTCTTAAACCTTCCCAATTACTGGCTTTTTCCTAGGTCTCAGAGTACATTAATCATGTAACTGAGGAAAGACTTATTATGACCTTCTTTTTGTATCAATTTTAGATATCTCCTATACATGAAAAAGCTATCAGCAGGTGTGTCCAGTGTTTTCCATGAGAATTTACATAAATCAAAGAAGATACGGATATGGAAAGTTGAGAAAGGAAATTAAACCATTCAAAGGATAGAGCAGTGTCATATTCCCATTTAACATAGGTAGATTTTGTCTTTGGAGGAAAGAATGGGAGAGGAAGAGGGAGAGAGTTCTCCCTGTCATTTTAAGTCAGTGAGTGAGGGATAGTGGAAGACAGGAATCTGCTTTTGTTCAGTTTGTTTATGTGCCAACATGTTCTCAATGTGAGCATCTTATGGAGAATATGGAGTTTAATATTGTATATTAAAAAAAAAACATGAGCCATAATTGCAAGTCAAGTACATGATTTGAGGCTCAATTGAGGAAGTCTGAATATTACACAAGCTATTGCGTACGTATAACTAGCCTTATTAAGAGAGAAAACTTTGGTACCAAATGTGCCACCTTCCTGAGATATTTTTCAAGGATAACCTTGACCTTGTACATATTTTACTTTATATGCTGACTTCAGAACCTACCCTCTGAGCAAGATATTATCTGAACTATTATTCTGTATCATTCTCAATTATCATCATTACCATGATAACCTCCACCATTGCCTTAGAGCACCACAGCAGATGGCCCGGTTCCCATTTCTGCTTTCTTGGGTTGATCCACTAGAGCATTAAAAAAATAGATAATTATACAAGGGATTGTTTTTCTTCTAACTTCTCATATCCCATTTTTATTCCCCGTTGGACATGAACACCATGCAAAGTGCCATTTATAGGGACACTTTTCTTGCCTGGTGAGCATGGTGAGTACATCACATATTGTAGCTTTTTTTTTTTTTTTTCTTGCCAAGGGCCTATCACAGGTAGAAGTCACTGCACGTTAGGTGCTGGAATAGAATTCAAGAGCCTTTTTCAGGAAAACAGAATAGATTTTCTTTTAAAAAGTGATTGGGAAAAGGTGGTCAGAAGAGAAAAAGTTGAAAAGAAGCTATAGAAATTTTAAGAGGAAACCAGAAAAAAATTCGATTTCATTGAGTTATTAAAGTATTAGACAACCATTAAGGATTAATTGAACATCTACCATCTACTCAGTTTTGTGTTAAGTGCAGTGGATAACTATGAAGAAGTATAAGGAGTTGGACTTGGCAAAAAACCTGACAATATAAGAAAATGAAAATAGCATTACAAGTCCATAGTGGACTAATTATTTATTTAGTTTTTTAGAGCTCGAAAAGCACTTTAACGGAGTTATCTTACTTGACTTCCCCAGTTACTTTAACACAAAGATTGTTGTGATCCTAATCTACTAGATGAGGAAACTGAGGCCTAGATGAAGTAAAATATTTTGTCAGTTAGGCAGTGGTTTAGCCTGGTTTTGAACACAGATGGTTGGACTCTAAACTCAACCACAGAAATTCAGAGGAAGCCTAAGTGATTGGTGTTCAAAGACAGTTCTTTACTGGGTTTCTCAAATGTTTTGATATCTTATAAATAGGATAGCTGACTGCCTTTGTTCTAGACCATCTTTTCATGGATGTTTGTAGAGCAAAGAGCCTTGAAACGTAGAGACTGTCCATCTCAGGACAAGATGACAGGTTGGTTTATTGTCTAGTACAACAGAGGTGATGCCTTCCTCTGGAACAAAAGGCCAGGCCCATTATAAAAGATTCATGTTCCCTAAGAACCGTACTTTATGGATTGAAGAGATATTAGAAGTTCTACAATCCAACCTCCTTTTTATAAAAGTAATCTTTATTGAAATCTAATTTAATCTAATCAGATTTACTAATCTTAAAATGCACAATTTGATGAGTTTCTACAACTCTATATAGTACTTTAACTACAAATACAATCAAAGTAGGGAATATTTCCTTCATTCTCCAAAGTTTCTTCCTAACTCTGCAGTTAATTTCCTTTTCCAAATCTCTTCCCTGTGGCAACCACAGACTTCTGTCACTTTATCATTTTCTATCCCTATAGTTTTGCCTGTTCTAAGATTTCATATAGAGAGAATGAGTCTGTGTGTTGTCTTTCATGTCTGATCTCTTTCACTCAGCACAGTGCATTTGAGGTTCACCCACATCACAGTGTGCATCAGTCATTCATCTCTTTTTTATCACTGAGTAGCAGTATGTGCATATACATCAACTGGTTTTCCATTTACCAGTTGCAGGATATTCGGATTGTTTCCGATTTTTGGTCATATAGCCACTGAATATAAACGTAGAAATTTTTGTGTAAGTATATTTTTTCATCTCTTGGAAAAATTTGGAATAGAATTACATAGTAAATGTATGTTTTAGTTTATTTTAAAAAATGGCCAAACTATATTCCAGTGTCTGTACCATTTATGCATTCCCATTAGAAATATATGAATATTCCAGTTTTTCCACATCTTCATCAACACTTGATATGATCAGTCTTTTCAATTGTCACTATTCTAGAGGGCCATGTGGTGATATTTCATTATGGTTTTCGTTCGTATTTCCCTAGTGACTAAAGATGTTGAGCATGCTTTTGTAGACTTATTTGCTGTCTGTTAATGTTCTTCAGTGAGATTTCTGTTCAAAACTTTTGCCTATGTTTTTTTAAAAAAACTTGTTTTGTTTTCTTATTAAGTTGTAAAAGTATTTTTATGTTTTCTGGAAATAGGTTGTCAGATGTGTGTTTTGCAGTTATTTTTTTCCCCAGTCTATGACCCACTTTTCATTTTCTTTATAGCATCTTTTAAAGAGGAAAATATTTAAATTTTGATGATATTCAGTTTGACATGTCTCATCTATTGGTACTTTTCGTTATCTATTTTAAAAAAATACAAGACTGCTTGTATTTTCTTCTTTGCTTTATTCTAGAAATGTTTTAGCTTTAGTTTTTACATTTAGGTATACCATCCATTTTAAGTTGAATTTTTACATGTAACAGGAGCTAAGAGTTAAGGTTCATTATTTTCCATCTCTAAGAGTTTCAACACCATTTTTTGATAAGATTATCTCTTCCCCACTAATTCCTTGTTAATATTGTTGGAAATTGATTGATCGTGTAAGTATGGGCTCATTTCTGGATTATCTATTCTAGTCCATTAATCTGCATGTCTATATATTAATACCTTGTTGTTGTAATCATTATAATTTAATGATAAGGTGTTAATAATCACTCCAAGAAAGGAAAGGCACCTTTGCCAGGTCAAACAACAAGATAGAACCCAATTCAGGACTAATGTTGATCTATTCTTTCTCCCAACCCAGTTCTCCTTCCCTTTACCCTCCATTGCCTCATGGTCCCATTTGTTCCTAAACTTTTATTTTTACCCAATTCCCCAAAAATAGAAGAGAGTGAAAATATAGTGACATGTTTTTATGTTAAAAATTTATGCAATTTTTTTCATTCTACTAATTTACTATCTATTGATTTAATATAAAACAATGTTTTTTACTTCAACCCCTTTCTTGAGCCCTCTCAGTATCCAAGTAATTTCAATACTTTAGAAAAATGAGTCTCATCTATCTTCCATACACTCCCAGGTCATGTACTGCAAATGAGTGGAATGGACTGATACAAATCAGAAGTACTTATTGCTCCATGAGGACACAAGCCAGCAGCGCCATAAGGTGGGCTGGCCAGTAGATTCTCCAGAGTCACACCTGGGGAGTTTTCTTTGCCTTCCCTCGTTGGTCAGAACTTCTCTGACAGTGACAGATGGCTGTTTCAACATGGACGAAGCAGTTGCACGAGCCTGCCTCTGTTTTTTTTTTTAAACCTCCTTTCTGTAGTCAACCAACGTGAAATTCAGGACATTTGACAAATCAGCAGACAGCAGATTCCCAAATAGGGAATGTAGTCTTTCCACTCTGAATCACTGCTTCAGCCATGAGGATTAACAGAGATCTCGGGGACTTCCTTTTCTGTATCTGGAATGCTGGCCATACAAATTGCAGGACTCTAGCCATAGAAAGAGAATCCCATAACATCCTTCATTGAAATGTAGGCTCTGGTTGAGAAATGTATTGCTTGAAATAGGTATCTTAACCACATTTTACTCAGATTCCACTAATGTTACAGTTTTGTGCTTCTTTAAATTTAAGCTTTTAGTGTAATATCTCCATTCTTACTTCAAAACACTACTGTTGACTGAGAATTTTGTGCTCTAGTGTGAGCGCATATGCATGGTGTGTGTGTGTGTGTGTGTGTGTGTGTGTGTGTGTAGATGAGGATGAAGTGTCAAAAACCACATTTTATTGAAAAATTTAAAAATTATGATTAGCACACCTAGGAGCAAAAAGAAGGGAAGGGTCATATATAATTTAGAAATATATTATGTAGGTTATAAGCTGAGGAATTTGATTAAATGACTGTTCTGTACCTGAGGTAACACTTTCTTTCTTTCCTCTCCTAAATAAAGGAAAAAATGAATTTAGTGTAGTTTATGCAGCCTCATGCATTGACAAGTTATGTATTTAACTGCTAAATATAGTAAAATCTCAGTTAACTAAAGGACTCTAAGAATGTCTTGTAGTTACCTTACTTTTCAGATTGATGTTTTAAATAGAATCTCCCTCTTCAGCTTTTATTGAAGGAACTTTCAAAATGTATGACTATGTTTCCTGGACTTCATAATTCTAGGGAACATAATTGTCTTTTCGTGGTTCAGGATCAGAATATCTGGTGCTCATTTGGAAAATGCATTTTCTTAGTTAAGGCTGTAACAGCAATGGTGAAATTGTGGGAGTTCCATTGAGTGAGTGAGTGCTCCAGCCCTTAGTTTTCATGTCATATAAAGAGGAAATGGATATATACTGTGCTTATGCATTGTGTAAAGCCCTCAGCCTCCTATGTATCACACACAGCCTTATATATTTTTAAAGATGGTATTTCCAAATCATCATACCAATCCTAGGAGGCAGTTATTTCACCCTTGTTTCGTACATGTATAAACTAAGAGAAGCCAAGTGACTTGCCCAAGGTCATAGAGTGAGTAGGAAACAAAGCAGATTCAGAGCCCATGCATTTCCCCTGTATACTTCTTGCCACTGGGCCCAAAGTTGTCAAATTTCATTGATTTCTTGCAACTTTGCTTTCTCTTCCCACTGGACCCGTGTGTCCTGAAAGATTTTGAATTAGGCTTGCCCTCTTTGGGTAATGTACTATGTTAAAAATTATCTTAACCTAAGAGCTATTATCTCAGGTTCCAGTGTCAGCCAAGTCTATCTGAGTATATTCACATGGAAGCAGTTGCCCTGAAGAGCACACTCACTTCACTAGTGTGAAGTGTGTTATAGAGGCAGGTAGGTCAAGGGACTTGGGAGTGGGAGTATGTAGCCCAAATACCACCGTGTGGGCAACACTTACCTACTCCATATACAGAATTGAGTGGTCCTGGGGGAGTTGCCAAAGGATTGTTACCACATGTCATGTCCCAGAGCTTTCAGTTTTGAATGGATGTAGCAGACACTGGGACTTTGTCTCTTTGGAGGAAGACAAGGGTCACTGTGTAGCATCAGTTGCTCCAGAAAAGGAAACTGAGTTGATAAAGGTCAGCTGTCTTTTCCCATCTCCTCGTTAGGGTAGCACTTTTACAGCTTATTTGGCACATCCCTAAGCAGCAGCTTACAAGCATGCACGAGGTGTTTGGGTTGGCTCATTTGTCTGTACCATAAAAATAACTTTACCCTCTGCATTGAAGGGCACCAGCCAGGATGTGTTCAAAGCCCCCTTCAGAGGTCCTGACATTGACTCTCAGTGTTTGTTCCCTGCTTAGGAGTTTATTCTCTTCCTGGTTTGTTTTTAACTTTTAAGAATTAAAAAAGTGTTATATCTTTATTGTGGGAAATTTGGAAGGAATAAAAAAACACATAGAGAAAAGAAATTGTTTTAAAGAGTAAATTCAGTCATGTTTCTCTGTTGCTCAAATTGAAACATTTTGATGGTTTCTACTCACACTTAGAAAAAAATCCGAACTCCTTGTTTACAAGGTTTTGAACACTGGTGTGTTTTATTATCATTTTGATGCATTTTTATATTGTTAAGAGCACCACCATTTCAACTTCATCATTCCACTAAAAGAACAAACTGAAAACATCATTGTCATAACTTTATTGCATTGTATGTATACATCATAATATGCACATTTCCATAAGTTGAATAATTGGGTTGTTTTCAGTTATTTTCTTTTATAAAGAGCACTGTGCAGAACATCTTTGTGTTTTTTTTATAGTCATTTTTAGATTGGAAAGACTTGGTAGCAATTAGGAGACTGAGCAGGTCATTTAAATGAGATAATGGATATGAGCACTTAACTGTATTATCATAATGAATGTGCATTATCATAATGAATGTAAATTACTGTAGCTTAAGATCCAAATCATTCTAGCACTGACTTTAGGAATAAATTGGGCACCTCACAGTATTACTGAGATCTAACCAGTCTGCCCCCCAATCCTGCAATTTATAATTGTAAAATACACTGATCCAAATTTTGCTGCGGCAACACTGTTCTTGCAGTGGCCTCTGAGGAGGATGCTGGGGGTTCCTGCCTTCTTTTCATTAGAGGCTATGTGGCCATCGGCAGCAGCTCAGTGGGGTGTCATCTTGGGGCAAGTGTTTCAGGAGCACACTTCCAAGGGTCTCATCAGCAGTCTCGAGGGAAGGTGTTATTAAAATAAGTTATCCTGTACTTCAGGTGATGCCTTGACAGTAGCCTAAGTTTTTCTCTTTTAAAAATATTTCTAAACAGGCGGTTTTATGGGAGCTTGTTTACATTTGACAGGTCAGGAAAAGATGGGAAGGCCAAAAAGAGTTAGTTGCTTTTTAAATTCTAGCTTATATTTTAAAAAACCCTAAAGTTTTTTTGTAAAGATAAATGCACCTCCATGTTCATACCAGCATTGTTCATGGTGGTAAAGACATGGAAACAGCCTAAGTGTACTTCATAGATGATTGAGTAAACAAGATGTGGTACATGTTAAGTGAAATAAGTCAGAAAAAGTTGACACTGTATGATTTCACTCATATATATGGTATAAAACTGAAAGCAACAAATGAAAACAACAAACAAGAACTCATAGACAGAGACAGCAGTTTAGAGGTTATCAGAGGTCAAGGTGGGGAGAGGGGAGGTGGATAAAGGTAAAGAAGGTCAAATATATGGTAGGAGATTTGACTTTGGGTGGCGAACACACAATGCAATATACAGATGATGTATTAGTGAATTGTATACTTGAAATCCATATAAATTTATTAACCAGTGTCACCTAATAATTTTAGTAAAACAAAAACAAAATAAAAATCCTATTCACATGCAAATTGAACACACAACTTAGTCTTATATTTTATATTTGTTCTTTTTGAAAAATACTTCATCAAATAGTAAAAGAGAAGAATGTCTTTATAATAGGTAGGAAATACTTGGTGAAGGGAAGGTCCTGAAATATTCACAAGAAAATGAGATTATTGAGGGCAAAAAGATAAACCTTGATTCCCCCCTCCCCAGTCTGAAGTAGTGTTCTCAGCTCCATTTTTCTGCTTTCAAATCCCATATCTAAGGTCCCAAACTCAAACATCCACATGGTCCAGGCAGACGGCATAACGAAGTCAGCCAGATTGAAACAGAGATAGAAGGACATTTTTAAACCACTGTGCAGGCTTCACAGAACACGTCTGCAAGCCAAATGCAGTCAATATGTGGCATAGGTGAATGTCAATACAGTCATGTATGCACAAGTTATGTGCGTCTCATGTATTAGTCACCTCGGTATATGTATAGCTAGAATGTCCTCAAGTTTTCAGCCTTCATGTCAGCATATTCCAGAAAGCAGTTTGTGTCATTATACAGGATGCTTTGCCTCTTGATCAGAAACAGTTACACTTGTATTAATATTTTAGGGTTTATTTTAGGGTTTCTTTAAGAAAGATATGTAGGGATACCTATTAACATCTCATACAAGTTTTATGGATCACATTTGGAAAATTGAAAATGTTTTTCTGTCAAATATAGTGCCCCTGTATGTATATTCATGTAAAAATATAATTACAGGCATCTTCTTCTTAGCATCAGATCAGTAATCTATTCTTGAAAAAATCTGATGTTCTATACAAAAACACTAACAAAGTATATTTTCTATTAAATGGGAAACACTACAATGCATTATTCACCAACCACAAATCCATAATTCATTTCCTAATATGTAATTTAAACATATATAACACACATGTAACAGATAATAATTTAGGATGTAAAATGCTTAAAATATTGCTTCCTGAAAACCAAATTATCAATATGATTTGCAGTCAGTTTATATAAGAAAATGTAATACTCTGATTGATACCTCCTTGCACTAGGAACCTTCCCTTTGATGATATCAGCATACTTTAAAAAAACATGACTCTGATGTTCTATTTGTAATTGGAACGTAACCAGAGTTTTCTCTACACATTGCCTTTTTAAAAAACATATTGAGTATTTAAGACTTAAATATAACATTTTTATGTATAAATAGTAGTGAACACCATCATATGGAGAAACATATAAACTTTATGAATTTGAGTATTAAAAAGCAAGAATTGCTCTATAGGGAACCCTAAACATAGAGGTGGGCTGTAGGGTATGTCTGTGATTGCAAAGAGCTGTCATTTACAGGCATAACGACATAATAAAATGCTTTGCTGGGAGTCTGATACAGTGATAGGTTGGTAGTCCAATACTAATATAGCTATCACCTTCTCTCAATAAATTCTACCAATAAATTAATTGGAATTATGTTTATATTTCCATTATGAACTATAAAATATGTTTTAAGAAATATTTTGGTCCTCAGTTGTAATCTGGATTTAGGTTTCCACCCACAGTGAATTGAAGAATGTGTCTGAGCCTGCTAGATAAAAACAAAAATTCTCATCCATGAGGACTGGCTCAAATGTGATTTCATATTTAGAGAAACAATCTAATAATCAAAAATCAATTAAGTTCAAGTATGGCGAAGTAAGCTCCTAATAGATATATCCTGCTGCAGATAATAACTACAAACTATGGACAAAATATAAAAAAGCAATTATTTGAAGGATAAATGAAAGCTGGCAGGTTCCAGAGAGTAATAGAAATTTGGAAAAGGGGACTAGCATAGGATAAATTTCCTGTTAATATGAATTCTAGCCTGATCATAGTTTAGATACCAATCTAAACCTTTGATAGAAAACCTATAGTCTTTCTGGAAATGAGTGAACCAGAGGGGAAGGAGTGGGGGAAATTCTGTGTACAAGCTCTTCCAGATCTCTTTATGATTCCTGAACCACACATGTGCCTTTCAGACTATAAACTGCTCAGCTGAGGAGTGAAGGAACTAAGCAGGTTTGAGCTGTGGCCCAAAAGGCACAGCTTGAAGTTGGATTCTAATTAAGTTAATTGTCTCCTAAAATACAAAAACCAAAAATGTCAATAATTTTTTGGCAGCATATAACACAATTCAGTCCCTACAGAATAACATTACAATGCCCAGAATGCAATCTAAAATTACTTGACATAAAGAATAGGAAAATGTGACCTGTTCTCAAGAGAAATGACAATCAACAGAGGCCAACTCGAAGATATTTCAGGTGTCAGAATGAGCAGACAAGAATTTTAAAGCAACTATTATTAATGAGGTAAAGGAAAATATGTTCATGAATGAAAAGACAGGAAATCTCAGCATATAGACAATTTCTGAGCCAAATAGAAATTTTGAAACTAAAATAATACAATATCTGAAATAAAATATACAAATAAAAATAACTATAACCTTTACCATAATATAAACCTTTTGCTTTATATGTAAAAAATTGCTAAGGCTATGCATATTTCTAAATTACAGAAAACAGTCTTTACAATCTTTTCTTCCTTTGATGTCTCTGACAGTTTTCTACATGATTAATAAGTTTGCCTAAAATATTTTCCTTTTTGTCCAGCTTTCAGCTTCCAGTCTCTTTAAATTTCCACCAGCATCCTACCTGAAAAACTTTTCTATATTCCTTCCTCTTCTTTTCTCCTTTCTCTTCCTTTTTCCTTCTCTCTCCAAGTCTCCTTGTCTTCTGTGTTTTGCTCATTGTTCAGGAGCTCCACAAGAATGGAGACTAAAATTTTAACTGTGTTTTTTCTTGAGGAAAGAGAGAGAGGGAAGGAGGTAGAGAGGAAGGGAGGAAAGAAGAGAAGGAGAGAGACAGAGAGAGATAGAGACAGAGACAGACATATAGTGACTCTTCATGTATTTTATTTATTCCTAACCATCATGCAGTCAGATATAACTGGTCTGTCCATAGACTTGTCTGTCTGAATACATGCATCAACTTTAGAGGTATACCCTGTTCTCTAGTGTGCTCTACTTTTGACATCCTTCTTTTCCATTGATCATCATTATTTATTCAGATGCCTAACTTTCTGTTTTTTCACTCACTCTCTATACTACTATCAACTTCTACTGTATAATTGATCCTTAAGGCCACCATAGCTTTGGAACAATCTTATTCTCCCAGGGCACTGAGTATACCTACATTTTTTCCTTCAGTTAATAGGAAAGTTTTTATCTCTTTATATAGCCACTTTTTCAGAGGGAGTTTTCACACTGTAGTTGTTGAGTTGCTAGCGATCTAGTCTTTTCCTTTATGTTGTAGTCCTTGTTCTACAAAAGGGCCAAGGTGAGTAGAAGAGCAAAGAATGAATTGGAGTTTCTTAAGAGCCAGACTCTCCGATGGAGGGCCTACTGTTCATTCTGTATCACTGTGTGTGTGTGTGTGTGTGTGTGTGTGTGTGTGTGTGTGTGAGAGAGAGAGAGAGCGAGCGAGCGTGCACGTGTGTGTGTGTATTTTTTCTGTGTGTTATGATATTTTGACATCTTAAAAAAATCTTTATGGCGTGGGGAGATTGTTCTGTGGAGAACCCAAACTGCTACCTTCCTGAGATAGCAAACGGCCCAGCCAGGAGCATTCCTTCGATATGCAAACTGACTAATTCAGATCCATACTTCCTCTGCCTGGCCCATACACCCCAGAAAGTAATCTTCCTCTGTTTTAATCATCCTAGGACCAAGTACCTGATAACTAGGGGCCACTCCTTTAGGCCAAGGTGCACCGAAATTCAAACTAGCCAATCTCAAACTATTTACCTTGCCCTGCTTTGCCTTTCCCAATGAAACACCAGTAAAGGCAATGGCTTAATCATTCTCCTTGCTCCTACCTTCTGCTTCCTGACCACCCTTGTGTCTTTCCTCTGTGGCCCTATGTAGTGTGGTGTGCCTTCCCTTCCTAGGACCTGTGAGTATGATAAACCTTGTTTTTCCCTGAGCCTCTCCTCTGTCTCTTGTGGCAGCAGCTGACTTACCATCTCATAAGACAGTACAAAACAATCACTCTACCTGTTACTTCCTCAGGATCCTTTGTTCTCAGAGCTCTTCATTGTCCTTTCTCCAGGCCGGCCTCCTTCAGGCAATCCCTATCCATCAGGCTGATCTGAATCCCACTTGTAGTCTGGTTTCAAGTGTTTACCCATAACCCTCCTTTGTCCTGAGTAAATTGAGAGCTGTGGCTGGGTGTCTGTTTAAAGTTGACCCAGAACAGAAAATATATTGAGACATGCCAAAAAAGTTCACTTAGAAGTCTGGCTTTCTCAGAGCATGCAGAGGACTTCCAGTTGGAGGATTAGCTGGCCATAAAGTATTCTGGGAATACAGAAAAAGAAGCAGTGACTATATTTCATAAGGAAAGTAAAATGTTTCCTCTACATTCTTAGGGTCTTACTCTGGGACTGGCAGACAGATTCACAGGAGAAAAACATGTAAACTTTATTTAGTAATTTTTACACCTACACACACAGGAGCCTTCACAAGAAAAATGAATACCAAAAGACATAGTGTCCAAAGCTGATATACCAGGTTAGACCAAAGAGTAGTAAATTGTGTAAGTGTGTGAAGACAAAGGGATTTGGGCTAGGGCAGTTAATTGTGGAAGACTAACTAGGAAGATAAAGGTTAGTTTAACAAGGTTTGTATGTATAGATTTCTCTAGGCCTCTACTCTCCATCTCAGGGGATACCAATGTCTTCCTTCTGGCAGAGGGAGGAGTTTTGTCTCCTGCTTTTACATGGGAGTTTTATCGCCCACTTTAAAGAAGAAAAATGAAGGTCAGAATGACCATCTTGTATCTGCTGTTTCTCAGGTGCCTTTAAAAATAGTATGCAAATTGGCATATTTTTGGGTGACATGCTCTGAATCCTGACATTTTCCAGCATTCTAAGGTGCATTTTTTTTTCACATTTAATGTTTCTGAAATGTACATAGGCCATTTAGTTTCTTTTAATTCTGTCGGAATGTGGTGATAAAGTAAAAGACACCATATAATTTACAGTGTCTCAGAATTGAGGAAATACGGTAGTTTTGTCTAGGGCTGGGGTGGTTAGTTAACTAGCATTAATAGTGGTGAGAAAAGGGCATCTACTGGGCCTCAAATGATAAGTTGAAATTTTGTCAGATGGAGAATATCATGTAGGGGTATTCTGGGGAGAGATAAAAGCAGGAGAAGACCTATGCACAGAGGGTGAGTTTGGGGCTCTGAGGCTGTGAAATGTTCGGATCAACAAGATGGGTTTTATAATAGATGGGATGGGGGATAAATTTGAAACTCTAGTTGTCTGTCTTTATATATTGGTTGAGAATTGAAAACTAAGAGCATTGGAACAACTGATGGGTTTTAAGTTGAGGAATGTTTTTTAAACATCGAATTTTTCAGAAGAATTTGAGGTAGTAAGACCAATCACATAGTTATAGCAACAGTCTAACAAGAGATGAGCATTTTATGTGAAGGCAGCAACAGAGAGAAATGGCAAAAGGGAATAGAATAACTGTCCAAAGATAAATATGACAAAAACCTGTATGTAGGGGGAGGGCTCTGGGGCAATAAGAGTTCGAAGATGAATTAAGAGTTCCTGCCTTGGGGACTGAGTAGATGAAGAGTTATTTATTGGGACAATAAATACAGGAGGAGAAGCAGGTTTAAGGTCTCATAGCATAGTATGAAAAAGACAGAGGTAGATTATATGTGCACAAACTTAGAGGTGCCCAAGGTGGTAAAGAATTAGATAGTATCTTCTATGAAATTTCTTGGGAGGGAGATTTGAGCTAAATATATGGATGCATTTCTTTATTTTATTCTGTCTTCCATAATTTCGAAGGGTCTCTTATATTCAAGGTTTCATTTTAGGTGGCTAATGATACAGAGATGAAAAAGACACAGTTCCTACCCTCATGGAGTTCACAGTTTAGGAGAGGAGATACATTGACCCATCTGAATTCTATGGCTAGGTAATGAGCACTATAATTAAGGTATGACAAAAGTCCTGTAGCAGGCCCTGTTGGTGCCTCAACATATCTACTCAGCTCTTAGAATTACTGTGCATGCCAACCTCACAATGTCCAACTTCAAGCGCCTGCCTTATCTTAAAGATTTTCTCTGGCATTGAAAACCTTCTAAAAGTGTCAGGGCATCACCACCACCTCCACCCAAGTAACCCTCAACCAATGACTGTGAGTTCTTGGTTAGATAAGAAGCTCAGCAGCCTGTCTCCTGGTATAATGAGCATATTCTTATAGTTGCCATTGAGATTGAGCCCTAATTGCCCACAGCACTAACCTTCTGGTTAAATTACCTGAATTGCCTTTGTTCTCTCTCTGCCTCACTTCTGCAGGTCTACTTCCAGAGACCACTGTCCAAATTAACTACTTGCACTTGAATCCTTGGCTCAGGTCCTGCCTCTGTGGCAGCTTTTAAGCATGGCCAAAAACTCTTTGACATAACCCCAATTAAAAGATGGGATCTAGGGCCCCATCCGTTGAATCTGGTTGAGTTTTGACCTATACAGTGTGGTGGAAGTAATGCTGTGTGACTTTTGAGCCTGGGTCATAGATGGCCATGCAGATTCTGTCTTGTTCACTGGAACATATGCTGTTGGGACTCTGAGCTACCATGTAAGGAGTCCAGCTGCCGTGAGGCTGCCGTGCTGGAGATGCCACATTGAGAGACCACATGTAGAGTCTAGAGATTCTATTTATATGCCATAAAATGCACAGTGAACCCGTAGCTGTTTATGTCATTCCAGTCCAGGTGCAAGGCATATGGTTGAGGAGCCCCCAGGTGATCTCAGGCCCCAGTATTCAAGTCTCCCCCAGACATTCTAGTCTTCTCAGCTGAATTTCCAGACACCATGGAGCAGAGACAAGCTGTTCCCACTGTGCTGAATCCCCAGCCCACAGAATTCATGAACATAATAATATGGTTGTTCTACACCACTGAATTTTTGGGTTGTAACTAGAACATTGACCTAACATAGCACTTTCATGGAGCAAGTATCATGAACATTTGTGACATAGTTGAAAATAGGAGTATGAATTACCTCATCAAAGAAAAGGGTGCAGCTCAATTATTTTCTACCATGCAGAGATGATGTACTTACCAAAAAAAGGATGTGTATTCTGTATACATCCTCTCTCCCATAATAGGACTAGCCTCAATTGATATTATCTAAGCACACTGGCTTTCAGAAAGTTACATGGTCTGAATTAGGTTAATAAATTACAAAAGAACTACCAAGGGGCCACTGGTTAATAAGTTTTCAAAAGCTTTCCCATTTTAAAGGTATTTGCTTGTGCTTTATCATTATCTTAATTCATTTGGTTAAAAATGTATGTGACCTGAAAAAAAAAAAAAAAAACATTACAGCAGAGATTCTACCCAAGTTAAGCTCTAGGTTGTATCCGATTTGAACATGAGGTAAAGGGGAGGGAATAATTATCAGATGATTGGAGATGATTTCTGTGTTGGATGTGATGTCTGTCACATCCAATCACCTGGTACCAGTTCGGGATCTGACATATGACAGCAGGTGGAAGTGTACCTTTTGATCCTGAAATGGCAGCCGACCCTCATGTCTGCAGCTTATCTGATATATTTGGCAGGAGGGAAGAGGTCTGGAACCAGAAGCATCTGCCACTAAGCTGGGGAGCTGAATAAATGCTTTTATTAAAGCTTTTCCCTCACATTGCTATATAGCAAGCTTACTGTGGACATATGATTAGCCCCAAGCATGTTTATCAGTGTTAGGATCCTGGGATCATCTGTCTGTGACTCATTGGTGTGTCTGAGATGCAATTTGAATCCATCCAATCCATTTCAGTTTGAGAGACATTTATACAGCTGCCTGTTAGGTGTGTATGTGTCTGTGCTGGGACTGTGGAGGAGGCCTGAGCCAGGTGTAGTCTGTGATAGTCATTCTCCATCCAGTCATTTGTCAGGTGCCTCTTCACTGGATGAGAAACATTACTTCACATTGGATTACAGTTACATTACAAATAAAAAAGAAAACAGTTTAAGTAAGGAAGAAAGCATGTCACTGTTTGATATTGTGATGGGCAAGCATTTTTCTCTAACAGCAGTGGAAAAGTTCACCGAGGTAAGAGATGATGGTTTCTGTATAAGTGAACAAAAGCTACTGTGGGCCATAATGATCTTTATTAAAAAAGAAATGACAATCTGAGGAAAATATTTGAAAGATATACTTGTTTAACTTTCTAAACATGAGCATGTCTTAACAATCAATTTTTAAAAAGGACTAATTGGTAAAGAGTATTAAGAAATAATTAAAAACACAAAAGTCTAATAAAAGTATGAATAAGAGATAAAGATGCCACATTTTGCCTATCAGATTTTCCAAGATTTCTTGAGAATAATAACATACAGTGTGGTAAAAGCACAGTGTGGTGAGTTTCACACATTGCCGATACTATTTCTGCAACATTTCTGAAGGCAAATTGATAATCTGAGTCAAGACATTAAAAGAATTCAAAACCTTTTTGATTTATCAATAGGACTTCTAGGAATCTGTCCAAAAGACAAAAGAGGTGGACTCAAAGATCTGTGTAAAGAATAATCATCAAAATGAGATTATTACAAAAGTAACATGAAAACAATCTAAATGCCTCTAAAAGGGCACAGTTAAGTAAATTTTTATTAATGCATAATATAGTGCAATTGCTAAAAGTTAAGTTTTTAAAGACTACATGATGACAAAAATACTCTTGTCAAAATGCAACAAAATAGAGAATAACAAAATTTATTAACAGTTTATAATTATAATGCATCAATTTATTAACAATTTTGAACATGTATTTGTATACTAGAAACAAATACACCAAAAAATGTTAATGTAGTTTTCTCTGAGTGATAAGATTATGGGTGGTATTTATTTTCTTTAACTGTTTGGAATAGCCTAAGTCTCCACAAAGAGTAATGAATTAGTTTTCAATTGCTGCATAGCAAATTACCACATACTTAGTGTCTTAAAACAACATCATGTATTACGTCTCAGTTTCCGCAGGTCAGAAGTTTGAGACTGACTCAGCTAGATTCTCTGCTTAGGTCTTACTAGCCTGATAAAAAAAGGGGGCCAGGTGCGATGACTTCTCACCTGGAGCACAGGGTTCTCTGTCAAGCTCACTCAGGTTGTTGGCAGAAATCAGTTCCTTTGATTATAGGACTGAGGTCCCTGTTTTCTTGCTGGTTTAAGCAGGAACCACTCTTAGCTCCTAAAGGCTGTTCACCATTCTTTTCCATGTAGCCCTATAGGCAGTTTACAGCATGGATGTTTGTTTTCTTTTAGATGAAACAGAGTGCATGGATTTCCTCTTCTGAGACCCATTGGAGAAAACACTTTGTTTTTAAAGGGCTCACGTGATTAGGTCAGGCTGACGTGATTAATCACCCTATCTCAACTAATTTGGGAACTTAATTACACCTGCAAAATCCTTTCTTGGTTGTACCCAGGTTAGTATTTGGCTGAGTAACTGGGAGAAGATGTATGAATACTACTAGAGGCTGGGACTATCCCTTAGAATTCTGCTGATCTCAAGCTTGTGTTAGTAGGTCAAGCTTTGGGAAAGACTCCTTGGATTTTAAATTCTTTCTCTGATCAAGTGGCTTTGGGCAAGTTACTTAATCTCTCTGAGCTTTGGTTATTGTATCTTTAAGATGGAGAAAAATAATAATAGTAATTATGTCAAAGGCTTGTCCAATGTTTTGCAAGTTTAAGTGTGATAATATTTTGTTGCTTAACATGGTATGAAGCCTTGTTTCCAGTATCAGTATCAAAAAATACAGTATTAAAAAGTCCACGAAAAGTAGTTAGGCAGAAAATAGTTCAACCAACCATAAAGGAAGAGCTTCAGATTTTTCTCATTATTTTTGTCTTTTTTTTCGTCAATGGCCAGGAGGCTTTTTATTCCTTACCTCTGTGCAGAGCTGGCCTGCAACAAAATTAAGTAGCTGAATACCCCTCTGGTGCTCCAAACTCTTTTCTTTCTTCCTTTTTTCTTTTTTTTTTTAATGCTCTACTTGCAGTTCTAGTAAAGAAAAACGTTTTGTGTTTCCCCATAACTGAGAAAACCTTGTTAAAATGCAAATATCATCTGAAAAGAGAATATGGGTGTTAGTTAGCCATGGCCTGTATTGTTTTGAAAACTCTGTAATGGGACCCTGAAAGACACACAGATGGGATCATTTGATGTGGGTTGTAAAAGAAGGAAAAGGAGATCCTTAGTGAACTGCCAACTCTTATAGGCATAAGAAGATGAATAAAGTGAAAACATTGGTTTCTTGAAGAAAATATTCTTATATAGAAGGAATAATAGGATCCCACTTGTAGAAAGACCACGAGCCCAGGTAGCCACAGGGTACTAGACTTGCCAAGAAATATATCAGAGGAAGTATCCCCCACGATGGTCAGGTTGCTCATTGCCTCATCAAGGTTCATTTCTGGTTATTAGAGAGTTTTGCTTGTCTGTGGGGACTCCTGCTTCTGTTCTTCGGAGCCCCATGTGGTAAGTATAAACCTGCTTCTCCAGGTCAGCCCTTTGATGCTTGCCAGCTAGGAAAGGGGATGGGAAATGCTTCAAAAAAACTTGGCCTGCTTTTGGGTCCAGCCTACTCTTTTTATCAAGGCTGTTAGTGCTCACTGCCACCCAACTCCACTCGTGTTTTCATTTCTACCCACCTCACTTGTTGCCGACTCAGTTCCTCACGTTAGAAGAAAAATTACTGCAGCCAGTCAATCTGCTTTGGGTTTCCCGAAAGGTGCCGCCTGCGATCACCAGGTTGCTGGATGCCGAGCTGCACCTTTCCTTCTTGTCCTTCAGCGGGAGCCAATGGACTCATGGAAGCGAACGTCCAGTTGGATGAGGCCAAGTTCTCTGACAGAGATCTGTGGATTTTATAGAACTGGCATTATTTTAAACCTTTGAGTGTATGTTCAGTAAATACCTTTGAACAGAATGAGTGAGAATAAATGATAACAACTCGCAAAGATGAATGCTCTAATATTATGAATTATAAAAAAATTGTTCTGTCATTATGCATGAGAATATAGGTATTTGAGTTTGAATTGAGCCAAAAAAATGATAATGTCTTATAACAATTATGGCAATAATGGGTTTTAAAAAATATGTTTATTATGGTTAAGAACTGTGCTGGCTCCTTTGCAGACATGATCTTATTTAATCCCCACTAACTATGAGGACAAAGACCAGGCCTTCCCTGGTGTTGCAGCATTCTCAGTGTCTTGCATAGTGGCTGGTGGATAGCAGTGGAGGATGTCTGTGAAGCCCTTCAGCATAGATTTATGGAGCTCTACTTTGTGCTGGAGCAACCTGACCAATAGATGGTGGATGCTAATTTCTTGTATCAGGAAATTAATTATGCTCAAAAACACACAAATATCTTGGCCCATGGAAAATAGTCCTTAAGAATGTTAGGACTGGATTTAGGTTTAAATTCTGTCTCTGCCACTTATTAACTATGTAACTTGTCTTAGCCTCTTTTCCTTACTGTAAGAGGACACAGTAATATACTGTCTAGTTCTTAGATGGCTTGAAAAAAAAGACAATGCTTGGCCATGTATCTTCTTGGTACAGAACAGCTATATTTTTATAACAGGCATTCTGTAAATATTAGTGGAATATAATGTGTGAATAATTACTCCCAAACTCAAATAGGCAGTATATTCTCCCTTACATAAATAAAATAATCTGAACTAGAGTGAGTTTAGGTTCCTCACGTTACACATCTGAAGTAGCAGAGTTGTGATTTGTGTCTAAGTCCATATGACCCAAGTCCACGTTGTTTCATGCCATTGCTGCTACTATCTTCTCTTAGTGTAAGAATCCTGAAGGTCTAAGGCAGGAGGGCAAATGCCAGTTGGTTCCCAGTAAGTTGGGGTGAGTGAGGCAAAAGGTATTATAAAAACTCCACCAGCGTCCAGTTGCCCATGTGGGTGAACTACCCAGTCTAGCTGTTGAGCATTTGTGTGCCAGTTGGAATGGGCTGCATTTTCCTTGTGTGACAGCTGTCTTAGTACAAAGGAATGCCTCAAAGTTGGCACCAAATTCAGCCCAGACACCACGCGACCTCTATTCACAAATATGCAACTGAGAAACTACAACAGAGATACGTGCGCTCAGAATAGGTCCGACTACCAGGCAAAAAACAAATGCACTTTATTAGTCTATTTATAATATAAAGAAGCAGCGCCTTGCTGCAAGAATGAAAAATGATCAGCCACTTTGAAAAGAGTTTGACTGTTTACATAGTTAGTCATATGAGCCATCAGCACCACCCTGCAGTACTTACCCTGGAGAAATGAAACTCTGTTCACACAAAACCTTTAATGCATATATATAGCAGCTTTATTCATAATTGTTTCAAAATTTAGAAACAGTTCCAAGCCGTTAGTGAGGAAACTGTGGTACATCCATGCAGTGGACTGCAGCATAGCAATAAAATAAGTAAACCGTTGATAAATTGAAACATTTGGATGAAACCTCAGAGGCATTGTGCCAGGCTCAAAATGTTACATATTGTATGATTCCATTTATATGGCATTTGAAGGGAACACAACTGAGTGAAGAGAATGGATCAATGGTTGTCAGTGGCTACGGTTAGGGCAGGCTGCTGAACAAGGGATAGCTGGAAAGCACTTTTGGGGGTGATGAATTATTTCTGTATTCTTATTGTTGTGGTCTTAGGAATTTATTCAGTAAATACCCTAAAATTTTACACCAAAAATGTCAGATATGGTAAATTAATTTAAAAATAGATACGAAAATAAAATAGCTTTTTTGACCCTTAGAGAAACTAGAGGCAGACCTCACTTAGCATTTAATCTAGCTCTGCTACCCATACTGATGAATTTGGTTATCGCTTATCTCAGTTTCCTCATCTGTAAAGTGGGATGATCATAATACCTGTCACATGGTAGGGAAAATTCAAGAGATAGTGCCTGCAAGGCACTGAGCACACTCTGTGTGTGGTAAGGGTTCAATAAAATCAGCTATTTTTCTGCTATTTCTATGCTCTGTTGGGAACAATGCCAGTGGAAAAAAAAATTAGTCTGTATTTTAACCTCTAAAATATTAATATCAAGAAAGCCAGCATGGAGGCAGCCGTATAATTTTATCCTAAATTTCATGCCAGGCAAAGGCAGACACCGATTGCTCATCATGCTCTCAACAAACAGAGCCGCTATTGTACAATACCCCAGTCCCTGATTTAGCTTCATCTAGAATTTCTGATCCTATTTTCCCTTGTTGGCTGACCTTGGAAGAAGGTTCAAAATAATAGATTAAGAAAAGCCTCTTGAGAGGACCTGTGTACCTTTACTCTGAAGATGGTTTGCAAAAGCTGATATGAATTATCATTGATGTGTGTGTGTGTGTGTGTGTGTGTGTGTGTGTGTGTATGTGAGAGAGAGAGAGAGAGAGAGAGAGAGAGAGAGAGAGAGCGAGCGCGCGCGCGAGCTTGGTAGTCTTTCAAACTCCAGTATCTCATAGCTACAGAAGGCTGGGTTTTTAGCATTTGGAATTCCGATTCTTATCTTCCAGCTGCTGGCATTGAGAGACCAGGACAGCTTTATATGTAAGTGCCTGATGTCACTGATAATCTGTAACTGATAGAGCCAGAATCCCTGATTGAGTATGTCCAATTGCTTAAGTTAATAGAGAAGCTTTATCATGTGCCTCTAATCTTGGCCGTCTGACTTGCAGTCCTGTTTTTCCCCAAACTATGAGCTGGCAAATTCCCTTTCACCTGCAGTCTCCTGGGCTGGAGCATCTCTCCAGGAGGCAGCAGAGGGTCAACTCCTGAGCCACCTTCTTATCTTCTAATCAACTTTAAAATCCTTCCATGCTTGCCACTTGAGAGTGGTATTAAATAGAGCTTCCTGTTATGTGTGTTAGGATTTGTTTTGAAACACATCTGTGAAGGGCAGGCCGGGATGCTGTCATGCTAGCTATAGAGAAGAAAGTTGCATGGCTCTGGACAAGTTTCTGATCCTTTCTGGCCTCAGTTTTTATAACTGTAAACTGAGAGGATTGGATCACACAGCTTCTGAGGTCTCTATCAGGTTTAATATTTCAGGATTCTAGTTCACAAATGAAATTTTGTTGATAATAAAAAGTTCCTTGTATTTTAAAGCAGAAATTGCATTCTTCATAGTTTTTTTCTCTCAAAATAGTGATCACATTTAAATTGAGTTAAGAGAGTACTGTAATCTTTGTCATATGATTCAGCGAGTCTGCAAAGAAATTAGGTCTTGAGCTATCAGGAAATTAACATTGATTAGTGGTTACTGTTCAATGTAGATGTGACACAAATCATGAACTGAAAAGCTGGGAGAACTGCATTTTTCACATCAGTAATGGTTGAAAAGGCATTAGGTTCAAGTGTGTGTAGTCTCTACTGGGAGGTGAGGGAGAAAGAGGAGGTGGTGGTGATTGAAGGGTTTGGAGAGAGGGATGGGGATTTACCAAATTCATGTGACAGCACAATCACAAGTATACCACCTTTCTCCCTTTGCGCTTTGACTGGAACATGCTGGCTGTTCACCTTCCAGAAGGACGTGTGGGCACAGACAGCGTCTTTAAATTAGCAGAGAATAGCTGAATGGCCTTGATGTTGTTTCAGGAGAATAAAGATACCTGTGTGTAGAGTTCCTGGCACCAGGGCATCAGGAGGGAAACAGGATGATAAGGAAAAAGCTGACATTGGTCAACTGGGTCTAATGCATTTTCTTCAGAGCCAACGTTTAACAAATTCACATTCATGAATGGAGTCCTGTCTCAGAGAATGCTTACACAACAGTGAAATAAATCCTTGCCCTCACCTTATTGCTCAGTTGGGAGGCTTGGAGGATCAGTGTAATATAAGGAACACAGGACTTGTTGTTGGAAGACAAGAGGTTGAGTCTCACTCTATTATTTACCAGGTATATGGCCCTGGGGAAGTCTGTTCAACCTCGAGCATTCATTCTTTTATTATTTGGTTGAGCGAATATGTATTGAATTCCTGCTATGCCATCCATTGGGCTAAGCACCACGATTATAATGAAACATTCTTCCTGTTTTTATTAACCTCAAAACCTTAATTACTACCAGTAATAGTTGGCATTTGTTGAGTTTTGATATATGTGTCAACCATGCACATTTACATAAATTATGACAGTCCTCACGATACCTCTAAGAGAGTTTTTATTACCTTTATTTTGTAGATAAGGGAAATGAGGCTCACATAATTTGTTAACTTATTCAAGATCATGGAGTGAGTGGTAGAACTAGGACCTTCAGTCCAGAGCCTATGAATTTAACCACAGTACTATGCAGTAGTTTTTAATGTACTAATGTTGAAAATGTAGATGATGCTACTTAACTAAATGTATTTCATAAGGTTTTGTGAAGGTTTTTATTGAACTAAAATGTGTTGTTAAAATGCATTAAATTATTATAATAGGTCAACTGAATGGCAGAGTGGAAATGGCCCAGGGGCGGGCGCTACCCCGCTCCCTCTGCCTTTAATAAATGGTGTGACCCTTTGCAAGTCTCTCCTGTTCTTTGTGTCTTAATTGTATCCACTGACAAAACAAAAGAAATTATGGCCATCCTGTCTTTCTTTAAGGTGGTTGTAAGGGTTAGAAAAAGTCGAGAATGTGAAGTGCTGTATATGATGGAAAGGGCTGTGAAAATTTAAGCTCTGTATCAACATAGTATGAACATTATATATTGATAGGCAAGAAGGAAAGCCATCTGGGGTCTCAAGACGTTCTATATAATAACCCTATATTTATTAATATCTGAGTGTCTGAATCTTGTCTTCCTAAGTAGTGAAGTTAAACAGAAAGAGTGGGATAGTTGTCTCGTAAAATATTGGAGTTGTCACATGCCTTATAAACTTTGGAATGCATTAAAAGATAGTTTCTGAGTCTTACCAACTAGATATTGTGGTTTGTGCTCTAGACGGGATGATAGGAGTTTTTGCTTTAACAGGCATCCTTGCCCCAGTTAATCCTGATTTGGTGAGAGCTCAGATCATCCTTGTGAATCTCCCATCTTGTTTAAGACCTTCTCTTTACAGATTGGACATGGGGTTTCTGGCTTCTAGGGAACACCCTTCCTGAAACACTGCCTCCAAAATGAGTTCATAATTCAACAAATATTTACTGAGTACATGCTATGTACCAGTTAGTGTTCCAGTGCACACACCTCTCCTCTTGGAGCTGACATTCTGATTGGAGAGGATTGGAGAGGATAGTAAAATGATAAGCACATCAGTAAATGATACAGTGGGTTTGGTATACATCAAAGGCAGATATGTGAAAGGAAATTATGCTGGGTAAGGGAACAGAGAGTTACAGGTGGGACTGGCATTCTTCCTAAAGTGATGCTTGAACAGAGACATGAAAGAAGAAATAATCTGCAGGGGAGTGAGGGAACATAATTTTGAGGGAATAGCAGAATCAGAACCCTGAGGCCAAAGTGCGCTTGGCATATTCAGGGAACAGTGTGGAGGCCAGGGGGCTGATGCACAGTTAGTAAGAGGCACGCTGTATCCCTAGTCTCAAAGACAAAAATCTGCACCTGCTCCAAGCTCCCACTTTCTTAACCTGGTATTCAAAGCTCTTTATAATCTGGTTACAATCTCCACTTAAATCTTTCTCAACTATTCTCTTTAATACAGTGGACCTACCCTGACTTTGCCTGGTCTCCCTCCATTGGGACCTCTTTTGCCCTCCAGCTCCTTGATTTCCTCTAAGGCAATGGTTCTCAACTGTGGGTAGTTTGGCCTCCAAGGTGAGTTTGGCAGTACCTCCAGACTTCTTTGGTTGTCACTGGCATTTAGTGGGAAGAGGCCAGGGATGCTGCTAAACATCTTGCAGTGCGCAGGACAGCCCCCAACAACAAAGAATTATTTGTCTCAACATGTCCATAGTGCCAAGGCTGAGAGACTCCGCTGTATGGCCTTCTCATTCTCGGAGTTGGGCCCTCTTTTGTGCCTCTTCCCAAAGTCCTACTCCAACCTACAGGGTTCTCTCTCTGAGTTGTGTAGACCTTGCATAGTGCTTTTTATCGTTAAATCTATTCTGATGTGATTATGTGCACAGGTTTTGGAATTACACAGCATGGGTTTATTCTCAGTTCTATCTGTGCGATCTTAGGTACATTACTTAACTTTTCTGATGTACTCTTCCTTATCTGTAAAACAGGAAATGTACATTGTTGGGAGGATTAAATGAGTTAGTGCTTATAAATCCCTTACCACATTGCGAGGGTGTAATCAATATTAGTTGATGTCATGATAACCATTTTTTGATTTTCTTAACTGGTTTGCATGACCCTTGAAGCCAGTGATTATATCTTACAGTTGTATCTCTTCTATCTCTTTGCATCTCCGCAGCCAGATGAATTAGAGTTGTTCACCAGAATTTTCTTGGTAATAGTGAACTGTGAGTAAGTCTTCAGTATCTTTCCATACAGTGGGCTTCAGAGCTGGGAGCACAGGATAAGTGCCTCTCCTTCGAGAAAATGAAGTGCTCGCTTAGGTCAGTGAACAAACTGCCAACTTACCAAATGCTGATTCTCGAGCCAGGACCAATCCATCACTAGGGCTGCACCTGAGTTTCTGTGTCTAGCTCTCCTCTCTTTTCTGTGTTAAGATAAGAAAGAGAAAGGGAAATGGTTGGAATATAAAGTTAAGCACAGGCTGAAGCAGATAAGAAACAGGACTGTGTGGGGCATTGATGGAGGAAGCAAAAACAGAAACGATAAATTGTCTGAGAACAGAGTGAGAGCTATTCATTTAGAGGGTGCAAGCTTGTGTTACCCCCACTTTTTTAAAAAACAACCCACTGGTATTTCGATGGGCTCTGGGTTGAATATAAGTCTCTTTCCCATCTCTCCTTCTGAGTAATTTGCTGATTTTCCATTTTGTAATCTGAAATGAAGAGCAGAGAAACTATTTGCGTAGCAAATACTCATTACAATCACTACCCCTAAATTTATCTTTTAAGTAAGTCCAAGAGTTTTTAGTCATGGAACTCACTTAAATTGAGGGATACATAAGAGCTCCAAGAGAAGGAGCACTGGTGGCACTCCCTCTCCAGCCACTAACAACGGGACTCCAAGAAAGGCATCAGGAAAACGTAGGGTTTTTTTTCTCATGGGCAGAAATAGTGTCCAGCGGGGATGCTGGAGACAAGAAAAGGCCTCTGTCAGTGGATTAAGGTATGGCTACAATGCAGGGGCTTTTTTTTTTTTTTTTTCAGTTCTGAAAACATTTCTCTTTTCTCACCTTGGGGTTTCCACAGTTGCTTCTTCACCTGCGTTCCGTCTGCCTCTTTTCTTCTGAGCAAAGCCTGCTTACCCTTTGGTCACCATTTAAATGTCTCTCCCTCAAGAAATCTTCCCTTACTGCCCTTCCCAGGTTGTTTCCATGTCTTTCAATTCCATAGTCCTCTCCCTTCTCCTTCCTAACACCATCACGACAGTAATAAGTGCAAATCCCATTTCCCTCCCCACACCGTAAACTCCAGCAAGAGCAGTGACCAAGACTGTCTTGCTCATCACTAAATTTTCTGTGCTCACAACAGCGCCTGGAACATGGTAGTCTTGCAATAAATATTTATGAATGGAGCAATAAAGTAGTAGTTAAAAGTCTTGGGTTTTAGGCCCAACTTTGTCCTTGACTTGCTAGGGTGACCTTGAGCAAATATTTTCTTCTGTAAAGTGGGTCAGAGCCATGTGCATGATTCTATTTAATCATTACCACAACCCAAGAGGAGATGAGCACTCTGTCATCCACATCTTGTAGATGGGAAAACTAAGACTCACAGAGATTAAATACTGGGACCAAGTTTACACAATGTTCAAATCACCGTGTAGTAGTGGGACCTCAGTTTCCCTCCCTATAATGTGAAGGTGTTAAGCTAGATAACTTCTGAGATCCCTTCTAAGTCCTGTTTTTCAAAAGTTCTCCATTCTCATGTGCAACTGGCACTAGTTGGATAGAAAGGCTGGGGTTAGGGATGGATATAAAAAGATCAGTTTAAAAATGATTATAATGACTTAAGTCTGGGATTGTAATGACATAAGGGCCAGGGAACAGGGCCAGCAGAAAGGAGAAGGTTCATTGATAAAAGGCGATGTGTCTGTTCTCGTTCCAGTTTATCCAACAAGTTAAATGATTCCAGAAAGCTTTAGCAGCTGGCATGGTGCTTGCTTCACAAGATTTGACAAAGATCAGGCAGGAGTCAACAGTTTTCCCAAAGCTCAATGAAACATTCTGAATGTGGCATATCATTTACCATCTCTCACTTTCCTCCCTCCCCGCCCCCACCACAGCCATGTTTTTTCCCTCCTTTTCTCTGGAATTCTGCATTTTCACAGCAAAACAAATGAGCTATGCCCGGTAAAGAATGAAAGCACAACTCCTGTATCTTCCTTTGCTCACTGCCTCTCTTTAATCGTGCATGACTTCCTGAGTAATTGGAGAAGACATTGGGTGTGAAGTGAGGAGTGTGCAGATTCTCCAGCTCTTTTAATGATCTCCATCTGGCTTTGGAGGAGTTTGGATTCAGAGATACTATTCTAAGCAAGGACAGTAATGACATTAAAGAGCAAGGTGAGAATGAGCCTTCGGGAATATGGGTGAGCAGGGCTTCCCTTGGATTTCTAGGTCTGGCATCATTGTCAGTGGGGGATGTGGATGCTGACTGAGCTGCTGATGCCGTATTTCTTCTTAGCTTGTCACCAACTCCTGTGACCTTGGCAAATTCACTTTCCTGTACTCAGTGCTTCCCCATCTATAAAGAGAAGATAATGAAGCATCACTGGGGTGCAGAGGCTTACTTATTGTTTGTAAAGGGCTTGGATATTCTTGGATGATTGGCACAGTAAAGGTTTTGTGCAAAGCATTATCATTTTGCATGTAAGTTACAAGAAGGCTTACATCTGTCATTGTATATTGGGTGAGTCTTAATTGAGGAGTTACTGTAGATGGAGGAAGAAATATGAGGCAAGAGACTGCCCATTCCACAGAGATAACACTTTTTTCGGCCAATTGATCAGACTTCAAATTTCTTATTTTTTTCTAGTGTTAGCCACTGTGGCAGATTAAGTATGGCCACAAAATTCTTTGATTCTCTTTCTATCAAGAAACGAAACATGTTTGTCCTTCCCTTGAACCTGGTTTAACCGTCATTGGTTCAACCAGTGGAGTGTGGTGGACGTAGTATTGAGGGAGGCCTAGTCTTTAAGAGGACTGGTAGTGTTTACCTTGTTCTCCAGGAACCCTGGGAGCCTAAGAATTACAGCTAGCCTGCTGGAGTGTCTAAGTGCATACTTCCTGTGACTGCATGGAGAGTAGTCACAAAGGTGTCAGCTATAAGAGTGAAGCGCCAGGCTCTCTGCTTTATCTCTTTTAATCCTCAGTATGATCTATGAGAGACATAGTGTTATTTCCCTTCATTTTACAGATCAAGTCCTGGAGATCTCCTAACTGGCTCATACTGAGCCTAGATTAGACCCTCATGGGTCCTGTTTTGACCATTCTCAGGATAGGCGAATCCATGAGTTAGTTACCTGCATAATCAGCTATAAGTGAACCTACTGATCTAAGCTAGCTCTTGGTGTGGGGACGATTTCAGTAGATCCTGGGCAGGTTGCTGTTTGTGTGCCCAGGTCATTTTTTCCCCTTATGGCTAAATCTCTAACACACGAGAAGCATGATGCTCAAGGATCAGACACTTGGCTTCTGGCCCTATCTAGCCAGTTCCAGATCTGTCACAGTGGAGGTAAGGGGGTGGTTGGTGCATGCTGACCTTTCTTTACAGGGGACAGTTGCATCTGAGCCTGCATGCTTACTCTTGGTAGATGAACTATGTTACCGCTAAAGGGACAGTAAGTCATGCCTTGTCCAGCCCCTTAATTTCAGGTAAGTGAACTACTCTTAATGTTCTCTAATGGATGTTTTATAGATCTCATCAGCCACCACCCTCTCTGTTGCTTGCCCCTCTTCAGGACTCTGGCCTGACTTCTCTTTTTCAAATATCTCAGGCTTGGGCATTCCTTACAGCCTTGGTACCTGCTATTCCTTGTACCTAGACTATACCACATCTTCCTGATTTGTCTCCTTTCATTTGGCAGTCACTTATAGAATACCTACTATGTGACAGCACTTAGTGTGTCCTAAGCCCTTTACATATATTAACTCATCTAATCCTCAGATGATTCTGAGGAAACTGAGGCAACAGAGAGGTTAAGTCCCTCGCACAAGGTTACACACCTGATAAAGCCAACATTTGAACCCAGACAGTCTGGTTCTGAAGCCTGTGCTCCCAACTCTGACTCCAGGCTGCCTCTCTTTCCTAACGTGTAGGCCTGAGCTCAAGGTCACAGTACACTGTTTTATATTCTCCACATCCGTGATCACTATCTGAATGTGTCATATTTGCTAATTTGTTTGCTGTTGGTTATCTGTCCCCCTTCCACTGGGCACGTGCTCTGTAAGTGAACACCTTGATTTGTACTGTTTTCCACCACATTTGTAGTGCATTTGTTGAGTAAATGAATAGATAGAAGCCCAAACTAAGTAAGTTTGTGGAGGAAAAGGTAATTGAGCCAGTCAATAGTCCTAAATCCAGTCTGATGCCTAGTTTGTTTCCCTTTCACCTTTATTATTTTTCACATTTTTTTTTCTCTTTCTCTCAAAGTGGCACTTTTGAGTGGGAAGAAGGCAAATCTAGCATGAACAGATCTGGCTTTGAGTCTGTTTGGTTTCTGCCAACTGCTCGTGGTGAGACCTTGAGTGGGTCATTTAGCCATTCAGAGTCTGTTTACTTTCTTGAAAAAATGGAGGAAGGGTGAGATTTTCTCGGTTTTCACAGGGCTGGTTTGAGGCGTAAGTAACAATAATAATGGTAACAGCCACAGCTAATGAGAATTGATCCCACCTTTGTGCCAGCCACTGTGCCAAGCCCATTACATGGGTTGCCTCATTTAGTGCTCAGAACGTTATGAGGAGAATAGAGTTGTCAGACCCATTTTATAGGTGAGAAAACTGAAGCATGGAAATGTTTGAGAACTTGGCCAAGTGAGAATCATATTTCAACCTACACAATCTGATTCCCAAATCTGAGCACTTAACCACACGAATGTGTATGTGAAGTGCTATGAGAAATGTCAGTGAAGATCACTGTGAAGTGCAGCTCAGTGTGGGATGGGTGGTTGCCTGTGGGGGCTACACCTGTTGCAGCCCAAAGCAACACTGTGTTTGTCCCACTCCAAGCTGAAGTCAGAATCTTGTAACAGATGTGCTTCACCCTGGCAGGGGGCTGACAGGATGATGGAATATTGCTCCCAAGTCGGCAGGGTGGGCAGAGACAATGGAGAAAGAGATAAAAAAAATGAAGGTTAAACCATCTGAAGGTTTCCTAGAGCAAATGCCTCCCTTTCCTGCCGAACACTAGCTGGCATTAAAAAAAAAACTATATAACCATGCAACTTTCATACACTAAACTAGCTTACAGCTAGTGCTGTATGTTTTATATCTTTTTAAAATCTAGAGTAATATGTTGGTAGAATAAAGACTGTTGTACTTTAGCATGTAAAAATTGAGATACATACTAGAATGCCTGTTTTTGTTGTGTGAACCAATAAGAGATATTAGAGTAATTTTTACTGATTACAGTAATACATGTTGCTATTGAACTATCTCATGTATTAAAAAACATATGAGTATTTTTTAGCTTCTTTGCATGACAGAAGTTCCCCATATATGTTGTTTGTTTGTTTAAACTTATTTTCAGTGTATGACATTATAATTTGATATCTATGTACATCAGGGATCCTCAACCCCTGGTCTGCAGACTGGTACTGGTCTGTGGCCTTTTAGGACTGGGCTGCACAGCAGGAGGTGAGCAACAGGGGTGGGGGTGGGGAGGGCATGAGCGAAGCTTCGTCTGCATTTGCAGCCGCTCCCCAGCGCAGCATCACACCCTCAGCTCCACCTCAGATCATCAGGCGTTAGATTCTCATGGGAACACTGATCCCTGGTGCCAAAAAGGTTGGGGACCGCTGCATACACTATATCATGCTCATAACCAAAAGTCTGGTTTCTATCTGTCACCATGTATCAGATTCCCTTTGCTCATTTCACCCTCCCTATCCCCCTTTCCCTATAGTAATCACCAATCTGTTGTCTATTTCTGTTTTAATTTGTTTTGTTTGCTCATTTGTTTCCTTTTTGTTTTGTATTCCACATGAATGAAATCACATTTTTTTCTATCTGACTTATTTCCCTTAGCTTAATACCCTCAAGGTTCCATCTATGCTATCACAAATGACAATATTTCATCTGTTTATGGATGAGCAGTATCCCATATATACCACATCCTCTTTATCCATTCATCTGTGGATAGACACGTAGGTCGTTTTCATATCTTAGCTATTGAACACAATGCTGCAGTGAATGAAGGGGTGCACATGTATTTTGAATTAGTGTTTTCATATTCTTTGGATAAATATCCAGAAGTGGAACAGTTGGATCATATGGTATTTCTATTTTTAATTTTTTGAGGGACTTCCATACTGTTCTCTGTAGTGGCTGCACCAGTTTACGGTTGCACCAGCACTGTACGAGAGGTCCCTCTTCTCCACATCCTCGCCAACACTTGAGATTTCTTATCCTTTTGCTAATAGTCATTCTAATGGGTGTGAGGTGATGTCTCTTTGTGGTTTTGATTTGTGATATTGAGGATCTTTTTGTGTGCCTGTTGGCCATCTATATGTCTTCCTTTGAAAAATGTATTCAGAAACTCTGCCCATATTTTAATGGGGTGGTTTGTTTTTCTGTTGTTGTCGAGTTGTACCTCATACATTTTTAACAATTTAATCTGGAAAACTCGTTGACATTTCATGTTGGAAATACATGGAATGCGGCATTGCAGTGTGGTCACGTAGGCACTAGAGCATGTGACGATGGTGAGCAAAGGATCAGAGGTAGGGAGGGAGAAAACACTGAGTCAGCTTGAATCAGATGAATTAAACATTTCAGAACTCAAATCTTTCCTTATAAACATGATAACTTAGGAGGTAATAAAAACTAACATTTGTATAATATATGCTAGAATTTATACAGGCTTTTGCATACTTTCCTTTTTTCGAACTTGGAGGTTATTATGCTCATTACAAATGTAGAAATTGACATGCAGGAAAGATATGTGGCATACCTAAGTTCATATCATTAGGTCTTGGAAGATCTTGGATTTGAACTACTGTTTTCTGACTATAAAATTTTCATTTTTTATATTATATTTTACGTTCTCTCTGATATAGTTAACAATTTTGTTTCATTCCATAACAAGGAATAGAAACAAAAGATTTGGTCTTTGAATCCAGTGATATTGCTAGTGGTTTTAATATTAGCTCAACTGACAAAAATAATCTTTCGAAATAGGATATAACTCTTTTGGTATTCATTCATTTATTTAAATGTTCCACCAATACTTATTTGATATCTACTATAAGGTAAATGTCTTGTTCAGCATTAAAGTTACTATGTTATACATATAAGATGACTAATAAAGATTCGATGATTTCGAAAATGAAGATAGAGTGACACTATCCAATATAAATTGGTACATACTTTTTTGGAGGGCAGTTTGAAAGTGTCTTCGAGTTTTGAATGCAGAAATCTTAAACCCAGAAATTTCACTTCTTGTTATCCATCACAGGAAAATAATGGGCCATGTGTGGGAGTATGCATAGCAACATTATATATTATAGCAAAAAGCAAAGCAACCTAAATGTTCTCATTAGAAGAGTGGTTAAATAATCTATGTTAAAATAAATACAAGTGGAGGACTATTGTGCAAGAAATAAAAGAATGAGGTAAATCTGTATGTAATGACTTATTGAGATGTCTAAAGCTTACTGTTTTATAAAAAGGAAAGTTATTTATAATAGATATAACAGATGTTAAAAAAACAATCAGAAATAATAGTCTCTATCATTTATCATCTATCATCTGTCTGTCTAATCTATCTACAAGGGAAAACAGATACATACATTCAGACAGATACACATACACACAACAGTAAAAAAATGGTCTGAAAGATTACATTCCATATAAATGGTTATCTCTTGTTGGTGGAGGGAAGGATTGGGAGTTAAGATAAAGATAATGGATAAAGGTTCTGTTTATGTGTACTTATTAAATGTTTTACTCATAGAACTAAAATTGAGACAAAAGCTATTTTATTTCATATTAAAATGAAGGACACTTATTTCACAGAGGTAATACAGGAATCTAACTGTGTCTTAGTAAGTTAAGGCTGTTATAACAAAGTACCAGAGACTGGTGGTTTATAAATAATAGAAATTTATTTCTCGCTGTTCTGGAGGCTGGAAGACTGAGATCGGGTCCAATCAAGGTCAGGTTGTGGTGAGAGCCCTCTGTTAGGTTGCAGGCTGTACACTTCCTGTTGTGTCCTTATATGGCAGAAGAAGGTCAGGAGAGCTTTTTGAGACCCCTTTTATAGTGGCACTAAACCCATTCATGAAGGCTACATCGTCATCACCTAATTACCTATCAAAGGGTTACCTCCTAACACCATCAACAAATGAATTTTGGGGGGACACAGACATTCAACCCATTGCATTCTAAAATATATGCATTATAACGTACACTTAAAAGTGATATAATTGTATTAACCAGTTTTACCCCAATAAACTTAATTAAAAAAAAAACAAATAGAGTAAACAAGGAAAAAAAATAAGACTAAAATATTATTTATTAAAAAATATATACATATGCAGCAGCATCGCGTATTCGTAAGAACAAAGCTTTTACCTAGATTCCAAATAGCCTCCGTTTTTGCCTTCTCGAACTGAAATGACTGGAAGAAAATGGAAATCACCGATAATGTATCAGTTTTCTGATAAAAGAAAATTGTTTTCTCATTATAAATAGTAATCCCTTTCATGGGACTTAGCATATAATTTTGAGGAGGTGGTTGGAGGGTATATGACTTAAGCCGGGGCTGTAGTAATTACACTGTTCTCGGAGCCATATTGTGACCTTAAGTGAGTTATCTGTGCTTAGTCAACTTCAGTAGCTTTTTAGATAAATGAATGACTTTCAATGAAATATAATAGCTTCAACACAGAGACTTATCCCTTTTTCCAAAAAAGCACATTCAAATTGACAAACAAGGTAAATAAATAAAATAATGGAATATAGCAGCAACAGAGGTATCCCACGCAGGCCTTTCTTCACGCAGATCTGGTATGAGCAGTGTTGTTGACTGATAGGTACCAGCTGTTGTACTGCCAGATCCGCTGTGTCATTCATGCTGAGACTGTGCTGGGTGCTCCCAGGCAATGACTGAGCATGACGGGAGCTAGAGCCAATGCGGGACTTCTCTAATGGACTTTCTTTGCTTGGAGACTCCCCTACTGGCCTGGCAGAGGCTTTGTTAGAAAGGCACTAGAGTTCGAAGCTCTTCTTACCCAATCCTTCGCTCCCTCTCTCATTTCCGAAGTGTCAGTCTAAAGGCTCTCCCCACCTATTTTTCTCTCTTCCTTATCCTTTATAGATGTCTCTCCCAATCTTTTGCAAGTTTAATCCTATCTTGTCACCTGCTTCTCAGAGGACCTGAATTGATACAAAGTATAAATAAGATTTAAATCTCTAAAACAATGAGAATGGCAAAGGAGATTTTAGCAGACTTCAATCATAATTTGGAAGATAGAAAGTAGACAATCGAATGGTAACTGACAGTGGCTGGAAAAGGCTATTACCTGTCTGCCAGGAGGTCGGGGTGGGAAGTGTGAGGACTCTAGAAAGCCTGGAACTGGGAGCATCATGCATCTCTCAAGCTTGTCCTTTAGAATGGGGCTAAAATCAGAGAGTTGATGGGAAGTCTGAATAAGGAACAAGTATAACAGATCACAAGATCTGGTATGTCTCCCAGCAAGAAAAGAGAGAGGTATAAATAACCTCTGGAGAAGTTAAAATAGAAAGGTGCTCCACCCCTGGGGGCATCAGGCACAACCAAGACAAAACCAAACTTCTGCATAGGTGAGGTCTTGAGATTTTTTACCACTGTCCTACCGTTAGGTTTCTGGGAGGCTTATATAATGCAGGCAGGAGACTGGAGGCTTTCTCTTGGAAAACTTGTCTATGAAAACAATTTAAGTTGTGTTGACATCAACAGGTCCTTCAAGGAAATTCAAGGCCCTTGTTTATTCATCCTGTAATGCCCCGTTCAGTTACATAGAGTTTTCTATCAGCTTTCTAATGCTTATCTCTTAAGTACGGCTGAACCATCAAGATTAACTGGACATGAAAACATGAAACAAAGAAACAGAAAAGAAGAGTGTGAGGGAGAACAGAGACATGACAGTGAACAAAATAAAACCTAAGTAAACCCAACCATGACTAAATTTCTTGGTAAGAGGAGGAATTGTAGCCACAAAACAAAAATTAAAAAAATATATATAAAAGAACATTCAAAGATGAAAAACCTTGGAAATTTAGAATATAATGAGGGAAATTATTGTTTTCATAGAAGAGTTTTGAGATAAAGCAGGGAGATTTTCCTGTAAAATAGGACAAAAAGATAAAAAATATGAGAAGAGGTTTATAAATTCGAGAATTTGCATAAGAGGACTAACATCTGACATACTGAGAACGGGAGGACAGATAAATTGAGGGGAGGGAATTAGAAAAGAAATAGAGGAAGATTTCCCAGAAAAGAAGCGTGTATGACATTCTGTATTAGAAGTTCCCCTGAGTGCCAAGCATAACAATGCAAGACACGCGTTAAGGCTTTAGAGTGCCCGGGATAAAGAGAAGATTTCACAGCTTCCAGGGGAAGTTGGGAATGATTTGCATTAAAGCTGCTCACTGACATAATTGGAAGTTAGATGACAATGGATTCATACTTTTAAAATTCTCATCAAAAGTGGTTGATGACCTAGAATTACATTCTCGATGAGACTATAAGTGATACTATGAAGTTACAATATTTTTAGTGAAACAAGATCTCAATAAATGTATCTACTAAGCATCTGGAAGTTATTGGAGATTGTGCTCCCCCAAATGAGAGGAAATAAAGAAAAAGACAGAAGAAATGAAGCAGGGGACCCAGAAGAGGAGTAAGGAATTCCCAGATTGTGGGGAAGAAAAATCTCAGGGCAACATCTGTGCAGCAGGCTTGGAAAGTAACCAGCTGAGATTAGAATTGAGGGATGGAGGGTGTTAGGAGGGATGTCTTGAAGAGGAAAAAAAATTGGATAGATTTACTGACGAGTTTGACCCTATTGAAGATCAAAACTTTGAGGGCAGGGTTGTAAATACATATGTGGAAAGCTAAGCAAGCATATTAAGGAGGTAATTATTAACTCCTGGAAACATAAATTTTGTAGCATAAAGGAATTATAACTACAAAACACTCTGTGGAGCAGCTGTTCAGAAGTATCCAGTCATAATGATGTGAACACTACTCCTGATTAGCCCAAAAAGTCTTACATGATACTACTGGGAGGCTGAGAGCAGGAGAAATTGGTGTGAAAAGAGAGAAAGTTTCCAAGAGCGAAATCATCATCTTCCTTGGTAGGAAATCAGTACATCATTGAGGAAATGGGAAATAAATCAAGAAGGGCAGTATAAGCATACTATTTAAAAATACGGAAGGTAAATAACAGAAGGGACATTTAAGAGGTCTGAAGGTGCGGCCTGTTGGGAGCTGGAGTTGGAGGAGGGCCGGGGTGCAGCAGGAGACAGCTCTCTTCCCGTATAAGCCTTTTAGTCTTCTTTACTTTCTAAACGATATAGAAAAACTACTTTGATAAAAATTAAAAAAAATAAATTTTATAAAAGGCATGGATTAGAAAAACGAGAGAAAGATCCCTCCTTGCCACAGAGGATTTTTCGAGGTAAAATTTTCCAATTTCCTTATTCCCTTTATTCATCTTCTGATGTACTCTGGGAAAGACAGTGAAACAGACACTTTCAAGATCAAAAGTTCTGAATTTAGCTTCTCTGCTTTGTTTCTAAAACCCATAAAACTTTTGTGCAGTTTGATTTTTTTTTTTTTTTACAGAAATCTCTTTCAGTTTTTGCTAAAAATCAATGATCATGACCATGAAAATAGAAGTGCTGTTCTTAGTAGATGTCCTGTGTATGCAAATAACCCTCTGGTAATATAATAAAAAAGATACAGTAATTCAATGAAAGACGCATGCAAGAAGAAAGGTCTTTCTATGAAGCAGACACTAAGCCACACACTGTTCCTGCATCATCTCCTTTCACCCTTACAACCACTCCAGAAGTAGGTACAGTCATCATCATTTTGAGGACTTTGCAAGGCAAGCAGTGTCTAATTTCACATCCCTTCCTCTTCAAAACGCGCTGTGGCCTCCCAGTTCCTGTGGCAGCGGTGGCCAGGAGAGGCATGCTCCCTTCATCAAATTACATCTCGCTCTCTAATTTGACCCTCACAGCAACTTTGGAATGAATGCAGGGCAGGTATTAGTTTCTTCATTTTACAGATAAGAAAAATGAAACTTAAATAAGCAGAGTGATTTTTAACATCTTCGGGGTAGTAGGTGACATTGCACATTGCTAGAAGCAGCTCCAGTTTATACTCTGAGCCTAAAGAAAGTATATCGGTTAAAAAGATATTTTAATTTTTTAATTTTATTATTTTTTTATGGCGACATTGGTTAACAAAATCCACTAAGTTTCAGCTGTACACTTCAAAGTAAGGCATGTCTATATTTACACTGTGTGTTCACCTCCCATAGTTAGATTTCTTTCTGTCACCACATATTTGACTCCTTTTATCCCTCACCCCTCTCTCCTAGCCTCTGGTAACCACTAGTCTGTTGTCCATGTCTGTGAGTCTCTGTTTGTTTGTCCTGTTCGTCTATTGCTTTTAGGTTTATATCCCACATATTAGTGATAGCATGTAATTTTCAACATATTCTGTCTGGCTTATTTTGCTTAGCATGATTATCTTGAGGTCCATCTGTGTTGTTGCAAATGGTAGCATGTCATCTCTTCTTATGGCTGAGTAATATTCCATTGTATCTATGTACCACATCTTCTTTATCCAATCATCTATTGTAGGACACTTTGCTTGCTTCTATGCCCTGGCCACCATGAATAATGCTGCTATGAACATCGGTGTGCAAACATCTTTTTGGATATGAATTTTCAAGTCTTTGGGGTAAATACCCAGTAGAAGGAATGCTAGATCATATGGTAAATCAATTTTTAATTTTTTGAGGAACCTCCATACTGTTTTCCATAGTGGCTGTACCAATTTGCAGTTCTAATTTGCAGTGTATGAAGGTTCTTGTATCTGCATCCTCTCCAACATTAGGTATTACTTGTCCTGTTGATAACAGCTATTCTAACAGGTAAAAAAAAGATATTTTAAATACTGTTGTGATGAATTTAAGCACTTCTGATCAAAGTAGGATGAGCCCAGAGAAGCTGTGTACCCAGCTTACACCTTTTTATCCTTTCTAGAGCTCGGTCCAGGGAGAATCTGTGTCTGTATAAGTTTCCTGGAGCTAGTTAGAAGAAAAAACCAAACTACATATGCATATATATGTAGATTTTAATATATATGTAGATTAAAATCTACATGTATACATATATAAAATATAAATCTGCATATATACATATTTACATATATACATATTTACATATATATGAGAGAGAGAGATTTTTCTCTTACACGGTGGTGTTACACTTCCACATAATTGAAAATCAGAATTATTCCGATCAGCTCAGGCTTATTTCTGGTAATTCATACTCTGACACATCCAAATGTCATATTTCTAGCAGGAGTCAGAGAACGACAATCACATGTAGAATCAAAATGCTCTCCAGGTCCATTGTGTATAACAGGATAGGAGGAAGCTTTGCAAGGGAGCTCTTAAATTCCAGAGCAAGACTATAATTAGCTGTAATAGGACCCAGAGTAACTTCACGGCCATAATTCTCAGCAGGAAAACAATTATATTGCAGCCATATAACTAGGCAGACATGCTGTAAATACAAAACATTCTCTGGAAATATAGGCTGTGTATTTCTAAATACATGGAAAATTAAGTCAGGCACTTCATAGCTAATTGTAATTCAGTGCAGTATGTCTCCCTTTCTTTTCAATGTTTTTTTCTTTTCCTGCCTAGCTATAGCTTTTCCATTTAACATATATGTTAAAGAAAGGAAACATAATAAATTATGATGAATTTAAAATATGGTGTATTCTAGAGAGGCAACCTGGGGCAAAGAGAGCCGTGGCCTGGAATCTGGGAGACTGCATTTTTTTTTCTTTAATTGATATATAATTGACATGAGACATTGAATTAGTTTTAGGTGTACAACATGATGACTTGATATATGTATATATCGTGACATGATTACCACAAGCTTGGTTAACAGCCATCATCTCACATAGTAAGAAATTTTATTTTGTTGTGGCAAGAACTTTTAAGATCTACTCCCTTAGAAACTTGCAAATATTTTACACAGTATTGTTGGTCACCATGCTGCATATTCCATCCCCAGGACTTATAACTGGAAGTTTGTACCTTTTGACCATCTTCATCCATTCACCCACTCTGCCACCACCAAATCTATTTTCTCTACCTGTGAGTTTATTTTTAGATCCCATGTGTAAGTGAAAACAGACAGTATTTATCTTTCTCTGTCTGACTTGACTTATTTTACTTAGCATAATGCCCTCCAGGTCCATCCATGTTGTTGCACATAGTAAGATTTTCTTTTTTTTTAATGACTGAATAACATTTCTTTACATGCATATAAAATCACATTTTCTTTATTCATTCATTCATCAATGAACACTTAAGTTGTTTCCATGGCTTGGACATTTTAAATAATGCTTCAGTGAACATGGGGTGCAAACATCTTTTTGAATTAGTGTCTTTATTTCCCTTGGATAAACACCTAGAAGTGGAATTGTTTGATCACATGATAGTTCTGTTTTTAATGTTTTTGATGAATCTCCATATTGTTTTTACATAGTGACTGCACCAATTTACATTCCCATCAACAGTGCACAAGGCTCCCTTTTTTCCATATCCAGTACTTGTTTGTTGATTTATTGATGATAGCCGTTCTGACAGGTGTGAGGTGGTATCTCATTGTGGTTTTGGTTTGCACTTCTCTGATGATTAGTGATGTCGTCGGGCATATTTTCCTGTGTCTGTTGGCCATCTGTGTGTCTTCCTTGGAGAGACTGGATTTTTTTTTCCACCTAGTCCTGCCCCCAAGTGGGGCTATCGTTATGTCCCAAAGCCATGAAATGGCAGGTTGTACAGCACGTCTGACAAATAAATGATAGATTTCTTAGTTATAACCTGTGCAGTGTTTGTGAAAAAAAAAATGAGCCAGTATGTATAAATCAAGGTGTTTCATATAAAAATATGAATTTTTGGCTTCTCATGAAAATATCAGAAGATACGGCCCCACTGGATCCACAATTCCTTATTGCAACAGTTAGCAGTAGCTGGGTAGCCACTGCTTCCTTTGGTAGAGGAAGATGCTCTCTAGGTTGCCATGGAATTCACCTGCCCATTTAGTTCATTTAAGTTGTCTACTCTGTGATCAGTTTCCTCACCTCTAAAGGGGAGTGATTAGATTGAATGTTGCAAGTTGGACTGCTTAAGTATTCATTCATCTTCTTAGGATCTTGAATTCCGTAGCAGTACTAACTAAAAGACTGGTTTAGAATATATTAAATGATATGAGAACCAAAAAAAAAAAAAAAAAGGCTAAATTATGTATATTTTCTCCTTTCAGTTTGTGTTCTTATGTTGCTGATAGTTTGTTTTTTCCTCTGGGAGAAAATGATAAATCACAGATGCTGCAAAAACTGTAGTCTGTCTTTGCATGAGAATTTATACCAAGTTAAGTGGATAGTTATTTACACATAAAGCTGTTTAAGCACTTGGCGATCTCTGGGTTTAGTGGAGTAATAACAGAACTTTGACATCATTTTAACACAGTTTTATTTTCCTGTGACCTCTGTGGCTCCTATATAATCCTGAAATCACAGCTGTTCCAAAGGAATCATTTCCTCCTGCATTCAGCTCTACAAAGACAGTGCCTTGAAGAGCTCCACAGGCACCAAAGAGGGAAGAACAAATTCCTGAGTGAAAATGTGCCAGATTCTATCACACTTACAAAGCCTGGTGCTCTTGGCCCCACCCTGGCTCCGCTCATGGCTCCCTGCAGAGAAAATGGCCAATGAAAGATAGAATTAGATTTCATTGTAATAAAAGGGCTCTGAGAATACCACTTTCTACCCTGGAGTGACTTGCCTTCAGGATGGGTAAAGGCATGGAGGCCTTTACGAACCACCGACACTATGTGAGCATCTTTGGTTGAATTATCAAAATGGAATTTTTAGTGTCCAGGCTTCTTTTTTCTAAGTTGATTGACTGAAGTGTTGCCCTTTCAATAAAACATTTGGGTAAAATATATCACTCTTGAATTAATTAAAATAGTTTACCTATAGATTATTTGGGGGTTTTCTCTGTAGACAATAATGTTCTCTTCAAGTAATAATTCTTTTGTTTTTTCATTTCAACTTTCATATTTTTGTATACCTTCTATATATATATATATATATATATATATATATTATCATCTGAGTACAAACAGTAGGACCTCTAATACATTTTGAGTGGAAGTGGTGATGGCTAAGATATGATCTTAAGTGAAATACTTTAACATTTTACCATTATCTTAAATCTGTGTTGTGAAGTTTTTTGCTTTTTTTTTTTTTTTTTTTTTTTGGATACGTGTTATCAGGCTAAGGAAGTTCCTTATATGTCTGATGCCAACAGTGCTTAGTACAAGTGAATGTTAAATTTCATCTAAATTTTTTTTTCTTTTGTATTATTTTCTCCGATATAATCATGTGACTATTAAGATGAGTTACATGATTTTTCTTTTTTAATTGGTTAATATAACCAACATAGTCAAAGTTCTAATATTAAGTTAACCTTGAATTCCTGGGGGTATCCCAACTTAGTCATGGTTTCTTAATTAAACTAAATGCCTAGTTCATTTACTTTTAGACTTCATTTCTAAAGTGTACTCAAGGCTATTTATAGATTTTCCTATAAACTTTCCTCATTATATTCCATAAGTTTTGATATGTAAAATTTTAATTAATATTCAGTTTTAAATGTTTTTAAATTTCATGATTTTATAAGTGCCACTAATCCTTTTCATATGCTTTTGAATTTCTAAATGTCTAGAAATTTTATGTTTTTCTGTTTTTTGAGATATTTGCAATTCTAACTTAGTTACATTGTGGTCAGAGAGTTTTTTGGTAGCAAAGTTATCCTTTTAATTTGTTGAGACTTGCTTGTTAATTGTGATATTTAAGCTTTCTATATTCTAACTTTTAGGTATGCTTGATCTACCAATTACTGAGAATGTTCCTCACTATCATCATAGATTTATCAATTTCTATTATAAATCTGTCCATTTTTACTTTTTTATATTTCGAAGCTATTAATTGGAATCAGATTAGTTTAGAATTGTTATCTATTTCAGGTAAGTCGAACTGTTTATCTTTAGTACCCCTCTTTTTCTTTATTACTGCTTTTTGCCTGTAGTCTAATTTGTTGTTATTGTAGGTATCCGTGTTTCCTTGTATTGTTCCTTAATGTATATATTTTCATACTTTTTTAATATTTAACCTCTTTTGTATTATTAAATATAATTTACATTTTAAGGAAATCTGCTGTGTAGTTGCAAAGACATCATACAGCAGGGATGGCCCTTCAGAGAAGTTTTAAACTAGAGTAAACCCATGATCCTGAATCTACCAGGCTGTGCCCGTTATGGGGGTCACATTCTTGAGCCAAGGGAAGTTTCTGGGAATGGTACAGCTCTGAGCCATCAGAAGGCAAAACCTTGACGCTGATGTAATGGCTGACTTAAGTGAATCTGGGTAGTATAATACAGCATCCACTACAGTTAATTGCATGTACTCTTCAGCCTGCTTGGCTTCAAATAATTTTATCAAATTGGGCACCAGTTCCTGCAAGAATTTTTGCTTTTTTTCCTGGAGAAACTTACAAGAACAAGATTTTGTAGAATAGACTGCAGTCTCCGATTCTGTAACTGGTCTCAAAGCTATAACTGATTCTCTCCCTTCACCCTCTGGTAGAACAACTTTTGCTCAGGTGTTTACCTGATGAGCGATAAGACCCACTTTGACTAGACTGAACCTCTGCTCATCATTTGCAAGCTGTGACAGCTCTACTTGCCTTCAAAATTGGCAAGGGGGAACCAAGAGGTGCCAAATATACTTGGGTGCAAAATATATCTCCTGCTGATAACCAGTTCTGGAATGGAGACACCTCCTTGTCTGATGATTTGTTGATATAAGAAGTGTAAAGTGACAAGGTAGCAACGTAACTTAAAATCTAATAGAACATGTGTTGTGTTTTCCGGTGAAAGCATTGCATTCTTAGAACCAGGACTCCTATATCTACAGAGTGTAGTTTTGAAAATGATAAGCACAAATTCCTCTAGTTGGTCTCTGGGAATGATAGTAAACAGAGCTACTTCTGTTCCACTTCTGAGTTGCTGGACCCATGTATTCTGCCTTTTGGACATAGCACTGTAAAATCATTGATTTAGGGTGTACTTCTCATATTTACAGTGTATCTTCTTTCAGCTCGTCTCTCAGGCATGCCTTCAAGGGCTATTCTATCACTCTATCAGGCTGTCATCTTCTAAGAGTAAGGAATGTGATAGTGTCATGGTCATTTGCCCTTTGCCTTTCTCTCTTGGTTTGAGATGGTGTTACATGGGATTCCCTACTGATGGACCACTGTATGAGTTTTATTACAGTGGTGCTGGTCGATGCTGCTATAGAAAGGAAAGGCAAATCCAATTTTCCATCAGGTATTGGGCACATGCTTAGCTTCATCCAGTCCACCATAGCTATTCCATTTGTGGGCCTATTGTGCCAGGACTGGTAGCCAGTGGAAGAGTTTGGAAGATGTCAACGTGCCAAGTATCCAGTCCATTTGTTTAATAGTGCTTCCTCTGTTTTCGATGTTCTCTGGTAGTCAGTAACATATGAATAAAAGATCTTTAGTTATTTGTTCCTACTCCTATATATAGTTCATCTACCTATCTCTTACTCACACCTCCTTGTTCCTGACCTTCCAATATTTTACTTTCTAGGCCACTATCTTCTCACACAAAGTGACAAATATAAACATTACCTACAGCTCTGCCCACTGAGGCATTTCCTCTCACCACTGCCTTTCTGGGATGTCCCTGAGTGGTAGTAGTGCATTTTCGGTCCATTTTCAGCTTGTACCCGTATATTGAGGTGTCTGGCCTATAAACCAAGCTTGACTTTTTTCTCCTCTATTAGCTGGTCACAAGGGACTTCCCTGCATGTGAGTAGATAGAGAAGCAGCAGTGTAACCAGCTTGTGCTTCTTACTTAGGCTGCCCTGGCCGTCTTCATGCTTGATCTAACATGTACTGTTTCCATCTTATAGTGGATTATTTCAAAACCTTCCTGAACTTATGACTTGGTGGATCTGAAACAACCCAACTCATGATGGGCAGTTCTGTTCCCATGATCACTTCATGTCCCATGATTAGGTGCTCTTTCTCTACCAGAGTTCACTTGCATTCCAGAAGCAGCTTTTCTGATGGTGTCTATATTTCTCTGCTGCAAATGGTGTGGCCTAGCTCCAGAATCCTAGTGTTGATGACGTGATTCTTCTTTAGGGTTTATTTTAATTCCATACAGTGTTTTTACCCATTCAAATGTCTTTAAAACCCGAACACTACCCGAATATATGGCCCATGGTCAGAGCTATTTGCATGTCCTGGACCTGCTATAGTCCTTTACCTCTCTCAGCCCCACTCGTGAAGGCAGTTTTCTATGTTACTTGATAAATGGTTCGAAGCAACATTGTTAAATGTGACAGTTATCATTTTATTGCCTCTCAGTTTTAAATCTACCCTTTACACCCTGCTTATGATACTGGAGCTGTGTTTTAAAATTTTTCTTTTGCCAGCTTTGATACAGTGACACTTTGCCAGCAGAGGGCATGGGAAAGAGTTTTCCTCCCACTTGTAGTATGCTTTCCTTGCTTCACCCTCCAGTGGCTCTCAGCTGTAGGTGGGACATCCGAGGCATTGCTTGATTTCATGCGGATGATGGTATTATGTGTAGCAGAGACCAAGTGACAGCATTTCTAAAAACAAGGTGTCCACACCTTGCTACCATAAAAAAACAGCAGAGACGTACTGGTAATTGGAATGCCCTAGCCTACAAAGCCCTTTGGCAGTGGTTAACTGATTGTGCTCTCCCAGTAACAAAATTTATGGACAACCTACTAGCATATTGCTTGATCTGTATAACCAAAGATCCCCTGGCTCTGGTAATAGAAAATCTGACTTACATCACCACAGTGGTGAGTTATAGCCTCATTTTCAGACCTATGCCAATTCACAGACCCCTGGTCCCTTTAAGAGGAGTCTAGGTCCCCTTGAGGAAGGACCCTATAACATCACCACAATCACATACTATAAATCTTCTTCCCACCCTTCTGTAAGAGATCTGTGACAACCCTGGAGTGACTAAGTATTGGAGGAAAAGGAAATGCACAGACCTTCAGAGATTACTAGACAGTGGCTTCGAATTGATGCTAATTCCTAGGGACACAAAGTAAGAGGCTTACTGCAATCAGGGAATAGATGGAGCCTTAATTCAAGTCTTAATCATAGTAGGTGCAGTTCACCCCAGCCTCATTCCATGGTTAGTTGTCCCCATTCCTCAATGAATAATTTGAAGAGAGATATTGGAAAATAGGTGGAATGTTTTATATCTCTTTGACACATCGAGTGGCAGCCGTTATGGTAGAAAGGGTCAAGTGGAAGCCTCTGGAACTTCTCTTCACTGCCAAGATAGTTAGACAGAAGCAATACTGCATACCTGGGGGAATTCCAGAAATTGGTGACACCATCAAATATTTGAAAGGTGTGGAGATGTGATACATATCACATCTCAGTTTAACCCATAGTTCGACCTATATAAAAGTTGAGTGGATCTCAGAGGAAGACTGTGGACTAGCGTATATGTAATCAGGTGTTGACTTCAATTGTAGCTTTCGTCTCAGGTGTAGTTTATTAACTAGAGCAAATTGACATGGTGCGTGTCATTTTCTCTGTGGCTGTTGACCTGGGTAATGGTGTTTTCTCCATACCAGTTTTTAAGGACCACCAGAAGCAGTATGTTCCTATCTGAAAGAGCCAATAGTACACCTTTACATCTTGTCTCAGGCGTACATCAATTCTGCTCTCTGCCATAATATAGTCTGCAGTGATCTTGATCCTCTTGACCTTCTGCAAAATGTCACACTGCTCTACTACATTGATGATGTAATGCTATTTTTATCTGATGAGTAGAAAGTAGCAAGTGCTTTGACACCTTGAAAAAACATGTATGAACTAGAGGGTGGGAAATATAGCACATAAAATTTCAGGGTTTCACCACATCAAAGAATTTTTTGGAGATTTTCTTATCTGGAGCATGTGAAGACATCCTCTCTAACATAAAATATAAATGACTGAACCTTGTGCCACACACCATGATGAAAGAGGCACAATGATCAGTAAAGCTTTTTTGGACTTTTTGGACCTGTATGTACCACATTTGAGTGTAAAGTTGCCAATTTCAATTGGGGAACAGAGTGAAAAAAAAGAACACTGGAGCAATCCCAGGCTGCATTGCATGCTGCTCTATCACTTGGGCCTTATAATGCTACAGACTCAATGATATTTGAAATCTCCATGGTTACTGGGAATGCCATACAGAGCCTCTGACAACTACCAAGAGACCACAGCATAGACCTCTAGGATGTTGAAGCAGACCTCTTTTGCCGATAACTATTATCATTTTGAGAAATAGCTTTGGTTTGCTGCTGGTCCTTGATGGAGAATAAATGCCTCATTAAGGTACATCTGATGACCATGTGGCCTGAGCCTCTCATCATAAGCTCTCCTTTATCCAGCTTTACATTCTATCCTCCTTATCAACAACCCCAGGATTCATTCCACATATTTTCTCCCATCCCCTGCTGGTACATGTTGGCTAGCATGCTGGTTATGATCCCTTAATTCATGCCTACTCTGTTACATGTCAGTTCACCAGATATTATAAACCATAATTCCTTTACTCTCGCCAAATCTCAGCTTTTCATACATAAAATAAAGTATAGCTTCTGTGTTATTTATTTGCAAAAAAACAAACTCTCTAATGACTTTTGGCAGAAAATGAATTTATTAAAAGAATCTTTATGGGGACAGAGACTCAGGCTTGGAGGCTATACACCTGAGAAATATGTCCAGATGAATCTGTCTTCCAGTAGACACCTGTCGGTACCACAGGTGTGGAACATAGACAGTAAATCTGTCATCGTGTATAATGTGTGTGACACTACCCATGGACCACTGTCTCTGCTGCCTCCTGCACTTGTCTGTTTCTTCATGATTATCAGAAAATGGATTCCACATTGTGCCTGGACTCAACATTACTCCCTTCAGAATAGAAATGCAAGCGAGTGCGATTCACTGAAGATGGCTGGATCAAATGCCTGAGTCCAAGTTCCAGGAATATGGAAAAAAATGATTCTAGCTTCTCCCTTAGGAAGGTGGGATTCATAATGTGAGAAAGTCCACACACAAAGGAAACTTTTTAAAATGGGGCAGAGTGGCCATACATCTGACAAAAGTATACCAGAAAAGAAGAGCTATAAACAGTAGAAGCCTAATACTCAGAATAAATGATCAACATAATCCCTGAGCTCCCTCCCAGCTCTGGTATGTACTGCTTCTGTGATCCTAATAAGAATACATCTTTGCATTTAGAGCACATGGACACATCACATAAAATTAAGGTACTTGTAAAATTCTTTGCTAAGATTTTATAAATTTGGCTAATTCCTTTTAGTACTGAATACATGTACACACATTGTATATACAGATTTGTACAATTAACTTGGTTTATGTGATTTTCAAGCTAAAGAATAAATGTTTCCTGCCTGTAATGAGAAGTTTTACCACAAGTGAGATTCTGTAAAGATTTTAATTTATAAAGTGAAACAATTTCAGTCTCAATTATTTTCCTAGACATATTACCTAAACCTCCTTGGCTTCCATGTCAATTAAAGGATTTGGAGATTGTTGAAGGAATTTAAGTTTTAGGTTAAGTTTTCACACATCAAGGTCACTTGAATTTTAGCTCAAAATATATGATCGGATATCTTTTGTCTCTCACCAAAGCACCTAAAGATTATAATTTACTCCTATAAGCAACAGACCTTCACTAGAAATACAGTTCTCAGTTGGGAAGAAGGCATGCCCATGAGTTGAAAATCAGTATTTTAGCTCATTCTACATTCATCTTCCCTTAGCAGCATGGCAAAGTGGAAATAGCGTGGATGATGTATCTCGGCAGACACACAATATCCGTTCTCCCTTTCCTCCTCCAACTTTATTCTGTCAGCAAAGTGCCCAGCCTCTTTTGTACCTGGAGGTAGACAAAGCAAGTGGAAGTTCATAAGTAGAGCTTCTGAAAAGATGCCTTAAAAGGTGCTGACTAACCCAAGAGGTTTACCCTTTTTGAAACTTACTCTCTTCTTTTTTGTATACACCAAAATATGGAAGTGATGGCTAGAACGCTTGCAGTCATCCTTGTCCTTGAAGACAAAACCAGTGCTATGGATAGCTGAACAGAAAGATACAAGTATCCTGGGTCCATGATGATTTCATGGAGTTGCTGCTATACCAGCATGTGCAGCTTACCTCTAGACTTCTTTTCCATGATAGCAAACTGCTACTCTTTAAAAAAAATTTTTATACACCATCTGTATTATGATCAGTCAAGCACATTTGATAACCTATAAAAATCAGACTCAACTTGGTTCAAATCTCTTGGTTCTATCCCACTCTAGCTTTGAAGTTCTGACTATATTATTGACCTCTGTGAGATTCAGTTTCATTATGTATAAACGAAGATGCCTATTTCATTGGGTTGCTCTGAGATGTCTCTTTTAATGTAGGAAGTACCTTGTACAGTTTCTTGCACAAAGTTGATTCCCAGTGAGTGTTAATTCCTTCCAACTTTCTCTTTGTAGTTTTTCATAGTGGTAACCTTGGTGGGGGCAGCCTAGTCTTCCTAAGGGCCTAATAAATAATAAGACAAAAAATGAAATTATATATTGTAAAGCTTTTGTGAGCAGCTTATTTTGTTTCACTCGAAATATTTTAAAATTAGTCAACTGTGTGCAGGATATGTTTAAACTCTCTTTTAATCACAATATATTTATTTGACTAACTGAACTACCCTTTGTAGTTAAAGCAAATGAAAGTGCTAAAATACTACGTTCTCTGTAACTGGAGAGCCTCGAAGGGAGGCAGGTGACCAGGGGCCTAGTTTCAAAGCTTGTCAGAGGAATTCAAGATTCAGACCTGAGTTGTATTTCACTAAGTGTCGGACCTGCACTGTGGTCTGAAGGGTCTCCTTGATAGCTCAGTCTCCCTCTACTTCCTTTGTGTTTGCAGGGCTGCCATAATGAAGTGCCACAGATTGAGTGGATTAAACAACAGAAGTTTGTTTTCTCACAATTCTAGAGGCCAGAGAAGTCTGAGTCGAAGGTGTCGGCAGGACTGGTTTCTCTCGAGGTGTCACTCCGTAACTTGAAGAAAGCAGCCTTCTCACTGTGCCCTCTCACGGCCTCCCTCTTTACGTGTCTGCTTCCTAATCTCCCGTTCTTTTCAGGACATCAGTCACGTTGGATTAGGGCCCACACCAATGACCTCATTTTAACTTAATTACCTCTTTAAAGATCCTATCTCAAAATGCAGTTACATATGAGGCTCTAGGGGTTAGGACTTCAAAATATAAATTTGAGGGGAACACAGTTCACTTCATAACACTGGCGTAGGCATTCCCCCCAATAAATCTTTTGTGCCCCTCATTCTGTCATGCATCTGCTTCCCAGAAGACCTAAGCTGACACACTGATAAAGATTTTCCCACCTAATCCTCTGAACAAACTCATTTTACAGGTGAAAGATGAAATGATTTCACCAAGCTACCATTAGTAGTACAGATTGTGGCCAGAAACCACATCTCTCGGCCCAATGTAATTTTTTTTCATGTAATTGAGCAAGATGCAAATTTTCTATCCAGGACTTTTTATACTGAATTGACAGTATCATTACATAGTTGGTTCATCCTTAACAAAATCACATGTATATATTATTTTCCTTATTTTAATTATGAGTAAACTTTTTCTCTTTATTTTAAATGAATGATATTTCTAGACTAATATCTTGAAGGTTGGGATTTTGTTTTATCCCTCTTTATTCTTTTTCAATGTCTAGTAGAGTGCTTGCGCAGTAGACACATAATGAAAATAGTTTAACAATCACTGATGTGTGCTTTGTCTAGCCTGTATTCCCAATGCCTAGCCCAGCACCTAGCATATAGCAGTCCTCAATATGTATGTATTGTATGAAAAATAAGAATATATATTGAGTAATTACTGTGTGCTAGACACAGCATTTTCTCACTTAAAACTTACAACAGTCCCTTAATGGAGGTATTATTATATTCTTACTTTTCAGGTAGGGTTCGAAGAGGTTCTACTACTCGCAGATAGCACTGAGTGATGGAGCTAGAAGTTAAACCCAGGCTGTCTGAATTAACAGCTTCTTTACACTGCAGAGTATCTTCAGGGGCTGTCCCAACACAAAAACTGCAGGAAGAAAGACACTTAGCTTTCAAACTTTGGAACAACTCCTTGGCCTGCATTTTCCAGTCACACAAAGAAGTCACTCATTAACAGCGGGGTCCCATTGTTATGTGGCAGATTAGTTAGAATGATGTAAGGCATCCTTGAAGAAACTAAAAATATTTCCTTAGGTCTTTCGATGAAGAACAACTCTGGGGCAAAATGTAGAGGAAATAAAGTTGACCTTTGATTCTGTGGGTTTTTGGTCAGATACCATTTGATTTGGCAACTGACGGAAAATTAAAACTGTATTCAGATTGCGGGTCTTTTATATTATCGGGGTTACCTTCTAATGGGCATAGTTGGAATACTGCTACCACTGTTGAAAGTGAGAGAGGGGAACATTTTTCATTCAAAACATTTTTTTGAACATGTAACTGTGAAAAGATCCAGTGTGGGGATGAGCAAGGTTACAGCAAGGAATCATATAATCACTATGTTCATTGAGTTTGAGGTCTTATGGAAAACACTGGCATGCAAATTGAACGGAATGTACAAGCTGATGATTTTTGAGAACACTCTAAGAAGAGGATACTGCATTAACCAGAGCTGGGACCAGGGTGAGGCGAGTTAGGGACTCACCTTGGGTGCAAAATGTAAAAGGATGTAAAAAAAATTCAGTATTAAAGATAAATAACATTTTGTGTAGTGTTTTTAAAAATAAAAATAAACGGAAGCAAATCCACAATGAAAAAACACAAAATTTTTAATAAAGGCAAGAGTAGTATTACTGATTTTTCCTTTTGCCTCAGGCTCAGCATGGCACTGGAGCTAAGCACTTGACATATACATCAAATGCATATGTTTCTGCCATCCAAACCATTTGCCTTCAATTAATTTCCCAGGCTGACAACTGGGAATTTGGAGCATTTTTGAATGTAGTAGTTAAGAGTACAGGTTTCTGGCTCATGAATGGTTCAGTTCAAGATTCATCTCTTATGTTTATCCGCTATACTCCTGGGTGAGGGATTTCATCATCCTGGGTCTCTGGTTCCTTTATGTTAAGTGGTGCTATTCTTAGCTCATAGCATTGTTGTGTTAAATGAGTTAACACATGCAGAATGCATAACCACTATATTTGATACAACTACCTACTATTATATCATAAAAGACAAAATGTAGTAAGCTATAGAGATACAAATATATGTTGAGAATCACAGCATCCTGAATCATTTATACTGTGGTGTGGGGTATTATGAAAGGTGTAACAGAGGAAGTTCTTTTTCCGCCTCCAGTTTTATTAAGAAGCAATTGACATACATCACTATATAAGTTTAAGGTGTACAGCATGATTTTTTAATTTACATATATTGTGAAATGGTTACCAAAATAAGTTAACATTCATCATCTCATATAGATGCAAAAAAAAAAAAAAAAGTTTTCCCTGTGATGAGAACTCTTAAGAGCTCCTCTCTTAACACCTTTGCTTGTATCTCATACATTGTATCCCTAGTACATTTTTATCTTATTACTAGAGGTTTATACCTTTTGACCACCTTCCTTCAATTCCCCTTCCCTCTGGTAACCACAAATCTGATCTCTTTTTCTGTGATTTGATATTATTTTAAAATTAGATTCCACATGTAAGTGATGTCTTACATATTTCTCTTTTTCTGACTTTTTTTACTTAGCACAGTACTTTCAAGGTACATCCATGTTGTTGCAAATGAGTTTTCCTTGTTTTTCTTTTTTTTTTTTTTAATGGCTGAATAAGATCCCATTGTACATATATACCACAACTTCTTTGCCCTTTCATCCATCAGTGGACACTTAGGTTGTTTCTGTGTGTTGACGATTGTAAATAATGCTGCTATAAACATGGGATGCAGATATCTTTCTGGGTTAGTATTTTAGTTTCCTTTGGATACAGTCCCAGAAGTGGAATTGCTGGATCACATGGTAATTTTATTTTCAATTTTTTGAGAAACCTTTACTGGCTTTCATAGTGGCTACACCATTTTACAATCCCACCAACAGTGCATGGGGTTCCCTTTTCTCAACAACCATGCCAGCATTTGTTATTTCTTGTCTGTTTGATGATAGCCATTTTAACAGGGGTGAGGCGATATCTCATTGTGATTTCGATTTGCATTTCCCTGATGATTAATAATATTGAGCACCTTTCCATTTAACTGTTGGCCATCTATATGTCTTCTTTGGAAAAACATCTATTGTGGTCCTTTGCCCATTTTTAAGTTGAATTATTATTTTTCTTTTGCTATTGAGTTGTATAATTCTTTATATCCTGCATATTAACTGCTGACCAGATGTTTGGCTTCCATTTTTTTCCCCCATTCTGTAGGTTGTGTTTTCACTTTGTTGATGCCTTCCTTTGCTGTGCTGAAGCTTTTTAGTTTGATGTAGCCACACTTGTTTTTTATTTTGTTGCTTGTGCTGTATGTGTGACAGAGGCAGTTCTCTTGAGTCTTGAAGAATGAGTAAAGATTTGATAAGTGAGGCAAGGCATTTGAGACCAGTCTCTCAGCAAGATGGGCATGAAATCATGAGTGTGAATGGCAAATTGTGAGTAGAGTATATGATCTGTAGAGGATAGCAGGAGGGAATAGAGATTAGAACCTGGAGTTCTGACTATTATCCATTTAAGGGATGTGCTAGAAGGTTTCTGAGGAAGGACGTGCCATACCCTGACCTGGCTTTTAAAAAGATAACTGTCCCCAAGATAAAAGACTGATGGCAGAGTTGACGTCTTCAAGAGTAATAAAATTTAATACACATGGAGACAGAGAATATTTCATAGATTATGTGAAAGAAGAAACTGGTTTGAAGTTACATTTACAGCAAGTGATATTTTTGAATGTTCCACTGAGGGGGATAGCGGATCATATTTTCAAAATTTTAATCTTAACCAGAGAATTCAGGAAAGCTCAACATTCTTGTTTCAAGGAGCTTTGCCATATCTTTAGGAAAATAAGTTATCTGACATGTCATATAATTATCCTGAATCTACAACCCGGGGTTCAAATGCAGTCACTTTCTCCTAAGGCAATCAGTTTATAGACATATAATAACTTGTTTTATTACTTTATTATACTTGTATTTTCTTCAGTTCTTAAAATAACATTATAGCAAATTAAGTAAAATGTTTTAAAAAATCATCCTTAGTCTCACCATTCTTCTATAACTGTTTTATTTTCCAAGATTCCTGCTGGTTCTTTTGTATATATGTGAATGTGTGCATAGTTGTAATCAAAGCACATGTATAATTTTGCATTCTGTTTTCTTTTAAACCTAACATTACGTTACAATTTTGATTTTCTCTTTTCCAACAAGTACATCACTAATCTCTCCTCACTAAAGGATGAATAATCTATTATAGAAAATAGAAGAGGTAAAGCATCTGGGATTTGTATTGATAGAGACCAGGGCTTGAAACTCAGTTTACTTATTACTAGTTTTTTTGAATTTGGGAAAGTTATTTGAGCCTCACTTTCTTTGTCTGTAATATGGATAATAGTTCATACCTTATTTGTTAGGGGATGAAATGAAATATAAGCTTTAAATATAAAGTGCTTATTTCTAAGCATAAGTTATATATTCAATAAATGGTAACAACTGGTATTATTGTTTTCAGTCACTATACCTGCAGTACAGTTTTATTTTTTCAAAAACTATTTATTAAAGGCTTATTATATTATATACCAGATTCTGTACTAAGCACTAAGGTGAAAACCTTAGGATTCCTACCTGCTAAGAGCTCTCAGTTTAGTGGCAGTGACAGTCATGTACAAAGATCATTGCAATTAAAGCATGTTATGCCTATTTTTGATATGTCTTTCTCTCTTGCTTCGCACTCACTGTTGTTTGATTTTCATGTTGTTTTCACTGGTTTCTGCTGTGGCTTTTTCGTATTTCCTTGGAGCACTATCCCAAACACTTTCTGCTAGCGTAGCTGTTTTGAAGATATCTTTGTGATACAAGAGCCAGTACTGCAGTCAGAGTACCAGTTTTGAAACACCAGTTAGGCTACTAGCTACACATGAGACCTTGAGAGGGTTCCCTATCATTGCCCAGCCTGTTTCCTCGGGTCCTGTAGACTGGGGATAATGCCTGCCTTCAGGGGTAATTGTATTAAGTGAAGTAATCTTTGTGATGCTCTTAGCTCAGACCTGACCCACAGTCAGGATTAAGCAAGTGGAAACTGCTTTTATAATCAGTGTTGATGTTCTCACTCTGTGAATTATCATTGGCTTTACCTCATCTGTGCATTGCTGTGACTCATGAAATGCTAGCAGTGCCTTGAGAGATAATAAGGGAGGTTTTACCATATCTCCCCCAAAGAAACCTGAGACTAAATGTGTTTGGCAAATGCTGCTTTAACCCGCCTTCCTTCCTAATTTTCTGTGTATACACTGCATCTTTCACAAGTTTATGTTTCTTTGCTGGTGAGCTAGTTACCTGTCTATACCACCTTTCCACTCAAGGTTTTGTGTCTGTGGGTCTGCTAAGTGATCCCACGTACAGTCTGGCCAGGTCTGCCGCTGGCTTTACAGAGTGCACTGACTACTCTGGATGCGCTTCACAGATACCACACACTGTCCATGATCACCGTTGTACCCACCACAGCCCTTTTCCTGGCCTGATGGGCCATCTCAATTCCATTTCCCTCTGCCCAATGGGAGGTGGTTTTTAGTTTCTCTTTTGATGTTTTAAGTAGAAAAGAACAACTGAATAGAGTTCAATAGAGAGTTGATTCCCCTGGAAAAAAAGCAACTCTTTTTCTTGATGTTCTTTTGCCTGGGAAGTGTTTATGCTTCCTGTTTGCTTATTTCCCCTACTTTCCATGCAAACATTCTGTGTAGTTACAGTTATACAAGGCTAGTGTACACTTGCTTCCCAGAGCGTGTCCTCATGATGCACATACATACAAATATATTTTTAATTGATGAAAAATTCACATAATGTAAAAGCTGCCATTTCAGCCATTTTAGAGTATACAATTACCGGCTTTTAGTTTATTCACAATGTTGTGCAACCATCACCACTATCTACTTCGGAACATTTTCATCGCTGCAGAGGAAGAAGTCACTTCCCGTTCCCTACATCCTCTAGTTTCCCGAAATCATTTATCTGTCTTTCATCTCTGTGAGTTTACTCATTCTGAACATTTTATATTAATGGGATCACACAATAGGTGACCTTTGTATCTGACTTCTTTCACTTAGCAGCATTATGCTTTCAAGATTTATCCATGCTGTAGCATTTATTATTTCTCTTGACTGAATAATATTCCATTGTTTAGGTACACCACATTTTGTTTACTCATTCATCAATCGATGGACATCTGGGTTGTTTCCACTTTTTGGATATTGTGAATAGTTTGCTATGAATATACTTGTAAAAGTATTCGAGTGTAAATCTAGGAATGGAATTGCTGGGTCATATTTTCTAACCATTAAGTTTGCTAAATTCAAAAAATTCAAATCTTAGAGATATAATTTCATCTCATGAGATTTCAGAGTGCTAAAAAAAGTTTGATTCCATTGGTATGCTGGCTCTCACATTTTCTGGGAGAACAAATATTTTGCATTAAAGTAATATTTGTGCTACTTAAAACTACAACAGCAGTAATAGGAACACACATAAAACATGCTTTCCAAAGAAAATTGTGTACTGAGAAGTATTGGTAGAAAAATTATACAGCTTTTGAAGTACAAAAGAATAGCTCATTTCTGCCTGGTTTGCCATAGTGTGTGTAAATAATAGAATGTAAAATCTTTTTTTAAATTCTGAACTGGCTGGCAACCTTCATTTTGTTCTCTCCTTCAACGAGTCAATGAACAGATGAGGAAAATGGGTGGAAATTAGAGTTTGAATCACCTCCTAATTGTTTTACTCAGTTCAAATGACCACAGTTATCATACACACATTTTTCTCCCTAAGTAATCTCGAGGTGATAAAAAACAGTCATCTTTATAAAGGATTCCCTCTGTTTTTCTCCCCAGAAATAAATTGGCACATGGTAGTCTGTATCCATACTTATATTTTGTTATTGGTTTCTAAACCAAAATCAACCTCTCTTCATTAAATTTGACTTTATCTGCTTAGTTAGGATTGAATCTAGTAGCCACTAAATACTTACTGTTGACAAAATGGCATTAATGTCCACCGAGGCAAATGCCTATGCAGAGAAGGGACATTTGAGTAGTGGCATGCTGAATAATCAATTCCACTTTAAGTCATGGATCAATATTATCTTTGAGATGTCTAAAGAGCCATTAAATATGAACAGAACAAGTCTAGCAAGCAGAAAAATGAGGAAGAAGGTTGTTCACCACAATGTGAAGCTTCTAATGATTTCAAATGGGGACTTGACCTGTATGGAAAATTAACTGCTACTCTTTCTTTGTTGAAGAGCTAAATCAGTTTTGTTTTCATTTTTATATTGTTTCTTTTTTGCTTTAAATATTTTGTTATTCGAGGAAATAATGCTGTGTGTTCCCGTAGTATTTCTCCTGGGGCTTTATAGGTTATTGTATTTTTTTTTTACATTTTTTAATAATAAAATTTTTATTTTTGAATGGTTTTAGATATACAGAAAAATTACCAAGCTAGCAAAGAGAGTTCCCGTATACCTCCCACCCACTTTCTCTTATTATTAACATCTTAAATTAGTATGGATACATTTGTCAAAATTAATGAACCAATATCGGTACATTGTTAACTAAGTCCATTTTATTCAGATATCTTAATTTTAAATAATTTTATTTTATTGTTAGCTTCCAGTATACAGTATATTGATTGGGCATTTATGCAGCTTATGAAATGATCCCCTGACCCTGTCTTCCCTCTGGCTCTACACATGGTTGTTACAGTGCTGCTTACTGCATTCCTATGCCATGCTCCCCATCCCTGTGACCACGTATCTTGGTTTTTTAATCGCAGGCCCTTTTCTTGTTCCCAGATTTTATTAGGAAACCACGTTACATTTAGTCATCATGTCTCCTTCAGTGCTCCTTGGCTGTGATAGTTTCTCAGACTTTTTTCAATGACTTTGACAGTTCTGAGGAGCACAGCTCAGGTATTTTGTAGAATATCCCTCCTGGGATTGGTTTGATGGTTTCCTCATAATTTGACCATGGTTACAGGTTCTTATGGGTAATGGAAAGGAAGGTCACAGAGACAAAATGCTGTTTTTATCACATCATCCCAAGCATACACACTGTCAACATGACATCACTGTTGATGTTAACCTCGATTACCAGCCTGAGGTAGGTTTTCAGCTTTCTCCATTGTGAAGTTCCTCTTTCCTCTCTACATGCTGTGCTCTTTGAAAGGAAGTGACTATGCATAGCGCTCACTTCGGGGATGAGAGTTATCTTTGTCTCCTTGAGAGAGAAGTATCTACATAAATTTTTTGGAATTCTGTAAGAGAGATTTGTCTCTTATTCTCCTGTTTATTTATCAGTCATTTATTTGTACCAGTGTAGACACATGAATATTTATTTTATATTTGGGTTTAATCCAGTGCTACTTTATTTATTGTTTAAATTGTTCCAGCTTTGGCCACTGGGAACTCTTCTAGTTGGCTCCTTTGTCCTTTTGACATGCCTCAAATAGTGTGTTTGTATTTCTTTTGTTGTGTTGTTGTATTTTAGCAGTTATTCACTTTCGGGCACTACAAGATGCTCCAGGACCATTTGTACATTTCCTGCCACAGTTCTAGAATCAGCCATTTCCCCAAAGGTCTCTGGTTTCTTTTTTTGAAAACAATAATAGAAACTAAGATTCTGATGCTAGTTGTACTTGATGTTCCTGGGTAGTCATTGCTTTTAGGCTACCTCAGATAACAGAGCAAGGAGATATGCATGCCTGTGAAGCCTGTGTATGTCGACATAGCTATAATTATTCCTATATGTATCCATCTGTATTGGTATTGAACTAAACATGAGTGCATACTGATATTTCCAACTCTGATCCATTACTACATGGATCATTCTAGCTTTCTTTCATTTCTTATCTGAAACCTCCCACTACAAGAGTGAGAAACCTGACTCAAACCATCTGTCAATCATTTACATAATTATTCAGTTCCAGTATACATGCGTCATGGTTTCATAATTGTTAACATGCACCCCTTGCCCATGAAAAACAACTTTGTCACCTAGAGCACAGTGCTTATGTGCAGCTCCTTTTGTCTTTAGTCTTATAGACTCTGCTCATTGGTAGTTACTTAAGTCAGCATCTTTTTCTTCCACTTCTTTTGTGAGGATGTTTAATGCATTTGTAAAACAGATTCTCTTGTCACAGTCTGAATTCCTTCCCAGGATTGCCCAACCTCCTAAATGATTTTTCAAACATGCACACATCAAGATTCACTCGTTGTGTTGTAATGTTCTGTGGGTTTTGACAAATGCATAGTGTCGTTTATCTACCATTATAACACCCTACAGAACAGTTAGTTTCATGACCCTAAAGTTCCCTATGTTTCACTATTCAGTCCTCCTTGCTGCCCCTCCCCCTGCTAATGTTCCATTGTTCTGTTTCCCATCTATTTAGTTTTGCCTTTTCCAGAATGTCACCTAAATGGAGTTACTCGCATATAGTTTTTTCAGACCAGCTTCTTTTTTAATATGCATTTAAAATTCATCTATGTCTTTGCATGGCTTGATAGTTCATTCCTTTTGATTGCTAAATACTATAATTTCTGTATATTGTATAGATATACTACAGTTTGTTTATTCATACATCTATTGAGGACATCTTGTTTGCTTCCAGTTTTGGGCCATAAATAAAGCTTTGATAAACATTTGCCTGCAGGTTTTTGTGTGAAGGTGTCTTAAAATCAATTGGATAAATAATTAAACAGTACAATTTCTCATTGTATGATAAAACTATGTAACTTTAAAAAAAAACTACCACACTGTACCATTTTGCATTTCCATTAGCAATGAATGAGCATTCTTGTTAGCATCTTTGCCAATAATTATTGTTGTCATTCTTTAAGCCCCTTAATAGGTGGGTAGTGATTAAATTGGTTTTGTTTGTTTGTTTGTTTAGTGATCATCCATGTTAAATGGAAAAATACCACCCATCAAAACCATATGTGGAATTTATGACTGAATAGTTTTTATTGTTAGATACTTTTCTTTACATAATACTTTTTCACTGTCAAGACTTGGCATTCAGTACATATTTATACTAAGGATTATGAATATGGAGTAGTTTATTGGTTATTTAATTTTGGATTGAAGTAAATTGAGTTTCCATCTAGATTCTACCGCTTGTCATCTTGAGATTACAATTTGCCTTGTAGTTTCCTCATCTTTAAAACAAGAGACAGTAATGGAACGCAGATTACAAGGTTATATGAACTTGATGAGCAGCTGCGTGGAAAGCATTTAATACAATGCCTGAAACACCGCAAGCTTATCATTATTATTGTTATTGCTATTGCTGCTACTATTACTACTTGAATTAGTACTATTAGTTATTGCTTGAAAACTCTATACTTTCAATCCCTTACTTTTGAACTGCACTGATCTTTTTTACTCCAAAATAAACACATGTAGCATGTTTTTTTTTCCTACTCTGAAAACATGGTGGAATAGATATTTGCAAAGGTAACCTAAGTGTTGCAACTCATTGGCTCCATTATTTCCTGTGCTACTAATAAGCTGTCTCACATTTGCTTAGTGTTTTAGATTTTACATAGTGCAAGTATTATAGATATTAGCTCATTTGCTTCTTAAAACATCTTTCTGAGGTAGGCAGGGCATGTTTACTAGTCCCAGATTAGGGGGAGGTGAGGTAACCTGTCCATAATTGCAGAGTAGATAAGGGCAGAGCTAGGAGTTGAGTCCAGGTTTTCTGACTTCTGATTCAGGAAGCTCGGCACAGAATGACTCTTCAGATAAATGTGCCTGCGACATTCATTAGTTCCCATTAGTTCTGGTCCATATGCACAGGTATATGGGTGGCAGGGATCTTTAGAGGGACTCAATTGCACTTTAAGGTTTTAAACCAGCAGTCATGTCCCAAATCCTCATATACCCCTGGTGATCTTAATCTCTTGCATACAGTCTAGTAAAGTATTAGATTACTCACATTCAGAGGTGTAGCAGTTATATTTCTGCACTCTTTCTGGGTTTTATTCCAGCTCCACTCCCACTTTCTATCTAATTCACAGGACTAAACTCCTAGCAGCTTTGTTAGTATTGTGATTACACTGTCCTGGTTCTGTCTGATGGTCCAGGTGAACATTTCACCGGGAGATACCCTCTCCTGGTAAAAAGACTCGAAGCCCAGAGACAGCAAGTTAAGAAACACATGTGAAATGCATGGGATAGACATTATCTGCCATAGGAACAAAGAAGCACAGAGGTCTTTCGTAGCAATAGAGGAAAGAAGTAGAAGCATTACAGTATAATAGGATGAAAAAGAGATACAAAGACAGAGATAGAAAGAGAAAGAATGTATGAAATCCGGCAGGGTTCTGTTCCCACCTTCCACTCTTCCAGAAAGACCGTGCTTCATTGCTTTCCATATAGTTGAGTCTCTTGATTACTTAAAATAAATTTCCTGCTCCCACCCAAACAAGTTTAGGTTGGTGTCTGTTATTCTGACAAACAAAAGAGCCCTAATTTACATAGGGAGAGGAATTCTCTTGATGTAAAACTTAATTTTGAGCTGTAGCCAATGCAGCTTTCAACAGCAGCATTAACTTTCAAGTGCAATGGACCACCACTGGGTAAGTTTGTGGATTCCACACAGCAAGGGGCGCTCAAAGTACTTAGTATTTCCACCTTGATGTGAACAACTCTTCAAAGCATCCCAGGATCTCAGCACAAGGGGGTACTTATCAAATCAGCTCTTTCAGTCTTCTGCCCCAATCAGGATCTGTCCTTCCATCTTGCAGCCGGTTTTTGCTTGAAATCTTCCATGGCTGGGAAACAAAGCATAAGAGCATATGGCCTTTGTTCAAAATCTGCTCTGGGACTTTCTAGTTTTAAAATCTTGGACAAATTATTAAACCTCTGTGAGCCTGCCTTTCCTCATTTGCAAAATGGAGATTAAATTTTTTAAATGATTTTTAAAAAATTGGAGCTTTTATGAAATAAAGCATACAAAACACCTGCTACAGTGTCTAGTCTGTAGTAGATCCTCAATAATTTTATCCACTTTCAGACTTTTCAGGCAATTCATCAATCATTCTTTACACTGAAATGAGGATTCCCAACTGTGTAGTCTATAGCATTCCTAATGTAAAATATAACAGGCAGTCATTGTGACAGTCTGAAAGCCTGAGATCAAATCCTGGATCTATAGCTTTCTTGTATGCCCTGGAAAAAGGGGAGCTGTGATAACTTCCACGAATTCCTTTAAAATGATCATTTGCATTAGTGGATATTTGAGTTCTCTTTGCAATATGGAAAATTATGACTCTAATGTTCACACATTAGGTTTTGACTTTATTTACATTAAATAAATCATAATATTCTTTATTCTAAAGTTCTGTTGGTTGATGAACCATAGGTACTTTTGCATTCTTTGTGTTATATTTCTTGTGGCAGGGAAATTGCTGCCTCCAAAAGAAGCCATTTCAAATTTTGGAAAGATGTAATTGCCAAGTATCCCTGTGTAGTTAGAAAAAAATCTGCTTCAATCCAAATCATTAATCCTAGTTGTTCCCTTCACTGGGTCCGTGGTCCTGGTCCCAGGATGACGAGATGAAGAGAAGCCGTCCTCTTTTCATGTCAAGTTTTCATTTCAAGTTTGTACATCTCTCCATTTCTTTTTCCTCCTCTAGTAGTCCATTTTAGCTATTCAGCTCTTTCCTCCATACCCAAGTCTCCAAAGTTTTGGATTTTGTGAAACGATAAAGGTGAACTCTATTGGAAAATAAGATTCTGTCTGATGGTGAAACATTGGGACACTGTATGGAAAGGCACATGTGCCTCAGATACAATGGGAAGCCATTTTGACAAAGGTTTTTGTGTAACCTTTATTTAAAATATAATTAAGTGTGAGCACATATGTATATAGCCATGATGTGATATATAAATTTTTGTTTTTTACTGTGCATTACACTTAAAATTTTGATGAACCCCAGTTTGGGACAGGCACATATAGAGAAATGCTTCTCAAACTTAATGTGCTTATGAATCAATTAGGAATCTTGTTAAGAGGAGGACTGTGATTCACTTGGTGTATGGTGGGACCTCAGACTCTGTTTCTGGTAAGCTCACTTGTGATTCTGTTGCTTCTGGTCCACATGCAGAGATAGTGTGCTAGACAGAGAGACTACTTTGAGTAAAAGACCTGAGGAAGTCCCTGAAGTCATTTACTTGTGACTTCAGGAGTCTCCAAAGAATAAAAGGAAACATCTCCCTTTCCTTTTCTGGTTTCTACTTTTTGTTGGTTGATAGAAATCCAACCTACCTTCTTTCGCCAAGGATGGTTGCTGTCCATCTCTCAGGTGCTGAATGTTGAAACCAAGAGACCACATATGCTCCAGATCACAGTTACTGTGAAAAGCTCCATTGCTGTTTCTGAGGATTAGCCCCAATTTCCCATTGTTTCTGAGGCACATGTGCCTTTCCATACAGTGTCCCATGCAGTTAACAGCAGAGTACTTCCTGTAAAGCAGGCATTTACGAACAAGGACAGAAGAGTTTCATTTATTTCAGCTTTACCTGCCAACACATTTCATAAGGCTCCCATCACCTGCATCTGGATAGCTGCCTTGACCTCCTAAAGGTTTTCTCTGCCTGCAGTTCTTGTACTTTTTTCTTCTCTCCCCCTCCTTCATCTTTCCCAATTCTAAGCCATCCTGTGCAGGGGCATATTGATTATCCTAACACAAAGCTTTAGTTATTTTTTTTTTTACCTGCTTAAATCTCTTCAGTGGCTCCCCATCTCTGCTCTGCTCCTCCCAGACTTGTTTGCTGCTCTTGTGATATATCATTCTTCATCTTTCATTTTGACTTCTCTTCTTCCCCTTGGATGATCTCACTTTTCCAGATATCTGAATACTGTCTACTCTTTAGGATTTAGCTTAAATCCCACCTCCTTCATGAAGTCTTTTGTGGAAAACCCTTTAACTGATGCCCACCACAATAATGCTGAGTGTAATTTTTGTATACTGGGGTGTGGCAGAAAAAAAAAAGCACAGGATCAGCAATAGGAGACCAGGCTTACCCAAACTGGATGTGTCTAACCAAAGTGGATGTGTGTGACCTTCTTCTCTGGGGTTCCATTTTCCCATTAAGATAATGAGAAGATTGGAGAACAGATCTCTTAGTGAGTGCCTGTGGTGCTCATGGTAAGTTTTACTAGCTTTTAAGTTTTCCTTAGAGATTTCACTTTCTATTATTAAGAGATTTAAAAAATTTAATCATGTTTCTTGTTAGTAGTATTGAACTATTACTCATCTTTTGAAGCGTCTAATTTTTAAATTCTCACAGGTATTGTTTTGTCTTTCTTATTTTTATCAGGAAGGAGCCTCATTTTGTGATTGAAGCAACAAGGCCTAGGGACGGCCTGCCTAAAGTCACATAGAGAATAGAATACGTTACAACTCTCAATCAGGAAGGGCCTGATGATCCAGGACAGCACCAGGCTTCGCTCAGAGTGAGTGCTCACTAATTATTTGTCAATTGATTGGAGGTTGTCAGGTGCATCTTGCAAGACAACTCATTTCTCCCTGGAAGGAGGAGCTCCTGGAGTCTGTTGGTTAACAGGAAAAGTGCTTACTCTAGGAGGAAGGTGGGGAAAGCTGGAAGAAGATCTTGCTAGGAGCCCGCATACTCTCTCACGAGTGTTTCTGAACCCCATTCTTTGCATGGAGCAGTGTGGGGGTTCAAGGGTACTTGGTACCTGTCCCTTTGGCGGAGACATGTAGCCATCTCCAGCTGCTGCTCGAGGCTGATCCTGTGGAGTGGAGCGCCCCCCCGGCCCCCCGCGCCTGCCACCCCGCATCGCTCAGGCACCCTCTGCACTGCAACGGCAGTGGAAGCTGGGGGAGCCTTGTACACTGGTCTTCTTGGAGCTGCAAACGAGGAGCCCCACGACCTCGGGAGCCTCTCAGCGGCTTCCCCTCAGCTGCGCCGCTGTGCGGGGCTCTCCCAGCCACCCCCTCCGCGGCTCGCCCTCAATCCCTCCCTCCAGCCCAACCGGCCAGAGCGCGCACACCGGGGCTCCGGCACGTGGGCGCGCGGGAGGCGGCGGCCGCTGCTGCCGCTGCCGGAGCCCAAGCCCCAGCCTGCGAGCTCATCTTCCATGCTGCGGGCTCTGCAGCCGCCTTCTGCTCAGCCTCTGGCCCAAGCCCAGCCGGGCGAGCCGGCGAAGCAGCAGAGGGGAGGGGGACATAGCCAGGAGGAGGGGCACCGCGGGCTCGGGCAAGCCGGGCTCTGAGCAAGGGGCGCCCGCAGCCGGGAGGAGGCAGCCCAGCTCTCTCGCTCAGTCTCAGCTTCAGCCACTGCCGAGGGTTCCAGGCAGTGCGATGCCTCTCTTCTCCTAGGCGGCAGCCCGCGGAGGCTTCCCGTAGCTGTTCGGCCCACTCCAGCCCCCATTCCTCGGGTGAGTCTCGTGTCTATCCCAACGCGCCCAGCCACTGGATCCTGAGCGAGCGCAAAGTCCGAAGTCTGCCCCCAGCGCCACCAACTTCCCCGGGAGCCCCTCTCCCAGCAGCAGCCTGCACCAGCCTTGGGAGCGATGCGCCCCCAGCCGGGCGGTGCTCCCTCTGCCAATCGCCACCCATGGGATCGACTGCCCTGGGCTGCCCTGCTTGGAGCGCGTAGCCTTAGCCGCGTGGCCGGGGAGAGGAGCAAGACACCCAGGGCATTTCGTGGATCCCGCGTGCGTCAGTCTGCTGGGGTCCCCTGCCGGGGCGGCATCAATACCCAAGGGTGAGTAGCCTCATCGTGTAGGCGCCCTTTACCCCCAGGTGGGAGCTTGTAGTGATGGCAGGGAGAAACGAGAAAGTTGAGGTCCTTGAACCTATCCTGAGATTTGGCAGCACAACGCAACATTTGTTCCCTTCGGGGCTTCCTTGTATGCTTTCATTCCAAACCAAGGAGACCCCTTCCGCTTCCCAAGGAGAAGCGGGGCTCCCTAGAGCAGAGCACTGACTGTTCCCCACTAACATGCCATTTGGGGCTTTGCCACCCGCGCGTTAAGTAAGATCATGTGTAGTAAGGCAGGCACCCAGCGTAAGTGCTTGGAGATCCGGAGCCACCTGGGCGCGCTCGGAGATCATGGGCAGCCCCGGATCCCTAGGGGAGGCTAAGCTCTCTTCATTAAAGAGCAGTGACAGCAGAAATATTAAGGAAGTGTGTATATGCGTGATTGTGAGCAGGAAAAGTAGCCACAGAAAGGAGGAGATGCAAGTGACATTTATCTGTCACTGATGGATTGGGTGCCCCGGGTGCCCAGCTCCGTGGTGCAGGTTTGGGGGCACATGATCTAGGGTGGACGGATAGAGTCCAACAGGTGGGCTGCTTGGGCTTCCCGTGGTCAGCACCGGGCACGGGGAGGGCAATGGCTCCCTCCCCCGGGCCCAGGCTGCTGCCGCCCCTTCTAAGGGTGCATCTGAACGAGGGTAGGGAAATGCACTCTCTGCTCTCAGGCCTGATTTGGGTGAGTGTGTGAGGCATCCAAATGCCTCCTGTCGCTCAACAACGGCCTCATTGTATGTCTGACTGAGGTTTCAACTCGCAGGCAACTGAGGGGCTATTCAGCTGGGCAATGCGAACTTGGCTGGTCCTCAGATGCCAGCTCCAGCCTTCTTCCTAGTCCCTGGCGATGGGCACGCCAGCTCCCTGGGCTGGGCTTCCAGCCAAACCTCAGCATTCACCCCTCCTTACTCCACCAAGGGGAGGAAGAATTGCTGGGGCATCAGGAGCTGTGGTATAAGTTTATTCTTTATCTGCCTTTTGCACTTTTATCCTGAGACTCAGATGGAGGGGTGTGTCTGTGTGTGTGTGTGTGTGTGTGTGTGTGTGCGCGCATGTGATGTGCACATTGAGTGTGGGGACAAGTTGAGTTTGAGAGCTGGGTAAGAAGAGACTAGAGACAAAGTTTTGCACCTGCACACAGAGATTCGAATTGGAGGGTGTGGCTGCACTTTGAAAAAGTTTCTGAATACACCATCCTTTGTTGATTTTGAGTGTGTGAAATACTCTGGGCACTGTAAGCGGGGGCACACCAAAGCAGCATCTTCCAAGTCTGCTGCGTAACCTCTCCATCCCCCAGTTGACCCCTCTGTGCATTTTGGGGACAGGTGTCCCTGCTCGTGTTATCTCTATAAAGGAGGAACTTAGACATGGGTTTGGCATGAGAAGATGGAGGAGCAGCTGAAGATGTGTGTGTTGGGGTGAAGGGGAATTATCTGGAGGCTGCATGTATAGAAGACTTGGTGTTTGAGGTGGTTTATTGGCTTTGACAACACTGATGGAGATTTTAAGATGCTAAAGCTTTCCCTTGGTGCCACCACTACACTGCCTCCCCATGGTTCAGGAAGCTGTTCGTACTATGGAAATGAAGTGATGGACACTCCAAAATGCCAAAGAACCCTTCACTGCTGTGCTTCGCCGCCAAGGGAGGCTCTGAACTATAGCTGTTTGGCCATGCTGTTGCCACTGTGTACTTGCTGCTTGATCTTTTCAGTCCCAATTTGGTTTTCCCACAAGGGACCTTTATCACTAAGGTCCTCTGGTAGTGACCCTCCAAGGACATGTAAGTAGAGTGAGTCTCTTGATTTGTAGAGGGCACTGGCAGATTTAGCATGGGTCACACACATGCCTGGCCAGAAGCATGCCCCCTAGAAGTTACTTGCTGGGAGGGGATCCAGGAGATGGGGCATCAAGAGGAGTAATGGGCAGCGAGGTATTGTGGGTGACAGAGCGAAAGAGAAAGACAGACAGTAGTACAGAGTGAGACAAAGAAGAAAAGCAGGAGGGCGGAATGGGCACTGGAAAGAGCGAGACACCCACGGTCAGAGCGTGAGGGGAGCCGGAGCGAGACACACTCGACACAGGGGCAGAAGAAGAGAGGAAGAGACAATGAGAAGAGGAAAGATGTCGGGTGGTGGGCGAAGAATTAGAGAAGACATGAGAGAGACGTGGAAGGGAGGGAAAAGAAGTCTGAAGAAAAGAAGAGTGCGAGAGACAAAAGAGGAAAGTGAAAAGAATGGGTGCAAGGGTAGAGACGTCAGTGGGGAGGAGAAAACGGGTGGAGATCAGAGGAGGCAGAAGAAGCGGAGTGGCACTCGCTTTGAGTATCTGATTTTTATAAACCACACTACCATTCTGAGGAAGTTGGTATAATCCACATCCTTAAGTAGGTAGCCCTTGGGTAGTGTTTGTTTCTCTGAGAGTTGTGAATTTGCAGAAATTGGACACTCACTTGGAACTCAGCTGCATTGGAGATGACAAGGATATAAGTTTAGGTTCTTGGTAAATGCACAGATACACAAATTTATTTGCCTTCTGTCCACCCACCCTCCCACCCGGCAAACACAGGACTAGAACCGTGAGGAAGGTTGTTTCATCAATCGTACTTGTCAGTGATTCTGTAACCCCTGTTTGTGGAAGTCTCTCCTGGATGGGCCCCCCTGTGAGTCTGATCCAATTGACACAAGAATGTGCTACTTTATCAATGTTCCTGTAGGTTCTAAAGTGGGTCCTCCTTGAACCATACTTTGATAAACTTGAAACAGACAGCATGGTACCCTTCTCTAATTTGTTTCCATACTTCTTCCTAAGAGATGCAGTTTAACACTTCCACTAGTATCCCATCCTCCCCAGAAAAGCTCATTTCTTGTGAATTTCTCTTGGTAAAAGGACAAGCCCAAGGATTGCTCAGCCAGGGTTACCTTTCCATGAACCTCATTAATCACAGTAGCTCCAGAGGGCAGCAGACAGCTTCTGGCCGACCTTTGGGGTGTCCACACCTAACAGGTACTGAGCACTCAGCAGGGCACCATCCTGAGCTTTCTTTATTCCTGGGCCCGTTTAATACTAACACACACAAACCACTCTGCCATAGGCACTGTTATCATCATCAGCATTTAATACTTGAGAAAACTGAGACCTAGAGCAACGATGATATTTGTCCCAGAGAAATATTAGTTGCCCAAGGCCCAGCAACTGGAGAGCAGAGTGCTGAAATTGGAAGCCAGGTTTGGTTGCCCCCAGGGTGTAAGGTCCTAATGACATACCATGTTGCCTCCTGATCCCAACATACCATGTTAGACCGATGGAGCCAAACACCCTTGCAGATCTTTTGCAAGCACTCTCACTGCACTTTATCAAATGGAGGAAAATGAGAAGCAGCTGAAGAAACCAAGAAGTCCTTACTGGAGATCCTAAACACAGTTGGTGCCAGAAATAAGACCAGTGATGACCTAATATTCCGAGTCTCAATCTGGTCTTCTCCCCACTGTTCATGATGTCTGGCTGCTCGTCAAGGTCACACACATGAGCATCTTAGACAAAATCCAAGTTCCTGGACCCACTAAAGGATTACTGAATCTTGGGGCAAAGAGCCCAGAAATCTGTATTTTTAGTCCATGCCCCAAATCTGTATCTGCACATTACCATTTGCCCCAGTTATTCTGTAGTTCCTGGCATCTGGTGCTATGGATCCCTTTCAAACAGCTTCAAGAGAAGAACTCTAAGCCCCTCCTACTTCTAGTGAAATAAACACACAAAAAGTAGTACACTCTATGCTGCAGCCCACGCTGCTGTAGCATGAGTGAGGAAACAAGCTGGTCAACCTAGAGGCAACTTTTAAAGCTCTTTGAGAGGTGTAGTAATCACATTGATGTTTGTTATACTTGTTTTTTTATTGTGCCAAGTCAGACAGCATTTAAGGAAACATAAATTTGTTCCTTCAAATGCATCATTGTCGGTATTTGTACTAATACCTTGACACAAAGTGACACCATGAGCCAGACCAATGTGCTACCATGTCAAAAATGCCAAGTTCTGTTTCCCAATTCAGTGGATCTAGCTGTGGTTTAAGAAAGACCCCTTTCCTCCTTTTCATTATAATGCTTTGAGTCCCTCACAATATGCCAGAGCCTCCTTCTGCAGGTAAAAAAGAGCCTCCACATACACTTGTCTCTTCTGGCTCACTTAAATTGTTTTCTCAGTGACCTCAACATCTTTTCCCTTCTTTCATTGAATAGTGGCCAAGGGTTCCAGACATTGTGTCCAGCAAACTGTTTTGTCATCTTTCCCTTTTCAGATCCAAATTTATTTTCTGAATATGTTGCTTTTAACCCTGACCTCTTATTCAAAGATGATAATTGAGCCTTAGGTAGCTTTGATAAGCAACCACGATAACATGTTTTAAGTAATGACAGCCATTTGTGACTAGATCGCAAACCAAGGAATAAGGTACATTTACAATGTCTGCATCTTTAATGGGCTGGGAATGTTTTGCCATTTCAGTGAGGCAAATCTACTTTTCTGGCACAGCCAGCGTGGAGAAGTGGTTAAGACTTGGGCTCTGAATGCAAACAGCTCGGGGTCAATGCCTACCTCCACCTTGCTGGCTGTCATAACCTTGGTCTGGTTATTGAACATCCTCAAGCCCCCGTTTCTTCATGTGGACATTCACAGTAGTAATAGGATGCCCCTTCTGTGTGTGCTGCCAGGACGCTTTCTGGCCAGTGACGAAAGTACTTTCGTGTGGTAAGATCTCACCCGTTTAGTAGTACTTGTGAAACATTTGTCGTGTGCTAGGCTCCATTTAAACCAGGATAAAACTGACATCTTGGAAGTTAGTAGGTTAAACAACTTTTCCAGGTCACCCAGATCCTAAGTAACAGACTGAGACTTGAAATTCACATCCTTCCTTTTCAAACCTCTCCCCCCGCCTGCCTGCCAACTCTTACTGTGCCATTGGTATGAGTCACCACTGCTCCTTCCTTGCATGTTAAGTGTGTTAAAATATGAAACATACCCTGGTTTGTATTTTAATTGAACTCATTACTGGCATGTCAAATAGAACTTCTAGCCGGGGATCTTTTGAAATTTGGAGGATGATTTTTACTTGGTTAAATCACCTGCAAGTATTTGCTTTTGCTTTTCCAGCAATTGAGAAGAGTTTTCAGGGATCCACCTCCTGCTGGTTTTGCTTGGTTAGCTCCTACCTATTTTTAAGGGCTCAGCATACATACTGCTTCTTTGGGAAAATGTTCCTTCACTCCTCAAGAGGTGGGTTAGATGTCTTTATATGTGTTCCTCCACCTAAACCATAGTATATGTGTCCATTTACTTCTCTATATCTGCTACTTGGTCTCTATATAAAACTTCCTGAGATCGGGAAATGTCTTAATTGAAATTGTATCTATAGCGCCCAGGAAGTGTGTGACATATAGAAAACTCACAAAATACTTTTGAATGACCAGTTGAAACTTTGGCTAATTCTAGAAGGCAAAGAAAAACTAGTCATTGTCTTTTAACGCTAAAGGAAAAACATCTAAACACTGGAATTGAAAACCTTGTGGTGTGTGTCCCCAGAGGTGCCAGTCCTTCAGATGGAAGGGCGGTAATGCTATCAGTAGTTGTTGATTAACTACGTTGGCACCTTTGGGCAAGTTCCATTGTGATGTTGCTTAAGATGTAATTAGAAGGGACATTCTGATTTATCAGTTAATGTGATTTAATCTGTACATTTAATTAGTTGCTTGGAAAGACACTTTTGTTCCTCAGCCCCAAAGTTTTAAAAATTAATGGGCTTCTGGAGTTAGAACCAAGGTTAGAGATAATATAGTTCTACCAGCTTATATGAGAGATGAGTAAACTGTGCCTTAGAGAAGGAAGGGGACTGGCCTGACGTCAACCAGCAAGTTAGCTGCTAGCCCAGGACTGGCTGAGAGTGATTAACACATCCACAGTGAGCTACCTGTTACTTTGAAGGCTTGCTTGCAGGCCTTCTGCATGTATGCAGCCTGGACTCTGCACAATCCCAAGATAAAGCTCATGCTGAAAAAGTAGGGAAGCAAAACTGAAATAATTTGCTGCTAGGCAAACCCAAGTGTCAGAGAAGTTTGTGGGAGAGCATTTTGGCAGGTCCCATGTTGGCAAGGTCTTACGGGATTCTGGGCTTCTGAGTCTACTTTTCAAACAAGAAAATGTGGCTTGACAGGGATCTCCCATTTGATGTTCTTGAGTGTGATATTACAAGGACATTTAGAAATACAGCGAAGTTAATTGTCAAGCCCCTGGCACAGGGTTGTTGACAAAGCAGTGGTTCAGATCATGCTCCCCTTGCTTTGTAATGCTGCTTTAAATGGGAAGCAATCTACCTTGGGACCCTTCTCTGTACCTCTGGGTGCCTTCGAGTCTGACTACATGGACTAGCCTAAATGTATCCTTAGTCACAGAAATGTGTGCAGAGTACTCTAATGTTGTTAACACACACACACACATACTTTTTTATATTACATGGTGTCAATATTATGGAGACAGACACGGATCAGTGGTGCGATATATTGTGGATGATCCTTTGGAAACATTATAATCATTGCTGACAAGGCAGCAGAAATATCTCAACATAGCAGCTTCCCTGCATCCCAAAAGCTTGTGAAACCAGCCCAAAGTAACTAGACTGTGATTATTCAAGAAAAGAAGGCACAGATAAGAACCCTCTTCATCTTTCAACCATAATCAGTCTGAGATTATTGGTGCTGTTTTTGATTTGGTATTTAAGGGTTGAGTGCAAGGGAGAGGCACCTCTCTTTTTACCGCTACCACGGGAACACATTGTTCTCTTCCCTGGCTCCTCTGGGTGCCTAAAATTCCTCCATTAAAGAATAATTCCTTTGAGTTTCAAATAACATGGTGTATTCTATGGTTCTCTATTAAAATGCAAAACTTCCCGAGTAGGATATTGTTTAGCTCCTTTAGCTGCCTGTATCTAAAATCTTACCCCATACTTCTCACTTTGTGGAGGCATTGTGACAGACATCAAGGGTAATTCTGTCAGCACTACCACCACTATCATACTGCCCTCTGCTACTACTGCTCCTATTAATATTGCCATTTATGGAGGATTTACTATATGCCAGCATGGTTCCAAGTTCGTTATATGTATTTTCTCATTTCATATGCCTAATAACCCAATACTGTAGTTATGGATTGAGGAATTATGGTATTACCATACAGATGACAAATTTGCTAAAAAGTGGAGAAAAAAAGGTGCTTGCTTGTACAGGAAAATATCAAGGTCAAGAGGAAAGGCGACATCTCTTTCCAAATCTCCAAGTGGATTTTTAGAGAAAACCAAGAAACAGAGTTCTGGAGAGTTAACATGCACTGAATCGTCATTGCTGTATGGTGCAGAGCAGGGCTTTCAACCCAGACTTTTCTTATTTTCAAATTGCACTAGGTGATACTGACTCCCATTGACTTATAAAACTTCAAACTTAGAGAATATCTTGTCCTGTGGTTTTTGAGTCACTATAGCCTACATTAAGAAACGTATTTTAGATCCTTACCTAGCACATGTGCACACACAACTCGAGATTTTTTTTTTAAATAATACTTTTACTCTAGATCTTTTACTGATATTTCCTATTCTCCTTTATGCTATTACCCACTGTACATATGTCCACCTAGAGATACAACATATTCACACAAAGAATGAAACAAAAATTTTAAAAAATAGTATTCACCATTAGCTATGGATGATATGCTCTGGTAATTTCTTTCTGCTGCTCCCCTTCTACAGCCCAAGGGGCATTGCTCTTCTGTTGAAGGCATCAGCACAGCACCAGATAGGAGCCTGGCTTTGCCGTGCTGGGTGTACACAGAACTCTTCCTGGAAATTCTAATGACCACTGGGACTGGGGGCAGAATATTTTTAAAAATGGTAGATTTCAATTTATTTCATAACACATATAAATGGTAAAAAGCTTAAACAATACAAATTGGTAAAAAGCAAGCGTTCTCCCATCTCTGATCCCATGTCTCCACTGCCCCCTCATCTAGCACACCGTGTTGCCAGGCACACATTTTTTCTCTGTCACACAATGGCTGCATATGATACACCTTGTTTTTCAAAATTTAAATGTCACATCTAAGGGGTAGTTAACATAAGTTTACATCGAGTTGCCTCTTTATCTTTCTGAGCTGCATAATGTGCCATTATTTGGATGTGCTGGGGTTTATTTACCTGTGGAAAAGTGTGGTGATCAAGAACCTAAACTCTGGAACTAACCTGTTGGAAAAGTGGGGCCCGGGAAGTCCTCACTGAATTGAGTTGAATTCGTGCATGTTTCCAATAGTTCAGTTTAATGCTGTATGAACTTTTTTCATTCCATGCAAGTACCCACAATGATTTGTCAAGGACCTTTTGTCTTTAAGTCCTGGAAATAACAAGGGACAAGTAAGGGCAATCCTTCCTGTTCTTGAGGAATATGGAGGTAGAATTTACTTACCCAAAGCAGGTCGAGAATGATAAACAATTGTGTGTTATTGGGGCCATCTGCCTGAAGATTGTTTCTCGCAGAAGGGAAAGTAAGTACAAAAGGCCCTCAGGTGGGACTGCGAGTTTCATGAGAACCAGGAAGGCAGCTCGTGGTGCTTGAAGCAGAGGGCAACAGAAGCATGTGTTGTTTCCTAGGCAAGAGCTCTTTAAGGCCAATATATAGTCATGTAATAAAAATAAAATATCCCATCTAAGCTGCCTCAGCTAGGGTTCTGTAGAATATTTAAATAAAGCTGTATGGCTGTTTCTAAATTATAAGCAAATAGAGTTAGTTTTCTTTACAGAGTTCAGGATTTTTCAGTGAGATTCTCTTGCATATAATCCCAATGAATTGACATATACCCAGTAAACAGTTGTTCCGTTATTTCAATTGAATAGTCTTCGCTTCATTCTAATTGTTGAACTAGCTTCAGTTCAACAACTGTTCAAGAGCATATGCTTGAAATGAATGAATTAGGAAGTGAACTAACTAGTTTGCTAGTATAAAAAATAATGGTACAGACTGAGGCAGCTCCATCCTGATGGATGGTCAGAGAACTGTGTGAAATTTCTTAAAGAAGCTTAAGTTTTAAGTTTTCAAGTTATCAGCTGGGAAATTACATACCAGCCAAAGAAAAAAGAAAGCTTACTTAGTATTCAAAGATATAGTGTTTTTAAATTTTTTTTTTCTTTTTTGGGTTTGAAAACCAAGTTGTTTTGATGGAGGTAGAATTAGGCAGCACAGAGAACTGAAGCCAATAATTCTGTCCTCCTTACCCTACTTTAATGAAGCTTTTGGTGTGATTGTTCCAGTATTACTTCTACGAGCTCAAAGAGAGAAATAAAGGGAGACTGTATCAAAGTGCTTGAAATGTATTAATACATTTTTATTGAATGACAGATTTTTAGCAACAAAAGTATCTCTGAACTTGTAGCAAGAGTTTTATTTTTACATATCCTAGTGAGGAGGAATAAATCTGGGCACCTAATTTTGAGAAAATATTTATATTGGATGCATTTATTTCTCTTAAGAAAAAAATGTAGCAATGAAAAACATTTCCAGTCTGGGTGGTTCTTTTTCAGATGCAGAATCACTCAAACGGAAATCCTTTTGTACTTAAATTGGGCTTGCCAGCTTTGAAGGAGGGCAGTTGGGATAATATGATAAACTGGCCCGTGCATGCAATCTGAGCTCATCAAGGCTGCGCAAGGACTGACGTTTTTGTACAGTATGGCTTGATGCTCTGATTACAAATTGGTCCTGAGTAGCTAGACTCTCCATAATTTTATTCACTAAGGGATAGTGCTTGTATCATTAGGACTGTTTTGGTTTTGAGACCTGAAGGAAAAAAAATATATTTCTGGTTCTCATCTCTTGTTAAAGGATGTGATAGAAAGGGAGATTCATACAGAAAGAATACAGTTTGCTATATGCAAAATTAAAAGTTTTTTCTCCCTTCATGGCAGTGATGATAGCATTTCTCCCCTATTTCCTCCTGAAAGTTTTGCAAAAAAGCTTAAATTGTAGTCTCGAGAAGGATGTTGAGTATTTATATTTCTCATCATTGATTTTACTTGTGATAAATGGATGAATTATTTTGGAAAAGAGGAGATCTGTAATGATATCTCTTTTGGGCTTGTTTTCAAGAATTCTATTTTTAATTCAATTCTATGGACTTTTTTTACACAGTGAAATTACCAACAATTATATATTGATCAAGGACCTTTTGTTCTTGGGTCTTGGGAGAATAGAAGACAAATAGAGACAATGCTTTCTGTCCTTGGAAAACCTAGAGACAGCATGTATTTACCAGAGCACATGGAGAGTCATAAACTGTTACATGTAATTAAGACTTAAACTGGATGCTATAGACAATGAATCCACTAGGATTCAGAGACGAAAGTGATCAGCTAGGCACAACGTAATTAGGTGACGTTTCCAACATGTCATAGGTTAGTGAACAGTTTTATATGATCCTGATTACATCGACCTACTCTATTTTTCATACTCTTACTTGGTGGACTATATGAAAATGCCTATGTTCTAGAAAGCACCTAGATCATGGATTAACCTCGGTTTCCATACATTGCTTCTAGGCTTGGAGCAAGTAAAGGAAATCTTCGGATCTCCAGGTACCCAAACACTGCCCTTCCCCACCAAATAAAACGAAAACAAACCTTAAGCTGAAAGAAGTGAGAAGTACAGAGTAAGGAGCAAGTGAGAAAGACCAAAATTGTACTGGCACAAATACCCATGAAGCTCTGTATCTGAGAATCAAACTTGAGTGAGCCAGTTGCAAGCCAAAAGGTAAAGAAGTCAGCTGACTCCTGCATCTTAGGACCTGGAAGGGAGTCCAGGAGTTCCTAGGCTGGCTAGCCTCCCTTGGCTTTCAGTAAAAGCAACCACAGTTCATCTTTAGAGGAAAGCATACCTTTTTTGGGGACTATAGGAATTCTACCGGTGAAGATAAACAAATGATCCAGTAATCAAAGGTGATAAAAATACACAAGAAAACTAGCCATTATCAGTCAGAGATATCAGAAAGAAACAAAACAAAACAAAACAAAATCATAACAGGAAACAGACTTAAATGCCTGAAATTTTCAGGTATTGGAATTATCACATATAGAATATAAAATTATTAGGTATGAATCTTTAAAGGAATAAAAGGCAGTTGTTTAAAATAAGAGCTAAGTGATGGGAGTAGAGAACACTTGTACTTTCCCTGCAAGAATTGAGCCTCCTTTTCAGGGGATTGGTGACAACTACAAAATCACTCCTCTCCCTTTCGGCTTGACCAAGGAATTAGAAATTTTGACCTGCCAAGAAAAAAAATTAAGAGCACACAAAAATAATTAAGAACCGAATGCATAACCTGTGTTTTTCAATACTTTTTAATTTAATAATATGTCATGTTCTTTTATAAATGTATTTTTATGTTTTATATTCATGATATCATGGTTATGAAAATTCTTTATAACAACATTTTTGCATTTTCAAAAATAAGCAACAATTTTTTTTGTTTATATTAATGTATGTGTGTATATATGTACAAATACACACACATATGTGTATATATATATTTTTGTTTTTAAAGGCAAGAAATGTAAAGAAAGTTCAGGGTAGTATATAACAGGATTTTTTTTGTTTTTGTTTTTTTTGAGTGGGAGGCAGGTAGGGGGATGGAACAGGAAAGGAGTATGGTAACTGGTTTCTGGGATGCCTGACTTTCCAAAGAAGAGACTTTAGGGACTTGGCTGCCCTTTACCTGTGGAGGTGTCATTACTAGAATTGACTGGTTGACTTTCAGAAAGAGGGACTCTCACTGGTTACCTGGCTTTTAGAAGTTTGTGTACCAGTGAAAACTCACCATCGATGGATTTGTATGGGTTTAAAACAAGTTCCTGGTTATAATGGCTGCAGAACAATCAGTCTTTCCTTGGAGGGCAAGGACCTTTTATTCTCACTTATGAAGGAAGTCTTATTATTTCTGTTTTAGAGATGAGATGGTTAACTACTTCTCAGGAGTTGACAGCTACAGAGTGGAGCTGGGATTTGAACTTTAGCATCCTGACTTCACAGCCTACCATTAACATAAGAGAATGATAGCTGAATTATAGCACTTACCATAGTTCATGTTATAAGATTATAATAAGATAAATCTTACTAGAAGCTTTAGCGTTTCCCCCAGCTTACTGATACTACTCTCTACTTCTCTATCTCAATAAAATGGCACCAGTTGTGCAAACCAGAAACTTGGAATTATCCTTGACATTTCTAAGTATTTTGGTTTATCTCTAATCAACTAGAGTCCTACAATCCCGAGCAACTTTAGAGTCTGGCCATTAGTCTCTGTCTCCACATGGCTGCCAGAAGAACCTTGAGAAAGGTAAATCTGATCCCGGCACTTTTGTCCACCTTAAAACTACCCTGTTATTTTTATTTGGCCTTAGGGTAAGAATCATATCCTTTCCCCACCTCTCTACCTTATTTCACATCACTCTCTCCACACTCACAGGTCATGCCAACCTTTGTTTTTATGTCTCTTGTTCCTTTCAGCCACAGGGCCCTTCCATGTGCTGTTTGATTTGAACTTTGATCCATCCAACTATATTACCAGCTACCCTCCCTTGTTTTGGTCACCCACGAACCCCCAGGTCATGCCTCCAAAATTCTTGAAGATGTAGCTCCTTATTGGCTCTCTCTCTTCCCTGAAACTACTCTGCTAATAATACTTGATTATTATTGTCTATGTAGATAATTTCCCCAATATCCTTGTCACTTCCTGGGATTCTCCTCCTTCAATGATTTTGTTACCCATCCTACCTAATGTGACTACAATCCTAGACATACCCTAGGCTTATGGTTTTTAAATTTTGGCATGCATCAGAATCACCTTGAAGACTTTTTAAAATCCACATTACTGTGTCTTACTGCCAGAGTTCTGAACTGGAGGGCAGGGGGAGAGAATTTGTATTTCTAACAAGTTCAGAGTGATGCTGATGCTGCTGATCTTGAAGACCATACTTTGAACCACTGCATCTCGTCTTCTGCAACGTCCATGACCTGAATTTCAAGCATCTAACACTCTAACTGCCATATTCAAACTCGATGGTTCAACTCCCTTACTTCTTCAACTGTCCTTACTCCAGTGTTTCTTTGACAACCCATATCTCTAATCAGATGTAAGAAAATGGAGAGTTTTGTAATCACCCAGTGCATATGATGTATACAGCAATTAGGATGAGTCATTCAGGAGTGGTATTATTTTCTCTGTATCTTGAAACTTAAAATTTCTGAAAATTGCCACAGTGTCCTACCTTCCTTTCCCATATATATTAGTTTAATTAAAAAAAATGTGAAGTTGTGTTGGGCTTTTTCTTGTAGGTGAAGTGTTATAAAATAGATATAAAATATGTTAAATTAATGAACTTGATTCAACTCAGGGATAAAGGTCCTGGACTTATTATTTTCATCAGGTATATATAATTTCATCTATGCCCTTTTAAAATATAGGTATTTCAAATATTTATCAAATCTTTTTATTTTAAGAGAACATTTGAAGCCATATTATTTTGTCCTTAGAGTGAAAAAATGAAACATCCTGTCTGTTAGGTGAAAATATCTTAATTTTATAAGCGTATCAGCTTTGTTTGCAGAAATTATTTCACATCATCCTTAACTGAAACTCTATAAGATGATTAGAAAAGAAAAGTGTTTCTTTATTAGAAAAAAGACTGGACATGTGAAGCAGCTTGTCCAAGGACACAAACTCAAGCAAGTTGGACTCATACATGGACCTTCTTTTGCCTCAGAACCAGAGTTCTTCCCATTTGGGTTAGGGAATCTTGATGGCCATGGAAACTCCAGAGATTGTTTAATTTGAGAGTCCCAAGAAAATGGGAAAACAAGTGGTGTCAGCTGTAGAGTGTGGTAGACTTTCTAAATCTGACTCCAGCTGATTGTCTCCATATGGCTGCAAGTGCTGCCCTTCTTTCATTTATAAGGGAAACTGAAAATACAGGGTTTATGATAACTTTCAAATGTGAAAATATTCACGCAACTCAGAAGAAAATGCAATGGACAGCCAAATTTAATATATTTGATTTGTTCGTGAGGCATTAGTTTGAGACCTGTGATCTGAAATTACATTGCAGGTCAGAGGCGTTTCTTCTATAACAGTCCTGGAATCTGATAGTTTGGCTTTTGCTTAAACAGTTTCAGTGATATAGAATTTTCTGTAACTTAATTTGGTTCCATTGTTGGCATCTCATAGCTTTTAGGTTACTTATTTTGAGCTCTTGTATCTTGCTTACATCCTGTAGCTCTTCATGACTCCACAGTTGGAATCCTTTCAAACATTTCAAGAGAGCATGTTTTTCTCATCCCTCCCCTCCAATATTCTTTACATGTTAAATATTCATAGTCTTTCAACCATTGATCCTAATGCATGGTTTTTACAGCCTTTATAATCCCAACTAACTTCTTTTGTATGTTCTTTAAATCTGTTAGATTTCTCCTAGAATAGCCCATAATATTCTGTAATAGTATTTCACTGAAGAAATAAAATTATTATTATTTTTTAAATTTATTGAGATATAGCTGGTATATAATATTATTTTAGTTTCAGGTGCATGCAACATGATGTTCCAATTTGACTTACTGTTGTTACATCATTCAAAATCAGGTAGATAGAATTTCAACACATTTTAAAGCAGTGTTAGGAATAATGTGACACAAAATGTAGTCTGTGTCACAATTGTTAAATTCATCTTCAAAGTGACCTAAGCTGATAAAGGTCATGAGAAAGACTTGCCACAGTTTTTGAGACCTGTGGAATGGAGAAAGCAGGAAGCTGTTCTTAAGAAGAGCCCACTTTAAAAGATTCATGAATTATAGATGTGACTTGTGAGAGAACTGGCCCTTCCCAGGGCAGAAGTCTGTGTGGCATGCAATAGATTCTAGACTCAGGAGTCTGGAGTCCAGAGTAAGGAACCATGGGATGTTTTAATTAAATGCTTATAAATGATCTTCCTAGATAATTCTAGAAGGCCAGCTAGTTAATGATGAGAACCATGGTTTATTAGAAACGTACTTTATTCCAAACACCATAATAGAATTCAAATGTACATGATAATGCATGTAGGATACTTAGCATCGTATTAGCAGTTAATTAAAAAAATTATGTTACTATCATTATTATTACCAATTATTACGTTTAATATATTTTTAGTCCTTATTACTCTTTAAGAAGTAATTATCATTGCCATTTTTCGGGGAAGAAAACTAAGACTTAGGTTAAATTCTGACATCACAGAGCTTGCAAACATCAGAACCTGGAGAGTTTCAAGCACTAAAGCCTATGCTGCTGCTTCTCTCTTATGCTACTTTCCCTCCTGCGGTCTGAGATGAACCTGGAATCAGGGTATAATCCCTTATTCCTCTGACAAATTGTCGAATTATTTCCCCGTTTTATGATTATGCAGTGGATTTAATTTTGATCCCAAGTGGAAATACACGTTTATCTTTGTCAAGCATTTATTTGTGGTATCAACACTATATTTAGATCATTTTGAAACTCAAGAATTTCAGTCAGCATATTAAACTTGTTGACACTAACACATTTGACAAACACAACTGACTTCTAGGATTATTTTTCCTGGGTTTTGATTAAAAAATATTTAAGGGGGACAAAGAAAAGAGGGAGGCAGCAAAACAAACAGAGCCTTGGGCGCACTCCAAGAGGTGCTTTCATTCTTTTAACTTCCCCAGTTTTGTATCAATACTGAATTGAACTTCGTCATATATGGTGACCCGACCTGGGATACATTTATTATTGTAATCTTATTGTAATCTTTTTCATTTCTTTCCATCTTGTACATAAGTTTATCAAGAAATATGTTGGCAGATTCTTTACCAAAACGATATATTCCACAATTATGAAATTCTGTCTCTCTGCAGGACTAGTAAGCTTACTTAAAATTAGTGAGCTCGGCATGAATTGTTTTTGTTGAACCCATAATGACGGAGTTATCCCTGCTTTCTGATATCGATTCATTCTTCTTGTTGTGAGGGACATAACACGTATTTCACTTAAAGGTTCTAAAAATTTTCAGCTTTTAAACTGATTTTGAGTAGGAGAAGAGGAACCTAAAAAGCAAGTTACGAAGCAAGTCATAATTGTTACAGTTAGAATCTGGGCACTTGTAACAATTTTGTTTTAATCAAATGCCTTCAAAATGAATGTACAGATGTGCTAATAATAGGAAAGATATTTTTACGTGATTTAGATAAATAGTAGTTTTGTTGTGGGAGGATTGTTCTAAGAATATATGGAAAGTTAATGCATTACTCCTTCCTTTGCATCTTGTCTCCCACAGGGCAGAGAGTTTATTAAAACAGACCAGAGCTGGCATATTCCACATATAATTTTGCTATATTTTATAGATTATAAAAGGAAGCCACCCTGAAGAGATTCTTGAAAGGCTGCATTCAATTTGGGAGGAAAAACATAACCTGTAGTTGTCTTTTTTAATTTGAGTATAAAAACTGTATTTCTCTAAAGATTCTCTTTTCAGTCTATATTAGAATAGCTTCTTAAAATGACAGTTTTCTTGAAGATTCAGAACCTTAAAAAGCTTTATACTTTACATTATAAAATAGATTTTAAAAATATATTGCACTTAATAATTTATGAACAGGGATCTTTCTCTGTGTAATAGCAAACACTGAGGGACTTGTGGGGGTTAATTCTGGCCTTGGCAAATAACATGAATCTTTTGAGTATAGGCGTATTTGAGTGAAACCCGATTGCCTTAAAGTGGGGCGTGTGCTCACCAGTCCATATCAGCCTATACTCCTCCAGGCTGCTGTATACATTTGCTATCCAAGCCTGGGATCCACAAGCATTTGGATATGTAAACCCTGGGGTAAAGGGAAGAAGGAGTGGTCTTGTGGACAGTATAAGAAATTTAGATGAGAAGATTACACCTCCTTAAAATAATTACAAAACCCCTGAGGTGCTATATTTAGGATTTTAACCCAATGTGATTCTTTGATAATTTTAGATCTGTTTAGCACCTATGTGTATAAATAGACGTACAAAATATTTTGATTAAATACACACAAAATTAAATAACGATGGTTATACGAGACTATTATAGGGCATTGTTTTAGACTATTGGACAGTAAGCATATTTGCCAAACAGGAGTTCTACTTTTTTGAGTTTGACAGATTATAAATGGATATGAGTGCATGTTTTTTTACTTTTTGATCTATGTATTTGAGCACTGGCAGTCTCTTTTTCAAAGATACTTTGAAATGACTGCATTTGTTTGTGAGACAGATTTAATATCAAGATTCCAAAATTAAAAAGAAAAAGAAACATTCTTTTGCTCAAACAAGAGCCAGGTTTCAGCCCTTTTTCATGTTACATTTTTTAAGTCAACTGGTGCCATCTTTTAAAGAATTATTAACTTTATTTTGTAGCCCGATTGCCCAAAGGCAATCAGGAATAATGCAGAGTACTTTGAAGTCAAACCTTGGTTAGCTCTTTGGCCCTGGGCAAATCACATGATGTCTCCAGGACGTCGTTTTCTATATGTTTAATGAGACTAGTGGCCTACCTCACTGAGATTTTATGAGGATTAAATGAAATAATGAATGTAATATCTGTAATAATAATAATAACAAGGCTTATTTCTCTAATATGTACTAAGCACTATCTCCCACTTAGCTCCATCTCATTCAAAACTAATGGCCTAAAAACCATTTGAATCTTATCTGGTGAGCAAAATATCCATTTTCCTGTTCTCCTCATGCATGCAGATGGAATGATGTTTAAAAAGCAAATGTGGTCTGATCAGAGGTTCTCCATTGCTCTTAGAATATGGTGTAGATGTTTCTGTGTGCCGTGGCCCCTGCCTCCTCAGCCTTGTCAGTCATGCTCCCCGTAACTGTCAACACTAAAGGTATCCCGCCTTTCTTATGATTTCTTGCGTGTGTCCTGCTCTGCCTCACTGTCTCTTTCCCCATGAGACAGTCAAGCCAGTCTTTCTGCTCCGAGGTTTTTCTCTTGTTCCTAGCTAGTTAATACTTAACTCTTTTTTCAGACCGCTCCTCCTCTCCAGCTGCTTCCCATGTTTCCTGATCCCCGCCACCCCATCCAGGTCTGATTCCCCCACCTCTTCTTATCTCATAGTACCATGGTACCATACATGTCTACTTCAAAATATTGAGTACAGTTATAATTTTATATTGATTTTTGTGGTTATTAATTCAATTTATACTTGTCTGCGAGAATAAAAGTTCCTCAAGGTCAAGGACTAGGTCATTATCTCCAGTACTTAGTAGATGCCCTGTGATATCAGACCCCCCTATCAATATTTGTTGAACGGTTTAATTTGAGATTATCAGGGAGTACTTAGGCTCTTTGCATTTAATCCTATATATATATTGCACTATGAGGTGGATATTATTACCGCTTTCTTATGGAAGAAGAAAATGAGGCACAGAGCATTTTAGAGTCTTTGATTAAAGATTACACAGCACATTGGTAGTGGTACTGTACTTTGCATTCCAGTTACTTGGCATCTAAATTCTGCGCTGTTAATCACAGGCCTTTGCTGCCTCTTGAAGACCCAAGTGTTAGTGCTTGCCATACAGTTAGAAACTATCTTATCTCAACTAGATCTCTTGTTTGTTTGGTTACCATCAAAGTACATGGTTTTATCGAAACATCCGTAGTTGGTGGTTAAACATTTATTGAGTGCTGAGTAGGATCAGGCGTTACACTAGTGGAAAGAAGTCAGAATGTAGGAGTGAAATAGCGACACAAATGATTTTTCTTGTATTGCACACACAGTTCTTTCTCATTATGACAGGTGTGAAGGGCTATGGGAAACTACCAGAAAGCCTGCCTAATTTGAATTGAGAGTGTGAGTTGATAAGAGGCTTCACCGAGGGGATCATTAGAGACCCTCAAGACTGAGAACCATGTTTCCCTTTGTGAACTCATTTCTTAGTTATGGAGGGCTATGGTTCCCAGGTGTGCCTCTGTGTGTAGGGGTTCTGTTACTCCTGAGATAAGCATTGACAAATATGTATAATGCAGGAGTCACCAGTGCTAGCTCAGCATCCAAATTTATTGCCTCCCTTACCCATCCCCAAATGTGTGCTTTTTGGCCGTGTCACATTTAAAATTGTTTTGAATTGACATGTTTTTAGGCAGAGTTACCCCCAAACACCTACCACTTTGCCATCATCCCCAAATCCCCTGTTGTCTTGCACTGGCTTGACTTGCTCATGGCTCTTACTTATTGACCCCTTTTGAATTTGTAAACCAGTAAGAACTACCAGGGGAAAATCTTTTTGGAATTGGGAAGCCAGCAATATATTCTGGAGACCTGAACTAGCATTTGAAGTCCTGAGTTTGCTCTTGACCTGGTGGGGGACCTGTGACCCTGAGTGCTTCTTTGATCCTCTATTTCCTCATCTATAAACTGAGAATAGTAACCCCTGCCCTCTCTCTTGAATGGAGATACTATGAAAACTGAACAAGAAAACGGGCATGAGACTATTTAGTAAATGGAGAGATGTGGGAGTAAAAGGGACTACAATTAAAAGTGAGTTTGGCTTCAGAGAGCAAGCTGGGCATGAACAGCCAAGCTGGGCATGAATAGCCAGCCCTATAATTTCTGACACTCACTGCAGAAAGAGAGGACTGACTAAAAGGGCAAGAGTAAGAGTCATGACACAGATGCACAAAGGACGAAGATCCCTGCTTGCCATCAGCAGCATGAGGGAATAGGAGAATGGAGATAACATTAGTCTGAATGGAGTCCCCGAGAACCATACAACAATTATGCCCGTAATTACATTACATTGTATAGCGCTGGTCGGCAGCAATATGTTACGGATCAATTATAAAGCAGAACATTAAACATGCTATTTTAAACCACTTCATGGTGTTAAAACCCTTAGTTCACTAGTGAGCCCTATTTATATTTTTCAACAGACAGGAGAGAAGAAAGTGGTTTTTCTAGTCTAAACATATAACTGAAAGTTTATTGATAATGCATTTTACTTCATAAAGCTTAATTTTATGCTTAGTAGTAGCTGCAGAGTTGTCTGGTGACAATTCATGCATTTGTAATTGTTTCTATCCTCTACTTATAATTCTCTCAACTTTTTATATGATATCTTTCTAGATACAATTTTTGGCTTAAACTCTGTCCAGTTTTGCAGCCACAAAAGTTGGGTAGAATCCAGAGAAGTGGGTGACATTCAGCTGCCTACTGCTGAACTGTGACGAGACCGCAAATTAACCTTTGTCTCTTCATGTCAAGAGACTGCCAGGGTGCAGGAGGCCCCTGTCGCTATGTTTCCACACAACGTGGCACATTTTCTTTGTTATTCACCATGAGATGTTATCAAAATGTTATTAACTTTAATTTGGCAAAATTGAGTGCTCTATGAGACATTGAATTAAGCTGCTTTCTTTCAGTTGGTAAACACATTTATTAAAACAAAAAGATTACTGACTTACTATGCCCTACCTGGGCTGATTCACGTAAACCATGAAAATAACATTCTTATACCTAGGACTCAATGTTTAATTTTGTTTCTATTTGTACTTTCTGAGACCTATGCTATGAGACCTCTCAAATCTAACATCATAAAGTAATTTATTACTGAGTTATTTAGTTTGTGGCCCTTCGCAGTGAATTGGAACATCATCCAGCTCATTGTTTATAGCTGAGGATTTTCTGCCTTATGTGTAGCGAAGAGTAAATTAAAAAGGATTGTTTCTTAGAATTCTTTTTTTTTTTTTTAATGGGAAGAATTGCACCGTACTTTTCTTTTCCTCATGAGTTTCTAGGTATGTCCATGGGGTAGGTCAGGTTCTTCTTTTTTTTGTAACTATGAGAATATTTCTGAGAACACACTTATTCCATTTTACACAATTCTGTTTTTTACAGAGATTTCTTCACCTAACTGAATTTACTCAGGAGTTGACACTCAGTTTGTAAATGTTCGTGATGCTGATATAAGCAATGCTGAGTATGTAATAGTTGTGCAGCTGATGGTGGTTAACTACATGAATGGTTTTTTCTTTTTCCTCAAAGTCATAGGGGAAAAAAACCAATAGAACTATAATTTGGTGATTTAAAATTAGGAATACCTTTTGTCATCCAGCTGATATTGATAGCTTTGCCCAATGCATTAGTTTAAAAAGGGTGTATTTAATAGGTAAGAGCTTGAACTCTAGAGTCAACTACACCTAAGTTCAGGTGCTCCTTTTGGCACTTACCTGTTGAGCAACCTCGTAAACTTAGCTGCCTTAAGTTTTCTTATCTATAAAATGGGAGTAGTAATGACAGAGAAGTTGATCTCCCTTAAGGAAAATAACTGTGATTAATCTTAGATCAGCATGTAAAGTGTGAGTGGGTTGAAGGGCTTTCCTGAGAAATGTAGGGTGCCTAACCCCAGAACATATTTTAGACACATGCAAAAGTTACTTGGAAGTGCAAAAAAGGTAGTGGTGGGGTTTGAGGAATTTACGCTGCACTTATATAAGATGTATTTCTCTTTGCTGAATGGCAATCTTATTGCATAGGTTGATCGTTCCTTCTCTTGCTATGCCCCCTATTTTCCTCCAGCCCCCATCCCCCAAATTGTTGAGTTATTGGCCAATGAAAGAGAACCTGACTACCTTCAGCAACTGCCCCCGAGTTGCTGTGGAGATCGAGTGCAGTTATGTTTGCAAAGTGCTTAGCACAGCACCTGGCACATAGTTAACCATTTCATAAGCATTAGCTATTGTTTTTATCATTGTTGCCCAGCCATAGTTGCAATTATACATGACTAGAATTGGTATAAAAACATAACTGGTTTATGAGAAATGCAGAGCATTTTTTTTTTTTTTTTTTTTTTTTTTTTAGCTATGGCTCATTAATATGAACCACTTCCTTGAGAAGCTGTCCAAGGCATGACGTTGACCTTCATCTCCAATAGTAAGTTCGAAAGGCTAGCTGAGATCGGCAGGAATTGTGCACACTGGTATGGGGAGATGTCAGCCACAGGGATGACACAGGTTTAGCATCGAACTGGCCCTTTCTAGAGCATCACAGACCTCGGTTATGTTTCAGGTTTCTGGGGTAGAAACCAAAGCTGGATGTGTGTGTCTTTGTAAGTCATTCTTTACAGTAGGAGGTTCTTGACACCAGAGCTGTCTGTCAGCTGTGGACCACAGGCTGGGATGGAAGGCTGTCTGCAGGAAGAGTCAGGAGCTGGTGCTTAGCTCCTCATGGAGGCTTCTGCCTTGGGCTTGGGTATTCGACTCAATTTCTGAGCAGGATGGTAGTGACCTTGTGGGCTGGGAGATATATATGTCATATATTATAACTTATTTAATTCTTGCAATGACCCTACTAATTAAGCAATATTTTATTCATCTTCATATGCTCCAGATACATGCCAAATGTTTTGCACATATCGCCTCATTTAATGTTAACTGTCAGTGAGGCTAGTGATATTATCCTTGGAAATGGAAATGCTGAACCCTGAGAGCTTAAATGACTTGCTCAGCCACAAAGAGTTACTAAGCAGCAGAGCTGGGTGGCGAACCCAAGCATCTCTGAGAGCAAAGCACAAACACCCAAGTACTCCTCTCTCCTGTTTCGTCTTTTGCTTACTGTGGTTGACACTAAGAGGTATGAGGAACATGCCCTAGGTTGTATAGCTTGTAGGGAGTCTTCTTCAGGGTCAGAGTTCTTTTTAGGCCCTTACATTCACTGTGTGAACTTGCATGACCTCTAGAGTCCATCTAGCTCTGGTCTGGTTTGTGTCTGCCCCTAATTCAGTCTCATTAGCAAACAGCTTGAATCGTAGTTTCCCATAATGCTTAGTTTCATTCTGAGTTATGAGTAGAGCCAGGACATAACACTCATGGCAAAATGACTTCCCTGATTGCTCATCACCTCTACAGATGTGTGCTTACCCCTGCCTTTGCTATTTCCTTAAGCTATTGCAAGGGGAAGGACAGTTTCTTTATCCAAGTTATCAGTGACTGAAGTCATTGAGAATGTTATCATTACATGAGTGAAATTTGCAAAAAACAATAATTTACAAGTGTATTTTCTCATTTTATGTGGCTTAGACTGATTGTGCCTTTTTTTCTTTCTTTGTGGATATGATCATATCTGGAAGGTTATAGCCTTCTATTTGATGCCGTCATTTTCTACAGGGAACTTGGTGGTTGGTTTACTGTGATATTTCATTGTGGAACCGGTATATTTTCCTTTAGTTGCAAAATTTTTCAAGATCCGATGAGGCTACCGATTTCTCCAAAACTTTCTTATACTGAATTTGCGTTGTACTATTTAGATGTTAGCCCTGGTTGAGAAAATATTTTCAATACCATAGCCAAGAGGCGGAAATGAATATTTTATATATGTGTAATACAGGACATTACTGTGTTACAAGTGAATCGCATCACCTCTTTTTCTCATCTGTCTCCTGCCTCTTTTCTCCTCTATTATTTATTTTTCTTTTGTCTTAATTTTTCTCTTTTTGTCTTAATTTTCTCTATTCTTCACAGGTTATGAAGCAGAATAACCACTTATATTTGTTAATTATTTAGGACTTTCTGGAAATCCGCACACTTGCGTACAAGAGGGCAAGTAGACACATTTTTTGAATCCATAAGTTAGCAGTGTGTGTATTTCAATGATGAGAGTAGTTTTGGTGAGATATGCCCCATCAAGAAATAAATGACCAAATTTATTATTGATTAGTGATGTGCTCTACTTTAATCGATACTATTTTTTTTTCTTATTTTCTCTGAACCCAGTGGAGAGGCCATCTGGTTTTAACTCCTAGCTCTTTACTGACCTCCAAATCTTAGTTGATATTAATTACTCCTCAGCTGTTATCAAATTCATTGGGTCAAACGCTTTTAAGCCATTGGCTCTGCTGCCACGAACCAAGATAACTTTTCAATTGTGGTAACTTCTGTCCTTTCTCTACCCATAAGTGTCATCAATTCTACTTAAGTCAAAACACCTTCTGGGAACTGACTCATGAGCAGTTTCCATCATCCTCGCTATCATCATCACCATCATCCTTACCATTATCTTTACTATCATCTTCTTCAGCATCATCATATCTGCCAATTATTAAGCCCTTACTGTGAGCCAAACATTGTGCTAAGTCCTTTCCTAAAAATTTCATGTCAACCCAAGAGGCAAGTATCAGTATCTCCACTTAACAGGTGAGACACCTGAATCTCAGAAAGTGAGCGAGTCCAGTTAGTAAATGGCTGAACTAGAATGGTACACCTCTTGTTTGGTTCTGAGGCCTGTGCCAAGTGTCATTTTACAATTATATCATCCTCTTCCTGACTAGCCCCAGTCCTTTCCTGGGCACATCCAGGCTTGTTTGGGGAGGGGCAAAACAAGTATGAGGCCTGACAGTTGTGAACTAATGCTGTCTAGCTCAAGGACTGATGTTGTGCAAGTTACATCTGGAGTTTAGGTTACCTGTGTTAAAAAAAAAAAAAAGATATCTGAATGAAATAATATCTAATGTCCCTTATAGGAAAAAATTTCTGTTTTTTCCGACGTCTCTTCTAACCATTATAGAAAAAGAACAACCCTGATTTTCATGAAATTACGCTCTGATAATAATAATAATGATGATGATGATGATGATGATAATATTGTAATCATAACAGCAGCTATCATTTATTTAATCTTCATGGTGGTTCTAAAGCTTTGCTTTCACCTATCACTTTATTTAAACATACCTGTATATCATAATACACTGTATTACAGCAATTTTTCCCAATTCCTAGTTCTTTATTTCTCATATTTCCAATTTTGCAGCAGCAATGTGTTTTACTTAGGGGTCAAGAGTATCCTGAGTAGGTGAATTAGATCCATGTCATCTGGAGCACAGCAACATCAAAAAGACATTGTTGATCTGTGCTTTCTCTTTTCTCCACATCCCTGCAGACACTGTTGGTAGATGAGCTGAACTGGCACCTGGGCTTGGATAACTGCTGCTGAAGAGGTGGTCGTGAAAGTAGAACTCTCCTGTGACTGAGTGATGCATTCTGTTTCTTTTAGAATAGTGAATTGATTCTTGTTCCTTTTTGTTTGTTTGTTTTGTGATTTAATTCTTCAATTAAACTCTTGTTACTGGGATTAAAATCATCATAGCTTGCCCCAGTTTTTGATCATCATGCACTTTGAAGACATAATGGTGCTGAACCTTCAAATCTCAGGCTGAAGGCATTACAGTGAAATCTGATGTCTTAGAGTACTGATTCTCAATCAGGGGGGCTGGACATTTGGAGGGCGAGTTATCAGAATCTTGAAGTAGTAGGTGAAAGGGAAGAAGGATTGCCATTTGATGATAAAAACTATATTCAGTATTCTAAAAATGATGTTATAACTAAGCAATGAAAAATAATATTTTTTTTTATTAACCAAGCTATAAAGAGTTAAGCTTTATAAAATCTCCTTGACTGGTAGGGCATAAAAGTTAGATACTCCCAGCAAGATGAGTGTTCTTTTCTCTAGCTCAGAGTTTCAGAATATTTGTGATGTCATGGACCATGTTGAGAGAAATATACAAAGTTGTTCTTAGAAGTATTATTTGGTAATACAAAACCAAAAAAACTGGGAAAAAACCCCAAAAAACTAAGAACCCATCAAAGGGACAGTAGGGGAATAAAATCATATCATAGAGTGGGGTATTATTGAGCCATTGATATGAATGAACAGATGTGCTGATATTAGAAGGTCTCCAACACACATTTTAAGTTACAATAACAACAACAGCAACAAATAACAACATGAAGGGAATAATGAATAGTATTAGCCCTTTAGTACATAAACAACCCGCAAAACCCATAAAAATTATAAACATCTCTCTCCCTCCCTTTCTTCCCTTCCCCTCTCTCTCTTCCTTGTGCTGTACATATACCCAGGTTTTTTCTTCTCCTAGAAGGATTCATAATAATTAGGCTAGAAAGATACTTTGGGTAGAAAGACTGCAGGGAGGGCAACAAATTTTTCACTTTGTATTTTTTAATTGACTAACCAGTCATCCAGTCATTTATTCAGCAAATATTTCTTGAACGGTTTATATGTGCCAGGCAATGTAATACTCCCTGTAAGAGGGGCAAGGTCCCAACTTTCAGAAAGCTAAGTCTAGTGAGAAAACGGACAGTAATAAGAAACATAGGAAGATAATTCCAGGGAGTTCTAAGAGCTAAGAAGAATAGAAAGCTCATTAAAGATTAACAGCAAGAAGACCACTTTAGATAGCATGGCAGCCAGCTACTGTCCCTTAAATGCTCCATAAAACAAACAAAAAAAATGGAAAAAAACACCCTCAAATGTAGAACCTCACAAGCATTTATCCTGCTACTCAGTTCTGCAGGTCAGCAGTTGGCTTAGCTGGTCTTAGTTGGGCTTTCTGAGTTTGTGGGTTTTCTGCAGGTTGAGCTCACATCTGTGCCAAAGTTTTCTACTCTGGGACCCAGCCTGAAAGCACACCAGCTACTCAGGAGGCTCTTTTCATGCTGGATCGCTTGAATGCAAAAGAACCAAGCCAAACAGCACAAGCTCACTGAGAAAGCCTTTACTTGCATCATATCTGCTAATGTCTTCACTGGCCACAGCAAATCATATGGCCCAAGCCCAGTGACAGCAGGATGGGGAATTATACTCATCACATGGATGATGCATGGAAGTGAATGTTTGTTGCAAAATAATTGACACTAAGTCAAGAATCTCTGATAGTTTGCCTGGAAACTGAACAGCATGAGCCAGAAATGTAAGACCATGGTAGGACCTGGGGTTAGGATGAAGGAATCTTTTTCCAGGCAGAGAAAACAGTAAATACATAAAGTCATTATCTAAACTGTCAAGTGGAATTGATTGATCAGATTGGAGACTACTTTTCCTTTAAACTTTTATGTAAAAACAAACCCTGATAAATGTTTTTTCAAAAAGGAGTAGCATGGGTTAAAAAAACTCTAGGAAACACTGACTGAGTCTGGAGCCCTATAGGCTATTAAATACAATTTTTAACATAGAAGAACTTTTATGATCATTAATATAACAGGATGTGAAATTCAACAATTTTGAGGCACTGAGATGCAACAGGTGCTGCATTCCAAAGGAGACACTTGGCCGTATGCAGTATTTCAAAGTAGATTACCAAAAATCAGCTGGGTGACCATTAAGCTCCCACTCACAAGGGGGGTTAATTAAAAAATAAAATTAAAAGATGGTTTTCTAAGGATTGCCTTGAAAATGCTGTGCTGAAATTCCCAGTCCTCTTATTCCAAGTGCAGCCGTAGGGAATGCCTTCCCCCCAGGTCTAATGGGAAGGTCATTGGTGGTCCCATCTGGGGAGACATTGAAGGACATGGTTGTCTGGAGCTGGACGCACACCTGAAAAAAAAATCAGTCACCTAATGAAGGAGGGGGCTTTTCCTGACTATAGTCCTGTCTTATGCAATCAAAAGTGTGAAGCAGATAAGAACTTGGATAGTATCAGTAGAGGTCATTTTAACTGAATCCTGCCTTGGTGGAAAGCATGCCAGGGCCAGGAGATCCCCACTCAAGGAGTCTGGGATGCTCCGCTAGGGAAAGTGTGAGAAGAATGCTCAGCTAGCCAGAGGAAGTTGCAGTGGCGGCACCCAGCTGGGAGAACCCGTAACTGTGCCTGTGAGCTAGAGTCTGCTGTAGAAAACTGCCAGTTTCAGGAAATGGAAAGACATCAAAGGACAGTGTAATCAAAGATGAGTTTTAATCCCTCTTAACTCTCTGACGTCTGTCACGTAGACTTGAAGAGGCCACACACAGCAGCTACCTGGAGGGAAGTAAGTAAGCAAGAGACAAAAAGGCCAAGGCATCCACGCCCCTTCTAGTGGCAGGTGGCCATGGCCAGCTGTCTGTAGCTGGTGGGAGGAAGGAGATGCCTTACCTATGAGAGCAGAATGAAGTAGGTGTTTACTTTGTGGACTAGACGTTCTGATTTCTTAGCCAAGACTGACATGGAGTTAGAGTGATGACAAAGTTTTCTAAGAGTTATCAGAAATATTATTGGACTGTTTACATTTTTATCTAGGGTAACACTTCTGCTAAACCATGGATGATAATAAAAAATAAATTTGCTTTTATGATTACACCCCTTAATTCTTATCTGACCAACCAGTGACTTTAAGATTTATTAAAAGATAATAATTGAAGCATTGTGTTAGGGTCATATAGATATTATTTTCTTTCCAAGAACTCCATAAGGTAATTACTATTATCCCCATTTTACAGATGAGCACATTGAAGCCAAGGGAGGTTATGTAATATGTCAGGTCACAGAATAGTGAATATCAAAGCTAGGTTTCAAAACATATCCAGTCCATCTGATGCTAAGGTCTTTGTTTCTAGCAGATCTGATTTCTGTTCCTCAGAGTAGCCCCTGCGGTGTTCGTGTGGAGTCACCATGCTCTCCCTTGCTCCCTGTCCATCCCCTGAGTCAAGCAGGCCCAGCTTCTTGAGCCATGCCTTGCCTGGCATGGTTGAGATTTCTCCCCATCCTGGTCACTCTCCTGACCTTGTTCCTGTTAGTCATGTGTGAATGCTAAAAATTATGTTTGGTCATGTAAGTGTGTGGCTTACCAGATGCTTTAATATCTGTCAGCGGTTCCGTGGGAGCAGGTTAGGGCCTGCCGGATGCACTTTCTATGGGGTCTCCTCTCCTGCTGTGACTTTCATCAGGGTGGCTGAAGAGCACTCACCATGTGGTAGCCTTGGGAAGGCATATCAATTGCCTCTTCTGCTCTTGGGGTCCATTCTGCTCATATAAAGAGAAATTATTGCATCTGCTTCTCACCTGGCAGGGCCCGTGTTGCCAGTGGCACCTCGTTAAAATGAAGGACTGTCTATTGTATTACAGATAATGCGAGGCAAACTACATTTTCTGCTTCCTGACAATACACTTTGCTGAAGATAAGGTCCAGGGAGAGTTCTTGGTAGGTTTACCCTGATTTGAATCTTGTTTTTCAGGAACAGCAGTTTTAAAAATTGTTTTTATTAAGGGAGGGGCAGAAGGAGTTGCATTTCTTTTTTTCCTTTGGCAGGAAGTACATAGGATCAAGTGTGATTTTAAAAGTTAACTGCTAAACACAAGGAGAAGACACACATATGAAGACTGCTGACAAACCATAAGGCTGTCCTTATAGATTATGTGCATCTATAGCTGCTGTTCTAATTATTAGCTTTTGATAGCGTGGTTCTACTTTAGTGCAGTCCTGCTAATCCGTGTGGTAGGATTCCCAAAAAGCCAGGCATTCAAATTTCACCTTCACAATTAATGCTGTTTCTCTATACCACTTGCATTATTTTTTAGTATTTTTCTTTAACTGACTTTTAACTTATTCTAAAGAATAATATCTGTGACATTGTGGTTGTGATATGCCAGTCATGTATGTTATAAGTGGAATTATTTATGTAGGGAGAATTCTATGTGTGTAAAATAGAATATTTGTAGTGGCAATGTGAGCCCATGTACCTGCTAAAATCCTCTAGTGTTTTGCCAGTGATACTTTCAGTGGTACCATCTGATGATTTTCACTAAGTTTTATTTTTAGAAGGGAAAAATAGGCGAAGTTGGGGGAATGCTTGAGATGGATGGGAGGGAATGAAAATGGATGGATTCAAGGGAATGACATTTGTTTTAGGAACATCTTATATAGAGCTCCAGTTCCTTGAATTTTATGAGATGAAGTGAGAATTTGATAGTGGAAGAGCATTAAAAGCAAAAAAAGCTTTCTCTCAAAAAATGTTCAGTAGTACTGGAAATAGTTTTGTTGTATGGCCGGCAGTGCAGTCACTCATTTGTACATTCGTCCAGGCATGCATTCATACAGCAAATGCTTGCCGAGGGGTCTACCTAGTTGGCACTGAGATGCAGTAAGAATTCGAGGTTTTCACTGTCCTTGGGGAGTTTGGAACCTAGACTGGGAAATGGGCAAGTAAACCAATTGCCATGCTCTGGTGGAAAACGTACTACATTGAGGTGTGAACCAAACACCGTGAGAACACCCAGTGGGAGAGAACTGAGGTTGTTCAGGAATGTCATACTGTGTTAGCCATGGTGTTGGACCTTGATCAGAAAACCAAACCAAAAGCTAACCAATCAAAAAAAAGCAAAAAACAACAAAAAAAAAAAAACAGAGGGAACCCTCCTTTCCATTCCAGTCCTGCATTTATTTATCTCCTGAAAGGCCAGAGAGATGAAGGCTCTATCTTTTGTGCAGAAATCTTTGACCTTTAAGTAAATCACCTTGGAAATTCCTCTTGATTTGCTTGTTGTCCTTTCTTAGGGAGAGACTCAAAGTGGCTGGGCCAGAGGGTACACTCGTGGTGCCTTCCTCAGCCCTGCTCATCCTACTGTAGTGCTCTCTGGACACGTTGGCCCGTTTAATACTTCAGTTGTGTCTGGAAGAAACAACCAGTTAGCCGTACAAAGGCATGAATTCAGGATGTTCACAAAGGCACTGCTTATAATAACCACAGTTGAAAATACCTTAAATATCTATCAGTAGGGGATTGATTAATACATTATAGAACATACCTCAATGGGATGCCAAATATCCCTTTAAAAAGATGAGTAGGATCTATATGTGTTAGCCAGGAAAAATTTTCACAATACATAAAGTAAAAAATAGAATGAAAAGCAGCTGATAGCTGCCTGCATGACATTATGTTGTCTGTTTTTTTTTTTTTAAATGCGAGTTAATATATGCATAAAAAGTCCACCAGGATATGTTACAAACCATAAACAGAGGCTATTGTAGAAGAGGTAGAATGTGAAATGCCTGGAAGGGAATTTCACTTTCTCTTTTTAGCACATCTGTATTTTGTGCATTTTTAATTATCTTTATAAACAGCCAAAAAAACTAAAGATTCTTCAGTTATAAAAAGAAAAAAAAGGAAAATTTGAAAGGGCGACTTGCATGACAGGAGACGATGGCTGCAGGTGACAAGCTCAAGTCGTCGGTTTCTTCAGTTTCTCTTAAAGTGGCTGGATGGTAGCCAGGATCAATGCATGGTGTTCCTCCCCGAACCAAACCTTTGTTCTTCCCATATTCCCCAGTTTTCATCCTTGGTGTAGCACGGAAGGATCTTCTTTTCCTTATTCTCTCACGTCCCACATCCAATTGCAAAATGTCTTTCCTGTATTCTCATTCTTTCCCTTGACCCTTCTATTCCTTGGTAATACCTTGGCCTGGTCTGTTGGCTTGACTTCTTCCCAGTGTTCATCCATCGTACACTTACGCAGACAGCAGAGCAATCCTACAACACAGAGATAACAATTTTACTCTCTTGATTAGAAAGCTTAAATGAGTCCCATTGCTAATGGAATAAATACACATCGCCTTGTTTGACCATCAAGAGCCTACATGGATGAAGTATCACCAGCAGATTTCGTTCACTCCTCAAACAGTGTTTTGCAGTTTTTCATGTTTTTATTTTTAATACTTGCTTCTCCTATTTTTTCCTATTATGTGAACCTTATGTATACCATCTTATGTTGTAGCTATAGTCATTATATGAATCTCCTTTTTTCATTCATCCATCCATCCATTCATTCATTCATTCAGTAATCTTCATAGCATACTTTCTGTGTACTTGGTATTGTGCTAGATGCTGGAGATACAGCAGCAGTGAACAAAACAGAACACCATGTCCCCTGACCCAAGCAGAGTCCAAGGAGACAAGCACATAAAATACTTACAATGTGGGAAAAGCACTGCGGAGCAAACTAACATAGGAATGAGAAAGAGAATAATGGTAATGGGAGTGAGGTTGTGGAAGGAAGGAGGATGTGATTAGGAAAAGTCTGGCTGAGAAGGTTGCATTTTAAGGCCAACTGAAGAGCAGGAAGGAGCTAGTCAACCTGGCATGAATGGGGGTAAAATGTTCTGGGCAGATGGAATATCAAGTAGGAGTATGTTCAAAGACCCTAAAGGAAGAACATGCTTGGCTGTACAAGGATCTGAAAGAGGGCTTTGGGTGGAGAAGGAGATTGAGGAACAGAGTGGCAGAAGATGATATGGAAGTGGGAGTCTTTAGTCTCAGGCCTTAAAAGTCATGTAATGAATTTGGGTTTTAGTCTTGGTGCAGTGGTATGCTGTTGGAGGGTGTTAAACAGGGAGTGAGATGAGAAATCCACCTTATCCCTTCCTGCGTCCCCCTCTGCACCTGTCACAATGCCCAGCATAGAACTGTTGCTCGTTGAGTACTTGTTGCATTATTGAGTGCTGTGGCTGTGATCGATTATAGAATTAGCCACACTTCAGCAGGGGATGAATTTAGTCTTCTTTATCAGTTTTTATCCAGCAAGCTAGATTAATTCGTAAAAAGGTAACCTTCCTGGTAATCTTCTATTTTCAGTTCATTGATCACATACTGAATGATGGTTCTGGTTTTGCTTAAAAAACTCAGAAATGATCTCTTAAGTATTCTGGATAAACTATAATTTAAATCCTATTGAGAAATTCTTTACTTTTTTTTTTTAACAAAAAGAAGTGTAAATTTTTGACATCAAAAATCATGGAAGTGCTGCTGTAATCTGAACCACAAAACATATGTGTTTTGGTGGTGTAGAACAGAGATGGACCACAATTTTTAGATGAGAAAAAAATGTACTGAGAGTCAAAATCCTTTGTCCATACTCATCCCAGTAACACTCAGATTTCCTGGGTCATCATCATACTGTGCTATGTTGCTACTCTTATTTACAGAGGTGTTTATCTTGTTCTAAATTCTTCCATAATGCAGGATAACATTGACAAACAGAATGCCTGATAAATATTTGCATTATGATCTTTCCAAATAAAAAATAGCTCATAAAAGTTATTCCTTTGATTTTAAGAAGAAATAACTGAGACATTTGCTCCTGTTTACTTTTTGGTTAACGACATGTCTCAGTCAGGAATCTCTCTGTTGTAAGTGAAAGAAGCTAAATTCAAGTTGGGAAATATATTGGTGTATATAGGTAACCCAGGAGGTAGAAATCTTGCCTCAGATGCTACTGGTCCCCAGTACTTCAAAGCCTGCCTGCTCCTGCTCTTGCTTATGCCTGGAAAAAGGTAGCCAGTCCTCTTTGTTGAGACCAATGGATAGAAGGAGGCGGGTACAATTCATTGCCGCGGGAGAGAGCGCTGCTTCTGGGAGAAGGAAGAGACACTGATGGACAAAACAATAAATGTTTCTTACTCTATACTGTAAGGTCTTGATATTTAGACCAGTAATCATAGTAGCATGTATCTGTGTACCACTTCAATATTTTCAAATGTTTTCATATATATGTATTATTTTCATTGTATCTTCACAAAATCCCCTGAGTTTCCAGGAGAAGCAAGAGGGATAGCAGTTTGGCTGGAGACTAAGTGAATTAGGGCAGGAGTAGGAGATGAAACCGGAAGGATGTAGGGAGAGCCAGATCCTGTAGGCAGTGGCGGCGGCGGACTGCAGCACAGGTCCCTGTAAGTCCAGAATCCATGCTTTTATTCACATTCTGTTCTGTATGTCCTCTGTCATAGCTACTCTTTTTTTTTTTTTTCCCTCAAGTGTGTATTGGATTTTTAGAAACAGGTTTTTTTTGGAGTCAAGTCTTCAAATATAGTAGATAACCACGATAGGTAGCAGGTTATTGACACTGGTTTTCTGAAGTAGCTGCATTTATGCATTAATTTCTTTAACAAACATTTATATTACTTATTATGTTCCAGTGCTCCAGGTGTGGTACTGAGCATTTATGATTCAAAGAAGACTAGGGCATAATCATTGCACAGGAGAGACCTCCATGTAGTTGGGGAGACAGATATGTAAACAAATAATTGTAACAGTGGGGTAGCTGCTAATGAAACTCTGTTCCAAGATGGCATGGGGTACAAAAAGCAGGGAGCTTGTCTAGAGAGAGTCAAAGAAAACTTACTGAAGGACCAACATTTGGATTGAATCTTGAAGAATATTTTAAGATTTAATACTTTTTTTAGGCTTTTGAGATAGTAGATGGAAGAAAGATGTTGCAAGCAAGGGAACAGCATGTGCAAAGGCAGGAGGCAGGGAGGCCATCATGTGACCAAAGCATTGGATGTGGGTGGAGAGGTGATGGTCTTACAAAAGATCTTTAGGATGAGTGGTTGTTTTCAAAGATCACCACAAACTTAGGGAGTCAAACAACACAAATTCACTCTTACCGTCCTGGAGGTCAGAAGTCCAAAATCAGTTTTACTTGGCTAAAGTCAAGGTGTCAGCAGGTCTGTTTCCTTCTGCACAGTCAGAGGGGGGAGTTTATTTACTTGCCTTTTTCCACTCCTGGTGGTCACTTACATTCCTTGTCTTGTGGCCCCTTCCTCCGTTCTCCACTTCCATTACTACATGGCCTTGTCTTCTGGCTCCTCCTGTGTTCCTCTTCTAGGACCCTGTGAGTACACCAGGCCCACTCACATAATCCAGATAACCTACCCATCTCACAATCCTTAACCTTGACCACATCTGCAAAATTCCTTTTGCCATATAAATTAATATTCACGGTTTTCCAGGACTGGATCAAAGACAGTTTTGGAAGCTGTTATTTAGCTTGCCACAGTCTCTTCCCAGTCTATAAATTTTTTGATAACAGCGGTTCTGATACTGTCTACTAATGCCATCCACATTTCTGTGGTTGAAGATTAGTAGACAAATTTTTTAGTAACGTGCATCTAAGTACTTTTGAATTTAGCCTCTAGAACAATGCAAACAAGAAATTCAGTGATCGAAACTTAATATTATTGTTTAAAAAGTTTCTTAAGACTTGCTTGACAATGATAGTAATACTTAGCATGAAGATATCTTAGTATCTTGGGAGAAAAAATATTATCCTTAAAGAATGAGAGTGATTGATCTCAAATGAGCTCCTCTGATGTCTTAACAACACTTTATACTGACTCTGTCTTATGTTCCAGTCGTTTATATACATGATTTATCTCCTTACTAGACTGTAAGCTTCTTGGGGACAGAGTGCTTTTCTGATTTATCATTGTGTCTGGCAGCACACATAATGTCCCTGAAATATAAATAGGTGCTTTGCATGTATTAACTTATTGAATGCTCACAAAAACCTGAGACAGAAGAGAGGCTCAGAGAAATATATATAACTTACCACAAATTAGAATAGCTAATAAGACATAGTGCTGATATTCAAACCCACTCTAACTCCTGCACCCATGCTTTTATCAGCTCCATTATGCTCTTCTTTTACTACTGCTGTAAAATATGTGCTGAATGAATAATAATTATTGCTTTATAGCTAGCACCACACTTTCACGTATATTATCTCATTAGGTACCCATAAAAAAAGGCAGACAACTATCACCTTTCCTGTTTTAGGGATGAGCAAACAGACTCAGAATGGTCAAGTGTGCTCATTTATTCACTCCTTCAATCTTAATTTGTTATATAGTCATTCACCGAAACTCCATGAGGTGGCAAGCCTTAGCTAGGTCTTGGGAAACAGTGGGAAACAGATAGAAAGGTTTGTTTCGTCTTGGAGATTATCGTGCTGTGAACGCAGCATTATCTGTGCCATGATGGCTCCAAAGGAGTAGAGTGTTTTGTAGGAACAGACAATAGGGGACTGACTATTGAATCTGGGACATCACAAAAAGCCTCTTTAACCTGGGTACATTAATCAGTGCACTTTTGGTTTCTAGTAATAGAAGCTCTATTCAAAATATCTAAAACTTTCAGGTATGTATTGGGCCACATTGCTGAAAACCATAATCCGTGCATGTAAACTAGCATGTAGCCTGGATCCAGAGACCCCAGAGAAAAGAGGGCAGTTCTTTCCTCATTACTCCAGAAAACATAGTTCTTTAGGAGAACTCACTTTGAACCTATTTGGACCACATGTCCAAATACTTCCATGACCAGGGTTTTCGGGTACTCTGATTGGTTAGATGGGTTCATGTGACCCCTCTCTCCTCCATGGAGGAAGCAGACTTCATGTTTGGGGAGGAGCAGTTTCTGAAAGGCAAGTAGATCAGTTTATCAGATATTCCTACATAGTTAATATATTCAGTTAAACTATAACATAAACTACTTGTTGCTAAAAATCACCATACTATGCAAAGTCATGCAATAAAAACCATAGGGCTTTAAGGGAAAATTGGATCAGAGGCATCACAATCAAACTTCATTAGTGACACATAACACAAAAGGTAGGAACTTAATGAATAACAACTCTGTCCATAATTATCTCAATAAATGTGGCACTTTACCTTGAAAACATCTGGCTTGTTTTTGGAGTTGAACAAGGGAAGGGTTCCTGCTTATCATTTATTGTGAAATGGTAGAAGGAGGGTTATAAAAATTACTGTCTTTTGCATCCTTGGCTTCTGGAGCATGTTTTAATGTCTTTGAAAATAGGTCCTTTGAGACGTGTTTATAATCGATACTTATTTCATCAAAGTTACAGACTTAATCCAAAGTATAGTCATTTTCAATTATTTTCCGTAGCACTGATAGGAATTTTTTTATAAGTTTCGCATTTGCACTTGTGGTATCACCCAGCAGTTGAAGAATTTGGAAATTTACAGAGATGCTTGAAACTACCAAACCTGCCATTACTAGGATTAAAAGGAGCCACTCATGCAGAATTTGTCAATTTCTTCTCAAGGTCTTCTTATATAGATGGTGCTTTCTTTGATCTAAGAAAGGTTGTTCCTGACTTTTCTTTTTTCCTGTTTGCTATTCAATTTATGTGCTCAATAATCTTTTTGTTTCTTCTGTGACCTTAAAATGTGTTCTAATTGAATTTAGTTCCAGCCATAGACATTTATTTTCTTACACTGTCTTTGTCCGTAATATTTATTTCTTTATGCCCATTGCCTAGGAGAGCAACATGGTCTCTTGTTTCTTTCAAAATGTTCATTTCAAGCTTTTCCTCAAGACTTAAAACTTTTCTTTTGCATACTCTTATTAGCACTCTAAAATCTGGATACTTCAACTTAAGTAGGATATTGAAAGAGTGTTTTTTCATGTAGACGAGTTCGTAAGTGTGAAGGAATAGCAGTATACAACATTGTAGGATAATGCACATAGTGAACTGGTTGTTGTCAGATGTTTGAGGTGTGTGCATTTTGTACGTCCTGCATAGCTGGGTTCCCCTGGATGCAGTGTCTGTATTCACCTAGTATATAGTGTTTTGGTGGACAAATTTGTGCATATTTAAATGCAAGATTTGTGTTATACTCAGATTGTTTCCTAATATATCAATTGTATTATAATAATCTACTTTTCAAAACAAGAATTAGAGGAAGAACTGACTGTAATTGGAAGGGAAGAGAATAAAATCCAAGTCCTATGACTCTGCCACATTTTGCCCTACAGAACAGGGCTAATAAGTCTAGCAGTTGTGTAAACACTCGCAGTATTTAAATATAATGAAATGTATTTTAAACACAAAAATGCTAGAGTCTAACCATCTAATCTTGTTACCTGGGAGGTTATAAGGCTTTACATTTATTTTTAGGCTATCGTAGCCATTGTTTAAAATGCATTTGAAACAGTTTTGGTTTTGCCAATAGATCCATTTTATAGCATATTTAAAATCACTTTTACTATTTTATAACCAAGTCTGTAAGCAGTATCCCTAACTGATCATTCCTTTGGGGGGAAAACAGCAACAACAACAACAACAACAACAACAACAACAACAACTCTACTTGATTCTGAAACACATTGTCAAAAGAGCTAAAGTTTGTGAACGTAGTCTATAAACCCTAAGGAATTACACTAATAGAAGTTGATAATTTATGACTGCAATAGTCACTTCAAAAATGAACCACAGTATTTTTTATAAGCTTTGCTACTGTTGAGCATTTCCAAAATAAAGTGCCAGAGTATTTAAAGGCAGCTCCAAAAGAAGAGTTCTTAAAATGATTTGAACTTTTTTGGGAAAAGGTATATTGTAGACTTTGTTGGAATATGCTTTTGTGATTTCTACTGAGATATATATTTATTCTTATCATTTAATAATCTCTCTTGTGTGTGCTCACTCTGTTTCCCCCTTCCTTCCCCCATCCCTCCCTCCCTCCAGAACCTATGTGAGGGATTCAATGGTCCAGATAATTAAATGCGAGACTTCTGGGTCATGGTGAATATTTATGCCAAATTTATATAAACATGGCCAGGTTGACTTTGGGGTAGCTGTTCCAGTTTGCACTCCCGTCATCAATGCTTGTCCTCTCACATCTTTGCTAATACTTGGTATGATTGATTATTCATATTTGCCTGTATAGTAGGTGTAAAGGGATATTATAGTATTATTTTAACTTTTTTTTTCTAATTAAGAGTAAGTCTGAGTACTTTCCCATATTTAGTGGACACTCAGGTTCTTTCTTTTATGAATTGCCTATTCAGATACTTTTGGACGGTGTTTAAGAACTCTTAAAGGACGCATGTTAATTCACTGAATAAAACTGCTATTCTTAGGCTTGGGGGAAATAAGACACTAAAATAAATGCAGATAATCTCTTAGTAAATTGGGATCATTATGTCTAATTTCCTGTACAGCAACAGTGTAGAAAAATTCTAGATTTCCTGTTTTTCCATCTGATTACCACATGGAAGATTAGCTCATTGCATGTACTTAGTTCTTTCCCCTAAACAACTGAACACTGTCATTTATTGAAAAGACACTTGAGAAGGTCTGTGGCATTCATAGTCATATTGTGTTGACTACATATCTGAGTAAATTTTATGCATTCTTCTGGCAGGTTTGATTTCAAATGGTTAGAAAATGCTCTCTTTGTGGAGCTAATTAAAATAGCGACATGGATAGAGCATTATTTTTCTTCCTCTGTAGTGGAATTCTTTTTAGGGTTCCTGTATCTTAATTGGCTCTTTGAAAGGAAATTTTGAAATCTCCCACTGCAGTATAAATGCATTTATCTATCCCTTGAATTTCCATCTGGTGCCTTTGCAACAGTTGTTGAGAATTACTTGTCTCGCTGCTCTTTGGGAAATGAGGTGCAGTGGCGTTTGAAATGCTGAGAGCAGTACCACTTCAGATGAGGTAGCGTTCCGTAATAATGGAAGGTGGGATGTAGTTCCATCAGGTGCAAAAAGTGAAAACTTGATGTTTGGAAATGCACTGTTCAGTGCAAATGGTTTACTCAGTGATGCTGATTTATAGTAGTGATTCTCAAACTTTTTGTCTTTATAGATACTTTGGAATATGGAGATTATTTTTGATCTCTCATCTGAAGGCAATAAAAGACTCCAGATAATTCTGAGTAATAATTAAGATATAATCAGTTTGACTTAGCAAAATGTCTCAGAATTTGAAAAGCACCTGTAATTATCACACTACTGACTTGGTCATTCTTCAGCGCAGTACTATAGCTTGAATATTAAGGGTCACCATGTCGTGTCTTCCTGTCTATAAATTCTGTCCAGATTTTTTTGAGAGGTAAAATAAAACTTTTAATTCAATTAGGTGACAGAATACTTAGCTTAGAAATGGACTTGAATATCATGTAGCGTTGGTCTTATTAAAGATAAGGAAATAGACGCAGAAGAAGCCAGTTTTTCTAAAAGTGAAGAATCAATTTTGATCAACTTTATTAAGTTTTAGGAAACTCTTAAATGAGAATATCTTTGCTCTAATTTTGTTTGAGACCTTCCTGCTATAAATAGGTCAGGAGTAGGTCTTTTTATGTCAGGGTTTTTGTTTGTTTATTTTTTTATTTTTATTTTTATTTTTGTAATTCCTGTTTGTCACACAACCAGCAAACCCTCAAATGACAGGACATGGAAAGAAGTGACTTTTTGGTGTGATTCTTAGCCTGCCTTTATCCAGATATTTTATAAACCAAATTTTAAACTAATTTGTCTTTTCAGTGAATTTTTCTAAATCTTTGTATTCCTCATACTACTTGATCATTAAAGTCAGTTCAGCACATCATCCCAGATATAAAAAAGATTAAGTCAGTGGCTTATACCTGGATACCATGATGCCCGAGATTCCTTATGGGTCACTTGAAATGGAGGTGCCATAGAGAAGTAGGGCCAAGTGGATGGAGAGGTAGGAGTCTAAGAGAAGTAACTCCAGGTTCTCTACATTCGTTTCGATCAAAGCCATTCCTTTAAATCGTTTTTTTTTTTTTTTTGATATGCATTTTCATTTCATGAAAGATTTCATTTTACAGAGTTTGGCTGCTACAGAAAGTTGAAAAACTACTGCTGAAGCTTATTAAGGGAGAGTTGAATAAGCAGAGACAAGTTCATTATTAGTCATGAATTTAGCAGCTGTATCAGAGTAGCGAGAGTGGACCTCTTGCATGGCAGGAGCTCTTATATGCAAGAGAGTCATGACCTAAATGTTGTAGGGGATAGAAGATCTTAAGTTTTCACTTTTTTGGAAAAATCATGCACAGGGATATAGATTCCAGCTTGATGCAAGTCAGAATTGTTTAAACTGAGAGACTTTATCACAGAATAAGAGTAGAGAGACTTCATTACAGAGTAAGAGTAGGGGGTGGGCAATGGGGAGGGAAAAAGGAGGAGGAGGAAGCAATCTTGATACCTCTCTAAACTTCAGTTCTTCATCTGAAACTTGGGAAATGAGTATCTCTAGTATCTATTTCTCTGAGGCACTTTGGAGAGTAAATGATACAGTATATGTGAATCATCCTGTATAGGTGCCTGTATGTATAGAAGAAACTATATTTGTGAATGTCCTTGATGGGAAACTGCAAGTACCATTTCCCATCTCATTAAAGCTTGAAGAAGCAAAGAAAGACAAAGAAAAGAGGTTTCAACACAATTTAAAGGACTTTTAATGTTTAGAGTGATAAAGACTTAAATTACAAATAAGTTGAAGAGTAATTTGTTTCAATTCATAGGTAAGTCCCCATTTTGAGCTGTTGAATAGAATTAGAGTCCACTCATAATTCTGGTGACCTTTGGAGTTACTCTGAGGACAGATAATATAGGTGCTTGGTAACCGATTTGGACTAGCACATAATTTCTATATTCTTAAAAAGATCTAGAAAGAAATTTTTTTCATAGACTGAAAGCATCACCACTGAAAATATTCTGTTTGTCACAGTGGGAAACTAATGGAACATGATGAAACTAAGCAACCTAGAATAAGACAGATTAATTGTCCCAGATTAATAATAATAACATTGTTCATTCTAGAATTAATTCATGCTGAAAATAACATAGCAACCTTATCAAACATCTTCCTCTTCGGACCTAGAAGTGAGGCTAAAGCATTCTGTCCCTTGTGTGGAATTGAAGAATATGAATTTTTGAACATAATGTGTGGTAGTAGCAAAGCTACAGGAACATTCTCTCTCTCTCTCTCTACATACACACACACACACAACACACACACATAACATCTATCTATCTATCTATCTATCTATCTATCTATCTATCTATACACACACACACACATACATGAAACAAGAAAAGCAGAATACAAAAGAGAGAATCAGTTTAGTATCGTTCAGGTTTTGCTTCCTTATGCTGTCCTATGGCCGCAGGCTATGTTGTTACACACTGTCGACCATTGAGATATTTGCTGCCCATAATTATGAGTCACTGTGCTAGGGACACCAGCCTCAGTCCCTGCTCTGGAAAGACCCCCCAGTCTAGTATGGGGGCAGGGGGACAAATACAGATGAGGCAAAGTGCCACATAAGGGCTGTGGTGCCATGCTTGTGGAAGCGCAGCGTACACTGGAAGCCTTTGCCCCCCATCCTCGCCCCCAGGCCTTGGGAGGCAGTACGTTTTCCTGGAGGGAGTCATGTCTCAGCTGTTACTTCTAAAAGGAATAGGAGTTAGCCTGGAGCAAGGAGCGTGCAGTTTGGAACTGGACAAGGGGATGTTTCTGGGGTCGGAAAAGAGAGGCAGAACTACGCTCTGTTGAATAGTGTTGGAACACCAGAAGCAGGAGGTGAGGTTGGAATGGTAAGGACCGTAGGCTGACAGTATCGGTAATGTTAAAGGGTTTTGGAGTTGTGTGAGCAATTACTGAGGTGTTTGAAACAAGGGAGAGGCATAATCTGTCGAGTTAAAACCACTCAGCTGCAGCTGGAGAGACCAGTTAGAAGGCTGTGCGGTGATCTGGGCGAGGGATGTGACATGGCAGTGTTTTTGTAGGGCAATGTTGCTCCTGGCTGTTAAATTGGATGTAAGGACCCATTTTTTGTTCATATTTTTCATCCTCTTCCTAATCCCTTGTCTCTAGTACCTACAAAAAAGTTTTATGTTTAAAGTGCTTTGACAATTATAAAGGTAGATGTTAATATCTGCTATTAATAAGAGAGAAGGATGAAATGAGTCAAATTATACATATTACTTTTAGGTCAAGTATTCCTAGTTCTTTTACCATTATGAGATTTTTCACATGAGTTTTTACTTATTAATACGGAATCCTATATACTCTAATATTCAAGAGATTCAAGTTGCTGATGGGAATATAAATGGGTCTATCTACTTTGGAGACCAATTTATTATGACATAGTGAACTTGATGTTGCATATATCTCATGAACTCTATATCCACTTCTGGCTATATACCTAAAAGAAATTCTCACTTGGTTTGCAGAAGAGATGTGTATAATACTGGAGTATTCATAGTAATACTTTCTGTTAGTGAATAATTGGTGAATGGAAACCACTTAACAGGCAGTTAGGAGAAACACAAAATACTAAAGAAACCTTGAAATGAATGAAATATATGTATACAAAGATATAGATAGCTATAAACACATAAACCAATATACTTTATTGCTTATGCATGCATATGAATTGGTAAAAATGCGTACACGAGTGAGAATATCTCATACCAACTCTTGACCAGTCTCTTTAAAAATATCCTGGTAGTGTTTAATGTATTTATCTATAAATAGGGAGATAAATTCTATCAGAGATCAATAGAGTTGTAAATTATGCCTTTTTTCAGTATAAATAACCTGTATGTTACAGATATTGCTATGACTGCTGCTAGTTTCCATTTATTAGTGTTTACCATATACTTCCCATTTATGTGCTGAACTGGCCCTTAGGGAGTTAATAACTGTTACCTTGGGTCTGTGAAAGCAATGTTTGTCATTGATGACAACATCTGTTTCGAATATGTGATCATATTTTCTTTCTCTAGAAGTGTGTTACTTAGGAAATGTTCAATAAAGGAAAAGAAGTGCAGATAGTGTTGCTTTTCTGAACAAAATGCAATGTTCCATTTACAATAATGTCTCTTTTTAGTCTAGACTTATTCTGTTGTAAGTGACAGAAACTGGAGTCCCACTTGCTTAAGGCAAAACGAGGATTTATCGACTTGGCTCATGAAACTTGGATGATTTTCTGTTAGGCATGGCTAGACCCACACACTTAATGCTCTGTTGTAAGATGTCTCCCTGTTTGGCATCACTCCCTGGCAGAACCAGCCCCAGACTCACATATTCCCAGCTTAGCCACCCAAGCGGCCAGATGCCATTTCTCCTGCGTGAAGGCCCTGGGGAGGCTTCATATGATTTGCCTTGGGTCATAAGCCCATTCCTGAAACAATCACTGTGGTGCAGAGATTACTTAGGGGTCAAGAAAAGGAGGTTCAAATGAGGGAGGAGCATTTCATTAAAGGGAAAGTGGGGTGGTGTTCGCAGTGTGGCGTTCAAGGGCGCAGGACAATTGTAGCTACCATGGAACACCATCGCTTCTTTGTCATTTTGCTCCTTCATACACCTAAAGGAAGAGTGTAACGAATAGACCGTGCATGTTTTTAAGCATTCTTGAGTTTTGCTGAAGCATATTACTCCTGGAAATGAATGGCCTTTCCCCAGGTGAGATTCTCCTTTCACATGCTAATATTCATCATCAGTAGCATGTGGCTGAATGAGAATTAGGGAAGCTCCTCTAAGAAATGTACCAGAAATTGCCTCGTTCAATGACGGCTGAAAGACGAAACTCGTGCTTCCTTCCTTTGAGAACATTAGGGATCTGTGCTAGTTCATTAACTTCCCTAATTTGCACAGATACCGATGGAAGATGGAGGACCCACCTTCATCAGAATGCCACCACAGTGCCATCCAAGTGAGAGTGGGCTTTGCTGTTAAAAACTAGTAATGACTTAGATGGTATATGCAGATTTTGCATTGCTGGGTTACCGTTGCCCAGAGCTTGGCGATGCCTAGATAACATTTAAATCAGGCACTAAGTGTAATTAAGTATTATCCTCAGTGCATTTCTCCTTTTAGGACTTTTTTATTCACCATGATTTAGAGCATGACAATTGGGTGAGATTAAAGCAGCAAATTGTACCTATAAAACAACCCTGAAAATAGCAAGGGACTATAAAATTTATAAAGGGAATACTGCACATGCCTCCAATCCGATAAAACTTTTGTGAGCTGGGAGATTAACTGCCAGGATATGTGCCACATCCAGACTATAAACTGCATGTTATTGGTTAGTATACCTTTTACGTTCCCTCCCGCAGTGACCCCTTTAGCATCTTGAGAAAACCCGATGCAGCATGCAATTAATTACCTTTAAGGGGGTCAGCTCAGGAGACATTGGGTCATCTATGAATGTAAGGGATTTAGGCAACAGTGTTGTAATGCCATAGTTTCAGGTCTTTTGGGAAGTTCTGTGGTTCTTGCAGTTGCTACCTTGGTTTCCTTATTTACTTGGTTCATGTTTATGTTGTGTGCTGTAATGATGAGACCGATTCCAAGGCTCTTGAAAGCTCTCTGCTTTTCACTTAGAGTTCCAGGGTTTTATAGCTACACGATACTTTATTGCTCATCTACTCTAGCACCTCCTCTTAAAAAAAAAACAGCGAGGTTGTAAGCATTAAGTGACTCGCTTAGGTTCCCTTAGTAAGTTAGGGCACACTGGATTCTCCTTCAGGAGTAATCATGCCTCATTATGTCCTTTTGCCTAAAACTTTGAAAGTTTTTTTCCCTGTTAAAACTAAAATAATGTATAGATGTTTTTCCTGAGTATAATAGTAAAAGATGCTCTTTTAGAACATTTAGGAAATTAAAAAAATATTTTGAATTAATTAAAAAAAAATTCACCTACATCTTACTGACTGAAGATAGCTACTGTTAACATACATACATATACACATACACACACACACACACACACATATATATTGTGTGTGTATATACATATCCATCTATCCTTTTATCTTCATACATGAGAAAGGAATAAGGTAAACTATTACTCTGAAAAAGAATATTCTATTTTATTCACTTAATACATTTGTTGGGAGATTTCTTTACATGAATAAATGCTTTTCAAAAGCATGATTTTTAATAACTTTATGTTACTTGAAAATAATATGGCTCTTTAATAATTTGTTAATACTAGTCCCTTTTCCCATGGGTCTGGATACTTAAGACTATTGTAAGTGAAAAATGACTTGGAAAAAAGACATGAAAAATGACAGAATATTGATGAACATAAGTCTTTTAATGTTTCAAATCCATAGTATTATGTGAATAACTGAATCAAGTTTCGTGTGATAATATCCAAGTTTTGTACACCAGATAAGGTTGTATAATATTATTTATATCAGTATGGATTTATAAGTTAAGTAGATTTCTTATCATTTGAATTTCTCTCCTGCCAAATCTAGTCTAGCTTATAGATAGCAGTCTGCATAATTTAAAATATTGTGTCAGTCACTAAGTTTTCTATAGTCTCATCCATTATTTGTTCATCTATTCTTTATTTAAATCTTCGCCTTCTAAACATATGACAGTACCATGGTGCTAGAGACAATAGAAAAATGAACGTGGCATTGTCTTTGCTTTCAAGGGGCTTAACTTTAGTTAAGAGGCAAGTAAGCGAACTCATCACCCATTCATTACAAGGCAGAACATCCTGTGGAATCATGTGAAAGCATGGCTTTACAGCCTGAAGATGGAGGGGAATTTCACTGGAAAGAGGACAGTCCAGGCCAAGAGTACAGCAAAAGCTTAGAAGAGTAAAAACACCTGAAATGCTCAGAAAATGCTAGTAAGGTTAGAGAAAGGCGAGTGTGGAAGGGGGAAAGGAAATGAGAGAAGTCAGACTATAAAGGGAGATACGCTTCTTTTAGTTGCCATGTTTAAATGCAAGGAGATAAATAATTTTTTTACCTGAGTCTGCTGGTGTCAGTAATTCAGGTGGGCAACCAGGGATTATCAAGACTGTAAAACAAGCTAGAGACCAGCGAGTTTTAATTCTGGTCTCTTCAGGTTACTTAATTTATATGGTAATGTCTCTTAATCTTACTTTCTTTACTGAATATAGAACTATTTCTCAAGTGCGAAATGGAAATAGCAGAATAAAACATAGAGCATGTCCATAATATTTTGACATTGCCACCAAAGAGATTGGAGTTTGCATTGAACTCATTTTGCAATTTTAGGCTTCTCTCTCTCTCTCATTCAGACACACAAAATTTATAGTAATACTACAGTTGGATTAATGGAGGTGCTCTGAAATTATTATTGAATGAGAAATGCAGCTTTATTACTTTCATATACATAATTTGAATTATGTTAATAAAGAATTGCCAAATAGGTACCCCGATGAATCTGCTTTAATGAATACATGAAAATAATTTATATTTAGAATAGTAATTTTACACAAATGAAAGCTGATGAGGCTCTCAAGTACCTGAATATAGTTTGTTTTCTGAAATAGGATAAAAATGCCTCTTTGTGTTAGTTCTACAAATACTGATTCTTACATTTGCATGGTGCTTTCTCATATTTCTAAGTATGATAACTTTAAAAAACATCTCATTCTGTCCTCACAGTAACCTCATGAAATACGTTAGGAGTTTTTAGCCCCATATTATAGGTGAGAAATCAGAGATACACAGAAGTTAAATCATATGCTATAGGCACAAAATTACTAATTGACTGCTAGAACCCAGGGTTTTTGATTATTAATTTTTTTTATATATCAAGTTTGTACTATTCTTAGTGTTTTCCCTTTTCCTGTTGTTGTGTATAGCTGACCTTTAGCACCGTGTGTTTTGGCAGAAATTTAGGTAAGAAATAAAGATCAATGGAACTTGATTATATCACTGAAAACAACATGCTTCAGAAAAATGACGTTATATTACGATTGCTTCAACAAGTTGAAACAAACCTTTAAGACCCAAATGCTGAAAACAAACTTTACTCTTATATTTCCAGGATTACAGTAAAAAATTTCTTTTATGAGATATCACAGTAGGTCTTCAGTTAATAGCAAGATGGAATTCTTTACATGAGAAAGATCACTTTTCTTTTGAAAAGTTGGAAAGTTACAGAAAATATTATATGTTTGTTAAGAATGTACCCGAGAGAGTTAACTTATATCCTTACTCTTAATTTGCTGCTTTCTTAAATGAATGTGGAAAAGTTAAACTTTAAGAGAATTGTAATAATTTTAGCTCTTCATTTAGATATTAGCATGGAAGGTATGATCAGATCCATTATTGCAAAGTTAAGGAATAAGATGTATGAACAGCCACTTACAATTGATATGTTTTTAAAGAATCTTATAAATAACATATCCATATCAAAGTACTTTTATATATTTTATTAAAAATATCACTATTCTAAATATAATAATATGAAAAGAAAAAGGGAAGAAAAGCAACTTCAAATGCTTAAAACATGTACAACATGGAACACTACTGTATCACTTCATCATTATTTAAGGAATTGGTATAAAAGACCTCTTCCCTCAGGTCTGGTGTCAAGATTTGTTGCTGGAAATAATAGGTATACTTTCTTGTTTCAGTATTCTATTGTATAAAAACCTTTGGCATGCATACTTAGTGCAGCATTATACTTAGTCTGCAATACAATGACTTTACAGTATTCTAAGTATCTTTATAAATTCCTTTGCAGTGCACAGAGCTCTTCCCAGCTATTAATATAAAACATTACCTTCCATCTGTTCTTCCTGACAACTTTTGAAGGGACTGATGGAATTATATTTTACAATGAACAAAAATATAATGAGGTTCTGGATAGAATGGAATGAATATTCCATGTGGTAGAATAATTTGAGAATAACTAGAAAATATGGATAATCATCTAAAAAGTTCCATTTAAATGCATCAGAGAGTTGATGTAATGAGTGAAATTTTAGAGATCGGAAAACTTGGAAAGCTGTGCCGATGATTGATTTCTACTTTTTCCTTGAGGAAATTTACTATTTCTAGGCATTGGTAGGAAGCTGAGGATGGGGCCTCTGCCTAGGCCGAGGGCTGCTGTTAAGGGAAGGAGAAAACCTACAGAACTTTTGGTGGTCTCATTGAGTGGAGCAAAAACAAAATGGTGACTTGAGGGATTTCACAACACAGGTTGTTTTCCCCTCAAAACATTTGTCATATTTTGAAAGTGAATGAAATGGGAGGGGTAAAAAAGAAGAAATAGCAAAGTTAAAAGCTTATGGAAAGTAGTGTTAAAGAAACAAAGATGATTGTTCCAGAACTGCTAAGATAATGAGTCTGATGATCATACTAGGTATCCAGACCACACCCTAGGAGGAGTAGGAGTAGGCATCCAGGTGTAGACAAAGCCTTACTAAAACTCCAGTCCAGCCTCAAAGCAGATCAATTAATTCTTGATTGGACAGAGTTGATCAATTCTGTCTCTTTTTGCCTAGTAGGAAAAATAGATAAATCTCCTTTGGAGGAAGATAACGTATCCTGGAATCTCCACAGTTTGTAACATAATATCTAACATTCAATTAAATATTACTGACAAAAAAAATCAAGAGAAAAAACTGTCAGTGGAATATATTCACAGGCGATCTGGAAATTAGTGTTGAAAGACAATTATTATAAATGGCTACGATTAAGAATAAAACATGGCTAAAACATGGCTTATTTCACACAGAATTAAAATCTATAAAAAGAATCCAATGGAAATCTGAAGATCAAACAATATAATATTTTAAGTTAATTGCTCAGTAAACGTGTTGACAGTAGAAGACAGGAGCAATAACTGGTAGACAGCTCAATAGAACCTGTCCAGCTGAAGCATAGAGAGGAAATAAAATAAGATGAAGAGGGATAAATATAGAAGGTAATGTAAATGTCTAACATACAAGCAACTGAAGTATCAGAAGAAAGAGAGTTTGTGCAGGATCAATATTCAAAGAAGCAATGGCTATGAATGTTACAAATATAAAATATTTCAACTTACAAATTCCATAAGCTCTGTGAATAACAAATAGAATAATTACAAAGAAAATAAAACTTAAGCAGTCATAGTAAAACTGATGAGAAAGACAAGAAAATCTTGCAATTACCAAGAGATGTAGCAAAAATGAGACAGAGGAAAATGACTTATTTTCAAAGTAGCAACAATAATAGTAATAGGTGACTTCCTATCAAGAACAATAGAAGCCAGAAGATAATAGAATATATCTTAAAAGTAATGAGGGAAAGTAATCGCCCACCTGGAATTCTTTACCTAGTAAAAATGAAAGTGAAATAAGACTTCTTTTTCTTTGCAAGGAAGAAATCAACCTGTCTCTCTTTTTTACAGGAGACACAATGATCCATGTAAAAAAAAAAAAAGACATTTTAGACAAAAACTGAAAGAATCTCACTGGCATACCTGCAAGGAAATGTAAGATAGAGTACCTTAAGAAGGAAGCAGAGATGCAGGAAGAAAATAATAAAAATGGAATGAAAAATATATGGCCACATATAGTTAAATATTGACTGGACAAAACAATGATAATGGCTTGTGGAGTTAAAAAATTTATATTGATTTAAAATCAATAATGCAATAGCAATGATAATAAAAACACATTGTTGGAGTATAAATCAGATTAAAATGTTATATGCTCTAGCATTAACAGAAAGTAGGAAAAGTAATGTTTTTGACTGAAATGAGTTAAGGATGCAAATTTTAGGGTAACTACTAAAGGACTAGTAAATAATTTATTACTAAGAACTTACTGAAGGAAAAATAAAATAATATAAAATATTTTATTAATGTAAAGGAGAGAAGAAAATATATACATGTGAGTTCTATAGAATATGAATAACATTGCATATATAAATGGATCAATAATCATAAGCAAAATACATCATTTTTTCCAATTGAAACATACTGTAATTCTGAGTGTGTACTCCTTATGATACACCCTTTAAAAATATTCAGATACAGAAATATTAAAAGAGAAAGGATAGAAAAAGATACCATGCAAACAGTAAGCAAAAGAAAGCTATTGGGGTTTTTAATAACTAGGAAAGTAGATTTAAAGCAAGAAGCATTGTAAGATAAAGAGGAATAATACATAAGTGTAAAGAAGATTCCATTGTCCTAAATTTGAATGTACCTGGTACCATTGTTTAAAATATTTAAAGCAATAAAGGATAAAAACATACAGACAAAATCATAATTTTAGCAAGTAACTTGAACATAACTTTTCTATAAGTGGTAGAACAGGCATTACCAAGTCAATATATAGGGGAGAGCCGAAGAGCACATTTGACAAATATACCCTAATTAAGAGATATAGGGCACTGTACTCAACCATGGCAGAAATCGTATCTAAGTGTATATGAATTATTACCCAAAATGAATGTATGCAAGTTTATAAACCAAGTCTTAGCAAATATCAAAAAACTAAATCATTTGATTGTTATTTGATTATAAATAAAGAATAAATAAAAGAGAGCTAGAAAAACACAGATTGCTTGCAGGTTAATAATATACTTAAATAACCTGTGTATCAAAGAAGATATTGGTAATTAAAAATCTTTGTTCTGAATTTTAATAAGGTTGTGACTTATCAGAATTTGTAAGATGCAGCTGAAGCAGTACATACAGAGTAATTTATAGCCTTAATATATTAAAAAGGAATAACTACCTTAAAAATCAGTGGTCCAACCTTCCATCTCAAGAAACGAATAAGAATAATAAATTAAACTCCAAAAGGAGACGAAATAATGATAAAACCTGGAATTGATTAAAGAAAACTAATGTGTGATAGAAAAAGTCAACAAAGCCAATAGTTGGTTCTTTACAACCAGTAATAAAATTGATAACAAGATTAATCAAGGAAATTACCAATATCAAAATGAAAAAAGACATTACATATCCTAAACTCATTAAAAAGTTAAAAATATATGACATCAATTTGAAAATGAAAATGAATGCACAAATTTCTTAAAAAACAACTCACTAAAACAGATGAAAGAAAAATCAGAATCAGTTATTAAAAATCTTGTCACAGACAAAGATATAAAAGGTATCCAAATAGGAAATGAAAAGTCAAACTGTCACTATTTGCAGATGACATGATTCTCTATAAGACTGCATAAGAACACTACTAGAAACAATAAGCAAATACAGTAAAGTTTCTGGATACAAAATCAATGTTCAAATATCAGTTGTGTTGCTATACTCTAATAATGAAGTGTCAGAAAGAGAAGTGGACAAAAATAATTCCTTTCGCAGTTGCAACAAAAATACCTAGGAATAAATCTAACGAAACATGTGAAGGACCAATATAATGAAAACTCTAAGACCCTATTAAAAAAATCGAAGAAGGTACAAAGAAATGGAAAGATATTCCTTGTTCATGATTGGAAGAATCAACAGTTAAAAATGACATTGCCTAAAGCATTACACAGATTTAATGTCATCCCCATCAAAATTCCATCAGCATATTTTAAAGAAATAGAGTGGAAAAAACAATCAGATATTTATGGAAGCACAAAAGACCCCACATTGCCAAAGCCATCCTGAGAAAAAAGAATGAGGCTGGAGGCATCACTCTGCCCGACTTCAAATTATACTACAAAGCGACAGTAATCAAAACGGCATTGTATTGGCAGAAAAACAACACACGGACCAGTGGAACAGAATCAAGAGTCCAGAATGAATCCATATTTATATGTGCAAATAATTTTTGACAAAAAAGCAAAAACATACAGTGGAGAAAGGAAAGACTCTTCAATAAATGGTGCTGGGAAAACTGGAAAGCCATCTGCAAAAGAATGAAACTAGCTTTTCTATCACCCACACCCAAATTAACTTAAAATCAATTAAGGACCTGAAGATAAGACCTGAAACAATAAAATGCATAGATGAAAACATAGGTGAAAACATAGGATTGTATGAACTTGACCTCAAAAACAAGGGAAGTAAAAGCAAAAATAAATGAATGGGTCTACATCAAACTAAACTTCTGCTCAGCAAAAGAAACCATCAACAAAGTAAAGAGACAACCATCCAAATGGGAAAATATATTTGCAAGCAATGCCTCCGATAAGGGCCTAATATCCAAAATATACAAAGAACTCATGCAACTCAATAGCATCACCAAAAAAATGATCCAATAAAAAAATGGACAGAGTATTGAACAGATACTTCTCCCTACAGGACATATGTATGGCCAACTAATATATGAAAAGATGCTCAACATCACTAGCTATTACAGAAATGCAGATCAAAACCACAATGAGATATACCTGTTAGAATAGCTATAATCAACAGGAAAAGTGACAATAAATGTTGGAGAGGATGCAGAGAAAAAGGACCCCTCATACACTGCTGGTGGGGCTGCAGATTTGTACAGCCACTATGGAAAACAGTATGGAGATTCCTCAGAAAACTAAGAATGGTTCTACAATATGATCCAGCAATTCTTCTACTAAGTATTTACCTCAAAGACTTGAAAACCCCATATCCAAAAAGATATTTGCACACCAATGTTCATAACAGCATTATTCACAGTGGCCAGGATGTGGAAGCAACCAAAGTGTCCTACGATATTGATTGGCTAAAGAAGCTGTGGTATATGTATACATTGGAGTATTACTCAACGGTAAGAACAGATGAAATACTGCATTTGCAACAACATGAATGGACCTCAAGATAATCATGCTAAGTGAAATAAACTGTATTTCAATTTATTTGTACTATTTAAAGATCCTTTGATGATAAATGTATAAAAGTGGAAAATACGTAGTTTGGGATTCAGAAGACCCAGATTCTTATTTTCATATGAATGACTTGTGACCTTAGGCAAATAACATAATACCTCAGAGCTTTTGTTTCTGCATATGTGCAATGATGGTTAGGCTAGAAAGTCTTTAAGACCCCCTGATAAATCAGAGAGGCAATCTACTGTCTTTCATTCTACTTTACAGAGAGAGCAAGTGGCAAGACTTAGAAAGATTGTTCTGGGCAGTGAATTGCCACAATTATTAGCAACCAAAGAGAACTCAAAAAAGCTATCCTATGAGTGAGATTACTGATTTCCTCCATGCAGCGATACTTACAGGTGGCTGGAGAAACTGTGTGAGTTCACAAACTCTTGGTTTATTTGCCACTTGTTCCTAAGCCAGTTAGAAAACAGGCAGGCACTGAAGGCAACACATTCACAAGGTCACAATTTCAAGGCACCTTCTTTGATTTACACTCCTCTCCATATGTCCTAAGTCTTTTTCCTCCCAAACTCCACTCAGTTCTTCCTTTTCTCTTGTCATAAGAATTTCAAAGCTATTGAGTCTTGTCATTTTTATTAAACCAGTATCACAAAGTAACTTGCTGGCAAACATATTATAACTGACCGATGTTCACCAGTTCTGTTGATTCAGGATATTTTATTTTGAACAAAGTGACATGAAGTGTTTCTAAATACATGTTAACCATGTGATAGTACATTTTTTAAAATGAAATCTTTAACCAAAAAGATTCAGTAGACAATTTTACTGAATGCTTTTTTCAACTTCAGTACAATAATTTTTACCTTCTACCCAATACCATCCATCACCTTATTTCTATGAAAGAATTTGCATGAATTTTAACATCAGTCTTTTGACACAATAGTAATTGTGTGGTGTATATGGTAACTTTTTACCAGGTTACACAAGGGACTCTACCATCATCATAATAGGCATTGTTGAATTATTCTTCTTATACGAATGTTCTTTTCTAATGAGAGATGTCATGTTGGTGCTGTTTTAATCAATGTCTCAGCCTCTCTCACGGGAGGTGGTAAATATGGGGATGACAAAAACAGCTGTGGAAAGGATGTTTTAAGAGGAGTGTTTAAAGTAATGAGATGAGAAGATTTTGGCTGTGTCCTGTAACTCTGGGTTGGGGATATCTAGGAAAAAATAGGCTGTTTCACCATAGTTTACAAACCATTGCTACAAACCATTTCCGTAGAGGAAATCTAAGGAAGAAATTCATGCAAGAATTTAAATGTTAGCATGTCTTTTCCTTTGTTTTCTAGGTAATTTCCTGAATGATTTTCGATGTTGCTTTACCTGCCATAATTAAGGTGCTTCTTATTTCATTTGGTAGACAAGTACTCTTCATTGCAGTTTATACCTCATTATTGTCAAAGGGTCACAGGCCTCCCTTTTTGTCTAAATATCTTTAGCGTACCTCTCTTTATATATTAAATGAGCAGCACAGATTTCACATATCTGTTTGAGATGCATTTATATACTAAAGGGATTAAAATTGAAATTTGAACAATTGGTTTAATATGGAGACAGGTTCTACTTTCTTTCTTTTATTGTAATAATAATCACCAATCCTTTTTCTGCTATTTTAATATAGGTGACTACTATTACATGATCACAAAATACAATCTCAACCAAACCAAAGTGCATTGTTTTCTTCATTATAGCCATAGAATTGCTTCCTTTCTACTTCCCTTTTATGTCCCACAAAGGAGAATAACTTTAGGCTACTTTTATTTTGGATCTCTTTCTGCCTTCCATACCCATAACATAACTTTTTTAAAATGCCTTTATCTTCTCCTTATTTCTATCTCCTATTTTTATTTTTTTTCTGGGATAGTTTAAGAAAATGAATTTTCTTTATAGGTGCCTACTGTGTTTTATAAATCCTTACTTAGCACTCATATTACACATTCTCTGAAAACCTTTGTACTAAGTGTTATTGCTAATGCTGTATCCCTTTAATTCATCTTCTCATACTCTTTAAAACACGATTTGGCTCATATGTTGTTTATTTGGAGTATTCTTCAAGTATTTCTTAACGATTAGGCTTGTGTGTGATATACTTTCTCACTGTAAAGTCCTGGAGAGTCATTGTTAAGTCCTAAATTTTCTTTCTTTCAATCTGGTTGGTGAATTTTTCCTTGGCTGGTAGAAGATTCTTGAGTTGCAGAACTTTTATGAGAGTAGTCTGTAGGTGCTTTGGCTTCTAGTATTGCAGATTAGAAGTCTGATGCCTGTTTCATTTTTGTTTTCCTTGTAGGTAAACTTACTCTTTTGTCTGACTGCTTATAACTTTTTTTAATTCTAAAACTTCACACATTTTACCAGAATAAGCCTGGGATAGTTTTTCTTTTTGCTTACATTCATTCATTCATTCATTCATTTAATTTTTAAGCTAAAGCATCCTGGAATTCACAGTCCTTTCAATGTTCTGAACATTTCTCAGTTCAGGGAAGTTCCCGCTGCCCCAGTATTGGTTCCTAGGCAGTAATTCCTGTCATTGTCTCTGTTCCATCTGTTTCTTTGTCTCCTTTTGTGTTATGTTGAGCCTGCCATCTTAGTCTCAGTGTTATCCTTTGTGGCTCCTGTGTTTTTATTCATTTATTTTTGGGGGATTGTGAGATATTTCCTATATACTTGGATTTCCTAGGTTACTAGCTGTGATCTCAACAGTCAACTCATTCTCATTTGTAATTCTTTTACTGAGTTTTATAGTTCAAAATCATGTTTTTAAGTTCAAGAAAGTCTTCTGAGAATTGCATCTCTATATGCCTCACTGTGACTCAAGTTGTTGGAATAGTCTTAATTTTAGAAATCCTTTAGTTGGTGAAAAACAGACTTTTCGCCTTGTGGGTATAGGATTTCGGACAGGCTTTTAAACCTTTCTTACCAAAAAAACAGGAAGCCACTTTACAATCTGTTCTCCCTCCATTCTCCAAGTGAGAGTAGTGAAGACATAACACATTCTTTTAGCTCCCTCTTGGGCATTTAGAGCTCAGCCAAGACTGCATTCTCAAAAGGAATAAAGTTGATCTCCTCTTTCTCTATTCTGCTGGGCTCTGTAGATCTAGAATTACCACACTTTATATAGGGTTCTGAAACTCTATGTTCCTTGTATAAAATTAGTTTCAAGTTTTCTCCTTAGGGACTTCAGTAGATTTCAAGTCCTACTGGATAGTGGATTACAGTTGTTGACTTTAGAGAGGCAGATGGCCAAGATGATAGAGGAAGACAAATAGTATACATTATGTTTTTACATAAGTTGCTCAGTTCTTTTACAATAGTAGTAGTAGCAGTAATATTCAATTGGCTATAGGTTACCACCTTCTGTCTGCCACAGATTTTATTATATAGATGGTAACTTAGAAGCAAGGAGAAAGAATTCTAGAGACTTGAATTAATAGTGGCTTTGATATTAATTAATAATGAGATATCAGACAGGTGATTTAACCCCCCTATGTCTGTTGCTTGTCTGGAAAATCAGAATAATGTAATAATGCCCTTATGGAGTTGACGTACTTTAGGAACATCTACCTAGCCCATTACTCCCTTCTTCCCCCAACCTTATCTTTTAGAATCACTGTGCCAACAGGGATGGTCTAGGCATTCCCGCTTGTACTGTCTGACCTTGTTTCCCTAGGTGTAGCTGATGGAGTCAGGAGTAGACACTTGACCCAAGCTGGTTCAGTACAGGGGTTTTCTCAGCATTGGGAATTTAGAGACTCTTTTCAGTCCCAGCAGGCCACTTTAACCAAGGGCAGGATAACATAGATGCTAAGAATATTATTGTGGGATAGTCAGCTATCTCAGCCACATGTGATGAGAAGCCAGAGATGAGAGCAGATAAATCCCAGAGTGAGACTGTAACATAGGGAAATTTTTCAGTTTCTGATAGTTTTCTAGTTCTTGTCTTTAGTATTCCTCTATAGATTTGACTGAATTTTCTCTCCCTGGGAATCATGGATTTACTTTAAGATTAGCAACAAATTCTGCCCATTTCCTCTGTATGTAACTTAGTTGAGTGAGTTTCTGTTGCTAAAAACAGGAAGATTCCTAAGACATTCGCCTTTACAACTGGTTAAGTGAGTTTAAATAGAAAATGAGAATGGAAAAATATCTTGGGAAATAAACAGAATCATACAGACAGAGCTTCTTCTTGCTTTGCAGGCCAGATACATATACACATATATCTTTCATTTGAGTGCATTCTTTTTGTGTATTTTATTTATTTTTCTTTGTATGTATTTTAACAGCCTCTACACTTTAAAGCAGGGCTCTTAGTCTTGTATCTAAGACATTCCAGTCAGAAATTAGAACATTTTTAGCAGCTAATTGAGATGGACTTTGGCTAGATTTTTAAAATCCATCTACTCTTTCTTTTCCTGTATTTCCAGACTTATAACCAAGATGGAGAAAAGAAAAAGTCAACACGCTGGCCCTTTGAAGTCCAGCCTTCATCATCTATTCCCCATAGATATTTTCTTTCTGAAGAATCTGTCTCCTTTGGGGTAATTGTGTCTGTTTCCATAAAGGAACGTATGTCCATGGGGAGAAAAATAGTTGCAGCTTTGACAGGTTTTTCTAAACTTATATTCTTAGAAAAGAAAACATCACAATATTTATGTTTTCTCAAAAGTCACTACATTAGGGTCCTGCAAATAATGAAAAGCCAGAAATAATCCCTTCTTCTTGCTAGCCTTTTCAGTCATTTATCCAAGATGAGGTAGGAAAAACCATCATCTCTCAGTTTGTGTCTGTCAGTGTTCAATCAGAAAAACAGAAACTGCTAGGTGTATTTCAACAGGAGGGGTTTAATGATACAGAGAATTCACTACATAGGTGATGGAAAAGCTGACAGAGCAACCAGGGGCATGAGGCTACCGAGGGATTAATAGGAAGCCTTGGGGAGACAAGCGATATTCTCAGAGACCAGAGTCATCAGGCAGGATGAGAACATAAGCAGGGCTGCCCTGGCAGGAGCTTGAACTATGACGAAAAGGGCTTTTGGATCTGTGTGCCTCTGCCAGAGAAGAGACACTACTACCCAAGGCAGAGTAAGATGGTACTACTCTAGTAGATGACATGAAAATATGTGAGGGCACTTTTTTGCTTCCACAGTGGTTGAGGGAGTTGTGGTACTGGTATCTAGAGGGCATAATGCATGTACAGCCCAACACAATAAAGAAGCACTGCATCCAAATGCCAAGAGTTCCCCACTGAGAAACACGGCAGTTTTATGTTACAGAGTCATCTGAAATGGAAAGGGCTGCTTCCAAAAGCAGTGGGCTCATGGCCATTAAAGGGTTTTAAGTAAAGGCTCGACCGTCCTTGGCAGAGATATTGTAGAGAACTCAGTGAGGACGGAAGATAGGGTTGGAATTTGACTTGACTTCTCTGTCTCATCTGTTCTTAAGATTTTATAATACCTTTGATAATTATAAAAATGGCAACATTTGTTCAGTGACTGTATGTATCAGTGTCTGTGTTAAATGTGTACATACGTTATCTCCTTCCCCACAGTAAAGTGGTTAGGAAGATAATACTATTATCCACATTTTGTGGATAAGAAAACTGCATCTCATTGGTGCAAACTGATTTGCCTAAATTACTCCATTACCAAGTGACGGAGGAAGAACAGGAACCCAAATTTGTTTGACTCAAACCCATGTCCCTAGCCAGGAGGCTCTGAGGTTTCTCTGTTCCAGTTCTTGTGACCCCCTCATCTCTCCAGGTTTTGTCTTTGCCTTGGAATCTGTGTCATGCATTGTAAGTGTATCATCTGGGTGTCTTTCTTGCTGTGGCTGCTAGTGCTCAGGGCTCAGCTCTTCCAGAGAGCCATTCAGGGTTGACTCAGGTTGTGCAGCTCTCACTTGGCCCCTGGAATGTTAATTTCCTGACATGTGACCCTGTTGTTTCTCCTTACGCCCTGGAGTTTATTCATCACTCCTCTGGCCATACTTTGCCACTCATGACTGAGAGTCCTCTGTGCTGACCGCTAACAAAGCATGAATTTTCTGCAAGTCCCTGTCTTGGCTGTGATTTTATTCCTCATATAAATAGAGTAAGTGGAAGTTACTTACACAGAATTACACACCCAGGATTCCTGTACCTTCATTTGTTCAAGCAAGTGTATATGGAACATGCATTAGGTTTAGGCGTGTGGATGAGCACAGCTGTGGTTGTCAACAGTCATGGTCTTACAGTCGAGATGCTTTGTTGCCCCGTGGAACTTTCTGCACTAGCCATGTGTCTATTGAACTCTTAAAATGTGGCGGTGCAACCGAAAAACAGAATTTTCTATTTTAATTAATTAAAATTTAAGTCTGAATACCCTACACAATTAGTGGTGAGTGTGTTGGACAGTGCAGATCAAGAACAAAAAATAGAAAATTACAATAAAGGATGTACACTCATTTAACATTTTCAGAGTATCTGCAGTGGGCAAATTAAGGGACAGAAATAAGAGTAAAACTTAGCCTATTGGAGTTCAGTCTGGGGAGAATACAAACACTTAAGTAGATATTTATTGTGTGAAAGGGTTGAAATATAGTTTGAAGCAAATTTAGGTTGGGAGAAAGTGCGGGAGTGACTGACAGCCTGGAGAATCAAGAACTGTTTTAAGGAGGAGAAAACTGAGCTGAACCTGGAGAAATGGGAGAGTTGGCTAGAAGAGGGACAGCATTCCTGCTGGAGCAGGGTTTCTCAATGCGGTTGCTGTTTTAGGCGCGATAACATTTTAATAATAGGTATGTTGGTTTGGGTAATTCTTTGCCATGGGGAGCTGTCCTGTGCATTGTAGAGTGTTTAGCAGCACTCCGTGCTTCTACCTGCTACATGCTGATAGCATCACAGCCCTCATTTTTGACAACCAAAAACGTCTCCAATTATTGCAAAATAGCCTCTGCAGAAGAAAACAGTCTCTGGTGGAGAACCTCTGATGAAGGGGAAATGCGATGTGAAAGCCACAGGGGTTGTATATGGAGGAGTGAGTCACTTAAAGTGGGAGCGTGAGTAGGGAGGATGGTGTCAGGAAGAATGACATGAGTGTGGGGCCAGATATCAAAGACCTTCGAATGCCATCTATGGAATGAAAACTATCCTGTAAGCACCAGAAAGCTGGTGGAGTGTTTTACAGTAGGAGAGTGACAGGATTGATTTTGTCGTTTTGGAAGGCAAACCTGAAGTGGGTGTTCCCACATTATACCAGATGGGAAACAAGCCAGGTTGGGGAACACTTGGAAACAGACCATATTGGGGCTGGTGTCATGGGCTGTGTTGGGCAGATGGTGAGGACTTGACCAGAGCTTGTAGCAGTTGAGGTGGGGAGAAAGCCAGTATAGCTGGTCAACATTTAAATATGTCAGGTTTTTCATTGATGTGCTTGCTGACTGTGTACAAACTGACAAACACATTGTTGGAATGACAGACTTCGAAGACATTTCTGTGTGTGTGTGTGTTTTTAATAAACTCCATATTCTGCATTTTAATATTTTCATTGGAAATGGAACTCTTTTCTAAAGTGATTTTATGTGTAGATTTGTCAAACTAACTGTGTCAGAAAATATTGTTTTCCTGGTTCTGTGTTTGATACTGTATTGAGACAGGGAAGGTAAGGATATGATTTTTATCTTCATTTGTTATAGATCATAATGATTTTGAATATATGTATGTAATATACAAGTATTTATATGTTGTAATATTTGGATATAGTAAGGAAAATGTTATCTATTTTCATGGGCTGTTGAGTATTGAGGAGTAATTGCCATAATTACTGATGCAAATATCATGAATCAGAAAAGACAGCAATGAAGGAATAGAACCCCATGAAACCCCATGGTTTCAGGCTGTTGCCTCTTTTAGAAGACATTTTGCTTTTAAAAAAATTTTACTTATAAGTCACATGATTAGTACACTTAAATAAGCTCCTGTAATTCAGAACATAGAATCATTAGCATAGAAGCATTTAAAGGACAAGGGTCTGAATATTCTGGGCAGATTGACATCTAGGGCACAGACTATGTCAGTGCTGAGACTATAGCAGTGAATGAGTATAAGTGGATGGATAAATAACAACACACATGCATGGTACGTAGATACTTACACTCCATACACAAATGCAAAAAATGTCTGTTTGATTTTCTTAGGTTAAGTGTAGGAAAGAAATGTACCTGGAGATGTTTCTTTTTTCTGAGACTTATTGGGCTAAAAAATAGCCTTCCTTGACTGAATTCCTGTTACTTGCTCACTGTTACTGATGGTTTAGCTCTTAATTTTATTTTATCTTGTCTGTTTAAATTCTTGTGAAAGTAAGTCATGCACCATACATATTATCACCCAAGAAATTGTATTTGGGATCATTATATCTTTTAGTTGGTTTTTGCTTCTACAATAAGTATGTTCCTTGAAGGCAGGGGCCATCTCCAGTATGTTCTTCTGCGAAGTTTCTAGAAAAGCATTTGGGATCCACTTGTGTTTTAATTTCTCTAATGCTCCAACTATTAAATATGCTTGAATTTTGGGTCAATCAGTAGGTTTTGTATATAAAAATGAAAACAGACCCAAGTTATGTTTCTTATAATAGAACCGTGATCCGTTGGTTGAGATAAATCCATAAATCCCATAGAGCACTTCCTTAGAGCTTTTTTAGATTACTTTTCCAAGTGCAACCTAAAAAATATTTCTTGTTCATTTCAATTATTTTTTTTTTTTCAAAAGAAAGTTTCCATTGTTTTATGAGACAAAGCAGTTGGTGTATTTTTATGGGAAATGGGTTCTCGTCTATTTGTTTATAGAGGAAGATGTTGTTTTTAAACTTTTGGAATATCACATGCCACTCCAAAAGATCCTTTTTATGGAGAGAAGATAGTTTTTTTTTCCCTCCCCACTTCGACTTCTCTTTGGAGGTGAGTGAAGTGAGGAGAGTGTCATGTGCCAAAGATAGATAATTAGGAAAGGAAGCTGCATTTATTATTAGAGACAAAAGTAGTACCTTGTAGTAGTACTAAGTGGCTCTTTGGAAGTATATTAAACAAAATTGCTATGTCAGCAACCTGGTTAAAAAAAAACATTAGATAGAATAAATGCGGTACTTGAGACCCCATTAGGGGTGCTGAGGGTTCTGCCCTGCCTTTTTAATTTTACCACTCTGACTTGATTAGTTGTGCCACGTATCCCATAGGCTTCATTGTTTCCACTCAATGGGGACTAACAATTGGCATTCTGGCTTTGTGATTTATCTTTTTTTTTTTTTGCCTTGTTTACAGCATTTAAATATTTTTAAATTTATCTTCAAATACTGTTATTTCTAACCATTGAAAAGCAACATACATCAGAATGCTATTTAAGAAAATGCTTGTTTAGGATAAGCAGATGTTGGTAGCAAATCAATCTGGTTGCGTCTTGTTGACATTAAAATTCACACCCAGCCCTTTTGATACAGTGGAGAGGAAGTTCTGGAATGGGAAGCAGACACTCTCTGTTCTTGTGAAGAATCTTCAGTCTTCATATGGTTTCAGCCTAGTAAATTCTCTATACTCTACTTTTTTTCTGTTTAGTAAAATTCAGTGGAGATCGGAGGGTATTAGGCAAACTATCCCATCTATGAGCAATAGATAAAGAATAGAGCTATCTGCTTGAAAGTGTAAAAACATGAGATTTACCTAACTAGTGACTAAACATTTTGATTTTAGTAGAACTCTTGAGTAAGTAAAATTTTTCATAAAATAGCAATGTTTAAAATAATAATTTTGATGGTAGAAAAGTTTATTGAGTTCTTTCCAACACTCATATAAGAACTGGGGAGGAGAAGTAATATATGTACTAAAGTCACACAGTTACTAAGAGACGGATCTGGGTCCTTGATGTTAGGAGCCACCTTCACCAACTTGAAACTCTACTTCCAGACTTCTTTATATACTAGGTCATTATATGCTTTATTGCATTAGCTATTTCTAGTCAAGTGTCTTATGTGAGATAAACACATCTTAAATACATTGTAAGAGAACTCAGCTACTCAGCTTTTGACTTACAAGTCTATAGCTGATAACTGGCTGGTTTCTTCAAGTCCGAACTGCTTCTGAGAGCCAGCCAGGCACTGTGCTAGGAGCTGAAGTGCATGGTCTCTGCCATTCTTAAAATGCCATTCTTATAGACTAGTGCAGGAAATTATGTGATGCATTTTGGATTAGAGTGATTACCTGAAGAAACAATAGAATACTTAAAGAATTTCTCTCCATGTACTATAGTACTATGACAAAGTACTATATAGACTTGGTAGCTTATAAACAAGAAGCATTTATTTTTCACAGTTATGGAGGCTGTTAAGGTCAAGATTAAGGTGCTGGCAGAGTTGAGGAGGGTCTGCTTCCTGGTTCAGACACAGATGACTTCTCCATGTGGCCTCACATGACAGAAGGGTGTGGGAACTCTGGGGTCTCTTTTACACAGGTACTAATCCCATTCCTGAGGGTTCTATCTGCATCACCTGAGTATCTTCTAAAGGTCACTACTTCCAAATACTATCACAATGGGAATTTGGTTTAACATGAATTTGGGGGGAGGGACACAAACATTTATTCTGTAGCATTCTGAGAGCCAGCCAGGCACAGTACTAGGAGCTGTAACAGGGCAAGAACAGAACCTCTCCTATTTGTGTGTTTAAAATTACTGTGATGAACCAAGAAATGATTGATAGAGTGGGTTAATAAGAAGCTAGTCTAGTTGGAGATATTCCAACTAAACTTTATCAACAAGAGTCTTACTATCACTGATTTTTGGAGTAAATAAACAACCTCACTGACTTTATTACTTTCCTGATGCCTGAATGTGTGATCATGAGTTCTAGATAAACAGTGAGAAAGAAGAAAGACAACAGTGAAGAATGGGAGGGAACAGAGAAGTGGAGGCAGGGAGAAGAAAAGGGAAGAGAGAGAAGAACAGGGAAGGCAAGGAAAAGGGCCCAACACCTTTAGAAAGGATAAAACATCTTGTGAAGAATAAACAAGATGTTAAAAAATTGAAGGGAAATCTTAGGTGCCTGAGTGAACATTTAGTGTGCATAAACATGGTAGCAAATATTTATGATTACTTTTTGAAAGCACTAGCTTTTGTTCCTGAAGACTTTATAAATGAAAATATAATTCTGCAACAGTCACTAGTTGAAAACCTTTCTGGAATGTGTGGTCCTGGTAAGTCAGTGGATGTCTTTGGGCCTCAGTTGTCTCATGTGTAAAATGAAAGGGTTCAGTAAAATGAACCTTTTTTTTGGAGGGCAAAAATTCTTTTCTAGCATGTTTCCTTTATATTTATTGCTGTAACAGTAATTTATTCAGGGTTATTACTTTCATTAGATGTAATTAACAAAGAATGTATATGACTTGATGTTTTTATTTGCACTATAATGGGGCCGTTAATTTAAGATTGAACATCTCCAATAAAATAATCCATTAAAATTTTTAATTTTGTTGCTTTAACTAAACCATGTCTTTCTGTACTTTTCTTTGGCCAGATCTTTCCTCATGTTCCTTTATTCCTATGCAGCAGCCAACATACCTTTTAATAATTTGAGCTTTTATCTTGCTCTTTAAAAATAAAACAAACTTTGTAAGATATTTTGATTTTAGAAGGTCGTATATGTTATTTCAACGTTGTCGTCCCCTTTTTCTAAATGTCAAGCCTATTTCTTAGAGCAGCTTAAAGGGTCGTAGATTTTATTCACATTTATTTACTTCATAATAGCACAGATATCTTCCTTTGGTTGCATCAATTATCTTAGTTGTTACAATTAACCTTCCGAAGTTAAATAAAGATAAAATGAAGAACTAACTGTTGATAGAATCCATCAAAGATGTTTTGTGGGAAAACATTCATCTGATGAAAAGTAGATATCTGAAAAAATTTACAGTAAAGAGTAGATAAAAAGATTTGGCTTAAAAAATATCAGTCATGTGATTTTTGTGGGGCAGAGAGGTTTTCTCTGAGTAATTTTCCTTTAATGTCTGCTTTTTACTGATAAACTCCATTCAGTACTAGAGTGAAGTTCCCAGGGAACTACCAATAAATCATTATGTTTTCCAAAAATGCTCTTTCCTACTTGTCATTTAACTGATGCCAGGTATGATAGTATGATAACCATTTGTTAAAGTATGGCTTAGGTGGCACAAAAAATAATGTTGGAGTTGCAAAACTCACACCCAGTCCCATGCCTAGAAATTGGCAGACACTTAAAAAGTACTTGTTGACTAAACCTGGATTCTTATGAAGAGACATGTTCCTTAGAATAAATTGGACCAAGAAAGAGGTACTAATTCATAGTCTGTTGTTCTGAACGTTGGTGCACTTTCAGCCTGACCTCATCACCATGATCACTTCCTCTTGAAGGCAGTAAACATCTCAGACCATGTAAAATCAAGTTAACCACCATCCATTTCTTCTTTTATGTTATTGTCAGTTCTTAATTTCCTCACAAAATTTCCAGTCGCCTAAAACAGTCACCCAAAACAGCTGAATTCTGCCTTTAGCATGAACATAGGGAAATTAAATTAATTAGAAGAGCAGTCTGTTTGAAACATAGGAAGTTCACTTCAATACCACACACCAATGTTTCTCAGTGTATCACCTTTGGACCATTTAAATAAGAAATAGATATGATGCTAATCTTAAATGCAGATCCTTAGATCCTCAGGCCCCACCGGACTCACAGGCAACACAATATTTGTGAGCATGCTTAGAAATATACATGCTTAGAAATATACTTAGAAATACACATTTTTAACTGGTTTTCCCAGGATGTCTTCAATTGCATAAAGTTAAATTATTTTTCCTATAAAATATCCCATACTGTGTTTTTAGTTGTGTAGCTATTCTGGGAAGAATATGGATCACCACAATTATATTTTTGTGTAAGAAAGTAATGCGTTCAATAGAAGCCCTAGAATGTAAAAAAGAATGAAACTGACTACTATCTGTCATCATATACAAAAATTAACTCAAAATGGATCAAAGACCTAAATATAAGACCTAAAACAATAAATTGCATATAAGAAAACAGAGGATGGATCTGGGATTTAGAGAGGATTTTATGAATTTCACCTCAAAGGCAAGGGAAGAAAAGCAAAAATAAATGAATGGACTATATCAAACAAAAAAGCTTCTACACAGCAAAAGAAACAGTCAACAAAACAGGCAACCAGGTGAATGGGAGAAGATATTTGGAATGTTTGTTTTAGATTCCCATGATTCCTGTGTCTTAAGGCATCTTGATGTTAGATGCAGAGGTAACTGACGGTAGGAAAGAAATACATAAATACATGAAACTGGTTGTCGTCTTTGCATCTAACAAGAAAAACAATGGCTCAATCACAGAGAGTATGTGGAAGGGAAGTGAGAAGAGGTTAGATAAGCACGTTGGGAGGTGTGGGCAGTGCAAGGTATGGGATGTTATGTGGCAAACTTGGAAGTTTTTATTTTATTCTCCGTGCACTGGTGAGCCACTGAAGGTGGAGCAGGGGAATGAGATGATTAAAGCTTGCCTTCAAACGGTAAAGAAAGGCAGACTATCAAGTGGATTACAATGGAGAGGGCAATATGTTTGAAACTGCAAGAGATTTTTGTTTGCAGGCTTGAAAAGGACAGGCCTGTGCATATCTGAATTCAACCGAGAGCAAAGGACTTGCTAGAGAACTAAAAACAAAACACTTGATCAGAGAAACACCCTATGAGCGAGACCTAATCAAAGCCCTAAATTTCACTACTCCTTATTATACTCCCAGGTCACTGTTGGAGGACAGCCCTTTTTTTCCAGATATGTTTTGTGTTGTTAAGCTGGCATCCTGCATGAGATTCTTTTGAAGTCTTGTTGGTTGATTCTGTAACCTCAGATCATTTGCTTATGATTTGATAGTTTTCCAGGGAGACTTCGTTGGGTTCCTGCCTGGCTAGAATTTTGGTTTGATTATGAAAAAGTTCAGTTGTCTGGTTATCTCCTAATAAGTTCCTTTGGATATCAGTTGCAAAAAAAAATTATATATATATTAATATAATTTTTATATATAATTTTATATATATATATATATATATAATTTTTATATATAATTATATATATAATTTTATATATAATGTTATATATAATATATATAATTTTATATATAATTTTATATATAATATATATATAATTTTTTTTAAATGACACCATAAGCACTTAGTAGTAAAACAGTAGTGTCTGGAATCTTCTTGCGCCTATTTCCATTAAACAGTCCTTGATAACTCAAAATCTCTATTTTTTTTGATGGAGAGATGGAGGGTAATTTATCCATTCTTTCACCCAACAAACACTCAACACTCATTATGAGTCACGTGCTCCCTAAGAGGTTGGGTAGTCCCAAAGGAACATTTCAGAGAAACATTTACTGTAAAATATGGAGGAACAGGTATCTCCATGGCTAATTAATGGTTACCATTGTTAGGATAAAAGCACAAATTATTCATCTGGCCTCTTAGGCCCTATGCTTTTTAGCCCCTCAGTAGTTTTCAGCCACATCTTGCTCCTCTGTCTTTATATTAGACATGTCAGCCATACTGCTCCTGTTTCTAATAGCACCTCACACTTGCCAAGATCCTCTCCAGCTCAGCATTTTTCTGTTTGCTCTTTCTGCTTCCAGGAATGTCCGTTCATCGCCCATTTGTCCGACTAGCCTCTACTCATTATATACTATTCACCTTAAATTCTCTCTTTCTCAAGAATGCCTTTTTTGTCCTCTGAGGCTAGTTTTTCACCTCTTGCTATATATTCTCATTGCTCCCTGTGTTTTCCCTTTATAACATTTATCAGCAATATATAATTAATTTCATAATTGCTTAATTTTTATTTTCTGCTCTCAACTCTAAGCTTCACGGGAGTAGGGATAGAGGCTGAGTCATTCATTGCAATAATGTCAGCACACTGCTCAGCCCATAAATGGCACTCAGTACACATTGTTTGGATAGTTAAAAGAATAAATATAAGATGGTAAGTGCAGTAACTGAGTATGTGTGTAACATAGGGGGTGCATACCAAACTCAATTTGGAAGGAACAGGAAGGGCCCTGATACCAATACTTTCAACCTAATATTTACTTACCAAACAAAATAATGCCCTATATCTCTGCAAGATCCTAAATTATGTAAATTTTAATGAGAAGAAAATAAACCAAAAAGTTTCAATCAATGGACATTTTCCTAGAGAGTACACAGAATAACTAATAATTATTTTTTATAGGTCATCAATTTACATATAATCCTTTCTGATATTAAGCATACCTTCTAGTGCCCAATTTAGTAACTTTAAGAAATTTCTGAGAGACTTTTTAGGCTTAATTTTGTATTAGTACACTACTATATGTTTATCTCACTTATTTTTTTATTTTAAACATATCTGTGTTATTGTCCACGAGCTCAAATCCTATTCTACCCAGACTATATATTTTAGACTTTCATGTTCTCTTCAAATTGATGACAATCCTTGTTGTTTTTATTTACCAAGTTTTGCTTGTGTGTTATACATCCTTTAAGATAGTTCATAGAGAAAATTATAATCCAAATTCATGAAGTTGAGACATCTTTACTGCTCTCAACATAATGTTAGAATCCGAAGGATCTACCCAGATTATTAGTTGGGCAAATATGAAACGATATATGTGATGCATAGTAAAAACAAACTGACTACATATTTTGAAGTTAGAAAATGTAGGGTTCATTCAGTCCATTCAGCAAATTTACTGAGTATCCCCTGGGTGAAAAACTTTGTACTAAGTTAAATTGAAAATGGTACAGGAACAAAAGAAAAGGCTTAGTCTCTTTGGAATTTGAAATTCGTTTAGAAAGGTAAAAACACACGATCTAACAATTGAAGAATGCTCCAAACACGATGTATTAACTAATAGAAATAATTAGTTATCCAGTAGATAGTGAGTAAATATCTGTGAGAATTACAAAAGGGGAGCTTCCTAGATGAGATAAGTTTTGAGCAAAATGTTGAAAGTGTAAGAGGTTATGGATTTATAAGGAAAAGGTGGGCCTGTGACTTATTTGAACGAGTAAGTCATGTATAGGTCCCACTGAGCATGTTAGGTTAGTTAATAAAGTAATAGTAGAAATACACTGGGAAATTATGTGGGTTTTTGTGCAAGTGGCTAATGTAAAAGTAGCTAGGGTAATAAAGTTACTCATTTTTAAGGTTTTGAGGATGTATACATTTAGAAAGTAAGTCCCTTAGTAGTCTGATGCCTGAATACAGCTATTGTTTAACTGTTTTTGTTTTATGTATTGCTCCCTAGATTTTCACTAAATATGTATATTTTATGTTATTGCAATCATAGTGTACGTAGCATTTTGTGATTTGCATTCTCATTTAAAACACTTTCTGTGTTTATATATAGTAGTTACAACAATTTTAACAGTATAAAATTCCATTCTGTTGATATGTTGCTATTTACTAAATCATTGCTGTATTGTTGCGTATTTAGATTACATTCTGGTTTTATTTTATTCTTAGTAATGCTTCAATAAAATACTGCTATACATATACTATTTCCTTCCATTCAATTATTTTTAGAGTACATATTCACAAAAATAAATTTATTGCATCTAAAAGTTAGAACATTTTTATAGTTCTTGCTATTTGCCATTCTGATTCTTGAAGTATTCTGCCAATTTTACTCTGTATACGGGAGCTGCTTTTCTCATATCTGTACGAACAATTAATGTAATTGTTAGAAATTTTTTGTTAATTTTATAGACTTAAAATAATACTTTAAGATTAATTTAATTAGGACCGCTTCCTTGTGAGGCTGATAATTGTCTTGATTCGTTGGATTATTATTTGTGTTCTTATTCATGTAAATTACTTAATCTTATCATTTGGCTTTTTAGTTTATGATCTCTCTTCTTTCCAAATATAAGAATTATTTAAAAGATGTCAGATTTTATATAAGGCCAGGGGAAATTATTAGTTGAAGAGCAAAACAAGAGAACATTTTGTTCTTCCGAGATGAAGCCTGAATATATATGTTTTAGGCAAGGTAACCCTTGGTTGATTTCAGATTGCAAGGACCTTGTCAGGTTGCAATCCATTATTTATTTATTATTATATTTTTATTTTTTATGTCTACAGCACCTGGTCTTTCTAGGTGGTCTCCCATCCAAGTACTAACCAGGCCCGATCCTGCTCAGCTTCCGAGATCAGTTGGGATCGGGCTTGTTCAGGGTGGCATGGCCGTAGACCTGAATATATTTGAATACATAAAAATAGATACATGTACTACTTCCATGGTTAAAAAGGCAGGTTGTGGGTTCACTTTCTTGGACTCTTCACTCTTCTGGCTGCTAAAGCACCTCAGAAGAATTAGCATTAACATTATTTTACAGTAGGAGACACACATATTTTTAAAAAATAGCCTGTGCTTGATATTCTCATTTTAACTTACAGTAAAGCAAAGTTTTTTAGAATAGAGGCACTATAAAGAAAGCCTCACTGTAGATTTTCTGAAGAATTAGGCATTTGGAATATATTTTTCCTCATTCAGTTCAGTAAATACTTTACAAAAAGAACATGCTGGTTACTGGGAGGGATGTGAAAACGAACCAGGTTCTAATGTAGCCCTGAACAAGCTCTCAGTGTAGCAGGGGAGATAGGATACATACATAAATAGCAACAAGTATAGAATTATGAGAAAATTCTCTAACTAGAGAACAAGTAAATTTTATTTACATGTAGAAGAGCAAGAAAATTACTTTATTGGCTGGAGAAGCAGAGATTATCACAAAGTATTAAAAAGATTCCAATAGGAAGAATTCAGAGTTTGGAGAAGGGTATTTAAAGAAGAAAGAAAGAGGCAAGAGGCAGCTTATGGCAACAGGTGCGATGAGGGGAGGGAAGGAATGGACAGAATTCAGATTAGGCTGGATGTCCCTCAGGTGAGAGGGACAAGGCTGGAACAGTCTTAGGAGGACAGAGGGAGAGGTTTAGCTTTGGGATTTTGTAACTCTTTTGCTTTGGGAATGGAGATACTTGAGGAGGAAATGTTCTTCTAGCCTGAACATTATAAAATCCCAAATATGCTTTGAGAAACCTTAGGGACCCATTGTCTTAAAATTATCTATATCTATCTATGTATTCTACATATCTATGTGTGTATGTATGTATGTATGTATCTATCTATTTATCTAATCTATCAATCATCTACCTACCTACCTACCTACCTATCATTGATATATATAGCTGAAATTTAATCTTGAGAGTTAAATTTCTTTGCAATTCAGCTTTTCAATATTCAGTAGTTAGCTCTTGAAATGGAAATAACCCAGGGCTAATGTGCCAGAGCAATTGGCTATTGTGAGTTTAGTAGGATTTGATTATGTTAACCTTTCACTTGACAGATGGAGGAGTACGGATGTGTCATGTAAAAAGTGACTATTAACAACAGGAATAATGATGGTAATATAATAAAACATCTACATGGCTCTTGCCATGTGCTTCACCGTGTATTATATCACTTAATCCTCACAATCATCCTACAAAATATGTACTGTTATAATCCCCACTTCACAGATGAGGACACTGAGACATAGAGACCTAATTATTTCCTTAAAGACACACAGCTCATTAGTGGCAGAGCCAGGATTTGAACCCAGGAAGTTTGATTGAGAGTTCATGTTTTTATCTACCACATGACACTTTTTCTTGAGGGTCTGTGGAGAGAAATATTTGTATAACTGGATTCTGTTCATGGAAAGCACGAAGAGCTCAGGAAAGTCTCCATAGGAAATGGGTAGAAGAGTTTTGAAAGGGAAAATACAAATATACTAGTGGTATTCCTGTGAACTCAACATTTTCTCAGGAATGTAGCTATCAGGATTATAATTCTAACTAATCAAGACAATATAAGCCTTGTTCAAGGTCAGATGGTCACTAGATAGTGTGGTGATCTTCTGTTAAGTATATCAATCTTGAAAAATATTGTGCCCCTGATACAATGTTGTATATTAGCTATAATTCAATAAAAGAATAAAGTAAATGAAAAGAAGGGGAAAAAGACAATGTAAACCTTTCCCTTACTTGAACTGTGTATTAAAACATAGAATTCTAGTCATATAACTGTAGCCTGCACTTATTTTGCTTAGAAGAATTTGCAAGTAGATGGATTTGGTTATTTTGAACAAGACGAGAATGTCCAAGTGCTGTGGCTGTGAGAATGAGTGATATCACTTGGTTTTCCAATCCCTGGGTCATGTGTTTAGGGGCCAGTGCTTCTTTATGATTCCCTAGCACTGCTCGTTGAAAGGTCAAGCTATAATCAAAGTCATAGTCTTTTGCCTGCTTCTTTTTGAGAAGCATTTTGCCCACAAAACCCCTTAGGAATATTGCTTTTGCTTTTGTTTTCCTTAGGATTGGCTTTTCGGCCCATCACAGACAGGCAGTAATGGAAAGAAAGCTCTAGTCTTTAATATATAAAGGAGATTTGGTAATCAATTAAAATAATGTATTTAGATGTACTTTATCACTTATAAACTGCCATATAGTTAAAAGGGTTATAGTTATAATGGCCTTAGCATTGATACTTCAAGTGATCACTTCTTGAGAGTGTCCTTTGTTAAAAGATGTCTGAGTGGTCAAGATCACCATTTTCAACCACAGAGCAGGCTTCAGTTACTAGCTTTATTCTTAACATCTGTATGTCGTAGACAAAAGAGCCCCAGAGGCTTTTTGTAAAGCTTCCATGGATAGTGCAGGCCATTTGCTGAACCCAGTCCCCACAGGGAGTGCTTGATAAATCTGAGCTTTTCTGGTGTGGTAGTGATGGTATTAGAAGTTCTAAAGCAAAAGCCAGAGAAAGCAACAGCACAACTCCGAGTAAATGACCTAGCATATACCTGAAACCTAAATCTATCATTTTTAAGCAGAGAAAAAGGTACAATGTAAATTTTAAGAAAAAAACACGTACCTTGAATCTTTAGAAGCTTGTTCTCTTTAACCCAGTTTTTCTCACATCTAGGAATTTCTCCTAGGTTAATTATCAGGGATTCAGGCAAAGGCTTATATACAAAAAAAAAAAGTCACTGAAAGTTATTTTTAACGGTGACAATTACAATGATGAGTCTAAATTTCCAGCCATAGGAAGATGCTTTATTGTGTTAGAATACAACTTCTATGTGATAGGAGACTTATTTTGTAGAATATAACAAAATTATGCTTTGAAAGAATGTATAATGATAAGGAACAGTATTTATTGTTTAAATATTTCTCTTCAGAGAGAAGGCAAGATCACAATGATTTTGTTACTATTAACTATATTAAATTTAATTAAATATGTAACATAAATACATATTTTTCAGTTAAAAATGGGGATAAAAATAATGGTCATGCGTATCTTACAGAGATTTTTTGGAGATTATATGATGATTAATACGTGCCTGGACATGTAACACTAACACTAATTATTAGCTCTATCATCACCTAAGGTTACTTTCTAAATTTCACTTAAATATCACCACACATTAACCATCCTTTACTGAGAATCTGTTATGTTTCAGGCACTAAACAGATACTGGGAATAATAGAAATGTTTAAATAGGGCCCCTGAGCACATGAAGCTCACATTCCAGTGAGGAGAGCTATATCAATAAAGGAGCAGTGGACTTTGATCTAACTATTTAAATCCTAAAGTCAGCTCCTAAAGTGGCTCCTCTTTGGACAAATGAATTGTGAAAAGGTACCTTTCCTCCCACCCAAATCTGCTAACAGTAGGGCACGGGTTGGGTTTCAGCCCCCATCGCCTTCTCAGCCTGGCATGTTTGTGCCGGCTTCAACCTGCTCAAGTTCACGCAGAGGCCTTGAAAATACCCTTGAAATGCCCTGAAATTGGCCATGAAGCACAGTAAATAAGATTTGTTGTCCGTAACCCTGGACAGTGATTATTTTGCACAGTGAGGTTTGAGAAATACTGAACTAGATTAAGTGATGGAACAAAAGAAAAATCTATAGGCACTTGTCAGGATAATCCCTAGCACCGAGAGAGAGATGAGTGGAGAATTCTAAAATGTTTCTGCTCAGCCGTGTTGTTTTCTCCATTGTGTTTTAACAATAAGTCTCTATAAGTTGAATGCACATTGATGTTTTTATTTATTTTTTTATGCGCATTGCGTAAGATAATAAATAGGAAAGCATCTAGCACAGGGACTGGCATATAGTGCATGCTGTCTACCTATTAATTGATTCACATCTCACCCTGCTGGGTCATATCCACATACACATTGTGTGTATGTGGAAAGTGATAGCAAGTGCTTGCCTACTGCATCCTATCCTTCCTCAGCGAAGTCCTGCGAACTAACTCTGTGTAGTTATCACTCCCAAGTGTTAGTCTTCTGTCTCCTTTAGGGAATCAGCCCATGAGCTTAATGGCATATGATGTGTATTATATCCACGGGATATAATACATGTCAGCACAGTGTTCTGTGCAAAACAGTAAGGGGCCCAGAGGACAGACTGACTCGTTTCTGGTAGCTAACTACACATTCAGTCATTTGCTATAAATTAAAAAAAAAATGTAAGCGATGGCTATGTAAACACTGACTTCAGTATTTAAAGCCAGAGAAGGAGAAAGCATCGCCCGGCTCTTTGCTCCTGTTAGTGTCACTATTACTGCTTTGCGAATGTTTCTCCTCCTGGGGTTCCGAACTCTTCAGCTGCACTGTCATATCTGATGTTCCTGTGCCAACCCCAGATTACCACACCCGGACAGCTGGAACAGACTGAAAGAGAGAAACTCTTGGGGGAAGGAAATCATTAGCCTGTCATGAGTCACTAGGACCTGATGAAAACTCCGGCGAGGAAGGGCTTGCGCGGCAGTGGAATGCCAGCATTAACCTTAACTATTCCCACTCTGCTAAACTTGCCTAGAAGCGTTGAACAGTCACCTGAGACAGGCATCCCTCTTCAAGAAATGACACCTATCTGTAAAAAGAAGAATGAATTATTTGAAGATCAATTTTTCAGTATGAACTATAGTCCTACATAGTAATTAAATTATGTGCAGTGGTGAGCAAGGCTGTCAGGTTCACATCTGAACCTTTCAATTGACAAGTTGCTTCAACTCTTTGTGTTTCTGTTTCCTCATCGGTAAAATGGGGGCTATAATAACACCTACCTCGAGGCTTTATTTGTTTGTTTGTTTGTTTGTTTGTTTTATTTTTAAGACTTAATGATCTAACACTAAAGACAATCTGGCAAAGGCTAAACACTCAAAAAATGTGTGATGCTATTATTATTGTCATTATTATGATGACAGATAAAAGTTTGCAGGTATTGATGGGTGTAATTATCAAATCTATTATTAAAATCTTTATATTACTAAATACTTCAGGAAATACTGATTTCTAAGAGGCAAATTGCTTATAGGGAAAATGATTTTATTTTACATGTACTATATTGTTCAAATTTTATTTCAGTTTTTAAAACTTATAATGATTTGTCATAAAATTTACTGTTTATAGAATATCTTCACATGCATTACTCTCTCCAAGTCCATTAGAATGGTGAAGCTGAGGCCCTGGGAAATTAGGTTATTTAATCTAAGATCCCTGAACTCGTGAGCGGTTTACTTGAACCCACATCTCCAGGACATTCATCACTCTGTTACACCAAGTGGAGGGAAGCCCGACGTGGTGAGAGTGTACAGGCTTTGAATCTTTGTTAGGATCTTGATTAGAATTGCAGTATTATTGTTTACTAGGTCACAGTTGAGAAATTGCCTGATATCACTAAGCCTCCGTTTCCTTATCTGTAAAAGTTAGAGGAAAATACTTTCTCTCAACTTGCTAGAGAGATTTAAAACCAGCCAGGTCACGGGTAGGAAAGGTGCTAGCCCAGATCTAGGTCCATGGCTGTTGCTCAGTTAAAGGCAGTTTCTTTCTTCATTTCTTCAGCAATGATAATAAGCCTGGCACACTGCCAAATTGATTTTTTTTTTAACCAAGTGAGTACTTCATCAGTGAAAGCCTGTGTCAGAGTTTTGATTTTCAGTTGGCACCAAGACCTCCTGTAAACCACATGATTTCATTCCCAGATACTCATGATGATTAATGCGCTTCTGTGAAAAAAGAGGAGACAAGGAGGGAAATGAAGGTAGTGAAGAGTGGAGAAAGAAAGCCAATCTCCTCCAGACTTAGAGAACTTGTAGAATTCATTAGCAGCTGAGCAGCATGGGAAGGTTCCCTAACAATGACTTCATCTCTTTTCTCCAGTGAACTAGGTGTTCCAGACATAAAAATAGAGGGTAAGGCGAGAACGTGTGCTCAGTGGGTAAATGGCGCACTGAGTTCCTCCATCCTGGTGATGTTTTCTAATTTATTCAAGAGTTAATGTTTTGATTGTGAAACAACTGCCTGGTTATAGGGGGTCTTTGGATTAGACTGTGTGCTCCTAGTGCTTCATTAACATATGGCGCTCAAATTTTAAGGTAAAATGATGGAAAAAGCAAGAGACTGTTAAAGTTGCTAGAAACATGTGAGAGAGGTGGAAGAATGTTGCCTGTTCATACAGTGGGAGTTATTTTGTATATCTCTATCTCTATCTCTGTCTCTTTCTTTAAAATCTCTCTATCATCTATCATCAATGCATCATATATGTGTATATCAGTTCAGGATCAAGGAATGCAAGTAACATTTCTCTGACACATGGCTTTTTAAACACAGTGAATTTTAAAGGATGCTCCATGGATAAGATGAACCTTATTACTGATATAAAATGAAATCCATTAGCAAGTCAGGTGACTCCATTCTGAAATATACCCCAAACATGCCTATTGCTCAAGTGCAATGCCACTGCTCCATGCCAACCGCCTTTGTTTCTCATCTGGATTATTGCATTGGGCCACCAGCTGGACTCCCAGTGGCCACTCTTTTAGCATCATAATCATTTTCTACCCAGCAGTTAGAATGATTTTTCAAAAACATAATTCATATCTTCTCTACTTTAGAATCGTCCAATGGCTTCCCATTTTACTTATAACACTTATAATAAAAATCTAAGTATACTGGCATGGTTTACAAGATCAGACAGAATCTGACTCTTCTATTACTCTGATTTCTCTCTTACTATTTTCACCTTAATCCACTCATTCCACTTGTATTTAACTTTCTTTCTGATCCTACAATTGGCCACACTTCCTTCTTCCTCATATCTTTGTATTTGCTGTTTTCTCTGCCTAAATAGATCCTTTTTGGCATACTCCTCTCAGTCAAATGTCGCCTGTTGTAATAGATCTCTCCTTTCCAGCATAAGGAACTTTATCTGAAGAACCCTAAGCAAAGTTATGTTGTTCATTTATACACTCACTTGTTTATTATTTGTCTCTCCCTTAACTACAATGCGCAGTCTCCATGAGAACAAAAACAATGTTTATTTTTTCCTGTTGACATACTTAATATTTAAAAGATACTCAAAAATCTTTGATGAATGAATGAATGAAGGAACGAATACATCAAGACTGCAGGCCCCATGGATGAATGAGCGAACAAATGAATGAATGAATAACTAATCAGACAGCAGGATCCTCAGTTTAGGAACTGGGCCTTGTCTTTGTTTCCTGTTATACTGCTTTGCACATAGGTGCTTAGTCAATATCTGTTAAATTGGATCCAACCAAAATACTTATTTTCCTGTTCCATGAGAAAAAGTATTCCTTATGTAAGATGAAATTTAAAAGTATACTTTGATAGTCTCCTCTAAGAGGAAGTATGCTTTCTGGGTAACTAACCATCCCAGTTTGCCCAGGACATGGGTTTAGTAGGTCACCCATGATGCTTTCCCAGGCTTTAGAGTAGGAAAGACCTACTGTATCAATTAAGAATTGTATTTAGCTGCTAGTAACAGGAGCCAGAAACATCATTATTTTTAAACCCTAAGAGATTATTTTTTCATGTAAAAAGAGTGGCAATTCCAAGGTCATTAGTGATCCAGGTCCTGGTATCTTGGAGTGCATGACTTAGAGTAACCTTGTGTTCTTTTTTTTTAACAACTGATAGTCCATTTATTAAAAAAGGCCAATTTAAGCATTTGCAATGGTGACTTCACCAGGACTCCTGGCTCAATACTGTGGAAGTAATCTGCTTAACCATCTCAGAAGGACTGTGCAAGTCAGTGAGTCACTTGTGGATCCTCATCCGAAAATGATCCCAAGTCTTAGAACCTCCCCACAGGGAGTTTTTCATGTAGTGATTCTCCGAGTCTTGGAAGACACTTGAACTGGTCCTCTCACTTTGAGATTCTTGTCCTTTGCACCTCTGATCGAGTCAGCACACACCTTCTCCAAAGATTTTACATTGTGGCTGGTCAGAGTAATTCTGATTCGGTGAATCGCCACCGCTGGTTCCATGGGTGTTTCTCCGGTATCTTTAAAAGCCATGGCTGTGGCGCGGCTTCCTGACCGACTTGTTCCTCCGTGAGAGCGAACAGCAGTGAGTCAGGAGCAACAGCGAGCAGAATAAAGCTCAGCTGAAGCTGCTACCGCGTCTTCCTCCGATAGACCTCTTATTCTAGCATAGCGGCTGGAGCTCCTTCAGCCCTCACATCTACAAACCAGACAGGCACTATGTCAGCTGATGGCCCTTCCATGTGTTCCATCTAAAACCCTCTGTTTGCACTTCACTAGCTCTCTGTAGCTAAAAGGGAAGGTGGATGATATGAGATAATCTTTCCTCCCTGAATAATTCTTAATAATGGCTGTATTACTACGAAAGAGAGACTGGGTAATGAGCAATATAGATACTTAGCAGCTTCTGCCACATCTGGATTTACCACATCCTGGCTTAGCGACTTTGTATGGGATCATTTCTCTGTGCTTATTCCTAAATCTGCACTATGGTTATGAAACAAAATAATTGTAAGGGCTGCCTTTATATTGGGTTCTGCTATTCGTGTGATACATACATTGTGGTCACAATTATTCTGCAAGGAGGTATTATTATCCTCATTTAGATGAGAAGAGTGAGGCTTAGCTAGTAGAGATAAGGCCAAAATTTAAACTCAGAGTGGTTTGACTGAACACTCATTCTTTTCATTACACTTGCTTTCTTCCTCTCTGGCTATAGAGATTAAATGAGAAATTGAATATAAACTGCTTGACATGAATTTTTTTTTAATTTACCAAAGCAATAAAATACATCTGTAATAAAAATATTTTTGAATTTTTCACAATAACAAAATGTCCATGGTAGATGCTATATATAGGAAATGTTTTATGTCAACTCTAAGCCACATGAATCTGATGAACAACCCCTCACCTTTGCCAGCTCCCTACCATCCCCCAACTTCTGCTGTTCAAAATTAACTATAAACTTAAAACTAACTCTAAACTTAAACCTAAGCCTAACCCTAACCTTAACTCTAACCTTAATATTACACCTAAATTTAACCCTAATCATAACCCTAACCCAAAACATAATCCTAAATGTAACCCTAACCTAATCTAACTGTAAACTTAACCCTAAGTTTTAGCCTAACCTTAAACCTAACCCTAAACAAACAAATGAACACACAAACTTCTGGTGTTGAAGAGCTCTCCCTGCCAGGAAGTTCTGTTAGTCTGATATAAACCACTTCTGTTATGTCTTTTTTGTTCTCTTCCCAGTGGGGAGCTCAAAGACATGGCCACTGTTTTTCAAATGTCACTTGAAGGCAACAGTCATGTCATTTCTCACTCTTTTCTCTGTCAAGATAATTTGGATGTGAACAAGGTCTCCTTTGAATTGTTGAGATGAAAATTCTCTGTTACCGGGGGCACGATGAGCTATACACCTTCTTTGCATTGGCAATGAACTGTCCCTGGAGCTCATGTCTCTGTGAAACTGTCCTCACATTGTTCTGTTCAGTGGGTCAATTTTTCAGAAAACCCATGAAGTTTAAAAATATCTCCTTTTCTGAAACCTATTACAGGAATTATTCTCCCTAATAATGTTTGTAAGTGGCTGCTGTTGATTCTCACAAGTAGCACTAGACTTTTCTCTTGTGCCTTTATAAGAGAATTTTTACCCCCAAGACACATTGAACTCCTTTGCAGAGAGTGATAGCTCTATTTATTTTCAGAGAAGAATAAATAAGAAAAAAGCAGGGAGAATATTCATATCCTCCGGCCTTGAAGGAGGCTGCTCAGAGCTGAATTTGGGACACCTGGTTTGGTAAGATAACTCAGTCTGTTTGGGAGTCCACTTTGGAGGAAATTGCATAGAAGATTAAGCATCCAGAGTAGCTATTACTTTACTTTTTAATTGATCATTATGTTCTTTTTTTAAAAAAACTTCATTGATTTGGAAAAAAAATGTGGATGCTGCGTAATCTTAAAGGGTATAATTTCAGACGAGAGTAGTAGAAGATTGAGTGGGAAAAGCTATGGAATGAAGTCTCAGGTTGTATTACTGATTCAGAATGATACAAATCATAATTAAAAGGAACACTTATCGGAGGCTTCCAGTGTGCCTGACATTGTACTAAGATCTTTAAATATATTCTCTCACTCAATTCTCCAAATACCCAAAATAACGATGATGACAGTGGCATCATTTCTATTCATAGGTGAGGGAATGGAGGCACAGTGGCCTGATATTTTCCCCCAAGTCACTCCATTAGCAAGTGGTTGAGATCGGATTTAGATACACTGTTCTCCACCAGGGAATCGCAGTGTATGAATCTGCTAGAGCTGTGGTAACAAAATGCCAGAGACTGGTTTGCTTAAAAAACAGAGATTTATTTTCTCACATTTAGGGAGGGAGGCTGGGAGTCTAAGGTCAAGGTGCTGGCAGGGTGAGTTTCCCCTGAAACTTCTCTCCTTGCTTGTAGGTGGCCACCTTCTTGCTGTGTCCTCACATGCTCTTCTCTCTGTGCCTGTGCACTCTGCTGTCTCTGCCTTATTTTTATAAGAACACCAGTTCTATTAGATTAGGGCCTTACTGTTATGACCTCATTTAATCTTAATTACATCCTTTACATGTTGGACCTTTAATATATACATTGGGGTGGGTTGGACACAATTTAGTCCATAACTAGAGCCAATGCACTTAACTAGGCCACTCAGCTCTTCCTATGATGTTAAGATTTTGATCACATTCATTATAACTTCTCTGGCCCTAAGTCTTTCATTGATTAAAAGAAAAAGAGTTTTGTTGTATTTTTTGAAAAGCTTTATTGAGGTAATATTGATATACAATAAAAACTGCACTGATTGTTTAGTTTTAAAAGACTTCTCCCACTCTAAAAACTTGTGATTATGTAATAGATATTCTATAGTTCGATAACAAATTTAGTCATTATGGGTATACAATTAAAATGGGGTCATGCTAATGTTGCCTCCTGTGTAGATTCGGGAGTACTGGGACTTTCTCTGGGGCTATGTCAGTACTTCACTCTGTAATTACCAGTGGTGTTATTGACAACTTTTTTTCAAACAAAAAGAATGCAACTTTTCTTCTCATTTCTTTATGACTTTACCCAACAAACAAATATCACTTATTTGATGTATGCCAGGCATTTTTTTTTTCAGGCTTTAATTTATTGAATGCTTGGTATATGTGAGACACCCTCTGAAGGCTGCATTCATTATGTCTGATTTAGTCTTTCAATAAGCATATGGAGTTGTACAGATGGGAACATTGAACCTTTCTATGTTAAAAAATTTTGTCTGAGGTTAGTCAATTGGAAAGGATAGAGCTGGTATTTGAACTTCAGGTCTGTCTGATTCCAAAGCCTGGGTTCTTAGTCCTTAAGCCACTAAGATGAACTGTTACTTGTGATCCTGAAAGACTCTCTTATGCCTTCATCTGTTTTTGGGGTTTCAATTTCTGTTCCCATTGGTTGCCTCTCCTAGGTATCTGTGCCAGTCTTTTTTCCCTCACTTTCTCCTAGTTCATTTCATGTTGTACAATGCACACAATATGAAAGAAAGAGATCAGCTTCTGTTTTTACTCTCAAGTGTAATTGCATTGCCTTTTTTTTTTCTTACCCTTTTATCAATTAAATAGTGGTGGCAAATGTAGATATTGTTAGACTGACAGGAGACAACAGACTGAGAAGTGCACTTGCCTATTAAAAGATGCTTTCCTTTTTCACTGCTCTGACATTACTTGGACTTTTGTATGCCATCGCTTTGTGCCTTTCATTGTTTTTAAATCCAGTTTACAATTAGAGCTTGCAAATTGAATTGCTTTCTCTGAGGAGACACAGTTTCTCTATTTGGCAAGTACCACTCCCCGCCTCCTGTCTTGCTCTGCGGAAATTAACATGGTTGATTTTCTTCCCTGGTACTGCAAACTGGCCTGATCAGTAGAATCATGATTGTACTTAGTAACTGCTTCCACCGAGTCTGTGGGGAGAATGGATATGAGCGGTGCTCGGCCTGATGTGGAGAATGGAAGCTCTCTGGGGAAGTACACAGGAGCTTAAGGCAACGATTTTGGGGATTAAAGTGAGCTGTGTCCCTCTTTACTAGCACTCAGAGTCATGTGGTGTTTACAGAAGCCATCGAGGGCCCTGCTGTTGCAACTGTCCTCTTTGAACCAGGATAAATTCAAAGACTTGGTTATTTGTTATAGCTTCCAGATGCTGCAAAGGGAACCATATTAACTCCGAATATTCTAGCTTAACATCAGCTCAGTTCTGATGATCATTATTAGTGAAAAACTTAATATCTGGTCTTCAGTACTTCAGTTCCATGTTTCATCTCAAAAAATTTGAATTAATTTTAGCTGCAAATGAAACAGGATTAGTTTCGCACTGAGAGACCCAGGGTGCCAAATGAGAGCCATTGTAGCTATCTGGGTGGTAAGTTTCAGGTCACTGGAAGTTTTGAGGGACTCAGATCTAGATGACCTCTAACATCCTTTCTGTTCCTGAGATACATGAACACCTCCACTCCCAGCCTCACTTCTCAGTGTTCCCCATTAGGAAGCACCCTACATCTCTGTAATATTTACTAACCCGGTCACCCCTCAACTCCTCAGTCTCTTTTATGTTTTTATGCCTTTGTATCTCTTTTCCCCTATTTCTGGAAAACTTTCCTTTGGTGTTTTCTGTGATTGATTTTTAGTCTTCAGGATACAACCCAAGCATCACTACCTTTCTGTATACCAACCCCTATCTTGAGGATTGAGTTAGGGGCTCTGTTCTCTTCCCAATGGGTTTACTGTGGTACCTGTCACACGGCATCATAACTGTTGACTGCCTGTCCTTTTTCCCACATGTGAGGGCCATACAATACTATATTTATTTTTTTAATCACATATGGTGGGCATAACAGGAATACAAAACATTGTAGAATAGGTCAATGAAACAGAGTAGCAATTGGTTATTTTTTGTGTATAGAGCTACAGATTCTTAAAAGATTATTTTGATTAGCATTTAAAATTTAAGTAACTTTTTTAAGCTTTACGATACCTAGTTTTTTTTTTTATGTACCTTTTCAGCTACATTTTTTTCTAGGAATTATATATACTTCTCATAGACTATTGTCAGTGAACATGTACATCAGTTTTTAAGAAAATCAGAAGGTATTGAAGTAAAGTTTATAGTTAATTTAAAAAGGAATGATTATGCAGTGCTTATTTCTGTAGGAAAAACATATTTTGTATTCGTTATCTCAAATACAGTGCATAGGAAAGTTTGGTGAATGGTTTGTTGAACCCCATATAGCAACTACCTCTTTATTTGCAAATTGTAAAGGTGTTTCTGGCAATAATGGGCATTCAAGAGACCTCCTTTCCAACAGAGGGTGCTGCTACTCCACCAGCTATGATGGGCCCCAACACATGGAGACATTAAAAGGTTTATTCTAAATGCCTCACAGCTGGCTACTTAGAATTATGATTAAGTTCAGCTGGAGCCCAATTGGAAGAATTTTAAACTGAGGCGAAAAAAGTCTACCTGCTTATTTTTCAAGCTCCGGTCATGTTACATGCTACGTTTCAGCACTTCTCAGGTTAACGAGGTCTCACAGAGCTATGGTTAGAGAGCCTCTCTAGTTGCCCCTACATGATGTATGAGTGCCTTTGCCTTTCAAGGAACCCACGTTTGCTAAGTGCATTTCTCTTTCTCTTTCTAATATTTTAGACTGGGTCTATCTAATTGGCCTCTGGCTACATGAGAAAAGTGAATATGGAATGTAAAATGATTAATAGTTTCAGTGAATGGTCTAGAGAATGCATTTTCTTAGAGACCTGCTGCTGAGGTGTGGAAGGAGCTCAGCCTTCTTTTCATGCTTCCTTGCTTTTGCTTATGGTCTTCTTTTAGCCTTGACTGCCCTTGCCATTTCCCTGCCTATTAAATACCCATCATTCCCTAACAGCCAGTCCAAATACCCATGTAGAATTAAATGCTTGTTCCATATGCTCTCCTAGCTACTTCCTCATAATTATTAATAACACTTGCTTTATTTCATCTTATATAATTATTAACTGTTTACATATTTGTCTGTCCTTGAAGACTGAGATACCCCAGGGAAGGAACTGGGTCTTTTTCATCTTCACACTGGTGCCAATAGACTGTATATAAAAGGTGTCCAGTAAATATGTATTGATTTGAAATGAGTTTCTGAGAACCGTACTACATGTCAATATTGAACTTAGAGTAACTAAACAATCACAGCTAAAGGGACTCTTTAGAAATGCAGTTGTCTCGATGTGTAGGTAAGAATAAAAAGGATGAAAAGTATATGATGGGCAAATTTGACTAACTTTGTGGTGGAGATAGAGAGTGTGCTCCAATTTAGGACATGGTTTTTTTTTTTTTCATAGATTTTTTTCAAAATTGGTATTCAAGGGTTTTACTTGTTAATATTTTTTCTGTCTTGATGAAACATTAATTTTTAGATGGGTGCAGAAGAGGTAGTGCTGTGCCTTGTTTATACCCTGTCTAGCTGATGTCAGCTGCCTTTGATGATTCTTTAATGTTTTTTCACAGTTACCTCTTTTCTTCTTTGTGACAAGAAAAGTCACTCAGGTCTCCTCCGTTATTCTTCTCTGACACGATGTTTATGATGAAGATAGAGTTTAGTAGGGTAAATGCACCATGGCAGATGTCCCACCAGTGGTCCATGGACCTGTCCCTGAAAAACTTTGACTTTCATCATTGTTTCTTAAACCAAAACCTTTATCACAAACATAATATGTGCTCCAAATGAAAAACGGAAACAATTAACAGGAGCATATGTGGTGTGAAAAGTAAGTTTCTTCTTTCACATTTTCTTCAAATCCTACTCTGCCCTCACCCCAAGCTACTGTTTCTATTTATTTAATAATATTTATATACACACTATTTTTCTTTATAATCACTGTTTTGATTGCTCGTTTCATCTAATGACAGAAAACAATTATGGTCAGTCCTAGCAAAACTCTCCTTAAAAGTTTCCATTTGCTTTTCCTTCTTCCCTGCGACTTATCTAAGTATTAGGAATTTAAGGAGAGCAGTGGCTTATGGAGTGAGGAGACAGCTGAACCCCATAAAGTCTGTTCACCCTAGCATTTTCTAAGCTATGCAGCATCCTGCTCAGTGCCAGGTGTGGCCCCCATGCCTGGGCAATCAACAATATTGCTGGCAGTTCCATTTGGTTCTTGATCATACTGTTTATGCCAATGTCTGCTGGTCCATCCAAGAGCCCTCTAGGTGTGTTGACTTTCTTTCCTTCTTCTCCGCTAATGGGGAACAATTCTTCAAGGATAAGGGGACCTTGATGGACTATCTCCGACTGCTCTCTCACCTCCTTCCACCCTCATCTAATTACCCTCTTCAGGCTCATCCTGCCTTGGCAGAGTGAGAACCTCCTTCGTAAGTGCTCATCACTGAGGTTCGGAGGGAAAGCGGGCACTGGGCATCTTCACTCTCAAACCCCATACTTACCAGAGGGCCCTATTTTCCCTATTCCCTTGAAGTCAGCCTTGAGGGAGAAGGCAGAATACATCGACCTCAGAGATTATGACCAGTTTGGCACACTCTTATTTCCCTTCTTCTTTGTTTTTCTACCTAGGGAAAGCTATCTCCCCATTATGTGTTCTAAGGTAGAAAAACACAAACAAAAAGTGGTTTTCCAAGTATTTTACATGTGAATTTCAGCTCTTAAAACTGAAATGTCCAGAACTGGGTGCATTTTTCTCTCTCTAGTTCTGCTGAGACACTTTAAGGGTAATGGTGCCCCTGAGGTGGGGTTACAGTGTAGAAAGGACCTGGGGGAGAGCACCCTCTTTCACCTCTCACAGAATCATCTGGGTCCATGTAGTGCACGTATATAGTATTTTAATTGCTTTGTTTCTCTTTGTTTGCTCTTTGCATCAATAGGATCACGCTTAGAGTATTGTTTGTGATGCACTATTTTTCCTTAGCAATATGTGATGAATGTATTTAATTACCGCACAAGTGTTTCTTAAGTGTTTTAGTCTGCTTGGGCTGCTATAACAAAATACTATAGACCAGGCGGTTAAACACCAGAAATTCTCTCTCACAGTTCAGGAGGCCAGAAGCCAGATCAAGCGTCCAGCAGGGTTTGGTTTCTGAATGAAAGCTCTCTTTCTGGCAGGTGGCACTTTTCTCCACACATAGAGAGGGTATTCTCTGGTGTCTCTTCTTACAAGGATGCTACTCATGCCCAATCAGAACCCTACCCTTATGACAATATAATTTTACCTCCTTATCAGCCTTTTCTCCAAATACAGTCACATCGTGGGTTAGGACTTCAATATAGGAATTTGTGTGGGGGGCACACTTCAGTCCACAGCACTTAGTATGGAACAATATAAATGCCTTTTACACTTTGAAAATCAACCCTTTGTTACAGATTTTTTTTTAGTACTTTATTAAAGAATGATTCTCTAGGCTCGTGTATTTTTTTTTGCCCCAGTGTTAGGATCAGCCACTTCTCCAAAGAACTCTTGTTCCTTTTACTGAAGAAGTGTATTAAAAACCAAGATCTGGATACTAGGTGTGCTCAGTGCTACTCAGGTAGCGATGGCCCTTCCAGCTAACAGAACAATCAAATATATGTGTGTACACATAACTATGTATATACACATAACTCCAAATATTTCTACAAGCAATTATCTGTATCTGTGTGAAGCTAAACATGAGTTTGTACTGATGTCTACACCTCTAGTCCATTTTCACATGGATCATTCTAGCCTCTGCTCCTTGCTTATCTGTAAATTTCCACTCTGATAAAAACCTGGCTTCCAACAGCCATCATCATTTCCTAAATGCTCAGTTCTAGAATACATGCGTAACAGTATCAGAATTATTAACTCATATTCTCTCTGGAAACAACTTTTTTTTTTTCAGCTGGAGTACAGTGTTTTATGGGTAGTTCTTTTTGCCCTTAGTCTTACAGTCCACTTATGTCAAGAATTACTTAGACTAGAACCTTTCCCTCCAGCCCACTGCCCCTCAAAGAGGTTGGTTCATAAATTTGTAATACAGTTAGAGTCTCTTGTCACAGAATTGATTCTTTCCTGGGATCCCCCAACTTCTTAAATAATATTTTAAATTTATATACATTTAGGTTCACTATTTATACTATAAATTTCTATGGTTTTTGACAAATGGATATCATGTATCTACCATTACAATATCATGCAGAAGAGTTTTACTACCCTAAAAATCCTGTGCTTCACCTGTTCAACCTTTCCCCACTGTTTAACTGATATATATATAGTTTGCAAATATTTTGTATAAGCTTGTGGTCTGACCTTTGACTTTTTTATGTGTCATTCAAAGAGCATATTTTAATTGAGTCAAACCTATCCTTTTTTCCTTCACGGCTTATATTTTTGGTGTTACATCCAAATACTCATTGCCAGACCTAAAATCATATAGAATTTCTCCTATGTTTTCTTCTAGAAGCTTTAAAATATTAAATTTTATATTTATGTCTATGATCCATTTTGAGTTGACTTTGTGAAAGGTGTAAGGTCTGAGTATAGATTGAGATTTTTGTATGTGGACTTTCAATTTTCTAGCACTGTTTGTTGAAAAGACTATGCATTCTCGATCATATTGCCTTTGCTCCTTTGTCAAAGATCAGTTGACTGTGTTTGTGTGGGTCTATTTCTGGGCTCTCTATTCTGTTCCATTGATCTATGTCTTTATTCTTTCACTAATACTACGCTGCCTTGATTACTGTAGTTTTATAGTAAGTCTTAAAGTTGGGTAGTGTCAATCTTCTGACTTTGTTCTCCTTCAGTATTGTATTAGCCATTCTGGGTCTTTGCTTTTCCATATAAACTTTAGAATCAATTTGTTGATATCCACAAAATAGCTTGTAATTAAAAAACATTTATAAAGCATTTACGTGATTCAAAAATCAAATCTTTAAAACACCCAATTTTGTCTCCTCTATTCTTTTTCCTCCGTGCCTTGAGCAGATATATTTAAACACACACACACACACACACACACACACACCACACACACACACACACACACCACACACACCACCACACAGAGTAGCCTTTCAACTTAGATTTTTTTTTCAATTTTATAGGTAAGAACAACATCTTATTGTAATTGTAATTTGAATCTCTCTTATGAACATGGTTGAACATCTTTTCAGATGCTTAAAGGCCATTTGCATTTTATTTTTTGTAAAATCTCTGTTCATATCTTTGCCCATATTCTGTGTTGATGGTCTTTTTCTTCTCTATTTTATAAGCTTTTTATATTTTAGGGATGCCAACCACTTGTCAGTCAGGTGTTTTCCTCAGTTTGTCACTTCCGAAATTTTATCTTGAAGCTTATAAAAATATAATTTTTAATTTTTATTTTTCAGTTAAGTTGACATTCACTATTATTTTATATTAGTTTCAGATGTACAGCATAGTGGTTAGACATTTATACAAGTTATGACACAATCCCCCCAATTAGTATCGTACCCACCTGCCACTGTACATAGTTATTACAGTATTACTGACTCTATTCCCTATGCTGTACTTCACATGCAAATATGATTTTTTTTACTCTTTACGTTATATAGGAGAATTATCCCTTTATCATTTTATAACAATCACGTTCAGTTCGTATTATTTGTGAGTATGTGACTATACTTTCTTCCCCAAAGGTCGGAGCCAGTGAGAGAAAGAAAGCCCAGAGGTGGTTATCTAATAACTTTTATCCTCCTTCTTCATCCAGGCTTGGCCAGTCAGATAGCACATTCTTCTCGACACAATGATTTTTATGCAGTAGAGTGGGACGTGGTTCAACTGAGATCAGTAGGAATCCTTTAGGGATAAATGAGATAGATGTGGATAGAAAGGTCTCCCTGACTTTATCACTATGAACCTGGGCTCCTGGGAGAAATACCTGCTGGCTCTGAAAAAGTCTGCTTGCAAAGGAAGCTGAAATAAAGAAAAGAAGAGAAGAAAGATAGGTGAAGAAAGAGGGAAAGATGACCGAATACAATATTTAAACCTCTCGATCTGGCTATGCTTCTGTCTGGATGACTTAATCTAGACTAATGCCAAAAAATTCCTTACTTTTGCTCAAAATAGTTTTTTTAAATAAGAAAAAGATGATTGTCTAAAAGTTACATGTTTGTTCATGTCTAATGGTTGTGGCTAATCAGATGAGCAACTGTGAAAACTAACCAGCAACAGAATTTTAACAAAATTAGCATAGCATCACAAAGAGTCTTCCAATTAATGGGTAAAAAAGGTCAGTTGTGTTTGTCATTAATTCAACTTTTGAGTGACTATGATAGTAAAACAAAACAAAATAGAAATCTACAAGATATTTGCCTGTTCTTTAAAAGTAATTAATTATGAATATCAGGGCATCATTTATCTTCTACTTCTGTTTACATGTTGATTGCAATGATGTCTGATTAGTTATATGACTCCTTTCTCCAAACTCACTCCAAGTTTCTAAATTTCATTTAAGAGTTTCTAGTTTCCCTAAGACCATATTCTTTGCAGTCACCTTGAAAGCCGTATCTTTTATTTCTTGCTCCGTTTTTCAAATATACAACTTTCATCCTCAATCTGGTCCAAGAGAGATGTTTGCTCAAAGGAATGGTATCTTATGTGAGGATTATGTTGGAAAGTCTACACATAAGATAAAAACCACACACACAATGACCTTGGAAAACACACAGGAAGTTTCCATTTTGAAAATGACTAGTTTCCCCTCAATAAGAGGACCGTATTCAATTTTTCCTTCAGTTTTGAACCAAGAGGCTATTTCTTTGAATGAACACCAGATAAAATACTTACCCTGTGTCTAAGGGTCATGTTTTAGGAAAATTAGTATCTTTAAATGCTAGAATGACACTCACACAGCAAGATGCTCACACTGAGGTGAACTGAAATAACAGTAGACTTTTGTCTTCCAAATTATGCATAAACTGGAAATATGCTTACCTAGTTGATCAAACACAATTGTCCTTATTTTAAAAATTATTTGTCTTTTCTCAAGTGTGTACAGTCGAAGCCTCAGCATCTACATGCACTGGTGGTATAGACTGAATATTTGTGTCCCCTAAATTCATATGTTGAAACCCTTATGCCCGGTGTCATGGTATTTGGAGAATGGGACCTTTTGGAGGTGATTAGAATTAGATTAGGTCATGAGGGTGGGACATCCTTTTAATAAGAGGAAAAGGGAGATCTCTCTCCATGTGCCTGTGCCAAAAAAGGGCCATGTGAGCACATAGTGAGGACACCGTCTTCAAGGCCGGAAGAAAGCTCTTTTTAGGACTGGACTGCTCAAGGCCTTGTCTTGGACTTCTAGCCTCCAGAACTGTGAGAAATAAATTTCTGTTGTTTAAGTCACCTAGTCTGTAACATTCTGTTATGGTAGCCCTAGCTGACTACGACAAGTGATAATTATTATTTGATCTATGAGACCCTCTTCTCTTGCCCAGGGTGAGAGCAGAATGGAACAGTGGGCTGACTTCTGACTCAAGGCAAGACAATCTGATTCTCTTTCCTATAAATGCAGAACTGGAAATTAAGAAGGTGGATGTTGAGTGGAGTGCTACAGCTAAGCTATGATATAGCCCCAAGGCTTTGACTCTGGGTGGCTTTCTAAATCTTGATCCCTGCCTTCCACAAAGCACAGAAAACTTCTTCCCTTGACTTAGCCCCACTGGACACTTGTATATTCGAATAAATATTCCACCCTAACCCCCTCCCATTTACATAGTATATGGCTCAAGTTAACTTGAAGTGCGTTTCTGTTATATCCAAAAGACATTGATTAATGTACTGCTATACTTTGAACAAACACAACTAAATTCTTATAGTGGTATGAGTATCTTCGAGTAGAACTGATATTTTGAAACTCAGAATTAATTTCCTTCATAATTTAGAATAAATGTCAATATTGTGAGAGAAAAAAACCCACACTCAGCTCTTAGAAGGCCTTGCATGTATCTTGAATTTGCATTGCTCCTTTTGAGTTTGCGGTTTTTCTTTGTACATGGCCCTTCAGCTATGTCAACATCCCACTTTTCTGTCTTTCTAAAATCTTCTTTTCTACAAAACTTATGTTGTGCTATATTTCCCTTTTTCCTTAATTAAGTTCTTTCTATATTTAATGAGTAAAAACCAATCTTAAGGAATTTGTTAATTGCCAGAGGGTGTTGCTAAGGCTTGGCGTGTGGTTTTATTTTTATAAACAAGGCTGTTTATAGCATTAGGAGAAAGTAGTGACTCAAGGATACTAGAAAATAGTGTCATTCATTAATAAAATCCTTTTTACAATGATGGAAGGAAAGAGCAGATTCAGTAGCAAATGGAAGAGAAAAGGAAAATGACCCAAAAGCCTGGCATCCAGGCTCTTCTTCGTTGCTTTCTACCAGAACTGAGTTGAGGGAGCCTGGGGCCACCCTCCTCATATTATAATTGCTGGCAAGAAAGCCGAATGGAAAGAGATGAAAGACTGTGTCTCACCTAAGTTCATGTGCTCAGTTAGAAACAACATCCTAAGGAGCTATTTTATGTGTTAGAGGAGTATTATAGGAATGGTTAATTTTAAGTCATCCAATCCTACCTCTTAATGGCTAGGTGACATGAATTATTTTAACTTTCTGTGTTTGCGTTCTTATCTTTCAAATGGGATTAATTTGCACTGACTTCAATGAGGTCATGCATATGCAGTGCTTGGCGTAGTCATTTTTCAGTTTATAATAGCTATTACCAAATTTTAATCTGCAAGTTCCACATAGCTGCCACCTTCTGCATCATCTTTGTGGCTTGGTAGTCTGATTATTAGTAGAAAGGTGTAAGGTACATGTCTTTTTCTCCATGGATTTTGAAGAAAAATTAAGGGGTCGAGTTCTAAGTCCATGACGCTTTTACAAATTGCCTTCCCTTTCATTTTCATTTTGCCCAAATGAAGTTATAACAATGAACAATTTTATTACAATCCCTATTCTCCATAAATGTGTAACCTTTTCACCCCACTTACCCTTCAGCTGGAAATAGAACTTAGAATTATTTCATGGTTGTAACCATAGTGGTGGTAAGATAGGAGACTTTTAGGAGGAAATCAAATGTCTTTTTGTATTGCATACAAACCTATAAGAGGTAGAGGCTAGGAGTACCTGGCAATGCTAATTCGTTATCTGCCAGCCCATTTCTCATGCCAAACCAGGGTTCTCAAAGGACCAGGAAAGACTCCTACCTGAATGATGCAGGGCATTGCTGTCTTTCTCTCGTCTTTGATGTTCTTCTATCTCAAGTGCTCACTTTTTCTGGCCTCATGCTCTGAGTTTTGGTCTAAATAGGTGTGCTTTTTAAATTTCACATATAATCCCAAGAAGACTGGAACTTGGAGTTTTCTTAGTTGGCAAATTTAATTAACTCATGGTCAGGCTCCTATGAAAGATACAGGCTGTGGGTGGATGAAGTCATAGCTAGAACTTTGGAAACTCACTTTTAATAATGTGAAAAACATAGAGTATTTAACCATATTCATGGCATTTGATATCCTGAAGATAGGCATTTGGTGATGTTAATTTTATTATAATTTCTAACTCAATTATAGTACATACTAGAAAATCAATTGACCTATTATCCATTTATCCTACATCAATCTAACAGTCAGATATCAGCCATTTTGTAGTGGGTTTGTTTGTTTGTTTGTTTCTTTCTTTCTTTCTTTCTTTCTTTTAGATTTTTGGTTATAGAGATTTTTGATCATTTATGAAGTGAGTAAAATTTTAAAATGAAGAGGATATTCTTTCTCAGTCTTTGAGTCTTATATGTGTTTATCATGCTAAGAGATGACTTGTAGATTGGGTAGCGACTTTTCTGGGTATACCTTCTCTGTTTCACCTATTGTAATTGCTTGTGATTAGTGAAGGGCTTCTGTCCATGTTGTATTCCCTGTAAAACTTGAACGTGAGTTTTGTAAGTCACCGGTCTGATTTACCAGATTTCTCTTTAGTTCTAAGAGTTTACACTCACTTTGCCCATAAACCCATCATTGCCATCTAATTGTGCTATATCTTTATCCTTAGAAAAGTGACACAGAATTATGTATTACAGAGTAAAGAGATATGGAAAATAATATTCTACTTCTAACACTACTGTCTGCTTAGATCTTTTATTTTTTTCTAGGACCTTATCATGGGGGATATTAATTATTTTCTTGACTCTTCTGTTTGTTTTGCTTTTTGTTCTTTTTTCTTATTCAATCTCTCAACATCGCTTTCTTGAGCTGCTGGTAACTGAGTTTGACTCTTTTTTTTTTTTTTTTTGGTCCAAAAAGAATTTCCATTGTTCCCAGTCACCTTCACAGATGTGATTACTTCAAAAGCACATGTTTGGGAATATGAAGTATAAAATTATGAAGACATGAATAAGTCATATTTACATATATCATTCTTAGTAAGAACAGCAGCTAACAATCCTCGAATGTTTACTGTGTCCCAATGTTTGAACCAAGTACATGATCTCTGTGGGTACCCGCTCCTGTGTGGCCATAGGTGCATGTGAATCTGCAAGTACATCTGTGTTTGTGTGTGTGTGTGAGAGAGAGAGACAGACAGAGAGACAGACAAGAAGAAAGAGAGAAAGAAAGAGAAAGAAAGAAAGAGAGAGAGAAAGATCTCATTTAATTTTTAAAACAGCTCTGTAAACTTGCTATGAAGTTGGGTATAATTTTTATCCCCCTTTTACAGAGGAAATAAACATTCAGAGTGGTTAAATAACCTAATTTCACATACCCAGTATGCAGTGGATTCAGGACTCAAATTGTGCCTGTCAGGTGTCAACTAAGTCTTGTTTTGATGACAGCACTGATCCTTATGGTGCTTTTCATTTTGCCTCATGGCGCAAGTATTTGGGGAGAGGTTTAGCTCACTGTAGTGGCTTAAAGATGCCTCCAGTTTTTTGACACTCTTCCCATTGAGAGGTGAGGTCTACTATCCAGACTTGCCTGTGACTACCTAGACAAATAGAATGTATGAAAGTAATACTAGGAGAGTTCTGGGCCTCACCTTTGAAAGGATAAGCAGTTCTTTTAGGAGCTAAGAGCCTGAGGGGTCTTTGGCTGAGGAAGCTCAAACTAGCCACATGGAAAGGGCATTTGGAGAGAGAGAAAGCTGCCTAGCTAGTCCTTAGTTGTTCCTTAGTTGTTCCAGCTGTACAAGCCATTTTAGCTTGGATCCAAGTCTTCATGGAGCAGAAATGAGCTTATCTCTGCTATGGTCTGTCCTAATTCTTAACCATTAGAATCATCCAATATAATAATAACGAATTCTTATATCAAACCACTGAGTTCTGGAGGTTGTTATAGAGAAATAGATAACCAAAACACTCAACTTTTTGAATGCTGCATTCCTCAAAAATAGGAATTTTTGTCCTGTCTCATTCATCTTTATATTTCTAACTCCTAGCATAGAGTCGTCCATGTAGTTACAGCTCAATTAACTTTAGTTGATTGGATACGTAAATGCGTGTATAGATGGATAAAGCTATTGGGAAGACAAGTACACCAAGCTCATGGAGAATCTGTTCTAGATGGAGTTGGTGGAGACAGACAATAAACAGAGATACTTTCAGGTGGTTGTGAGTAGTGTGAAGGAAAATGAGTCAGGATAGGAGGGCATTTGTGCAAAGGCTGAATGAGGGAAATGAGTGAGTGCACAATACCTGTTTGCCACCTGGACTGTGGCTTTGATGCTTAAAAACAGGAATTTGGCATCTTTGTTCCCTGTTTATGTGGACCCCAGGATACATTGCAATATTGCATCTCAGGCCATGAGAAGGGGATGGTGCCCCAGCAAAAAAGGAAGTTTGGGTGGAAAAGGTGCTGCTTAGGAGATACACTCAACAAAAAATGCTCTCTGACCATATACATTCTCACACTTGAAGCTTCTGAAAGTGCAGACACCCCTGCTGGCAGGTTGTTTCCTCCTGAAAGCCCTCTCATCTTTTTCTTGTCAAGTTAAATGTTCTGTTCTCGAACACATAAATCTTTTTCTCTACTGTTTTACAGATCTTTGCTTTAACAGCATCTTTCTCTAAGGCTTGATTATCCTCTCCAATATAAAAGGTGTTTATATAGCTTTCCTCTAGCTATTTGAGAAATCTGTGAGAGTAAGGGGTGTGTATCTTCCCATTGTTTCCACTATAGCACTTAATGTAGTGTTTTGCAGTAAAAGATGCTTAACACATACATGTTCAGAGCAAGTAGTAAAGGAAAGAAATAAGGAAGAAAAGGCTATGCTTCCTTGTTAATTTTCTTTATATATGCCTGGCACATAGAACATACTCAATAAATAATTGATGAACAAGTAATCAGTGTGTGAATAAATTAACTAATGCATGGCTAACATGGCACCCTTTTCAGTATCTTTAATCATGAACAAGTTCATTTTTGTTATAAAATCTTCCTTATTACATTCCTAAGGGCAAACGTATTTCCGTAACTAGTGAGTAGACCCCATTAAAAATAGGGGATCATATTTTTCATAATATATGAATAAGACCAGATTACCCAGTGTCGTGTAAAATGGTCACCAGAGCATGTCCTCAAGTACATTTAATTAACGTTGTACTAGAAATCAGATTCTCAGTTGTGAAAGCTGCTCTTGGGAAGTAACTTGGGGGTTTTAGAATCTAATGTTTGTTCTCTCTGTCACGCTTATCCACCATCAAGATGTAACCTATAACCATCTAATCCATCAACTAAAGTATTACTGAGCTGAAATTTCTATTTTTTAACACTGAAAGTACCCAATTTATATCTAAGGAAAAATATGTGCAGTGAGATGCCTTAATGTGAGATTTTCTCTTCTTTCTGTCGGTCTGTCTATCTATCCTATTTAGATATAATATAAATAAAAAATTGCAAAAATACCTTCAGTCAGTCTTTTACAGGTAACAGCTGTACTTGAAACTGCTTTCTTCCCTAAGTTTCTGGAAAGTTGTTGGTTAATTAGGAGAACATAATGACACTAACAGCAATTCTTATTTGTGTAGCAATTTGAATTACATAGTATGAGGTGTAAAGTATACTAAAAAGGCATAGGATATGTTGTTTTTGCATTAAAAGGGAAATAGATTGTTTATGTCATTCTATTATGTCAGCAGTGAGTAGTTTAGATATATTAATAGATACCTCAAATGCCACCTATTCCTTTTAATTATCATAGCTGGCAGAAGTACAAGTGTTAGTGAAAGCACAAAGCTAATTTCTGATTCAATGGAAGAAAATGACCTTGAATGAGTTGACACAGTTAAAAAAAAAATTAAAGGTTCTGATTCAGTACATTTGAAAAGTTAAGCCACAGACTTTAAACTGGGACATTAGAATGAATGACCATATTATTTGCTATATAAATATCAGGAATTGAATGCTTGTTTTTTATTTGCTGTTTAATTGGTTGGTTTCTGGCTGTAAAGAGAACATTGGGCTCAGCCTAATTGATTAATACCTTGTTTTCCCATATTCTTTAATTTTGGATTCAAGTCTTGTATGTAATCCATTTGATGGTTTTATTTGCTTTTTTCTATCGTGCAACTTTGCTGACTAGGAATTGGTTTACTCTTTCATGTCTGAAAGCTCTGATAAATTGAGGAGCTTAGGCAGACAGCTCTTTTATCCAAGAGCCCTTACTGGGTTGGTGATATTGCTGAAACCTGCCTAGACTCAAAAAAAAAAAAAAAAAAAAAAAAAAAAAGGAGGGATAAGAGTCCTGCAGGGAGGCAGAAACAAGGGAAATTTTTTGCAGTGACCTCAAGAAAAGAAAAAATGAATTCACTTACTCAGAAGTCTGTGCCAAAATAAGAGGATGAGAGTAGGCTGGTTCTGCTTTGGCTGATGAAAGGATGGTGGATTGAAAAAATGATCAAAAGTGACATTGTGGGCCAACTAAGAAATATCAAAGGAGACCATACTGCCGATCAGTCACGGAATTCACTGTCCGCTGGGGAGCAGCTCCACAAATGTTTGCTGAGTGATTAGGTAGAACTGTCGGAGGTGGTGTGGCAGATACAGCGATAACAGTTGGTGGGTACACCTTTCCCTTGCTGTTCTCTTGCATTTTTTCTTGACTTTGCCCTTGACCTTGCTCTTCTCCCTCCTTTCACATAGATGGAACTATGTAAGCACCTTCTGAGGGATGCAAAGATGAATGAGACACAGTTCCTGCCTTCAAGAAAGTCTCAGTCTGATGGAAGAGACAGAAGTAGAACTGGAAATATTTATCTATATTTTTTGTTTTGCTCGAAAGCTGATTCTTATAAATTTGCTGGAAATCACTGGGTTGGAGAGGCCTTATTACATTCATACATGAGTGGTGACTTTTATTATTGTCAAAGAATATCTATTATATCTCATTTATTTTATAGTGCCGGTTAATTTGAAGCTCTACTAATTACAGTTCCAAGCTCTGGTATCTTTTTCTCTTTCTGAGAAATTCATTTTGCATTTAGTCTTTTGCCTTTTTTAGTCACACGTATGGACTTAAGACTTTGACTTGCAAATCTGACATGAATATGGCAAAACATAGTATGTTCTTTGTGATTAGTCTGTAATATTTGCAAGTTCCACATCAGTTGAATGATCTGAGTTTATTATGAAAACACTGTATCTTCCAGCTTCCTGGAGGAACACAAGACTACCTGGGAAGTTTATTGTGTTCTTGGATGAAAAGAAAGGGGTTTGTTGTGGGGATAAAGCAAAGGCAGTTTTCTTTGTGAGATTTGTCTTGGTGCTTTGTTTTTTTTCTCTTGGCTACTTTGAGCAATTCATCATTAGTGGGTCCAACAGTGTTTTGACCTTTCATATGTCAAGATACACCAATCAGTGGGGGAATATGATGTTAATAACCAGTGCTAATGGTCAGTGGTGACTTCTGATAATTTTGGGGTTCTGGTGCTGGCAGCCTACCCATGTGTCAGTGAAAAGAGGCCCAAAGCTACTGCTGTACAAGCAGAGTTTGTTATAAAGTTCTATCCCTTTGCCCGGAATTTCTTCCCCACATTTTCGACATTAATAAATCATTGTGGCCTCATATACATCTGCTGATTTTGCCTGCCTAGAATCTATCCCTCCTTCCTGCAACATCATCTTGATTTTCCTCCCTCAAAGGAAAACAGAGCCAGACTTACTGGGTTTCAATCCTATCTCCACCAGCCCTACTCCTGTAGCATCTTGTACATATGCCCATGATCAGCAGTGACCACACTTGTTTGTCCTTATTTATTTTCCCGCATTCACTCTTAATTGATGGTGTTCCTTGTAAGCTCCTTGAGTTGTCATTTTCATTTGGGTAATCTCACTTGCAACGTGATAGGAGCTGCAGAGGATTAAATGAGAGCTGCCGTCCTGTGTTGTCGCAGCTTGATGAAGAGCAGGGGTGTCACTGCTCATGTTCCGTGTACACTCACCAAAGTGGATTGAAAAAAACATTTTCATAGTTGGATGTTTAGAGAACTATGTCTCCTTCTTCCTAAAAATAATCCTATCATTTCTTGAGCTGCTTTTCCCTTGTAATTCCCTTCCCTGCAATGTGCTATAACGTGGCATTCAGATTGTTGAATGGAGTGTCTAAGGTAGTTTGATTCTTTGAAATTTATTAATAGACTTGAAACTGTGGCGATATTGCCTTATCATTGCTAATTTAATGTTTTTGTTTAGTGTAGACAAGATTTTTTTGACAAGTTGAAAACTTGTGAACTCTTGCTTCATGTTTTTTGGCATATGCATTTGTGATCAGGACTTCTTAAAGATAATAGCAGCACCTTTATCATTACTTCTCTATAATAAATAAAATGATTGTAAAGAAGAATTTTCCTTCTCTAATAAACTATTAATGTCAAAGAAGAAGTAAAATGGAACAGATTTGGATATGAATTTGTCCTGAAGTTAAAATACAGTTTATTAGAAGCTGTCTTGATCAAATGAAATGAATATTGACTTTGAGGAAAAAGAAAAGTGAAGGAGAAAGGAACTTAGTAAAATTATAATTCATCCCTTTAATGTAGTGGGTTAATAAATTTTCTGCATACTTCTTTTCATTGTTGTTTACAGGCCTGGATGTATAGATGTCTTATATGACAGACACTAAGCCACATCTCAGTGCATTTTTAAGTGCTTGAAGTAGAGTTGTCCAGGAAATAGTGGAAGAGTGCCAAGCTCATAGGGTCTGAATTTTGGTTTCAGAGTGACAGTTTTCTTCTCCCTCTTATTTACATTTTGTGTGAATTGACAAGATACTCCTAATAATTATTTCATCTCTGACTTGAGTCAGTTGATTTCATTCTGGATTTTGATATGGTAAGTGTCCAAGCCTTAAGACTGGAAGGATTCCAGTTATAGTATAATGGATAGAAATGTCAGGGAAGTACAAAAATATGAATATTGTTATTTAAGAGTTGATTATTAGCATGCATTAATAGATATTTAATAAATTGAAAACTCAGTACTTAGATGCGTGGGTCTCATCATAAGATACCTCATTTAGAGAAGAAGATATGTTTTGAGCTCTTCAGTCTTGCTACCACTGTGCTGTAACAAAGCAATTTTTAGTAGAAAAAATGGATTCGAATCATAGTTTCTTGTTAAGTTTTGTGGAATTTGTTGGTTAGAAAAAAAATTGCCTTGCTGAAATGTGTTTGCGTCTCTGCTTACATGTTCTAATATTGGTTCTGATGTTATTTGAACAATTGTTGACATGCCTCTTTACTTTCCAACAGTTAGGAGTAAAAACATTCGTTCTCAATTTTTGTTTTGTCCTTGTGCCTTTAAAACTTGATTAAAAGTTGTCAGGTTGCTCAGAGTTCTAAGCGAATAGACATTATCATTAGCTCTTTGATAATGTTCTCTGTGTTCTATAAACCAAGTAATCAGGTTTAGCTTGTACTTGTATCAAAGTTCCCAAGAGGGTTTACTAATGAAAACAAAGAGGCAATATATGTCGTTGTAATAAACTAGCATTTCACTTAAAATAATTTGAAAATGAAAATTTTAGCCTCATGTGTTACAGTTCTGACCTTAGCATCCCTGGGTTCCTCTCTGTCATCATTTCAGCGATTATAAGTCAGGGTGAATTAACCAAGGTCATGTCTGTATCAACATTTTAATTACCTAGCCTTGTTGATGGCTTGTTGAAATTGCTTTCATCTGGCAGGTTGAAACAGCAAATTTATAGAGGGGATAGCTGGCTACCCAGCATTCAAAGGCTTCTTAATGTATACTTCTTGGTGTATACTTGTGTGTTTTATGACATAGTCAAGTTTCATGTAGTTTCCCCGAAGAAGTTATTCTTTCTCCTGATGCAAAAAAGTTTTAATCTCTATTGTTATTTTGCCTTACAGCACAGCTCCCCACATTTTATTTAAGCTGGTTTGATTATAGGCATATTATGCTGATTCGACTTTTTGGACAGAATGTTTCAGCTATTAAGAACAAAACAATACATTATTTCAATATGCAAAAATTTTTGTGTAACACATTTAGTGATATTAGAGTTGGGGCCCAGAATAAAGGTGCTCTGGCAAGGACCATCCGATATTTTTCTACTCTTATCTTCTAATATGAATATCTTGTATCATAAAAATTTTGCAATTTTAAATATAGTAAAAATAGAAAGTACTGATTGCGCCAGACAATGTAGCAATGCTTTACTTACACTGAGTCATTTAATGCTTCTACGTGCCTTGAGGCGAGTGCTATTGTTGTTATTTTATATGAAGAGAATGAGGAAGCTTTAGAAAAGTTTAGTCACCCCAAATCAACTGTTGTTCAAGGTTGGCACTAGGACTTGAACCAAGGGTTTCTGATTCTTAAAGAACTGGTTTTCAGCTTCTGTACTCTTCTGCCAACCAGGCTCTGTCCTTTGTAGCAGCATCCCCTCTGGTTTACCAGCATAGTGCACTCTGGACCACCTTTACCTGACAACAATGGACATTCCCCTCATTCTTTCTGGGACTGCCCCACCCACCCTCAAGGCAGAGTTTCAGAGGATTAACATTCACTGCTCCTTCAACAAATCTCTACTAATGACTGGTGGGCATTGAATACATTCCCTAAGGTGAGATAGTTCTGAGGTTGCTACAATGGAAGCCCCAGTTCTCAGGAAACACTAAGCACATTATGATGGTGCCTTTGCTTCATGGTATACCTTTTATTAGCTGCCTTCCCTTTCCTATCTCACCCCTCTTCTCCCTTACTAGCATTGCACTCCCCAAATAAACTATTTGTATTGGAACCTTGCTTCAGGGTCAGCTTCTTAGAGAATTCAAACTAAACCAGTTATCTTTCCAGAAATTTGCTTTAATGGGGAAGATGGTATCTAGTTGGTTCTAAACCCATACTAGAGTTCTATATTAATGGAGTAAAAATGAAAAATTTTATAGAGTGTTAGAAAAACAGTTCAAATGTTTTCAGCTAACATATCACAATGTGTCTTATGTTGTAATATATTTACATATTGCGTTGAAATTTAATCTACCAAAGTGTATAGCCATGCATTTAACCTAAAAAAATGCCACATGGAGACTCAGTCTTGTTAATAGTCAATTTCTCAATTTTCATAAGGTCTTGGTGACTTTAGCATTTTCTGTGAGCTTTATTTGTAGATCTGCAATCTATAGTATCTGACTAGTTACTATATTTTCTACTGTTTCATTCAGGACTATGCTGGATGCTGTGGGCTCCTTACTCTTAGGAAGCTCACAACCGGTTACAGAAAACAAAATTTCTACTCTTGAAGCAAATTGAAGAACAATATTTAAAAATATATAATTTTTCAAAATTTTACAATTTACAAGTCATAGTCACATATAGTATTAGAGAAGCTGACTGTAAAATGGAAAGACTTTTAAACAGAGAGACAGGAAGCCTAATATATAAGTTTCCCAGGGTTGCTTTAATAAAGCACTGTGACAGAGTGGTGGTTTAAACGACATAAATAGATTGTCTCACAGTTCTGGAGGCTAGTAGTCCAAAATCTAGGTGTTTGAAGGGCCATGCTCTCTCTGAAGTTCTAAGGGACCTTCCTAGCTGACTCCTAGCTTCTCATGGTTTGCTAGTAATCTTTGGCATTTCTTGGCTCGTAGATGCACCGTTTTAGTCCTCCATCTTCACATGGCGTTCTCACTGGTCCCTGCTTTTAAATGGCCCTCTTCTTATGAGGACACTAGTCATATTGGATTTAGGGGTCCACCTCACTCCAATGTGACAACATCTTAACGAATTCTACAATGACACTATTTGCAAATAAGGTTGCCATTTGCAGCACTGGAATTTACGACTTTAACATATCTTCTTTTGGGGGATAAATTCAACCCATAACACCTGGGTGGTGCTTCTACTTCTGTTTTTAACTGGCTGTGGATTGCCTTGGGTAAATTTCTCTCTTGGCCTTAGTTTCCTCATCTATAAAAGACGAGACACTATTAGAGGTTGAAGTTCTAAGAGTCTTTTTTATTTCTCCTAAGCATCTGGAGTTATAAGCAGAAAAATTATTATTGTTTTACTGTCTTATATATTCAGCCTGAGGAAAGTCAAATGACTTGGCTAAGATCACACTTCTTCTTGATGTGTGTCATTTACACTGAAAAGTAGATATCATGTACAGAAGTTATTGGAGTGTGGTGGATATGTTGATTGTGGTGATGTTTTCATGCATATTTCAAACTTATCAAATTGTGCTGTTTAAATATCTGTAGTTTATTTTATGTCAATTATATATAGGTCAACCTATTTAAGAATTTTTTGAAGTAATCAGTATGCAGAAACCTTCTAAACTTACAGTCTTTTATATTTGTTTAAAACTAATTTAGGAGTATCAGTTTTATAAACTTACCTTGATTGAGTCTTTACAAAATATTCAACCTAGTTTTCTGCAGATCAGCTCTTTTTCAACCTTGAAATACATTGTTCATATAATATTTATTTAAATTATCTAGGTAAGATAGCAAACAAAATTTAAGATGTGCCAGCAAAACTTGCATAATCTGTGCTGGGCACAAAGAGAAGCAATGCATGGTTGGCAGTCAAGCTTCTGATAGCAGAAGAAACTCTGGATCTAGTACAGCCTTGTTTAGGATCTGCCTGTGGACCAGCAATGTCAGCGACCCTGGGAGCTTTGTAGACACACAAAATCTCAGGCCCCACCCCAGACCCACAGAATCAAGTTCCCTAGGTGATTCCTATGCACAGGAAAGTTTGAGAAGCATTGCACTAGAAATGACTTACTAGCGTTGGTAATTCAGTATGTCTGGGCCATCAGGCAATACGTTTATTATTATTATATTATTATTATTATATATTATTATTATTATTATTATTATTCTCATGGAAATAGAGGGTTTTAATTCCAGGGGTCAGTTAAATAGGGAACGATTCACTCATTTTCTACTGTCACAATTTTTTCTTTTTTAAACATCAGGCCTTTTTAAGGTATAACTTGCATTTATTAATAGTCACTAATTTTATGTGTACAACTCAATGATTTTTGAAAAAAATATGTAGTCCTGTAACTGCCATTTCCACAGTCAGGATATGCAATTTCCATCTCCTCACAAAGTCCCCTCCTTCACCTTTAAAGTCAGTCCTCTCCCGCTAATCTGGCTTTGCAATAACTGATCTGCTTTCTACCGCAATAGTTTTGCTTTTTCTATATATTAATGGAATTATCTAGTATATAGGGTTTCGTGTGCCGCGCCCCCCCTTCCCCCCCCCGCCACTTAGCTCATGCTTTTGAGTTCACCTATGCTCTTGGAGCAATAGTTTGTGCCTTTTATTGCTGAGCAGTTTTCCATTGTATGAATGTACCTGAGAATTGGTGGTGTGGGGCAGGCCTGAGCCCAGTCTATGGAGAATGCAGGTATAACCATGAGACCCTCTGTGGCTTCAATGGCTTTTTTGGTCATGACCTCAAGATCCGCCAGAAAGTTGGAAACGGATTCTAGTGGTGGGTGTAAACATTTACTCTTGCTCCAAAAATCCAGGTAATGGTCACCCCTCATAACAGAGAGCTGATCAAGTCATGTCTTCATCCCAGAGCCCTGAGAAACTAGACCGTTCCTTGAAATTTTCAAAATCCCCTTGTCTCTGGCCACTATGAAATCACTAGAGGCACAGCCCCTTCTACCATACATATAGCATCCTTTGGAGAAGAATATGGGGAGGGATAGACAGAACAATTTACTTGAAATGCTTACTATTTACCAAAAATTCTTTTAACATTATTGCATGGGGCAAAGCAGTTGGTTTCCTCCTCTCTAATACCATTTATGTAGAGTTGTGTGAGGAAGATCAGACCAATTGGTGTCGGTGGGGGAGGGGGAGATGTGACATTTTCTAAGGTATCTTGTCACACAATATAAATTTTTGATCAATTCGACTCTAATAGAATTTATTTGAGAATGTTACCTGAAAACTCCAAATGGTTATTTCCTGCTTTTAACTGACAATCCTGACATTTAAATTTCTTAACCTACTGATACATTTCATTATTTTAGAAAGGTTATACCTTGGTTTTATTATGATTTTTAGCTTAGGACCTGAGCCAAGCCTCAATTCACATTTGACTACAGGGTTATTTATAGTTACTTTCCTTAAATACTGCTTGTAGTGATTATGTTTAGCCACTGGACAACCGTATCAGAACCAAGAATTCAGTACTGAAATGAGAAAGCTGAGAATAATCAGAAGGTTTGCATATGATTAAGATATTGAATTTTAGATGTGTCTTTGAAAGATTCATTCTCTTTTTGCAAGCTGTTAAAATCTCATTTCACTAGATACCTTGCAAAGTATTCTTGATGAAATGCAGGCTTCATGGAAATCATTCTTTTCTCTGTATTTGGATATATTTACTTGGAGGCTCTCAAGAGAGTCACTTAAAATTTTGAAGATTTCTGCATTAGATATTTTTAAAGAGTAAAATAAAATCCAGGGAACAAGCTTTTGAAATGGAAAGTCTGAAACAAAAACAATTTGATGACCGTCACAGATAAAGCAGCTAGAACCCCAAAGGTAATTCAAGGTTTTTATAAACTCCAAGTCGTAGGTTACTCTTTGGCAAATAAAAAATGATTTATGAGTCTAGAAGTGGTTTAATTTGAAAACTTAAGTTGAGGAAAAGAGGAGAGAATCTGAAGGTACAGAATGGCTAATACATGTATACATTTTTCAGTATTCTCATGCATCATACAGCGGTATCTCCTCATCGGTAGTTTCACTTTCCATGGTTTCAGTTACCTGCGGTCTACTGCAATCTGAAAATATTAAATGAAAAAAAAAAATTTAGACATAAACTATTTATAAGTTTGAAATTGCATGCTGTTCTGAGTAGCATGCTGAAGTCTCGCGACACCCTGCTTTGCTGTCCTGGCGTATTCACGCTGTTTACGCTCCTGCACGTTAGTCGCTTAGTAGCCATCTTGGTTATCAGATTGACTGTCACGGTATAGAACTGCTTGTGTTCAACTTACCCTAGTTTTATTAATAATGTCTTGTTCACCTCACTGCATCCCATCATATAGGCATTTTATCATTTCACGTCATCACGGGAAGAGGATGGGTGAGTACAGTACAATAAGATATTTGAGAGGTGCGAGAGACCACATTCATGAAACTTTTACTACAATGTATTTTGATATTTGTTCTATTTTATTATTTGTTCTTGTTAATCTCTTAATATGCTTAATTTATAAATTAAACTTTATCGTAGGTATTATGTATAGGAAAAAACAGAATATATTTAGGATTTGGTACTATCCAGAGCCTCAGGCATCCACTGGAGGGTCTTAGAAAATATTTCCTGTGAATAAGGAGGGACTACTGTGAGAGAGAGAGAGAGAGAGAGACAGAGACAGAGACAGAGACAGAGAGACAGAGAGATTGTGTATGTGTGTGTGTGTGTGTGTGTGTGTGTGTGTGTAAAGAGAGAGAGCTCATTTATAATTTTTCCAACAACTATTTATCAGATCTCTATAATGTGCCAAACCTAGTCCTTGCCCTTATTGAACTTATAGTGTAGTGGGGAAGACATAATAAATAATTAAAACAAGTATGTTAAATATTAGGATTCAGAGTGGTGCCTGCTAGTATAGAAACATATTAAGAGGAAATAGTTTGTGGGTCAAAGAATACCTCCCTGAATAAATGACATTTAAATATATGATTCTGGCATAATATTTTCATCTTATTTAACTTCCAACTCCTTAGGTGGCAATAGGGAGGGTTGTTCAGAGCTCCATTTCCTCTCCCTTGGGATCTATAGGCCATGTGGAGTCACAGGCCCTCTCTATGTCTGGGCCTTTTCTGGCTTACTTTAAATTCTATGGGAAAAAGACCTGAGAACCAGAAGATTTTATCAGCAAGTGGGGTATGTTGTTAATGTTCTCTGATAGAACCCATAGTTTGTCTTTTTTAACCTGGATTTCTCCTGTTCACTGTTTTTCCACTAGTAAATGAGTCACTTCCAGGTTCCCACAGATTCCATGTGTTTTTCTATGGCACCCTCGCCCCTCGACCCCCAGCTTTGTGTTAACAAGTTAAATAACCAGAGCAATAGTTAGTAAAAGTAGTTACTGCCAAAACATTTGGAGTGTGTTCCGCCATGCAGTGAGCTTTATAGAAGAGGCCCATTGTGTACACCTTTAGCTGTATGTACTTGCTGCTCTTCCCATCTTCTCCCAAGAAAAGAAGATAGAAATATATAAGCAGCACAGGTAATTCTGTGAGCAAATCCCCTCTGTGAGCTTGGCCCCAGAGAGGCATGTCTCAGGAGACTTGACACATTTCCGTAGCACTTGTATCATCTGAGCATCTTGCTAAGAACTGTGTAATTTCTAGGGTACAAATAGCATTTTGGCCTATGTAAGTTTTCACTTAATTAACTTTTGAACACAGCCCTTCATGTTTACATCCCATGTACTTATTTCTGTTAATTCTTTCAGTAGTTTTATACGATAGAGACGTATGATCTTTATTTTAAGGGCCAGAGAAGTTAGATAATTTGTCCATTATTTAGTACTCAGCAGAGGGATCCCCAGGCTCTATTCCATGTGTTAGTGCATTCTTGCTGTCAGCATTTTATTATGAAACCTGGAGATCTTTGGTAGAAACCCTAATACTTCTTTGCACACTGGTAGAGAGAGAAAACCCAGAGAGGAGATGCCCATTGGTATCATTCTAGGAAATGTTATCAGGGAAGCAGTGAGCGCCAACTCTGTCCAAGAGAAGCTTCAAACGAAGCTTGGAGAGATCTGACTGTGTCTTAGAGTAGACGATTCAGAATCTCTGGGATGATTGAAATGAGGAGTTGCCCACGGAAGCCGGAAGCCAGGTAAATTACAATAGTAAGCGGAGTCTTTATCCCTCAGCTTGGAGGCTCAGTCCAGATGCAAAGCTGTTGTAAGGACCCCACTCCTTGCTGCTTGGCTTCTCACCTGGCTGCAGTTTGAAGCAGGAGGTTCTCATTCAGTTTTACACATTTTTTTTAAATGTGTTCTTAAACTTGAGTTAAATTTGCTTCCTTCGTGGTGTGTGTTGATTTTTAAATGACTTCCTGGTGGGTTTTCTTCAAGATCTTTAGCCTCAAGGCAGAGGTTCTCAGGGTAAAATGAGAGACCCAACCCTATGAGAAATCAATGTATTATTTTCTTACCTTCAAGTTTAACTGGAAGATGCCACATTTTGACCAATCACGGTCTTTATTTCTTCAAGTGATTTTGCTTTCCCTGCTGAGATGGTCTAAGTCAATTACCCTCCTATCCCTGAGATGCTGTTAGTCTTCATTCACAGAACAAAAAAAAAATCATACTCTCCTCCAATAAAATTGCCAATCTTCTTGAAATTATTGCGTTTTCCATGGACACTAAAATGCACTCTCTGTGGGAGATTTGGAGATGAGGGCTAGAATCTCCTGTAAATATCGTCCAGGATCCTGATCAGAAAAATATCTTCTTCCCATAAGTTCTTAAGAAGGGATCTGAATTTGTAAGGTCTTCATAGTTATTCATTTGTTGATTTGTTCATTTCCATATCTGTTTAGTAACTGTTATGTGTCAGGCACACAATAGAATAAACAAACAGAAATCCTGTCTTTATTGAAATTGTACTTTGGAGGGGGAGGCAGACAACCAACAATCAGACAAGAAGTATGTTAGATAGTGGCACCTGCTAAAGAGAATATGCAGAGAGAGAATAGGGTTGGTCAGATGGTATGTGGGTACACAGGAATGTGGAAATTTTAGCTAGATCTCCAGAAAAACTTCCTTCCCAATTTCTGAAAAAAGTAAGGATTCTCTGAAGGAAAGTTTTTCAGAGATAAGAATACTAAGTGCAAAAGGTGTAGTGTGTTCAGAGAATAGCTTGGAGAACAGGGTGGCCAGTGCCGAGTGACCTGATCAGGAGGGAGAGCAGTGGGACGTGCGTTCAGAGGTGATGGGAGCGGGAAGCAGCAGTCACGGTGAGGACATTGGCTCTTCTCTGAGCTCAGTACCAAGTCATGGGAAAGTTTTGAGGAAAGTAGAGGCATGATCTCAGTTATGTTTTAACAGGATAGCTCTGGCAGCTTTGTTGACAATAGGGGACAGGTGGCAAGGGTGGAGGCAGGGAGATTGTTTTAGGAGACTGTTGAAATAATCCAGCAAGAGGTGGTATTGGATTAGACTGATAATATGGAAAAAGTGGTTTTCAAGGCTGGTTTATTGGCATGATTTAAAGTGCTGTCTTTAAAGTTAAATGAAAATATTACAGAATTTGAAATTTACTGTTGTAGTTTTGACAACTAAAGTTTTTAAACTGGTATTTATAGTCAGAGTTAACTAAAAAGAACACTAATTAAGCACCTATTAAATACTAAGCTAACTGGTAGGATTTTAGAAGATCTCCTGAACAAGTTATTTTAATCTAATTGGATAAACGACAGAAATAACTACATGTGCATGCACATGCACACACATACACCAATTTAGAAAACATATGAACATATATTCTGGTACAGATTATGCTTAAACGCTTGTAAAAAAACTAATTTTAACTGAACACCAGTGTTTGTGCTGGATATTTTACGTAAGGAAGCACATTTAAACTTTAAAACAACTCTATGACAGCAGTTTTCAAAATTCTTGGTTTGGGGACCCTTTAGACGTCTAAAATGATCTAGGACTCTAAAGTGCTTTTGTTTATGTGGGATATATGTATTGACATTTACTACATAAAGAATAAAAACTAAAACTTTTAAAAATTATTAGTTCATTTAAAATAACAATTAACCCTCATATGTTAAAGATAATATGTATTTTATGAAGATACTATAATTCACAAAATTTAAAAATGCAGTGAGAGCAGCATTGATTTATATTTTTGCAAATCTCTTTAATGTCTTGCTTAATAGAAGACATCTGATTGTCATTTGCTTTTATATTCAGTCTGTTGTGATGTATTATTATGGCTGAAGTTATAGATAGAAAATCTGACCTTGTACAGAGATGTAGTAGAAAAAAGAAGAATGTTTTAATATCCTTTTCAGATAATTGTGGTTATTGCACTTTCATGCTAAACTAAAACTCAAAAAGTAGAGGTTTCTAGAAAGGTAGTTGTAATGTGGAATCTGAAATACAGAGATGGATTTATACTCTAGTAACTTAAAATCCACTGGTCATATTGCACATCACTCATGCATAATGCCTATAACATCATGTGTTGGTCCTTTGGATAATATTCGCTACTGAATTAAGCACATCTACAAATAATGAAATATTTCATTATATAATATTTTAAAAAAAGTAACGTGTTAATATCACGACCAATCTCATAAAAAAAAAAAAAAACCCTTTATGTATTAGGAAACTATCAAGCTCACAATGGCAGATGCAAGTCTTCTAAAATTCTAATTTTCATTTGGTAGGTAAATTTTTTCATTGGTAATGAATGTTGTAAATTGTTTTTCTTGAAGTGATAAGCTTGTTTCTTTCATTTTCAAGAAAATGTCTGCCAAATATCCAAGTCCCACTAAGCATGGATTATCTTAATTTACTGTAAGTAAAAATGACGCTCCATGAAAAAGGCCTCTGGTTCAGTTCACAACTGAAACAATTGCACAGCTCTTTTCCTCGAGACAGCCATTGCACTTCACTGAGCAGCAGAAGTGCTCTATGTGTACCACCCATTTGTCATGGAGAATATTAAAAGATGAGCAGTCAAGGGTCAAGATTTAACATTATTAATCATATTCACTGCTTCATTCAGGGCATCCTTTTGTGAAACAGAACTTCTCTCTCTGTCAGCACTGAGTGGTGAAGGACACAGTGATTACTAGTGCAATTTGGTGTCACGGCCTGAGATTCATATTGAGGTACCAGCAGTTCAAATGTCAACCCAGTGACAAAGGCGGACAACATCTTAGTGTTATTACAAAATGTTTTTTGTCATCACAGACTCCCTGATAGGATCTGGGCTACTGTGCCCACTTTCAGCCACCAGGCCTCATGAGTCGTAGACCACACTTAGAGAACTGATGCTTATGAAATGTGTTTTACAAATGAAGAAACTGAGCCTTAGAGAGATGAGGCAACTTGTCTAAGGTCACATGGCTATTAGAGGCAGAATTAGGACTCTTAACCCAGGCCATCAAACCCAAAGCTAGTCTGGAAAGTTGGTGTCCCCTGCTCCATTAAACACACACAATGGTAGACGTTATGTAGGACCTTAAGGGAATGTAAACTTTATTGTTCAAAAGGACATGGGGATCTGAATGAGAAGAATAAAGTAAGCCCAGTTGCAAGGACTGAAATGGTCACAATTTATATGGTGTATAAAGAAAAGACACAGACTGAAGTGGAGTACCATTTGGCCACTTCCAGAGACAGCATTGGATAAGTAGGGTGCTGTGAATTGACCAAGGACTTGAAAATGTCAGAGTGAGAATTTTGACTTTAATTCAAAAAGAAAGTGTTTTAAGTTCTTAAACAGAACACAGGTAATAAAAGTAGTGTTAAACTGTGTCATTGGTTGTGATATATCACGACAAAAAAAAAAAGAGAACAGGATCAGAGAAAGTCTTTCAGGTCATTGTGGTAATTGCTGCTGTGTGACCTTGGGCAAGTTTCCTAACCTTTCAGTGCCTCAGTTTCCTCATCTCTAAAATATGCATAATAATAACATCTACTCACATAGTTGTTAGGAAGATTAAGTTAGTTAATGTCTGTGAAGTGTTTAGATCAGTATGTATAAGTGCTATATGTGTTTGTTAATAAATGATCTCTGTTACTATTATTAGCGTAACACCTTCAGGGGATGGATCCCTACATTTCTTCTTAATATCATTAATGAATCATCAGTTAATTCTCCAAATCTTATGTACATTATTTGCTTTTGCTTTATCCCTCAGCAATTACTTTAAAGGGTTCTGTTAGCTAATAATTATGGCTTGCATGTCCCCTTCTTGTTTTATCTTTGTTTACCAGAAGGAGCCCCCAAGTGTCTAGTGATGGACTGAATAAGAGAAAACTTGAATATTTTAATATTCTGATGACTGTATCATCTACCCTATCCATGTAAAGTGTACTTTAAAATGAACATTTCTTTTAAATAGTGCTGCTTCTTACTCCTACTCCACCTGCTCCTAATTCTTAATACTAAGAAACGTACTGTGTAGGTATCCTGCTTCCACGTTAAAAAAATAAGTGTTTTAGAGTAGACGTGAAAATTTCTGTTGAAATACTTTCAAGACAATGCTTTTTTGCAGTGACCTTTGTTCCATTTCCACTGGTTGGTCTCAGAAGTCACTGCACTTGATTATCATTTTATCTTAACACTATCAACAGAATAAATAGGGTCCATTTTCACAAATGATGCTTTAAAAGCTAATTATTTTGGATGAAAAGCTGGGCAGGGTCAGAATATAGATAAATATTCTCAGCAAGGAATAAAGGTGGGATGGGGTATATCCCAGTGTTGATTAAGCTTTGTTTGTACGTCTGTGGAGGGATGTGGAAGGAGAAGTTCTGGAGTTAGGCAGAGGTCCCAAGAAAGTCACTTATTGTAAACTCTTATTATATGGAATGAGGTGCTCTTCATGCTAATCCTAATTTACAAAGTTATAACATTTTGAAGGAAAAAGACTGCAGTGGAATGTGTCCCCATGTTGATGAGATGCCTGTTGCTGAAGACCATTGCCGAGGCTGCTGGGCTCCATAAGCACTTCCAGAATGTGCTCCAAGAATACAGGGCCTGCCTTTATGTCTTTAGGATGTTTTTAAGACTATCTGTCAAGGTCTTTATTCATTCAGAAAACCTTTATTAGGGACTGTGTGATATGCTAGACTTTATACCAGACAAGATATGATAAGGAATGACTGCATGGGGATCTCTGTCTACCTGGGGAGCCAGGTAAGGAAACAACCAGGATAAAAAGGTATGTCAGTCAGTTCATGAACAGAATGCCATAGGACCACAGCAAGAAAGGTAAAAAGAAAAGGAATTGCTATTTTTAGATCATCTACTGTGAGCCAGGCACTGTCCTATGGAGTGGGGACTGAGGGGAAGAGGAAAGTAGAAAATTGAGCATTTGGTAGGTACATCTGGAAGTAGACATCTTTAAGGAACAGTGGTCAGAGCATAGATTGCTGAGGGATGGGTGGTAGCAAAAGCCTAGAGGTAAAGCTAAAACAGTTCGGTCATTATTCTGCCCATAGGAGGGAACTACCTAAATCTTAAATGCAGAAGAAGTATGTTATTAGATTTGTAATGTTAAAACTCTGAGGATAGTACCGAGGATGAGCTGGAGAGGGGAAGCAGGAGAGGTGTAAAGTCTAGTTATGAGAAAATGACAGTTGCCACAGCAAGAAATAATTAGAGCCTTGCAGTTGTGTTAGAGGAGAGAAGAGTTGAGCAGACTGTCATTGGAACAATGGGACTTGATGACAGAATCACAGTAGCTCCTGAGGAAGAGGGAGGGCAGTTTGCCTTTTATAACCGCCCTAACTTTGTGCACGTGGTGATGTAGCTACCTAAGAAAGATGAGGTTGGACAAGGAGAAGAGGAAGTTAATGAGTTATTATTTCTTGGGGGAGTATGTGACTACAGTCTTAATGCCCATCCATACAAGGAGTATGAGAGGTGGTTATGAGGATTAAATGAGATAGCTTATATGAAATCTCCAGTAGAATGCCCAAGACATAATACCTTACAGTAAGTATTTTTTCTTCAAATTCACACAGAAATGCAAATACACAGAGCATACAGAAAACTCAGTAGCCTGTTGACATCTTTAAAATCCTACCTCACATTTAATTACATTTTTAATGCTTGGAACATAATTTTAAAAGTCCAATGATATTACTGTTAAAATAAGGGGTCAGCCAACAGACAAATGACTTTGAATAGAATTCTTTCCCAGAATTGTGGAGGAAAGTTAAAGGATGCCATGCGTTTGTGAGGAAATGGTAATGTGCATCGTGTACATTTCTTTTGCCAGCTATTGAGTAGTTTGGCTATCTTCCTGTTCTAAATTTTTGAATACGTACTTGTCTGAGTACCATGTAATGTCAGATGTCGTACCAGGAGAATTAACTGCCATGGCTGTGAAATACTTTTCCTGCTCAGTGAACCCACCTTTGTATTGAGAACATGGCTGGTTTGGTGTGAGCAAGATTTAGGTGTATGATGCAGTTCAGGACAATGTTGAGATCTAGCATTTGAATTGTTCTCATAAATGAAGCGACAAATCTATATCAAACTTTATGGGTAAAAAAATCTCTTGTGAAAAGTAGTTAGACATCTTTTTCAAAACAAAGTAGATATCCCCTTCACGGAAGCCAGCCTCAGGTAGATCTCCAAGAGCCTGCAGCTTTATTAGAGCTCGTCCTACCCTAGACCAGAAGGACAGTGCACTGATACTCCTTTGGATGCTTGAGCAAAGACTATAGTGCCTCTTGGGTATCTTCTGTGGTTTCAGCCATCCTAGCGTGGGCCCTTTCTCCCTAATAGACGTCTAAGCTTCACTTGGTAGATGTCCAAGCCAGTTACCACCATTCCAACATGCCTTATCTATAGCCAAGATTTCCATTAGCAATCTCTCTTCTCCACTCAGGAATGTTTATGCCAACCCTCCTTCCCCCGAGACTTCTCTCTCAGTACCCAATATTGCCTGGGCTTTTATGGAAATGAAAATTGGAGTGATATATGGTAAGACATTCTTTAAAAGCTATACAACCTGAATTCTAATGAAACTTACTAGCTGTGTGACTTTGGGAAAGGCAAACTGTCTAAAATATGGATAATGGTGCCTAGTGCTCAAGATTGTTGGGAAATTTAAATAAGATACTATATCTTTGAGCTTCTAGAACATGTAGTTGCTCAACAAATGTTGGTTCACAAAGTGTTAAATATCTCTGTCTAGGGATTTGCATGTGAATAACCAAGGTGAAAATCCTTTCTGAGTCTTCTATGTTATGAATATCATATTTCTTTAGAAAAAAGCCTGAATTCAGAGTTAACAGATCAGTTGAGTTGGAGACTTGTAAATATTCATTCACAGTGTCCTTTGGGGTTCAAAACTTTTAGCTTTGAAAAATACTATGTTAGTGAGGCAAAATGCCTTATTATGACAACAAATTCAGTGATGGAGATACCTTACTGATTTTTGGCAGTTTGTCCATCAGTAAATGGTCTTAAAAATAACATGCACAGGAATTACAAAAACTGCCATTTTTGAGAGGTTTCTCTACTTGCAGCACCATGCTAATTTTTTTTAAAATACAAGTTCTCATTTATTTCTCTCTACAATACTATGAGATGAGTGTTTTGCAGATAAGGAACCCAAGTCTCAGAGAGCCTGAGTAAATTAATCAAGGTCTTCCCAATAACAAAAGTATGACTTGAATGTCAAGTCATTTTCTGAATCTCTGCCTGTATCCAGAGCTGTATAGAGCAAGGTACCCACAGGACATGGGATACTCAGCACGCAATTTCATCCTGAGTTAGGTTGTAGATGCTCTGGGGTTCAGGATAGTGGCTTAGTGGAGCTGGACTCTGTAAAAGTTTTGGGAAGGATGGCAAGACACATCTGGGAGGTGATCACTCTCAAGTCTTTGTGGAATTTGCTCATAGGCTCTGCCCAGGGGCACCTGCTTAGGGGGTAAAAAGTGTCAAGTCATACTTTCACTCTGCTCACTGGACTGGGCACCTGTTGGACTGTGACTGTGTTGGGGACTGGTGCTGTATTCTGAATTGCACAGAAACTCCCTGTAGGCTGGCAGCAGCTCAGCATTAGCTCATCTTACAACCATGCCAGCCAGTGCTCTATCAGCATAAAGAGCCTGTAATCATAAGGGGTGGGAGGGAAGAGCCTGGGAGAGGAAAGAGACCCATTCCTTAGCAAGTGAGTTCAAAGGAAGGTCACAATAAAACAAAATATTTAGGAAAGAAGAATCAAAGTCAATTAAGTACCTTTAAGGACTAAAAAGCCACCAAGTAGAATATTGATCTCCTATTTGAAAGGGCCATGACAAAGCTAGGGAAAATTTGCCCCTTATAGTAGAAACATACTTAGATATCCAGTAAGCAGCCACCAGCATAAGAGAAACTATAAATATTAATGAAGTGACAGAGCAAACATTTTAAAAGGAGCTTTTTTTCTCAGAGTGTCTTTTGTAGAGGGGGGGAAAACCCTTTAAACTTTAAAGAGATGTATTTTCTCTATACTGGATTTTTATAAAGCATTGGCTTCTGCCAGACTCTCTACAGTGGACTTAATATTCTTTTGGAGAGAGGCATTTGAGAATTCATAGAGGTTGGTCAGACTTAAGGTATTATGAATTTATAATAATAAAGGAAAGAAAGAGACAAACTGAGACAATAGAGGAAGATGAGTTAAGACTACCAAATGATGTGACATGATGGAATTATCAAAAAAGAAAAAAGAATGGAGAGCTGATTGAGCTGTGGAATGTAAAGCATAGGCTTGGGAATGAAGTGCTTAAAATGAGAATGACCTTTTGACTTTTAATGCTTCTTAATAATCTGCATGTAAGTGATTTTTGAAACTTTAAAATCAGTTTTTAAGAACTTTGATCATTAGCTAAGTAAATTTTTATTTTTATTTCCCTGTATTTTTTTTAAAAAGTATTTACGTATCCTGACATTTGTTTTGGCCTCCACATTACTTGTTTTTAATCATAGATTACCTAGAAATCAACTTGTAGTATAAATGTATGATTTTGTTGTATTTGTTGACTAAATATAACATCTAAGTTTTTGAGCTTCAAATATTGTTCTTAAACAAACATGTTAAATGACAATAATCATTTAATATATAATAAGCCTGCTTTCTCCTTGGAGTTGTGAGACCAAATGGCTTTATAAACTCAAAATTTTAGAGCCAGAAGAGACCTTTTGGTTCTAAGTATGATACACATGTGAGAAACAAGTCCTTAAATAACATTATTACATTCAATGTAGTTTTGTTCTAACATTAATGAAATGGTGTAGGATCATAGCTCTTGTTTATATCAATTAACATATAGTAACATTGGCTTCATTATATGTCATTATTTTGCTTAAAGTCACAGAACCTATTCATGACTTTAAGTCATGAGTTACTGTACTTTTATTTAACTTTATCTCTATGACATGGCCATGCTTTTACATGTTGGCAATCAAAAAAGTAAGTGGTAAGGGGTTTTCAGCAAGGGCTCACCAAGCCATAAAGAAATTTACCCTTTTCTGAGCTCTGCTTTGGCGCATTTCCTGGTAAGTGTTGCTTTTGCAAAACTTATACAGGTCTCAATTGGGAGGAACAAAAACCAAACACTTCCTGCTAAGAATGTATGATTACTTTAAAAAATATAAAGCAGATTAAGAAATAATTTGCATACCTAATATAATTCACTTAAAAAGTGTACTCTTCAATGGTTTTTAATATATTCACAGTTGTACAACCATCACCACACTCAATTTTAGAACACTTTCATTACCCCAAAAAGAAATCCCATATCCATTACCAATCACTTTCTTTTTCCCTCCTCCCAGACCCTGGCAACATCTATCTACTTTATGTCTCTATAGATTCACCCATCTCGGACATTTTGTGTACATGGAATGATATGTTATATGGTCTTTTGGAGCAGTTGTTTTCATTTAGCATGCTGCTTTCAAGGTTCATATATGTTTTAACAGATACCAATAGTTTGTTAATTTTCATGGCTGAATAATATCCCATCACATGGTTATACCCATGGAATATATCCATTCATGAATAGATTGACATTTGAGTTCCCAGTTTTTCTACTTTTTATCTATCATGAATAAATACCATCATGAATATTTGTACTCAAGCTTTTGTGTGGAAATATGTTTTCATTTCTCTTGAGTGAATACTTAGGAGTGCAACTGTAGTGTCATGTGATAATTCTGTGTTCAAATTTTTAAGGAATGGCCAGATGGTTTTCCAGAGTGGTCACACCATTTTACATTCTCACAAACAGTATAGGGTCCTGGTCTCCACATACTTCTCAGTGCTCATTATTATTATTATTATTATCATCATCTGTCTTTTTGATTACAGCCATCCTAGTGGATGTGAAGTAGCATCTCATGGTGGTTTTGTTTGCATTTCCCTGGTTACTGTTGTTGAGCATATTTTCATGTGATTGTTGGCTATTGAATTACTTTTAAACTTTCCTAGCTTGATGAAAGAATATCAAAGTTTCTTAGAAATACCTTTGAAGTTTATTAAGATTTGCTGGAAAAAAAATGGCAAGACAGGAAATTAGGAGGTTAAGAGTCTGGTAGAAATGTAATGGAGGGTGTTAATTAAATGCAGTAGTACATCAAGAAGGATGGGAAAGAGCTGTACTCTTCTCTAAGAATATGGTAGATGTATCTATAAAAATTAATTTAGCTGCAAATAAAAATAACCCCCGATAAATAGTGGAATAAACATGAGTTTTATTTTTCTTGCATAGAGAGGTAGGTGGTGGCTAGCATTGGCTTAGTTGCTTGTCAGGGTCACAGGATGGCTGCTACATTCCTAGACAGCATGTGTCCTTCAAAAGTAGAAGAGCCAGAATAAAAGACTGTTCTAGTTAGATATATTTCATATTTATTTGGAAAGTAAAGGCTTTTCCCAGAATTTTGGCAGAGACTTCTAATTATTTTTCATTAACCATGACTGTTTCACATGATCACATGGATTCTGTAGAAAAAAAAAGCTTTATATGGATTTAATATTTATAGTTGGCACCAAGACGTGTATGAAATATAAGCCATTTCAGACTTTTATCAGGACAATAGTTCTCTTCTCTTTTAAAGCTTTTTTGAGGCATAATTGATATACAACAAAATACACATATTTCAAGTGCATAATTTGATAAGTTTTGATCTATATCTATATGTAATCATGAAACCATCACTATAATTAAGATAATAAACATGTCCACCATTCCCATAAGGTTCTTTTGTTCCTATGTAATCCCTTTTCTTCTCTTCTCTTCCCTTTCCCCAGACAACTACTTATCAGATCTACTAGGATCTTTTTTTGCTGATTCCATAGGATTTTCTTTGTAAGTGATTATGCCATCTGCACCTAAAGGTGGCATTTCTTCTTCTTTCTAACATACATGTGTTTAATTTATTTTTCATGCATTATTGGACTTGCTGGAATCTCCATGACAATGTTGAATAGACATATTAATATTACCTTTTCATTTAATATCTGTAGGATCTGTTGTGATGTCACTTCTTTCATTTATGATATTGGTAATTTGTTTCTTCTCTCTTGTTTCCTCATCAGTATGGCTAGATTTTCAGTTTGATTCATTTTCTTAACCAGGTTTTAATTTTATTACTTTTCTCTGCTTTTTTGTTTCCTGCTTTATTAATTTCTGCCCTTCAACATTTATTTTCTTACTCTTTTCTTTTTCTGCTTTCTCTGGGTATATTAGCTCTTATTATTTTTCTAGTTTACTATGATGAAAGCTGAAGTCATTGACTTGAGGCCTTTCTTGTTTACTAATATAGGTGTTCAGTGCCAGAATTTCTCTCTCAGTATTACTCTCAGTGCTTCTCACAAATTTTGATATATATTTTCATTTTTATCCAGTTAAAATTACTTTTTAAGTTTCTTTTTTGATTTCTTCTTTTTAACCAAGTTATTTTAAAAGATATTATTTACTTTCCAGATATTTAGGGGAATTTCCAGTTAACTTTTTGTTACCTAATTTCTAATTGAATTCTATATTGGTCAGAAAATATACTCTGTGTGACTTGAGTACCTTTCAATTTATTCAGACTTTTGAATGGCCCATACATATATAATCTTTTTGTATATATTTTATGTGTACCTGAGATGAATATATGTTCTGCTATTGTTGGATGGAGTGTTCTATAAATATTAATTACATAAGATTGGTTGATAGCATTGTTCATGTCTTTTATAGTATTACTAATTTTCTGTCTACCTGTTCTTTTCTACCAATAATTAAGAGGGGAATGTTGAACTTCTTGGCTATAATTGTGGGTTGAACAATAATGTTCTTAAGGTAAATAATATTTATTTGTTCATTACTTTATAGTGCTAATTGCTAAGGGTGCAAAGATGAATAAGGAAAATGTGGCTCCTGTAATCTTGTAGCATACAGTGAATCACAGAGCATATAATCCCTTAAAGTAGCTCTGAGTCATCTCAAAAAATTTTTTTCAACTGATTCTCCCTAATCTGGTCTCCCTTCATTTTAAATACAAATTTCTAAAAATATTTTTACTTTATTCCTTTTTTTCTGAGCCATTCTTTCTACTACTGTCTGGCTAATCTTCTAAGGAGAGTTTTTTTATTGTATTCCCTTAACCTTGTCGATCCAAGCTCTAGCACAGTAGCTCATGGAGTTGTCATACTTTTGTCATTGACACCTTACATTTGATAAAAGAATTCTTTATTTGGTTTCCTTGTCTCCTTGTAGTACTTCATATCCAAGCTTCTCTAGGTTACTTTTGAGATAATCCATAAGCTAGCCACTTTTTGACATAAAAGGTTTGTTCTGTTCCCTCCAGGTGCAGATCATCTCCCCATTCCCTGATCTCTGCATTGAGTATGGTTGCATGAAGTTAAACATTTTTAAGTACTAAGACACCTGTAAGAAGTTAGTACTTTTAAGAGTAGAGTTGATTTGTTACTCAATTTTCTATCTTCTCATGGCTACCTTTGGCTTTGCATGTCATTTGCTTATACACATAGTGGGAAATCAGTAAAATTTTATAAATTTAGTTGAAATAATATTATTTCTTATTTTTAAATCATCTATCACCATTTCTGTTTGAAAAGTCATTACTAAAAGAATACACACATAATATTTATATTTTAGTAAGTGCATACCTCTTAAAAAGTTAAAAAAGCACATTACTTTGCAGTTATAATTTTATGAGTCATCAGGGAAAAATGAACTTCTAAAAGGTGGATAGGAAGGAACTTATCCAAAGTTTTAAATTATTTAGTCTTCAGTTTTAAATATCTCAGAAGGTTTAACAGGGCATCTATTTTTAATCTTTAAAATCTTCCTTCTTTTTAGCCAGGATCAATTTTTATAAAGTCCCAACACACAACAAGGAAATAGTTCACTATGCCTTAGACTTCTTTGAACATTTACGCTATTGCTCATATCAGCAGGAATCTTCTTGGAATTCAACAACAATTTTTGTGACCATACATGTTTTATACAATGTTGCACATTTTTTTCTTTTTCTTTTGAATGAGTTTTTCAAAAGAAGGGGAGAAGAGCACTCCCCATCTTTTAAAAATGTACATCACACTCTGGTTTAACTCAGTTGTAGGGAACAAGGATTCATGAAGAAATGAAAGAAAGCAAAGAGCATTTTTTACAGTTTACCACAGCATAAGTGCAGACATATTAAAAATTACGGCAACAACAGCAAAAACTATTGGATTTCTAGAAACTTCTTGAAAAATAGAAAAATCTTAGTGACTTTGGGTTTGTCAAAGATTTTTAATATGCTGCAAAGACAATGAAAACTATAAAGAAATCATTTTTCTCTTCTGAAAGCACAGTTAAGAAAATGAATAGGCTTGGAGAAAATATTTGCAAAACAAATATCGAACAAAGGACTTGTTTCTAAACAATATGAAGAACTTTTGTAACTCAGTAATAAGAAGAAAAGTAATCAATTGAAAGTGGGGTATATGCTTAAGCAGATGTTTCATCAAAAACTATACAAATGGAAGATAAGCTCATGAAAATATTCTTAACATCATTAGTCATTGGGGAGATGCGCATCTAAGCCACAAGGAGATGTCCTGATATACCATTAAATAGCTAAAGTTAGGTTAAAAACCTGAAAGTCCCAAGTGTTTTGAATATGTGGAACAACTGGGAAGTCTCATATATAAATGGCAGGAATGTAAAATGGTACCGTTGCTTTGAAAAACAGTTTAGCAGTTTCTGAAGTTAAACTTAAGTTTAACATATGGCCTAGCCATTTTACTCCTAAGAGTAAAGAAAGCAAATGTCCACTCAAAGAAACTATACATGGAAAAAAAAGAAAATCCCCATAAATGTTCATTGGAGCTTTTTTTGTAATAGGCCAAAACTCAAAACAACAAAAATGTCCAGCAACAGATGAATGAATAAATAAATTGTGATATATTCATATGATGGAAAGCTACTTGACAATAAAATATTCTATTGATGCATGTAGAACTATGGATGAATCTCAAAAGGATTATGTTGAGTGATAGCAGCCAGACAAAAAATGAATACATACTAAATGATTCCATTTATATAAAATCCCAGAAAATGCAAGCTGACCATTAGCAACATATAACTCAATGGCAATGGTTGCTTGGATTGGGTGCTGGAGATTGGAGAGGCATAGGAGAGAGAGATTACAGAGTGATACAAGGAAACTATTGAGTCTGACGGATATATTCGTCAAACTCATTGTGGAGATAGTTTCATAGGTGTGAACATATACCAAAAATGATCAAATCATGCCCTTGAAATATGTTCAGTTTAATGTATGTCAAGTGTAGCTCAATAGATCTTTAAAAAATAATAATTTAAATAAGCATGATAGAATGAGCACTTTGCAGAGCATTACATTTGGTAAACAGATATCAAACTCAACAACCTGGTACGTTTGCTCTTAAGAATTCCTGCAAAACTTGTGATATTCCTCTAGGTCGCCATCTGTCTTCCACAGACCTGTGACCCTTTAAAGGTATTTCTATATTCTCAGAAACCAATGTATTATTTTTAACCAGAATTCAGATTTTCAAGATGCCTTGACTTTTATTAAAGTTGTTATGGCTTTTTTATCTTCCCTTCAAAGTAATGGCAACTGCACAGCTCAGAGACAAGGACGTCTGGTAGTTCTGTGACAGTTTTGTCATATTCAGAAGAGTGGGCACAATTTCCTAAAACCCACTTCTATGAGCAACACTTCTGCTGCAAGTTGGCAACGCATTGGGGAGGCCTTCTAGGTTTGTAGAAATTCAATTATGAAAGGATATACATCATTATAATGTTTTAAGGATTGGTGAACAAATAAAAAATTGAAGATATATCAAACATCATCTGCAAATTGATTCTGATAACCTCCACCTCTCCACAGTCTCCAGCTTAATTTTTGGAGACATTTTGAGGCTTCCACAGTGAAGAACGCTCTCTATCTCCCTCTATATTTGAAATGACATCAGTACAAGGACATCTGTATATATCCCATTTTAGGAACAGTATCACACTTTTTAAAAGTTAAAAAAAAAAAAAAACTTTGAAAACACCACATGAATAGAAGTGGTTGTGTTATATTTATGCACAATTTACCCCCCCCTTCTAAAGTGCCTAATATAACACTCATGTGAAAGAGAACAATGTAAATTAATTTGAAAAGCTATATACTTCTTATGCCAAACCTTTAGACCTTGGAAGCAAATTTATTTGTTTTTAAGAGTTACAATTATGGTTTCTTCATCTAAAACTTAGCTGTCTTTTGTCCTTAATGACCTCTATATGTGCAACTATAAGTACATGGACAAATACCCTCTCCATCACAGTGTATGGCTTTGTAGATTTGCTTAGGGTATTACAATGGCATTTTATCACTTGATTGCTAGTCAAATAACAAGAGGCTACTCAAACTGTTTTAACACAGAGACTCTACCTTTATTTGATGATCTTCACTGTACTTAAATAAAAAGATGTATTTCTATATAACAATTATGTGAAAATACTAGGTAAAGGATATACTAGTATGACGGACTAATAAAAATATGGAACAATAGAAACCAACTGACAAGGGTTCATTTTTATGCCCACTATATACTGATAATTTTAGAATTCTCTCTTGTTTTGAAGAAACTCATGGCTGTGTTGAGATGCTTAGGAACCCTTTAAGCCTCAATTATCTTGTCTTTTATTTGTGAAAGATTTGCCAAAGTCTTATGGGCTGTTAAAAAAAAAAAGCCTAAATAATTATAGATTATTTCTACAAATGGAAATGCTATTAAGGGGAAGGCTGTGGCTGTTTGTGCTAGGATTAAATTAAATCCATCTGTGTCTTTAGTTAGAAGTGTCTCCCGATCATATCTATACTGCCACATCCTGAAGCCATCAGCCCAGGTTTTAAGATGCCAGTTGACACTGAATTCCCATATAGTATTCTGATAGGATATTCCCATACAGAATTTGATAGGGTTTGCTAAGCTACTCCTGGCCAATTTCAATCAGTGTGAGAAATACATATCTAGCAATAGGATTTGGCTCTTAGTTTTAAGTGTAAAATTAAGTTTTTTCTTGTCAGGAACTGTGAATAGTGTGAGTGATGTAAATAATAGCATAATAGGGCCTGTTGTCCTTCTCTTAAATGAGGTGAAGCCATAATGGTATCTGTGATTAATGAGTTAAAGTCATTCTGACAGTTCTTAGTCCAGAGTAACCATTTAATAATTGTTAGTTATTTTCATTTTAAAACATGTTACTACAAATACACAAGCTTAAATGGTGAAGTTTCTTTAACACATTTTGTTCCATTTTACGAAAGTCAAAATTTTTAGTGCAGGTTGATGCTTCTCACTGTGTGTTTTGAGGAACATCTGTCTTGTTAGATCAATTAATACATTTTATGTGGGAAAAAAGTAGTTCTGTGATTAAATAAGGTTGGGAAACAAGCCTCTGATTAAGTACAATAAAGTTAATCAGGTTTTATTGCTGCAAGACTTCTCAGAGCCTTGAATACAATAATGTGCATTATGACTGTACAAAAGAGTTATCTAGAATTTATGTTTTAAGGTCAAACTCTTTTTGATACCATTTGTCTTTCCTGATATCTTAAGGAAGCATCACCTTTTGTTTAGCAGACAAGGTAAAATGACTAAAAATACTGTATTTCCTATGAACCCAAGTTTCCCCCAGTCATATAACAGAGGAAACCACTAGTATTGGTGACTCTGAACTATTTTAGGACTGTATACGTTTAGCAGTGGGCTTATGGTAGAACTGAAATTTTTAGTGTGAGAGTGGAAGTTTGTAGGAGTTTGGGTGCCTTTGGTTGTAAGTAATAGAAAAAAATAATCCAAAAATAACAAACTACAAAAGTATTTATTGTCTCATCCTATAAGAAGTTTACAGATAGGTTCCAAAGTTAGTTAATCCAGCAGTTAAGTGACTTGTCATGGACCCAGGTTCTTTCCACTTTTCCTCTCTACTACCTTTACATGTTCACTTGTCCTTTTGTGTTGACTGCCATGTTCAAAACAATTCAAAACAATATTCTCCCGAAAGAGTGACTACTTAGAAGACTGGAGCATCCAATATTTTCCCTTTATTCAGATTGGGAAGATGTTTCTAAAAGTCTAAGAAGAGGTGTTGCTTTATATATATTTGGTCAAAATTGGGTCATGAGCCCATACCTAAAGCAATTTTTTTTTTGGCATGGTAAACAAAACAAAACAAAACAAAACACAAACAAACAAATAAAAATCCACCTCGATTGGCTTAGAATAATCAAAATTTCCTCCTGAAGCTGAGGAGTTCAGCTTCCTTGAAAGGTTTTGCCTAAGCAAAGCATAAACAAATTGGAATTCTCTTAGCTAGAAAAAAGGGAGAAATGATTAATTTCCCAGCCAATGATGTCTGTTGCAATGTTGCGTTGGACTCAGACTTCATTAACTTATATAACATTTTGGGTGTTATTTTCAGATCCCATAGAATTAAAATAGTCACAGGAGTATATCTAAAACCTTATTCTGTTGCATTTGGGGAGGCAAGAAACAAGTTCAATATTGAGCCTCATTTCTACTTTATACAGAAGAACAAATTAACATTTACTACTTCTAGCAAGTTTGACTTGATTTTGGTTTATTGGTGACTACTAACAATTTAAACTGAGCTTTCATTTTTATAAGTAAGTTTAAGATGTGTAAGTTTTGAATTTCACACCACAGAGCCAAATTCAGTCTGTACTCAAAAAGAAATAGCTGTGATCAGACACTACATCTGCAAAGCTTAGAAAAAGTATTTGAGACTGGAAACTACACAAAATGAATGTATTAATCTTTTTCTCCTGTTATACAATATCTGGCTTTTAACCAAAAACATATACTTTTCATTTTAAGCATCAAATGATCTATTGTGCATAGACTTCAGCATTAAAACTCATGGATGTGGCATGTATTTAATTAAATATATAAAACAGCAAACTATATCTCTAAAGCTGTAAACTGCTCATTTTGTACACCAGTGATTTCTCTTTTTTCTGTAGTCAGATTCTTCACGCTTCCCATCAGCGAAGCGGGTGCTAATGCTCACTGCTTTGTCAATTAGGCATTGCTGGCTGTGTCACTGTCAGGGTTAAAATGATGCTGATTGAAAACATCCTTGACAGCTTCCACTGCTAGTGCTGTCCCCTCCAAACTTAACCCTCAAAGCTAGATAATTGGAACAATTGAGTAATCATAGGATTTCCTTTGAATGCAAATGTTCCTCCTTGCAAAAATAATCTTGCAGGCTTCAAAAGTACCTTATCACATGAAATGCAGTTTTGAAGGAAGTCATTCTTTAAATAAAATATAGGAAGTAAGGAATTTATTTTTCTTAACTATTTAATTTTATCATATTATGTTCAAATGATGACGGAAATAATGAAAACAAGTTATATATATTTTTCAGAAGTATTTTCACATTAAAAAAAATGCCATCTTCACAATTCTCTAAAGCAGTTGTTTTAATGAATTGATAGATTAGAAAATGCAGGTATAAAACGGAAACAGTGGAAGCCTGCTTGCCTCTACCGTCATAGGCATTGCATAGTTTGCTTTAATTTAGATGTTTATATCTTATGTGTCCTTTACATTAAGAAAGACAAAGGTATTGTGTTATTTATATTGTTTCCATTTTCTAGCTGGGAAAGCTGGATTTGGGAGTTGTGTAGTAACGCATCCATTTTTGTATAGTGACCAAATAGCACAAGTATAGGAACTTCTGGCGACTGAAGAGCAGAACTATAAGAACTCCAGAACAGCAGCTAAGCGGGATTTAGAATTCCAAAGTTAGCCACAGCTGGTTCAAAAGCCAGCCCTGCTGCTGAATATGTGTGTGACCTGGGGTACAGGACTTAACTTCTGGGTCAATTTTCTTACCTTAACATGGGAGTAAGGTCATGTCTGTCATATAGATGATTGTGAAGATTTAATGAGAACATGCCTAAAGTGCTTAGCACATTGCATGGCCCATGGAAATCTCCATAAATGCCAGGTACCTCTAAATTTTCCAGTGATGTTATGACCGTAAAATGTTTCAAAAGATCATTCTTGAAATCAGAATGGTCTGAGCAGTAACTGCCTAGTAGTCTGACTTAACTATTGAGTGGATGGAATTTCTCACAGATGTAGAAATGGTGACATGTGCTTAAATCTTGAATTTTGCTACTTAATAGGCTGTTTGAAGATTCACTTTGATACTTTAACACATATCTCCCTTGGCATGGGTCACAGAGTACTGGCAAAACCTGTCAGTCAGAGATATCTAGGTATGCTTTAAAAACATTAACACACACACACACACACACACACACACACACACACACTTTCAAGGCATGTTACAAGATAGGAGATGGTGGGATAAAGAAGTGTTATGATTTACATTGTCATTATGCCTGAGTTTGCAGCACATGATTTTACCAGCAGCTCTGACCTTGTGACTCTACACAGCTGAACTCCAGCCAGCAAACCTGCATTTGCATTTGTATTCTCACTAGGAAAGTTTTGAAAATGTTCTTTCTGTTTCTGCCTTTAAAAATCCAGCTTGTACATTTCCCCTGTGGATAAGGAACATAGATTTGTTAGTATTGTCAGAACCTGATCTGTCCTTCTGCTGTTTTTATTTTAGAATTTTACTTGCATTTGACTCCTGGGTGAGCAGAAAAGATTCCTTCTTAGAGGCAAAATGATCTTCCACCTTATTTCCTAAACTTAACATTGTGAGAGTAAGAAAATATGGATTCAAAGACCTCTATAGCTAAATGAAGTTTTGGATTCCTCTAATCAAATGTCTTTATTTTAGAGATGGGGAAACTGAAGCTCAGAGAGAGGTAGAGGATTTCCCAACTGATCAATCAGACTAGAACTCAGATGTCTTGATAGAATTTTCATAAATAACATACTTCCATTTGAAATCAATATCAGTTTTGAAAAATTAAGAACTAAAGGTTTCATTAGCCAACCACTTTCTTAATAAGTGGGGGCATGAAGTCTCAGAGCATTTTAGCAACATCATGTGGGGTAGTTCATGACAGAACTGGGAGTAGAATTCAGATTTCTAGACTCCCGATTTAGTGCTATCTCCAATCACATTGTTTATGCAAACATGCCCATAAAGGGAATACACTCTCACCTATAGTTTTTGGGTGTTGTATTGCCCTATTTTTCTTGAATTCTTCCTTTTGTATCTCTGATATAAGCCATACTGCACACAACTTAATGCCTCTGTTATGACCCAGGTGACACCTAAAGATGACGAATCCTTTACCAAGGTGATTCATAGCTTTCTCATGTGAGATGAGGGAGCTCGAGAGACTCTGCTTTCGTTTATTTTCAAGCCACTTGTTTGTCTTTCTTTGTGTCTAGAGGAGTCAACAGTAATCACTCCACTGATGTATGATCTGATTAGTGGTGCCAGGGCTGCTGCTCTCCTCAGGAACAATAAATCCCACAAAAGTCCTGCCCTATTCTCTACCACGATGCCTTGGAGCCTTCCAATTTAACCTCGAGCAGTAAATTTGGCTCATCATCAAGCTTTCAACTACTATAGAAACGTTCTGTACTATTACTTAAGGGCTTTTCTTAAGACAAAGCACTTAAAACTGCTGTAATTTTACAATATATGCCTTATGTCCAGTAATGATACCCAGATCAAAATACTCTGAGATGTATCAAGAATTTTCTTTTTCCACCTTGTTGCTCTTGTTCTTCTCTGCACTCTTAGTACCCTTAGTATTGATATAGATCTTTCTGGCATTTGGTTAGGTATTAACTCTGGAGATAGGCAGACTTGAGTTTGAAATTCTGTCTGCCATTTATTAGCTGTGGGACCTTGAGCAAATTACTTAAAACTTCATGAGCCTCAGTTTCTTAACCTGTAAAGTGAGAATAGTAATAGCACCTACCTCATAAGGGCTTGTGATAATTAAATGAGGTAATGCATGTAAACAATGAAAGTGTTCAATAAACAGGCTAATGATGGATGATGATGATAAAAGTCATGACATGTTTGAAAGTGTACAAACTTTAAGTTACAAGATATAAGTTCTGGAGACCTAATGCACAGCATGGTGACTTTTGTGAATAATAATGCATACTTGAAATATGCTAAGATAGTAGCTCTCGAGTGTTTTTACCACATACACACAACATAAGAGTAACTATGTGAGATGAGGATATGTTAATTAGCTTGACTGTGGTAATAATGTCACAATATACATGTATATCAAAATACCACATTGTACACATTATTTACATGCCAACTATATCTCAATATAGCTGAAAAAATTTTCATGTTTTATGTAAGTACTTTCTTTGTAAGCTTCATCAAAGTAAGGATAATATTATACTTTTTTCTATTCTTGTCTCCATAGCAGTTAGTATCAATGCATATCATGAATGAAAGAGCATGTACTTAGTTCATAAACATGAATTGATACCCACAGAGTATAAAATGACGTGCTCTTTATACCTGAGATAGGTAGAATTTATTTTGGTGAATGAAATGTGTATGCTTTTTATCATACAGCAAATAGCTAATAACTACTTATATACTAGACATTGTAATAGGTGCTAATAATACAGAGACAAAAAATAAATGTCCTGCCCTCAAAAAGTTTCCAGCCTAGATTAGCTGAAGAGATGTTAATGCAATGTATTTTTTTCACATAGAAGCAAGCATGAAAAATGAGGAGTTATGAAAGCCCAGAGGAGAGAGATAGGAGGTGGGAAGGGAAGGGCAGTTCGTAGGTGGAGAGAAAACCCTCGAACACATAACAGATTATAGAGTGAGGAGGTACAGCATTATGTCTGGGTATGGTCGAAGTGAAAAATAATAGTGAGAATAGGATTCATATATTCCTGTACTCTTGCAAATATGTTATGAACAGAATGTTTATTTTTTGTACTTTGACTTTTGTACAGCCAGTGATCTTGTGGATCAAATGCCAACTCTGGTGTTTGACAGCAAAAACAACCACTCTCCAACAGAAAAACTTGAATATATGTTGTTTTCACCGTAAATAGGTTCAAAGGAATTTAGCTTTCTATTATACTTTCAGAAAAAGAAAAGATGTAATGATTAGCCTTTCACAATCAATAATCTCTATTTCAAATATCCATTGCGAATAACACTGAATCCTCAAACTAATTCTTTCAACCATAACTACATAGAATGTCTAGGAATGCAGAAAAATTGGGATGGATAAAGGTCTTTTTCTGTGCTTCAGTTTCACCATCTCCTAGCAAGGTCTGAAATGCCATACCAACATCCCTGATTAACTTACATAAACTAGTAGGCGTACTTGGAAAAGTAAAAAATATAAACAACTTTATCATCATCATTGTTATTTCTGCCTGAAAATTTATGACAGAAAGTGCTCACTTCTGCCTTATCTTAGGCTTCTGGAGAGTGAAAGAAATTTCCAGCAATATTTGCATTTATATAAAATTCCTTTCCTGTGAGTTTTAGTAGAGGCTGTTTAGGTTACAAATAACAGATATTGATTCTAACTATTTAATCCAAGAAAGAGGTAATTTACTGTAAAAATATAGGGGTATTGCATAGAATCTGAAAGCAGGAAGTTCAGTTCGGCTTTGGAAGGGATTGGAGTGAGGCTCTGGAGCTCCCTGTGTGTCTGCTTCCTGCAGCTATCTTTCCACAGCCTGAGAAGTCTCCCCAAAGCTGTGTCATTAGCTCCCTGCTGATGATAGCTCATGCCATTCAGAGATTCCACATTCCCAGATGAAAGAATCTGCGTGATGGATCTTGGGTCACGTGTCTCTTTCCTGGTTCAATCAGAACCAGAAAGATGGGTTCATTTGGCATAAACTTAACTACAGAGATGTGTGTGTATGTGTGTGCGCGCGCACGTGCGTGCGTGTTTGCACATGCGCACACACCGCCTCAGGGTAAGTCGTGGGCCAGACAGATTACCCAGATGTCGTTTACTCTAGAGGAAAACATTCCAGATACCCCGGGTAGTGACAAAGGATGTTCCTGTACTGAAGATGGAAGGGAAATACTTAAGCAGTAAAGAATAGGGACAGATTCAGTCAGGGTGGAGAGGGATTTATCAGGCAAGTTTCCAGGACTAGCAGCAGAGACTCCATTAGCTATAGCCTTCTGTGAATGCTTTGTCAGGAAGGGGGCCCAGGGGCAAAATCACTCAGTAGGAAGGCTCACTGATTTGGGATGTTCCCCTCAGAAGTGGCTGCCAAGTCAGTAATGTCATTCAGAGCCTGATAGGGCATGCTAACTGCAGATTTCCCAGAAATCCCTGGCGAAGCCTCTGGCAGGGAAGCCCCATTCTTCCTTCTCTGCCACCTGAAAGCTACAGATGGGAAGTCCCAACGGGAGAATTCCTGATTTTTCTTTTCATTGATACAGTGCTGCTCAAGGAACACTAGCTCTCGGGCTGTGCATCTCAGGCTGACACTGGGGGTGTAAATGTTGGGAGAGTGGAGTAATACAGATGCGTCTCTCTTTCCCGCATGGATCACTTCCTGGGAATTTGCACAAAATCAAACTGATGTTATTTCAGTCATATTTCTCTCTCTGCCTTGCAAAGTAATTTTTGAGACACTTATGTATTTCTGATTAATCTTCTGCTAGCAATAATGCTTTGTACTTTGCTGTCTCAGGTTCTCTGTTCCTTGGTTGTCTTTCGGATAGAAAAATGACTTATGAACATACCTGCATTTTCAACTTTACCTGCTGCATTACGCCATGCTAGTATCTCTGAGCATGTTTAACTCAGACTAGCAAGTAATTCCTCTCTCCCCTCACCAAGATCCCTTTACACCATTCCAGAAATTTCCTTGGCATATGGTAAACTCTTAATAAATGCTAACTGTTGTAGTTATTGCCTATCTCCATTAATGGTGTCATTATTTACCAGATTTTCAAGCAAGGCAGTTATTGCTGATTCCTTTCTCTGCCATCTCTCTATCAGTTATTCATTGTAATATTTGAAATAATAATGCTAGTAATAACACCAGCACTTAGTGAATGTTGAGCATTCACTGTGTGCTAAGCTTTAATTTATACTGAGCACTTTATACCATTACTGTATTTAATCATCTCAATAACACTATCTCTCTTTTAGAGATGAGAAAAGTGAAGCTTGGAAAGATGATATCACTTGTGCAATGTCATACAGTTAGTGAATGCTAGAGTTATTTATATTCAGGTTTATCTGATTCCAAAGCTCGTGCTGTTAACTATGAGATTGGAACCAATCAGTCCATTTTGTCTCTGAAATATCTCTGAAATAATTCCCTCCTCTACATCTCACCTTCTACATATCTCTCTTCTGATCTTAAGGCTATTTTTCTTTTCTGGCCTCCCTGCTTCCAACTTCTTCTTATTAAGCCCATTCTCCAACTTCATCTTGAAGTTAATTTTGTACAGTGTTCAGTAGATCACAAGCTTTCAATGGTTCTCCATTGATGAAACATCCTGGTTCTTCACAACAAATCTTCCCAATTCCACCTTGTTGCCCAGTCTTACCATGCTGCCATTGATTCTTCTAATGCCCACACTCTCCTGCATATCTATCCTTTGGCACAGAATATTGAATCTGTCTTAATCAGCCTCCATTCTCCTGACATGTTTAACTTACTGGTCCTCTCTTACCCTGTTCAGATTCCTGTCTTTCCTCTTTCCCAGCTCCTCTAATCACAGAGTGACTGGTTTCTTTACTCTTATAACACTGTATTCATATACCTGCACATTAATTCTCTTGGTTTGTTATTTACTTTTTTCATATCTGTCTTCACCACTAGACTGTGAGTTCCTAGAAGGCAAGGAGCATATCTTAATCATCTTGTATACCTAGCCAATTACCTGGCCTGCATTAGACCTCCATAAATATTGAATTCAGAAAGAAACCAGTAAATGAAATCACCTACATAGAGATTGTTTAAACTCCCAAGGTAGATTCTTTTTTTTTTTTTTTTTTGTAGGGTGATTTTAAAAAATAAGAATGGTCTCTTTTTCATTTGTAATCTTTGTAAATATGGGCTTTTGGGTCATATGTTTTCTTAAAAATGGGTCATACTCTCATACTCTAAGACCTAATGTTTCTGTAATGAAGCTTAAGATGCCACAGAAAGCATTATTCTCTGATAGGTTTTTCTTTTTTCTTTTTCTTTTTCTTTTTTTTTTTTTTTTAGTTTTTGTTGCATAGAAGATTCAGGAGGTGGTAAATAAAGTGATTAATAAGAGAATATGGTTTTTAAGTAATCAGCCTACCAATTATTCATTAGTAGTCTGTACCTCCTAGATAGGAGAATTCCTCATTTAAACACATTTCCTTAAATCTTGGACCCTAATTTCAAAAGATGAATCAAGTTAGACAGATCTTCTAAGTGGAGGGTGGTTAAGGGAAGGAGTACTGGAAAGATAGTTAGAAACCTGCTTCCTTATGAGGAATCTTAAAGTATTGAATACATTGCCATTCACTCATAGGTCCTTGTGAGTAATATCATATGACAGACTACTGCAGGGACAGCTTGATATGGACCCATCACATGGCCAGTTGGACAAAGAGTGGCCACCGGAACCATTCCAGAGGTTGGCTAAACCCAGCATGTGAAGAAGACTGGGGTCAAACAGAATTTCTCTCTCAGAAACATGAACTATGAAATACTGAGACAAAAAGTCAGAGGAAGAAATGCCAAGAGTTCACGATGTAGAACAGCTAATTTTAGGGACCACCGGCATCAGAATCAACTGCAATTCTTATTAAAATGCAGATTTTCAGGCCCTATCTCCAGATTTCTAATTCATGGCTGACAAAAATGGAAAGTCATGGTTAAGAAACACTCACTTTTACTTACAGTAAGGTTTACAAATCATGGCTATACAGCGAGGCTTGGAAAGCCACAATGAGCTATGGACAACCTAAAGTTAACAGAAAACAAGCACCATAAATAAGCTGAAGCTCTGTGAAGACAAATATTCTAACACATTTTATTGATGTAGATTCTTTGGATTCAGAAAATCTTGTATGGCTAAGCCTAAGGAGAAAAATAATTTCTTGGAAGGATAAAAAAATGTTTCATAAAATATAGGAGAAGGATGTAGAACCAGGTTCAGAAAAGGGAAGGACACAGGGAAGCTGTGGAGTAGCTATGGGATAGCAAGAACTAATGGTCTTAATAAGGCTGTATTTCCTGTTGATCCAGATGAGCCTACATCTGTGTTTATCCATCTTTGTATCAGCTCAAGACACATCATCTAGGGTGGTTGGTGATAGTATAGAAAGAGTCCATTTGGCCCAGCTTAGGTCATATGCCCAGCATACTGTCAAGAGAGGGCAGAAAAACCTAATTAGCAGCCTTGTTATGTCTACCCAGCAGCAGAAGAATTCCCAAAGTAGGCTGGGATATCCCCAAAGCATAAGAAAATTATTGCTAGATAGCCTACAGAACAACAAATATTCTGTGGAGCATCAAGACTCATGTTGGAAGAGAAAAGAGAAAAGTCAATATGTGGAGAATAATATTAATGAGCAAAGGTCTTCAAACTCCTGCTGTTGATGTTTCTTGGCAGGTTTTGTGTATAGAACCAGCTCCCAAGGCCTGTTGTTCTGGAAGCCCAGTCGTTCAGCCTTTCCTTGTTTCTCATATATGTGTCTCGTTCTGCTCAGCACTTAGCCTAAGTATGTCTCTTCAGATTCTCATCTCTAAAAGCGAAATAGAACTTTTGAGCTCTGTCTTAAAGAACTGAATGGTCTTGGACAGTAAATGGCTATTTCCTTGGGCCTCAGTTCTTCCCATTTATAAAATGAGGAAGTGGGCTTATTAAGAACCCCATACTCTAATTTTTGCAACAGTGGTACTTATCTCCCCCTTTTTATCCCATCCTGCTCTTCATGATGACTATAAATTCAGTAAAGCAGTTGCCAAGTTCCAGAGGAAAATAACTTTGAGGTCTTTTTTTTTTTTTTTTTTTTTAATTTTAAATATGGGTTAGCTAAGCTTATATGCTATTACCTGGTCACATTCTCAAATTGTTCTACAAAATAGAAATGAAAACAATATGCCATTACTCCCTGCTAACCTTAGATTCTTTGGTCTCCATGCTCCATGACTGGCAAATAAATGACATTCAGCTTGGATGCTAATGCCCAGGAACACGCTCATTCGTCACCCTGGTGGTAATTCACAGTTCACTCCATGCAAAGCCTACCTGTGTTTTTTAAAATAATTATCTGGATGCTCTGCATGATACAGTTGAATTATACAAATGGTTGAGCAGATTTTTAAAATACATTCGATTATTGAGATCAGTTATCATAGAGATAGTAAAAGAAAGGCATAGATTGGCTTGTCTAGTCCCAAAGCCTGGTTTTGAGTCTCAGTAGACCATAAATTAGCCAGATGAAAAAGGGCAACTTATGTGACTTCATTAATTTTTTTCTTTATCTGTAAAATGGGACAATAGTTTGAACATTGTAGATATAGGTGAGTATTAAATAAGATAATGTATGTGAAACTTGTATGCCATGTGAGCCTTTTGCCCTTGGCCTGATTCCATTTCCAAGGCCTGGGCCAGCTCAAAGCCCACCCACAACCCACCCTAACCTGGGATTGTCAAGCTTCGATTTTTGCTTACTACCTTAGTGATCTCATCAGTTTCACAGTTTTAATTACAGGTCTATGTGCTGATGACTCCCCAGTTTTGATCTCCAGCCTAAACCCATCTCCTGAACTTTATACTGCTTACTTAATATCTCCATTTGGATATCTAATAATATACATCTGAAATATGTCCAAGACTGAACTGAACTGATCTTTTCACTAAGACAGGATGTCATTTAGTGCCAAATGCTATTGATAAGTCAAGTTATATAATGACTGAGAATTGACTGTTGGATTTATCAATTTGAGAGGCATTAATCAATAGGGAAAGACTTGAAAGCTTGATTGGATTTAAGAGAAAATGGGAGGAAAATAATTAGAGACCACAAGAGACAACTTTCAAGAGTTCTGCAGCAGATGAATACTAGACATTCCGGGGTGATCACTTTGTGGGTTATAAAAGTATCCAATTACTGTGTTGTGTACCTGAAACTAATATATTGTTTGTCAACTGTAATTTAAAAAATTTTAAAAAAAGTTCTTCAGTAAAGGGAAATGGGCTCAAGAGAGGGGAAGTGGGCTCAAGAATTTTTTTTAAGTAAAAAGTTATGGTACATATATATAATGGAATGTTACTCAGCCATAAGAAATGAAATCTTACCATTTGTGACAATATGGATGGACCTAGAGGGTATTATGTTGAGTGAAATAAGTTAGATAGAGGAAGATAAATACCATGTATTTTCACTTATATGTGGAATCTAACTAAATGAAAACAGTCTCACAAATACAGAGAACAAACTGGTGATTGCCAGAGGGGAGAGGGATTGGAGGGCTGGGATTGAAGGGATGAAGAAGTACAAATTAGTAGTTACAAAAGTCACAAGGATGTGGAGTGTAGCATTAAGAATATAGTCGGTATTATCTTGGTGGGTCTGTGTAGTGCCATGGGTGCTGGAGTAATTGGGGGGATCACGTCATAAATTATATAAATGTCTAACCGTTGTACTATACACCTGAAACTAATATATATATGAGTGCTGACATAGCAGTACATTTGTATGCCGATAGAACTGACACAATAGAGAGAAAGAAATTGGAGTGAGAAGGAAGTGTTGCCGGAATTGGATCCTTGAGTAGATAGTGGGAGATTAGATCTAGTACACATGTGTGATGTGTTGTCCTAAGATATAAGTACAAGCAGTTTATCTATTGCAACAGTAGGGAGATAGAGGAAAGGATGTGATGAAATACATGTATTATGAGCATAGAATTAGATGGGTGGGAAAATGAGGTGGATATCTGTGGAAACTCTTCCGATTGCCTCAGGTTTTTTTCTGAGTAGTAGGAGGACAGGTCTGTCAGTAAAGAGTGAAGATGGGGAGTAGGTATTGAAGGATCAAAGAGAGAAAAGTTGAGAAATAATTAAACAGTTATGTAGGAGGGTTAAAGTGTAAACAAGTAGGGAAATACAGAATGCCTTGCTGAACTGAGGGCCTATTGATTCCTCTGCACAAGAGTTTAGTGAGACCGTGGTTGTGTGGTTTTCTTCACCCATGACAACCTGGGATTTATAGTTGCACTATTTATGTTAATTAGAATGTCGAATATGAGGGGCGAGCTGGTAATATAGGGCTTCTTGTGATGACATGTAAATGGGTAAAAGGCACAAGGAGCTTTACGATGCTGGACTTCGGTCAGATGAAGGTAGATAAAAGTGTGAGTGTTGGGAATGTGAGGGTTCAAGAAGGAAGATGTCTTCGAAGTAGGACACTTTGAGAATAAGGGGCTTTCTTCTTGACCTTTATTTGTGGTGTAAAGCAGAGGTTCACCAGACTACACAGCAGGAGGTGAGCGGCAGGCGAGCAAGCAAAGAAAGTTTCATTGGTATTTGCCACTCCCAGCACTAGCATCACTGCCTCAGCTCCACCTCAGATCATCCGGCATTAGATTCTCATAGGAACACCGGTCCTGGTGCCAAAAAGGTTGAGTACTGCTGGTGTAAGGGCCCAGGGAGATACAGTCTCAAGTGCTAAGGTCACCAGATGGAGGCAAGAGTCAGAGGAATTTAACCCTTATTTAGACTCAAGGATGCCCTCCCGACCACTGCCAAGGGAGGCATACAGGAGCTCCAAGGCCTTCAATACTTTACAGGAAGATAGTCTTCTTATTCTTACAAAAATAAGGTGCAAGAGCACTGTGCCACATGAGTTTGTACTTTCCACAAGTAGGATTTACACTGTGTTCAGTTCTCAGTTAGCAACACTGTGTGGGAAGTTTTGAGATCTGATTTATTAAGTGCTTCCTGATTGGGTTCTTTGTCTTCAGATACATTTCAAACCTGTTCTTAGCAAAAGTTTCCTTTTCATTCTGAAATTTGATGCTAAATAAAATTAAATGGAATGCCTTGAATAACTGGAGGGAGAGATAGTAGTTAAAAGTTTTCTTCAATGGGTTTATTGTTTGAATTTAAAGAACTTGGCTAACCACAGTCAAGAGTTCATGAAATAACAGTAGTGAGGACATCACAATCTGCTGTCATCTTTCCATCTTCACAAATGTCCTGGTGGTAAGTGAAACCTTGCATTTAAATAAATACATTTGGACCTAATTTTTTTCTTTCATGCTGTGAAAGAACTGTCAAATTTGAAGTGTAATGACTGTGTGCTTTCTTGTAATGGCACCAAAAAACAAAACAAAACAAAAAACAGATTTGAATGTCATCTAAGTAAATTCTCTGTGGGATGCAGACCCATTTAGAGATTATTTTCCCTTTTGGCTTTTGTACAACAAAGCAGGAGCAGGTTGCAAAGAAGTCAGTATAAAGTGGTATCTGAGAGAATAATAGGCAGAGTGAAGCTTCACAGAGCTCAGAAAATGAAAAACATTGACATTATTTTAGTTAAACTTCTCCTTTTCCATGAGAGGATTTACTTACATCTGCTGTCTGAGATGTATGGCCTTTGACTTCAGCACATTCTCTGTCTTACACTTTGATGTGTCTGGTGAGACAGCCATAAAGCCTCCATTTTCCCAAACTGATTGTTTTTTCTATATTCCACTCCATTTGTCCTATGAAATAGTCATATGTTCCAGAAATTCTGATGTTTTAACATCTATACCATATCCTCACCCGTTTATTGATCTCTCTTGATCTTCAGTTTGAGTAAGTCAGTTATCTTGCAATAGGAGGATATTGCTAGAAAGCAGAAGCAAAAGATCTGAGTTCTAGTTCCAGCTCTGTTTCCAGTTCGGGTGTTAATAAACACCTTAGATTTTTATACTCTTCTGTCCTCTCTTTTAAAATGAAGGACTTGGTATAAATGAGTCATTTTAAATTATGCTTCCTTGAGTCTCAGGGTTCTTTATAGATGCCTCAGGGATCCCTGTGGGGTTTGCCAGACTAGGCAGCAAGGTCTTTTCCTCAACCCTCATATACAGTTGTGTTTGGGAAAAAACTCAGAAATAAAGTTTGAAAATCAGTATCTTTGGTAATCTGTAAGAATTTCTCCCAAGTTCAATATCCTATCATATGTGTGACTCTTTGTTTCTTCATCAAATCAATTAGCAGAACCATATATAGTTATATATTTGAGCAACATGCTGATAATCACTTATGGTGCATTTCCCAGAAGATGATGAGATATTTGCAAAGACTTATCCTCTCTACACTGTAGGTTCCATGAAAGCAAGGTTCATATCGATTTGAATCATGCTGAATCCCTAGCCTCTAGTTCATACACAGCAGATGCTCAATAATTCTGGATGGTGAAAAGAATAGGTAGTTGAATGAATGCATGAACCCCATCCTGAAACTTTGGGTTTGAACTCATAAATTCAGCTCTGAAGCCCCTTCCACTGACACTTTATATCAGCTCCTTTTTCTTCTGTTCTCTTGTCAGTTGGTAACATCTAAGAAATTTGTAGTAGGGATACTTTTGAGCAGTTCCTTTGTGGATAAATTGTCTCTGATGGCTTAGGTGAATATCAGAAATCTTTGCAACCACTACAAGCTACAACTTGCAGAACATTTTTCTTTAATAGCAGAAATGAGAAAATTGAATAGAGTGGTAAAAGTGATATGAACAGCACCCCAGTACTTCTCCTGTGCCTCTGCATTTGATTATTAATTCACCTATTCATTAATTCATTCATTTACTCATTAAACAGACTTTATTTTCTTCTCTGTGCTTGATCCTATGCTAGGAAATGGGAGTTTACAGTTTCTTTTACATTTGTTTTTATTGAGATATATAGACATAAAACATTATGCAAATTTAAGGTGTATAACATTGATTTGACATATTTATATATTGCAATACGATTACTACTGTAATGTTAGCTAATATCTCTATAATGTCACATAATTGTCATTTCTTTTTTTGTGGTGAGAATAATCAAGTTCTAGTCTCTATCTATAATCACTATGTTACACATGAGCTCCCCAGGACTTAGTTGCAATTGTACCCTTAAACAACATCTCCCTAGTTCCCCCAGCCCTGGCCTCTGGTGACTACCGTTATATTCCCTGTTGTTATGAGTTTGGCTACTTCAGATGGCACATATAAGTGATATCATAGAATATTTGTCCTTCTCTGTGTGACTTATCTCACTTACCATAATGCCTCAAGATCAATCCGTGTTATCACAAATGTCAGGATATGCTTCTTTTTCAAGGGTGAATATATTACATTTTATATACCACAACTTCTTTCTCCATTTACCATTTATCTGTTGGCTGACACTTAGATTATTTTCATATCTTGACTACCCTGGACAATGCTGTGGTGAACATGGGAGTGCATATATCTCTTCGAGATCCTGTTTTTTCTTTTCTTTGGATATATACCCATGAATGGAATTGCTAGATCACATGGCAGTTCTATTTTTACTGTTTTTGAGGAAACTCCGTAGTGTCTGAACACTTCACATTCCCACCAGCAGTGCACAAGGGTTCCCTTATCTCCACATCTTTGCCAACAATTGCTATCTTTTTATAGTCTTTTAAATGAGGCACCCATTGGGAAAGATATTATACCAAAACAATATGAATAGGTGAGAGATGTCATAAGGATGCTTTGAGAGCCATATGAGCTAGTATTTCCTCTGGCTAAGAATATTCATTAGATGCTCTCAAAAGCAGTTAACCAATAATACTTAAACAATTTAGGCCCTTCTGGTAGGTGGTCTCAAGGTTGGTATAGTATCCAACGTGATATAAGCACACATTCTTCCCATACCTCCCCTCTGCCACTCACTGTTTAAGTAATCTCCCCTCAGAGTACAGCACAGTTCCTGGAGCATGACTGGCTTGTAATGCTGCATTTGAAGAAGACGAGTTGCTACCAGTGCAGGAAGTTCTCTTAATATACTTTTTATTAGGTTGGAAAATTACCCGGGATGCCCCTAAGCGAGTATCATGTCTCGTTGGCTATAGCTGAGATACATGGCTACCACAAGCTGCAGAAGAAACTAGGAAATTGAGTGTCTAGTTTTTAGCTTCTTAAATGGGAGGCCAGCAAGGAAGAGAGGGTTGGAAATGGCTGTGGAGGAGACACCCATGAGGATCTACCAAATTAGGAGAGTCAGGAAAGTGGTCACCAGGAAAGGTGACATTGGATCTATGTTTTGAAGGACTTGCTAGAACTTACATGAAGGAGAGTTGGAGGAACTTTTTAAACAGAGAGACATGGGGAGACATGCAACAACATGGGGTTCTGGAAAAGCTCCACTTATTTGAGGATCAGAAGAAAGTTTAGTGTGTCTATAATTTGTTATGGGGAATATGGTATAAAACAACCCTGAAAAAAGAGATAGGTAGATTGTATGCTATGTCAACAATTCAGTAAGTCATTCTGATTACAACTTAAGATGAAATCTGTTCCTCTTGATAACCCTAAGAAAACATTGGGGGAAATTATGTGAAAGAGAAAAACCATCACAGCTTACCTCTAGAAACCAATTTTGATGGAAATAAATGATTGAATTAGTTGGAAGAGGGATACACATAAATAATACTATGTAACAGGTAATTTTATTTAACGAGTCGATGTATCTTGACACTAATCCTAGGGATTTGAGGAAATTAACTAACATGAAAGAGCATTGTTTCAAAAATTCCTCTATTTTTAGAAATGCTGTTAGTGGAAGCATCAGCTCTAACCTTTTCCTCGTTCTCTCTGTGTCATGCACATTAATTAACACTTCCACCCTAAAAGAATGTGTTTCTTCCCATGAGCTGAGAATGATATTTTAGAAGTGTGCCTTAGATTAGAAATTTCAGGAAAAATAGATCAAGATGATTTAAAAATGCTCTTTGCAGCACCTAATTTCCCTTTTAGACATTTTTTCCCAGATTACAACTAGTTAGAATTTATGATATGCTTTATGAAGGGCAGTGAAGTTGAAACTTACCTTTGCAGGATCTTTGAAAACTAATTTGGTAACCAATTAAATGGTACATGAAGACTATAGGGAAGCTATTGTAAATACTGAAGAGGATAAAGTTTAAGCACTTTGGAAATTCTCTTTTGCAGGGAGTTCACATAGAATTTGGAAAGAATTATTAACTGTTCATTAAATCAAGATCGTCCAAAAAACCCTAATAAGGAAAAATAAGGAAAAACTGCTATTTACATTTGAATTGATAAAACAATGCCTCTTTATAACACTTATGATTTATGTTGTAGTAATTTATGTTGGCGTTCCCCAACTTGTCAAAAATGATTCTGTTTCTTTGGTTACTTACATGATCTATTAAAACTAAGTCTGCATTGTTCATTTGGGGTCTTCCATGAAAATAGACATTTTCATTCACTTTCCAGGATAATCCAACTACTTTAAATATTACCCAATCTTTGAAGCCAGTAATAGAACTTTCCTAGAAGATTATTACACTTGGGACCTTGTAGATATCTCCCTTTCATATCTATTAATAAAGCATCATAAAATAGAGTACAAAGAAAGCTGATTATAACAACAGCAGCAAGAAGGTAAGTATTGCTCACCCACCACCAACCCTACACACAATTTTTATTTTTTTGTAAATAGCCTTTGATAGAGATGTTGAAATCTGTCCTAGTAAGACTTCCATTTTTAAATGTAGAAATAAGATTTTTAATAGGGCATTTGGTAGGAGTATACTGAACCCTTGGAAAATGTGAAAAGTAAAATTTGAAGAGTATGTTTTCACTATTCAATAAAGGGCTTAAGAAAGTAATTAAAATTGTACTTTATCAACAAATACTGGAGTTTGAGGATATATCCCATGCTTCAAAAGCTGGTATAAAATACAAAGAAAACACAAAAATTGAGCTCTAAATGGCTAGCTGGATATGTCAATCAAAAAGTGACAGTATAAATTAACGTGCTGGGTCTTGTGGGACCCCTGAAATTAAGACTCAGAAATTGAATTAGTAGCACTCTATGGGCTGGAAAGAGACCAGGAGCTCAGCTCTGACCTGGGAAAATGGAACCTAGAGAGGGTCCATGATTTGTACCCAGTTCCTAGAGTAGCAGAGTGGCAGATCTGGATAAGGACAGAGCACATCTGAATTTCTGGAGAAAGTTAAGTCCAATGCCCTTTTTATAAAGCATCCTTGTAAGGGAATAATTTCACATTTAGCTTTTAAAACAGTCCTGACTTCACATGTCTGAAAACTCCAGGAGTCTCTTACTTGGCATCTAGCCAGGAAGATGAACCTTTTAAAGCATTTAAAAGAAACCTTTGCATTGGTGTTGCTTTGGCTTCCATGTCTACTTATGAACCTTATTTCTGCCTGTAAGCTGATAGTCTATCCCCACTTTATAGATCAGCAACAGAAATGAGATCATAATGGTTTAGTGGGGTTTTACCCAAAGTAAAAGATTTCTCATTCATAACTATAGATTTTCTGGAATCCACCTTACCTCTCTGTTCATAGGTTGAGACTTCTTACATTAAAGCTATTTCCATCACTTATTGTATGCCTTTTAAGCAAGTCACTTTTCCTCAATTTCTGCATTTCTAAAAGGGAATAGTAGTGGTAACTAAGTCTTAGAGGTGTGAGATTAAATAAAAACAATGTTTAATAAGGTTAGCATATTTTATTAATTCATTTTTAATTTAATTCATTCATCTGATATTTGTTGGGCACCCACTATATGTCCAACTGTGCACTTAGTGAAGTCTCATATATAAATATTAGTTGGTGTTAGTAATGTTCTGTCTCTAACCTAAAAAGTTCTCCATACTTTGAATGCTAGCATTTTTAAGTCAGAAGCAGTGATGGTCATCATCTATGCCAGTACTTTTACTTTACAACTGAGGAAGCACAGGGTTGTTAATAGTTTCTCAGGGTCATGCAGGAAAATTATTGGTAAATGAGTGTAACTATTAAAATATGGTCCTTATAGACATAGAAAACAGGTGAGGATCCCCAGCTTTGCCCTTTAGATGTTCTGTAACCTTTAGCTGCTGACTTCACCTCTTGACCCTCAGGATCTTTATCTGTCATTTGGAGATGTTAATGACACCCAATAGGATTATTATTAATTTAAATTTGATAATCTAGCATAGTGCTTGGCATATACTGTGCGCTCAGTAAACATTCTGCTATTCTTTTGTTTTCTCAAAATTAAGGATAGTAAAATTGTGCATTCATAAGCAATTATAACCATTGAATCCTCCAGATAGATGCCTAAGTCTGTTTTGTTCTGCATCCGCAACATGTAAGAAAGCACCTTTTAATGTGCTATTTGCTAGCATTTTGTAGAAAGGAATTACATACAGGCAATCTCATTTCTCCTGAGCCCTGTGTCTGCACTTCAAGTATTTTCAACGAAGTCTTTAGGCTGTGATTATGTATGTAGTAGAACTAGCTAAGCATTACTAGAATATGAAAAATGTAGATTAGAATTTCTTATATTTGATGTTCTTTATTCTGAGTTCATGTGTTCTGTTATAAGAAACACAGAAGAGGTGTCCATAAGGATGCCGTGCCAGCCCTTCCCAAGCAAGCTGCAGTCCATTTCTCTGTGCTCCCCAAGGCTTTGACGGGTTCTCAGCCAGTCTGTCTCTGTCTCTGTCTCTGTCTCTGTCTCTCTCTCTGTAGAATTTCTTCAGTTTCTACTTTCTCCTTTTATTAACAGCTAGCTGGTTTTTCCTATATATACTTGTATAAACTTCAAAAGAGAAAAAATTTTTTGGACCAGCTAATTACTGCTTTTTTATGGGACAGGTTTTGTTGTTGTCGTTGTTATTTGTTTCATTGTTTTCTTTTGTTTTCAACAAGTTCTGTTCATATGTCTGTAAACTATCTGTCCACTGGTTGACCTTGAGGGAGTTAAATGGCCCACCCACTGTTCAGGTAGAAACTTAAGTGCTTCTTTACTAAGCAAGGAGCTTCTAGGTGAAGCAACTTCCCACCCCAGGGACAATGAATAAAAGTAGGAGCTTTGATAGGCATGAAGTTTTGGACTAGCCAATCAATTATGAATTAATTCCTAATTATTAATAATGATAGAATACAATTTAATGAAAAATTCATGAAATACCTACTATGTGTGAGGTTCAGGGCTACAAAGAAGTTATAGAGAAATATAAACACTGGGCACAGTGTATTTCTCTCATTTAATTCAGCTTCAGTTAAATATCTGGTTTCTTTCTGGCTTGAATAGACAACAACTTTCAACTGTGGATATTCTCTTAGAAGCAAAAGCCTTTGGGAGCACAAAGACCTCAGCAGGGCTTTGGAGCTTTAGTTTCGTGTCAGAAGGTCTTTTGCACTTGGCTTCATGTCAGCTTTGACTCAACAGCTATCAGAGAGATGTTGTGAGTATTCCCAATGGATTTCTCACTCTGCCACATGTGCATGCTAATGTGTGACTGTGCATGTGTGGGGAAGGGTGAAAATGTTTATGTGAATGTGCTTTCAGAAAGAATATCTTTCCTTTTCTCTCATGACTTGGCTTAAAGAAGAAAAAGTTTTGGGAAATATGCATGATGTTTTTCTGTAGCTGTTGGATATCTTCTTCCAATGAGGAGGTGGTTTCCTTGGCAGCCATGTTATAAGTCACTCCCTCATGGCCTTGCCAATCTTGATTAGAATGGAGTTCACCACTAAATTGTGTAATAGGCTTCTTTGCAGAATTCCAACCTTCTTTTTATTGTGGTAAGCTTCACATAACATAAAACAAGCCATTTTAACCACTTAAAGGTATAGAATTTAGTGATATTTAGTACACACACTGTTATACAACCATCATCACTATAACCTCTTTTTAATGGTTAAAGTAACTACACTTTATTATTTGTCCATTTGTTTTAGTTTTATATGTATAATGGAGTATTTTTTTACAGAGTAATTATTTCCTAAATGCTTATTGAGTGTAGGTGAAAAAATTTCCTAGATAATTTTTTTAATGTAAAAGGTTGTTCTTATTATCTGCCAAGCTTGGCAGAAAGAGATTGAGACTGAGAGAGAGAGAGAGAGAGAGAGAGAGAGAGAGAGAGAGAGAGAGAGAGAGAGACAGACCGAGAGACCGACCTCACTTATTAACTTGTGATTTTTATAATTATAGTCTTTTAATATAATCAAAACAGTATAAAGTAGCATCTTATCTTTTGACCTATATGCTTCACCTATGTATTGAACAATTGAACACCACCTTTTATTTTAATTAGCTATCACAGCATATTTAATCTTGTGCAAAGAGCACCCACTCATAAATTATGAAACTCTGTCACTTACTAATTAGACAGCCTTGAGCATGACATTTTCCTTTAACAAGTCTCAGTTTCCTCATCTATGTGATGAATGGGAGTTGTCCATTCAAACAGAGATCCTACTCTGTGCCTGGCACTATGTCATACAGTGCCAATACTATGAAAATCATAGCATCCTCACTTTCTTGGAGGGTGTGGAGAAAATTGTATGTTATGAAAAAAGAATTTTTTGTAGTGTAACATTGTGCTTATACAAAGTATACTGATCATCATCATTATTATTATTACCTCTGTAAGTTTCAGGATGAAACAATAACAACAATAAAAACTTAGCTTCAGGGCAGTGGGGATGACACTGTCACTCTGGCCACCTGGAATCCTTGTATCAGAAAGAGTAGACATCATCAGATGACCTTCACACCCACTGTGATGGCTATAGTCAAAAAGACAGATAATAGAAAGTGTTAGTGATGATGTGGAGCTATTGGAACCCTTAAGCACTGCTGGTGGGAATGTAAAATATTTTCCACCTTCATTGGAAAATAGTTTGGCAACGTTTTTATGTGGTAAGCGTAGAATTACCATGAGACCCATCAGTTTCACTCCTGAGTGTATATATTCAAGAGACTTGAAAACGTATGTTCACAGAAAACTTGTCCATGAATATTCACAGCAACATTATTCACAATACCCAGACATAGAAATGTCCAAATGTCTACCCATACAACGTAATGTTATTCAGTAGTAAAAAGAAATAAAGTACTGACACATGCTACATTGTAGACTTGGAAAACATTATGTTGAATGAAATAAGGCAGACACAGAAGACCATACATTATATTATTGCATATATATAAATATTCAGACTAGGCAAATTTATAGAGATAGATAGAAAGCAGGTTGGTGTGGTAGCCATGGGCTGAAGGGTGGAGGCAATGGAGTGTGACTGCTAATAGGCACAGGTTTTTGGGGTGCTAATTAAGATATTTGGGGAATTAGTGGTGTTGGTTGTACAACTTTTTGAATGTACTAAAAACTACTGAATTATATACTTTAAAAGGGCAATATTATGGTATGTGCATTGTATCTCAACTTTTAAAAATCTAAAAAAATAAAAAATAATAAAATGATAAGAGATTCATCACAGTGACTTCACCTTTCATCTGTCTTTCCAGGAACTTTGAAAGGAGGGGAACTATGCTTAGAAAAATAATTGAAATTAACACTGTATCAGTCAAGGTTCAATTAGAGAAGCAGAAACCCTATGTGTCATATATAGGACTTATATAGAGATTCAATTTTCACGTATATGAAGGCTGGTTATATAGTAGATGGGAACCTGTTGCTTATGTGTCTTGTGTTAGAGTCAGGGGTTGGCCAAGAAGGCGATCAGGAAGGAAAGATGGATGTGAAGTGGGAGAAGCAAGAACAAACTGGAACCTGCGAGGAAGGCTCAGAGTCCATGAGGACAGATGGGCCCATGTAGCGCTCTCTCACTGCTTGCAAGCCTCGATATTAGGGATAACCTGTGGGAGAAGTTGGTGCCCTTCGTTCAGTAGCTAAACACTCATAAGCTGCAACAACAGTGCCTTCTGCCCTGCACCTATTTCCAAACATTAGAAGGTGGCTAATGTTTCCCTTTTGCCTTCTAACAATCAGGCAAGAAGTCTCATAGTCAGTGCAGCAGGGACAGGATTTCTGAGAATAATGGCTCCAGTTTAGTGAACTTGGCACATTAACAAATATGCCTCAAACGTTAACTAGATTAAAAAAAAAATGCAGAAATCCTGTTAGGGAAAGGACCAGCCCCTGGCCAGAGTAAAATCACTTTATCTTGCACATGGTATATGCTTAGTATTAGCTTTTTAGATATGTATATTGAGTGCAGCTATCAATCATAAAGGACAATGGACAACAAAAGAAGCTTAGAAAAGGAGTCATAAAGGGAATTGTGGCAGGACCCAACCTGTTCACCTGACAAATAATGCTCACTCCGAGTTAACCTGGTCCTGTGGAGCATGCAGCTAACTCCCCATGTACCAATGGACTCCAGCCTTCTCTTTATGTTGTTTTGGCTGTTTCCAAAAGGCTGTGGAGATGTTGCTTGATTCCTTCACTGCTATATCTTTGGTGTTTAGTATGATGTCTGGTACATAGTGTATGCTAAATAAATATTGAGTTAATGAGTAATAAACATTGTTTAAAGATATTTTTCACTTAATAGCAACAATTTTATGGAGTGACAGATTTTGGACTTGTTTCCACATAATTCTAAATAACACGTTGGTTGGAATCCAAATCGCAAATCCTTGGTCTACACTGCAATTATTTTTCTCAGTGGTTTATATGTCAGTTCCTTGTGATCTTTGTTTCTGTGATTCAGCATCAACAAATGCAGATAAACTTAGAAATTAGACAGCACCATTTCTGAACTCCTTTGGGCTGAGAGCCACACCCCAGACTCTGACAAATTCACCGAATTAATCACCTTGTGAGTGCCTGTCTTCTTTGCCAGGCAGCTCTCTGTCTTTAAACTGCAAAGATGCAGTGTGCCTTGCACCATAATAAATGCTTGTGAAATGAAGGAAGGAATGGATAGATAACTTACTTTCTAAATGTATCATAATAGAACACATTCCCCACTTCAGGATAAATCATTAGTGGCCTCTTCATGAAGGCTACAGGAAGCATGACTTCATTGTTTTAAATCATTGATTAGCTTAAAGCTAATCATCTAGTGACTATTAGGCCCTAAGAAGGTGGAGGATGATCTGTCTGCAGTAGTCCGCAATTCTCCTCCAGATGCTCCAAACAGGTCCCCTACTGAACTCTTTTAAGGAACAAAGTATATCTTCTTTCTCTCCTTTCCAAAGGGAAGTCTAGTTTCAGCCCATGAATCATTAAATGCCACTGATATCCATAGCTATTTTATTCCAATAAACCTTAAAAAGACTTGATTTGCTTAGTAAGCATTCAGAAGTCAGTATGTACTTTCCAAGGAGATCTTCTTTAACACTTGGTGATAAGAGGGGTCCTGATGGAATGGAACTGTAAATACCTCTATAAATAACCAGCATTTTCTTTATTCACTCTCTATTCCACAATGCCTTTATGTAGTGAACATTTTCATGTTATTGTAGGAAAGCTTTAGCTGGTAGTTAAATGTCTGTCTGAAGATCACTATAATGCCACTTCTAGGATGGCATGCATTTGAAAAATAAGATGATAAGGACTAAAGCAGAGATTATGTAATCTTTTAGGCTGGGGTAAATAAATATAATAGAAATTGCTTCCAAGGGCAGGAAAAGAGTGTCTCTTTTTAGAGAGATCACAAACTTTTCAGTTTTTGAGAATCACTGCATAATTCCTCCAGGTTCCTCCAGGCCCTTAACAAAGTGAGAGGCACTTAAACTTTGTCTTAAATCCTTTGTGATAGACTTTAGTCAAAAATAATAAAATTCTTACCAGTTTCAGGTGCATAAAATTCTCTAAACAGCTTAACAGATGAAGGCAAAATATTTCCAAATTTTAGAAATTTTTTTCAGGGAATTCAAGATAAAATTTTATAATTTATAATTTACTCCTAGGGAGAGAATGAATATTGGTTGGATTAAGTCATTATATAATGTTTTTATAGTGTGAGAACAAAAGGCAAATGATAGCCAAATTTAGAGCAAGTAGGTTGATGCTCATTTTTTTTCAAATGGAAATTATTCAATTAAACGTCTTTAAAACGTGTGTGTGTGTGTGTGTGTGTGTGTGTGTGTGTGTGTGTGTGTGAACTAATGGTTTCAAATTTTGTACTCTGGAAGAGGATGATAGCTGGGTGAGGAGGGGAAATGTCTGTAGAATGTAGTCTAGATCCATCATTCTACCAGCTCAGCTCCTCTCCAACATCCTTGGGTAACACAGTGTCTCTTTTTACCATTTTATAGATTGGGGTTCTGTCTAATGTGTAATTAAAAAAAGAGTTTCTCCACTCAGTAAAGAGGTTTGAAAACCAATGATTTAGAGAACAATGCAGAAGACTTAAGTCTTTCCTTCTCTTTTTTAAATAATAAAGTTGCAGGATTCTGGTGACAGATTTCAGTAAAAGTTGTGCCAGAAATCCAGGAGTGGTATTTTAGATGACTGACAAATGGAATTAGAGAAGAAAGCCAGTCTTGGGCTTTGGTCATAAGAAGGTCATTAGATCCCCAGCAGAGGGACTTTTAGCCAAAATAGTACCTTGGTGGTTGCATATTATGTCAATTCTGGTAGTAAAAAAATATCCACAAATTGCCATGAAAAAGCACAACACTAGGATGGCAAATTTGAGTGAGTCAGTACAAAAGAACTGAGTAAAAGCCTGACTGTACTCTTGTCTACTGATAGAATTATTTTTTTCTCCTTGAAGAAAAAGGAATAATGATAACTAATTTGTCTCTTGGTTATAGTAGAAGAGAAGATGAATCATGTACATAAAAATTCCCAAATTTAAGGGAGTGTGCTGTCAAAATGGAAGATACCCCTCGACTCAATGATTCATTTGTGTTCTGTTTCAATCGCTTTGTAACCTGCTGCATAAATATTTGAGCGTTGTTGCTCAGAAAGGGGAGCTGTACGTCTTCTGCATAAAAATTGTGAGAAGATGATTTCAGGACCTGATTTGGTATTTAGCTCCTTGTTCCATCTGAGCTGAATTCAGTGGTCCTCTTTTCATAAATGAATGGGTGAATGCTGGCTGAATGCAATGCATTAAATGTAATTATCTGTGGGATCACAACCATAATGTTACTGTTTGGAAGGGCCATGACCCATATCAGTCTATAAAATCCAGAATTTATAGGTTCTTGAAGTTCAGCCATCATCTTCAAATATTACTTATTGCATGTGAATTTCCAAATCTTTTTCAACAGCTTCATTTCTTTATTTTTTAAAATTATATGAGATAATCTTACTTATATACATTTCCACAGAGGAATCCTTTATCAGGGCCTACCTTAGGTTACCAAATCATAAGCAGAGATAAACAGAATGAAATCTAAACATCCTCTTGACTTCAATAGCTCTGGCTACAAATAAGTCCACAGTGGTCTTTATATTTCACACGCTCTTGATTATTTTTTTTTTAATTAAAAAAATTTTTTTTAGGCAAGGCAACCCTTGATTGACCTCACAGATTGCAAGGACCTTGTCAGCTTACAATCCCTTATTTTTTACTTTTTACACTACAGCACCTAGTCTTCCTAGGTGGTCTCCCATCCAAGCACTAACCCAAAACTGCTTAGCTTCCCAAGATCAGATGGGATCGGGCTTGTTCAGTCAGGGTGGCCTGGCTGTAGACCACACTCCGATTCTTGCCCATACCTGTTTGTATTCATAGTCCACCCATGGCAAGGTCTTATTCTACAGAGTCCTGAAAGTGCTTAAGTGACTTCTTCACCAGCCACATTCACAATGTGTTAGCCACCATGTTTTTCTTCTACTCCTGCACTAGAGTCTGTGCCCTCTGCTTAGGAATTCATTGCTTCGTGCCCCTAACCTCTGCTGCTGCTAGCACCCACCATGAGAACAGTAAATGTTACAAAGTGATATATCCTGAAACTCTGAAAGTATCTCATCAAACATTAGATCAGAGCTGCGTGGCATGAAAAATTAAAGGGAATTGCCCTGCCCTCCTATGAGTGTCACTTTGTCACCTGGATTACACTGGCTCTGTTGTGCTCTGCATCTCATAAGATCTCATGTGAGAGCAATCTCTTCTGCTACCACCTTTTGCCTTCTCTCTATAGTGGTGGACCCAGTTTTGGGATCTGGACAGCATTCACTATGAGGCCCCCTCACTCTCTGGCCCAAGGTTTCTGTTTATAAAACCTTCTTCTTTCCAACTGCCTTTCCTGTCCATGAATTAGCCTTAGATGAAAAGTGTGGTCAGTGACTTCACTTACTCATTCTCAGCTTTAAGAGACCTAACACCTCCCTTGTTTCTGAAATTTCACAATTAAATTGTGATTTGAGGTTTTTGACCTCACCATACTGGAGAGATGGAATGACACCATACCTGTGTGGACCCCCAGGTGTGCTTAAGCATACCATCTCTACAGAGTGAGCTGTAGAGGAATTAGAGGCCTGAGACACTTGAGAATAGGTAGATGTCAGTAACAAGTGCCACTAGTGTTTTTGCCGTGTGTCATTAGCTTTTGTTCACTTCAGAGCATTTCTTGTGCTGGTAATAGCATTGAGAAATCACATACCAACATGGAAACTGCTTTCAACATTTTTCTTTTAACAATTTGTGCTTCCTATTGGGGCATGAATACCTTGGGTTCTGTCCAAATGATGTTCAGGACAAGTTTCTTTAAACGGTGCCAGAGTAAAGTGGTATAGCCTGCTCAGTGTGCAGTAACCACACAGTAAGTCATTTTGTTCCAATTCATGTGATTTTTGTGGCAGCATTTTAAGTATAACTTGGCAGCCAGAATGTTGTGTTGAATGTATTTTTCCCTCATTATATGGCCTTCATTTGTTCACACTGATTTTTAAAATTTTTCTGGAAGCCTATGTGATAACTAACTTGTCTTGACTGGCCTGCTTTCCTTCCTTCCTCCCTCCCTCTCTCCCTCTCTCCCTCCCTCCATCCCTCGTCTCCTGGTCTTATCTTCCTTTCTTTCTCATCAGCAGCATTCTTTTCTAGCGTCTTTCTATCCCAGTTTCCTTCCCATGTTAGATATATTATTTCTAACACTTTTCCTTCTAAGGACTCTTCCATGTCCTAATCTGTACTTTTAGTAATGGATTTCTTCATACTATCACATTGTGATATTTTTCTATGGCATTGATATGGTAAATGTCTTTACAAACTGCTCTTCTAACAAGACTCCTGACCACTTCTTTACTTTTGGGCTATTCAGTTTTCGATTAACCAAATCAGTGAGACTTGGAGAGAGGCCGTCCTTTTGAACAGGGACAAGGGTAGTAGAGGCCGTCCTTTTGAGGGGAGATGGGATTAGGACAGACCAGACAAATTCATATGAAAAAAAATTGTAGAATGAACTGGGGATGATCATCCAGGTGAAGACACAGGTTGGAAATGAGCCCTGTCTGTAAATGACTGAAGAGATTTCATTTGGGAGAGGGATTCTGCTTGATCTGTGGGATTCCAGAGAGCAGAATGTAGAACAGGAGATTAGAAGAAGATGAAGAAAAGTCAACTTTAGGTCAACATAAGGCAGACTTTGTAGTATTATGGGTCGATCAAGAAAGAAATGGGCTATTGAATAAAGTGTTGCCTTTTTCATCAGTAGCAACATTTATTTAGCAGCTGATTGGTATAGATAGATACAATGCTATAAGGAGAATGGTTTAAATTACCTCTGAGGCCCTGTACTGTCCAGGATGCTGAAATTCTGAGACACTGCCTCCTTACTGAACCTTTTAGGAATTCTGTTAACATCGATTTCATCCCAGCCTAACCACTCTTCGCACTAATTATATGTCTTTACCCAACATCTTTGCTATTGAGAACATTCAATTAAAAAGTTTTAATACATATTATCCCTTCTTGTTTTTAAATTGTTTCATATGCCTAGTTTTTTTTTTTCAATAATTATAAGAATCAGGAAATTATCATTCCTTTCTTTAGGCAAAACTTATACTTTTTGTATTGAATTACATTTGAAGCAGGAGTCCTTTCATTTTTAAAAAAATATACCTAAGACCATAAGACTATGGAAATGTGGCTGAATTTAGCAAGAATGCCCTTATGTGAGTGAAAGATACTTGCTCAGTCTGTTCACCAGGAAAAATTCAGAAGCAGAGATATATAAGACCCTTGAAACAGTTTCTATGATGTTAACATTTATTAGACTTAGGAATATATAGGATAGTAATTCAAACCCAAGATGGATTGTGATAAATTATTGATAAATTTTTATTGAATATAAAATTTATAAAATATTACAGTTAAAATGCTAACCCTTTGGGATCATTTCTCCAATGCCCTCATTTTATTAATGAGTACATCAGAGTCAAGAGACATAACCAATTTGCCTGAAGTCTCAGTGTTAGTGAGTGGAAGAAAACCCTGAATTTGTATCTCGCCTTTCCTTTCCCAGTGTTATATCTTGTATTACTGTTGTGGTTTTGATGGTTTGCTGGGAGTGCTTCACAGGTTTGCCATCAAATTTTGATGCAGTTGTAAATGTATGCCGGTAACAAATGGGGGTATATGTGGTCATCACAACAGGTAATTGGTTGCTTTTCAGCATCAGTGTTACTGTAATGTTTTGACCAAGATCTTACATCTGTTTAACAACTTATTTACATTCCTACTAGGTACCAGGCACTAGGCCAGATGCTGAAAGCCCAGTGTCCTAGATGACTTTCCAGTGAGCCTCTTGGCTCTGCTCTTATTCTACTGATGGTCTGGTGTTAGATGTATTGTTAAGTCTGTTCAAATCAGTATTTCATATGACAGCCCTGCCATAGTAGTAGTCACATCCTTAATCATAGCAAAAAAGGAAAACTAACGTGAACCTTTGATGACAAATCTATCTATCTATCTATCTATCTATCTATCTATCTATCTATCTATCTATCTATATGTATATAGTTAAAAATATATATAAAGCTCCTGCAAGTATGCTTCAACAGGTTCTGCTCTACAAACAATTCATTTTATTGGGGAGAAGGTTCCTAGAGACTTCAAGTACTTCGTTTTGTTCCAAACGGGAAGGGATTTCTATGCCTACAATGCTACCATCTTGCAGTAAACATGATAAATAATTCACTCAGCTCACCAGCTTTGAAACTAGGCAGTTCATCGCAAATTTTTAGTTTAAAGGAATTTGCATTTTTCACATTTTGAACCCTGGGTATTTATTATGACATTCTTTTAAAGTTGCATAACTCAAAAGTTGCATAAAATTAGACCACAGTATATTCCACGGAGGGTAGAAAACAACAAAAAAAATGTTTTTGGGACCTTTGAGCATGTGGTGTAAACATTCAGGAGAAGGAGAAACTGTAATCCCCACTCTGAAGTAACTTCACCTCTGTTAGGAAAATCAAACAGATACACATAAAGCATATGAAAACAATCCACAGCAGTGTTTCTCAGCCTTTTTCCATAATTGCCCCTCCAAAAGAGCCTTTTTAGACATTTTTTTCCTAATTGCCTCCACACCCATGAAAATTTTACATCACAGACATACAGTCTTTTTAAATGCTGTGTATATTTATGCTGTATACACAATTAGAATAAGATTTTTCATTCCCTGAGAACCAATTTTATTCCCTTGGGAACATTATTTCTCCCATCGGGAATGCATGATTTAAAGTAATCTGTGCCTAAATATGTGGAAATAAAATAAAAGAAAGAGTCACTATATACAACTGATCAGAGTAGTAGATCAGGGCCTGGAAGAAGAAAATGTAAATCAGTTGCTGCAGAATGCAAGATGCATTCTGAAAAAAAAAAAATCATTGTTTAAATGTCTGTAAAACAATGTTATATCAATTTTATTTATTATTCAATTTTAAGCACTTAATTAGATTGTGTTTGAAAACAATTTTTAGCTTAGCTTTTATCACTTTATAATCCCTGAGCCTGAATCAGATCCGCAAGTAATCATAGTAAATCATATATCAAATTAGTTACACATAACCCAAGAAATTCAAAACCTAAATTATTTGAAACATTTTAAAGCTTTATAGCAAAAAGAAAAATTAAAGTGGAGTATAAGTACCTTTAATATGTGTGACATAATGTTGGGTGGTACTTTCAAAATAGGCTTGGGAAGGTTTCCCAAAGAAAGTAAAATCTGAGTCATATCTGAGTGTCCAGTAGTTATGATGTGGAAGAGAGAGAGGAGAAAAAGCAAAAAGGTGGCAGTTCCCTTTTAGGCTTAAGTGGTTGGGGCCTGTGGTGTGTGTGTGTGTGTGTGTGTTTCTTTTCCATATATATATATATACATATATATATATATGTATATATATATCTTTTCCATATATATGTCTATTACATATATATATATGTGAAAGAAAAGACTTGACAGAATTATCTTCAGGTAAACAACCTATTCAATGTACAAATGGAGTTTTTAAGAAGTGTGAAACATACAAGATGCACATGCAGCCTATCATGTAAGCAAAGAAAATAACATCTTGCTACCATTTTCTAACAGAATTCTGTTACTTTCCATGAACCCTGTTTATGGATGTTTTTCATTAGAAGCGTTTTGGGGGAGAAGTGGAAAAATCTAATGAGATGTAACAAAAAATAAAACAGAAGTTGGATGCAACATAATTTATTTCAGAAATAACTGTGGGTTTATTCTGCTTATATTTTAGTGGATTGGTTTAATGTTTTCTTTAAAGTTTCTAAAAATCATAAGCTATGATTTTTAGTACAATTTTACATGAGGTCTCCGATCTTGAGTTTTCTTAAGTCTCCTCAGTACTGTAGTCATGGTGGTCTGTGATAATCTTCTTTTTGATAATGAGATGTGGGTGTCATCCCCAATTGAACTTGATTTTACTATGGATGGCAGGTCTGTATTGATTTTCACTTTTCCAACCTCATTTCTTATTTCTTTCAGGCAGAACTGTAGTAGTATAGCTAAGGTACAAAGAACGCACTGTTTATGAGAAAGGTCTGGAAAGTTTGCTGTGGTTATTTTTCAAGTTATGTTCACAGAATTTCTGGGAAATAAAATTGAGCTATATTGGAATGATGGCAACATTTGAACTTTAAACAAATTCTTTAGTGTTGTCACCTCATATGCTTCTAACAAATGTCCACATTCGAGTGCATAGGGCAGGAGGAATATGTGCATTCTAGGCCCGGTGAAAGGTAAATATGGAAGTGAAGAGATGTGAGGGTTACCCAGCTGGACTGTCTCTTGGCTTCTTTCTATTCACCTTTCCTTAAACTGCGATACTCTTGCTCTCCTTGAATTTCAATTTGTCCTATTAAAAATAATAGATATAACATTTTCAAGTTGATATCATGAAAGTAAAATTGGTCATTACTCCTTAAAAGGCTGCTTGTATTTGAATTTGACATTTTAGCCCTAACTTTCTCTTTCAAACCCATATACGCATCATTCTTAAGTTTTCAGTGATCTTTGGGTGTGCTTCTCACTTCTACCTCCATTTGGTCATGGCTTAATGGGGAACTTTCCACATACTACTGCCTGAGAGGGATTGCCTTGATTTTCTACAGGTGAAGAGTTCAGTGTATATGAGTGTGTGCTGAGATTTCCCCCTGTGTTAAGTGAGGTTTTAATGCAGTATATACTTACCCGGTAGGACGGAGGTGAGGAGTGAATGGAAAGTTTCATGTGAAACATCTAATATGGGGTTTGCCCCATAATAGGTAAGCAATTTAATGCTGGTTTTCCTATAAGTCATTAGGGTACTTAGAGTACTGTTATAGAGCAATGCCGAGAACTGAGAATTGAGAATTAAAGGATGACTTTTCCATGGAAACATCACCTACAGCTTCACCAGCTGGAAGGTAAATTTTTTAGATAACACACAAAATGTCCCTAGAAACTCTGCTCCTAGGAATACCGAGATATCAGATTGAAAAGAGCTTGTTGAGAGAAGACTCACCTTGCTCTGACAACAAGGAGCCTACTCTGCTGGCAAGATAGCCAACAGTGTGTCCCTCTGCAAAGGACTGTTCTAATGTGATCACTGATAGGACTTTTTCAAGGAGCCCTTGGATTCCTTTCAGTGGATCTAGTCACAGAGAAGAATCCCTTGAAGCAGGAACTAAGGTTTCGTTTATATTGTTAGGAACAGTGTATGCTTGTGTTTTTGTTTTTGTTTTGTTTTGTTTGTTTGTTTTGTTTGTTTGTTTTTTGACTCCATTACTCTTGATATATAACTCAGACCACGATTCCTGATCTCCAGTGCCTTGAGAAATTTCCTGGATGGCCAGATATTACAAATGGTCCCATTTATTCAGTTGATTCTCTTTCATAGTCTGCCCTCCTCAAAAGAATAGAAAATGTACCAGCCCATGGGATTAAAGTTCTGTTATGGATGTTCCTTTCCTTTAAACAAAAGAAAAGGAAAATGACAACAATGGTCTTCTGAAACAGAACCGATAAATGAAGATCGCCAGAACCGAGTTTATAGGTGGGTAAACCAAAATACTGTACCCAGGAAATTGTGGGACCACACACTGCTAGAACATCAAACTTACCTTTTCTACCTCAACATATATTGTTTCTTTTTTCTCCTAATTGGAGCAAACTAGTGGGAGAAGTGAATCATTGGATAGATCCAGTTAATGCCTGGAACAGACGTTAGGTTTCCATTTCTGATCCCATTTCTCTGTCAGATTTCCTACTGTGCAATCCCTAGCAGACAGCACTTGCCTAAATTTCCATGTTTTGTGTTCTCCCTCCTCCTAAATAGGTCAACTTGGTAAATAAGTATGTATGTTTACTCATTATCTCTTTCCTGTTTGAAGCAGATGCTTTAAGAAGCAAAGAATAAGGATGAAAATGGTTACTGTAAAAAGCTTCTGGCTTGCTGACATGCATTATTTCCACAGAGTAGTTTTCTGGTCCCTGTTTTAAAGTTTATTTTTAGATAACTCTAATAAAATTCTAGCCAGTTTGAATTCATTTTCCAGTTTGCAAAAAAACTGGGTTGCCAAGCATAGAGAGAGCTAATAACATAGGACAGAAGAGAGTAGAATTTTAGAGCTAGAAGTGGACATGAGCATCATCTACTTGAATTCTTTCTTATTTTAGACTGAGACGTGCAAGTTCAAAGAAGTTAAGTGCCTTCTTCGAGGTCACACTGCTAATATGTGATTGAGTTGGGACATGAACACCTATTTTTCTACTTTATTGACCAGTGTTTTTCCACTATCAGAAGGAATTAAAATGCAACAGGCAGGACCAACAGTGTAAAACTTCCATTCCAGGGAGGGATTTGCCTCAGATAGAGCCTACTTAGCCATTCTAGTTCTATCCTCCATCTACTTATTTCTCTTTAATTATTATCATTAATTAGTATTTATTGATTCCTCTCTGTTGGGGAAACTGTTTCACTCTACAGTCTTGTATTAAAGGCCTTTTTGGAGATTACAAACTTGAAGAGACAAAATGGGAAAATGTGGCTATAATTTAAAACTTATTCTCCAAAACTTTACCAACATTCCTCTTATCTTTTAAAACAGATCATTCATCATGGCAATCAATTCAACACCAGGGACAAGACTCTTAGAAGGATGAAAACCTGGTTTATTATTCTTTGCCTTTCTCCTTTCTATCATTGCCTCTCTTCCTTTCATCCTTTGATTCATTACTTTTTTTGAAGGATTGATTGATTGGTTTATTGATTTATTTAGCAAGTATTTGGTGAGTGCCTGCTTCATGCCAGTCTTAGGCTAAACACTGGAAAATGTAAAGACATAAAACACAGAGTCTCTTTCTTCAAGGGGCTTACCACCTAGCATAGTGAAGGGGCACGCATGGCAAGGTCACCAATTAGGGTCTGATGGCAATAGCAGGGCATCCAGTCTTTTTCATAGTCTGAAAAACACAGAAAATGATGATATTGTAAGATATCTTGCAGGAAACTGGTGGTGGTTTGGAATCCTGGATGAGGTTATTCTTGGACAGAGGCAAATGAGTGGTGCATTCTGGCTGCCTCAGGCTCCATAAAGGCCACCCGAGGGATGGGATGATCAATGTCTAGCCCCGGCATGCTGGTTGGAGTGCACTAAAATAGGCTTGGGAGCGGAGAGGCCTTCCTGAACTGAGGGAGTTATTGTAAAAATGGGGAAAAGAAGATGAATCTGAAAGATCTTTGGGAAATAGAACTGACAAGACTTGGTGAGAGGCTGATATGTAGGGAAGAACCAAGGATGATTCCTAGGGTCTGACCTGAGCAACCAGGCAGATGATGATGCCATTGAGTGAAATAATGTATATTAGAGGAGGCAGTAGAAAAAGAGGAGGAAGTTTTTAGGGCAGATGATGAGTTTTCTTTTGGTATTGCCTGTGGTTCCCTGGGATGGAGACTCTGAGAGGGGGAGTTGAATAGAGCAGATTTGTTGGTGAGTTCTTATAAGATGATACTATAGAGAAGTGAGGAAGAGAGGAATAGTCAAAGAGCAAAGCAGATGTGAAAAAGTAGGTGTAACTGAGAGATCAGCCTTTTATACTCAGAACTCTGGATAGCACTTCAGAGCCTTGAAAATTGAAACAAGAGTGTCTGGCTTTTTTTATCAACACATTAAACAGTTACTTGTGGTGGACTGCCTGCTGGAAGAGAGCATAACCTTGGACATTGCAGTTCTCAGGAGAGGAGAGAAATTTCCAGTGAGACACACAGCTATGAGCAGTTAGCCATTGATATTCCAAGTAGCTAGGCAAGAGCATGGTGGGTAGATCAGCCACAGCTTAATGCATAAGGTGAACACAAGGAGCCCAGGACATAAAGAAAGAGTGTCTAAGGAGGTTGGAAACTTGATGGAAATTGGTAACAGGAGCCAGGGGAGGAAAGCATATCCACAGTGTCCAGTGTTGTACAAAGGCCTTGAAAATGTCAGCTGAATTTAACAACTAAGAGTTTATTTGTGGTTTGAGGGAGAGCAGTTTCTGTGGGATCTCTAGAGGCAGAAGCCAGATTGTAGAAGAGCAGAAAATGGGAATACAGGACACGGTGTGTGCAGAACTCTATTAAAAAGTTTAGCTCTTATAGGAAGGAGATGGGGTTCAGTAGAGGAAGTACACACAATGGAAAACATTGTGCCTTGTTTAATTTTATTTTAAGAGGGAAAGATCCCATCAGTGTGAGCACTGATGGGGGCAGTAGCCATTGTGGGGTAGCGAGCAGAGAATCTAAAAGGAGGGGGGTAAGATGAGGACGCAGAAGAAGGAGGCGGGATCAAATTCAAAACACAGTGTGAAGCCTCTGAGGATTTTGGCTGGTTAAAACTAGAAGGAAGCCTGAACTCATGTAGAGAGCAGCACTTTTGATAACTACATAATAAACATCGGATGTATCGACAAGGGAGTTTCAAACTCTCCATAGTCAGAAGCAGTACTGAAAAATACCCCCTGATACATACAAACCCTTTTCGAAGTCACTGGAAAATACTTAGAAAATGTATTGAGCTTAAAGAAGTGGTAGTAGGAATGCAACCTGTAGTTGCTTCTAAAAGTCATCCCTCAGAATAATTCAGTCATCTTAACATGCTTCACGTGCTTTAGGCACCAAGTATGTGCAAGGGGTAGAGACATGTACTGTGCAAGGGGCTGTGGACTTGTTTTGGGGATACAAGGTTCTATTCTCTCTCTTTTTTTAAGGACTTCATTAAGCTTTTATCCCAAGTATCTCAGTGATACTTCTACTGCAAAATCCTCCATGGGTTTATGTTGTGTCTGCATTTTCAGTCTATAAAAACAACCTCCACCACCACCCAAAAATAACCCAACATCAGCTTTTCATTGTTGACTTTTTGTCTCTAATAAGAGAGCTTCTGTGTTCAGTTCTTGATATATTGAGGACTTTCAAGGAGAATTAATTTCTTTTGTGAAGCATTTATTTTTTTTTCCTTTAAATCAAAACCAAATCATCATTTCTGGTGTTTGAAAGTACTAGCTCTATGAGTTTGTCAAGAGGTCAACCTTTCTGGCTGTGTATTTTCTTTTCTTTAGAAAATTTGGTGATCACTATGCTTTCTTTGAGTTCCCTTGTTTGGATTTACAAGATGAGATCTTTGAGGTGTGTCCTAGGAGGAGGAGTATTGGCAGATACAAATCTTCCATAATTTTCATTATATGAGTTGATATCATTAGATGAGGTATAGAGATGTTAAGTGACTTGTCAAAGTCCCACAGGTGGATGGTGAGCAATAAGGCAGGGGCTTGGCTGAATCACCACCTTCCAGTCTAGGCCTCATCCCTTATTTTCAAGTTGCTGTAACTGAGTGAGCAAAATCCTGGGTAGGGTGGGGATACCCACAGCAACTGGGCATGTGTGGACTATCTCCCTGAAGTACTCATTGGTGTGGTGTTCATGATTTTAAAACATTATTTTTGTATTAATACTAAAAATGGCGTAATAAAGAACCGAACATAGTATTCAAATAAAAATTAAACTCCAATGTAATTTTGCAGTTTACAAAATTACATTTGGTACATATTTTCTAATGGCTTCAGAGGTTATGTGTGGAGTTTCTTTTTTTTTTTTCAGCACTGCTGTTTTAGACTCTAGGGACATGTATTTTCTCTCCTCTGCTGGTGCAAATATTTTGGTGCAAGAGCTTGCAAGTACCTGTAACCAAACTGCAGTATTTTCAGCCCCCAAAGAAAAGTGAGTTGTAGAGAAAGAGGACATATGAGTTGACTGTTTCACCTGGGAAGACCGATAGATCACCAGAGGCTCCAGCCTAATCAATGCCCACTGAAAAATTTAAACATCAGGTAACACCCCAGTGCTCCAAAAGGTAATGAACAAACGTGTACAATGGTGGATAGATTTCTTGATGAGTCCTATTAGCATAACGATACAGCATGAAAAATAGTTATTATTTGGGACAGGGCAGGGCACAAGCAGGTGGTGCTCACCACTATTAATGTTCTCACCATTAGTAATGTTCTCTCTCCTTAATACGATAGGGCTGTAGCATCCAGGGTGGGCTTCTCACTTTGTATGAAGGCCAGCAAACTGCTCAGGTGCTGGAGAAAAACATTAGGAGCTTTGTATTTATACTTTTTTATTTCAATTTTTAACTTTTTACATTTTTTTTTAAAAATACATCATATTGTAAATATAATAGTACATGGGCAATTTACTAAAAAATACATATATTAGGGGTACATGCTTAAATTTATTTTATTAATGAGGTGACTTATCAAAAAGGTTTAGAGACAAATCTCTGGAATACTTTTCTGCACTTTGACAGTAATTTAATGGATCTCCAACCTTTTGTCCAAACTAATGGTTCAGATCAAATGTTATTGGACTTTAAACCATGAAATTTGATTTCTTACTTCAGCAAAGAAAGCCAGAAAGTGGTGAAGATGAACATTTATAATTTATTTTGTACTCTTTACATAACAAGCTCCTTGTGGATGGACATTTTCATATAAGGCCCTTGGAAAAACCATCAGTTGATCGATATGTTAATGTGACAGGCACTGCACACTGAGCAATGTCATTGCATTTCCAGTTAGAATTACTGAGAAGCAAGAAAAGGAATCAAGGAAATTGGATAAACAGATTTGCCTAATGCAAGGCATATTTCTTTATCAGGAACACTTAAAATTTGTTTAGCATCTTTCATGTTAGCATTTTGACCTCCCCCACCCCCCAGTGGAAGGTTACTACTACTTTAACTGGTTAGCAGTTAAATATATGTTATATATAACATATATAACACCTTATAGTTTTTAGAACACTTTTATGATATTTGATTCTCACAAATATCCTTTGAGGTGAATAAGGTAAATTTAGAATCCCTATACAGTGAGTGTGGAAACTAAGTCTTAGAGAAATTAAGAGCCTCATTTAAATTTAGACATAGATCTTTAGAGCGCTTGACTGGGGCATTTTCCAGTGTATCGTACCTCAGGGAAAGAGCAGTACAGGTAGGTAATTGAGAATGTGCTCTCAGGTGAGACAAAAAATAAATATGTCAACTGTTACCCCAAAGCCCACCCTATTTCTTGTTTGTATATTGTCTTCCTTTTGGTATAGAAAGAACATAGTTTAAAGACATCCAGTACAATTTTACAGTTTTTATCCAACCCAGGCATAACTAGCAAACAGCAAACCAGGAGGAGATACTAATGCACAAAGGAAGATACAACAAGAGGGTGAGTGGTGACAGAGAAGAAAGCCTGGGATGTGGGGAATGGCCTGATTTAGTTAAAGAGATTATTGGAAAAATGAAGGAAGAGATTCTTACAGCAGAACTTTTTTTTTTTTTTTATAACTGATAATTAGTCTCTACATGCCTGTTTCCTCTCTTCTATGTCTGTTAAACAGATAGGCACGGAATGCCCAGCCATAAAAGGCCCATGGAAGGGTACTCAAGAAGTGGTCTTTGACTTTAAAGCACTTAGCATTGAATTGGGGAGATCAAACATGAAAAAATGTGAAGCAGGCAGAAAACCAACAAAGGGAAAGTAGAGTAGTTGAGGAAAGGAGAGTAAGCTCGGAGTTAAGGTAGATGGTTTCTAATAGCACTTGCTGTGCTACATACAAGTTGAGTAGCTCCCTGAGTCTGAGTATCTCTTTAGTTCCAAATTTTGATGATCCATTTTTTAATAAATCTAAACCAATCGTATATGTGAAAATATTGAGAAAACGCAAGAGAGTACATTTGATTCTAGACAGTTCGTAGAATGCTGGTGTGTTTCTCATGTTCCCTTCTATGTATTAGGCAATGATTCTCTGTAAAGAAGACTTTGAGGATGTTTAAACTTGTGAATAGGACTAGAATTAGCAAGGATGTAATGAACCAAAAGTGGAATCATGCTGATCTCTGACTGAATTTTTCCAGTCCTTAGCAAAATGAAGAAATTAAGAAATTATAAAAATTTCACTTAAATTTTGATAACGTTCTGAGATTATTGACAACTTACATTGATGTTAAAATACCTTTTCCTTTCTAAAATTATGGTAAGAGTCATAAATACACACACACGTGCACATGTATACATATGATTGTTCTTTCCTAGAAAGTAAAGAAAGACACATCTTTCTTCTTCTGCCTCCACCTTCATATTGCGAGTCCCCTTTTTTAGGCTTCAAGCAACTTCCTACTGAATTTCTTCAAGGCTTTTCACTGACAGAGTAAAGGCCAAGCCCATATTTTTGTGTATTATCTCCCTCAAGCTGCTGTAACAAAGTACCATAAACTGAGTGGCTTAAAACAGAAATTTATTCTCTTATGGTTCCGGAGGCTAGAAGTCTGTAGTCACAGTGTCAGCGGGGCCGTGCAGGCCCTAGAGGAAGGCCCTTCCTTTTCTTTTCTAACCTATGGTGGTTGCTGTTAGTCCTTGGCATACCTTAGCATGTGGCAGCATCATTCCAATCTCTGCCTCCATTTTCACATGGCCTTCTCTGTGTCTGTGTCTTCACTGGCATTTTCCATGTGTGTCCAAATTTCTTTTTTTACAAGGACATTTGTCATTGGATTATGCCCTTCACCCCAAATCCAGTATAACCTTATCTTAACTAATTACATCTGCAAAGACCCTATTTGCAAATAAGTTTACTCTCTGAAGTTCTGTGTGGACATGAATTATCGGGGATACTGTTCAACCCAGTACCTCTCACATGAAAGAGTCTTCACAAGTTTGTTGTTCACGGTCTCTTAGGCCTCATCTTCCAACCACTTCATTCCATTCATACTATATTTTTGCTACCTGAGATTGCTTAAGTATAGATCTTGGATTTCTGCTTCCAAAAATGGTGTTCTCTGAATGTAGCAAAGATTGAGATAACACCTCTCTTTCAGCCAAAGAATAATAATGAAACTTACTTACTATTGGAAGAGACATATATATCTTGTTTAATTACATTAGTGGAACAAATTGGTGAACTATGTGAAGGTAAAGGGTACATCTTTTTTTTTTTCTTTCAAAAAAAAAAAGAAAACAAATTACCCCATGGCCCAACAATTATTTTTCTTAATAATTGAGTCTAGGAGAAAAGTCAGAGAAATAAAAAAAAAAAAATTGTGTGGAAAGATGTTCCTTACAGAATCATTTTCAATAACAAAAAATGAAAACAAAGAAAATAGTCTATGGTGGGGAATGTTTAGATAAATTAGACTATATACATTTCTGTACCCGTTCATATTTGTGCTTTCATTTTTTAAAAACAGTATGTTAACTGGGAAAACACAATAAAATCTCATTAAAAAAAGGACTGGAAATGAAATTTTATACAGTGTGATCTCAATCATTTAAAGAAGTGGTTCTCAACTAGGAGTGATTTTGCCTTTAGGGCACATTTGTGGTGTCAGGAGACACTTTGGATTATTACAGCACAGGGAGAGAGGGGGCATGATCCGGCATCTAGTGGTTTGACGTCCGGGATGCTGCTAAACGTCCTATATATATATAATGCACAGCAGCTCTACAAAACAAACCAAAAAAAAATTTATCTAGCCCCAAATGGCAATATTGTCTTGGCTGAGAATCCTTGATTTAAAGTTTATGACTGCTGTATCTTTACTCTTCTGTTTCTCATCTTTAAAATAGAAATAATAATATCCACTTCATAGGATTGTAGTTAGATTAACATAAGTAAAGGTCTTAGAATATAGTTAAACATTTAATACGTGTTAGTTACTATTAGCTATTATCTATCACAGTGTAAAGAAAGAGAAGAAATAAAAGAGAATCTTATAGTGATGACATTATAGGTGGTGTCAGTACCTTCCAGCCAAAGACCATTGGGAACAAATCCGGAGTTGAACAAGTCATAGCCAAGGAGGATACACACCATAGGTGGTCATGAGGTATATTAGCAAGAAGACCTGTTGTAGGGATTAGGCTTTGGTTGGATAACTTTTGGGAGGGTCGAAGGAAGCAAGGGGTTGACTGTGGATCAGATGCTGTCAGAGAATGGAGGCATTGTTATGATTTGGCATCTTAATGCATCTTGAGGGGGGCAGACTAGAGTGAGAATCGAGCTGTAATTGGTACAGAACTAGCAGTCATATATTTTGGCTGAGAGGAGTGTTTGATACTTTGTGGGAGGCACAATGACCTTGTAATCATGCATGCTTAGACAAAACGATGAAGCAGCCTTGCTTTATCTCATTTTTTCATGGCCGCAGAGCAATCTTGTGTGAGGTTGGCATTTTGTAAAATGGTTTATATCCAACAGGAGAATATCATGGCCAGCTGTAAGTGGTAGGCCAGCTTCTCACTGTTAGAGGTTGCTCTTTTTTTTCTTTTTCAGTAGTTTTAAATTTCCTGCAACATTTTAAAAATATTTTCTGATCTTTCTATTTCTAACTTGTATTGCTTTTGTAATGAGAACAAATACATTTAATTAATTAAAAAATAATAAATGGATAAAAGGAGTCAGGTGTGCAGTATTATAGAATGAAATCTTGTTTAAGAGTTCCCTTCCCATCTACCCCTTATCTCTGGTTTCACTTTACATGGTTCAGTTACTGGCAGTCAATGGTGGTCTGAAAATATTAAATAGAATATTTCAGAAATAAAATAATTCACAAGTTTTAAAATATGTGCCATTCTGAAATCTTGAGCTATCCCTCACCTTCTCCCTGGGACATGAATCATCCTTTTGTCCAGTGTATCCACGCTGTATATATATTACAGTAAGATACTTTAAGAGAAAGAGACCATGTTCACATAACTTTTATTATAGTATATTGCTATAATTGTTCTATAATTGTTCTATTTTAATAGTTATTACTGTTGTTAATCTCTTGCTGTGCTTAATTTATGAACTAAGTTTTGTCATAGGCATGTATGTATGGGAAAAAAGCACAGTCTATATGGGTTCAGTACTATAGGTGGTTTCAGACACTGGGGTTCTTGGAACATATCCCCTCTGAAATAGGCATAAGGAGACAATTGTGAATAATTTGCAAGAATAATGTGCACTCAATAAATATTTCATGACTTTTAGCTATTGTGGAGCTGGGGGGGAAAAAAAGGAACGTAGCTATTTTTTGATGCCCCAATCCCTAGGTGGCTCCCTTTATTTCATATAGGAGTTATAGGGAACGAATCTATGTAGTAATGGCTTCTTAAGTGAATTACACATAACAGAAATTGAATTGCTTCTTCAAAAAAGGATACCAAATTTGGATGGCATTATGTATCAATTGAATCTTGGTTTATAGAAAACAAAGTGTCTTTATTCTTTTAAAGAAAAGAGAAAAAACAGCATCTGTGAAAGAAAATATGAACGTATTTAGGGTCTTAGATTCAGTAACAAGCAAAGAAAAAAAATGAAGAATTAGAATTTCTCCCTTTCGAATTTTCCAGTAATATTCAGGACAAATAAATTAAGCATATTTTATACAACAACCAAAAGCTAGCATCTTCAAGGACATCTTTAAAACATACATGAATTCTCTTTACATTCTGAATCTTTTTGAAATTGCATTTGAAGCGGGGTATACTGAACTTTGAATGTATTTTTAGTTGCTTTTTAATCTTTATTGAATTTTTAAATGTTAAAATATAACGTGTCCTCATTATAATAATTCCAAACAATACAAAAGGGTGTAAAGTGAACAGTAATAACTCTTTCTTATTCTAATTCTAGTCCCTAGAGTAATGGCCTTCCAATTTGAATTTAATTCTAAATTTGTTACAGGTTTATTGATTTTTTCCCTGTTTTTAATTGGTGTAACTACATTTACTTTTGTACTTGAAATATTCATCTTCAGTTTGACATGATAAAATGGTACATTCCATGAGGCTAGGACCACGCCTGATTTTTCTCCCCGCTGGGTCATCTCCAGTATCTATTACTGTAGACACTCACTAGTGGTTTGAAGGAGAGGACACCTCCTGAGTTAAGGAATTCCTTATCTCAGTTTGAATGCTTTTGTATGAACCCAGTGATTCAGAAAAGAGAAATTTTTTATTCTTCTTTCTCCGTCTCCCATACCCTTTAACAAAGACTTTGCAATTTGGTCTCATCATGCCCATCCAAATCCCCCCAGCCCACTTTTTAAATTTTTTTTGAATTAAATTAATTTTTTTTTTGCTTCTGCCACTACTCCATTTTATTTACTCATCACAGTCTCAAGTCTTAATGTAGCTCAGATCTTGCAATAGTCTTCTTCACTAATCTCTTCTCCTCCATCTAGTCCCACATTTTACCTCCTCAGTTATCTTTCTGAAGCACAGATCTAGATCCTTTCTCTCCCCAAAACTCCTGATAACTCTCATTACTTTTGAGATGGAGTCCTCACTTTGTAGCATAGATGGAATCTCTTCTCTCTCTACTGTCAACCTCTTCCTGTTTTTATTTACCCTCCCTCAGTTCTCCACTTTTATCCTAATAGTCTTTTGTTCAACTATTTGTTTCCAGGTGCTTACCATGCTGTCTGATTTTTGTGCCATTTCCACTCCATTTTTCATATTCACTACATACTTGTATTCAACTCTTTTGTTCCCTTCAGAATGTCCTTCTCTTTCTCTTTTCTGTAAAGAAAAATCTATGTGTCCCTTAAGGCCCAAAAGTCCTTTCTATGCAAAACTTTCAGGGCCTCCAGATTGAGCTCCTTGCTCCTTTCTCTGTGTGCTGATAGTATTTTGCTTAAACCACCAGTATATGCTGTCGGTTTGTCATGAAGGTATGTGGTACATCAGTCTTCCCATTGTCCTTTTCATTCCCCAATCCCTCATGCCAAAGAAGAGTTCTTGAATGTAAGGTATTTCTTCATTCTTCCATTCTTTTTTTGTATTTCTCATGGCTTGAAGCAAGTGTCAAATACAGGTTTCTCCTGCTATCTGAAAATAGAGCATGTCTGTGCAATCTTTCACAAGCAGAAATGGCATACAGTGAAGAAGCAGTTACCATTAATTTATGTGGGAAACATTTCTGAACATTCCTAGACCCCAAAAATCACCTACCAAATCACAAATAAACCTAAAATAATACATAAAATAAAAGCAGGAATGATATGATAACCACACATAGAGCAGAAATCATATGTACAGTGTAGTTTTATTTACCAGAATCAGGAAGACAGTGAGCACCCTGGAAGGCTGAGAGGTGGGGGTGGTGATGATGGTGTGTCAAGATGAGACATCGCAAGTTGGAGTGGCTGGAGGTACAGGAAACTGGGATATAGGAGAGAGGGGAAGAGGGTCATGGGATGTAAAGGAAACTGGAGTGTAGGAGATAGAGGGAAGAGGATCAGATAGAGGGGAAGAGTGTCGTCTGTTGACATCTCATTATCTTCTGAATTCATCGGAGTAGGCAGGCCCCTAACACAGCTTCTACGTTTGCCTGCCTTGATGTTGTAGGTCGAGGTTCGTTGTCTGCTGTGGCTGATGTGGCAGGTTTGAAATAGGCTTGATTGCTTAGCCTCTATAATGACCAGCTGCAGAACAAATGCTGAACACTATTTTTGCTTTTCACTTTTGTTAATAAAAGCAAAAATTCTCTTTGAATTTTTTTGGGGGGTTAGTGAAGACATATTAATGAATGTCTTTTGTAAAAGCACAGTGACATAAAGCAGACTTTCAGATAGCAGGGGATACAGTTACCTGGAAAGTCCTCAGGACAGCTCCAGGAGTCTTGCACAAGAAAGTGATGACAAATTGTTCTGAGTCAGTGGGGTGTACTTAGAGAACGCGCAAGAAATGAGGAAGGTCTGAGATAAATGAGTTGAACAGTTTCAACACCGGAGGTAAAAGGAGTTTGCCTAATCTGTCGGCCATACCGTAGAGGCAAATGGTATTTTCTATGGCTGGAAGACAGAAGAAGGAAGAGAGAATATTAGATAGCAAAGCACACGATGGGTTCTGTGATATTGTTAATGCATTATGGTCAATATGAATGGTCTTTTGAATACTCCCTCCATGTGTCGGTGAGTCTCCTCCTGGACGGATAGGGTAGACCCAGATGTTGAAGCATCTGTGGATGGCTAGTAGAGAGGTCTCACTCTAACTCATGAATTTTTCATAATGGACAATTTCTGTTCTATATTTATTATGATGTCTGAAAATAACACTCTTCCCAATAATGTTATTTAGGAAAATGGGATAGATGATCTGAAGGGTCCCTTCCAATTCAGAAATTGTGCAATTACCAAATACTGTTCACACTTTAACTAGTGAGAGTTACTGAACATTTTAGGGGTTAGGTATTCATGCCCTAGTTACTTCGAGTGATTTTGCAGAGAAAGGTCATATATGAATGAGAACCATTGTAGTAATCAGAATCCTGACATTTGTATTAAGTTTTACATTAAGCCTCATATAATCATGTTTTGAAGTTACAAGTCTAGTGTTACTCATTTTTATTTTCCTCTTTTGTCTCATTTGCTATTGCCAAAGTACTCTGATCTTCCATGATAGTTGGAATTGGTTAGCATTTGCAGATGGTTGCCTGTGGAATTTTTTTGTAAACTCATGGAATATATTAGTAAACTGAGCAATCACACGTTATTTGAAACAAGTCACAGGAAAGTAAAATTACTGAACACCAAAGAAAACCTCTTCTTATTCTTTTTAGCTTAGAGCTTTAAAATCAAAAGGTTTTTTTTTTTTTTTTTTTTTTTTGGTTATTTTCAGCTTATTATATGCCTCTATGTTAGATTGTAGGAATTCCATGTGGGATTATAAAAAAAATAAAAAGAAGTAGAAAACATTCAGATAACTATTTCGTTCAAAGTGCTTTAACACCTTAATGGGTTTTTTTCTATTTTTATTATAATACCATAAACATTTATCTGTGAATTTATTTCAACCTAAATAGACTCAGTTGCACATGGACCAGATACATTCCAAATCTTTTCTAGTTATCTTCATTTATTGTCATTTATATAAGTGTTTCTGTGCAACGTGTAATAGCTGTTTTTTTTTAATTGGGGTATCATTGGTTAATACAATTATGTAATTTTCCAGTGTACATTATCATTTGACATCTGTATATTCTATTGTGTGTTTACCACCCAAATTCCAGTTTCCTTCAGCTGCCATATATTTGATCCCCTTTAACCATTGCACCCTCCCCCAAACCCCTCTATATTTGATCCCCTTTTCCCTGTCTACCTCTTCCCTCCTCCCCCGCCCCACCCTCTGGTAACCACTAGTCCATTGTCCATGTCCCTGAGTCTCTGTTTGTCCTGTTCATTTGTTGCTTTTAACTTTATATCCCATATATAAGTGATATTATGTGATTTTCAACTTTTTCAGTCTGGCTTATTTCGCTTAGCATGATTATCTCGAGGTCCATTCATGTTGTCGCAAATGGCAGTATTTCATCTCTTCTTATGGCTAAGCAATATTCCATTGTATATATGTACCACAGCTTCTTTATCCAGTCATCTATCATAGGACACTTCAGTTGCTTCCATATCCTGGCCACTGTGAATAGTGCTGCTATGTACATCAATGTGCAAATATCTTTTCAGGTATGGGTTTTCAAGTCTTTGGGGTAGAGGGATTGCTGGATCATATTGTAGATCTTAGTTGTTTGAGGAAACTCTGTACTGTTTTTTACAGTGACTGTATAATTTGCAGTCCCACCAGCAGTGTCTGAGGGTTCCTTTTTCTTCGCATCTTCTCCAACATTTTTTATTACTTGTCCTGTTGATTATAGCTATTCTAACAAGTATGAGTGGTATCTCATTGTGGTTCTGATTTGCATTTCCCTAATAGCTAGTGATATTGAGTATATTTTCATATATTTGTTGGCCATTCGTATGTCCTCTAGGGAAAAGTGTCTGTTTAGACCTTCTGCTCATTTTTGATTAGATCATTTGTTTTTTTGTTGTTATTGAGTCATAAGTTCTTTGTATATTTTGGATATTAGGCCTTATCAGAGTGTTGCTTGCAAATATATTTTCCCATTGGATGGTTTCTCTTTACCTTGTTGATGGTTTCTTTTGCTGAGCAGAAGCTTTTTAGTTTGATGTAGTCCATTCATTTTTTTTGCTTTTACTTCCCTTGCCTTTTGAGGTCAAATTCATAAAATCCTCTTTAAGTCCAAGGTCCTTGAGTTTAGTTCCTATGTTTTCTTCTATGCATTTTATTGTTTCAGGTCTTATATTCAGGTCCTTAATCCATTTTGAGTTAATTTTGGTGTGTGGTGATAGACAACAGTCTAGTTTCATTTTTTGCAGTGGCTTTCCAGTTTTCCCAGCACCATTTATTGAAGAGCTTTCCTTTCTCCACTGTATGTTTTTGGCTTTTTTTGAAAATTATTTGCCCATATAATATATTTACTTCTGGACTCTCAATTCTGTTCCACTGGTCTGTGTCTGTTTTGCTGCCAATACCATGCCATTTTGATTACTGTCACTTTGTAGTATAATTTGAAGTCAGGCAGAGTGATGCCTCCAGCTCATTCTTTTTTCTCAGGATGGCTTTGGCAATTGGGTCTTTTGTGCTTCCATACAAATCTGATGATTTTTTGTTCTATTTCTTTAAAAAATGCCAATGAGATTTTGATGGGATTGCATTAAATCTGTATAATGCTTTAGGTAATATGGTCATTTTAACTATGTTGATTCTTCCAATCCAAGAACATGGAATATCTTTCCATTTCTTTGTATCTTTGTTTCTCATTAATAGGTCCTTCACTTGTTTTGTTAAATTTATTCCTAGGTATTTTATTCTTTTGTTGCAATTTGAAGGAATTTTTTTTCCATTTCTTTTTCTGACACTTTGTTATTAGAGTATAGGAATGGTAGATTTTGAATGTTGATTTTGTATCCAGAGACTTTACTGTATTTGCTTATTGTTTCTAGTAGTGTTCTTGTGGAGTTTTAGTTTTCTATATAGAAATCATGTCATCTGCAAATAGTGACAGTTTGACTTCTTTGTTTCCTATTTGGATGCCTTTTATATCTTTCTCTTGTCTGATATCACTGCTAGGACCTCCATGTTATTTGAATAACAGTGGTGATAGTGGACACTTGCCTTGTTCCTGATCTTAGAGGGAAGGTTTTTAGTTTTTCCTAAGTATAATGTTGGCTGAGGGTTTGTCATAGATGGCCTTTATTATGTTAAGGTACTTTCCTTCTATACGATTTTGTTAAGTGTTTTGATCATAAATGGATGCTGTATCTTGTCGAAGGCTTTTTCTGCATCTATTGATATGATCATATGATTCTTATTTTTTAATTTGTTTATGTGTGTATCACATTAATCGATTTGTGTATGTTGAACCATCCTGTGCCTCTGGTTGAAGCCCTACTTGATTGTGGTGTATAATCTTTTTAATATGTTGCCTGTATTTGGTTTGCTAATGTCTTATTTAGGATTTTTGCATCTGTGTTCATGAGAGAGATTGGTCTGTAGTTTGTGTTATCTTACCAGGTTTTGGTATCAGAGTAATATTGGCCTCATAAAATGAGTTGGGAATATTGCCTTCTTTGATTTTTGGAAGAGTTTGAGGAGATAGGTATTAAATCTTCTTTGAATGTTTCGTAGAATTCACTGTGAGCCGTCTGGTCCTGGACTTTTACTTTTTGGCAGATTTTTGATGATTGTTTTCAATTTCATAATGCAATCAGTCTATTTAGATTTTCAGAGCTTCTTGATTTAGTCTAAGAAGTTGTTTTTTAAGTACTGTTCCATTTTTTCTAGATTATTAAATTTGGGTTACATACATTTTCATAGTATTCTTGTATGATCCTTTGTATTTCTGCAATATCAGTCATAATTTCCCCTCTTTCATCCCTGATTTTGTTTATTTGTGTCCTTTCTCTTTTTTCTTTAGTGAGTCTAGCCAGGGTTTGTCAATTTATTAACCTTCTCAAAGAACAGCTCTTTGTTGCTTTATTTTTTCTATTGTTTTTGTTTGTTTGTTTTCAATTTCATTTATTTCTGCTCTAATTTTGATTATTTCTTTCCTTCTGCTGACTTTAGGCTTCATTTGTTCTTCCTTTTCTAGTTTTTAAGATGAAGTTAGGTTGTTTATTTGGGTTCGTTCTTGTTTTTGAAGATAGGCCTGTAATGATATGAACTTTCCTCTTATGATCACTTTTGCCAGTCCCAAAAGTTTTGATATGTCGTACTGTCATTATCATTCATTTCTATGTATCTCTTGATCTCTTTTTTTATTTCTTCTCTGACCCAGTAGCCTGTTCTTAATCTCCATGCAATTTGTGGTTCTTCCTGATTTCTTTTTCAGTTGATCTCTAGTTTCAGAGTGTTATGATCATAGAATATGGTTGGTATGATTTCAACCCTCTTATATTTGTTGAGGCTATCTCTGTGTCCCAGTATGTGGTCTATTCTTAAGAATGTTCCATGTGCACTAGAGAAGAATGTATAAGCAGCTGTTTTGGGATGGAAGGCTCTGTAAGTGTCATTTATGTCCAGTTGGACTAATGTGTCATTTAGGGATGTTATTTCCTTATCAATTTTCTGTTTGGATGATCTGTCCATATCCGGACAGTGAGGTATTTAGATCTCATACTATGATGGTGTTTTGGTCTGTTTCTCCCTTTAGTTTGTTAGTAATTTGCTTTGCATTTTGGGGCTCCCTGGTTGGGAACACAGATATTAATAAATGTTATATCTTCTTGGTGCGTGATTTCCTTTATCATTATGAAGTGTCCCTCAGTATCATTCTTTATCTTTTTTATTTTGAAGTGTGTTTCATCTGATATTAGTACCACTACAGTCACTTTTCTCGGAATGCCATTTGCTTGAAATATCATTTTCCACCCTTTCACTTTGAGTCTGTATTTATCTTTGGAGCTGAATGTGTCTCCTGGAGGCAGCATATGGTTGGGTTTTGTTTTTTGATGCATTCTGCACCCTGTGCCTTTTTATTGGTGAGTTCAGTCCATTTACATTTAGGGCAATTATTGAAATATGAGGTCTTATAGCCATTTTGTCTTTTGCTTTCTGGTAGCTCGGTGTTTCCATTGCTTCCTTATCCTTGTGTTTCTGTTTTCTTTATTTTGGTTGGCTTTCGTTTTTTTTTTTTCTCTGGTTCTTCTTGTTTTATGTTAAATACTTCAGTTCTGAATCTTTGGTGTGTGGTTATGATTATAAATATGTAAGGATAGTTATGCGCGCACATCTGCGCGCGCGCGCGCCGCGCACACACACACACACACACACAGTTGTCCATTTTCTTTTGCACGTGCCTTTATCTCCATTCCCCTTTGCAATTTGGATCTTCAAATCCTCCACTTTCAGTCATTGTTGTCTCAATTTGTCCCTATGCATGCTGAACATTCATTACTATCTTGTTATAACAATTCATTCTTATTATTTAAGCTTATAATGCCCTGTTCTTAGTAAAACTTACACTTTTGCTTTCTATTTGCCTGATAGTCACTTTACTCCTAATTATGTGTTTTTTATTGTCGTTTTGTTTTAGGTGATCGGACCCTTTCAGTATTTCCTGTAGTGCAGGGCCTTGTAGTGGAGAATTCCCTCAATTTTTGTGTGCCTGGAAAGGTCTTTATTTTTCTTCATATCTAAAGAGAAGCTTCGCTGGACACATTATCCTAGGCTGGTAGTTCCTTTTATTTAACAGTTTAAATATTTTATTCCATTCCTTTCTGGGTTGTAAGGTTTGTGCTGAGAAGTCCAATGATAATCTAATGGGTTTTCCCTTATAGTTACTGTTTTCTTCTCCCTGGCTGCCTTGACAATTCTCTTTGTCATTGATTTTTGATAATTTTAATACAATGCGAAGGCCTTTTTGGGTTGAGATAATTGGGTGTCCTGTTGATCTCTGGAATTCCAAATTCCAGCTGATTCCTTAGATTTGGGAATTCTCGTCAACTATTTGTCTGAAAATGCTTTCTAGTCCCTGTTCCTTTTCCTCACCTTCGATAATGCCCATTATTCTTGTTTCCTCCCCTGATGGTAGAGCTAGTTCTTGTATTTCTCTTTCATTATTTTCATTCTTCAATTTATCTTTTCTTCTTTCTAATTTATTCTAGATTTCTGTCTTTGATATACTGATCCTTCCCTCTATTTGGTTCACTTTATTTCCCAAGCTTGCTCTTTCATTTTTCAACTCTTGAAATGTGTGTGTGTGTGTGCGTGTGCGTGCGCGCGCGCACATGTTATCTCCAGAAGATCTATTCTGGTTTTTCTTTTTTTTTTTGATGGTTTTAGTCTTTTTGTTCTGCTCATCTAGTTTTTTTAATTCCTGAAATTGTTCATATGCCTTGTTTGGAACTCACTGAGTTTTTTCAGAAGTACAAGCCTAAAGTCTCTGTCATTTAAGTCATATATTTCTATGTCTGTAAGCTATTTTTGGAGATTTTTCTCTTTTTGTTCTGAGATGTCCTGCCATTTCGGTTGTCATGGTGTTTAATGGATATTTCTCCGCTTAGGCATTAATGGAAGTGTATTCTGCTGTTTTTCCAGAAAGAAGGTTATTATATAAAGATCTCTCTTTAGCTTGTTGCAAAAAAAGGCACTTTTCTTTTGGTTTCCAGTAGGTGGTATCTAAGCCTTTTGGATCCCTGCTTTATATAAAACCTTAAGAATGCCTTTTAAAAATTTTTCTTGTAGATATTTAATCATGCTCTACCTCAGTTTCAGTCCCTGTCAGTGTCAGTGACAGTCTTAGCATGTTTTGCTCAAATTCCCCTGAGGCTCTGTGGTGTTGGGTCTTGGAGGCTATAGAGGAAGCGGACCTCTGGGCTGGGAGTTGTTAGGGCTGGGGCTCAGCTTCGGTTTTGCAACCTGCATCAACTGTTGCTTTTCTGCAGTCCCGTCCCCTTCTTCTGCCTTCTGCCCTGATGACCGGACACCGCTACCGGCCTGCCATGCAGAGCTCACAGCTTCCCATGTAGGGCTGTTCAGGGAAGTTGCCGCACCTTCTTCCCTCCCCTCCTCCTACAGGGAGCCCCTTTGGCTGAGAGAGGCCGCTTCTTTATTTCTTTTAGTCACACTCTGACACCCAGAGTTCTGAACTATGGTAGCTTGTATGCACAGATCCCACGCTCAGATGTGCTGGTGTGCAGTTTGAGTGTTTTGTTTGTTTGTTTGTTTGTTTTGTTTTTTTTTTGTTTTTGCTTTGTTTTTGTTTTTGTTTTTTTTTAGTTTTAGACGTTCAGCTTACTGTTGTTTCAAGGGGTAGGTCTGGAGATGTCTCTCACTCCACCGTATTTCTGCAAAGTCTTTTTTTTTTTTAATTGCTTTGCAGTTATTGAAGAAATAAGCAAGATGATCCAGTTTTGTCAAGCAGGTGTTTCTGGTAGCCCACTAAAAATACATTTTCTTAATTAACGTAAACAAATATTGTTAGCATTTTGGCGCTATAAATTCTAAGGTAATATTGAGTCTGGAAATATATTAGCTCTTCTTAGCATTTCATTTGACAAGATGATGTATAGCTTCAAAATTGCCTGGATCAGATTTGCTTTAAACAACTTGCTGCCTGTCCTTATGCCATTCACTTCCTTTCCAGACTGACTCGACAGTATAATAGTTTTGTCAGATTATCATGGACTTCCACAACACTATTTTATTGTAGCACTTTTCACACTTCTGATTCATATATTTCATTGAGTAATTATTTCCTGACTGTAAGTTTTCTCTAGAATGTAAGTTTCTTGAGGAAATTAATAATTTTCTTTTTTTAATTAAAAATGTTTAGTTACAGTTGACATACAATATTATATTAGTTTCAGGTGTGTAGCATAATGATTAGACGTTTATATAATTTATGAAGTGATCATCTGATAAGTCTAGTACCCATGTGAAACCATACAGTTATTACAATATTATTGACTATATTCTTTAGGCTGTACTTTATATCCCTTGACTATTGTATTTTATGCCTATAGCACCTGGTCTTTATAGGTGTCCCTTGACTATTTTTTAACTGCCAATTTGTACTTCTTAATCCTTTACCTTTTTCACCCTGTCCTCCAATACCCCTCCCATCTGTCAGGCATTGCTAAGTCAAATAAGTCAGAGAAAAACAAATACCATGTGATTTCACTTATATGTGACATCTAAAAACAAACAAACAAATAAGCAAACTCATAGATACAGAGAACGAATGAATAGATATTTTTGAAAAACGGGTTAGCAAGCCTGACTCCAGGCATTAACTGTGCCTCTTATCACGTAGTTGTCATCCAGAGGTATTCTCCTAGGCAAATTTTATATCACAGGGATAATCATAAGAAATACGTTTAGCTTAGCTTTATATTCTGCATGTAACAAAATTTCATGTATTATTTAACTCATTTTAGTTCAAAAGATAATTTGGCTCACCTCCAAAATAGGTGGTTCTAGGAGCTATTTTTTCTTAAAAAATTCAATAGAAGAGAAGTGTACATTAAATATCTCACACTGGACCTTCATCAGATCAGAATGTTTCACCAGAGTAGGGGGCATTTCACTGATTTGAAAATGTGTTTAATTTTCTTGATTTAAATGTCAGGGGAATTTGGCTTATGTCCATGAAATAAATATGGTTATCAGATAATTCTATAGTATTTAGAAAGAGTAGTTTTATTTATGAACCCTTACATTGAATTATATGCATGCATGTGAGAGAGACAGACAGACAGACAGACAGACACACACCACACACACACACAGATTCAAAGTGAGCATCATGAGAGAGTGAATTCATTATTTAGTGTTACCCTTGTCATCCATCATATTCTCATCACACTACAGAATGTCAGGGTTAGGAAAGACCTTTCAGGTCTCCTGTGCCTACATTCTCATTTCACAGATAAGGAAATAGCCCAGAGAGGGTTAATGAGCTTCCTAAGGACACACCAGTGTTAGAGACAGGACTACACATGGATGCCAAACTCCAGAGTTCCTGTATCATCTGGCCTCTGCCTGTCAGCCTGATTGTAGTTTCTACTTTTTAAAATCCCTTCACTTCACTTTAGCCATATGGGTTTTTCTTGTGTCTTAGACACAGTTGGCTCACTCCTGACTCAGGTATGGTAACACTTGACATTTTATCTGTTGCAAACACTCTGTCCCAGATATTTGCATAGATCCTGACTTTTTTACCAAATATTAATGCCACCCTTTCCCACTGTATTCTCTTAGCCTTCACTTTCTTGCTTTGTAGTTATTATCAGAAACTACAATGTTTATTTGTCGTTTACTTATTATTTGTTTTCACCCTTGGAATGTAACTCTGCAAGCAGATAATCTTATTACCTTTCACCATCATTTCTAGAACAGAAACCAGCATAATATATATACAGTCAATAATTATTAATGACTGACTGAATGAATACCATTCTTAGTGCATAGTGGTCAAGTTCATGGTCTTTGGCTTAAGATGGAACTAACAGTTCCTTGAGTGCATCCTTGGGCAGGCAGTTAACCATTCTGAGCTGCAACTTTCTTAGTTGAAAAATAGATATAAAATGAATCTTGAAGATTTTATGAAGCTAAAATGATATGATGCCTATAAAGCATTTTCCCCATAGCTTGTGTCATAATAAGTATTTAGTTAAAATAATCCAAGATTAGACACATTGAAGAAGGTAGGAGGAACAGTTTCACTTTACCTTTGTCACCTTTCCTTCAAGGTGACATAACTCATTTCCAAGAGAGACCTTCTTGGCCAGCAGTTTCTCCCATGGATGAAAGTGAGAGTGTGTGAGTGAGAGCTTGGCTTACCCAGCTGTGCAAGATGCTGCCAAAGAGTCTCACTTTGTACTTGTCCCATCCAGAATACCAAAAGTGTGCTACAGGACTGGGGTGCAGGGAGGGGCTGGAAGAACAACAGCCAGTGTTCTTAAAGAGCATCAAAGGGGTCGGATCGTATGGTATACCACATTAGTAGAATGAAAGATAAAAATCTTATGATCATCCAATAGATGCAGAAAAAGTGTTTGAAGCTAAGCAGGGTCAGGCCTGGCTAGTACTTGGATGAAAGACCACCTAGGAATACTGGGTGCTGTAGGCGTAAATAAATACATAAATAGATAGATAAAATAAATAAAGTATTTGAAAAAATTCAATGTCCTTTTATGACAAAACTCAATAAATTGGATGTACCACTGACTATAATAAAGGACATATATGACAAACTCACAGCTAACATCATACTGAAATGTGAAAGGTTGAAAACATTTTCTCTAAGATTAGGAACCAGGCAATGATGCCTTCTATCGCTCCTATTCAGCATAGTAGTAGAAGTCCTAGCCAGACAAGAAAGAGAAACAGAAGGCATAGAAATCAGAAAGGAAGAAGTGAAATTGTTTCTGTTTACATCATCTCATGTATGGTAAACCCTAAAGACTCCACCAAATAACTATTAGAACTAATAAAGGAATTCAGTGAAGATGCAGGATACAAAATCAATATACAAAAATCAATTTACTCTTACATACTAATAATAACTTATCTGAAAGAGAAATGAAGAAAATCCCACTTACATTAGCATCAAAAAATAAATGCTTAGGAATAGATTTCACCAAGGAGGTGAAAGATCTGTACAGAGAAAATTATGACATTAATGAAAGAAATTGAAGAAAACACAAATAAATGGAAAGATGTCCTTCATTCATGGATTGGAAGAAATAATATTGTTAAAATGTCTATAATTCTCAAAGCCATCTGTAGATTCTGTGCAATCCCTATCAAAATTTCAGTGACATTTAGCACAGAAATAGAAAAAAAAAAAGTCCTAAAATTTGTATGGAACCACAAAAAATGCCCAAATAGCCAAAGCAATTCTAAGCAAGAACAAAACTGTGAAAGTTTCACTGTTTAGATGTGAAAATACATTAAAACCCAATAATAATCCAAACAGTATGGTACTGGCATAAAGACACACACATAGCCCAAAGAAACAGAATTGGGAGTTCAGAAATGAACCCATACATATGTAGTCAGCCAATCTCTGACATTTTGTTTGGGACCAAAGATATTTAATGGAGAAAAGGCAGGAGGCTTTTTAATAAAATTGTGTTGATAAAACAATATTCATACATAAGAGAATGAAATTGGACTCATTAACACCACTCACAAAAAATAAATAGAAATTGATTAAAGACTTAAAACTGTAAAACTCTAGGAGAAAACATAGGAACCATAAAACTCTGGAGAGAAAACATAGGAAAAATGCTCCTTGGCATTGCCATTGGCAGTAATTTTTCGATATAACACCAAAAGCACAAGCCAATAAATGCAAAAATGAACAAATGGGATTATATCAAATAGAAAAGTTCCTGCACAACAAGAGAAGCCATCAATAAAATGAAAATGCAACTTATAGGATGAAAGAGAAGTTTTCAATTCTTTTATCTGATAAGGGGTTAATATCTAAAAATATATGAAGAACTCATACATCTCAATAGCAAAAATATAATAATCTGATTTAAAAATGGGAAAAGGACTTAAAGAGTTTTTTTTCCAAAGAAGATAGACATGTGGCCAATACCTGAAAAGATGAGCAATGTCACTAATCATCAGGGAAAGGAATACCAAAACCGAAACGAAATGTCACCTCAAACCTGCTAGAATGGATATTATCCAAGACATAAGAGATTATAAATTCTGGTGAGGATATGGGGAAAGGAACCCTTTTGCACTGTTGGTAGGAATGTAAACTGGTGCAGACACTTTGGAAACCAGTATGGATGCTTCTCAAAAAATTAAAAACAACTGCCATATGATCTAGCAATCCTACTTCTGGGTGTATACCCTAAGGAGGAAATGAAATCTCTAGGTCAAACACACATCTGCCTACTCATGTTCATTTCATCATTTATTAACAATAGTGAAGACATGGAAACAACCTTGTGTCCATTGAAGGATGCAGGATAAAAAAAATGTGATGCAACACCCACACATGCACATATGATGAAATATTATTCAACCATAAAAAATGAAAATCTATTTTCAATAATGTGGATGAAACTTAAAGGCATTATTCTAAGAGAAATGTCATACAGAGAGAAAACACTGTATGTATGATCTTACTTATATGTAGAATCTGGAAAAGCTGAACCCATAGAAACAGTGGATTGTTGTTTTTTGGGGCTGGGGAATGGGGGAATTGGGAGGTGTTGTTCAAGAGTTTCAGTATAATAGGCATAAGTTCTGGGGTTCTAATGTACAGCATAGTGGCTGTAGTTAATGATACTATATTGTATACTTGAAAGTGACAGAATAGGTCTTAGATGTTCCCATACACACAGACACACACAAAAAGCATGAAGCTCATTATTAACAGAATATGGCTCTATTTGAACAGCTCACAGAATTAAGGAAAAGCTAAGAACCAGATCAAAAAGAATGGGAATTTGAGTAAAACCACAATCTAGACATCAGCAAACTACAAGAAACAACAGCTTTTTTTTTTTTTTTCCTTCTGTTTCTGTTGATATCAGTCAAGATTCAGATTCCAGGAGAGTGACTTTGGTCAATCAAGTTTGGTTAGGAGTGGATGGGCATCTTCATTCATAGTTATTTCAGACAGTAACCGGGTGGGTCCCCAAAACCAAATCACCAAACTCATGTTAAGAATGTCGCAGAGTGCGAGCCTCATTTAGTCTGCAGTTGCCTTCCGTAAAAAAGTATTTAACATTTTTGGTAAGTTGAGGATTTCTTTTCCTTGGTGGAAGCAAGCCATGAAAATGGCATGGCTTATTCGGCACCTAGCTCACATCTCCAGAGCGTTTCTGCAAGAGATACCTGTTTAACTGTCTTCTTTTACATAATTCTGAAACAATGCAGGATAAGCGTTTCCTCAAAGCAATACTCAAGTGCATTTAATGTCAAGCTAGTTGACAAACTGAATAACCCATGAAAAAGTTGTAAAATGTGTCTTTCCATCTTGTCACAGCTTTAAAGAACTAAGCATTAGGTTTTGTTTGTAACTTCTTTTTTCAAAACATTGACTATCAGTTGTTTTGTAAAAGAGAAGCTCTTGGTAATTGGATTGTTTTGTGGTAGGTATTTATTGAGCATTGTAGTGGAAAAATTGTCATTATTCTTGACTGTTCAGTGTCTGAGCCTTATTCTCACATTTGGAAAACTCCTTACTCTGTGATTCAAAGTAGGCATCACATCTTTTCTCCCGTTACAGTAGCTAAAAATGCTGACTACTTGCTTTTCCCATACCCAACAATAAGGTAAGCATCTAGCCTACAGTCTGCCAGTTGCTTGTGACTACCATGGACTTGGGCTTGAGCAGATGGCATAATGAAGCTAGGACCCCGGGGAATGTTGTGTGGGCAGGGTTCCTATTGTGTTGATAGGGTTCCTGGAACAACAGTGTCAGCACCAGTGTTCACTGCTTCTACTGTCCCATGCATTTAGATATGTTGGTGGCACAACCTGACCTGTCTAATGTGGACAGCATTAGCAGTGATGTCCTCATCACGTTATTCTGCGACTGGATTTGGGTGACATACTTGGTCCTAAATCCCTTTCAGGTTTGAATCATCCTGATTATTCTTTGAATTAACTAATACTCTTTGATCGCATTCTTTTTGTGCTCACATTAGCTGGGATTGATTTCAGTTGTTTGCAACTGAAAATTCTGATTGAATCAAGGTATTTTTACATGTTTTTTTTTTTGTTACCTAATCTTTACCACACCCTAGTGACTTTTGTTCATTCATTCCTTTTCTTACGAATCAATTTGTTATTTAATTCATCTAGTAAAAATATTTTGTTAAAAAGACAGTCCTTGCCAGTACTGTTCTTGGGGCCAGGCTATTGTAGTTAACAAGATGGAGATCACTGTCCTTATGGAACTTTGCTGTTGCGAGAGAAGACCAATGCTAAACAAGTCAACAAATGAGGTAATAGACAGCAATAAATGCAATATAAGGAACTTAAAAGAATAACAAGATAGCAATGGGTGTGGGATCAGGGGAATCCATTCAGAGGAGTTGTGTTTTGATCCCAACTTTGAGAAGGAGACAGCCAGGAAAAGATTCAGGTGAAGAACAATGGCCCAAGGCCAAACATCCTGGAAGGGCTGGAGCGAGGTTTGAATCCAGGTGTTCCCTGGCCAAGGATTGTTTTATTTACAATAAAAAGGGCAGGGAGATGTGATGGAGAAAAGCCTGAATCTGTTAGAAGAAGAAGGAGAAAGGAAATGTCCACAAAGGGATGAGTTTTAGAGAGAGGTCTTCAGGGGATCTGGAGCATTTGAAGTGAGATATTTGGGTCTAAGCAGACTTGGGGAAGATGAATGTGTAGGGCACTGTAGAGCATCTTTGTTGAGAAACATTGCAGTCTCAGCCCTCATTGGAGTTTACTATTTAGTAAAGAAGACATTAGATTGATAAGTAGCCAACACTTATATAATTACCAAGCATAATATGAACCAACTGTATTATAAGGGGATTGAAACTTATTTGAGAATAGAGGTGATCAGGGAAAGATTTCCTGAGGAAGTGGCATTTGATGCTTGAGAATGTAGAAAAGAGATAAGAAGGAGGTTCACAAATTTAACGACTTTGCCATGGGCCCCATAACTCATTAATGGCCAAGTCATGATTTGAACTCAGCTTTTCATACGCCAGATCCTGTGCTCTTTCTTTGAGTCACAGTGAAAAGAAACTATCTCTTGTTCATACACGTCTGCATACAGATACTGAAGGGCTGCATTCTGTTGCCTTCTTGCTGTGGGTTGCCTTTCTAAAGTGAAACAGTGATTGCTAATGACATTCTTGGTGCCTGTGATATTAGATCACTTTATCAATCAAATGTGGCATTGGTGGCAGCCCTGCCACCTGTCTCTTTCCATTAGTGTCAAAGAGTAATATTCACTGCAGGCCACAGGTGCCAGCTGTCAGCCTTGAAATTAAACCGGGGACTGCCCCAGGATAAGTGTGCCTAGGGAATTGCTTGTGACTGAATTTCTCATCTGACAGCCCCTTCTGAGTTTGGGACTCAAAGAGGAAAAGTAAACAAATTGTAGATGAGTAAGCAAACATGTGGCTGTTTATGAGGCATCAGGGTGGCTGATTGGGCTTTCATTAATCATTCTGTCTTTTTTCTTCTCTATTAGCCTGGATGTCATGTACCATCTATTCAAATATATGTGAATTTAATAAGCTTTACTTAATTGGGCCACTAACAAAGTGCTAATACTATCGCAGTGATTTTCCCCATAAAGCAGTAGCTGTTTCCCAAAAGTAATGTTTTGATTTTGGGAATTTGAGAAAAGAAGAGAAAGGGGAAGGAAATGGAACTAACAGTTTTATATCAAGTGCTTGTAAATCCATGTACTATTTTGTGTAATCCTACAAATTACACCAGTGAAGTAGCCATTTTATTTCCCATTTCACAGATGATACAATTGTCACACTGAAAGTTTAAATAATTTGTCTGAGGGACCCAACTAGTAAGGTGTTCAATATTTGGATTTAAATATCTAATCATATTATTTCTTCCCTTTATCGCATACCTGATGACCACTCATTATCAGTTTTATGGTCAGCATCACCATTATCACACAGCTGAATCGGCACTGTTTGAGAGCCAAACATATTCAATATTTATCACAGACAAAAATATCTCATGCCCCAAACCAACAAGAAATAAAAATTTTTATCTCAACCTTAAAACATGCCTGGCAATGAATACAAAGCAGATTATACAACAACATATTCAAAGAGATATGTTCTCCCCCATCTCCCCCAAGGTCTGTTCCTCCCCAGTGTTTGTCATCTGAAGTGCTCCAGACTTCTCCAAAATCTTTCTACAAATTCCCTCCTTCCTGGACTTTCCTTTTCCTGCCTCTTCTTTATAGACTCAGGTTTTCTCCATCAAGTAGCCTCTTGCTTCTTTTAATATAAATGATTTTAACCTTTTTGGTTCCCAGTTGTAGCTTCTAATTTTAGTTGTTGAGGAATCAGACTTTGGAAACAGATAAACTGACTCAAACCTTGGCTTCAGCCCTTTCTAGCTGTATATCTTAGACAAGTTATTTGACCAACCTGAGTCTCAGTTTACTCCGTGGTAAAGGAAGTATAATAGTATCTGCTTCATTGGACCTATATGAAGATTTAATAAGTTTATAGCATATAAAGCCCTTAAAATAGTACCTGGTTATAGCAAACACTTAGAAAATTAACTGCTGTCATCATCATTCTTATTGCTGTTATCTTGATCAGTTAATAAGGACCGAAGTCCAGGCAACCAGCAAGAAGGCACATCCCTTAGAGGTGGAGGAAGGGAAAACTATGAATAGTCTCATATGATTTGTTGGGGAGCGACTCTTATTAAAGTTATATTATCATTAATAATCATTGATATTATTTAAATAAACAGAAATTATAGTTACATTGGACATTAATAGTTATCAGCAATTTAAAAAATGAATATTAGTAGATTAGTATAATACTAAGGTTTCTCTGAATCTCTTTAAGTTCAGTGTCTCACACATTGTCTAACATTATCTATATTACCTAATTCTTACACTAACTCTTTAAGATATATATCATTATTATCCTGATGGAAAAAGCCTAGACGAGATGAAATAGCTTTGTTTAGGCTGTGTTTCTCAATCTTTTTCACGTTATGCACACAAAGAAATGAAAATATTTACATTGGATAAGCTCTGGTGAAGATAAAAGGACTTTAGGGCTGAGAAGTCACTTGTAACTCATAACTAGAATGCTCTGGTTCTAAAGGAGAGTCAAGGCAGGGACTCAAGTCTGCCTGACCCCAAAGTCCATGCTCTTGGTGACTAGCTCCCATTGGATTAACGCTCCATAGGTGATTATAAATTATGGATATATATATGTCTGAGAGTGTATGTGTGTGTGTGTACACACACACAAACATAAATGGACAGTGACCTAAAGCAGACAGAAATTGGTAGAGGGAGCTGATACTTGAAAAAAAGGGAATAGCACTTGATGAGTTTCCTGCTTTTATGGCTTTTATGTATAGATTTTACTGCTATGTGAGCTAAAACCTGCCTTCTACTGGCATGAGAAAATTGGAAGTAAGAAGTCTGGTTACCGAGAAGCTGGAAGCTGCAAGAGAAAATGCTAGAAAGAAGAGTACCATTGGGGGGAGCCTCCAATTCTTCATGTAAGCTCTCCGAAATCTCTGAATGACCACTTAACTATGTAAGTATAAAAGCTGAAAGAACTGGACTGAGATTGTAGCTGATGCCCACTGCAGCAGAGGCAGAATTAGAAGTTTAGTTAAATCTACTAAAATAAACAAAAAAACAAGCACACCTATTCAGAGGAACATAACAGAACCAAACACAAAACTATCATGCCATAATATCTAGTATTCTACACAAAATTACTAGATATAGACATATGAAGAAATAGGAAAATGTGAATATACCCAAGGCAATAACAGAGATAACCTCAAGATGACCCAAATGTTAAAATTAGCAGACAAGTGTTTTTAAAACATTTCCCTACAATTATATTCAAGTGCGTAGAGTAAAAACGTGTTTGTGATGAATAAGCACAGTCCATGCTCCTCCTCCTCATGCTGTGCTGCCTCCCACATTTTTCTTAGTATTTTGTTTTCCACACATTTGATTGAAAAATAAGGGGCAGAGAAGTACCTTGCCTAAATTCTTCACAAAGCTGTGACAGTTGGGAGCAAAAATCCAGGCAATTATACTTCCTCAGTAGAGTTTTTTCTGGAAGTTAAGAGTTCACATGCTGTAGCTGATCTGCCTTGGTTTGAATCACTTACTAGCTATGTAACATTGATAAGTTATTTAATTTAAGCCTCATTTTCCCTAAATAGGTGATAAATTACTCAGGCTATTACAAATAAAATTCTTACCAAAGCGCTTGACACGCGGGTAAGTGCTTAATAACATTTTAATTTCCACCACCACCACCACCACCATCACCGTTGTGCCACCACCAGTTACTCTGTGGAATTCTGCTTTACTGATGTCATTATTACATCAAGTGATTAAAAAGGCAAACTCTACCATAGAATTTCATTAATATATCACTTCATGTATTTAGTCAACATTTACTGAGTACTTCATACAGGAAGCTGTACTTGATATAGAGGAAATAAAGCCATATAAGACAAGTCCTTGCCCTCAATGAGCTGTAACAAATAATTTTTAAAATTGATTTGCATAGAGAAGAACCAAGAAACTTCAGAACTGCATTTTTAAAATTATTAATATTTGGTATAGAGATGATAAAATTTCAAGTGTATATGAATCCCTTAATGTCAGTAATGATAAGTCATTATGCAGTCCCTATTAGTCCTCCTCTTTTTTGGGGTATCGAATCCTTACAGGAAGGTGAGGCTAGTTATTATAGAGCCACTCCATAGCTTTTCATCTCTTTCAGGAGCATACTGACCCCTGAAATCTACTCACAGACCATCTGTGGCAGAGATCTCTTGACCTCTAGTGATGTAAAACTGGCTACTTCAAAGCAGCCAATTGTACTGTTGAACAGCTCAAAGGTGGGAAAGAATTTTTCCTCACTTTGAGCTGAAATTTGTGTCTTTGAGCCTTCTACCCATTCAGTGTTCCTCATTCTGCCATTGTGGAGGCAGCCTGCTCCCTTCTATGTGACAACAGCCCTAAAAATATTTGAAGACAAATTGTGTTCAGCCATGTCGTTCTCTTGGATGCATGTCTCTATTCCTTCCACTGGTCATTCACCTTGTGCGATCCAGACCCTTTATTAGTCTGATTGGTTTCTTCTAACTGTAGAATAGCTCTGCAGTTGTTTCCTTGAATCACAAAAGTAATACATACTTATTGTAAATTAAGGTAAAACCAAACTAAAACCCAAACAACCCCCAAACTGTACAGTTTGTATGAAATAAAAGTAAACACATTTATATGCCATACTTAGGCAAATTACATTTCTATGAATAACCGTTAACAGTTTTTTGATGCGCCTACCACATAATGTCTAGACATATGCTGTGCATTTTTCGTATACACATGTGTGGTTTTTTTTTACTAAAATGGAATCACACTGTTTACTGTTTTACAACTTAAAAAACTTAATCTGTTATCCATATTGTTTTATGTCAAGTATTGATTACCTCATTCAACTACATGGCATCAAAAGTTAGAGTCCAGAATAGAATGCAAAGTTTTCATTACGCAGCTCAGAATTGTCTATTGTAATAGTCATCCTTTTTTTTTTTAATTTGTTCAACAAATGTGTATCAAAGACCTACTGTGCTAAGAGCTGGGATAAAGACATACACTATGAACAGACGAAACTTACCCTCAAGAAACTCGTGGTCTAGTGGCAAAGATGATAAGCTGACGAAAAAATATATGATTGTGATGACTATGATTGTATGGCATTTATCATAAATTTCAGTTATAGTTGCTGCTCCTTTTTCTGTTTTTCTAAACTGATATTTAACATAGCTTTTTGAAATTAGGCAAAAATTTAAATATATTACCTTTTATCTGCCCTTTGATATGCTATTGAAAGATTCAGGGAACCAGGCAATTGACTATAAATTTCACCATGGAGATGGTAGCCCAAGTTAACAAACACATACCAAGAGTTTTATGAATTTACCAATGGTTTTATCTTCTCTGATTTTGAATGCAAAATATGTCACATTTACAAGTAGATAGAAATTACATTTTCATAAAGATAAAGATGTTGTTTTGGAAAAGAGCTAACATCAGAACTTTCTGCAAATGAAGATTTTGAAAGTAATGAGGTCTGTGTTATTGACAGTCAGTAAATATAGTGGAAGGAAGAGGAAAGAGGGAAGGGAGAGGACAAAGGGAAGGTGGATAACTTATTCATTCATTCAAAAATATTTGTTGAAGACCTACTCTGGGCCAGGCTCTGCGTTAGTTACCAAGAAAGAATAGTAAGAACAACAGAAATGATCCCTCCTGCCCATTAAATTTATAGCATAATGCAGGTCACAAAAGCAAATAATTATACATTTAATTAACAAGCTATTGTAAGCTCTAAAAGAAGAGCCTAAAAACTATGAAAGTATGTGTAGAGGGCTGCACTTACCTGAGGTGTCAGGGGTGACTCCTATTAAGATTTGAGGTATATGTGAGAGCTGATAAGTGGAATATCAAGCATAAGTACAATTGTGTGGCTGGAGAGTGCCAGGAACACTTAAGGCGTATAAGAAAGACCAGTGTCACTGAAACCTAAAGAATGAGGTGGATGGCGAAATAAGATGAAGCTGAAGTGATTAGTGGCCACTGGCAGGGTCTTGAAGGCCACACTGAAGAATTTGGTCCCATCTTAGGAGGATGAGGGAGTCCAGAATGACTTAAAGGCAAGGAGGGTCATGTGGAGATCTGCTTTTTACAAGATCACTTTGTCTTCTTTGTGGAGAATTACCTGTAGGGGTTACAGAGGCAGATATGAAGAAGCCAGTTCAGCTGGGATAGTACAGTTCTGATGCAACAGGATGGAAGCATAATGGGAAATGGTGACATGGGAGGTGAAGTGAGGGGGATGGACTTGAGAGATTTCAGAGGTAAAGTGGGCAGGCCATCCTGATGAAGTGGATGAAAAGGGGAAGGTTACAAGCAGAAGGAGGGTGACAAGGATACTTAGGTTTCTGGTTGGCATAGCTGTAACTGATGGTGTTGTCCGTTGAGGCAGGAAACACTGGATTGCTAACAGTAGGTTTGTAGGAGAAAAAATCCAGAATCCTGTATGGGAACATGTTGATTTTTTATGTTCTTTAAATCATAGGCACTGTTAGATGCTTTGCATATTTGATTTTATTCCCATAATCATTTTACAAGTGAGATATCATTTCATTCATGTTCTAACTGCAATATCTAAGTACTAAAAATTAGATTAATAGCCCAAAGTCACATAGCCAGTTAGGGCAGAGTCTGGATATGAAACTATATCTTGCCAACTTCCAAGTCTCTGCTATTTCTATTCAATTGTTATAGCCACAAGTTTAATCAAATGTTTGCTAAGTAGTTATCTTGTTGATAAATATGAGGGCCCTTTTCCTAATGGTGTTTTGAAACCTTAAAAAAAAAGTATTATAATGCAAATAGGGTGATGTTCTCTCTTATTTCTTCTTTCTTGATCTTTTCCAAGATTTAAATAGTCAGAGATTGATAATCTAGCTTAATCAAGGCAAGTTTTTATGCCAAAGCAACATAATCCCTGTAGTTGAAAGTTATTGTTTATATAACCACAGTGAAGTCATCTTGTGAAATTCATCAGCCACTACACAGACTAGTTATAGCTTTTTCCAAAATGTATGGCCAGCCAAACCAGCTGGATCATTAAGACAGAACGGCACATAGTTTTATCCTCTCTCCTATTGCTCTGGGAAACTGAATGTAGTTGTCACGTAGGGGCGTGGCATACTAAAATGATGATGAGTTTGTATGAACTCTGAGAATATTGAGCATTTTAAGGGCGATCCAGCAAAGTGCTTCATTTTACAAATGGGGGTCACAGAACCTGGCAGAGAAGATGGCTGGAGTAGTAGAACTGGTAATAGAGTTGGGCAGGAAGCCAGTCCAGATCTTCCATCTTGCCAGCAAATATATGTGATAGATAAAGAGATGTGGAAGTAGGTATGTGAAAGGACGGATGGACATAGAAGGAAAGATAGACAGGTGAATAAATGTCTTTACTAGATATTGGATGCTGATGCTTTTCTTGTTTTTTTTTTAATTTTTTTAAATTTAATTCTTATAACATTCTAATGATTTTGGTATTATTAGCCCCACTTATCAGGTAAAGTACATGAGGCTCAAATTATTAGCTTCTTTTTAGCATAAATGCCTAAGGTATGTATATATATTTTATATATGTATACATTTTTAAGGATCTTGGAAATTACTTATAATTTGTGTTTATTTTTATATAGTTGTCTCAAGAAAAGATGGAACGTTCTATATAAGAATAGGACTGTAGAGGGAACCTTAGTGACTTTGCTCAAAGTCTTTGATTCTAAGAAATATTATGATCTATGGACCCAGATCTGGATAACAATAGGGCTCATTCACCCACTAGTTTAGGACTGTGAGTAGATTACGTTGCTTCTCCCAGGCTCTGTTTCTTCATCTTTAAAATGGGTATAATTCTTTCCCAGAGGGAGAGAAACATCCTGAAAATGTACTTTTGAAACTTAGTGCAATCAAGATTAAGTTAAAGAACACACATGGCAGAGTTGGATGTGGGAAAAAGCACCAAGGACCCATATTCAATTCCCTGCCCAATACCCCCAGCAGGCATGTGTTAGTGCTGAGCAAAGAGTGCTCTGTTGGACTCTCTGACTCAGTGAGTGGGCAAAGAAGAGAGACGAGGGAATGAGAGTGAGGGCTGGGAGCACAGGCTTAAAAGCTCTATGAACTTGGGTGAGAGTCTGATCTTTCTAAGCTTCACTTTTCTCATCTGTAAAACTGGGGAAATGGGACCTGCTTCATAGGGTAATTATAAAGATTTAATGAGATGATGCATTTAACGCAGTGCCTAAGACACAGTAGATACATGTTGCTTATTGGGTGACAGCATGAGTCAAGCAGGAGCTGGAGAAAGATGCACATCTTCTATTGCCCATGTTTATTGCTGTTAATATGGAGCCCAATCTCTCCCCTAAACAGGTTCATTTTACCAAATATACTGTTTGTGTTTGTTTGTTTGTTTGTACAATTCAAGAAAAAGGCAAACTCTAATTGGTTTTCCCTGCAGCATGGACCAGAGGGCTTGGAGCCCTCTTATTCAATCAGTGGCAAACCTCTGTAAGTCATCTCATTAGCTCTCTTGTGATATTTATGAAGACTGGGATTTGCTGATGATCTTAAATTGGGTTAGGATCTTTAGTGTGTGTGAGAGAGGGGAATGGTAGAAAGAATCAGAGGACTTTAAGAGACCTTAAGTGCAAATCTTTACTGAACTATTCTTCGGTTATCAGTTACCCAGTGGGGTGTCTGACAATTACAGTGTGGGGTCTTATTCTCCATTATCTGTGTAATGGGGTACCATCTGGTCTCATAGAAAGAAAAATAGTCTATAAGATACGGATGAACTAATTAGTCAATGCATAAATTATCAAAACAGACAAATGTAGTTCAAATCAGAAGTGACCATGGGTTTTATAAATTTTTTAGGTCAGCTGAGTCTCTGTGAAAGAATTTGTTTTTAAAAAAGTGTATTACATGAGACTGGGAGGATGGTTCCTCACTGTACCCCACAAATCTTCCCCCAAACCAGAAACTAAAAAACAGAAAACCTGACTCCTCTTATTTATTTATTTTTTAAAAAATTTAAACTGTGAATGCTGCACTGATATGAAAAGCAAGATACTAACAAACATCTGAGTTTCCTAAGCAAGATAGATGACACAGGTTAGATCAATTTAAATAGGTAATCCTTTTCTAGTCTGTCCTTCTGACAGATGCCTCTGTAGACTTCCAAAAACACAGCTCTGTAAATTTTCTGCTCAGAAAACATTGACAGCTTTCTATTATTAAGACATCAGTAGAAAGTAGCCTAGTATCAAAGGTCCTTGATAATCCTAAGAAAGATGGCTAGTCTTTATTGGTTGCTGTTTTACCAGACACTTAACTAAACATTTCTTTATGGATTCGATTATTTACTTCTTGGAACAAAATTATGAATTAGCCACTATAATGATCCCTTATTCTGTCAATGAAGTAAGAGGTTTAGAGAGATTAAGTGATTCGCCCAATGTCATATAGCTAGAATGTGGTGGAAGAATATGAACATAGAAATTCTGTGTTTATCCTAGTGGTCAACAAATGATGGCCAATGAACTAAGAATGATTTTAACACTTTCAAATAATTGGAAAAATCAAAACGAGGACAGTGTTTTGTACATAGCAATTATGTGAAATCTAAATCTTGTTGTTGTAAATGAAGTTTTATTGGAACATGCACATTTGTTTATGTGTTATCTATGGCTGATTTCATATTACAGTGGTAGAGTTATGATAGAAATCATCTGGGCTACAAGACAAAATATTTACTATCTGCTTCTTTAGGCTGCATAATACAGCTTTCACTATAATGCCTTTTCTAGTCTGGGAGCTGGTCCATAGATCCTTCTTTACATCCTTCATTACCTAACATGCTTGCTCCTGGAACAACTTTTTATGCCACTTCCACCTTTTGAATGTCTCTTTTCAGGCCCAGATTAAACATCACTTATTTTACCTTTGAAAGTTTTGGTTGCCAGCAAACAGAAAACCAAAATCAAGTAAGATTAAAAAAAAAAAAATCTATTAACTCACATAAGAAACATGCAGAAATTTGTCTCATATCAGGTGCAGTGTTATCTAGAACAAAAATGATTTTATCAAAACATAATTTATGTCTCTCCACCCATGTCTAGCTTTTCTCTTCAAAGCTTCTGTTCTACACCACCTAGTCCAGAATGGAAAAATAAAGAGAGCTTGTGTTTTATCCTTTAAAAAACAAACAAACAAACAAACAAAAAACAGAGGCTCACAGTGATCAAACTGCCTTAAATCATGTGCCTGAATGTCTGCAAAGTCATATCTATGATCAAGAGAAGGAACTATACTGATGGCTCACAAGCGGTTGACACTCCTCCCTGAACTAATCACTATAGCTAGATAGACGGGATACCCTGGTTGGGTTAAGTCAATCATTGTCTTCCCCTACAGCCAGGGATTGGGTTAGCACCACTGCAATCACATGGGTGAGAAACCGGGATATGATTAAGGAGGAGGAAAGGGAGAACCATTGCTAGAAGGATGCAACAAATGCCCACAGTATCTTCCTGCCCCAAAGGCCTCCACACTTCTCTCTACCTGGGCCTTTTCTTGGTTGGCAGAATTTATCTTTCTTTCCTCTCACCTCTGAGACTTTCCCATCTGAAGCCTTGAATTATAGCGAGTTGTATGAATTCTCTCCCTCAACAACTGCTACCACTTGATACTCTTCAAATAGAGTCTGTTATAATTATTGATTCCTGTGCTGGAGGCAGGAAACACTCTCACCTAAAAATTCTCCTGTAAGGAATCCTTGTGTGGTTTCAAAAGCATATTTTCTTGCCCCTTTTAGGAGGGTGATTAATAGTGCATGTGAGCTGCAGGCTCCTTTAATGTTCATTTCTGTTTATTTCTTCCCAGTCTTAACCTCTTGAACTAGATGGGATGGTGAGGGACAGGGGCAGAGTTGAGGATGGTGGGAGGATCAGAGACAGAATATAAATCAGGAATGTCTCCTTTATGCATTAAGCCAAACAAAAGATGAGGATTTCACATTTTAACAAGACAAATTTGACACAGCTATGTCAAAATGCCACACCAACATTTTTTTTTTCACATCAAAGTGGCAAGATCAAAATCTTCTGTTCTCACCAAAAGACATGTACAGGATCTTTGTGGCAGCACTATTCCTGATAGCCCAAAGCAGAAAATGTGCAAGCAACCATCAGCCGTGGAATAGATAAATTGTGGTATATTCACATAATGGAAATCTATATAGTGATGAGGAAGAACAATCTACAACTAGACCTAATGATATGACTACATCTCAGAAATTTAATCTTGGCCCAAGAATCCAGACAGAATAGAATATAGTATATGATTCCCTTTATACAAAATGCAAGCCATGCAAAACTATCTTGTATTGTTAGAAGTCAGGAAAGTTGTTATGCTAAAAAGAGTATGAGGATAACTTCTGGGTGCTTATAATGTCATGAGTTTGTTTATTTGTTCTTATTGTGCTGCACAGTGTGTTCATGTGAGAATTTATCAAGGTATGCATTTATGATATGTGTAATTTTAAGTATGTAGTGCATTTAAATGTAATTAAAATGGAAGTTGGGGGAAAAAAGACATGTCAGGCAGGCTATATCAAAATGTCCTACTGTACTCCAGTTTTTCCCCCTTGTCTTTCAAGGTGGGTGGGGCAGCGCTCTGAACTGAATGCTGCATTTTGGGTAGGGCGTGTCCCGTCTGGATCTGCAGGTGGTTTGTCTGGCCAAGATGGGCATCCTCTCTGTGTATGGAATAGAATGAGGGCTTTAGCTTACAACAGACCGAGGCTTTGGCTGTGCTAAGCCAGCGTGAACTTCCCTAGTCAGAAGCGACCTCAACCTCACCATCCGTGCTGCTGCACAGATGCTGTGGTTCTGTCACAGGGTGAAAGGGTTTATGTGACTTCCTGATGTTAAGCTTTTCTTTTCTCACTGATGTTAAAGAATAAATTAGCATGATTTAACTGGTGTTCATTTTATATTACCTCTCCCCTTTGGACTAATTGCTTCTTACCTTTGGGGGTCTGTGGATTTCATAAAATTTTGTGCTGAGGCTCCGTCTTTCAAGGAGAGACAGAAGTAATCGGGATGCAATGCTTCTGAGAGTTTCATAAACCAAGGAAGAAGTACAGATTTACATTTAAGGTCACTTTCATTTCCTTATCATAAATACCACCAACATGCATTATCCTCCTCAGATGGATGCTTTCTCACTCCTGAGAATTTTTGAATGTACTTGAATTTGCCTATCAATGCTTTACGTTAATTGGCCTTTAGGTATTCCTGTTTGAAGAGGTCAGTTCTTCCTAAGCTTTTCATCATTTTCTTGGCTACACTTTAAATATCCTCTATTATCAAATGCCTGCCTTGGTCTTACTGGTCCAAAGATGCATCCTCTTTCAAATGTGTTTCAGGATGCCGAAAAAGGAGACAGGGGATGGCGTTTGCTTTCTGGTATTTGATATTTTGCTCGTTGCATCCTGGTGTCGTAATGAAATATCATTAGAGTTCTTATAGGACTGATAAGCCACCCTCAGCTGCTAAAGATAGCTCTGTTCTGTGCCTTACTTGCCTTTCCAAGAAAATCCCTGTCATTAGCAGGAGTGTATGCATTTCCTTTCAAACCTAGTCATTTGCATTTTTCCCCTTTGAAAAGGCAAATTTGCTTTGAAAATGTAATGAAATGTGCCCAAATGAAAAATGGACCCTGAGGATGGCTTGTGCCAGCATGGAGCTTTAATTAAATATTAGATGGCAATTGATATGACTAGTTTTTGAACTGCATCATGTTATCATTTAGTTTTGGGAGGGGGAACGGAGCTCGACCTTTAGAAATACTGAAAGATAATATGACCTTTGCTTCCAAGCAACATGGAACTATGTACAGAAAAGCTTTTTCAAATTCTCTGTTCAGTTTTCCCTGACCCCAGTCTCCCGGTTCTCAGGGTTCCTTACTCTTTCTGAACAAGCTGTGTCCTTTAATGCTTCTGTTGACTTTGCACTGTCTGTTCTGCTGCCCTGAATTACCTTTAAACTTTCATTTCTTGCTTTTTTTTTTTTTTTTTTTTTTTTTAGGGAGCCTATTGTTTCTTCAAAGCACAGCTGGCTTAACCTTTCACTCCTTTTATTGAAGCCCTTCTTAATTGCCCTAGACTGAGAGCTGCTTCTTCCACTATCCAGAGATCTGCAAACTACTGCCTGCCTCTCTCCTGTTTCTGTAAGTAAAGCTTCATTGGAACATGGCCCTGCTTAATCACTGACGTGTTGTCTAGGGCTGCCTTTGTGTTATAGCGGCAAAGTGGATTAGCAACAACAGAAACCACCACCTCCAAAGTCTAAACTAGTTGCCGTCTGGCCCATTACAGAGAAGTTTGCACAGAGAAGCATTTTCTTCATTCAGTCGTCACCAACTGCTTGGTAACCATAAGCTCTACGAGGCCAGGAACTCTCAGTTTTGCTCATCACTGACTCCCTTAGCACCAAGCACATGCCTGACACACAGAAGCTCCCTAGAAAACATCAACTGGGCATGTGGCTGTGAGAATTCAGTGAGGTGATTGATCTGTGTTGTCTGTTCAGTGCCTCGTCCAAACCAGGCACTTAGTAAATGCTCATCTGCGGGACCTCTGTGCTCCCTCCCTCACACCTGGGCTACCAGGTCATCTTGTATTTCCCCCCAAAAAATCCTGTGTTTCTTCTCTGTTAGACTTAATATTAATGTTTCAGATATGCATTCAGATATTAAATTGACATTGGAGTTTAACTGAAATATCTCTATTCATTATTACTAATACCTAGTAAGCACTTAATTTGTTCTAGGTACTCTGCTCAGAGCTTTATTCCCATTGCCTCATTGAATTGGTAGTGCCACTCTCTGGAGGCAGATATTCTCATTATCCCCATTTTTCAGGTCAGAACTGGAGGCACAGTTAAGCAATGAGGCCAATTTCATAAGTCCCATCAAACTAAGATCTAAAGCCTTGTCTTCTGACTTCTCAGTCTCAACTCTTCCCTACCATATACACTGAAAACCTGACCATTTTTCAACTTGTGAAAGAAAACAAAAGCATTCTTTTAAACAGTCTTTAAAAGTATTTCTGTCTCATTGTACACAGGTTTTGTGGAAGTTTACTGTTTCTTAAACTTTGACTCCTGAAGAAGAGACACACTGTTGCTTCCCATCTCATAAATTAGCATTCAACTGTACTAATTGCAGAAGGATGCATAATTCATAGGACACGCACACACACAGGAAACATGTAGTAGCTAAAGTGATGAGACATAAAACTCAATAAAAACAAAGATAAAATTAACATTGCTAAGATATGCTACATCTATGCAATAGCAGCTAGAATCCTTGTGATTAGTGACTCAGGTCTGGAGCTAAAGCAATTCTTGGTAACTTATGTACAAAAAGGGGACAAGAAACTATTATTAGGGTACCTAATGGTCTTCTTTTCAGATTAAATGACTATAATGTAAAACCTCCAGACATGGATTTGGGATCTGTTCTGTTTGCAGCAAAAGCCCCAGGACATAGAACAGCGCCTTTACTAAGTTTGCACTGTGTATTAGATTAGTCGAGGAAACAGAATAATGGGTGTGTGTGTGTGTGTGTAGGGTATATTGAAGATATTTTCATTTTATTTGGTTCTCTTTTGTAAAAAATTAGTTACCTAACATTTATTAGAACTTTCGGATGTGATGATAGTTGTTGCCAGAATTCAGGGTCAAATTTTTCTACTGCGTATTAATGTGTGTGGATTCTGTAGACATACCAAAATGATCATGCTGCCTCTGTATTTTTCAGACCTGCTTGTATACTGACATACTAGTGTTTTGGTATTATTTAGCCAGAATAGTTATAAGATTAGAGTAGGCACTTATGATCAGGAACACAAAAGTAAGTTAATTATTTATTATCTCTTAATGATCTTCTCTTTACTCAGCCCTGAAAAGAAACTGGATGTAGAAGAAAAACATGTGAGATAGTCCCTACCCTCAAACAACGTACTGACTTATCTATAAAGACAGTTTTTTAACAGTTAACTGACAGTGCAAAACTATAGGGAAGTAGGTGTGACGTGTAAAATTGATGACGAGTACAAATGAATTCAAGAAGAAATCAGTACTTATAATCGTTGGAGGAAACAAACATTGAAATAATTGCATTTTATGTTAAAAATTTAGCATGCAGTTTCAGTATCTCACTGTGATTGCCTCCTTGCTATTTTTGTTTCACCTCTTCCACCTTCTGCAGCCTCAGCATTCTCTCTGGCTCATCTTTGGTGGGTGTGCCACAGGGTAAAGTCCTTGTGTTCATGATTTAGAGTCTCCTTGCTATTTCCTGTAAATCTATCATGGGTATTACTAGCTTGCATGAGGTGGTTTTATTGATTTGGCAGCTGGCTTGCTTGAAACTAGATTATTTTTGAAGTTAGGAACATTTATGACCAATAGAACACTGAGTTTACAAAAAAAAAAGTTGGACTAGATTTAATCAACTTTGAGGAGAAGAAATCAAAACTACAAATGCATAGTGATTCTTCTCTGACAGGTGATGGCTGCTCATACTTTGAGCTATCATGGTAGATAATGAGGTGCTGATGTTTACTTTTCATCATCCCAGAAATACTTACTGTATTACTTGTTGAGGGCTGCCGTAAAAACATCACCATAAACTTGGTAGTTTAAAGCAATAGAAGTTTGTTCCTCCATAGTTTTGGAGACCAGAAGTCCAAAATCAAGGTTTCCACCTGTCCATGCTCCCGCTAATGGCTTTAGAGGAGAATCTTTCCTGGACTCTTTTGAATTCTGGTGGTCCAGGCATTCCTGGGCTTGCAGTAGCATCACTCCAGTCTTTGCTCCTTTTTTACATTGCTTTCTTTGTGTTTTGCTGTGTTTCTCCTCTGTGCTTTCTCTTCTTCTCTTAAGGACATTTGTCATTGGACTTAAGGTCCATCTTTTTAATCCTAAGTATGGTCTTATATCAAGATCTTTCACTTAGTTATGTCTGATAAAGGCCTTTTTTCCAAATAAGGTCACACTCACAGGTACCAAGGGTTAGAACTTGAGCATGTTTTGGGGGGGCTACAGCTTAACCCAGAACACTTCCCCTTCCATTCAGACTGTGGAGAGGAGCTGCAATGTTGCTAGCACAGTACTGTTGAGACTCAAAAGTTAAAGGGCATATTTGGGATGAAACGTGAGTGATTCAGACATGAATAATTTTCAGAGTATGTTTAAAAAATTTCGTTAGGTGCTTCTCTATTGCTGGAGAAGCCTCAGTGTAAGGACTATTTTGAACATGAGAAGCAAAAGCATTTTATACTCTTTATAATCCAAATCACTTCTGTTAAATTAACATTTTATCAAGATATCCAGTGATTTTTTACTTTTGCCAAAATACTAGTTCTGTTCATAACTTCAGATATCATCTCGAACATGAACTGTGAAATCTATGCTTTTCTTCTTCTTCAGTGTAAAGAAAAAGTAGTATATATCTTAAGAGAAAATCTTAAGAGGAGGTTTGATTTCAGATGAGTAGAATTTTTCCCTTTTAGTACACATAAATCTTATTGCCTGAATATATATGATAGTATGAGGCAATCACAAGTCCATGGAGTGACATACATATCTACTTTGCTTCAACAACTTTTTCCCCAAAGCCCAGTATGGTGGCTGGCATATAATAGATACTCAGTACTTTTGTTGAATGAATAATCTATGAAGATTAGTGCAAATGGATTAAATAATATATTTAGAGTCAAAATGGGGCCACTCATTACTGATTATAATCTAATATTGTCTCCCCCTCCCCACCTAATTCTTTCTTCATTGGGAGATTGGCAGTGTCATTTCAATCATTTCTTCATATTTAGTTTCATTCTCTAGTTACAACATATGAAGAGAGGTCAGGGAAGACACCCTGATTGTTAAAGGAAATTTTGGAGCACTAGACTGAGAGTCCAAAATCACAGATTTACGTCCAGAATCTTGTAAGTTTTTCACACTTATTATATGACTTCAGATGAGTACTCAGTGTCTCTAGTCCTCTGCTTTTTCATATATTTATTTATTCAACAAATTGTTATTGAATATCTGCTAGAGGCTAGGTGCTGTTCTGAGTGCTGGAGAAAGCAGTGAAAAATACAGACTAGAGTCATTGCATTCAGAGATTCCAACTTAGTGTAGGGGACATTATAAATACAAAATTAATAAACTATTAAAGTGTATTTTGATAAATGGGGGAAAATAGATCATGAAGGGGATAGAGAATGCTGGAGTGGAGGAGAGATGCAGTTTTGAATAAGATAATCAAGGAAGGTGTTAATGAGAAGTGACGTTTGATAAAGGTCTAAGGGAGCTGAAAAAGAGGCTGACATGTACCTGGGTGGGTTCGAGGGTGGGGAGCATTTAAGATGGAGGAGAGAGAAGGCGAGTAGCACTGTATTTTCTCCTGGAATGCCGAAACTGATGCACAAGCATCAAGTACTGGTTTTCAACTTCCACTCTAGGCCCAGGGACTCTGTTATTTCCACTGCTGTAACTGGAAATTCTACATCTCACTTTGAAGAGCTCAAGTACTTTGATTATGTGATGATGGCAAAATGATGATCAGGGCTAAGAATGGTATGGGAGAAAAGCTAAATATGAATTCAATAATTAGAACTTTTAGGAATACAATTATTAGTTGTAACCTTTTCCTGTCACTTTAACTATAATTTTTGATGTTCTATCGATGTTTTAGAAATATATGAATTCAACTTTTTTTTTTCCTCAGTGTGTATCTGTTGTTAAATTGCTAATATTTGGACAATTATGTCTTATGTACAGATACAAATAAATATGCTCCCTTTTATTTGCTTTAAAATTTGTCTTAGTTTTAGATTTAATTATTCCGTATATTTTATTTTAACTTTTGAGCAATTACATCTCAATTAGTCTTTTAAAATAATCTTCCTGGGCTGATGAGTATTTACATTTCTCATTTTAATTCAACAGCTGCTTTAATTTGTATACTTTAGATGGGAAATAATTTAAAATGTTTCTTTGAAAATGAAATATGAATCATTATAAATATCCAGGTAACCAGTTGCTCCCTTTGGCAGTTAATTGGCTGGCAATTTAATATTGCAGCCAACAAATAAACATTGCAGGTATTCATTGCTAAAGACTATTGAAGATTAAAAATCCAATTAGTCGTGTTTTATGTTGCTCACCTACTATCACCTCCTAAAGGCTTAATCGCCATTGGACAGAAATTAAAACCAAGAGTTATCAGTTAGTTCAAGGGTAGAAAAGTAAGGAAGGCATTTATTAAACCGAGTATTTGTTTGTTTGTTTGTTTGTTTGTTTTTGGTCTATTACAGAAATACTTTTTTAATATTTATTTTAGTCCAAGCCTTTATGGAATAATGGAAATTCTAAATGAAAAGAGCATTTTTTTTTAAACACAAGAAAACAGAATGGTATTTAGCATTGATGGAGACTTTGTGCATATATATTTATTAAGTACATTCTTCTTATGAAGAAAAACTTATACAGTGTTTAACGAGTTGATAGAATATGGTAAGCAAAGAGTTATAATCTGAAGACTTTCTAATTAATAAGTACAAATAATTATCAGATGCTTACTATGTGTCACATGCTTTATTGCATTATATCATTGCAACATCTGAGTAATAACTATTAGAATCTCTATACTACAGATGAGAAAACAGTCTTCAAGAGGTTATATGATCTGTGCCTGGTCACACAGCCATCAGGGGGTAGAGTCAGAATTTAAACCCAAATCTGTCTAAGTGCTTATGTTAATCACTACTGACTCTAAACTCATGATAGCTTACTGAGTTTAGGAAAATCATTCTATTGGATGTGTGTGAAAAACTTTAAAGTGTGTATTTACCTTTGGAAATGGTTGAGTCATTCCCTTCAGAGCCCTCACCTTAATTACTAGTCTAGTGTGTATTTGGGCTTTGACATTCAAATGTCACTGACTGGACCTTTCCTGTCCTTCCACTAATCTGGATCGTGGGGAGGACTCCCAGTGCCCTCAACTAGATACTGTTCCAGTGGTTTCTTTATAGCTACCGTGCCTCTTTGGAGCCCTATAAGCTTGCATGCTAGGGAGTTTTGGGAGGTAGCAGCAGGAGTAGCAGGAAATACAATTATAGCAGAAAGCAATGGGTTCTGCTTCATTTGAGTGTAGCAAGACTGAAATAAGAAAGGGTCTTGAACCATCTAGAGAAATTAGGGGGGCTAAGACATGAGTCACCACCTGGGAGCATCTTTCACAGTTGGTGTAAAAAGGTGCCTGATTGAACTTGCACTGTGTGTGCAAAATGATACTAAGTAGCATGGGAAGACACAAGGAAACAGAAAACCTGGGCTGTGCTGCAGGGGGATGTTTTAAGAGATTGGTTCCTGACAAAACTGCCAGGCCCGAAATGTTGAAATCGTAATGCTTTTTTCAAAATAGTCACCTCAGTGATCCATGCACTCTTTTCAACAATACTGCCAGTGCTCATTTACAAAAGCCATTTGAAAATTACTTTCAGAATTATTTTGAGGCATGCAAGAAAATCTGACTCCATTCAGTTTTATTATCCTGCTTAGTCACCTGCCTGCGCTTGGCCCTGAACTAATTTGAACTGTTTCCAATAATCAGTGACAATATTCAAGGGCAAAAGTTTTCTGTCATTGTGGGTATTGACAAAGTACCTTATGCACCATTCAGGCAATTCCTAAGCTTCTCTTTGTATTCTCCATAGTGTACAGTTCATCATACATATTCAATCCAAGTTTACTGGCTTTAACTGAAAGAGAGCGAGAAAAAAAAAGTTCCAAACACTGGCAGTATTTCTTGAATAATCTAGCATCTTAAGGCGAATATTGTTCATCAACAAGGTTTGAAATTTTTATTCATAATTATATTAAATCAATTATTTTATAACTCCCCAAAACACTCATATAGTTACAACACTATCAGATTAACATTAATCAAAAAGTCATTAAAACCCCCATTAATGTATCAGTCTCTCTGAGTCTTCCTGTTTTGCTTTAGAGTTGCCCTCATTCACCCACAGATTGATCTAGAACAATAACATTGGTAATCGTAATGACATTTGTTGAGTGCTCACTCCATACTAGGCATTGTTCTAATTATAGTTCATGTGTTGCCTTATTTGATTCTCATATCCACCTCATAAAAAAAAAAAAAAAAACATGATTCTTATCTTCCCGTTCTGGAGATAAGAAAACAGACTCAGGGAGTGGTTTGTACAAAATCCCATGACTAATGAAAGCAATCTAGTACTCAGGAAGAAACCCAGCCATCCTTATTCTCCTCTTGCTATTGCGATGATGTATTCAGTCAATGCTCTGTTGAAAAACATAAAGGTTTAGTGTTTTATTGTGTTTTTCACAAAGAATTGATCGTCTTTGTGTTAAATAAAAATAAGCCCAAAAAGTCAGAAAAAATAAAAGTTACCTGAAATTGAAGCGCCAGGCAGGTACTCACTTTTTGTTCACGTTTCGTAGCCTCACATCATTCGTTGTGTCTTACCTGTTTGTGAAGATACCCTCAAAAGTGATTAGCTACTTTTTTTTGCAGTTACTCATTGCTATAGTCAGAGAAAGCCATCTGTATATATTTCAGACCTGTTTTGCTTTTCTATGATTTTATGACCAGGGTGGTGTTTCCCTCAAGACAGTTGGGTACTTTCTTTTGGCCTCAATATGCTTTATCATATACTTTTCTGTCTCAGAGGTGGGAGGGAATAGATAATAGAGAAACATACTTTTCTTGTGTATCTATATGGGCTAGCTTTTGTGTTCAGCAATAAATAATAGATACGCTAGTCTAATCTATAAATACTCTTTAAGGTTCCTCGTTGCATAGATATGTGTGCTGAGCCTCCAAGAAGGGAACTAAGAACACACAGCCAGTCTGAGAGCTAGCATTACATGCCAAAGTTATAACTCCAAAGCCCATGGAATTCTCCACACCCTTTGGCCAGAACTCCTGCATCTCTCCTGTTGTGCCAGCATCTGGGATATTTGCCCTACTCTGCTAAGTTAAAGGCCGTTCATCCCCTTCTGTGTGCTCACTTACCCCAGCTGTTCATACAGGTGAATGCCAATGTAGATTTAGCATTCTCCTGGATACCCAGCCCCGGGACACTGTAGCAGCCCTCTCTGGCCAGACAAGTGTGTTCTTAAATTTTTCATGGCTGCCTGATTGCAAGAGGGAGAAGGCTGGTAAAGGCAACTAGCAGAGAATGCCAGAGTCCTCATGACCATTTCTCACAGTGCTCAGGCAGTCTTTGTGGTGCCTCTCTGTCCTGTCCAATAGAAATTGGGAATGTTGTGGTGCTAAAGATTCTCCCTAATTTCTGCAAACTTGATGTTAAATCTTGCTTCAGAATCCTTCCCTTTGTCTTAAGCAGACTTACATGGTACCAGATGCTACCATCTACCATATCTCAAAGCTTTCTCATGCATCCTAGCCCTCAGCCTACTTCATCAGTATTAGAAGTGCTTGGTCCCAGAAGAAAAGGGAACACTCTTTTCCTTGTCTTTACCTCTGCGTCTGTTGTAGTCCATATTCTGTCTGTGGCTAATGCTGCATAATCAAGAACATCCCCAGACATTAAAACAGCAAAGTACTTTCTTATGTCTCACTTTTAATTTAATTTCTACATCTCTTAGCTAATTTTAATATGTTTGGGTAGGAGGACTTGAACAAAAGGAATTTCCCTGTCTGCTGCTCTCTTCATGAAATGATAGATTTGCTTCTTTAAGTTAAAGCCAGAGAATTTTTAAAATCACCTTTAAATGTAAGTAAATCAGATCGACCTCTTAAAACAGCATGCATTCACTTAAAACACAAACCTCCAGCAATTTCTTAATGCCAAGAGGAGTAGCTGTAAGTCCTGTATTCCATATATTCTTGTCAAATACAGATAGAATCACCTTCCTTTTCATAAATGTCCACCTAGTCACTGTGATTCAACATCAACTTGTCTTCAGCATTGTGAATGTCAACATATTTTCCAATCTTGGAACTACAGAGAAAGAAAATTTTGCTGTCAAGCTCTGAGTCCAAGTTCCATATCTTCCCTTATCAATTATGAAAACTTGAGCAAGTCCCTTTGCTTATCTGTTCTCATCTAGAAACAAGGATAATAATACCCTTTCTTACTAATGGAGTTGATATAAGAAATTAATAAGGAAATGTGTATGATAGAACCTGGTTAGGCAGAAGTCAAAAGTTTTCATGACCCTAATCAGCAAGTTGCAGGAGATTTATGGGAGGCAACAAACTCTGGATCACTCTGCCAGGCTTTGATTGCCTACTCAGCCTCCAACCAGCTGTCACTTTGGGTGACTGCAAAACCTCTCTGAGCCACATTTTCCTCATTTCTAAAATGAAAATAATGGTTCTAAATTCTTGGGGTGGTGAGAAGTTCGTTAGCACAAAGGTAAATATTCAGTGTTTTCCAATAGTAATATTAATGTTAATATTAATACTGGTTTGCATCAGGTAGCAGAATCATCAAATATTAATTTACTTCTATGGTTCCATTCTACTGATCACATTTTATTTTTAATGTTTGCATTCATTCCGCCTTTATTGAGATGGCAAATAAAAATTGTACATAATTAAGAGAGATAATGTGATGTTTTAATATGCATATACATTGTGAAATGATTATGCATTGAACACATCCATCACCTTAGAGAATTTAAACATTCATTTTATTTGGCAATTATAGTTTTCATGGCAAATGAGGATATTGGTTTTTTGGGCTTATGCATCACTCTTGCGAGTGTGATTGGTCTGAGTCAGTCCATTTCAGTCCAACCCAGTTCTTGGATAAGGTGTAGTTTCTATGCTTGCAAAGCTAATGGCCTCAGACTATGATTTCTACTCTGAGAAGCCCAGACTCCTTGCTTCCTGGTGTCTCTCTTTCCTCTATCCACAACTGTAACTAGATCCAGATTTAGAGGCTTAGCAAAGAGCAGGAAATACAGTGACATATTTTGTTATTTTCATTCAATTGCATCACCACCGATCACATTTTAACCAGCTATTGCTACTAGCAGTCTTTTATTTTCAGTTCTTTTACAAAGAACAGTTTAGATTTTCTAAATACGTACATTTACATATATCCACGTACACAAATACTGTACAGCCCCTTCTTTGTGGTTTACCTGGAGCACTTCTTTCTTTAGTAACTCACCTCACTTTCCACTCAGAATTGAGAGAGTTTGATTCCTTGCTAGCCTGAGCCCTGAGTGGATGTCAAGCGGCCTGGGGAACTGCAGCTGAGTTACGCCCCGCCAGTGGTGATTGTCTCTGTCCATTTAAGGTCCACTTATCACGAGCCCTCAGCTTAGTGAGAACAGAGTTTACACTCGGAAGGAAGTTTCCTGTGTCATAAGCGAAGGTAGAGGAGCATGTTGTGAAACCAGCTGCCATGAAATTGAATTAGAGGTGTCATATTCTTCTAGCCTTAAATTACTCCATTTTACCACGGGCCTTTTAGTTTGTTTGGAACAAATAACGGCAATTTACTAGGATGCTAAGAGATGAGGGTATAAGCAGTTAGAGGTTGTAAGGTTTCTATAATGATGGAAAATTACTCCTATCCATTTCAACTATAGTTTCTCTTCCAAGCCACCACACAGAAACGTGCGGAGAGGAAATGCCTTACTTTTTAATACTCTTCTCTCTGCACAATGCTCTTTACAGGCGCTCCAGGTTCCTCTAATGTTCTTAACCACACACCCAATCAGTTTTATTTATTATCTTATGGAATACGTTCAGTAAGGACTTCTAGGCAGCCAGGAATAAATGGACAATTTGCTTTCCCTGCCTCAATCTCCTCAACCCATTTTCTCTTCATTTGGTAGAGATGGTGTGGAGCTTCTGGAAAAGGGAGTTACGGAAACGCTTTAAGGATGAGACCTCCAAGACACCTTTTTTCCTCTTCATAATTGGACACCTTTGGGAGTAGTTCCTGTGTCTCACCTTCTTCCTTCAATACATTATAGCTATCCAAGGAGCATTATTGTTTTCTTTTCAAGCAGGAAAGTAAATGATTTGAAAGGGTTTTTTATTGTTGTTGTTGTTGTTGTTGTTTTTTCCCCACCCTGGGACTGTTCACACACAAACTGCCTCAACATTACAGAATGCTTGGAATGAGGTGGTGAATGGTGATCATTTTTAGGTGAAACAAGGCATTAAAGTGGTCATTACTTTCTCAGAACCAAAGAAAAGTTGTGTTGGAAGTTGATCAAAATGTGTAATCTTTTGTGGATGATCTAAATTTAAAAATAAATTGCTAAGTTTCCTAAATAATAACTGTTTATCAGTAGTATTTGAGACACTTCATGAAAATAAACTTGGAATTAGGTGGGGGGCGGGTCTCACGTGGCTCAGGGTGCATCGGTGCTTTTGGACTCTTTCTGATATGCTTACAGTTTCAGTCATTTTATTACTATGCAAATGTAAAGGAACACATTTTTTAAAATAAAATTCCCATGATGAAGAGCAGAGAAATATTACACTTACACCCCTACCCTTCAACCTATTCTTTGTCCCATTAATACTAATTAGGGGTGTGTGTGTGTGTCTTCCAGATGTTTTTTTGCATGAATACATGTCTGTAGATGGGTGCAGAAAGCACTATATAGTTTTGCTTTGTGATTGATTATTTTAAGTAAATGGGATCACATTTTATTATTTTTTCTGTAGCTTTTTCCCCTCCACTTAACACTGCATTTTGTTGATCTATTCACATCAGTACAATATAGATCTTGGTCATTCTTTTTAATAGCTGAATATTTTTCAATGACCAAACTATGTACCATAGTTTATTAAACTTATTGATAGACATTTAAATTGCATTATTTTGCTTTTACAAAAAAAGATGTTGCTGTGAACCGCTGTGTATATGGCCTTGTGCGTGTGTGTGCCAGATCTCTAGGGTAGGTATAATGACCTCTTTTTCTCAGGCTCAGTTTCTCCTAGTGGTGTTGCTTGTGCAATAATCATAATTCCCTACATAACACCTACACCACTATCATTTATTAGGCCATTTATATGCTAAACATTCTATATACATTGATTTGTTCATTCATTAGTTAATGAATGTGAATCATATTCTAAACAAATTATAAGTGCTAGAAATACAGTAATAAACACAATAAAGTTTCTTACCTCATGGAGTTTCCATTTTAGTAGAGAGTCCCAGACAACAGGTGGATAAACAACTGATACTATGTATTTTTAATACAAACTGCAATGAAAAAAAATAAAGCAGATAATGATGAGCAATGCTAATTATGTAGAGTTGTCAGGTAGGACTTTTCTAAAGACCATCATTTGAGTAAAGGTTTGAATGATTTGAATATATCATACATTATATATATATATGTATACATATAGGTTATATATGTTTGTGTATATCATCTACAAGGTTATCCTTACTCTCTCCATTTTAGAGATTAGTAAATTATTGCTTAGATTAAGTATGTATTAGAAATCTTTTCCTGTAGTAGGTAATGGAATATCCATTTAACAGTGACTTAAACAAATTAATTTTCCTGAAAAGAATGCTGGGGAGGAGGCTACTGCTTGCTCTGATTAAGCAACTCAGTGATAGCAAAGCCAGCATCTTTATGCTACTCTCAGCCTTCTCTTGGACTTTTTGTGCCTTTCACAGACAGCATGTCTACATTCCAGGCAGGAGCAAGTAAGGAAGAAAAACACCTGTTCTCTCTGTCTCTTTTTATCAGGAAAGAAAGTTGGCTCGGCAGATTTCCTCTATAGACTTGTTGAGAAGATCGATATTTCCTGGCTGCTTCTTGCTGTGAAGAAGACTGAGGCAGTGAGTATTTTGTTTTATAATTTCTTTTAGTGGAGGAAAGTAAAGGCGGAAGTGGAAGTGAGTATTGGGTTAGTGTTTGCTTTGCCATGAGTTACATACCCAACAATCCATGTCTAGCAAGCCAAGTCTGCCTGGCAGCAAAGTTCTGTTCTTCTAATCTCTCTTTAGATTCATTTGCATCATCTCCTACAGGATCTGGAAGAGGTGGCTAATGTCAGTGACAGCTCCTCCTAAAATACTAGCAGCAGTACCATAGAGAGGGTTACAACAAAGTTTTGGCTGCTTTGTGGCTGATATTGGTAAAATCACTCTCTGCTCTTTTAAATATAATTTCTAGGCATTGAAATTGGGCAAAACTTTTCCTGTAATCAGCTTATTGTTTCATATGAGTTTTTCTATAAAAAGTGAAAATCCCTATGATCGATTTGTTGTAAATCCTGTGACCACTAACATGCAATTTAATAAATAAATAATTTATCTCTGAAGAAATACTGACATAGTATTACTTTGGAGTTGTCCAGAGCTCAGGTCCTTCATACCTATTGAATGTCCTTCAGTTTACAATTGTTTTTCCCTGCATTGACTCATTTGCTTTGCATAACTATCCTGAGAAATAATACATAAATCATTATTGTCATCTTACATGGGTAAAGTGATACTTTAAAAACTAAATGACTTAAAATGTTAAAACAAACAGCATTTATATAATCATTTGTTCATCACTATTAAAAAAAAAACACTATTAAAGCAGATTCAGTTATTCCCCTTCTAATAGATAACTGACCCAAATTCTGCCCTATGGAGAAATTCTAAACTGTCATTGGTTAGATAAAGACTGATCATTCCTAGAATATACATCAGTTCACTCACTCTAGCATATTGTAAAAGCCCTTAAAAGTGAAATGATCAGATCATCAAGTCTTTAAAAAAATGTTCTGTACATTTTTAATTGAAGGCAAGAATAATACATGTTAATTGTCAATAATACAATACAAAAATGTTTACACCACACAGTGGACTTTCTCTGTAGTCACAACTCCAAAAGATAACCATTATTAGTAGATTAATTTGTATCCTTTCAGACTTTTTCCAATAACCATTTGTAATAAAATAATATTTTTAAATAATTGTTGTTATATGTTTTAATGGAATATGATAATGTTTTATAGCTTTTGCTGCCTAAACCCTATTGTGAACAGTATATTGTGATTTTCCATTACTAGTATAACTATAATTACCTAATTATTTTTTAATACATAATATTTTATTTAGGAATTAATTATAATTCTTATAGCCAATCTCCTAGTAATGCAATTTAGTTTTTCCCCCAAAATGTTTAATATTATTATAAGTATTCTTGTACATATGTACGTATCTTTAAGCAGATGTTCAGTATTTCCAGAGGAAAAGCACTCAAAATAGTATTGGTTATTTAGTAGGCACACTTAAAAATTTATAGATATTACAAAATTACCTTACATCAGCAGTGCCCTCTCTCCTACATTCTTACTGGCACTGGGTATTTTACATTTTGGTCCTTGTTAATTTGACAAACATGATAATTATATGTTTTTAATTTGCATTTCTTAGATTAACAGTGAATTTTTAAAATCTTTCACATAATCGTTGATCATTTTTTCTTTTGTCATCTTTATGCCCTTTGCCTATTTTTCAATTAGATCGTTTTTGTTTTTTGATGACAAGATATTATAGATGGTAATCCTACATGTCACCTATTTTGTCAGTTTCCCCCCTCCTTTGTCTTTTTAACTGTGTTTTTGGTATCTTTTGCCATGCCAACTTGAAAATTTTTATGTAGTCAAGTGTTTCGATTTATTTTTCTCTCCTAGTTTCAGGCCTTATGTCAAAGAAAAGGCATAAGCGGTCTGAACATACAGTATTTAAAGTGGGAATTCATTCTCAGTGGAGCTTTGGCAGTATGGGAGCCTGCTGGACTTAAATAATTATCATTCTGTGGCTGATATTTACCCACACCCATTTGCAGTGTAGTCCAAACCAGGATTTAATAACCCATAGCATATTTGTACAGGCTTTCTCATTTTCTAACCATTTAAAATTAGTTCTGAAAGAAGAATGACTCATTTTTTAATATAGTTCCCTTTAAATCTAGCTCTACCTGAGAGGTGTTTTTTGTGTGTGTGTGTTTTTGTTTTGTTTGTTTTGTTTTGTTTTTAAGGGAGAATCAGTGGCTCAGTTACAATAGCACAGACATAACTTCTTGGAAAGTTTCATGCTTTTTTTTGTCCGAATATTCTCTCTAATGCATCATAAACTCAAGCAACCCGAAGTTGTCAAAGGTGATGGGTTTTCTAAAGGAAGGGCACTGGAATGAAAATGATTTGGTAGGAGAGAAGAGAAATGGGCATTCAAAAGTCTGCAAGTTAGTGAGGCAATATGAATATAAATGACACATGGAATAAAATCTATAGAGTTTATACTTCAGTGTTCTTTGCTTGAGTGTGGAAAGTCTATAGGCCTGGGCATAAGTTCTGGCTTCTCCACTTAATAATTTTGTGCGACAAGTTACTTACTTTCAAAGCCTCAGTTTCCTTATCTGTAAGATAGGTAATGGCTGTAACTGCCATTACCTAAAGATCATTTATTTGATCATTTCTGACCTTCATTTCAATGCTGATTATAAAAATCTCGGTGATCTGTTTTAATGTCAGTATGCTTTGGCCTCAGGTGCAGATACTATTTAAAAATTATAGCAGATGAAAGTGAAGGAAATGGATAAAAACTGAGTAAAACTGTCATTAATTTGGCATTTTATAAGCAAGTTCTCTCTGGCAGTCGATTCATGCTGTCTGTTAAAGTAGCCCAACTTTTCATTTTTATTTTAATTTTTACATCTCAATCTTTCGTGACTTAAAAATGATGACATCTGAATATATCTCAAGTTACTGCATATTTATGAAGAACAGTTAATCTGGAAAAGTAGAGAGAGAAATCATAAAATTTTAGAGCTGAGTGAAATTCAGGAAATTGAGACTCAGGCAAGTTCTGTTACTTGCCCAGCATCAAATATTAGTAAGAATGATAAAAAGCACCTACTGCAAAATTGTAATGTTTCAAGGGGTCTTGGGCCGGTTCCATTGTTTCACACCTTTGAGATACAGGGTTGCAAGGTGACTTTGTCTTCCACACACTTTCTTTCTCTAGGTGTCAGGGGCCCTTTAATGTCCAGAAAAGGTGTTCCCACAGTTTGCAATACATGGGGGACCCAACAATGTCCAGGTCGCAGATGTGTGCAGCTCCCATAAGACAGCCAGCAGCCTGAGGGCACATTGTGCTGGCAGTAGGCATGGTGTCCCCTGCTGGACATGCCTGGAGGCTTGGCTACTAGAATCCCTAATGAGGCAATACGCATCACTCATGTAAACAGAGAGCACAGGATGAGGGAGCTTGCCTGGTCCCCAGGCATGTCGGGTACAGACAGTGGACTTCTCACAGGATGCTCCATAGAAGATGGAGGCCTCTGGAGGTGGCCTCATCTCCCTTTGACATGGCCCTTCCAGGTGTGGCCCTCCTATCTGCGATGCCTCTGACCGCTAATCCTAGCAGCACCGCTGTTTCTCTTTTACACCTCAGGACATTTATTCTAGACTAGGGTGAAAAACTGTTTTCCACCTTATTCAGCTCAACCACTCCCAAATCCATTTTCTGTGCCAAAGAGACCACCCATTCCTTGGGTCTCGAAATTGACTCTTCCTTGTGGTCTCTGCATATTCCTGCTGTGGTATGCCTCCTGGAGAAATGACTGCAGAGGGCTAAGAGAGAGGAGGGTATCCTGAAAGCAAAGCACATTTGTGTGCATTTCAACAATATCATCTTGCCATTATCAACATTGATGTCATCATCAACACCATCATCACTATCACCACAACCACAGTCAAGCAAGTAGATTTATTTAGGGCTTATTGAGAAATTGCCAGCAAATATTAGAAACACATTAGATTGTTTCATTATACAGATTCCCTACAGTGTTGGTCCTATAATTTCCTCCATTTTTTTTAAGTGAGAAAACTGAGTCTTATAGTATTAAGTAACTTGCCTACACAGTGGTTCTCAATCAGGGGTTATTTTGTCCCTAGGGGATATCGGCAAGGTTTGGAAACATTTTTGATTGTTATGAATAGGAGGGTGCTACAGGCTAAACATCCTATAATACACATGTAGTCCCCTCAGTAAACACACATAGTAAATAACTTTTCAATCCAAAATGTCATTAATGCCCAGGTTAAGAAACCCTGGGCTAACGTGATGTGTTAGTAACTTGAGAGTTTTATCATGAATAAGTATTGAATATTTATTAAAGTCTTGTACCATATCTAGATAATCATGTGTTGTTTCCTTATTGATCTGTTTATGTGATAAATTCTAGCAATAGATTTCCACATATCGAAAGCTTTCTTTCATTCCTGGCTTAAATTTCATGTCGTCGAGAGTGGTTGAAATACAGAATGGATCCTGAACTACCCTTCCCAAGGCTTCACATGGTTCCTAGAATAAGAAGAAAATCTTTGGTTAAAGATAAAGTATAATCTAGGCTATCATCCCCCTTTCTTGCCAATCTTCCCTTAGCTTTTCAGCCTCTTGGGCAAGCACCTTTGCACCTTAGGGTCTTGGCACACGCTGCCTCCAATGCGGGGGAAAACTTCAGCATTTCCTGGCTCTAAGTCTATCTTCATTTCACATTCTTGGCCAAGTTCTTGATACCTGCCCACTATTCAGTGTTCAGTTCAAATATATTATTTCCTCAGGGACTTTGCTGTCTCTTCCAAACTTAGGTCTATCCACTGCTATACACCTCTCATAGAACTCCATAATCATTCTTCATAATACTCACAAATTAATTAAACAGTTATGTAATCACTTTAAAGTTCACTCAAATATAACACAAGAACATGAATTCCAAGCCTATTTTCTTTTTTCTTTCAATTACAGTTGACATTCAATATTATTTTATATTAATATCAGATGTAGAGCATAGTGGTTAAGATTTACATAATTTACAGAGCAATCCCTCCCTATTAGTTTAGTACCCACCTGGCACTATACTTAATTATTACAATATTATTGACTATGTTTCCTGTGTTGTACTTTACATCCCTTTGACTTTTTTGTATCAATAAATTTGTACTTTTTAACCCCTTAACCTTTTCATCAATCTTCCCGACCCCCTTCCCATCTAGCAACTATCAGTTTATTCTCTGTGTCTATGAATTTGTTCCTCTTTTGTTGTGCATTTATTTTGTTCTTTAGATCCCACATATAAGTGAGATCATACTGTATTTATCTTTTTCTGTTTGACTTATTTCACTTAGCATAATACCTTCCAAGTCAATCCATGTTATCACAAATGGTAATGTTTCATTTTTTTTATAGCTGAGTAATATTCCATTATATATACATACCACCACTTCTTTATCCAATCATCTATTGATAGGCACTTAAGTTGCTTCCATATTTTGGTTATTGTAAATAATACAGCAATGAACATAGGGGTGTATATGTCTTCTCTAATTAGTGTTTTGGATTTCTTCAGATAAATGCCCAGAAGTAAAATTGTCATAAGATAGTTCCATCTTAATTTTTTGAGGAACCTCCAGACTATCTTCCATAGTGGCTGCCGCAATTTGCAGTTCCACCAACAGTGGACTAGGGTTTCCTTTTCTCCACATCTTGCCAACATTTGTTGTTTGTTAATTCATTAACAATAGCCATTCTGACAGGTGAAATGATATTTCATAGTGGTTTTAATTTGCATTCCTCTGATGGTTATTGATGTTGAACATCTTTTCATATTTCTATGGGCCTTCTATCTGTCCTCTTTGGAGAAATATCTATTCCGGTCCTCTACCTATTTTTTAATTATTGTTAGGTTCCCCCCCCCCAAGCCTATTTTCTTTTTTATTTCTACATCCTCAAGACATAGAATAGTTCTGGGCATTTACCGGGTGTTCAATTAATACATATTGAATAAATGAAGGATAAATGAATGAGTGAATGATTGAATCCATTTTTCTATTGATGTGGTGACTGGACAAGAAGAGGACTCAGCTGTTTTATCACCTGTGCCCTCAGTTTGTCTCTTACCTCTGTCATGGTGCATGGATTTCAAGTGGGAAATGCTAGCCCAGAGTGGCCACCGGGAAGGAGTTAATGCTAGCCCAGAGTGGCCACCAGTGTCAGGTTAATATTAGGAGTCAAGACGTGGGGCCGGGGAACAAAGGAAGTAAAGAGTGAAGATCTAAATGTCAGAGTGGATGTGTTCATGGGTGGAGTAGTTCCATATAAAGTAGTCAGAATGCGCATATCTATGGCATAGTTTATTTGGATTTGGTGGTCCCAGTTGTGGTTTTACATGTCAAAATGATTAGTTCCAAACATTATTGTACATAAGAATCACACTGCGCTTGCTAAAAATGCAGATTTCAGAGCATCTCTAGTAATGATTCTGAATCAGTACGTTGAGATAGACCAGAACCAAGCATCTGCATTGTAACAGTAAAGGAGAGAGTGGGGTGGAACAGGGAAGTGAAGAAAAGGAAAAACAGTTTAAAAATCCCTGGCCAATTACAACCTTTTGAAATAATGAAAATGCAAGTCATGGTGAACATCTTAATGGCATTATGGCAACTGTGACGATGGATTCCATTTAAGCAAGGAGAGTAATGTAGAGTTATTACACCCATGAAATGTGCTAACTAATCTGTAGTGCATGGTGGCTCCTGTTTTTAACTCATACATGACAAAGATTAATGCTGATTTTGCTTCCCTTGTCTAGACTGACCCTTCACCAGGTATAAATATCAGTCCTCCAGGTATAAATATCATGCTGACTCATTCTTAATTAAGCTCTAAATCAACAGAAATTATTAGTCCCCAAACCAATAAATATAAGCATTTTATGTTATTTTTACAAAATTTATCTTCAGGAGCAGAACTACCTTTGGAAAGAGTGTGGGACAAAAAAGTTGGAGTTAAAAACAAAAAGAGTTTAGGTGGAAAACAATGGATCTACAAAGCTGCCTTAAAAAGACAGTTTAATTACAGCAAGAAAATCATTATTTAAAGAACTGGTTAAAAAACTGGCCTCTCAGATGCCAATTAGATCATAAAGCTTGCCTCGTCCTGATTTCACTGACATGTAGCACAGGGTGTCTCCGAGGGGACCTGTATTTTCTTAGTCATGCAGTGCTTCACAGCTGGGCGAAAATGCTGCCACATTATTTTTGAATGCAAGAAACTTGTGATTCCAGACTCTCCCAGGATTTTAACTCCCTTTTAAACAGATTGACACAACAACAGATGGTCCACATTGGGTTATTGCAACTACCTTGGATATTAAAGATAAAACTCTTCGGAATAACAACTAGTGTATTTGTCTTTGTAGACATCTGTGAGACAGATTCTGAGTTCTTTGGTAGAATATGAGTCTTAAGGGAACACAGTATCTGCCATGATCAGTGCTCAGTAAACACCTGAGATATAAGATGCATTCATTGAGAGAATCCACACTACTGTCCTCCAGTCTCCCTTAGGGTAGGTCAGGTTCCCCACTATGTAGACTCTGGGAAGGAGATTAGCACATAGAACTTCTACTAAGAAGGCTTTTGGGATCGATATCTGTATAGGGGAGGGGAAAGAAGGATTGAGCAGATGGAGAAGTTGGGGTGTGATGCAGTTTCAAAGAAGCCTCTGCAGAAAGTATATCCCATGGGGAGCTGTGAATCTTGATGGTTCTCTACAGCTGTCCCTAGTTGAGGTGAGGAAACTTTATACCCCTTCCAGGACCAGTCATTGGATGTAGGCCGACTCATAAGGGCAATTCTCAGAGAGGATTTATAGCTGACGGCTCTCTGCTGGCAGCCCTCCTGACAGCTGAGGGAATAAATCCTTTATTCCTGAAAGGGCATCTGGGTAACACTTATCATTCTGTGCTCTGTGCTTGTGCTTGGGTACCCATTGGGGCTGGCTCCAATGAGAGTGTATGTGACCATGACATGTATTCCTGGTGATTATGAATGATGTAAACTACCGAAAATTTATCAACTGTACTGATAACCTCTTAAAGGCCACTTAGTGTGTGGACTGAAAATGTGATCACCATTTTCATAACTCCTGTTAATCTATGTTAAAACTTATTTATATTTGAAAAACAGTATTTATCTTTGGTGGGGGGATGCAAAAATAATTCTCTAAAGAAACATACAAACTAAATAATCTCTTCAGAAGTTATCAGTACCTCATACTGGCATGCTGGGATATAGATGGTCTCTAAGCTAAGAAAGGAGAGTGGCCAGTTGCAGGGAACCAGCACTTACAGATGACAGTATTTGGGAAACCAGGGGTCTAACTCATAAAATCCAAAGGAGCATAGAAAACTCAGGCTGTTTGGATCCTTGTCCATCTCTGGAGGGTTCTGTCTAGCTCATAAGGGAGGTGTGACAGCAATAGAAGGTGATCTCCACAGTCCAGGGATAGAAGAAAGGAAATCCAGCTGGGAAAGCCCCAGCCCACCCCCAACTGAAATTGTATACTCTGCTCTAAATCTTTCCATCTCCTGTAGAACCTTGTTCTTTTCCTTTAAGGCATGAATCACAATTAATAAAGATCCATTTGTTTGTGTTTTTCTGTTTGATTTCTTTCCCTATAGGACTATTAGTGACATGAGGACAGGGCTTTGTCTATTTCTGCATGTCAAGTTTTGTGCCTGATACATGTCTATTCTCAATAAATATTTTTAAATGAATGAAATGAAATGAAATGAAAATATAAAGAATTTCTTGCACTGGTAAGTACATTAAACACTAGAAGGTTCTCAGTGCTGGTTTTATAATATATTTCAGCTTTCTGTGAATGAACCCAATGTAAAATCTATTTGGACACTGAAAATACCCTTTTTAAATTCAAGTAGACCTGTTATACTTGTGGGGCTGGTAAGGTTTAGTATTCACCAGGACCAGATCTGAACATGGCCTCTTGCTGCCCTTCCTCTAGCCATCTTTCTCTCTAGGTTACTGTTTGTCTCCCAGTGTGTCTGCTTTGTCATTTTATGTGTAATTAACTCTGCCAGTGATAAGAATTTTTTTGACAGGTTTCCCAGCCAGTAGAGTGAATTTAGAGGCCTAATTACCACATGCTTGAACTCTGGGCTTCACTTTGAGGTCTCAGCTATGATACTGCAGATGAATGATTTGGTCTGCTCTATTAGTCTGGGGGTAAAGCTATTCTGAAATTATGATGACTCCTATCTCCAAAGTGTTTGAAATTCCAGCAGTTGAGAATGGGCTCTGAAATAAGGGTGTGCTGATTTCTCTACTTATAACCACGAGTTTTGCTTTTCATTTCTATCTTGTACAGACAACCCCCATTGAAGACAAATAGCTCATCTAGGAAATCTTCCGTAGATAAGATTTTAGGTTTTTTTTTTTCTTTTTAGTTTATTTAGTAATGGGGGGGGGGGAAAGAAATAGGCTGTTGAACAATTAGTGAGATGCAACTCATGTTTCCTAAACATTTTTTTTCTTCCTAAAGTAAGACAAGCTTTCAGGTTCCCCAGGCAATATGGGTCAATAGTGATAATAATATTTTCCAAGTAGTTTTATATGCCAGGCACTGCACAAAGCACAACCTTGCATTCTGTCTTTGCCGGTTGTTCTGCCGCCAGATACTTGTACAATTTTCTCAGGATTCTTGTTTTACTGATGAGAAGACTGAATCTAGCAGTTAAGTAACCTTCCTACTAGCTGACAGAGCCGTGACTCAGACATTCCTGTTGTACTCCAAAGCTCATGCTTTTAGTACTGTGATATTCTTTCTGTGATATGAAATCACGTAGGCTGGAAATCTTGGCCAGAATTAAGATCTCTGAAATAGCACCCATGGAAACAAATTTTTCTCAGGTTTTCAAGAAAGGATTCTGGCAACCATATAAAAGTTATGTTTTAAAAGAATTTCAAATTTGTACTGATGGTAATTTTTGGCAGATTTTAACTGATGATAATTGTAGGATTAGTAACCCCAGGATTATTGGGGCCCTTCTGTTGTTCTAGTTAGAGCATGTTTGCCTAGAAACTCACAGCTCAGGATGCCTCTTCTGGTCTAACTCCTTATGCCTCTGCTGATGCCCCCCTATGTTGTCCCTGGCAGGAAGTTTATCCATGGGTAGACATTCTATGACCTTCTTCATTGACCTGTTCCAGTCCATTTATCAGTATTTAACATCGCTCTTATTTCTGTCCTAAGAACCATTGAGCAATCTCGCCTTAAAAAAAGACATTGTTAGCTTAATCATAACAATATTCACATTTGTAAAACATTTCCACTCTACAAATCACATTCATATCTTGGCTCTCATTTGATCCTGAGTCAAGCAGGGCAGGAATTTATTTACTTATTTGTTGTATCTCTTACTTACATTGAAGTATCATTTCTACTTTGTAGATGTTAACTAAATCTCAGAGAGAATAAATCACTTTCTGTGAATCTCTAAGTTTTAGAATTCTGAGTTTAGGGCTTTTTCTAAACCCGTGAGTGATCTGATGTTTGAAAGGCAGGCCCTGGCCCTATACTTCGTTTTCTAAGCCATGGACTAAAATTTTGAAAGTCTGCAGCCCACAGGGACAGCCCAAGTATCATTTCTGTAGATAACAGTTTCTGTGATCATTGATAAACAAATAAGTCCTTTCCCTTTAAAACATGAAGCATCTTCTTATTTTTCTTTGTGGAAAACCCTTAAAATGGTTCACAAAGCCTCACAATCTCGCCGCTGCTCTTCCACCTAACTCTTCTGTCCCAGCATTTTCACTTCCTCACATCCCTTATGCTCCCTCTTTACTGGTTGTTCTGCCACCAGAGCTCTGCACCTGTACATCCTTCCCACCTCTACTGCAGATCACAGCTTACCTGTCAGTCCCTCAGGGAAATGGTCATTGACACACCCGCCAGCACCTCTGATGTAGACTTTCTTAGCACCACCATCTCCCCTCCACTTTACTGATCACAAGCTACTACTATATACAGGTTTATGTAATTAAAAATATATTTCTGTCCCCATCCGGACTGAAAGCATTGGAGGATATGCTTGGTTTTGGTCATCACTTGTGAGCTTAGTTCTTGTAAAGGTTTCTATCCAGTTCCTGATCAGAGTAGGTGAGGTGCTCTAAAAATAGATGTTTGGATGGATGAATCAAAATAAGGCTAACCAATGTTGACACTTTAATGTTTGTGGGATTAATTGAAAAATCTTGTAGTAGTTTTTGATTGCTGCAGGAACCAAGTACCATAAATTTCATGGCTTAAAACAACATCCATTTGTTATCTCATTGTTTCTGTGGGTCAGATGTGTGGAGCCAGGGTGGCTCAGTGGGGCTCAGCTTAAGATCTCGTAAAGTCATAGTCAAGCTGGTGGCAGGCCTGGGTTCTTATCTGGGGAAGGAGCTGCTTCTAGGCTTATTCATGTTGGTAGATTTCAGTTCTGCATGGTTGCTGCCTATTAGCCAGGGTGCACTCTCACTCAGCTCCTAGAGCTAGCATTCATTATCCCACAGCCATGAATTCTCTTTGTATTTATCGGTTTTTGCCTTTCTATATTGCTTCATCTCTTGACTTCCTCTTTTTCCTGCCTCTTCTGTTTTTCAGAGCTCATGTGATTACATTGGGTCTACCAGGATACTCTAGGATAACCTCATCTATGGACATAATAGGGGACCATTTTCTGCGTTCCCTAAATCTAAAGTGCCTATGAAATTGTATATGATTTATTTTAATCATATACAAAAAAGAATGACATTTGTGGTAGAATGGCATTTGTGTGGATTTCCCCCTACTTCTGCAGATGCCATAGAATTTGGTATAAAAATTCCCCAGAAATGGAGCTGATGAAATTGGGGACTGCATGGCCTCAAACAATTGAAGATAATGGCATTCTCACTCCATTACTTTTGAGCGATAGCAGTTCACTTTACCACATCGGTTCTGTGCAGAGCAGGAGTACTGATTGAATCAGCTTCACAAAATAGACAGAAAAGAGTAGTGTTATTTCCCGGCAGATAGCTGGCTGCCTCAGTAGATGGCTGTCCCTTTGGACTTGTCCCTCACTTACATGTAAATGCTTTCCCTTTTTCACAAGAATACCTTCTCTTGGGTGTTTGCCCAAGGCAATAGCCTTTCTCTGAAAGGGAGTCTCCTTACTTTGAACACTTAGGAATTTCTTCCTTGTGTTCTCAAACTTCTGAAGCTCTTCCTCCCCTCTTGTTGTAGTCAGGAATATGAAGGCACCCCAGTGGAGATAAGTATTTCAGGAAATGCATAGGTAATTCTTGTGTTCATCCCATCAGTTTTATTTCATACATTCATTCATGTATTTACTCCCTGTATCTTATGAGCAGAGATTTGAAAATACTCTTTGGTTTACCCTTTTGTTCATCCATCCTGGAAATGGTATACTCACTTAAAATAACCATCATCAGGTCAGTGTTGGAAATACTGTGCAGGTTCTTCTGCCTCTGAACATTGTCAGTACATATTAAATGGGTCAATTATTTACCAAACATATTTCACTGTGACCAGACTTCCCTCAGCTTGTGTGACCCCTGGTTAATGTGCATGGAATTAAGTTCCAGGGAGGAATGAGAAATGGTGAGGAAGAACATGAAACAAGTGGGTAAGGTTAAGGATGCTAATAAAACTATAAGAGGATTTCTTGAGGCTTACAATGAACATGTTATCAAGCCTGACAGGATTAATGCACGGAGCAGATACTCTGGAGCAACTCGTGACATTCATGCCCTGTATTGAGGGGTGGGAAGGTTGCAAATTGTGAAGAGTGTGAAAAACTGGGTCAAAGGTTGAGAATTGATCAAAGGCAAAAACACTGAAGAAAGTATGGGGCTCAAGCCACAGACTGCCATATTTTATCTCTACGAAGGTACAGATATATCATTAACAGCTTAGATTTAGGCAAATGGCTCCATGCCCTTTCCTTTTGAGACCTCCTTCCATGACTGTCTCTTTAAAGCTTGTACAATGATCATGAAGACTTTAAAGTTGACCCTTAAGAAGTATTTTTTATATCAAAGTAACAACTATTTGTTGAGCACTTACATTTGCAAGGACCTTCACTAGGCATGGCGGCAGTGGGGTATGTAATAAGTCTGAACATGTTTTCAGACTGTAAAACCCTTACAGAATTATTGGTAAAGGGGCTTGAAATCACACGTCTCATCAAGGTGGATTCACTGGTGTTCTTAATGGTTTCTAGGATGGGATGTGGCCAGTCCTGCACTGATGTTACAGGAGAAACTCGAATGGCATGCAAAGAGCATTGGGTAAGACTTTAGTGAGGACTTGACAGAAATAGCTAACTCAAAAAAGGCACATTCTTATAATTTGAACTTTCAGTTATTAATATATTTCCTGAATGTTCCTGTCTTAGTTAATAGCATTTATAGCCATAACCCCTCTGCCCCAATTAAGAAAACTCAGAGTCAATTTTGAGTCTTCAATTTTCTTAATCTTTATAATCCCAGTGGCCTTTTAGATTTGATTTTTCTACCTCCAAAAGTCTCTAAAAACTACCGTCATCCGCATGCTCCAGCATCCCTGTCCTAGTTTGGTTCCTCATTATCCTTTGGCTGGTTTATAGAAATAACCTCCTAATGGTGGTGGTTACAGTTTCCACTAACTCCAGCTCATCTCCCATTCTGTTGCCAATTATCTACCTAAAACAGAGACCTGATTATGTCAGTTCCTTGTTTACAACCTTTCAGACATCTACTTGCTGGTGGGATGAAGGACCAGACTCAGCCTGGTATTTATAGGTCCTTTCATAATCTGGCCCAAGCGTGGCCTTTCAGTTTCATAGCCTGCCAGTTCTCATGGCTCACACCAGTCTCTATTCACTTGCTGTCCCTGCCAAACACTTTCTAACAAAAAGTTATCTATGCTTAAAATGTTTCATTCTCCCTCTTATTTTTTTTCTCTAGCAAGTTTCTCTTCATCTTTCCATTTCTAGCTCAAATGTCCCTCTCTTCAGAAAGCCTTCTCTGGTTCATATCTGCCTTCTCTCACTCTAACCCCTTTCCTTGTCAATATTTAAATATATGTTGTTCACATCTTAGTATGCTGATAACAATAATACTGGCAATTTCTGTTAATTCATTGAGTTAGGCTGTGCTGGATACCACAATTGTACTGTCTCAATCATGCACCTACCTTATAATTAGATATTATTATTCTCACATGAAAGATGAAAAGATAGGCCCAGGAGGAAGTTAAGTGGCTCTCATAAGTTCCCCAGCTGGTGAGTGGCAGAACATGAGTTCAAACCGGGTCTTTTTTTGACTCAAGAGACTAGAGTATTTATAATTACTTTCTGTGGCCTTCCACAGAGTATAACAGGAATGAACCTTGGCAGTTAGACCTTTTGATCCAAATGCCTCTCTCCCTCTCTCGAGTTCTGAGGCCTCTTTTCCTCAATCATCTATAACAGTTACCTGGTCTATAGCAATCATTCTTAAAGGGTACCTTTTGAGTGAGAGGATGTATGAACAAATGAGTGACTCTTAGACTTTCATAAAGGCTTATCTTGGCTAAGTATAGAATATATTTATGATCATGAAATATCATAGAAGTTTGAAACATTTTGTGTTGGCAATAATTCATCCAGGAAAAGGGAGGACAGAATGCAGAGATAAGTTAATTTTTATTGCTTTGTTCTGTGTCATTATAAGTTAACAACAGCTGCAAGAAATAACCTAAATGAAGAAATCTGGAGATGACATTTGCTGTCATTGGTTCAGGAGTTGGGTCTCTGCAATTCTTTGTTTTTCTCCTGCATATGTTGCTTCATGGTTATAAGATGACTGCTGTAATTCCAGACATCACATCACTTTTAAAGCATGGAGAACACGGGAGTGGTTCCAACTATATCTTTTTGTTTTATTAGGAAAAATGTTTTCTAAGAGCCCCCAACAGAAATGCACCTGCATCTCTGTAGCCAGAACCATGTTCTAGGGTCACTCTAGGTCAGGGAGGTCTGGAAAGTGTGTCGCTCTCCTGGGGCTAGGAAAAGATCCACCTTGAGTGAAGTCAGTTTCTGTTAGCAGAAAAAGAGGGGGCTCAATAATAGGTAGACAATTAATATTGCCAGCCACAGCATTTATACTGTTCTTCTTAATAGGTCAAACTGACTTTATCATGATTTACTTCCATATTTTCTGTTGTCCAACAAGAAAGGTAGGTATAAAAAATTATAAGATTGTACATCAACAAAAAGTATAAGAGGTGGAATGGCAATATTTTGAAGATTAAATAATGTTTATAGGAAGTAAAAATGAGCCCTGACGATTAACCCGGCAAGTTATTTCAACTCTTTAAATTTCAGTTTTCTCCTGTGTCAAGTGAGAATAATTTAATGACATCGCAGGATTAATGGAGGAGTCAGTAAATAATGCACGTTTCTGCAGATCACTGGAAGCATTTCGTAAACTTAGCTGTTGCTATTACTATAATTATTAGTTTTTGAAAAGCACATGTTTCTTTCCAATTGACATCGGATGTTCAACCGTGAAAGATGGAACCAGCAGACCTATCTTCTCATTACCAATGATGTAAGAATGTTTACCCATTGATTGTCCGCCAAGGTGCTTCTTTCCTTCTTCCAGTGGGCCTTTGAACTTTTGTCAATTTTGTTGACTCACTAATTAATTGTAAACCAAAAAAAAATAAAAAATAAAAAAATAAAAACCCATCTAGTCATGTATAGTATAAGCGAAACCCACTGAAGTCAGTTGCTATTCATTTAACTCAAGGGTTGGCAAACTTTTTTTATAAAGAGCCAGATAGTAAATTTTTTAGGCTTTGTGGGCTATACTGTCTCTGTTATTATAGCATCAGAATGCCACAGACAATATGTATACATTCCAAAAAACTTTATGTACACCAAAATGTGAATTTTATGGAATTTTTATGAGTCATGAAATACTTTTCTTAGATTTTTTCCCAACCATTTAAAAAAGATGAAAACACTCTTAGCTCATGGATCATATGAACATATGTAGCTAACTCTGTTTGGCCTGTGGGCTATTGTTTGTCAGCTCCCAGTTTTACTTAATGTCATTGTCCTATTTTTTTTATCATACTAGGTTAAAGTTATCATTCACTTTCTCACCCCTGGAATCTACTTCCTAATTAAATACTGTTGATTTTAATATTGGCAAGTGGAATTTCAATGTGCAAATTACTAACTCTTACTATTGGATTGATAGCATAGGATTCAGAAGCAATGAAATTTATTTTGAGTAATGTAAATAGGTAATGTAGCTTTAAATAAATATAATTCAGTATAATTAGAACATTCTTAGTTTAGGAGGAAGCAAAAAGTAAGTCATACCTTGGACAAGTGGTGAGCAACATTTATCTGATTAGCCCCCCCCCCCCCGTGTGTCCCCCTCATCTCTTTGTGTCGTTAGGCTAGGCACGTATAATACAGGACTAAATATTTGTGCATATTTTGCAACATGAAGAATCATGTTTTGTGTTTTAGAATTCCACCAGGAGTAAATAAATGCCAGACTGATAGCTTGAGAATAAAAATGAGACCATGTTTGTTCCTTCCTTTTGTTCAATTTCTTCACTTTTCCAAACCAATTACTCAGGCCCCATCACCACTTCTGGGCAGCAGGCTTGAAGTCTTGAAACTCATTATGTCAGGTTGAAAATGAGAGACAACAGCTGTCAGAGCCAGCTTTGAGGCCTTTGACTTGTTTCCATGTAGCAAAAAAAAGCATGCTTGCAAGCTGTACAATTGAGAGGATTCACCCTTTCTTAAACTAACGGTCTGAGCAGCTCTGAGATAGAATTGCATTCGCCTAATCTGTTTTTCACAGAAACATACCTGTTTTATTTTCCTAGAAGCTATAGCAGCTTGTTTGATATCAATAATGGTGCTGAAACAAGGCAGCCATAGGATTTCTGAATATAGAAAAACTTGAAAAATAACAGTACTTTTATAAATATTTATCAATATTTACTTATTTTTCCTCCATCTGTATTAGATAAGGAAAGCATATGTGCAATCTTATATGATATTACTATAGACAATTGTAATGTTTCAGGGGTAAGGTGGAATTTTCTCATGAATCAAGCATGAAAATGACTTACTGCAATGAAGAATTCACTGTCATTTTATTTATTTGTTGGCTTCTACCCTTTTTTTTTTATTATTCAGGTATAATCTTAGAATTTTTCTATCCTCTTAGCCTCAGGGCCTTTCCTAATTTTTAGTCTCTATATTTAATGGACATGATCCATTCAATACTTGCTAATGTTTATTGAATGCAATAAACTCCTTGCATTTATCATTTAATTCTTGCAGTAAGCTTTTATGATAAGTATTATTATTACTCTCATTTTTGAGATGAGAGAACTGAGACAATGTCAGTGAATAATTTATTGAAGTACGTAGAGGAGCCAAGTTTTAACCCCAGCTCTTAGTAAGCATCTCTATGCTCTTAACCGCCACTATGCTAAATCCACTAGGCTTCTTTCTTTAATCCAGCAGTTCTCGAACTTGAGCATATCTCAGAATCACTTGGAGGACTTGTAAATGCCTCTCCAAAGTTTGTGATTTAGTCATTCAGAGACAGTGCCAGAAATCTGCATTTCTAATAAGTTCCCAAGTGATGTCCATACTTCTGGTTCCAGGCCCACACTTTAAAAACCAGTTAGGTCACTTCTGGTCAGTGATAATATCTTCTTTGTTTAATTGCTAAAGGCTTTGAAGGTATAAAACACTATCTAAATGCAAAGTACTCTTTAGAGCATTATCTGAGCCAAGCAAGTTCCATTTCATGGCTAAACACAATATATACACAAGTATAAATGTATACATGCATGTGCATACACACGTGCACACACATGAATAAATGGTTTGAAACTTCAAAGTTCTGTTTAAAGGCTTTCACTGCTTTTTACAGTTTGCTTGTGCCCAAGAGATATGAGGCATCTTCCTGTGATTGGCAGGTTAATATTTTAAGGACCAAGCTGTTTTTCTTAAACAGCATAGTGAGGTGCATGGCACTGAGTGAGAATTCAGACTCCGATCACACTGAATGGAGTTCACAGCCGACAGTGGTGGCTGCCAATGAAAGATTGCTATTTCATAGGTATAACCCCAAGCTCAGGAGGGACCAGTAATTGTGATCAAGAAACTTAAAAAAGATTACATGATATGCTAAAGGGTAAAGGAAGCAATGCCTAGGAAGAAACTCTTTTTAATAAAATTATTTTTGTAGGTGGTACTGTAATGATAAGCATTTGTTTGAACTCTGTTAATATATCACTATTGTTTACCTTCCTTCAAAAACTTTTTTTCTTAAATATCCAGTTATAGAAATGCTGGAAATACCTGTGAGATGTTAAAAGAAAGGGGTGCTTATATGTTTCATTGCTCTTCATTGTCTTTATTCTTGCTGCATACATTGAAATTACTGTCAGCCAAGACAAACAAATGTTTAATTTTTGACACTTTACATGTTTATGTTAAAACATCAGCCCTGGTTCCTCAGTGTCTACAGAAAGTAAAAACAAACCTAAACTACTGAGTCAGGTGTACCAAACAGTTATTGAACTCTAACCAGTGTGTCAGGGACCGTGGCAGGCACTGTCCTTAATTAGTTATATTAGGTTGTTTTCCTGCATTCAGGTGTCCTGCCTAGAGGACTTGAGATCTCATGTAGAGGATTGTTAAGAAAAGCTTTCTAGAGAAGAAAGACTTTGACTGAATCTGGAAAATAAGTGTAAGTTGACCTGACATAAGAGGAAAGATTTTTGGTCTTTGTTATCCATCCATTCAACAGTTATTTATTGAGCATCTAATAGGAGGCTAGGTGCTGTTTTAGGTTCTGGGAGAAGTGTAGGCTGTCAGCCATGGTGTCTGCTATTCTGGAATTCAGAGTTTGTTGGAGGAGATACACATCAAACAAAAGATATCACAAATTACTTTATTCCCATCATAATAGGAAATGGTTGAAAAGGAAATACAGGGGGCTATGACAACACAGGCATCATGAGAGTATGACCTAGTCCTCAGGGTCAGAAAGGCTCTGGCTCAGGCTGAGACCCAAAGGAAGGAGAGTAATTGACTGGATCATGGATAAGGGAGGAGGTTCCAGGTTGACCAGAACCTGAAGACATGAAAGAGATTAGTGCTTCAGAGGAAGTAAAAGGAGACCCACCCAGGTCATCAGGGGAGGAATAGGATGAGGCTGAAAGGTAGGCAGAGCCAAAATGGGGATGAGGCCAAAAAAAGCCTGATAAGAATTTTAGGGAGAATAATAAATGTGATTTAGCAGTCCTTGAGGGCTTGAAAGTTCTATTTTTTTTTTAATTTTTCCAACTTTATTGAGATATATTTGACATTCAACGTTGTATAAGTTTAAGGTGCACAGTGTTGATTTGATACATTTCTATATTGCAAAATGATTAGCCCCATAGCATTAGCTAACATGTCCATCACCTCACATAATCAACACTTCCTTTTGTTGGTGAGAACATTTAAAATCTACTCTTTTAGCAATATTCAAATACATAACATAGTATTATTAGCTATAGTCACTACTCTTTTTCCTTCCTAAAACTTTGATGAAACACTTCTTTTTTCTTTTATTTAGAGGACTAACATTATTATTGATGGAACAAAGATCTTGAAGTTGAATTGATATCTGTGTGTATATGCTGACTGTTGGCATGGCATTTTCTCTTCTAAAGGATGCAGATGAAGCTTTTAAAATAAAATAGACATCAGATGCATTGAAATTAGTTTGTGCTTTTAACACTGCAATTTAAGATTTTTGAGAGCTCAAGTCTTTAAAAAACGATCAAATGTAGTCCTTTTTTCCCTAAATGTACCTCTTAAAGAGTGACTCTCCTTACTCTGATGGTGAAGTGGGTCCCCAGTAAGACCCAGAAGCCTTTGCTTCTCAGCCATGAACTCCACCATAGGTGCAGTGCCTTGTGTTTTAAAGATGTGTTGAAAATGAGCTATCACCTCACACTTGTTAGAATGGATAGTATCAAAAAGAAGAAATAGCAAATGTAAGTGAGAATGTGCAGGAAAGAGAATCCTTGTGTATTGTTGGTGGGGATGCAAATTGGTGCAGCCACTATGAACAGTATGAAGATTCCGCAAAAAGTTAAAAATAGAACTACCATACCATCTAGCAGTTTTACTTCTGGATATTTATCTGAACGAAATGAAATCACTATCTTAAAAAGATATGTGCACCTCTGTATTCATTGCAGCATTATTTATAATAGCCAAGACATGGACACAACCTAGGTCTTCATCAGTAGATAAATGGGTAAAGAAAATGTGGTTATCTATCTACCTATCTATCCATCCATCCATCCATCCGAATGTAAATTAGCCACTAAAAAAAAAAAAAAAAGGAAATCCTGCCATTTGAGACAACACGAATGGATCATGGGGGCATTATGCTAAACTAAACAAAATAAATTAAACAGAGAAAGACAAAAAATAGTGCAAAAAACAGTGTATGTTCTTACTTATATGTGGAACCTAAAATAATAAGAACAACAACAACCCCCCTCAAAAAAACCCCAGCAGAACTCATGGATACAGAAAACTGATTGGTGATTGCCAAAGGCAGGTGAGGGTAGAGGGTAAAATGGGAGAAGGTGTTTAAAAGACACAGAGTTAATTGTATATTTTATATTGCATTGATCCCTTTCAGTAGACTCTCCTGATGATCCAGATGATCAACCAGAGTTTGAGAATTGCTAGGCCTACATAGTTTTGGCACACAGTAGTGTCTCAGGTCAAGTTTTTGAAGGAACTCATCGGTGCATTTTTTTGGAAGGAGCAACACCCACCTTAATTCAAGGGAGCAGCATATACTCTGTATTGCCTGTATTGACCGAAAGGACCTTCATATCATCGTGCCATGCATGTAGTAGGTGCACAATTAAAGTTTGTCAAGTGACTATTTTAAGTGTGAGAAGAATCACAAACACTTTGCAGTCATCTTTGACTCATACTTTTTTTTTTATAAACCCAAAAACGATTTATGGATTTCATGACCAAAAGTATTCTTAAACATAAACTAACATATTATTAAAATAAAATAGTTTACATTATTATATATTTGTTATTACTTTCTCAATGGAGCCTTGATAACCTTTGAGTATTATTAAAGTCAAGTCCATAAGGAGATTTTTTTCCTATTGTGTAAAATTACCTTCTCAAAAGGAGATTGTATTCTGAACTCTTTAGAGGTATGTTTTTTGACAAGGTTGGAAGATAAGAATTCAACTTTCTCCTTTACTTACTTCTGTGCCTTTCCTCATTTCTCTCTCTGTGTTAGCATGGAGATTGTTGTCATTTTCGCACCTCCCTTGTGGTTGAATTTTCAAAGCTCTCAGATTCTCTTTTCAAATTGGCATATGCCTTTGAATTTTTATTTTCATCATCTTCCTGCAAAATACTTATATATTTTTTCTTCTTCTGGGTTGGATCTACTTTCACATTAAGACTAGTTTTATTATGAAAAGCAAACTGAATCAGATAGAAATAGACCTCTTGAAACCTTGCTCCCTCCTTTCTTACTGTTCTGTGCACACTCTGGGGAATTTATTCTTCTGGTTTGGTACAAATTTTACAAATGATTGAAACTGTTCTTTTTGCTGAAGAAGGTCAGGAGATATGTCTCTCACTAGAGGTGCCTTGGGTAGTGCAGATACAGAAACTGCACTTTTTTGATATGGGAAAATTTCATGAGAACGTAGAAAAATTAGCCTCACTAAGCTACGAGAACCCTTACTACAGGCAGAGGAACAAGTAACCTAAATACATTTTCATATCATTCATGAGCACTAATTGTTGAAAACGTAATAACAAGAGAAATAGCAGAATCAGAAATTCCTGCTACAAGGTGAAATGACTACAGCTGATTGGAATTATCATCACTCAAGCCAAAGCTTTATATTGGTTATCTAGTGCTACATAACAAACCACTCCAGAACACAGCGGCATAAAACAAACAGGTTACTGCACTCATGGTGTGGTTGGTCAAGAGGGCATAGCAATGACAGATGCTCTAAACTGTCTGGAGCTTCAGTTGGAAAGAATGGGAGTGTGGGGTTGAATTGGTGGCTGGGGCTGGAATCATCTGTGGAATTATGCCATTTTATTTTTGATGCTTTGACATCTGAGACCTCCCTGATACTAGAGGTTTTGCTCCTCACAGGGTGAGTTAATTTCTAAAGATAGAAGACATGTGCCTTGCCCAAGATGCCTCTTTTACATGGAAACCAACTAATCCAGAGGCCATACCCCAACCACTTCCTTTGTTAGATTCTTATACTTCCTGTCACAATTCTCATGCTCTAATACTCCAGGAATCTGTATCAGGCAACTGAGATAGCCCCTATGCCTCAGAGCCTGCAAAAAATATTCAAACTAGCCAATCCTGAGCCTGCTTAGCCTCCCTTGCCTATGCTTTCCTGCAGAAACCACAATAAAGGTTCTTGTTCACATTTTCCCTACCCTTCCTCTGCCTCCTGATCAACCTGGTACCTCCCATGTGTCCCCCCTCCCCACCACACACACACATGGTATGACCATGCCTCTAGTTTCTAGAGATTTGTGAGTATAAGCTACTTTCTTTATGGCAGTCATGTCTACATAACTTACCATACCTGATTAAAACAAATTCTGTGTACCTTTTTTAAAACACTCTGTGTCTTCGCTTGCATGTCTTAAGTGGTTGGTGTCAGCTGTTGGTCAGAATATCTTGCCCCTGGACTCTCTGTGTAGTTGCTATGCATGTGCCAACTTGGACCTTCTCACAGTATGGTGGCTGATTCTAGAACAAACTTCCTGAGAGAGCAAGGCAGAAGTGAACAACATTTTGGGGATCTAGGCATAGAAGTCACACAGCTTCACTTTTGTCATACTATATTGGTTAAAGCAGATACTAAGGGCCACCCAGGTTCAAGAGAAGAGGGATATCTACTCCACCACTATATAGGAAAAGTGTCAGAATCACACTGAAAAAGGGTCGTGTGGAATGAGAGACATTATAGTGATTATCTTTGGAAATTACCATATGCCCGCCAGGTTTTCACTCCTGCATCACTCCTGAGAGATCATGAAGACCCAACTTGGAGGAAAACAGAAAAGACTCACACACACTAGAGGCATGTCAGAACCAACATATTTCAATTAAGTTCTGGCTCTTCTGGCTTGTGCCATTGGGGAACTCAGTAACCTCCCCGAGCCTCAGTATTCTCATCTAGAAAACGGGCTTTTTAGTAGCATCCATCTCACTGCAATGTCATGGAGATAACGATCTCTCACATAAAGCATTTAGTGTAACATCTAACATATGTGAGTGTAAGCTGTTGTTATTGTGCTGGTTGATGTTGCATCTATATTTTACTTCCTCTAGTTCTTGAACTTTGAAGGACAATGAGATATCACTCTCACCATTAATTGCAGGAAGTAGGATCATATTTGGTGAAAATGCAATAAGTTATAGGTTTTATTAAGTAAAATAAATATAGTTTTATTAAATAAAAGTTATTCTGAGTGGAAAAGTTCTGGTCACAATGCTTGGATTCAGCTTCTAGCCTTGTATTTACTACTTTCGGGGTCTCAGAAAGAGGACTACCTGGATTTCCTTATTTGTAGGACATAGTCATTCTCGGCTTCCCTGCCCTCCTGTCTTCAAATCAACTATGACTCTAGAAGCAATTTGTAAGTGGTTCTACAGTTGTCTCATAATTATACTAACCAGCCTGTCACAGGAATCTTGGTATAACAAGGTCAATGAAGTTAAAGCAGTGTAGGCGAGACCAAACAGCTCTTATAGACACTGACTCGGGGCTAGGAGCTGTGCCGAGCATGAGACCGGATTCAGGTTGAAGCCGCAGGATATCCCTCCCTGTAGGTGCCATGCTCATTCACAACCATACTGTAGGTGAGAGAGCTGGCGTATGAAGTGTAACCTATCAAAGGCCACACAGAACTTGAACTCAAGCCCTCTTAATCCTACAGCCCAACCTTTATCCTCTTCTCCACATTCTCTGTTCCTGAAAAGCCAAACAGAGTTGGGCTCTGTCAGTGTAGTAATGTAGTCCATTCTTGTTACCTAAAAACAACCAGGTGGCACTCAGAAGAGTGACAGTGCTGCTTTTATAAAGAACTTGAGAATGTTCTGGTCACAAGAGGAAGTCAGGAGCACATTCCTTTTTAGCTTCCAGAATGCGAGGGAGGGGAGAGGCGGGGGGTGCTGATTTCTTAACTAGCTTTATTTGTGTGATAGCAGGCCATGATCTGTCCCTCTATATCAGCATTGAACGATAAAATGTGGTCAAAGATAGCAGTATGTTTGTTTAATAGATAGATTTGTTTAATTTTTTTATTAGGCACTTGAAAATCAGAGGCCACCAAAAGGTAAAACTGTGACATATATGTGTGTGTGTGTGTATGTATGTACATATTTATATACACATATATGTGTGTGCATCTATACATATATATATAGTTGCCTTAATTTTGTGTTTACATATTTTTAATAGCAAGTGAAGTGATTTTATTTATGATTTTAGAAGGCATTAACATTTGTAACTTCCCAGATTATTTTGTTTATTGAGAGATTGTGTGAGGAGATTGATTACGTGGGAAAGTTGTCCTACTGGACATAGTAATAATTATTGAGCCATTATTGAGTGTTAACTGTGTGATGGATGCTACACTAAACACATTGCAGGTAATATAATCTAATTTTCGCAACAACTCAAGGAGGTAAATACCATAAATCCCATTTCACAGAAAGAAAGCTGAAGGTCACACAGCTGATAAGGAGTAGAACCTAGAGCCCTCCCTCTTCTTTTTCACTATGCTGCACTGACTCCCAACGCAGTTAGAGAGCAAGCTAGTGCTCTCTCAAACCCTGAGAGTTAGAAGTATTCCGGACCTGAGTGTTAAGCTTGGGAGACTTAGAAAATTGACTTCACCATCCCTCAGAGTTTTATCATAAGCCTATTTGGATACAGGAGTTAGAATAATGATCCTGGAAGTGAATAGTGAATTTTTCTTAATGGAGCCTACAGTTCAGTAGGGTCAACTTAAACAACCAGAAGTAACTCTCACTGGAAAATTTACTCTTTATGCCTAAAAGTCAATTGTCTATACTTCATGAAGAAGTCTTAACATTACTAGAGCTTGACTCCAACTTGCAAATGCACTGTGTTTCAATAGATGCAAGACATTTGATTAAATCAGAAGACATTTCCCCACAGGGAGAATGTTATAATTTATAATGAGGGATATCAAGGATGCATCTACTTCCCCTCGTGGTGTCCACAGACAGTATGGACAAGTGTGCATAAAAACGATCAACTTGTCGACTTTTTAAAGTTCTATTACAGAGAGCCTCTTTTTAGGTCTTATATTGAATTTGTGTCTTATATTGCACAGTGTCTTATATTGAATTTGAACTTTTGCATTGTCCATGCACATACAGTAAAGATGATTTTAAAATACAAAACCTTAGGGTATGAGGTTTGAAAGGAAACTTATGGGCATTGAGTGCGCATATGTCAGCAGCTGCTTCTAGGTTGGACTTGATTGCCTTGTGTATTCTGACAGGTATTGCCTCAGGCATTGAAGATGCTGGATGCTCTTTATAAATATGAAGATCAGTGTAACAGTGATTTTACAAAATGATGAAACTGTAGTTTAACATAATAATCAAATTTTATAAAAATAAGTTTTTCCATATTACCAAAAATAATAGGATTTGGCCAAGTATAGAATTGTAAGGTCAACTAATCAGCTATGTGATCTGGATCGACATATCTGGTCCTGTTACCTACATATGGTTTGATTTTTAAAATAATTTTTAAAACCTTTTTTTTTTTGGTCAGGCAAGGAAATAACTTAGGAAAAGGCAATTTTTAGTTCAATTCAAAGCTTCCTTAAAATTCTACATGGGTGTTTCTTGAGAAAATTGCTGACTAATGCAATTTTCCTCTGCTTGCTGGATTCTTCTGCTGGTTACATTATAATCAGAAAAATGCAAAGAATGTTTATTGATGACCTCTCCACAAAACATGATCCATTTATTTCATCAGCTGTTGGTGGCATATCTTCCCTCTGTGGTGTAGATCTGTCTTGTCAACCTTATATTGCAGGTCTGGCCTTTTGGATAACTACCTTATAGGGTTTCATGCAGGAAATACCTGTATGTACAAACCAGTGTGTATAACATGTCTCTCTATCCTAAAAGTCCTGTAATTTTGCAGAAAGCCTATAAAAATACCTGCTCACACAGTTCACAACTTACCTACTGGGATCCCCTAATGAAAAGCCAGACAGTAGAAGTGGCTGTAAAATAGACAGAGTGCCAACATTCTTTATTAGTTTTTCTTTGATGATCTCATTAAAAATGTTTGAGCAGTGACTATGTCTTATTTGCAACTGTGGGATCACATTTCTGAAAGTGCTTATTGGCTCCAGGAAAAGCCAGATAAGTCTTGCACATAGGAAGGTGGTGTCTCTGCTTTCATGATACCTTCAGCCATAGCTAACATCCTCCACCCTCAAATTCCTGCTGCATATGCAGAATGAGTAAATGAGCCCAGATTTCTGCTGAATAAAGGGAAACATTAGGGTCTTTATGACTAGTCTGTCAGTATTTGGGGCCTGTTCATTAGTCCTTTTGGAAATATTATCCCAGGTTTTTCAGTAAACCTTAAAGATGGAGACTCTGATAAACAGTTGCCTTGGACAGACAAGACAAACAGCTGTGTCTTAACTGGCTCCCGTGGGCATCATCGGTGGGTGTGTCTGTGTCCCCACTAAATAGAAAATGCCTCAAAGACAGGTTTGAATATATCCACTTTATCTTGGTGTGGATATATTCACCAAGCACACAACAGGGAGTCAATAAATGATTGTTAAGGTGGACTTAATATAATTTGGGAAATTTGATCCTTTTAAACCAGTTCCTTCAATCATTTGGGGTTTTTTTTTTCATTTATTTAACAAATATCCATCAAGAAATTCACTAATTATCTGGGAAATAAAAATCATTTGTTACTTTATACTAGTTAGGATGACTATTATTGAAAAAAGGAGATATAAGTGTTGGTGAGGCTGTAGTAAAAATGGAAGCCTCGTACACTCTTGGTGTTAATATAAAATGATATATCCACTATGGAAAACAGTAATGGCCCTTCAAGTCATATGAAGGTATATCTGTTAAAGTGGGGAGATAGGACCTATTCTAATTAATAGTTTGTTCACTTGATTTATAACTTTTAAATATCTATAAACCTAAAAATAGAACTACCATATGACACAGCAATGCCTCTTCTGGGTATATATCCTAAAGAATTGAAATCAGCATTTTGAAGACAGACCTGCATTTCTATGATCATTGCATCATTATTCACAATAGCCAAGATATGGAAACAACCTAAGTGTCCCTGGCTGGATGAATGGATAAAGAAAATGTGGCATGTACTTACAGTAGAACATTAGTCAGCCTTTAAAAAGAAGGAATTATTCCATTTCCAACAACATGGACAGACCTGGGGAACAGTACATTAAGTGAAATAAGCCGAGTACAGAAAGACAAATACTGTATGATCTCATTTATATGTAGAATCAAAAATAGTCAAACTCATAGAAGCAGAAAGTAGAATATTGGTCACCAGGGCATGGGGGGAGGGAGGAAATGGGGAGGTGATGGTCAAGGGATACAAAGTTTCAGTTAAACAAGATAAATAAGTACTGAAGGTTCACTGTACAGCATAGTGCCTACAGCTAACAGTAACGGATTTTTAATTAAATTTGCTGAGATGGTAAATCTTATGTTAAATGTTCTTAACATAAGTGGTAATAATAAAAATGTTATATTTATTATTATACTATAACGAGATGGGAGGAGATTTGGGGAGGTGATGGATATGTTTACGGCCTTGAAGGTAATGATGGTTTCATGGATGTATATATCACAAAACTCACTGAGTGTGTACGTTAGATATTTATAGCTCTTTGCATGCCAACCATATTCTAATAGTGGTTTTAAAATAATAACAATAATCATAATAATATAGAGGAACAAAGGCAAAAAGAATGTATTCTGTGCCAGGGCGCTTGGCTAGACACTAAGAATACAGTGATGAGCAAGACAAAGCCCTTGTCTGAGTGATGGAATTCCACAGTATCCCTGAAACGCAGATTGCTGTGTTAGAACTTAAACAAAAGTCCTTGGCGACACAAAGTCTTTGTACTCTTCCTTAAAAGTACATTGGCAGAGGTGGAATGCAGAAATGTTTTTATTTCTTTTAGAAATATATCCTTCCTGAAGATAGATGAGAGAACGTCCCACCACTTCATAAAATAATACATCAAATCAAATGACACTACAAGCAACCAACCTAAACACATTGACCTTTCCTACCCTGTAACCAGGCTCTCTCTAACCTTTGTGATACCAGAAACAAAAGTACAAGTGAAGGCCCACCTACTAGGTTTATAAAGATTTAAAAGTTATAAATCAAGTGAACAAACTGTTACTTAGAATAGGTTTTATCTCCTACCTTGACAGATAGACCTTCATATTACTTGAAGGGCTAGGTCTAAATTTAGGATCCTTGGATTCCTTGTAGTTTGAAGTCTGGGTATAGAGATGCTTCAGCCCAGGCCACAGGCTGCTCTTTCCACCTCAGGCCCATCCCCAACTGTTAGGGGACTTGTGTGCCTATGGAAGGAAGAAGTTTATTATACTCTCATATCCTGGAGAGAGAGTCACTGCATGCCACACAGGGTTACGGGGGGAAAATACCATAAAGGCGGAAGACAGGAACGATAAATAGAGGGCACAACCTTTATGGGGGTGTCTCCTCAGGAAAGGCAGGGTGGGACAAGGTCTCCGAGCTCTAGAAGTCATCTCTAATTGCCCCGTATCTGGCCCTGTGACGATTTAGGACATAATGTATAAGAGTCAGAAAAGAATGGGGTATAAACTCAAAAGCATGCACCTGGCCTATCCCTTTGCTATCTCTAAGAACTGGCTAACCCCAAGAGGGACAGTCTCTCCCAACCAGAGAGTTTTTCTTAAGATGGCAAAATATAATATACAAAATATTTTTTAAAAAACGTAAAATGATTTACAATGCACAACATCTTGGGCCTATAGTGCACACAGGTGGCAGAGTCCACCCTTGAGAAGATGGCCCTGGGCAAGAGGCCAACAGCACAGGCCTGTGAAACAGACTTGGGCACATTTGGGCAGGCAGTTGGGACTGCAGAGCAGAGTCTGAAAGGTCCTGGGACTTGGGTGGCACAATCTCTTGTCCCTGTGGGAAGCAGTGTGGACAGAGGAGAGCCAAGCAGAGGACCTCTGAAGCACGCGTAACTTTTTCCCTGTTCTAAGGGAAGTACTATCAGAAACAGTGGTTTTTAAATTATAAAAAGTATAGAAAAATGATTTTTTTCAATAAAACCTATATGAAGCCTTACTATATGAAACAGATGAAAGTACTCATATTGATGTCAGTACCAGAAGCTGAAAATGTGCCCCGATTGCTTTTCATCCCTGGGTCCACATTCTGCCTTCCCTCTTCCTTTTCTACATCTTCCTCTACCCGGCTCACCCCCACCCCATCCCCACATTCAATGCCAGATGTACCTTTGAGGAAATTTAAGCTCTGTCTTTGGACTAGACCAGTGATTCTAAAACTTGAGTAGGAATCAAAATCTATGGGCTTACTAAGACACAGATGGCTGCCCTTCCCGCTGCTTGAGTTTCCGTTTCAGAAGGCCTGGATTGAGCCTGAGAATTTGCATCTGGAATAAGTTCCCAGGCAGTGCTGCTGCTGCTGACCCACAGACCACATGTTGAAGACCACTGGGTTATATGTGACACCTCAGATCCCAACTGGTGCCAATTCACATGCAGACTTTTGGAGCTTGTTGTCCTTTACTGGAACCATTAAAGGATGCCTATCATTTAGATACTATGCCACGATAATAAAATAGGAAAAGAGCTTGGTTGGGCAGACTGCGGGCTTGACTACTTGCTTGGTGTTTCACATAGTTTCCTTCTCATCGTCTTATTTCTGAATGCCAGTGATGTGCTGATGTGTAAATGGTTACGCATGGCAATTGGCAAGGCTACTATGTTCTTTTACATTCTGCATTTAAATGTGAAACAGCCGTTTAAGCAAATTATTTTAAGATTAGAAAAAAGTCTTCAAAACAAAATGCAATTAGAAGGGTAAAAGGTTTTTGTCATTACTTTTTCAGTCAAAAAATAGAGACTAATTTGTTTATGGGGAACTGGCTGAATTTCAAAATCTTGTCGATGATTCATTTAATTTTTATTTTTAGAAAAAAGTTTTATATTCCATAGATTCATCGAAAAATGATATAATCATATTTTACTCTCATATTGCTGAAAACAACTTTGGGCCTGAATAGCATGTCTCTATCTCATATTCTCAATTTTGCACTGTTAACATTTTCCATTTAAACAATATTCTTGTTAATTAACAGTCCAATTTCCAAATTCTTATATTCTGTGAGCAGTATGACTGAATCTAATTTGCTTGAGCTGAGTATTATTTTTCGATTAGATAAGTGCATTATTTTGGCTAGCAATTATATTTTTAAATAAAATATATTACAATGAGGAATAGATGATGATGAGTGAAGAAATAGCAGGAGTGATTGATTTAGTTGAACTAAAATTTTAAAAAATATGTAGGGTGCCAGGACTCAGGCAGGGAGCCCACCATCATGACTCATCCGGAGGCCTACGAGGACAAGGGACTGGCACAAAAGCACCTCTCAGGCAGCTTGTCAGGCCCTCTGAATATGTACTTCTGAGGAACCCCAAGTTAGGTCAGAAGTTAGGACAGGTTTACCTGACATGGAGACTCAACTTCGAAAGGAGTAGATGAGGATTCTCCTGCTCTACCATGCTGATACAAAGGGGTAACCTAGAGGTTGTTTTTTGAGGATATGTCCTATGTGCATGCCCCTTCCATGCTCGCTGAGAAGAGGTACACCTCTGCCAGTCAGGTGCATCTGCTAGCTGTCTGCTTAGGCCCTCCTGGTTTCTACCATGCCATCCCTGTAATGCCAGCCCTAAATAAACCCAGTGACTTTTCTCTGTCCACCCCATGGTTTACCTGCTGAATCCATGCCATTTTAGAGTACACTGGAATCACCAGAGGGCAGGTGTAAAAAGCAGATTCTGAGACTCCATACCCAAAGATTCTGATTCAATAGGTCTGCAGTGGGTTCTGCATTTTTTTGTGTGTCAATCAATCAATCAATCAATCATATATTTATTTGCTTCTTTATTTGTGATGACATTGATTAAAATTTTTAACAACCATCTTGGTCGATTCTGTTGCAGGAGATCTAGGGGAATGACCCTTGATTTTAAAAATGCCTTAAACCATCCAGCAAGAGGAAAAAGCCACATTCTAGAGATTTTCCAGGAAAATAAAAATCAAATGGAACACTCTAGTGCCCTTCTATTAGATTTTAATTGTCTGTTTATTTTACTCATGTCACCTCCCTGATTTTGTCATTCCCATTGCACTTAAATCAACTTCACAGTCTTTACCATAATTGAGGGAGTTCCACAGAAGATTCTGCACCTAAATGCCATCATCATGGGATGACGTCTAGGGGGGATGGCTCATGTCACCCTCTTCTGACTTCCCTCTGCCTGGAATGCTTCTCCTTTCTGGCTAAATCCCACTTACCCCATAATTTATCTTAAACATCATTTCCTCTGTAGACTCCAGCCCTATATACTCAGTTTCCCTATTCCTCTCATAGCACTCAGTTATTATTTTCCTCCATAGTAAGTATCATAACTTAAAATTATGTATTTTGCAGTCAGTTGATTACTTTTTTGCCTTCCCCAATAACCTCTAAACTCTGTAAGTGCTTTCTTTTGTATTGGTTTTTCACCGTAATCCCAGCACCTAGCAACGTGCCTGGCATAAGATAGAAGTGATGTAAGTATTTGTTGAATGAAGAAAGGAAAAGGGTACATGTTGATAACCCTTGCGAGTGTGAACAGGGTTTTGGAGTTTATCACATTGCTTGGAAGAGAGAATGTAATTCCCACCCCACCCCCACCCCTATTTTGAAAGATCTATCTCGTCAGTTCTGATGATGTGTATTTTCAAATTCCCTTTCTCTCCATTTCAGAGCTGTCTGACCTGGGCTGAGGCTGACTTAGGGTTTATGGGAAGTCCGTGAAATGTGGAACTAAGAGTAGCGTTGTCCAGTATTTGATACATCTGGGCACATGGCCGAGATTTTTGACAAGACAAATGACTTAATGATTTTCACCAATCCTCATTCCAAGTCAGGGGGATTGATATGGAGATGGTCAAACCAACTTTTGAATTAAAATCAATACTACTTAATATCTAAATTTCATTTTGAAATGTGACTAAGGAGAAGCTAGTGGATTTTTGTTAGCAGTAGATTTATTTTTAAAGTAATGATCCTCAGGGCTCCCATAGATTTTTCCAATTACTGTTTTAAGAAAGGGGGGCCCGTTGTGGGTGACCCCACAAGCTTTTGCCTTGATTTGCATATTAAAGATGTTTTGATATTTTTCAAGTGAAAGATCAAAGTGTCAGGGCTCCATTAGTCACTATATTAGGAACAAAGATAGACACATAGATTTTGCTTTAATTTGAAAGCAGTGGCCTTATCTTATATTTCATGTTACGAGGGTCTCAGGAAAGTCCATTTATGTTTTGCACGCTTTAATAGATTAAGAAAGAAGAAGATTAAGCAATTCTCTTGAATTAGTATCTTCAAAGAATAAATAAATGGGAAGCATCTTAATTAGTTATGGCAGTCCTTATTTCACGGTATGATGCATTTGATATTCATAACTAGAGGCAGAGCGTATTTTAAAAATATACAAATATGTATAGTTCTTAAACATAATATTTGTGTTTGGGGGGGTAACATTCAAATGCATCCATCAGTTGTAACTTGCTCCTTTTGGTAACAGGACTGCTAATGCTGCTATTCCTTCCACTGTTAATGGTAACAATCACAGTGATCCTGCCAATTTACTGAACTACAGCGTTCCTAATTTTATATGGGACACTTTTAATGTACTACCTCATTGTATAATCACAACAACACATAAGATATAAGTACTAGCATTGTCCCTGTTGTCAGGGCTGGGATCCCATCTCAAACCCAGATCAGCTTCACTAGAAGGCCTGAGCTCTTTCATCTCCTTCATGCTACATCTTGATTAGAAAAGAAAGATAATGCTTAAGTAAAGCAAAGTTTGGTGCTTGATCTTCTTTTATACTTTTCTGTCATGCTACCTTTTCAAAGGATTTTAAACCATTTTTGAGTAGTACACACACTTTATAGGCTAGGTCTATGGGCAGACTTCTTAAAGTAAATGCATACATTTTTGGCTCCCATGAAATCAAGTTAATCCACATTTCCCAGATTGTACCTAATTCTGCCTCTGGTTCTGTGAGCACATGAGGCTGGGAGGGCAGTCATGGCACAAGACTTAAATACAGGTAAAAGGAAAACTGTTGCTTTCCTGTTGGGGAGTGACAAGGGAGTTAGGGGAGCGAGAGACTGGTCAGTTGACTTTTCACTGTGCGGTGGCCACTGACTGGCAGGGGGCAGCAGGAGCCCCGAAGTAGCCTGGGTGGTGACTGAAGTCACTTTGAGCATAAAGTTTCAAAGGCTTCAGGATAAATCTGCAGAGTGGGGAATTCACAGGTGGGTGATGGGAATTGACTCTAGTATTAGAGTGTTTCAAGAAGCAAATGACACTGAAGACGCCTGAAACACTTAAGAAGAATCCCGATACGCTCTTGGCATTGGCTGCATTCAGCCACTTTCCCTTCATCCTTCTCTAATGGGCTCCTGATTGATTTTGCTTTCCATCTTGCATCAGGACAGTTTTGGCCAGGTCTGTATTTCACTGAGGGTATTCTAACAGAATTAAGAAAGATCACAAGGAAGGAAATCAAATCACACTAAAATGAAAATTAGGTAGCTTTCAAGAATAGTCTTTTTTTTTTTTTTTTTTTTTTTTTTTTTTTTTTAGTTGCCAGGGGCAGCTTCTCCAGCTAAACAGTCCAGGATGCACCATTATGTGGTGCTCCTCCTCTTACCCCCCACCCCCACCCATCTTTATTTCTTTATGTCTATTAAGTGATTTGATGACTAATCAGTATTTAAGATCCTAGGCTGTAGTATCTTCACACAGGCTTGGTTTGAACTCCAACTTTTCCATTAATGAGAAGTTATATAACCTCTAGTATGAGAGAATGCAGATTTAGCCCTCAGCACAGTCTCTAGCACAGAGTAAACATTCAATAAATGTGAGCTGTTATTATTATCATCAGAGCATTATTGTTTTTGTTGGAATGAAGGATCCTTATTGATCATGTGTAGGACGCAAGTTCATTCAATGACTGCTAATATTTCACCTCATTTTCTGAAGAAGGTCACTGACAACATTTAGATGCATTATGGCATTTTCTATGTTGGCATTGATTTTGAATTCAGAACCAAAGTCAAAATGACAAATCCCTTAAATTTTTTTTTTTCCACTTGAGGTCAAAAGCCTTTCTTTCATTCACTGACTTGTTCAAGTAGGGTGAATAGTTATTGCATTTTCCCAGCACTTGTAAGCTTGTTACAAATGAGTTGTCCGGTAGATTTAAACCTCTCTTCCTCCCAGGAAATGAAACTGCACCACTTTACTGAGCCGCGACATGTATCTAATCATTTACCGTAGCTGAGAGCCAGAAAAATTTGGTTCTGTTCTCTTGACACTGGAAAGGTGAAAGCATTTCCCCTAATATCTACCACTTCAAGATAAAATATAAAAATGTATTTCTAGATTTTCACCTTTCAATTTGAGCTGCATTGCCTGGTGAGGGGACATTTTATATATACATATATATAAGTGGTTTTTATTTTATTTTAAGCTTTAAAGTAAAAATCTGTACCAGAGTGTCATTTAACATTCTTCCAGCTGAGGGATTCTCAAAATTGTGCTGTCCAACCACCAGAAATACATGTATGTGTTGGAGGGAAGGCCTGACACCCTCTGCCCAAGAGCCAAGGGCCCTAATCCACTTCTCTCGGATTCTTGGTTGTCCCCAGGGAATCCTTTTTCCTGTCGTACTTTCACAAGTCATTTCCTTTTCTCTTTCTGCTCAACCTTTATCTCTTTCATGGTTGCTACTTAACAAGTGCTTGCTGATGCAACCACATGTTTTTAGAATCCAGTGCAATAGCTTCATAGTGGTGAATCAGTAGCCTCTATTCTAGAATTCCTTCCCCTCCAAGTGGCTGGTCCACTGCCTGCCCTGATCTCTTTCCCAGGATCCCTCAGACCCACTGCCCCACCTCTCAATCCTTTAACTAAAGTGTTGACCTCTGGTTTAGCAGGAGACCCGTTTCTATAGCACCAGCTTGTGTTCTTCTTGGTCAGTTCTATTGCCACCCTGGGTGGTAAACAGGTTGAATATACCCCAGATCCTTCTTCTTGCACAACAGACTTTGCTGCCTATTAAACCTAGAGTCAAAATTCTTAACAAGGTAGGATCTCTTCTCCTTTCTTGGAAGGTGTGGTGGGCTTAACTTACAAACTCTCCTGGGAGGTGAGGGAAAATGTTTCATTTCACCCTTCTAGTATATCAAAGAAAAACAAAGCAGTTAGATTTTCATATTAAAGTTGTCTGAACTTCCTTCCAGATTTTGTCACAGGGCCTTGTAATTTGTGTGTTTCCTTCTGAAATAGGATACTTCTCCCTTAGCCTCCATCTGGCTGAGTAGTGAAGTAGAATTGTTAAAGAGCTATTGTATTAAAATGGTAAGAACTTGATCTCTTTCAGATGTGGGACAAGAATAGAGTTCTAGTGGTGGTGGATAGGATGACAAATGCCATCTGTAAATAGGCAGCAAGTAGGTGGGGCGTGGCCAGGTTAGCATGCTAGTAAAACCCCAAATTCAAGTGAGGCAATGTAAGTAAGGGTCTTGTTTAAACAATTGGTACAAATATTGGGAATCAGGCAAAAGGGCTATAAGGGAGGAAGGAAGTTCTTTTAATATCCTACTGGAGCATTGTTTAGTGGGCCCATCTGTGGTTTCTTTAATTATCTAAGGGAATGTGCTTTTGTTTGACTTGCTACACACCATCACACCATCATTAAAGGCTCAGCTTGGTGAACTTACATATTAACCTGTAGATATTTGTTTAGGAGAGAGCGTTTCTCTCCCCCAAGGAAATGAAATGATTTTATGCTTTCTAGTACATAAACCAGTTTTGTATCTTTAACAATGTTATTCCAAGATTATTTTTCCCCCTAAAATGACAATAAATATCATTTCTTAGATGTTCTTTGAGCCAGCTTTACCTAGCATATTAGTTTCCTAAGGCCGACATAACAAATGACCACAAATTGGGTGGCTTGCCACTTTAGTGCTTTTATTGTGTCACAGTATTGGAACCCAAAATCATATTCTCGCAGTCCAAAAACCAAGGTCTTGGCTGGGCCATGGGCTCTGGGAAGTCTGTAGGGGGGTTGTCCCTTCCCTCATCCCAGCTCCTGGTGGTGGTTCCACAGTTCCTGGTGTTCCCTGGCTTGCAGCTCTGTCACCCCAGTCTCTGCCTGTGTTGTCACTTGGCATTCTCTCTGTGTCTTCTGTTCGTTTTCTTGGAAAGACACAAGTCATAGGGTTACTCTACTGTGACGTTATTTAACTAAATACATCTGCAATGATCCTATTTCCAAGCAAGGTTGCATACTGAGGTCCTGTGTTCAGACTTCAGCATATCGTTGTGGGGAACAGTTTCAATGCATAGCAACCACCTTGCTTGTTCCCTCATTAATGAGTTAAATAAAACCTTCAGTATATGTTTACTCTATATGAGTATGTTTTTAATATTTTGAAAAATACGCCTTGACCACTGTTAGAGGTATCTGAGATTAATAAGAAAGTTGGAGTGGAGGGCAGCAGCTTGATACTCTCCTGGATATTGGATCTTTGGACAATGACAAGAGGAGCAAGAGATGTTTCCCACTGCCAGGTCCGTTCAGCAGGTGGTGGAAGATGCGTCCCCTGGTATCCCATGCATGTCCCCATAAAACAGTAGATACAGGGAAGGGTTTTTAACACCATCACTAGATTATTGTGAGATTCGTTATGGAATATGTATATATGTGAACTTTTTTTATAGGTAAAATGGCCCTGTGGGTTTTAACAATTAAATTCACAAATTGTAATGCCTTGCCCCATTGCCCTGCCTGTCAACCCCCCATTCCTCACAGCTGGGGAGGCTAATTTAGCTTGATCTCTGTCATACCTGTACCTCTGTAGGACCTTGGCCAGATGATTCCATTTATTTCCTTGCCACTGGACCACACTTCTCATGACTGTGAGTTTCATACTTGGACTCCAGGCTCAGATCTTTGCGGATGTTAATCCTTGAATTCTTTGGCTCCCATGGCTTGGTCTTCATGTTCTCTGTTCCCAGACCTCCCAGATATTCACTACTAGTACAATGTTCCCCACACATTAGACACAAAATAACTATTCGGATAAAGTAACAAGCAGCTTATGGCTAGTCCAGATGCTGCCAACAACCCACTTGATTTTTTGGATTCTTATCTTTGTCATAGATCTTTATAAATTGCCAGCTTCTCCTTGGTGGGCTTTTATTGCTCTCTTGAACTGGCCCAGTCTATTCTCTGAGTTATGGTTCTGACACCTTTTGAACTTTCAAATCATAGTCTATTCATAAGCTAACAATTGCCTGTGTTGTTAATCTATGACCTTTGACGTGAGCATCCTAAGGCTTCTCTTAATAGGAATATATACTTTCAGAAAGCCAAGAATCAGCTCAGAAAAAAAGGCCAGTTTTCCTTTAAGACTCAGAAGTTTTGACAAATTTTCTTCTTTAATGATCTCACTTTGCTTAAATTCAAATATTTTACTCCTTGGTCCACTTAGAAGCTTGATGAGTTAGTTAATTAGACCCACATATATTATTATAGACTCAGAGATTTAATTAAAATGTGCTAATGTGTAAAATCAAATGTGCATCATTGCTTTTGTAATTTTTCCCATATTTAGGTGGAGTGAATAAATGGTACTTACCATAACTTTGAGGGTGTTATAGAAACTCTAAACAGAGTAGCAATTAAATTCTTTGTTTATTACATAGTATCTTAATCTGCAGCTTAAGATTTAACAGTTGGAAGTCTAATCAGTAATTATTTTGTGGCTTTTGACAGACTAAATATTTACAAATTTATAATTTAGTGCGAGAATATGCCCTATAGTTGTTAGCATGTCACAACATGTTAGGCAGCTGTTACAACCTGTTTTTAGTAATATAACCCAATTAATTTATGAATTACTTTTATAAATACATTTTTAATCAATGCATAATCAAATGTGGAATTGAAATAGTTTTTCAGATAGTTGATGTCTAATGAACCTAGTTGATATGGTATCTAGTCAATTGTATCTTTGGCCTATAATAACAACAGCTTTAATTATTAAGTTATTACTCTTGCTACAAAGTAATTCAACAAGCATTGTGCTAAGTGCTGTACATTTTTCATCACATTTAATCTTTGGCACAAATTTACAATGAAAGTGTACTTTTTATACCTATTTTACAGCTTAGAAAACTAAGGCTCACTGAAATTAATTTAATATCTAAGTAATTTATTAGCCGCAGGCAGATGGTCAGAAGCAAAGGCTGGACTTGAATCCAGAGCTGCCTGATACTAAAGCTCATATTCTTTGCTACTTGTCACTGCCCTTTCCAGAGGATGCTGTTAGTGATATATGTTGTTATGGCTTCTTTTATGTTTATAGATCATTCACACAGTTTCATTATGCTCTGTTTCATTTCTTTACTAAGCAGAATTATGAATACCCAGGCTGAGAGAAATACATTAAAAGTTTAATGATTAAGAAATATGCATTTTTATACATTTTTACAATAGTGGCTTTTTTTAAAGTAAGAGACTTAGGGTTAGAGAAAGAAAGAGAAGTAAATTAATTTATTTTGGGCATCTACATTATTCTTGATGTTAAATTAGATACTTCACATATTAAATGGCTCACAGTCTTTAATTCCTTATCCAAACCCTTCAAGCCAGATGTTTTTGAAAATTTAGATTTTCCTTTTTTTATTTTTAAAAGTGTAATTCAATGCACATATCCTGGTAGGACCTTGGGCAGCACTGTATCACCCAAACATGTACATTTTTTTATGCCAGCTAAACATCTGAGACATAAACATCATCCTAAATGGAACAGAAAGGCTATCTGTAGTCCTGTCTCGGTTCTGGTCACATTTTTACATCAGGTGAGTTCCTGTCAGGTCAGTTTTGCTACCAAATAATTTCTGAAAACCTTTACTTTTTAGAGCTGTTGATTTCAGAATCGCAGACTGTGGATTGTGGATTTGTTTTATCCACACACTATAGGTCAGAAACTGAGGCTTAACAGTTTATGTGACTTATTCTTTGGTTACATGGCTCACAAATAGTGGAGCATGAATTTGAACCCAGACCTTGTTCAAGTGAGAAGGTTCCTATTTGATTTCCATTGGTCTCTTTTTGTAAATGTTCTTCAGGACACAGAAGGGGAAATAAATAGTTTCCTCCAATACCATGCCTTTTTGGCCTCGAGACGTGAGGTAGAAAAGTAAATCCAACCCTCACTCAATGATGTGAGCATGAGATTAGTATTATGCAAGGTTTTGCTGATCTCCTCCTATGCTGTTAACACCCTGCCTTGCCTTGCTTGTGCTTCATCATCCTCTGTGCCTTTCCTGTTGACATGCCAACGCTGCAAGAGCACATAGGCACGTGGACATACATAGATTCTTTAAATTATGGCTTAAGCTTTAAATTAGACTGGAAGTTTAGTTAACCAATATGGGCTCTGATATTTTCCGGGTCAAAGTGTTTTGTATCTCACCTTCTGTTCCCTTTTTCTTTCTGAGATATTGCCTTGGTGTTGGAATCGAGGGTGTGGCTTCAATCAGTGCTTCTCAAGTTTAAGATGTTACAAATCACCCGGGATGCTGTTAAAATACATTAAATAGGTCAGTAGGTATGGGGCAGTCCTGAGGTTTTCTTACAAGCCGTCAAGTGATGCTGCAGGTCCATGGGCCACATTTCGAGTAGCCATGACTTATGTGGCTGAATTGGGTTGTGACAGGTAGGGGTCCTTTGTCCTTTTTTTTCTCCAAGGCAGAATTCCATACTTACCAGTTCACTGAGATGGAGTCCTTTCACTCACCTTGGCTTGGTATTAGAATTTTTGATTAGTATAACTTGTATCCTGGTCTCCCTTGGCTTGGTAACGATTCCATGACCTTCTATGGCTGGATGGGCCCACATTGGCTCTTATTTGTTAAAGATCCCCAAATCATTGTGCTGCCTTATAGAGCAAGCATTTTGCCCTACCAGTGGCTCTCAGCTTAGAGTCCTTGCAGCTCAAGAACTGAGTGCTTTGAGTTGTAGATCAAACCTCCCATCGGAGCACAGCTAGGCATATGTTTAATTTGATGTGACTACATTCCAGGAATTTATGGGAGACTTGCAAGGGAGCTCTTTCACATGTATCAAGGAGTCACAGAGTCCCCACCCCCAGCATAAACCTCAGCTTACCTAAAGCACCTCCCTACCTCAAAGTGCAGAATTGAATTGTTGTGACAGAGACTGTTTCATAAAGCATAAAATATTTACTACATGGACCTTTAAAGAAAAAGTGTGCCCACTCTGATTTGTTTCATGATATACATGATATATGTTGATTCTCTAGACATGATGTTTGCTACACTAACTGAGAACTTACCTACACAATTCTATTTTTAAATGTAAAATCTGAATAATACCTAAGTCCTTTTCTGTATTTTTTTTCTGTAATTTGGATCTCTTACCAAGCAGATGCTTTGTGCAGATTAGGACAAAGATCACATACACAAGAAGACAGAGGACAAAAGCACATTAACTTTTAAAATACTGCCCTCATTTATAATAGAGTCTATCTCTGCCCCTAAATATGTCTCATTTTAATTATAGACACAAAAACATAAAACCTCTAAAATATATTTAATCTTTCAAGGAAGTAGAGCTCCATTATTAAGTGTTTAATGAGTACCACATTAAGAATTTGAGTGAGGAGAGATATCTCACTGTCAAATCTATATGTTATAAAAACTATATAGACTTTATACTTTAAATTTACATTTGTTTCTAATTTCTGTTTTCTCCTATTACCATGGATCTCTAGGTGCCATATGTTCTTTTAGCAGATACTCATTTTTTAAATCCTATATAGTAACAAAATTATATTATCTAGCTATCTATTCATCTGTCTATCTCTGTGTCTGTCTGTCTGTCTGTCTATTTTTCTACCTATCTACGTACCTACTTACCTACTTAGGGGTTTTATGTTTGTTTTGATTAACAATTACCATTGGCATTTTCCTTATCATTCAATACCAATTAAAGCTTTTTCAAAAGGGCCTTCTGTGTGTGTGTGTGTGTGTGTGTGTGTGTGTGTGTGTGTGTGTGTGTAGCCATCCAGTGCTTATCCATTACCCTGTAGCTGGACAGTCAGGTGTTTTTTCAAATGTTGCTCTCTTCTTTCAAGTTTAATTTAAAATCAAAGTGATATTAGACAGTTTTGTGGCTCTTGATACATATTGTCAGATTTTACTCAAGAGACTTTGTCAACTTATTCTTGCATTAGTATTTTTAGAGAGGCACTCAGTTTTTTGTCAAATTTTTGTTGATTTAATAATAAAAACTATATCTTTGTTAAATTTTTATCTTTCATAACTGATACAAATATTTTTCAATTATCTATTTGCCCTTTATGCTATTTTTATATACAGCAATCTTTCATTTCTTATGTCAGAATAATTAAGATTTTCCTTAATAATTTTATCATTGGTCTTTATATTTTAAAAGTAAAAGACATTTCTAATTCTTAAGTTAGATGTTTGGTCTTCAGTATTTTTCTTCCATTGCTTGTATTTTCATTTGTTTATGCTCATTTATTTGTACATGAAATATGTTTCGGTTATTTTATGAGGTGAGGGTCTAGTTTGACATTTTGTTATCATAGTTATAAAACAGCATTACTTATTGACAATATGAATTCTCTGCCAAGAGCTAGAATTCCCAACTTTAACACATGTAATTATGGTGTCTCTTTGGTGGTCTTTAGTTCTCTTTTCATTGATCTCTTCATCAGTCCTTGAAGGAGTACCACACTGTAATTTTTAAAAATTTTATAATGAGATTCATTGTCAGGTAGAGCACAACTCTTCTTGTTATTCAATTCTTTCAGTTTCCTGGCTTGTCTTATTATTTCCTTCCATGAAATATAGAATCCTTTTTTAAAACTTTTATTTAAATTAATTTTAAAGCTACAGGAAGTTTCAAGAATAGTACAAAGAACTCCTTTATATTTTTTGCCCATATTTAGTTTTCTTTAACATTTGCTCTATTTGCTTTATCGGCCTCATTTATGTATGCATTATTTATTTTTTATTTGAGAAAATAGTATTATGATTTATCTTTATTTTTTATATGTTCACTTAAGAGTAGATTACATACATCACATCCTTTAATAAGTCAGTGTTTACTTTCTAAGAACAAGGATCTTGCTCTTACATAATCATAGTATATAGTTTGTAACTTCAGAGAATTTTGTAATCATATAATATTTTTATCTAATCTATAGTTCATATTTCAATTTTGTTTTAATTTTTCCAATATCATGCCACTAATATTCTTTATAGCATTTTCCTCCAATAGAGGATCTAGTCTAAGATTTTATATTTGTCCTCTTTAATCTTCTTTAGTATAGTTCCTCAACCTTTCTTTGCCTTTTATGATATCGACATTTTTGACAAATAGAGGCCAGTTATTTTCTATAGTATTCTGCATTTTGGGTTTGTAGATGGTTCTTCATAAGAAAGATTTAGGTGACTCATTTCCGGTGAGGATACTATGGAAGTAGTGAGTTCTCCCCAGTGCATCACATCTGTGAGCATGTGGTATTTACTGGCCCTTCACAGGTATTATTAATTGTGGCACCAATAAGGGTATTTTCCAACTTTTCTACTGTAGATACAGTACTTTTCCCCTTCACGTAAGAGGCAGTCACTGAGGAAACCCTTTGAAACCATTATCCTTGATGATTCTAGTCTGAACCAAACTTCATTGGGCTGTAACATGATTTTCTAACTTTCCCACTCCACATTTATCAGTTGATACTCTAAGATGAAGAAGAGGTCTCACTTTTCTCTTATTTATTTTATCTATTTTTTTTAAATATGACCCACAAATCTTATTTATTCAATAAGGTAAAATACCTTAGTGACCTTAATTATTTTGATGCTAAATTTGTCTTAGACTAGTCAATGGGAACCAGTTGGTGATTTTGTGTCCTTTTGATATGTCACCATCATCCTTTAAGCATATATTTTCTTACTTTCTTGTACAAGACATTCCAGCTCTGGAGGCAGACCTCGTTCTGTTAGTGAGAAATGATATTTCACAACCAAAATCTTGGTTCCGGGTGACTCGTTATTAATGGGGCATTACTGCCTCTAAGCCTGTTTAGCAGACAGGAAAAGGAAATATAAATATTTCAAACCTAATTCAATCCCATAGGTTTCTTACTCTGACAAATCACTGATGTCTTCTAGTATGATAACTGATTTTTTTGTAACAAAACAGAGAACATATAACACTTTCATATTTCACATATCTTAATTTTCCTGATCCCATATTTACTCATTCGCTCAGTTCTACAATTCATGTAAAGTATTTTCAGAACCATACCTCTATAAGAAACAAATCTTCTAAAAAGTGTTCAAGACTTGATTGCGGTTCTTTTTTTTCCACTGGACTGAAGATAAATGTCAGTGTATAAAAGTTACTGAATTTGATTTTTTTGTTCTCCTCAGTGTTTTTGTTATCCACTTAAAATGAAGTTGGGTTTGTTTCTGTCTATATTTAGTTTTAGGTTTTATCTCCGTCCTCGCTGATTGAATTTTAATTTTTAGCAGACACAGAATATTAACATGATTCTAAAAAGATATAGTTTTGAAGGGTCATTCCATTCCTTATCTCTTTTAACCTGTAGCTTCTTTGCAGCCCATGTTAGGTAACTAAATTCATTCATTTTTTATTTACTCTTCCTGTATTTCTCTTTGCAAAAACAAGTGTATGTTTTCCTACCTAAAGTAGCATATTATTTATAATAACTTTTACTTTGCTCCATCTACTAAAATGTATGTTGAATACCACTCCCCAGTGCAGTTCATAGAGATCTTCCTTAGTCTTCCTAGGGATGCTGGGTTTCCCATTTGTGTTATGTACCATAAAATTTGTTCAACTAATCTCCAGTATTTAGGCACTTAAGATAATTAATAATATTTTGCAGTTATACATAATGCCGTAAGGAATGAACTTGTGTGTGTGTGTGTGTGTGTGTGTGTGTGTGTGTGTGTGTATTTGTACTGTCGGAGGTGCATGTTCAGGTGTAATCTCAGACATGTGATTGCTGGGTCAAATAATAAAAGCATGGGCGTTTATGATATATAAGCATATTCTCCTCTGTTGGGGTAGTGCATTGGAATTTCCAGAATCAATGTATGAGAGCGTTTCCCACGGTCTTACCCAAAATCTAAACTGTCGAGCTTTGAGTTTTTGCCAATCTTATGAGACTTTTCAATTTCTCTTATTAAAAGTGAAATGGAACATCTTTTTATATGTTTAATAACCATTCTGAAATATTTTTGTCAAGTATCTTTTGCCTTTTTTTCTATAACATTTTTAAAAAATTCCTCAATGTTAAAAATATTTGTTAAAAATAATATATTACTCTAAATATCTTCTAATTTTTTATTTGTGCTTTGACTTTGCTTATACTGTTGTTTCCATGCAAAAACTTAATTTTTTTCCAGCTTTATTGAGATATAACTATTACATAAAAACTTTTATTCTTTTCATGTACTCAAATGTACCAAGCTATTTTTTAAATTGCAACTGAATTTTGACGCATAAATAGGAAGCCTTTCTCTGTACCTGGTTATGGAAAGAATCAGCATATTTTCTTCTAGAATTTGTAGTTTCATTTTTTAAATTTATTCAAATTTTCTCATTTTTCCCATGATGTTTCTACATATTTAAGGACATTGCTAACTATTTTGTACTTTTTATTATTATCTCAATTGAAAAATTCTCCCATTGAGTATTCTTATAAATTGTTTTTAATATATAAGAAAATTATTAATTTTTATAGTTTTTGGGAACCATCTAACTTGTCAGTCTCTTTATTGAGTACCATGTCAAAAATAAAAATGTTTTTCTAGGAATGTATTTATATTGTTTTTTTTCTCATTTTTATGCCTTTTATATCATTTCTTGATTTATTGCATAGTCATAATGTGATTATGTAGCAGTTATTGTATTGAAGAAAACAAAAAAATGGATCATAATCTCTCTTGACATTCATGTTGACATTTAAATTAATGTTAAGATCCTAGTTATGACAGGAAATTTTCATCTTTTTCCTGACTATAAAGAGAATACCTGTACTACTCCATCATTAAGGATGCCAATATCAGCTGACATCTGTTAAAATTAAAAATAAATTTTATATCTATACCACCTATATTATGCCCCACAATTAGCATTTATATGTTTTTAGAAGGAGACCTCTCAGTGTTTTTAAAATAAATTTAGAAATAACTATATCTGAAGGTGTTTTAGAATGTGTGTGATTAAAGACAGAGATAGATAGATAGATGTTATCTACAAGTATCATATATTTATTTATTTAAGATATTTTTTATTTATTTTCATAAATGTGTCATTTTTATATTACATAGGTATGTTGATGAATTCTTTTCAAAGGGGATTAATACCATAGAGTAGAATACTCATTTCTCCATTATTCATTCATCTCTGTATCATTTGTCTATTTATCCATCCAGTAAATATCTCCCATTGATATAGTAAGTATTGAGCACTCAGCTAAGTTCTGGGAAAAACCAATTTTTAAATTGTAACCCCTGGAAGGCTAGAATACATGTAATATTGCCTTTCATAGTGAATTTCTTTTTTATGGACCTACTTCAGTACTCATATACAGACATTTCCTTTTTTTTCTCCCTCACCAAAGCACTAATGACATTTTCTTAAGTGGAAACAGATAAATAGGAAACAAATCTTAGCAGTAGATGCTGCATTTTTCCAAGGGTCTTATCAAGTTTTAACCATGTAATTTCATTTACCTATAATTCAGAAGGTATATTGTCTTTTTTAGGGAAAAAAAAAATTCTATCAGACAGGGAAATAACATAATGTCCATAGAGAAACATTAAATTTGTCACCATGAAGACAAAATTACTACGTATTAATCCATCATTTGTTTACCTACTTCACCCTCATTTGCCACATTTAATGAAAATCATGATGGTTCCTGATATAACAAAGTGATCCCTGCAAGAAAACAGAGAAGTTTTAATACTTGTATATTTCACATGAAAGAGTGATGAAAACTTCACTCGAGACATTTATTTATCATTTCCACAAGCATCGTTAAAATTATAGCTAGGGGGAAGTAAATCACCATATGCTCTGCAACTTCGAGGCTTAGACTCAGAACCTTGAATGTTGACAGAATTAACATATTAATTTGAGCTTTCCCTGGATGTTTCAGTTTAACTTTTGATAATTTTTTCCAAAGACTTAAAAAAGCTTTTCATTTAAAATGCATTACTTAGGGAGCTTTTTTAATGATTTCACTTCCTTTCATTTAACAGGCAAAATAAAATTTCTTTGAAAAATGATATCTGCCAAGAATTTGATTATTGAATGGAGATCAGTAATTTTTAGATGCGTGGGACATCTGTCAGGAATTTTGGAAAGGAATTGCCAATTTTTTATGTGACTTATTTCATAGGAAAACTGAAAACAGTACATCAGGAAATAAAACTGAAGCTGTATCAACATGATAGTTATAAAATACAGAGGGAAAATCGGGCAACTTGTGGTAGCATCCTGAATGCCCTACTCCTTTCTTTGCTCCCTCCACTCCTCCCTACATACCCTTCCATATGTCCTTCCCAAATGTACAACTATGGTGATACTATTCCTTTCTTCACAAATCCATCATAACTTCCCAATGCCTGCTGAAAGTCCAGGTGCCTTAGATCTGCCATTTCAAGCCCTATACAGTCAGCCTGACTCTTGTCTCAAAACTCACATCCTGATACTTATGCAGCTTCCTTGACTCTTAGCCTCTGTAAGCTACAGACTCTTATCTCTCCATGTGCTTGTCCACTTCAGGACCCTTGTGCCTGCTCTTTCCTCTGCTTGTGGTCCCTTCTAAAGTTTCCATCTCTGCTTGGCCAAATCCGCTGTGAAACAGTCCCCGATTCTTCCAACCAGATTGGACCTACTGCATGTGGTTTTTTATATTCTCATATACACAAGAGAATTTATGTTATACATATTGTTTTTTTTATCCTTTTTGCTTAATAATATATCAGAAAGATGTTTAAATATCAACTGAGCACATATAGTTCCTCTTTATATTTTAATGTACATGTCTTTATTGAACTATTTTGAAGAGTAAATGAGGAATGCCATAGCTGCCTCTCCTTAATGAAAGATGAAACTTAAAATCTTAGAGAAAAGGTTTTGAATGAAGCATTGGAGGGAGCTGAGAATAGGGCCACACTGTTCCTGTTTTTAAACAGCTCACTTCTTTTAACAGCCACATGATATCATATCATATTGAGCACACCATAATTCAATTAACCTAACCTCACCTAGTGGATATTTTAGTTGTTTCTAGTTGTTGTTGTTGTTTAATTGATTACAAATGGTGCTATTTGTAATAGAAAACACCTTTAACTGTTTATATTGGAGAACTTTTGCAAGGGTTATTAGTAGCATTCATTACTCACAATAAGATCGTTTTCTATCTTAAATTATAATTGTTTACAATGGTGTCTCTTCACCACCATCCCTTCTCCCAAAGCCCTACTGACTTCTTGACAATAGAATGAGTCATTATCATATTTATCATCATTATGTATTGATCAGGCTACATGCTAAGTACTTTATAGATGTATCTCACTTAGTCCCAGAGCAAGCCTAAGGAGTTGGGTATTATTTTCATTCCACAAATGAGGAATCTGAAGCTTGAAGAAGTCAAGTAACTTGCCAAAAAGATAGATAGATAGATAGATAGATAGATAGATAGATGATGGATGGATGGATGGAGATGGATGATGGATGATAGATAGATAGATAGATAGATAGATAGATAGATAGATAGAGAAAGGAAGGAAGGAAGGAAGGAAGGAAGGAGGAAGGAAGAAGAAAAGAAGGAAGAAAGAAAAAGAAAGAAAGAAGAAAGAAAGGAAGAAAGAAAGAAAGAAAGAAAGAGAAAGAAAGGAAAGAAAGAAAGAAAAGAAGAGAGAGAAAAGAAAAGAAAAGAAAAAAGAAAAGGAAAGAAAAAAAGAAAGAAAAGAAAGAAAGGAGGTTGTATTTGAATTCAAATTACGAGGCTACATTTGAATACTCCTAACCACTGTGCTCTCCTACATGCAGCCAGCCCATGGGAGATATTTGCTGAGTGATTATGCCTGAAACAAAGCAAAAGGCAAACTTGTACAACAATCAAAACAAACATTGTTTATAAAAGTAAAGTATTTCTTTCTTCAGCCACAAATTGTCCCGCAATTCTACCAGTTATTTTCCTTGAGGACATTTATCTTCTGGAAGAAATCACAGAGAAAAAAAAAAAAAAAAAGATCTGTTTTGTGTTTGGTAAATACCCATGGTTCCATTTATACATCTCTGAATAAATGATTTATTTACAAGTTTTTAAGAGACATTTTTAACAGTCTTTGATTTATAAAAAAAAAAAAATGGGGAGAGAGAAGCCATTTATGATTTAAAAAAAAGTTTGACTGAAGAATTCATTTATGAGCACATATTATATGACAGATGTTGTACTGCCTGCTGGAGGGACAAGCAAGAGTGAAAAACACAGAGTCTAAATACATGTGTCGGTGCACAAGTGAGTATGAGTGCTCCCCAGGGATTATTCTGGAGAGTCAGGGAAGGCTTCCTCTGGTCACATGAACATGGCAGTCACATGTCCAAGCCATGGTTAACCCAGGTCAGGGCAACGTGTGGTGGGTTAGAGTGAGCAGCAGAGGTGAGCCGTGGTCACAACAGTAATGGTGTGTGCAAAGACATGATGTGGGTGGGTCCTGGCACATCCTAGGACCCATAGGAAGCATGTGATAGCAGCACCAAGGATGAGGAAAGTGGTTCAAGGAGAGGCTTCTATTGGGCACTGTTGATAATGATTTTTTTTAATATAATAGTTTTATTGACATGTAATTCCTATACTACACAGTTTACCCACTTAAAATATACACATCAATGGTTTTTAGTATATTCACAGAGTTGTCCAGCCATCATCCCAATCAACTGCAATGTTTTCATCCACCCAAAAGGAAACTAGTACCTGTTACTTGTCATAAAATAAGCTCTACCTTAAGACAGTAGAAATATGAAATTATATCCTAGTTATTAATTGTTATTCTTAAAACATTCAAATATCATGCAATAGAATTATCATAAATGGCAAAAATAATACATATTTTTTTCCTTTGAGGAAATGATAATGCCAGCATTTTCAATGCATAATTTTTGTCAACATTATCAGAACATATATTCATAACACATTTTATAACTTCAAGTAAAGAATAAGCAGGTTTATATAGATTTGTTAATGCTATACATTATTTGTTAAATAATGAATAGAAATTGGTTTAGGGATATAATGCAGGGATATTTTTGTGGTAAACATTTGTACCTATTTCTACTGAAAGAAAGAAATGGGACAAAGTTACCTTTCAGTAAATATGTTTAATTGTTTTAAAATATAATGCTCAGTGTAATCTTGCCTCTTTTCTTTATTCCTTTTCTTTGTCCTGCCAAAATATAAAAGTAGAGGTAGACTCAGACAGTAATTACTTTTCTTTCCTTGCTGCATGAGAAACTCACTCTGGAAAATAATCTTCTGCTGTCAGATCACTATGAATTGCACAGTGAAAATGTAGTTCAGCGGTGTGCTTTCCCACTCCAGCTTCCACGTCTGTGTTCCCCAGCTAAACTGCTCATCTTTGTTCCCTAAGTACAGCACAGTGGGAAGAGCTCAAACTTGGAATAGGGAGCAGCTGAAGAAAAACAGAATTTGAACATGACTCTGTGACCATGCACTGTGAGACTTTGGGCAAGCTCTTTAAGCTCTCTGAGCCTCCATTTCCTCACCTGTGAATTAGGAAGGATGATTCCTTTGAGTTGAGACTCTTGAAAGGATTAAACTAGCTAGCATATATAAGCATCCAGTAGTGCACCTGACACACAGTAGGAGCTCACTAAATGGAAGTTATTAAAGAAGGAAATTTTTTACTTCCAATGGCACAAATGATTCTTTAGTTGTTTTCTGTCTTGCCTTTTATGTTTAAATAGTGTCCCCAACATTGTCAAGTATTGTGCTTGCTATTGCTCTCACCTGACCAATCAGGTATTTGAGTTACAATTCAAATTAGAACATACGCTTCAAGAGAACTTTTTCTGCCTCATTAAATGCTACCTGCAGCAGAGACTGTGTAGGTATTACAAAAAATATTCCCGAAATTAGTGAATTGTGCATCTACTATGTACAAAGCTTGATGGTTATTACTATGGAGAACTTAATAAAATGGAAGTACCTGGCCCTTGTTCTCAGGCAACTCGGAATATGAGTTTGATGAGTATTGCCTAGGTTCCTTTAGGTGCCAAGGGATTGAGATGGGATCAGGTTGGAGGAAGTGTGAGAACATTCAGGCAACTGTCTCAGTGCTGACATAGCAAAGAGCCATGGAGACCTGGACCATCATTCAGGATGTACAGAAGCTTTATTGGCTCAATGTATCTTCTGCTGTCTAGCAAGCCTGACTTCAAGAAGCTTTGCCGTACTCACATCTCCTGCAGAAGCAGAAGAACTATGGGTTTTGGATTTCCAACCTACTTGTCTGGTTTCTAGTACCTCTCTTCTACCTTTGAATTGTCTCTGGATTCTCTCACTATCTCTCTTGCCACTTGGGATATATTTGCTTGTTTAAGAAATCTCAAAATGCTACAGCTATGGTTTCTAAAAAAAAAAATTAATTCAGATGGCATAGTCATTCCCAAGATGTTTTCCTGCAATAATTTTTCATTGTAATATTATTTTTATAAGAAAAAGAATTCTGTGGTCAAATGAATTTAGGAAATACTTGGTGAATTAGAATAGGCTAGGCTATGGTAAGAATTCCAAAATATCAGTGGCTTGACTTGGAAAAGGTTTGTTTCTTGCTTATGCAAAACCCCATGGCACCTGGAGGACTTTATAGGGTGGCTGGCTTCCCTGCAGGGACTTAGGGATCTGTGATACCTCCATCACGTTGTTCTGCCATTGTGACAGTGCGGTGTTCGTGAGCTCCACAAAAACTGAGAGCTGGAAGTTCACACATGAGTTTCTCGTTGTCTCAGCCTGGAAGTGTCTCCCACGTACTAACATTTTATTGGTTGGAACTTGTCATAAGGGGCTGCCTAATGGCAAGAGGCAGAGAATCTTCCTTTGTCAATGAAGTTGGAAAACTCAGGTATGAATGAGTGCCATCAATATCCACTCTCTGAGTCAAATTGTATCTGTATCATTTTTATAACTGCATGATTTTTTTTTGATCTTTAAAATGATGACATACTTCATTGTCAGGATGGGCTCATTCTTTTCAGTTTTCCCAAGTCCATTTGCTCATAGAGCTCTTTCTTTATGGAACGCCTTGCAGGACTACTATTATATATGGAATGAACATATTTTGATAAACGCCAAGACAATTTCTAACTTTTCTCACTGCTCCTTATACATAAGCATCCTTTCTCTTCATCTCCCTTGTGGTGGTCTTATTTGTAAACTTTTCTTATCATGGAGAATGTGCTCCTCCCACTAGAATTCCTAGTCTAATCTCAGTGTCTACAGAGAGCACATTCAGAAAGGCAAACAAACTGTTGGAATATAGCAGAAGTGATTACTGGGTGACAAGGAAAGAATTGCTGTCTGTTGTTTTGTTCATGCTGTTTTAACAGTCCACTGGCCCATTATTTTAGGATAGAGTATGAAAATGTTATCACTCATGCGAAATAACAGCTGTCACCAAGTTTATTTGAACTGCCGGATGACATCATCATCTATAAAGTAAGTAGCAGAGACGGTGGCTGTAGTCAACCGTTGTTAGATCAAACTTGATTGGACTTCCAATTCATCAAAGATAGTTTTTGATAAATGGAGATCTCTCAGATTGCTGAGCTCTGAGAGAGTATAAAGAAATATGCAACTTAGCATTGTGTGTGGTAAGCAGCAATAAATATTTGTTACTGGATCGATGATATCAGCCAATGAATATTTACTGAGGATCTCATATATTCCCCAAACTGAAGTAAGATCTAGCAATATGTTAGGGAGGAAGAAATAAACATGATGACAATTCTCATTACAGTGTATGGTTTATTAGAGATAAGTATTAATCAAATAATCATAGTTACAAGTGCACAAAAACAACTTGAAATAAATGTTTTGGGTGAAGGGGATATATGACATTCTAAAATAAGGAGTCTGTTGTCGACTAGGGCTATGTTACTTAGTCTGAGAAGGAACCAGCAATCTTAGACATAGCAGGCAGAGACAGAGTTAAAACACGTAACTCTGTGAGTCTATATGCTTTCAATTGTACAAATCTATCTTTTTATATAAAAGAGTTCTTTGAGCCTAAGCTATTCAAGGGCTTTGTCCTTAGAAAGACCTAAATGAAATTGGTTAAGTTCAATTATCATCTCCTGGTGGCACCAAGCTCAGATTACAACTGATTCAAGAATAATGTTACCTCGCTCTTCCTAGTACCTGGGTTCTATTAGATTTACCAAAATAGCCTATTTGAGGGGGAATCTATGGCTAGTAAAATATGGCTCCTTGGGAAGAATCTGACTGATGTTTAGACCAGGATTTAGCAGACTTTTTTTTTTTTTCAGGCAGATTGTAAATATTTTAGGCTTTGTCTGCCATGTATTCTCTGCCATGACTCAGCCGTGCCAATGTCGCACAAAAACAATGACAGACAATACTAAAGGAATTTGCATGGTTGTGTCCCCAGAAAACTCTATGTAGTCAAGTGGCAGGCTGGATTTGGCCCGTGGGTCATAGTTTACCAACCCTTGGCTTAATGCACTATCTCTACATACCTAATTTTATTGCTATCAAGTTGTGGGATTTTTTTCTCAAATAAAGAAGGACACCTTGGTGACATCCGTTTGGTATTTCAAATAGTGTCAGTGAATGCAATAGATTTTTAGGAATAGCAGAAAAGCTTTTGGCACTTTCCATAAAAAATAATCCTTTTTTCATTCCCATATGATGTTTCAAACTCTCCTTCTGGTATGTTACCTATTTTAAGTATTTAAATCCAATCTGCTCTCCAGTTTTTTAGAAAAGGAGGTACTTTAAAATATTTCAGCTTAACACCTTGATATGAAGAAAGAGGACAGGACATTGTGGACATCATTCATAGAGGTGCCAGGAGTTGGAGCTGACTCAGTGGCACACTAAATACATGAAGAAAGGCTTTAAGAATAATTTTGAATGAACAGAATGGACATCCGAGGACTTGTTCCTCTGGGGGCAAGCCAAATGGAATGGTGCCACTAGGGTTCCTGCTCCACAGCTTTTATGGGTCTGACCCTGATTCCAGTTTTACAAAAAGACGTTGACAGTTGACTAGCAAACATCATGATGATAGTTATTTCAGTCTCTCTCCCTTAGGTGGAAAGGATCACATTTTAAATTGCTGCACATTTCTCATAAAAACTCACATGTGGTATGTACTCAGTATGCTGAGTATATATTTAAAAAATAAGTAAATGAATGGATGGACAAATAAGGGCAAAGACTGCTACTTTTTTTGTCAGTATCTGTCACTATTCAAAATTTAGGTAAAAAGAAATAGTCGTACTGCTGACTAACATTAATATATATAAGTAAATACTTAATAGTAGATAAACTTGGTTGGCTACAAAGACATTGTAATTTTTCTTCAATTTCTTCTAAATCTTATATAATCTCTGGATTCAGTGACATGATGGCAGTCTTGAAGTTGGAGTAGAATGTGCACTTAGCCCAGTAATAGCCCTTGAACATGGTTCTGTGATTATTTTTTTTTAAATCACCTGATTTTTCATGCTTTACCCTTTCTGTTAAATAATGAGAACAGAATTACTTAGTAAATAGCACAGAGATTCTAGAGTTAGCCAGGACCAAATTAAAATCTTACTCCTAGAATTACTAGTTGTGTGACCTTGGGCTAGTTATTTATCCCCTAATATCTCAGTTTATTTCTGTATAAAATGAAAGTAATCATAACTTTTAGTTCATAGCACCATTATGATGATTAAATTAGAGAGCGTAATGTTTTGCCTTAATGAACACTACAAACTCTGCCTAGCATGTAGAAATTGCTCAACAAATATTTACTATGATGATAATGATGGTGAATTCTATCAATCAAAATATTATTTTTGATTTTCTTAAGCTTCTATACATAATGAAAAAAGCAGTACTAGATGAATCATTAAAATGTAAGTATTACATATTATGAGATCTGAGAAACTTATGGAGAATCTTTTTCCCTGAAAGAGATTCAATATTTCATCTGAATCACAAGATAAAAAATTAATAATTCTCCTTTACAAGGAAGAAAATAAAGCATAGTGCTGTTTCAAACCTACTGTTGCTTGTTATAAAGACTGGCTTGTATAGAAAGACTGCCAATTAGAAGAACATATCGCTCAGCACAAAATCATAAGATGTGTATACTGCTTGTTTAATGTACTTTGTGTGTACACTGTAAGATATATGGGGGACTATGAAAAAAATCACATTCTCCATTTAGCTTTCAGGCTTTTCTGATTTTTATTACACCATAGTTTAAGAATTATTTTATTAAGGTCACCATTTTCATGTGCTTTAAGTTTGAATACAAGCAGATTATGCATTTGTATCATTTAGTACTTTTAATGTTGATCAAGCAAAGTGCTACGTTCAACTGATATAAAATAGAAATATGCAGTAATCTTATCTAATGGACTAATAATACAAACAAGATTGGGAACTAAGCAACAAAAAATGGAGTTAAATAATCATTTAACATTGTTTAGGAACCTGAAGTAACACTCGAATGATTATTTTCATGATCAGGAAGCTATAGTTAATGGAATGGAATAACCACTGATAAACAGGTATACACACACATGTATATATTACATTCTTATAGTTGTTGTCATTCATTAATTCATTCAAGACATATTTATTGAGCCTGTTCTACATGGCAAGCATTGGAGATGCTACAGTCACCAAAACAGATGTGGTCTTCATCCTCACTCTCTAAATTGCCCTCTAGCACAGGAAGGTGATTAGTGTCAGGAGAATAAAGTCCAGGGTTCTTATGGAGAATCATTTAGCTGCCAACTCAATTATCTTCTCTCAGAAATGAATTTAGAAGCCAGCTCGGGAATGATAAACAAGCAGGAAAAATAGAGAAGAGAGCAAACAATGATCACTGAACTAACGAGAAGACAAGCAATGGATGTTTCCATTTCTGTCCAGTATTCACCTTCCTTTCCAGATCCCTTTCTGAGGTCTCTGTTTCTACTAACACAGAAGTGTGTGTGTGTGTGTGTATTTTTTAATTTCATTTTCCACAATCTTTTGTTCATACTGTTTACTTACTTGGAAGGTTACACTCTCTTTATGTCCTCAAGTCTTTTCCATATATTAAGAAGACCCTCTGCCTCCATGAAGCCTTTGCAAAACACTCCCACCCTCATAGACAGCCCTTCCCAAACTCCCAATTCTCCACAACCAAAGAGACCACATCACACAATTTAGGGTTTGGTTACTAGTTAACGTGACTACTGCTTATATTCATTCTGCCCTATGCCTTCAGTTTTCTAATCATTAACCTGTAATATATTAAAGGGGTTCTGTTTTCTGCACTTGGCCCTCCTGGAAGATTGGGTGGGTGAGTGGAAGGGATGTACAGGGAGAGGGAAGTGGGAATGAGCCAGAGTACTTGTCTTCAAGGAGCTTACTGTTGATTAGAGGCCATGTGTCATATATGCAAATTACCATGGGGTGTATTGTGTTCCCTAAAAAGATATGAAGTCCTAATTTTGGGGATCAAAGAATGTGCCCTTACTTATAAATGGGATCTTTGCAGATGTAATCAAATTGAGATGAGGATGCATTATTTTGGGGGCAGGGGTGGTAATCTGATATGACTGGTGTCCTTGTAAGAAGAGGAGAATAGACACAGAACTATAGGGGAAAGGCCATGTGACTACAGAGACAGAGATCAGAGTGATGGTTCTATGAGCCAAAAAAGTGCCAAGGATTGCTGGCCACACTAAGAGAAAAGAATTGGCACTGACACCTTGATTTGAGACTTCTGGTCTCCAGAACTGTGAGAGCCTAATGTTCCAGTATTTTAAGCCCCCCAGTTTATGGTAGTTTGTTCTGGTGGTCCTAGGAAACAGTTTAATGTTTTGGGCGATCTGAGTAGAAAGTAGTCACTTCTGTAGGTGGTTGATCGTAGTGAGAGGAGCTTCATGGGTGGGCCCTGTGTCTTTAGGATTTGCAGGTTTGAACATCTAAGGCAGCAAGAAAGAGTATATTATAGTTTTAGGAATTATTTTGAGTAAAGACATCAAAATGTATCAATAGAATCTTAACACAGGTTGTGTCCAGGGAGAATTAGGTGCTTTAGTTTTACTAGAGCATTTTGTGATTCCAAAAAGCAATGCAGGGTGAGCCTGGAAAAGGAGACTGGGATTAGTTCATGGAGGAAAGACTTTCCTTAGAAGCATAAGATCTATCACCATTTACTCAGTAGCCAGTGAAAATTGGAGAGTAGAAGGTGATAGAAGAATGTGTGCTTTGGGAAGACTGATCTGAGTCGTCCCCAACCTTTTTAGCACAAGAGACCAGTGATCCTATGAGAATCTAATGCCTGATCTGAGGTGGAGCTGAGGCAGTGATGTTAGCCCTGGGGAGTGGCTGCAAATACAGGTAAAGCTTCCTTTGCTTGCCTGCCGCTCACCTCCTGCTATGTGGCCTGGTTCCTAACAGGCCACAGACTGGTACTGGGTATTGGGGACCCTTGTCCTGGAGTATTTGTTATAACACTGATTGCTGGCCTTTATTCCTAGAGTTTCTGATTCAGTAGCTCTTGGATAGGGCCTAAGAACTGGAATTTCTAACGAGTTCTCAGGTAATAACGATGCTACCTATCTAGGAACAGCCCTTTGAGGGTCACTGGTATAGAGAGGTGGGAATTTGGGGAGACATGAGGCTAGGGAGCCCTTTGGAGCTTAACACAATGAACCACCAAAAGATAAACATGAGCTGGAGGAATGCCAGTAGGCAAGAAATAGGCAAGAGATTTCCACTGGGTAAGTCTTAGCCTCTCATCAAATGTACAGGCTCAAGGAGAGAGAAGGCAATAGTTATTTCAAATCTTTGAGTATGGAAGTTATTAATGCTTTCTTTTTGTTCCTTTCTGTGTTCATCTTATTATTCTCACCAAATTAAAAACTCCTGAGGATTACAATCTATTATAATTTGGCAGATTTATAAAAAAATATCTCTTTGTATTTGGTGTAATAATAGCTAACATATATCAAATGCATAATGTATAGCAGGCATTTTGCATAAATTACCTGTTGTAAACTTCACCACCAATGTGGGAGTTGGATATTACTGTTTGTTTTATGCAGGAAGAAATGGAAACTAAGAGAGGTTGAGTAACTTACCTGAGGTTACACAGTAATTAAGGGGCTTAACCAAGATTTGAACCAGTCTGATACTAGAGCCCATGTGCTAATCCCTATGTTATAGCACCTCACCAGTGAAGAGCTATGTGCCATTACACCTACTTATATTATATGACAACATACAATCACAAAGGAAAATTAACTGATCACAGTTCATTATAAAAAATAAATTCACATATAAATCCACTACCCAGTGATATGTACTGAAAAAGTGTTAGTATGTATCTTTTCAGATCTCTGAGTCTGTATATTTATACATATATGGATCACACTATACTGTTTACATTGTTTTTTAATTCTTTAGAGAACAATACTATGAATAATTTCCTTATCAGTACACTCTTATAACATCAATGTTAATGGCAACTTATTTTTCTGTTGTATTACTATGCCATAATTTATTTATTAGTTCTGTAGTTGAACATCTAGAAATATGTACTGACACAGACTCTTCCTGTATATGGATGGATTCTCAGCCTGAAATATATACCATGGAGCATGTTAAAAGGGATAAAAGTCATAGTTAAATTCTCCCATTTTATAGATGAGAAGGCCAAGGAACAGAGAGGTAAATTTTCTACGCTCAAAAATTAGAAACTAAGACTGTTACTTCCTCATCTGTCCATCTGTCCATCCACCCACCCTTCCATCCCATCCATCCATCCATCCATCCAACCATCCATCCAGTATTAGTCAGTGCCTGCTATGTGCAAGGTACTGTTCTGTGTACAGGGAATACAGCAGTGACCAAAACAGACCACAGACCCTGCTATCATTGGGAACAGATGATGGGGAAGGGATTTCTAAGCAGTCTCTTTTTATTGCCCCACTTTGCCAGTTTTTAAGATTCCTTGGTTTCATATCTCATATCAAGGGTGCCAGCCAAATAAAGCTGCTCAATGCAAGACACAATCCTTCGCTCACTGAGTATCCACCAAGGGAAACTATCTTTCTAACCAAAATGAGCCAGTGTCATCTGCTGAAACACCCTTTTAGGGGCATTTTTCATCCACTGCCCAGAGGTATTTAGGTATGCCCTGCCAATTTCTAACAGTCCCCCTCGCCTCCCTGAGTCCTCACACTTGAAGAAACACAATTTTTTTCCTACAAAAGACTGCAGTCAAGCTGAAAAATGCTTTCTTTTGTTTGTCCATGAGCCACCCACAGCTGAAAGATTGGGATGTCAGAGCATATGCGTGTGTTTCTGTTTTCATGCATTTCCAGCAGGGATAGAGTTGCATTGAGGATCCAGACCAAGGGATTTGCTATGAAATGTTTTTCCTTGTCCTAATGAATATTCCTCCCCCAAACCTTTGGGAAGCATTTCATCGATAGGTGCAAGCCTAGATTTGTACTGCTATCTATAAAGTACTAAACTATAATTTTATTGACTCATACATAGAATTGAGCCATGCAATTGGGAGTCGGAACATCTGAGCTTTAGATGCCCACTTCACCACATGGGCACATTCACTTTTTTAAAGCTCCGTTTCTCCGTCAAAGACTAATCATACATTCTTCGTGTAACTCTGCGCTTGTTTATAATAATGCTTACTTAATTTAATTACATCTTGTACCATTCTGCCAGGTGACCAGCTGTCCCCTATGCCCATAACTGAGGGGGTATTCCCAGGATGTGACAATTTCAGTGCCTTAATGAGGAAAGCCTCAGGCAGGCCTGGACGAGCTGGTCACCCTAAGTTATGCAGTAAACATTAAGAAATTATTTAATATATATCTCCCCTACTAGACTGCATGCTTAATTTGGGCAGGGTTCTTGTCTGTCTTGCTCTAGACCAGTGCCTGGTGTGTATTGGCAAATATTTGTTAATAAATATATCGTAGGGTGCAATGAAAATTAAATGAGTTAAAACATCTAGTTCATAGCATATCATAAATGCTTAATACAAGTAAACAATCTGTTATTTTCTTTCTGTGAGCACTCCTTAGTTTCCTGTGTTTTACTGGCAATTTTTATCTTTCATGACTGCCTTCTATATATTTCCAGTGTAAATTTCATAAGGTCATTAGTAGGACATAATGGATATCATTGGATAACCATTTGGTTATTTTGGGAATTGAAACACTTCAAAGACATTTCATCCTAAGGTGTTGAGTTTCTTACACTTTTCCTTTGTGAGTCTGTCTGTTTGCTTCCTACTTTGGAATACTAATCTCATGATTTCCTTTTCCTTTTGTCTTGAGCATCTTTTAATTTGGAATTTAATTTTACCATCTTTTAGTACAACTTCAACCTGCTGACAAAGCTGGAATGAAGTGGTTAAAGCAATTAAGTTTATAATAAGCTGGAAGAGCAGAATGAGGTGACCATTTGTGTGGTTCTGTGACAGCAGAGTAGAAATGCGTCTTGCCTCTCTGGTCCAGTAAGAGGGATTGTGAAGTGATTATTTCTCCTCGATTTCCATCGGACATGTGTTCCTCTGAACGTTAAGAAACCCATTTTCATTCTTGAAATAACGTCATGGAAGGAACCTATAGTGATTGTCTTGAAGCATAGCATTTTTGTGAGCAAAGCATCCAAATAGTATCCAAGAATAATGATAGAGTGGTAAGAGAAAGTGTCTGAAGAACAGTTAGAACACTAAGAAATATCGTTTAAAAAGAGTAGGGAAACATTTATTGATGCTGAGCATGACAATGTGCTTTCACCTATATTACTTCATTTAATTCTCTTAAAGATTTTTTTTTTTGGTAGTGAGATTTCGTTATCTCAAATGGATGAGGACACCATGACTTGGAGAAGCTAAATAAGTTGCTCAAGTTTACAGAGCTAGCCAATCACAGAACTGAGATTTGAACGCAGGTGCGATTGACTCTGAAGAGGGTGAGGATTTTTGTTTGTTCGTTGTTCCCACTACATTACACTGCAGTCATTTGTTTAATACATATGTGCCAAGCATATTTTTTCTGTTAGGCTCTTTGGCAGACACTAGTGATTGAGGGTAAAGCAAAATAAACACAGAACCTGCCTTCATGTCACTTACAGTTTTCTGGAGTGCCAGACATTAATCCAGTTGTGCCTCAGGCTCCTCAGAGTTTTATTCTGAAGACTGAGAGGTACAGTACTTGGCATATAGAGTGCTCAGTAATTGTTAGTTGACGTTATTGTTAGGTGACAACACAGACATGTAATTGTAAATGTTGTTAAGTGCTATGAAGGAAAAGCACATGGCATTGAGAATGCATGTGAAGGAGGACTTGTTCTTGTTTGGAAAGTTGGTGAAGACTTTCCTGAGGAAGGGGAAAAAAGGGACAGAGGGGAGTTATTTAGGTAGGAGCAGTATGTGCAAAGACCCGAGGCAGAAGGAACACCATGTGTTCAAGTAGGTGAAAGCAAGTGTGATGGAGCTTGTACAACATGCAGTTGCAATCACTTTCTCCTCACTGTTTCGTCCCACACCAGGCTTTTCTCCAAGTCCTTGAGCTTCCCTGATTGTAGCTTAGCCATTCTCAGATCCTAGTTTCCTAACTCTACAAGAAGGCGAGTCTGCCCATCAAATTTATATAAAATGAAAATTACCTATACAAACTTAGTTAGAGAGATCTTAGGGCACAAAGAAATCATGCTTCTATTGTGTTCCATCTTTATAGATTCCATCCATAGATTAGGTAGCATGTTGATGGGCGTGATTTAAATTCAAGGAGGCAGCTCTGTCTTCAAGAGAAAAGATAATTGAGAATGAATCGGTGTCTTTTTAAATATCAAATAGTGAGGTCTAGAAAATTTGCAGACGCAGGCCTTGCACATTCTACTTCCCTGCTGCTGTAGACAGACTTGACTATCTAAAAAGAGGTTCCCTAGGGGAAGTGGAGACCAAAATAATTATGTTGAAAAGAAAACTCTTCTAAGAACACAAAGCTCGTCTTGTCATTGCAGACATATTGCATTGGTAGTGGCTGCAGGGTAGAGAGAAGGGAAAAAATGCAGGAAATGAATAGAACAAATAATGTTTAAGGAGAGTAAAAGATTAATGAGGCTTCAAGAGAGAAAACTAGATAGGACATAAGACTTCCTGTGAATGTTGTGTTGTAGGCTCCTTTCAGGTATGATGTGCAGGTTATTGCTGGATCTGGTAGAGTGGAGAAGAGGGTAGAGACCAGGGAAAACGACTTTCACATAAAGTTTAGAGCTGGTGAGGAACTCAAAATCATATGGCCAATGAGAGGGTGTTTTCCTCTAATCCATATCCTCAGTCTAACCAGAGAAAACATTAGATGGTTCTAAGAGGAGAGACATTCTACAAAATGCCTGATTAGTACTTTTCACAAGTGGCAAGGTCCTGAAAGACAAATAAAGGTAGAGAAACTGTCATAGATTAGGAAAGACTAAGGAGACGTGACAACTAAATGCTACGGAAACAAGGAATTAGTAAAAAAAGCCGGTGGAATTTGAATAAAGTCTGAGTTTAATAAATAGTGTTACACCAGTGTTGATTTCTCAGTTTTCATAAATATTCCATGGTTCTGTTGATATTAGCAGAGGCAGAGCAGAACATGTACAGGAACACTGCACTGTATTTGCAACTTTTCCTTAAATCAGAAATTATTTTTTTAAAAATAGTTTTAAAATGTGGTGCCACACACAGAAAAACCATATGGCCAAAGTTTTCACTTACAGTTAAGGAAACAGAAATTCACAGAGGCAGCATGCCAGCGTAGAGCCTGACTTAGTTACTTACTTCATTAGGCTTGGAGAATATGAAGTTAAGAAACATTGGCTACCCTGTGGATCTTTTCTTTGGGTTCTTACAAAAGCTCAGAGAAGCCTAAAAAGGGCTTTTTCCACCATACCACACATTGAGGCTGTTTTAATCTTTTTTTTCTGTCTAAAGTTTTCACAACTCTATGAAATGGTGTATATTAAGTAAAAGGCTAAATCCTTGGCTTGGTCTGTAGAACTCAGCATGGATTGACTACTACTCAGGCTTACCATTTCTCTACAATCCAGCCATCCACTTCCCCTGAATGTGGCATGTACTTTTTTGCTCATTGCCTCTTTACTGCCTGGAGAGTGGCATTTCTGCCCCCATATACACACAGACACTGTGGTTCCAACTTCAGGTCATACCTCCGCCAGGAAGCCTTCCACCAGCTACCACTAAGAACCAGCTAGCCCATCTGTAGTTTTTGTTTCAGTGGTACCCGTGCCCCTCCAGTGAAACAATGCACTTAGCCCTTCGTGTTCATTTTTTGCCCTCTACAACACTATTGGTATATGCATTTGTAACTGACAATCTTTATTCCCCAACTTAAATGAGCACCTCGAATACTGTTTGTTATTTTTAATCGTTAAATGTCCTCATCCCTACCTCTCCACATTCTTAAATGAAAAGTAGATGCTCTATACCTGCATTGATAAAGTGAGTGATATGTTTCTTGGGGAAGTTTTCTTTTAGCGTGATGATATTTAAGCATGTGCCGTTTCTCACTAATTCATGGCCAAATTCCCAGGGTCTAACCCATTACAGGCACATGGTAGACATTTAAACTATCTGTTGAATAAATAATTCCTAAGATGAAAACTAGGCAATTGGAACATTTGTCTAAAAACCAACGGGGCAGTTAAAGAAAAGCAACATTTGCAAATCTAGCTTAACTAGATTTAAATAATCCTATGTTTTCTCCTTTTAGTCTTGACACTTTGTAGGGTATTCACAGAACCTCATTTGCTGGAGAAAATAATTTCCATTTTGTTTCACAATCGTGAAAGAAGAGGATAAGTAACATATCACAGGAAGCAGGAAAGTTTCAGGTGGCTCCTGTCATGACTCCTGCATTTACAAAAGAAGAAATCCCTAAACTGCCCTAGGAATGAAAGAGATTGACATGCAGTCCCTTCAGATTCTTCTGAATGGTGCACTGTGAAGATAAGTTACAGTGAGTGTCAGGCCATTTGAGGGAGTAGCAGGTTCCAGACAAGGAGGGTTATATGTGGGAGAGAATAGCAGAGAGTGCAAGACAGTGGCGTTAGCAGAGCACTGTCATCTAGGCTTCCGGTTCAAGTTTCCACTAGCTAATGGCAGGAGTGCGGACATGGTACAGAAGTATCATATGCTCTGTGTAAACCTTCTCCTTCTCCTGCCCCTCCTCCTCTACTTTATTCTTCTTCCTCTTCATTGTCATCATCTTATCATCACCATCATCATCATCATCATCATCATCATCATCATCATCATCATCATGTATGTCATCACTTAACATCGTCCCTTGGCAGACACTCAGCAGACCATTACCTAAAAGATTTTATTGGGACAAACACGGCTGTGCTATAATCAGAGGAGGAGTTAATGAACAGCTAATGAATCTTAAGCCTCAGTGCCCCTGGCTTATAAGAACCCCTTCCAAGAATGTCCACTTGACTTCGTGTTTATAATTTTGTATTCTTTTTCTTAAAGAGCATACCCAAGATTATATAAGCTTTAGGCCCCACAAAAATCTAGATCTGCCCCAGATTATAATTATCCAGTAGAGGAACTCAAATGGAAGTGTGAGTACTGAGTGTACAACAAGCTAGATGACATGTGTTTTTATGCCTCCAGAGAGCACGCTCTACTTGCATACTGCATACCAAGTAGAAACTTATTAGATCCCTATTGAATTAAAATCAGTGACTGTGAAAAGACACCAGTGTACACTTCTTGTGCATTTGCTTTTGGAGTAAATGAATTCAGAGATCTAGACAATGCTGTGTTGTAGTCAGGATCTCTCATCCAGCTGTTTGTGGTCCTCCCTTGAGTGTGGGCAGATACATGCCTTCATTTCCATTTAGATGATATTTTTAATCTCTTATAGTGGGACACTCTACTATTATGTCTTATCTTAAATTGTTTTAGGGCTTTTAACATCCCCTACTGAATCTAGTGCCTTTCCTGGGGAGTTTATTCCAGTGATGTGTAAGCCTCTAATTTAGGAATGCACTGGCTGGAAGCCCATTTGATTTTTATAGTAGCATATTAATAAAACATCATCAGATTTAGAATCTCAATTCAAAGAATAGTTATAAGCTTCTTAAGAAGCTTTCATTACTCTCATATCTCTGATACATAAACTGTTAGAATAGTGTCTGCGTTTCCTTTTTGAAGTATCATCTTTTTGAAATACTGTTTCTTCCTGGTTTCCTTCTCAGCATCAGCTGAGCATTAGGGCTAGTGAAGGTATTATGAGATATGTCTATAGGGGCAGGTCATATCTATTATCCCTCTTTAAGTTATGAACCAATTAAAAAGTCTTCTCATGGACAAGATGGGTGGGCAGTGGTAGCCTAGATCAATAGTGCCTCTGAATCAGGCTGACTTACCCTGTGGAGGCATGCTGAGTCTCTAAATTGTGTTGATTATTTTATACTTGAGCCCCTTTCTTACCTTACTAGTGAGATTATTCTGTCTCCTCATTTGGGCATGGATGGGTGAGGAGGGGTGTGAAGACAGACAGACTCTTCTTAACAATATTTCCAAAAGAACAGATGTCGCTGTTTTATGGGGAAAGGTAGAAACAGAAGAGAGGTAGTAAATGAGGGGTGGGAAGAGGATAATTCCCCTATAGCATTCTTCAAGTTCTTTAAATAATCCAAGAATAGGCTTGAAGCTATTCATTTGTTTATTTATTATTCAACCGTTTATTGAGTCCATATTACATAAAGAGCTCTAGACCTGTGTATCTTTTCACACTTTCTAGGTCGAGAGATACACATTTGAAGAGGGTATGTTCTCTATAAAAAGGTATATCATTGAGAAATGAGGCATTTGCTGTTGGGGATGCAGATGGTTGCCTGTAAAACAGGTAATCATAATGCAAAATAGATTAAAATAAACACGAAAAGGAAGGTAATATATAAGTACTGTAAATGTCCCAACAGGAAAAAAAAAAAAAAAAGGAAATTGGCTTCTGACTGTCTGACTGTGGATTACATCATTTCACAGAGGTAGCGACCTTTGGACTAAGTATTGAAGAGTGATAGGATTTGACATTTGACTATATTGAGAATGGCAGCCATGGGCATGCTAGGAATAAGGAATAAATAGGTGACAAGACAGAGGTATAGAGAGGGCTTGAGCAAAATGAAGAATAGTGACCAGTCTGGTACACTTGGAGAATTGAAATGAGGCAACACCGAGAGCCTTGATTGCAACCATTTCAATGATTTAAATGTGTCATGGTCTTCTATAAAACGGTCCCAGGTAGACCATTTCCTCTAAAGGTAGAATTTAGGTAGATTCAGAATTTCAAATTTGTGAATTTTCTTGGTAATAGTAGTGAATAACAATAGAAAGTCCATTTTTTAAGAAGTATTTGTCAGATCCTCAGAAAGTGCTACTTTCATTGTGATGGTGTGTGTGTGTTGGCAGGGGGAGGTTGGTAGCCACTATGAGAGTATCCACTTAACTGATGACAAAAACTGAGGAACAGAGAGGAATACTTGTCTAAGGCCATATAGCTAAAAACCACAGAACTGGCAATTTAACACAATCTGTATGAATCTACAGCCCATATCTTAACCCTGACCAGTTTTCGCTGTGCAGTAGGGTAGGTCAAAAGTTAACATACTCTAAGCGTCTTTCTGGAAGAACAAGAACAAGACATGCAGCTTGCCATGTTTCTAATTGCATCCTCAGACCGTGGAACAGAGCCATCTCGTTGCTAAGATCGTTGCTTTAAGAAAATGAAATTGGATGGCACCTGCCTCTAGCTCAGTCACACAAATCGGAGCCCAACTGTTTCACCTTCATTTTTTTTTTTTTTGTCAACCAGAGGGAAAATTGGGCAATTCTTCAATTAAATGTCACCAACCTTTTTGCATTCCCAGCAGCAAATTACTCATTTCTCAGGGTTTTGGCAAAATTTCACCTCTCCAGTCTCTCATTTTCTTGGCTCAGCACTGGAACAATGGTGACAAAGACACAACTTTCAGCCTGGATGTTTTTTTTTGTTTGTTTGTTTGTTTTTTTTTTTGCTTCTTAAGACACTCTCCTAGCAGAAAAAGCACAGTTTTGCTACTTTGTAAAAGCTGCTTTCCTGTCACCTGGTGCATGGCTGTGGAAACCTCCGGTTCTCATTCAGTGTTTCAACCCGTCTGACACAGACTAGAAGGAAGAGATTTCGTTTTCTGTATTGTAAATTGGCAAACCAGCCCTACCCTCTTTAGAGCCAGTTAGAAAACAGGGTAAAATCCAGGACTCTTTGGAAAGGGATCATTACCGAGAACTGGCACCCATTTCAGTAAATATTAACTGTAATCTTGCAATTTTGTACTATAGTTTTGGACCAAGAGAAAAGCAAATCCCAGATCTGTCAGTTAATCAACAAACATTTATTCAGTGTCTACCAAGTATAGGACACTGTGGAGAATACTAAGGTTTTTTAAAAAGGACTCTTACCCCACAGGGCCCTACAATCTATTTAGGGAGAGAAGTTAGACATATTTAAAGACCTGAGGGCTCAATGTTTGTAAGTGCTAGTTCAAAGACGTACTAAACACCCTGCATTTTCAGACAAAGGAGATATTGGCTCTAGCATGGAGAATTTCTTTAGACTTCTTAGATTGAAATTAGGTATTTAAGAAAAAGTAAAATTCGGAGAATTGGCAAGGAAGAAAGAACATTTCGGGTGAGAGTGAGTAGAGTGTTCTAACCTCGAGCTATGAACACATTAGATGCTCAGTGAAGGCCACTGAATGGAATGAAATTAAACTTAATATTTCAGTTATGCCCTTCTACTACCATGTCTAATGGTTTCCTAAATATTTTCATGTCACGTCAGAAGATGGTATTACATACTTTTTAATGTTCAGAGGAATACTTTTGTAAGAAGGATAGCTTAATTCGCCCGGCAAGTTTTTTTTGAATTAGATTAAATCATGAGTTGCTTCAACTATAATGAATGGAAGCTTGGGACTCAGTAGGCAATTGGGCAATAGACAAATGATAGTTGTTGCACTTCCTTTCTTACGAGGCAGAATATCTATTAGCAGCTCTCTTTACTGATGGCTAATTAATCATAATTTTGGCTGGTTCACTGGGAGAAACGTGGAACAATGGAAACAGTCCGGTGTAAGGTATGCAGAAGATCAGGATCAGTCTATAAAACGACAGGGTTTTGTGCTCCCCTAAAGGACTTGGCATCAGTTTTTTAAAATAATATTTTATTGTATTGAAGCAGTATATGTATGTAGAAAATTAGTGAATACAGATAAACAAAATTAAAAATTAACCATATTCCTACCACCAAAAGATCCAAATATAATACCTTAGCATATATTTTTCCAGATATAATATATACATACACATATATATGCATATTTATATATATGCATATTTATTATATGAGCTAATACTATACATATTTTATAATCTGTGTATGTATTTTCAGTTCATAGTCTTCACTTTACCATTTCAATAAATTTTCATCTCACCTAATACCCAGATGTCATTCAGATTTTCCTAACTGACTCAAAAATTAAGGCTGGTTTGCCTAAATCAGTACGCAGTTCAGGACTGCATGCATCTGGCCGTCTTACTCAGCTCCTGCTGGCATAATAAAGCATCAGAGACTAGGTAGACAACAGGAGTTTTTTTTCTTACAGTTCTGGAGGCTGCAAGTCCCAGAGCAAGGTCTGGCAGGGTTACTTTCTAGTGACAGCTCTCTTTCTGTCTTCTAGATGGCCACTTACTTGCTGTGTTCTCACATGGCCTTTCCATGTGCTGCGCCGTCACTGGGAACTGGGAAGTGAGTCTCCCCTTAGCACAGGCTCATTGCCTCAATCAGCATGAATAGGCAACCCCCAAGGTTGTTTTAGCCTCTGTACCAGGATACACTTGGCACCCGGATGGGGGTGGGCAAGAGGCTTCCATCACCAGGTAGCCAGGGAATGCATTGTGGCACTGCCGGTTCAGAGCAGTTCTAGCCGCTGCTCTGCCCTGCTGAGGCACCACTGGCAGTGTGTGCTCAGTCTTCACCCTCCTTGCACCTGTACTCAGGTCCCCACTGAGGGCAAAGGGCTGCAGTATAATGCAGCACCTCTGTATGCCACCAATGTGACCTAGTCACCATTCTGAGCAGAGAGCAGCCGCTCTCACTCAGTAGTGACAGGGAGGAATAGACTATGTGAGGCTCAGGATGCCAGGAGACAGGGAACAGGAGGCTGAGAACCTGTCCTGGAAGGCAGAGAGATGATAGAAGGCAGGACCATATGTGAACCAAAGTTCTAAGCTCTGCCTTGCTCCATTGTTCCATAGGATTTCATAATAAAGCAAACAGGAAAACGAATTAAGAAATTCAAGGTGACAACCACACTGCATTAAATTCCAAGTGCAGGAACCTTCTGAGCATGGGACTCTGTTTGGTCACACACCATGAAGTTGGCCCTGACTCCTGGGTTTCTGACTGAAGTATCTTGGTAAGTATCAGGGCTGTTTGCTGAGATGATGGAATACTGAAAACGGTCCAGCTTGCAAAGGGAAATCAGGTCTTCAGTTTGCTCATGTGAAATTCCAAATGCCTTTGATGTATCCAGGGGACGATGTCAAGGAGGAAATTGGAACTATAAGTCTAATTCTTGAATAGGTTCTGGAGGCTTCAAAACATTCAGGACCATAATCTGATGACCCTATTAATTTTTTTTTCCTGGAAGTGAAGTGTAACTCCAACTGTCTGGATCTTTGGATTCTAGGGAAACATAAGTTCTCTACATTTGAGCATTTCAAAAATCTTTTGACAAACCTTTGTCTTTATTTGAGCACAACATTAATGCATTTTCAAAGATCTTTCTTTTTCATATACCTGTCCATGTTTTTTTCTTCCATTTTGTCTCAATTTTGATTTCCAAATCGTGTTTTTGTTTCTCATATGAATATTAACTCTTCAACGATTCTAATTTAAAGTATTTATAATTCTTTATTGTGTTATAAATATACAAAGGGGGACACTGAACTTTTCTTTTTCTTAAAAGAGATTCAAACTCTGCAGCTGGGCCAGATTCTTTCTCTAATATATAGTTTAAACTAGAAAACTCTGTCAAACATGCCTGTTATTTTTCTCCCCCACATACTCGGCTTATAAGTACATTTCAAAATGAAGCTATTTTGACCACTCTCTGTCTTCACCTGTTGTATGTGAGAGGGGGTCAAGAATAAATTAAAACAAGAGTTCTATGCTTAGAAGAGTTACAAGCTGTTTACCATCCTTCCAGTGATGTGTGACGAAAACCTTTCTCCAGTGCGTTGCCTGTAGCAGTGCCAGCTTCCTTTCACCTGTTTCCCTGTAGGAGGATTCAGCCCTAGGCTGTTTCTTTTCTTTCTTTCTTTTTGTCTTAAAGGATATCAAAATGGTGGCGTCTGGTATACTGCAGATATGTCTTATACAGGTGGTTCTTCATTACGGTGTGACTTAGGTCTTTGACGTCCATGCAGCACTCTTCAAAGTTGGATCTCTTTCAAAAGACATCAGAGAAAACTAGAAATGTGTTTATTGAAGGCCCTGGAGTATTATTCTCCCTCCCCTTTTAGTTAATGCTCCAGGCAGCCCATTGAGAGCAGGGACAATTAGAAATTATGTTAAAGATAAATCTCTGCATGTAGCTGAATATGGATTTAAATATGAATGTGTTCCACTGGTCACAGTGACTTACTTTAAATAAACACTTCTCTCTTGTACCTCTACTGTTGATACATGGTGAAGAGAGGATATTTCAGGGCACAAATTTTGACTATATATTTTATAGGAGACGTACTACTCTGACAAACCTAATTATTTAAAAAAGTAGATTCAAACCAGCATGATGCCTTGTAAATAAGAGATAGTAAATATTTGTAGGACTTTAATTGGGCATGAATCTTTTTTATATTCAGAGCCACACACTTTAGTTCAACAGCCAGGAAGGAGTCTGAAAAGTTGATTCGGCCTGCAGGTAATAAAACTCGCCATATGTAAAGCCAGATATTGAATGTTTAGTGGAATAAAAAAAGAATAAATAGGTAGAAAAACAGCTCTAACTTCTGAGAACTTAGAGGATACTAAAGCATACAAAATTCTTTACAGTTACATTCTTTTTTAAACCTGGAAGAGATTTTTTAAATCACCTAATCTTAGGCTTTACTTCTGTGAGTGTGGGCTAGACTCTTCATTCAGAATTAGGGACAAAGTTGGAGTCAGATGCTGTTCTTTATTCAGTATTTATCTTAATTAGATAATTGGAATTTCTGTGAAAGTAATTCTGAGAGGCCTCTTGTTTCAGTATCTATGTAATGTGATAACAGATAGCTACTTAGTGTGAGAGGTGGTTCAAAACAGTTTTATCTAGTGAGGGTGGAAACTAGCCCATAACCAAGTAGGTCTGAAACAGTGCAAGTGATTTATCTGCACAGATAATCATTGAAGTGATTGAAATTGTGATCTGTAGAATACAGATTGGATGGCCAGTTATAAGAGAATGATTAAATGGACTATCTCATAGTCATCAAAAATGAAACTATAAAATATTTAACAAGGTAGAAAATGTTCCCAATGTAATATTATGTAAAAATACATACATTTTAATAGCATCATTAGTATATGCATTGTGTATCATTTACTATAGCAGTCACTTCTATAAACCTATACTAAAGTTAAATTTGCAAAACAATTAAATATGCAAACAAAGGGCTATTTAGTACAATAGTATTTGTAATAGCAAAAGACTGGAAACAAGCTCAAGTCCATCATTAGGACAAATGAGGAATTATGTTGATGTCATTGAGATACAGGGTATTTTGTGTATAACAAATGAAAAATGGCTATAAGACAGATTGGTTTAAGTAAAACTATGATCATTCTGAATTTGATTTGTAAGTATCAGTTTGAACGTATGATGACTTTGTCAATAAAACCAAACATATTTAATAGGTCTGTCCTCTGAACAGAGCTAGAAAATAATGTCCATCAGTAAGTATGCTGGGTTTCTTGGGGACGTGACAGGTCTGAGGTAGGACGTGTACGAACTGAGTGCAGAACATCCTGTCAGATGTCAGAAAGCTGGCTGATTATTAAAGTACCAAGAATATGTCAGGAAGGGTGAGGAGCCAGCTTAATAGGCTCCTGTCAGCCAAAGAACGGAGGATTTTAGCGTAAATAGTATAACATCGGGAACAATTGGTGTTTTGCTTCTGATTGGGGAGGCAGCAAAAGTTTACTCAGAGACTGAGTTGTCTTCACCAGAAATTTATTTAGCACAGGTTTGCAGTGGGAATTATAATTCACAAGCCAAAAGCATAAAGTATACTAGCTCTTAATAAGCCAAATAAAGAAATAATGTACTTTAAACAAATGACAGGGTAATCATGCTAGTGGTCAGGCAAGGGGAAGTTAAGGAATAAACTCCAAATTTAATATGAGATGTACTTTTTATACCAACAGGCACTCTGAAGAGTCAGAGACCAACCAAGAGCTGATTTCTAGTTGTCAGTGTAAAAGTAAAAGTCCCCTGCTATAAAAGAAAACATGCTAAGGAAGGAAGATGCCTGTGTTGTTAGGCCGGCTGCTATCTTTCCTGGGTCCCTGTGTGGTTTATCACCACTGTTGACAGGTGTGCCTTGCTGTGACAGAAGCCAGTGCCCAAAGGTGTTTGGAGAATTTTTAGGTTAGCAAAGAGTCGCTGTGCCCAAACTGAAACTCTCAAAACGTCCTCACCAGCTCTCATATTTATAGTCTAACTGTCCCTTGCCATAGTGGCTTCCCCACAATTTCTCATGGATAAGCTCCCAGTGGGGCTGCTCGGCAGCTGAGCTGCTGACTGTTCATCAAAGACAGCAGATGGACAATAATGACATCTGGCAGGACTTACTTCATTCATATATCAAAACTCTCTTTTTGTTGTTGTTGTTATAAAAAGTGAATTAAAACAACTTAAGTCAAAAACAGGTAGATTTGAAATCATACTAAACCAATACAGCACAATTGGAAACTATCAAATATATTTAAATCTAAGAATAATAAGAATAAAAACTTGTTGGTCACCTTTGGAGTATGATTGGGAACCAATTTATTATCTTGAAAACTATTTAAAGGGAAAGAATCATGCAGTCCTTTTATTTTTCTTATATGGATGCTACCTCGGAGGAATAAAATAGTCAATATGGAAAAGATGTTCCTTTTAGAAGTGTTTAAGTAATACATGAGGAAAGAAAATCACTATTTTATTATGTCTAATGAAATAGCAGCTCTAAAGAATGATCATTAAGGTTGCTAATATCACAGAACGAGGCGACCAGACATTATGTGCCTCTTGGTAGAAGAAGGCTCCACTGCCTATGACATATTCCTTCCTGCCCCACAAATTGAACGTGGTTCTGATCAAGACTTTAGAAACAATTTTTCATTTATATTAAATATAGGACACAGAGGAGCATGTTAAGCAACCATCAGGATAAAATTAACTAGGAGACAACCTACCTAGTTCCTTCTAAAAAAGATTTATGAAGAAAATAAAACGAAGGGAGAGAAAGCGGAAAACTATAGATTAAGAGAGACTTAAAACCAATGAGCCTCAAACTGTAATTAACGTGCGTGTAAATCACCTGGGATCTTGTTCTAACACATTCTACTTTAGTGGGTCTGGGTGGGGTGGGGTGGAGTAGGGTAGAGTGGCGGAAGGTGGTAGTTACCGTTCTAACCCGCTTCCAGGTGAGGCCGATGTGCCATACTTTGAGGACGTAAGGTGTAGGAGGCATATATATCCATAGCAAGGTGTGGACCCAAATGTTACCCTGATTCAAATAATTAACCTAAAAAACTTCATGAGAAATTGGATATATGAACATTAAATATGGATATTTAATATGAATGAAGTATTAAATTTATAAGGTGAAACAGTGGTATTAGATTATGATTAATGACAAGCACATTTATTTTATAAAATACATAATAGAAGTTTTTTACTTATAATCATATTATATCTGGATGGCTTCAAAATAATCTTCAGGAAGGGGGGAACTGGGTAGGACTATAGGTGAAATAAGATTGACCATGAATTATTAATTGTGCTGAGTGATGTGTGAATGGATTTCTTTGTACTGGTCTGCCTATGTATCTTTTTGAAATTTTCCGTGAGAAAAGTTATTTTATAAATATCAATTGCCTATGTATAGATTAGAAGTATGTATATACTGCAAAATACAACAGTGGTTACAGTTGATTTTCATTTTCTTTGTGATGCCTTAGTGTACATGTTATTTTCAAAATCAAGAATTTTTTTTTTGAGGGCGAGTTCACTGATTATTGGCCCAGCTGAAAATGACTACACTTAACAAAGCAAAACCAAGCCCTGGCTAGAGGAACACAGGTGAGTTAAATGAAAGTAGTTTCGCAGCAGAGAGAAAGAAACCGGAAAGGGAAGGCTAATTTATTTAGCTCCTTCCTTTGCTAAGGAAGTTTACACTGTGAGGAGAGGCTTTGGAGTCCATTTTGAAGATGCAACCCTTAGAACTAAGGACTTGAGAGGTGGGGGAGAAAGGTTTGCGGAATCTGAATCAAACTGTTTTAAACTTTTGACAGAAAAGGTGCCTTAGAAATATCCAAGCTTGCAGCAAACATCATACTCTGCTAGATGGAGCACCACCTGGACTTGGCTGTCTTCATACGTGCGTGTTGGTGGTGGCTCTGTGATGTGTGTGAAGTAAGAGTGTGACGTTTTTAAGACTCACAAGCCATGGAGGGAACACAGTTTGGGTTCGGATCCTAGCTCTGCATCTTAGCTGCTAAGATCTGCCTTCTTTAAGCCTGAATTTCTCCATTTGTAAACCAAAGAAACAAGTCTCTGCACGCAGGCTTAGGCGGACAATCCCTGGAAACAGTACACATGCAGTAAGTACAAGTTGTTTTCATGGTTCTAAGTAGAAAATAAAATATCCACACGAAATCTATGAATTTTTCCCACTTCACTGGCTTTTTATCTTATATTCCTCTTTCTCCTTTTTAGCTGTTAGTGGAACTCAGATTTGACTCTTTTTCCCAAAGGAGTGCTGAGCTAGACTCAGACCATCAGTTATCTTTATGCATGCGGTTGTCACAAAACTGTTCAGGTCATATATTTTCCCAAGAGTTAATGAATAAAAGCCTGTATAAATAGAAACTCTTGTTACAGAATAATTATCCTGAAATATTAGCCTGGGTTTTGGGTTTAAGTGATTTTAAAAGTTTAATTTTTGGAGCACTGAGCAATCCAATTGCCTACGTAAGTAACTATCAGGAATATAAGGTGAGCGGGAGTGGTGATGGAACTTTAGGATTTGTGGGAAATCCGGGGTCAGATGCTAGGGAGCCTGGAGTACCATGCTCATTAATGTGGCTTTAAATCACTATGCAGGGAGGTACCTGTTGAAAAATCTTTAGCAGAAATATAATCTGATGAGAATTAAAATCCAGTAAGATTTCTTATTTCTATGAAAAAAAATTTTTTTGGATGACAGGGTTGGACAGAAGGTTTGGAACAGCTCAAAGGATAGGCCAGAGGTCTGTAGACCCAAAGATGATAGAAGAGAGGATTATTTGGATGGTATCTAAGATCCTTCAAATACTTAAGTTTTTTATTTCTTTTTATGTAGTTTTATGTAAGAAACTTGTTGGTCACTGTCAGTAGGAAATAAAATATTCTATTAAAAATGTATCTATAAGAATTGTAGTCCCTGCAAAAAAAAAAATGCACTTTTTCTTACTAAACTTTTCAAAGGGTTCATATTTTTCAAACTATATAGACTGTCCCTAATCTCTATTATTCTTCAGGGTTAGGAGAACATAAGCCTTGGCCTGTAGCTGAGGACCCTAGAGTTAAAAACCCGAAACCAAAATAAACAAAAAATACAGCTGGAAAAGAGAGGGAGTTAATTAAATCTGTTAGGTCCTGTCCTGCTTCCTATAGGCTTGCTTTCTGATTTCTTTTAGTATTTACTCTTTTGTTCAGGCCTGTCCCTAGTTAAATTGAACTAAATCTTTCCTCAGAACAGCAGAGCTAGAGAGAGGATTTTCTCACATCTGAACTCAAGTGCTAGTATGTGAAAGTGTTATTTTCATCATACACAATGGAAGAAGTAAAAGTGCCTTATTTGCATGGCAAGTTCTTGTACCTGTTAATTGAGGCTGGGGGTGGGGGAGCGGGGCGGGGGGGGGGGGGGAGCCAGCACCATTTGTGTTCTGTTTGGTAGATTGCAAGTGCTCTACAGCTGTATCTTATCATATCCATACACTGCCCCCCTACTATTGTGGACCAGAGAAACCCAATATAATTGGCTTAAGGATGTACTGAAATTCATAGAATAGAACTGGTATCTTGAGAACCAGGAGTCCACATAGCTTTAGTTTATGCCTGAAGGATGGGAAGGAAAGATCTAAAAATGAACTCAATGTAGGAATGTTAATGAATTGAACCCCTGAGTAGAAATAAAGCTATTTTCAGGGGGTGGTGTTAAAATGTAGGAATCAGAGTATAAATTTGAGCCACACCAGCTGGTAGTAGGACAATACATAACTGCAGTTAAATAATTAGTTAGAAATAGAAAACTAGGAGCAGGACAGATTTTTTTTTTCTTTAATGTGAAAGAAAACTGAAACAAAGGCAACAAATATCTAATTAGTTATCTGAATCAATTCACTGACTATATGGCAAATTTGGGGATATGTGTTAGTATACTCTTCCAAACTATGTCAAAATTAGTTGTAGAATAACTTTAATTATAGGAACTTGCAGCTGAAAGTATTTGATTAATATCTATTCCAGGTGTTTTCAATTTTATTAACTCATAGAAGTCTTTCTTTAGAGATATTGTTGGTAAATATTTAATCATTATGCTGTACACCTAAAACTGATAACATGTTATGTCAATTAGACCTTAATAAAAAAAAAAACTCATTGTAACAGATATTCAACCAATAGTCTTTTTCCAACTTCCCTTTCCACCAGGAAGTAGTCTAAAATGCTTCTTGAACTGTAAAATTCTACAGGGGATAGCCATAATGAGTCCAACTTTCTCCTTTTTTCCTAATTTCATAAAGGAAATGCAAGAGCCTGGCTTGTAGAAAATTTCAGAAGGGAGTAGATGGCAAATTTAGAATGAGATGGCCTAGCTCCTGTATCTCATCTGATCTCACGTCCCTTACATCGCACTATCACCCACAATCTCTGTTTTTTATTCTTGGACAGAGTAATTGGTGTAAATTAAAGACCCAGTTCTTGGTGCTTAGTTCCATGAAAAATGCAAGAGAATGTGGGCTATGTTCTCTACCCTTGAAGAGCATTACCATCTAAATGCATAAACAAGATATGATATAGAAATATAACAAGAGATGGCATTCAGTTTCACCTGAGCTTCTGGCCACAGTGTTTTTCTTCATTGAACTCTTTTCTTGCAGGTCACACATGTTCAGCAAAAAGAGCTGTTCAGAAACTGGAGCATGACTTGAAATGTGAAACACCTTAGAGGAGAGAGATGTTACAGAGGACTAGGGTTCGAAGAGCAAGGTTTCAGGAGACATTTCAAGGAAGAAAGAAAACTTAGCTAACTTAAAGAAAAGTTAGAAGGGTCAGTAGGATTCAGGTAAATGGATAGAAGAGAGACCATGTTAATAGCTTGAGATGAGAATGAGGAGGAATCGAAGGATGATAGTGAACAAGCTGACTTATTTTCTTGATGACCTTGGCTATCTGAAATTGTCTAGTTTTATGTAATTATTTACTTATTTATTGTTTGTCTCCTGCAACGGAAATGTAAATTACATGAGATGCAGTGACCCTGTGTATCTCAGCTGTAGCCCAAGCACCTAGCACCGTATGCACAGAAGATTTTGTGGTGTGAACAAGACTGAATATAAGGAGATGATGGAGGTTAGAGTGGATTATTTTGGGGATCAGATTGAGGGACCAGGAGTCTCAAGGCTTGGAATTAATCTGTCTAAAGGTTGTTGAATAAAGAGGTGAATAAATTCTGATATAAAATTATAACATAACACTAGAATTTCTGATGGATTTTGGTGGGTAGAAAAAAATGATAATCGGGATCATCTATTAAGAGCACTTTGTAATGGTCCAAGTATAAGCTGATTAAATTGAGTATTTGGGTGATAGTGTTAAGAACAGTGCAGAATGTTTGATAGAGAAAAATCTCAAAGAGGCAGAGTCTATAAGATCTCTTGGCTGGCCAGAATCATTTCAATAGTGCATGGGATCATCTTCATTTCCATCATTTTCAACCTGCAACTCATCTCCAGCTTTAAACTGCTGTGATGACAATCTGAAATGCAATTCAAAAGCTATGTGTAGGTTTTGGGGCTTCCACACAGATGGAATCCTAAACTGATCTGTTTCACCATTTTAAAACCTGGAACCCTTTCCAGATTTGTCCTTTTGATTTCCAAAATATCATAACCAGTAGAATTTATTTTTTCTTTGTTTTAGAATAAACTGCAAGAATGGCCAGAACTACTTTTTTTGTGGTCAGCTTTCTGCAATAGAGATTCATATCCCATGGGAAATTGGAGAGGTAATTCTCTCCCATTCCTATTTTGTTTTGGTTGCTCCAAAATTCACAGGTTTCTTTTTATATGCTTTCTTCCTTCTTCCATGTGTCTCCACCTTGATATAGCAGCTGTTTTTTTTTTTTCCTTTGTTTTTTTAACTCTCTTTCACTGCTATTTTTGTTTTTGTTTTTATTTCTCTTTCCAGGAGCTTCTGGGAGTATTCTTCATTTTCACTATGGAGTTAGGAGATCTTTGTATATATTCAAGATATTAGTCTTTTGTTGGATATGTAATTTACAAATACTTTGCAACATGTCTTTCAATCTTCTTTGCATGGATTCACAGAGCTAAAGTTGTTAATTTAAATGAGGCCCAGTTTACTGATTTTCCTTTTATGGCATATAATTTTACTATCAAGTTTAAGAACTCTTTCCTAGTCCTAGACTTCAAAGATCTTCTCTTTTTTCCTGAAAGTTTTACAGGTTTGTTTTACATTTCAGTCTGTTATCCAACTTGAGTTAATCTTTGTATAAGATGTGAGGTTTAGGTCAAGTTTCAGTTTTTGCCCGTAGATGTCAGTTATTCCAGTAAAATTTGTTAAAAAGGCTATCTTTCCTCCCTGAATTGGTTTTATACTTTTGCAAAAATTAGTTGAGGCTATTTTTATGGATCTGCTTATGGGTCCTCTTATTCTTTGCTGGTAATCTATGTGTCTTTCTTTCCAGCAATACTACATATATAATTTCTGTAGTTATATTGTAAACCTTAGTATCAGATAGAGTAATTCCTCCTACTTTGCCTTTCTTTTTCTTTGTAAATATGGCTTTAGATAATTGTTAAGATATCTGTAGCTATATTGTAAACCTTAATAGGTAGAGTAATTCCTCTTAATCAAGCTCCATTTTTCTTTGTAAATATTGATTTAGATATTCGTCTTTTTAAAATTTTATAGTAAACTTGCCTATGTCTATAAAAATCTTTCTTGGAGTTTGATAGGCTTTGCTTTAAACCTGTAGATGAACTTGGGAAAATTTAACACTTTTCCTCTGTTGACTGTTTCAGTCTATGAATACAGTATGTTTTCCCATTTATTTAGGGCTTCTTTAATTTTTTCATCAGTGTTTTATAGTTTTTAGTATACAAGTACTATTCATATCAGTTGATGCCAAAATATTTTATAGTCTTTGGATTGATTGTAGGTGATGGTGTGTGTTTAATTTCAGTTTCTATGTGTAAATTTAGAGGATAGAAATGTAATTGATTTTTATGTGTGGATCCTATAACCTATGACCTTGTTGAACTCACTACTTCTAGGATTTTTTAGAATAGGTTTTTGAGATTTTCTACATAGACTTTGATGTCATGTAAGTGGAGATGGTTTTCTCTCTTCCTTTATGATCTGTTTTTTTTTCTGCTCCATACATTGTTGTAGTAGCTACAAATTTAGTACTATATTCAATTTTATGGGGTAAGCATTCAGTCTTTTACCATTAAGTATGATGTTCGATATAGGTTTTGTGTAAATACTCTTTATGAAGTTGATTTTCCTTTGTTCCTAACTTTCTTAGAGTTTTACTTTAAAAAAAAATATATCAGTAATGGTGTTGGATTTTGTCAAATGCTTTTTATCTGTCAATTGGTATGATCATATCATATTTCTTCTTTAACTCATTCACATAATGGATTACATCATTTTTTTTTTTTTTATTGAACCTGCCTTGCATGCCTGAAATAAATCTCACTTGGTCATGGTATGTTAATTGTTTTTACGTATTGTTGGAGTTGATTTGCTAATATTTTATTGAAGATTCTTGCATCTAAGTTTATGAGCGATATGTGTAGCTTTGAATTTTTTCTTTTTTCTTTTTTGTACTGTCTGTCTGGTTTTGGTATCAGGGTTACACTGGCCTCATAAAATGAGTTGAGAAGTATTCTTTTATCTATTCTTTGGAAGAGATTGTGTGAAATTGGGATTTGTCTTTAAATATGTGGTAGGTTTCTCAGTGAAATGATCTGGGCCCGGAGATATCTTTTTCAGGAGCTGTTGAATTATGTATTCAATCTATTTGATTTAGGGCTATTCAGATAGTCTATTTCATCTTGCTTGTGTTTTGGTAGTATATTAGTTTGCTATGCTGATATAACAATTACCACAAACTTAGTGGTTTAAAACAACAGAAATCTCTATTACAGTTCTACAGGTCAGAAGTGTGATGTGTGTCTTTGGGGCTCAGATAAAGGTGTTGGCAGGGCTGCATCCCTTTCAGGAGGACTAGGGAAGAATATAATTTCTTGCATTTTTTAGCCTCTAGAGCATGCTTGCTTTTCTTGGCTCATGCCCCCATTCCTCCATCTGCATTATCAGCAACAGTGGGCTGGATCTTTCTCATGCTACCATCTCTCTGGAGCTGTGACCACAGCCGAGAAAGGTTTTCCACTTTACAAATTTGTCTGATTAAATTGGGCCCATCTTGATAATCTGTCATGTACTATGTCAAGATCAGTCATCTTAATTATCCGTGCAAAGTTCCTTTTGGCATATAACACAACATACCTACAGTTTCCCAGGATTAGAATTGTCGACATTCTGGCAGGTCCATTATTCTGCCTGCTCTAGGTAGTTTCTGGTTTTCCACATATTGATCCATTTCTTCTAAGTTGTCAAAGAGTATAAAGTTGTTTGTAGTATCCTCTTCTATTTTTAATTGCCTCAGTATCTGTAATGATATTCCTTATTTCAATCCTGATATTGGTGATTTACATTTTCAATTTTTACATTATTGCTTTTGTTGGAGGTTTATTTATTTTATTAGTTTATTCGAAGAATCAGCTCTTTGTTCACCTTTCTCAATTGTTTTTCTGTTTTCAGTCTTATTGATTTTTACTCTTTTGTTTCCTTCTGTTTTTCTTGAGCTTATTTTGTTCTTTTTCTACATTCTCATCATAGGAAATTGTTATTGACTTGAAAGCTCTCATTTTTATGTAAGCATTTTTGGATAGAGTGTTCTATATTTGTCAATAATGTGTTGTTTGCATTTTTCTATATCCTTTCTGTTTTTTTCTGTTCTATATCTATATAAATTATCAAGGGAGGTACTGAATAATATAATGGTAGATGTGTCCATTTCTCCTTTCAACTCTATCAGTTTTTTGTCTTACATATTCTAAGGTTCTGATGTTTGGTGAATAAAATGTACATTTGCACAATGGAATATTACTTGACAATGCAAAGAAATGAAGGACCGATATGTGCTGCAACATGGGTGAATTTTGAAAAACAGTATGTTGAATGAAAGAAGCCATCACAAAGGATGACATATTGTACAAATCCATTTATATGAAATTTCCAGAAAAGGAAAATCTATAGATACAGAAAGATGAATGGTTGCCGAGGACTTGGGAGAATGGGGATTTGGGGGAACAAGAGCCAGGTAGTCTGGAGTTATTTTGGGGGATAATGAACATAGTGAATGTATTTTAAAATTGTTTTTAGAATGAATATGCAATTCTGAATATACTACTAGTCACGTTAAAAGATTCAAATTAATGGTATGTGAATTATACCTTAAAGCTGTTAAAAAATATATGGAAACTTTCAAAAAATTAATACATAAGTGTTTAAGTATGCCTTTGTATTATTTTCATGTGTTGCCTTTTTTTTTTTTTCTTTTTCGCTTTCCTACAGGTTAATTGAACTTTTTTTCTTCAGGATTTTAACATGATTTATTTAGAGTGTATTTGAATATATCCTTTATATAGTTTTTGTAGTTGTTGCTCTGTGTATTGCTATATCCAGGAAAAAAAAAAAAGACTTTTAACAGTTTACTGTTACCAACATTTTGCTACTTCACATGAAGTGTGGAAACTTTACTTTTATTTTGTTCCCTTTAACTTTTCTACTTTTAAGTAGCATTATCTTGGGGCTATACATAAAAAGCCCAGGAGAAATGGAGACATTTGAAAAAATATGCATAGGAAGCTAACCGCATATATAAAATAAACACTATGTGGTTATTCAAAGGAATGAAGTAGATCTATCTATACTAGAATGGGAGGATGGCCATAATATTGTAAATAAATAAATTAGAGTTGCCAAAGTGTATGTGGAAAATGAACTTCTGTATTTGTTTATATACCCACTATGACATGAAGATCTAAGACCTCTTCCTAATGATCCCGATCCCTGTATCCACATCCTGTGTAGAATTCTCTTAAGTATGGCTGGCCTAGTGACTTGTTTCCAAACATTAGTGCATTTCTAAGGTGATGGGATGTCACTACAAAGATTAAGATACAAGAAATTATAACTTTAGACTTGCTAGCAGACTTCCTGTATTGACTATTCTTTGGTGGCCTCAATGCAGCAAACTTCCATATGTAGAGCTGCACATGGCAAAGAAGTCCAATAGCCTGCAAGGAACTGAATCCTGCCAACAACCATGCGAGCTCGGCAGTGGATCCTACCCTATCCGGGTATCAGTCGAGACCCAAACTCTGATCAATATCTTAATTACAGCCTTGTAGAAGATGCTGACTCAGAGGACCCAGCTAAACTGTGCCCAGATCCCTAACTCATAAAAATTGTGAGATAATGTGTGTTAAAGCCACCTTTTGTAGTAATTTGTTATATGGCAATAGATAACTGATATGCCCATCTATTATTTATATTAATATATGCATTAAAAAAGTTCTTAATTTTTACATTATACTTTTTATAAGGTAAAGATTTTCACAAGAGTATTACTTTTGTTTCACAGATAAATACGTATATACGTATTTGTAACAGACTATGTGTACGTTTGATTCTCCATTTGCCTCTAATCTGCACTAATTGGTGCAGAGCAGTCTCCAATGATGCATTGACATATTACTGACAAATAAGTGAGGGGAAAAAAATCTAAAACAATTGTTGTTTATAGGAGGGTGTTGTTGGGTTAAGTAATGGTCTAACTTAGTTTGCATGTTGATCAATCTAGAGCTAAAAAACCACTCATTCTGTCTTAATGCCTTTAGGAAGCCAACAATGAATAGGATTGACTTAAAACAGAAAAGGCGTGAAAAGGGATATGGTTTTTATACTTTATCAGACAGTGTTGTCTCTTGGGAGTGTCAAAGCATTAACCATAATCAAGGAGATGGGAAACATTTCTAACATATCAGTAGATGTCTCTAATATATTTATATATGAATGTGTGTTTCTTTTAAAATTTACATCTTTAGAATAAGATGGGCAACATTAGGCATCTTTATTTTTATAGAAGCTATTCTTTTTGTTATTAGAAATCCATGAATGGTTATTTTTGGTGTCTAATTATTTGATATCTTTGTCCCTATTTCAGTAGTGCTTTTCTTTAATCATGTCTGTTAGATCAGAATTCCAGCTTTTAAAAAGATAAATATTGAGATAAATATTGCAACCTGTGAGGGAAGGGGCATATAAAGAAGGACTGCTGGTAACTGAGAGATTCTTTTAAAAGAAATTCTTTGAATGTCTTTGTTTTTCCAAAGAAGCATGTACACTAGTAGATAGGGCAAAGATTGCCACGATCTACCTTGATTTTAGAGGTAAAAATCTTAACTGATTTCAGAAAAATGGATTTCAGATGACAGACTGTCCTGTAGAGGATTCGGTTGGACATTTTCCTGTGGTGCAGCATGTGCGTTTCTAGCTAATTGGTTTAGGGTCCACAGGGAGAAACGTATATAGGTCCACGTAGTGAAATCTGTTATTTCATGTAGGCTCTTCAGGGGTGTATCATGAGTGGAATAGGAAAATGTGAAAAGTCAGATGAAGCTGTGGTCTGGTGCAGGGTATCTTGTTTTAGCACAGAAGCGATGCTCAGAGTATAAGAGTATACCTTTGCCTTAACTAGAGAAATTCTCTGATTTATTTTTTTCTTTGTTACTTATGATTGTTTATAGCTTTTATATTTGCAAATGAAAGTTTTTGAAGTATCCCATGTGCCTTTTCAGTAAAAGTACTTTAATTATATAGAAGTACTTTTCACCAGTTTGTTTTTATCCCTCTCCCTTTATTGGAGGGGGAGGGGGCAGTGTGTATTTAAGACATTGTAGTTTCTGGCTGAAACTCAAACTGTAGGGAAATCCTATGTTTGAGAGACTTTTTGAAAGTCAGATAATAAATGTAATGGCTAAAAAAAAGATCCAAGGATAATTTTAGAGTAGAACTATACATTTTTTAAAATTAAATTACAATTTTTATAAATGCATAGGATGATCCATCCACTGGTGTCTCACTTTCTGTCTCTGTCTCCCTCTCTGAATGAGAAACTGTGGGTTGGTATTTCCTGTGGTGCAAATAATGTGAGCTTACAACCTCATAGCATTTTTATTTCTCATCATATTCATAGGTCGGTTATTACTAAGTCTTTGAGTAGTCCTAGCTCATGTTCAATAAAAATGGAATAAATGTTACAGAAATAGAAAAGTTTTTTGTTTGTTTTGTTTGTTTGTTTTTAATTTCTGTGACCCAAATTAAAAAAAAAAAATTGTTTGGCAACTTTCCTTGATAGCCTAAAGTAGAAGAAAATTAGAGGGTTGCTAATGTATCAAAATGTTTACCCCCACCTTCCATTTCACTCTGGTTTCTGACTACACTGTTATAACTCTATCCAGTGGTGAATTTGCTCTCCTGATGCAAGTAAAGATTTCTTGATTGTGCTTTTGTGTGGGAGAACGTGTAATATGCTGGAAAGAACATGCTTTATTTGTTTGCCTGGGATTCATCAGCAGTTCTTAAAATTTGCTTTATAGTTTTGATCCTTCCTATCGAAGAAGTCTATTATCCAATGTCTTTCTTTACCACAGTAGTTCTGTATATCGTGAGGTGTTTGATGACTCAAGCCACCTGATGAATGAATCCAGATTCTAGCAGTTTCTGAGACGTTTTTCAGAGCTCAAACATGTAAACCAGTGTTGATGTTTGTTTGCTTAGCAAATGATAGTTCTGTGGATCCTCTGCAATGCTGGTGCTTTGTCCAGAAAAATAGACCATTTGTTCTGTTTCTTCTTCATGAGGCAGTTGTAGTTTATACAGAGTAGTACACAAGCATTTAAATAACATTTCTTCCAGAAACTCAAGGAAAGCCTCCAGGTACATATGTTTATTTCCCCCCCCCCCCCCATCACAATCTCTTATAAATACTTGTAGTTCAAAAGAGGCAAAACCATGTTAGAGTAAATTGTATTTTTCCACCAGTGCTCTACATGTGTTAACAAGTAAAAAGTGATTTAATAGTTTATCCAAAGGCCATATCTACTGCTTTAACTTTTTAATCCATTACAATCCTTGTGTAATTCCTAATAGTATACAAGAGTCATTCATTGGATTGGGTTTTCTAGATTTGTTAAACTTTAGCTACTTGTAGTTGAATCTCAAGATTTTATGCTATTGCAAATCCAGATTTTCTTGATGCCAACATACTTATCAAAGTGGGATACAAAATAATGTGTAAATCCCCCACTCTGTCCAAGACATCATAAATAAAACGAAAGATTGGCCCGTAGGATGCGATGCCCAATTCTGATGCTGAATAACGTTATTCTGCTGTGGATGGTGGCAATAACTTATTTCGATATTACAAAGAACCATTTCATTTGTGATCTAAAGATTTGAAAATAATTTTAGTATTTATTAGGCCCTAAGTAAATGCTGTATACATTGATTCATGTCATTTTTAGTTTAACATAATAAAAAAATAAGTATTTCCATTTTAATGATGGAAGAGATATAAAAATGTACATGGCCTTTCCCTCTATTTAGATATAGCATGTGTATTCTCATAGAATAAGAACATACTACTTAAATATTGAATAAAAAAGAACCAAATTGCAATTTGAACCTACACTGATGGTTTCAGACCCCAGCCCTCAGCAAAACACCATCATAATGAATGGCATATGAAGTATTTGTGGCAATCTTAGAGATAATTTTAGATACATTAGGTCTGGAACTACTATAGGAAATCTCTAAAATGATCCAGCCACATTTCAAAATATCTCAGGGAGTCACCTGTAGTGGACTGTTGTTTGACTTCCCAGTAGACTTGCAGACATTCAGAGTATAATGAAAATCTCTTAGAAAATACACAAATTCATTTTCATTACATGTTAATAGGGCCCTAATTGCTCTATAACCATCAGCAATTTAGTCGTATTTAAAGTGTGTATACATAAATACATGCTTAATATTTTTTTTTTCTGTGTATAAAATTATATAAAATATTAATGAATACAATGACCCAAGCCCTTTAGAATGCATTCATATTTCATAACATTTTACTGAGTATTAATTAAAGACTGCTAATTGTCTCTTGTTAAGGTTACATATTAATGAAATTTTTCTTTCGACAAAATAATGACTAAACTTTGGAGAAATTTTATAAGTCTTTCTAGTTATATGAGCATATAACTAAATTACACTCTCCACATAAATACAGAGTGAATTCCATGGGAATTATTTAGATACAAAACAGTCTTATACTAATTGTACAAACTTGGATTTTCATAATGCATGATATTTTCCATAGCTCTTTCTTATCCCACTTTACATTTGATTTTAATAATATGCCCAAGAGGGTAGCAATATGGGCATTATAATCTTTAATTTGTAAGTTCCCTTGTAGAGTTTCAGTCTAAGAGGAACAAGCCTAATATTGAATTCCACTTTACAGATAAGATTCAAGTGTATTTACTGGACTTTTTTCTTTGTGTTATTCTGGCTTTAGGTCACTGGGGTATATATTAGTCTGTGACTTCTGTGCTTTTGATTGTGTTCTCTGGTTATTTTTTCTGCCAATACCCAAATGGGGATATGAATAAATTTTTCATTAAAGAGTTTAATTTTGACATTAAAGCAAGTCTTCTCCTTGGGGAATCATATTAAGTCAGCAAGCATTCAGTCTACTGTGAATAACAGGTATTAAAATAGAATAGCTAAGTGGTAAGATCTTGGTTGTTTCTAGAGCAAGTCCTGGATTTGATTGTTTTGCTTCTCGCCTTGGCAAATTTTTAAAATCTTTCTAATCGTTCATTTCTTCATCTGCAAAAAGGAGGTAATGCTATTTAGTTTTTATTTGGTTCTGGGATTAAATGAGATAATGCATGTAAAGTATGATGCAGAATAAGCATTGAATAAATGTTAATTGCCTCTATTCCATCCTTTCTTCTTTAAAATGTGTTTTAACCCAGGAAGGAAGAAGATAATGTGGAGTATTGTTTAGATAAAGTATTTTGCACATAATCCAATAAAAAACAAGTAACCTGCTGAGAATATTTGTACCTTTTCCATATAAATCAGTGAACAAACTTGTTTTTAACTTTTTGGCAGACTTATGAAACCAATTAGCTTGGTAATATATATTCAGCTTTAATGGGCAAGTAAATAATTAATGTTATTGCCTTTGTAAATTTAGCTTTTCAGTTATAAATTAACATAATTAAAAGGATAATGTTTCAGTATGTATTCTACTAGCCAAATTTAAAATTAAGCAATTAAACAGTAGGTTTTCTGCACCAAATGAACTCAGCTCATAATGACACCGGAAACAGATGTAAATTTGTTTTTTCATGATCAGGTTCATTACAAAAACATGAAGGAAAATACTTGCAGTATGTGTAATCAAATAAATTATTCCTAGCACCTCTTATATGTTTTAAATTGTCTTTCTGTGTCTTCTCCCTTAAACGGAAAACTTAAACACAGCCTTTTTCCTTTCCCCTGAGGAATGGTCTTTCTCAGCCTAGGATCATGAAGCATTTTTTCAGTGTGTCGTTGTGTTGGTAGCTGTGTGCAATGATCCAATTGCCTGCAGATGATCTACTTATGTGTAGGGACAGGACCTCAAAAACCAGAGTTGAGATCATTTAAATGAAAGGTTAGCCATTTTGTATGGCTTGATTTGAAAGGCCGGCTGTGTGAAAATTGAGACTGTGTGTGGAGAGAAGGGGCTCTGAGCGGGTCATGACTGTGCTCTTGAATCCACATGAATGCGGGAAGACAGAAGGCAGTAGGTTTTATTCTCCCTGAGATGTGAAGCAGGTGTATTTTCCCCTTTGAAATCAGCTCCGTGGAGTACTATCAAACAGATTTTTATCTATGACAATGTATTTTGTGACTACATTGTTCCAAGCTGAATGAGTGGAAAATGGGACCTGCTATGTGTTGATAATTGAATTGCAGACATTTTTAATCTTCAAGAGATCCTGATATGTAATTAAACATGCACTGACTAATCTATATTTAATTGCTCACCACGTTGAAGCGCATGACTAAAAGGAAATCCTGGAGCATGTTAGAATGGGCACATGTATCACCGAAACCTCTTTTTGGAGACGGACACAGCAGCTTCTCTTTCCTTGTCCACTGAGATGACCATGAAGTTTATCTCCCCTTTAGTGATATTGACTATATGAATACAGTATTTTGACATGTATCTTTAATTTGTTCAGTCTTTAGTGATGCATTATTTTAGTGTATCCAATATTTTAAGGATAAAACACTAAAATTCTTGTTTGGGAATTTTCGGAAAATGTGTATCCTTTTCCTTGTCCTCTTTTTTGGTCGGAGAATGCATTTCTTCCCTCCAAAGTTTGATCTTTGTTTTAAAGTGTTCTTATCAGTTTAGGCCAATCAAGAGTTTTTCTAAATGTGATACATGGTCACTTCACTTTTTTTTTTTTTTTTGCCTAGCATTATTTTTCTTCTTTCCAGAGTCACTGCCTATTACTTCTACTGTCTGTTATTAATCCTTAGAAATAAATAAAGTTGGCAATTACAACTAACTTATAATACTTTTCATTCTAGGAGACAGGCAGTAGAATGAAAAGTATTATAAATTAGTTGTAGTTGCCAACTTTAGCACCAGTTTACCTTGAGGTAAGTCTCTAAGTCACTGGTTCTAAGTCTGATTTTGGATCAGAAGCTGTGGGCCCTCTCCTTAGAAAAATGCAAATAACAACACATTTTGCATAAATCACAGGGGATTCATGGAACCCCTAGCAGCTCTTCCATGGATCCAGGTTAAAACCTTTGTATAGTTACCAAGACTAGTAACTCATAACTGTATTTACTTTTAGGATGTTGAGGGTCATTGATATGATCCACAGATGAAATTTCTTACTGCCTTTCCTAAGCAAATGTATTGCTTTTATTTAATACATTTTATATATCTGTATATCTACATGCATGGATAGAAACCCACAGATAGGAGGGTTTATCAAGTGCAGTATTTACCTTCATTGTAAGTGGGTCAAACCAACACGGGCCAATAAAATACACCATAGTTTATTATTTCAGGTTTTTGTTACTCTTTCCTGTACATGAAGAACCCACAGAGAAATGGCAAGTTTAGAAATGGCTTCTTCATTTTATTCTTTGTATTATTCTACTTATTTCTCTCTAACAACTATAATGATACCAAATCCTCTGAGTATAGGCAGCGCATACTGGTAAACCAGGTCTCCAAAAAGAAAAGCCTTGTTTTTATAGCATGTGCTGATGTTCAGTGTAAATACCTCCCAACTCATCTGATTTAACAACCAGCTCACAAAATCTCTGAAAATTTAACATATGGCTCTTGCTAGCTGGTTTCAATATACCATGATAAGTCTTTGATTTTATCTCTCAGATTCACCCTGTAGTCATTTGCCTTCTTGGGGAGCAAACTCCTTTTAGACACATTCTTTCTTCCCTCTTCTCTCTTCACGTCTTGGCTGACTGGCTTTGTCCTCCTCCTTTCATCCCCTGTGCAGATCTGTCATTCATTTTATCTGGTTCTTCTCTGATTTCTCTGGGGTAAGGGTGGTGCAGTAGAGAAGTGGAGTGGGATGTGGAAGGTGGCAGAGCATGCCAGCTAGGAGACTTGTTCTTCCTTTAACTTTAAAAATAGCTTAATCTATTTAATCTCCCTAATGTAGCCTGCATGGTGTTGTGTGGTCTCATCCCAATTTATTTTTCCATTATAATTGGTGATAATGCTTCACTCTAGAAATGTGTAATTCATCCATCCATACAGGACTTCTTTAAGTTCCTTGAAAGCACAGTTTTTCTCTTCCAGGCTCTTCTGCATGTAGTTTCTTCTGCCTTAAAAGATCTTCACATCCCTTCCCCGCTTATGTTTTCATTCAGAGAGATACTCTTTAGCCTCAGATCTCAAGGCAGCTCCCCTCTCTATGATGCCCAGGGTGGAGGTTATCCCTTAGCGATCTCACAAGGCCTTGCACTTATTCTGCTAAGCCATTTTTCACTCACCATCAACACAGGCACAAGACTTGGAGAGTTACTCCACACATATTTGCCACATGAGGAACCATGGCTTTGAAAGACACCTACAATTAGGAATCACAAAATCTTACATCATTGGGACATGTCAGAAGATCTCTAAGACTTACTTTTCATTTTATACAACATTGTGAGTTTCTGTTCCTGCATTATCAGGAGGTAGTGATTCACCTGTGCTTTGGGGATCAGTGGCAGAGTGTAATGTTTAATATATACCTTTGAATCTGACTTTAAGGCATGAGAAGCAGCATAGTGTCATGGTTACGAGTTTGGACTCTACAGCCAAATCACTATGATTCATATCCCAGCACTGCTATTTTTATCAATTGTTTTCCCCACCTGTGAAGTGGAGATTATAATAGAATCCTCTTAATAAGTTTAATAGGAGGAAGAAACTAGTCAATACATATGAATGGCACTTAGATTTTATAATTACTGATTTATTTTTTTCTGTTCACTGATTTCCCTAAGGCTTTATTATATATCTTCCCTTGCAATTATAATAGCCATACTTCTACTTTAGATTATTTGTTCTAAGTTTCTATTGCAAATAATTCCCAATATCACATTCTAAAAAAAAATAAGTATTTTTCACTCATAATGTTGTTTTCTTCCTCTCCCTACAACACACTTTGTGTAACTCTTTCCAAGGATTCTGGGAGACGATACACTATTGGGTTGGTTATTAGCATCAGCATAATGAATTTCTGAAAACATGAAGCGGTTTCTTGTTCTCCTATTTCTTCTCAGAAATGAGCTTTTTCATGTACATGGGCAATTTTGTTCTTCAAATAAGTGCTCTCTCCCCCATATCCAAGATAACCTTTCAAATTTATGTAATGGTTTGTTCCATTTTAAGGGGTAATTGTCTGTAATGTTTTATTTTTAGAGTAATATCCAGTAATTTTCAGAAGCTGGAGCTTGTCATAAAATCACTGAAAATATAAGTAATATTCTAACTGCTCTCAGAGGAGTGGCTCAGTTGGTTCCAACCCTGCTTGAGACGTGAGTTTAGCATCCAGGTTGCCGGGCTTATGTGCATCATGAGATAAATTATGTCGTGAAGTGTCTGAGTTTTGGGTGAGGAGGGAGAATAAGGAGACAGAGCACTTACATAAAGAAAAAGCCTTACTAAAATACATGGCTCCAGAAAATAGGATTACAATTAATATTGAAAGAATGAAAATTACCTTTAACACTCCTAGAAATATCTGGAGCATAATCTGAAGTCAATGATACCCAAGAAAAATAAGAACCTGTTCTCATCCACAATCACATCAAATCTGTTTTCATGTCTTTTTGAGGGCATAGGAGTAAAAAATTGTACTTTCTGATTCAATATGCTTAAAGACCATGAGGCCAGAAGGAGCATGGCACTTCACCAAGTAACAAAGGTGGCCAGTATGTCCAGTGCACCTGAGTGGTGGACTGGAATGAATGATCAAGAAGAGACTGGGGAAGTGGGAGCCAGGTCTCGGTATTCAGGTGAGGTCTTCCAAACCATGTGTAAGGATTTGGGTTTTATTCCAAGGAGCTGCAAGTTGTGCTGAAGTGTGGAATGATTTATTTTGTAGAAAGCTCATCCCTGCTGAATGGTAGGAAATGGTTGCGGTCAGCCACAGATTGAATTGATCAGAGGCAGGGGAAGGCAATAAGTGACCAGGCAAGTGAAGACCTGCTCGTTGTAGCCCATTCTAGGAGAGGAGCATGTCCCCACAGCAGGTGGAGAGCTCCCGTTCACGTGAGAGGCATTGCACGTAAGCTGCTTGGTGGCAGTTCTGCTTGCTTCTTAGTAAGACGATATGTTGTTGTTCATGTGAAAGGACTTGGAAAAACAAGTTATCTTTTCCAATGTGTATCATTTGTGTATAAGTGTGTAAGTAAGTGTGTGTGCATGCATGTACTGGACAAGTAAACTGTAACTTTGCCTTAAGTTTATTAGTTAAAACTGAATTCTAGAAGTGGAATTTTGTTAAAGCTTTCCTATGTTATTGTGAATGAGTTCAAGGATATACCCATTTGTTTTCCTTTTTAATAAACCGTTTTCTTCTCTTAGAAATTTTTCAACTTAGAACTTGAAGTAAGTGAGATGTAAAATTAAGATAGACGTTTTTGGATTTTTACCAAATGGTTCATGTAAGTTCACGAGCATCACTTGGTGCCAGATGGCTAAGAACAATTATCAGGCCTTTCTTTCGACTTTAATGTTTCAGAGAACTTTATGATAAGTGACTAATTTAGCTTCACATTCTTCTAGTAAGAAGGGTGAGGGAAAAATAATAGCCAGTCTTGTAAGGCACATTTATGTAATTCATAGGGCTCTGTGGATTCTTAATCAATTATTAAATAGTAGCTTAGCTTGTGCTGTGGTGGGAAGCAGACAGTTTGAGAAGGCTTAGGGTCAGCAAACCTGTATTTCCCAGTACTTTATACCTAAACGTAAGGAATTTTTATGGTTTTGTTTCTTTGTTTTGAAAATTGAATACCAGGCTGCTAGACCTGTCATTTGTCTTTCTCCTTTCAACAACCATAGGTATTATGCTTCTTGTATAAGCATGAGAAACTGAGGCCATGGACGGGCTTAAGGTTGCAAAGCAGGGATTTGGTTCGAGGTTTGAATGATTCCATAGTCTTTGCTTCGAAGTTAAATGACAGGTTTCCTCTCCTTGTCAAGATGATGAGGTTGTTTCTTTTCTTCCCCGGTACTTTACCAGCCTACAAAGTGTGTCTGCGTTGTTTTATAAACTCTCTGTAATCTACTTCTTGATGGGGCTAAATATGTGTCTGAATCTAATTTAATCTTTCTGGGTTTTAATGTGATTTGAATGAAAGCTTGTTTCCAGTGCAGTGGTTTTGCAATTATCGTGGAGTCTCAGTTTACGTGCTTTTAATTTATGTAAAATTCAACAGTATATGCATGGCAAACAGAGAACTATGTAAATAGTGCAGAGGATTCAGTCCCCGGTCCGTTACAGTGAGCACATGCCCTACAGTAAGAGGGGCGGCTGGACGCTGCTGTTGTCTCGGTCTCAGTCCGTCGGCAGACCTCGTGCAGGGCGAAGACTTGGTCTAAATGAGTGATATTTTGTTTTAAAAAAAATACTTTTCACACTGCAGGGCCCCTAAGATCAGTCTTTACTTGCTGCTCAACCAAGCAAATAACTATCTGCTACAAAACTGAAGGAAAGATTTAAAAAAAAAAAATTTCTATTTAACAAACAGTTAATGAAAACTTAGTGAATAACTAAAAAAAATTTCCCTACCCATACAGAATTTACAGCTGAGTGGCTTTTGAGATCTAGAATGTCAGGCTCAACATGCTGCCCTCTTAAGATATTTTTAGAATAATGTTGGCTATGTGTGATTCCAGTTTAGGTGTTTATTTTTAAAATTAAATACCTTTATACAGCCACTTTGAACTTAGTTTGGGCAGTTTCTTAGAAAACTAAACACACTCTTACCTTATGATCAAAAGATCGTGTTTCTTGGAATTTACTCAAAGGAGTTGAAGACTTAAGTCTACACAAAAACCTGCACACGGATGTTTACAGCAGATTTATTCACGATTGGCTAAACTTGGAAGCAACCAAATATTCCCTTCAGTAGGTGAACTGTTCAATAAACTGTGGTCCGTCTAGACAATGGAATATTATTCAGTGGTGAAAAGAAATGACCTACGAAGCCATAATGGACATGGAGGAACATTGAAATGAACATTATTACGTGAAAGAAGCCAATCTGAAAAGGGTACATACTGTATAATTCTAACTCTGTGACATTCTGGAAAATATAAAATTATGAGGGGAAAAAAAGATCAATGGTTGCCAACAAGGGAAGGAGGGATGAATAGATGGTGCACAGGGGATTTATAGGGCAGTGAAACTATTCTGTATGATACTATTATAGAGGATACATTTTTAAACCCATAGACTGTACTCCAAGAGTGAATCCTAAGGTAAACTATGAGCTTTGGGTGGTGATGATGTATCAGTTTAATGGTTCATCAGTTGTAACAAATGTAACACTCTGGTACAGGATGTTGATGGTGGGGGTAGCTGCATGTCTAGGGGCAGAGAATACATGAGAACTCTGTATTTTGTGCTCAATTTTGCTGTCAACCTAAAAGTGCTATAATAATTACTCTTTGTAAAAATTAATCCTTCCTTCCCATAAACTACAGCGCATCCTGTGTCTTACATAATCTCACTAGTTTTCTGGTAATAGATATAATGCAGGTTTGTAGTTTTGCCAAGATCATAGAAGTGTTTGGTAAGATGCCAATATAGTATGGGTTGGTCATGAAAGATGGGAACTGAGCGTTAGAGGCTTGGTTTCTTGTCACCCCTCTGACCCTAACCACTTCTGTGCCTTTGGACAAGCCATAATTCTTTGCTCCGCAAAGTAGTAGGATTCAGCTGACTGATTCCTATGTCCACGTCTCATTTTTTTTCTTTGAAATATTTTTACTAGGTGATTAAGACTTTTTTCTAATCATTTAAGAGTAGCAAAATCCCTTCAGTGTGATGAATTATAGGTCATATTTTGAATTCTTAAAAAATAAAAATATTTTAATATATATAGATTGACTACTATCCTGTGTGCCTTCACACAGAAAAGATTCCTAGGATCTTACATAATTCTTTGGAAATTGTTGCAAAATTCTTACATTTATGGTTAAAGTACAAATATTTTACACCGTGTGATGCACTTTGCTGTTGTGGAGGTTATTTTGGAGGAAAAAGTGCTCAAAATGACCTAATAAATAGATAACAGGACAGCCATTTTATTTTCAATTTTTATAAAGTTTGATATATTTTACTTTTTAAACATTAAGAATAATAGTATATTGAATACTGTGTGCCTACCACCCAGCTTTAGCAAATCCCAAGATTTTACAATATTTGCTTCTCAGTTGTTTAAACAAAAAAATATTGATGGTTAAAGCCTCATATGGAGAAAAATGTTTTTGGAATAAATTTTCCATTTCTCTTTATAAATGTCACACACTCATTAAGAGAAAAAAAAGTTGAAAATTAAAGAGTTCAAAATCATACATAATGCTCCCACCTAGAGAAAACTATTATTACCATTTTCATCAACTTGCTTTATCATACAGATGCTATATGTGTTATATCTGGCCAACAGTTATTTTTTTTTATGACAGAAAAATTTAAGAACATATTAAAGTAGAAGGAATTGGGTAATGGAATCTTATGCACCCATAAGTCAGCTGCAGGAGTTACCAGTGTAGTGGCATTCTTGTTTCATACATCACCCAACCCCCAGTGGAGGTAATTCTCACTCATAATACCATGTCTCCCTTAAGTATTTCAGTGTTCATCTCTAAAAGGTGACATCCTTTTTATAAATACAATAATGCCATTATTATACCAAATATATTAATTAATACTATCAAATGTCTTGTCACTTTTCAAATTATAATTTTTTTCCATCTTGTTTGCATATCAAAATCCAAATAAGCTTCATGCTTTAAAATTGGCTTTTATGCCTCCTAAGTCTCTCTTAAATCATAGGTTCTCCATCACTCTCCATTTGTTTCCTTATAATCTACTTTTTGAAGACAATAGGGTTGTTGGTCCTGTAGACAGTCCCACAGTCTGGATGTTATCGATTGCATCCCTGTGATGAGTATAACAAATTCTGTAGTCACTGGTGTTTCCTATAAGCTAGCCAATTGAATTGAGGTTGTATGTTTTTGTCTAGACCATTTTATAAGTAAAGCTCTATGTGCTTCCATCAGGAGGCATGTGAAATCTTTGTTTTGTGGTGGTAGCAGCCATTGATAATTATTATCTAGATCTACCATTTTATTATGGGTCACAAAATGTTGATAGCAAACATTATTAATTTGTGTTAATATTTGGTGAAAAACTACAAATGGGAACTTTCATTATTATTTGGTTATAAGTCAGAAGGAAAAGTGCAGCAAAAGCTTGGTTTTCTTTTATCTACTATTTTCAAAATAATGATTTGGCTCTTTAGCATTCTCCAAAGGTGGCCAGTGTTTTTTATTCCTTCTTCTTAGTATCATTATAAATGCATAGCTTTAAATATATTTAGCATTTCAATCTTTTACAATTATTACTCTCATTGATGATCTAATTTTTCCATTCATAATTTGCAATTCTCTTATTATATGTGTTGAGGTCTTAAGCTATTTGCATTTATTTTCCTTTAAACTTCCTGTTGATATCCCTTTTCTATTTTTCTAGACAATTATTGCTGTTTTTCATTTCTATCTTTAGAAGATCTTTATATTAGGAATATTAACTCTTTGCTCTTATGAATGAGAAGATTACCCCCTCCCAAAATTATATAAGCAGTGTAAGAAAATAAATAACAGCCTAAGAAAATATTTAAAATTTTTCTCACAGAAAAAAAAGTTCACAGCTTTGCATGAAAGAGTATAGTAGTGGACGGGAGCTAAGGTGGTGGACTCAAGGCTCTCTGGGTCCTATTCAACACTCTAGGGTGTTGCGTCAGCTACTTTAATGCTCTAAGCCTTCACCTTCCCCATAGGCAAATGGGAATCCCGGTAACACTACACTAGTGCCTTGCAACATTTAATGAACAAACACAAGCTCACCACTGTGCTGGCCCATATAAGCTCAATAAATAGTTTCTGAGACTTCTTATTGATTACTGATAATGATAATCAGTTATACATTCATTACCCCTCTTGCCTTCAGATTTGGGTTTACCCAACACATCAACATGCCAGGAAACCTGGTAATTCTTTCTTGTTTGCCACCACGGAGTTAGCAAGGACATGGTGCAGCTTTTGACATCAGTCAGTAGAGGGTATCGCATATAAATGATTAATTTATGTCCATGTACTGACATTTTGTCTGTGCCTTGGCTCTATATTGCATTCATACTTTGTGCCTCAATGAAATAAACATGACGCACATCGAGTTCATGCTCTCAGTAACTTGGACTAGTAGGCGGGACACAAATGTGTTGTTACTCATATTATGTAAGAAAGAGACAGTTGAGGCATTACACCCATTTAATAGGTAAGAAAATTCATAGCACCATAAATTAATAACATACATGCATTGTATTAATTCAAACATAGTACCATTGTATTAAAATTACTCCTCACAAAGAACCCTTTGAGGTGTAGCTTTAATGATTTTTATATCGTACATGAAGCACTGAGAGGTTAAATAACACACCCAAAGATATAGGTAGTGGGTAGGTGAGCCATGATTCAAACCCAAGCAAGGACCTAATACTTTTAACCAGTAGTTACCCTTGGAATGTATGACAATTTATGGCAAAATAATGTCCTTGTTTACAGTCATTTAAATAGTAGGCTTTTGCTTCCTTCTTGTTCACAGTGGTATAATACTGTGGACCTAATTTACATGTGTGACTAATAGGGGCCAGTATTCTTGGGGCAAGGTGATACTTTGTTCTTTATCTTGTTGATATCTGAAAATACATGGAGAACATCCAGTTAAAATGGCCCAAGGTAATGTAATCACTAGTCCATCTAAGCATGTGGTCCAAGTCTGAACCCATCCTAGCAGATAAGAGGAGTGTGGTGAACTCAGCTGTCGTTTGGGTTTGAGGCAGCATAAAACACCCATGTTTTGATTTGAAGCCACATATCACAGCATGGTGCCATTGTGAATTCTGCCAGTATCTATATAGTCTGTTGACAGACATGTATAGAAGTTTATGAGGAGTTATGATTGAATAGGTGAATCACGCAGAGAGCAAATGTATTTAGGGGATTCTCATATACACTTTTGTGTTGAGAACAAGTACTGCTTCTCTAGTGCCAAAGACCAATTTCCTAAAGTAAAGGGTGGACCTGTATTTCTAGATACCTAAAATAGCAAATGTCAGGCTTGGAGGGATAGTGGGTAGGTCCATCTGGAGAGGGGTGGAGGTGGGCATCTTACCCTCCATGAGCACTAAATTTTAACAGCACATCTGAGCCACCTACAAATTGTCAATGTCTAACCCACTTTATGAAATTTAAGGTAAGCATTTCATTAACTTAGCAAGAATAATACAGATCAGCAATTAACCCAGATGCTAGGAAATTCTCTAAAATTCCATTGCAGTGTTCAGTGACTGTTCTTCTAGAGGCCCTTTGATTTCACCATTCAGTTGAAAAGGCTAACTGGTTAAGGACAGAAGGTGCTAATGCATTGGCAAGAGACACCCAGTGTCTAAAAGGTACTAGGTGTTTCTATCATCCTTAAAATTAAGTGGCATGGATTTCTTTTTCCATTCCCCAGCATTTCAGTTGTGTGGTATCCAGACTAGGAATTAATAGAAGGGAAGATGTTTAGTATTAAGCCAGAATACAGTGATTCCAGTTACAGATGAACACCTCGATCCCCTCAGTATTTTACATTTCATGTGCCAGCATTGTTTCATTAATGTCGACCAGTAGGAAGTGTCATTAATATTTTGGAAACCAAGACCTACTACCAGTGTTGACTTGCTCACTATTTGTTCTATTCAGGAAGCAACTGTTCCAATGAGTGGTGTGACCTCCCGTATGGCTTCAGAAGAAACATGTCGTCTCCTATGTGGGTGTTGTACTCTGCTTGGCAGAGACTGAACTGGGCCAGTTTTCACAGTTACATTCTTAGGAGACTAGATTCTTGCTTTGAAGTTCAAACTATGGCATTTCCAGTCATCAGAACTAGGTTTAATTAGAAATTGAATCCAGGAGAGAGTTCATTGTTATTTTCAGAGTGCTTAGGGAACACCAATAAGCCCCAGGGTTGGTTCTGAGTTTGAATCCTGACTGTCACTTTCTACTTATATGATTTCAGCAATTTTCTTAATGTCTACAGACGCCAACTTCCTTATATGCAAATGAATGTAATATACGTGTTGTAAAGCATTGCCTGCAAAGTGGATGTCGTGTGAAGGTATATGAGGCTCAGCCTTGTATATGTGGTATACGTGGTATACCTAGAATCACAGTTCTCCTTGAAATTCACGTCTTTATGGCCATGTTTCTCCAGGTCCTAGTAGGACCTAACCCCGTTGGCAGAAATTTAATTTATAGTTCACCCTTCCCTCTGGCACACTTTCACTTAATCAAGATCCGTTTTAGAGTTCTCAATTTTTTTATGTCCCTCTCCTTTCTCCCTGGTCTTGGCCTCTCTGGAGTGTGTCTGGCTGTGTTTGTGGATCAGTGCCTGTGAGAGTTTTATACTCACAGGAATCATTTTCAATCCAGCCCAATCATTAAAGAGGCGTGGTTCATGCTCTGCCATCAGAGCGACCACTAATTGATACCTCCCGAAAAATGACATTCCCTGATGCGTTCAAGGCTGCCCAGCAGGCAGAGATGCCACCCACCTTGTTGATTAACACCCTGCTCAGGGAGACACTGGTAATTTAAAAAGTATGTTGTTCTTTTCTTGATATTATTCCCTTTGACAATATCCCTAGTGTATATTTTCTCAGTTTATCTTGCTATAACACCACATTAATCCTATTACAGTTTCCAAAGTCTCAAAAATGTTAATTTCCGAAGCTTTGTCCTCTGAGCCCAATGCCCTCTATACCGTATCATCTGTGTGACATCTTCTTAATGGATAGTTTGTTTATGAGTTTGGTGAGTACTTTCTTTTTATTTGAAGAAGGAAGGAAATAAATCAGGATCAACTCAGAAGAGGTGTGTGTTGGGTAGGGGTGTGAGGTCATTAAAATGAGCTTAACTTCCGAGAAAACCAAGAATTAGAAAATTTTCTCTATATAACAAGCAGAAATGAGGCTATCTATATAAGCTCACGCTGTATCACTACTTGGGCAAATCAACAACTTTTCTGGAGTTTGTCATGTCTTCCCAAGTCTGGGCAGAAGTCAGGAAACCACAAAAGATAAAGACCTGCTAGAATGAAATCTTCGCAAAAGTAGGAGTGAAATATTTAATATTTCTCACATCTCCCCAGTCCTTAACAAAGTGCATGGCAAATAATATGTTCTCAGGAAACATTTGTTAGTGAATGCATTTTTAGCAAGTCCTTCAGTGTCTTAGAATGGATTGTAAGTTTTCCCTGATGCATCTTAACTTTTTATTAGGTTGTAGTCTAACTAAACCTGAAAGGTAGGTGACATATTTTTATGTTGCTACTCCTGAACATTGACAGTTTCTTAATATTAGTTGGGACAAAAATAAAGAAAGATGCATTTGGATAGACTGGAGACTTGAATTCTCAAAGCAGTCAGCACAATTTCTTTAATAACTCCATATATCATTGTGCTGAATTACAGCATTGTTTGCTTTCAAAGTTGTGTTTCTTGGCTTTGGAGTGCAGGGATAATTGTAGACTGTGGTTTGACGATTATCAGCCTGCTATAATACCAGGGCCAAGATCATCTTCAAATTGCCAGGCATCAGCAAGAGGACAGGAAATGAACCATGTTATAAAGTTCTCCCATCTGCCTCCAGAAGATGGGGGAAGTTGGGGTAACAATACTTGTCTGAGCCTAGCGATGGTTCAGGAAAATTTGCCCAAAGCCACCAAGGGCCTCAAAAGCAATTCCACGTGATATAAGATGGAAAAGATTCTGGTGGGGAGTGAAATGCAGGTAGATAAAATTATGCAATGTCATGCAGAATGTAAGCCTACAACAATAAAAATAAAAACAAGCAGCAAACATTTATTGAGTACTTATATTCTACATAGTAATGAATGATTTAACTATGTTGCCTTGTTTCATTTTCATAAGCATTATAAATGGATAGTTATTTGTATCATCTCACTTTTATAGAAAAATTAGATATTTAGAGAGCTAAAGTGTCTTTGTCAGCATTTCATAATGGTGGAACCAGGATGTGAATACTATGATTATTCCCAAACCTCATTCTTAAATATTGCACTCTATTTCTTAATCATTCTTAGACTGCTTAGAATAAGGGAGCCTGTCTCACCGAAAAGGTAACATTGGAATAGTGATATAACATAGCAAGGGAAAAAGAGCATTTCAGATAAAGAGAACTGCGAGTGTCTGAGTCTTGAGTGGAGTTAGAGGAACAGCTAGGCCAGCATGGCTGGGAGGAATAAATGAGAGGAGAGAGGAGAGAGGAGTGGGAGACAAAGACAATGTTGACAGAGCATCACTGTGGAGAGGCCTTTTTGGCCATTGTAATGACTTTGATCTTTATTCTAGGTGATAGGGAAGGTTTTGAGCAAGGGAATGTCACTGTTTACTCAAGAGTCTAATCGAGAGTGCCAGCTTTTTTTGTAATGGTATAGTGGTACCTTGAACTAGGGTGACAATAATGGAAGAGGTAAGAGTCATCAGCCGCTGGATTTACTGTGAAAATAGTGCCACCAGAATTTGCCAATGTGGTGAGGTGTATATGAGAGGGGAGTCAAGGTTGACTGGAAGGGTTTAGGCTGACCAACAGGGTGAACAGACTTGCCCTTGACTGAAAGAATAAAGTAGGAAGACTAACAGAGTTAGCCAGGATGAAGCAGCCATTGATAACAGGCAGGTTTGGTGTCTTAGAGGCCAAGTGAAGGAAATATTTCAAGGTGAAGTGGCACACTGTCCCCTTGTCTTGGTTCAGCCTAGACCACAGCATTAAACACCTTGTGTGTGTGTGTTTTCTAAACATTTGCCTGCTTCACTGGTTGAAATATACCACAGGTAACAATCACCAGGGGGAAATCACTTTCCCTCTCTGATCTTCAGTTTCCCTGTAAGTTAAATGAGCAAAATTGGCTAGTCATGCCCTAAAAAATCCTCCCCGTCTTGATATACTGTGGCTTTTTCTGATGTTGTGTGATTCCATGATTCTAAACAACACTGAATCCGTTCAGATGTTATGCATGTATACCAATCACAATTTAGCATATCTTCCGTTTAGTCTCCTCAAATGGTCTTCAATTTAATATCACAGGGGTTTTTTGTGTTTGTTTTATTAACATCTTTTTCTTGTAATTTTGCAGACGTGGAAGAAACCTCCATCCTCCTGGCTGTGGACAAGGTGGTACTGGACCCCTGTGGAGATTAAGAAAACTCTCTCTGGTGCTGGCCTGAGGGATGATCTCAACTCCAATGTCGCCCTGAGATCTGCATTCAAGACTCAGGAAGATTAAGACTACTAAGGTAAGAACTTGTGATTTTGATCTATTATTTTTTAAAAAAAATACATTTAAAGACACTTAATCATTTTCACAGCCTTTTCTCCTCCCCATCCCTTTTCTTCTTTTTCCTTCCTCCTTTTAAGCCATGACCTTTTCTTTCTACCAGCTTGTGGGATGTGGTGTGATAAAGACATAATGGGAGAAACTGAAGTCTGTGTTGTCTCGGTGATAAAGAGGTGACCAGAGGGCAGTAAGACACAGCGAAGGGAGAGATTTGTATAGGTATCTCTGATGGAAACAAAACAGAAATTGGGGTCGGGCCTACGTGATAAGACTTCAGATCTAGAGATGAGAATTGATGCTGTGTAATACGCAATTTCTATCTTTCATTATCCACAGAAACTTAGGCAAAGCATTGCATTATATCTTAAGTCTTTGAGGGAGCTGTCTTTATACTTCTTTTGGATACATACCCATGCTGCAGACTTGAAGGTGTAGTTAAAGAGGTCCCTTTTTTTTTTTTCTGGTTACAGTAGTAATTGTGAGCGTGTGTATATACACATACATATGTATAATATACGTATTATATAATTTTACAATGTCTACTCTCTGTGTGCGTGTGTGTGTGTGGAGGGGGTGGTGAAAGAGGGACAAACGAAGGAAAGAGGGAATCCATTACTGGTGCGCTTACTGAGAGTCGGGTATTGCCCTATAAGCTTTAGAGGGAAAAATCGCAAGTACAATTGATAACATCTATCTAGAATAGGGATTTCTGGTCTGGGAAACCAAAGAAGAGATAAGTAAAATAAGGTTTTCTAAGGCTTTGTCGCAAGGAAGGGTCAGGATGCAGACTCATTCCCAGACTTGTTAGAATCTAAGTCTCTCCCTTCCCTACTGTATAGAACAATAGTAGGATTGTGTACACTGCTGGTTAGGAATGCTGGGACAATGTTTTTTAACTGCCTGGGACCACATGGCGTGTCCTAGAGAAATTGTAGATTGTCTATGACAATTCTGCTGATAACTCATTTGTTATCATTTTAATTTCCTTAAAAAAAAAAAAAAGAAAGAAAGAAAGAAAAAGAAAAAGGAAAAACTTCAATCTAAAGGCATCCGGGAACTGGAAGAACAATGTAGCTAAGGGCTTGGGTTGGCTTCCTTCTCACGTCACATGAGGCTACCATGTGTCATTATTTTTGCAAAGAGAGGTCCAGGGCTGATGGAAAGCAAATTAGTTCTAGCCACAGGCCTACGTTCATTTTACCTCTGGATTTCTCACTGCTAGAATAAGTGTGGCATATACTTTTGGCTGATTATGTATAGACCTGTTTGAGGATGAAGCATGCATGCTTTCTGTCTGATTTTGGTGAACTCCTCCAGTGCCCATGTAGAAATTATTGAGCTCTGATATTCACATTGCTGATTGTACCTATGAAAGAATGCTAAGAGACTGGTGAAATGTGAGAGTGGCATTGAAATAGATGCTTCATTCTATTTGTTCAGGAGAATTATATTTTCCTAAAGAAGATAAATTATTTTTCCCTCTTTGAATCAGTGCATCCGTAAAGGTGTTTAAGTATAAATACTATTTATGAATTCATTTACCATTAACATGGTTTCAAAGGCTAAATAGGGAATTTAACAATCAGAAGGAAAATGCATACAGTGAACTGTTTTTGAGTCCTTGCACAAGTACAAACATTCTACATAATAGATGTATAGTTGCAGTGCAGTTCTCTGCCCACACATCCTTGATCTTTTGGAAAGGAAAGCTAAAAAGCTCTTCTCTGCTTGTCCTAAAAATCTAGAGAAGCTTAGGGGTTTGGGTTGGATTTTGATGGTGGTGTTCTTTGCTTTAAGAGTGTTGATCTTTAATTCAGGATGCCTGTGTTGTGTCAAGAATATTCACCTCGATGCCGACTACTTGAAACATAAATTTAGCAGAGAAAGTTTTAAAGGACTTGGCCATAAAAATGTTCCTGGTTTAAAGACTGATCAACCCTTCAGGGGAAAATAAAGCTCTCTGATTGTTGACAGAGCATACAGGGAGAGGAACATCTAGTTTGCAGTGCACGTTCATCACAGGGCTAGATTCAGCTGTAGTGTGTAGAGATAGGTGTATGTCCCTGCTCACAGACCGAAACCCCAATTTCCTGGAAGGAAGAAGGAGATGAGGCAATGTTGGTGCATCAATCTACCATAATGCTTCCTGGCTCCCATGCTCCAGTGCCCTGAGCAGATTTTTCAGATGTCTTTTCAAGTGAAGACAGTATAAATTAGTGGCTGTGGGCTCAGACTTTAGAAAAGACAAACAAGCTTCTTCATGAACATTAGAGAAGCCATTTAATTTTTCTAAGCCAATGCTGTTCAAAGTGTGGTCCATAAACCAGCAGCCTGGGCATCACCTAAACTTGTTAGGCATGCAAATCCTCACAGCCTTTCCCAGACTTAAGTCAGAACCTCTTGGAGTGAAGTCCAGGAATCTTGGTTTTTAAACAGACTCTCCAAATAAAATTTAAAACCACTGCTAAAACTGTTCCCTGATCTCTGAAAAAGAAGAGCATTTTGTTTTAAAAGCCTCATGTCTAAAAGCCAGAAAGCTCTAAGAATATTAATGACTTAATGATTGGTACAGTTAACTGTGTATAATTTCAGGAGGAAAGTTTTCTTCTGAAGAACACATAAAGCACAAACCATAGAGGGGGAAATATAGAACTTCATGAAAATTAAAAGCATCTACTCATCAAAAGAAAAAAAAAAAGAAAGAAAGTAGCCTACAGAGTGGGAGAAAATATTTATAACACATATATCTAACAGGTACAAGAAGAGGTACTTCATAAAACATGATAGGGAATGACCAATAAACATAAACAGTGGTGTTTAACATAATTTGTCATCAGAGAAATGCAAGTTCAAAACACAGAGATACCACTACACATCTATCAGAATGGCTAAAAGTCACCAAAAGTTAGGAGCAACTGGAACTCTCATATAGTAGTGGCAGAAGTGTAAGATACTCCAAACTCTGAAAAATCATCTGGCAGCTTATTATGAAATTATATAACTGTTTATCCTAAGATACAGCAACTCTAGTCCTAAGTATTTATCCAAGGGGAATGAAAACATTTATCCACGCATGTTTATAGTAGCTTTACTTATAATGTTCCAATGCTGAAAACAACTCAGAAGTCCCTCATTAGGAAAATGGATGAACTCTGAAACATTTCACAAAATGGAACACAAGTCACCAATAAAAAGACACATTCTACTGATAAATGCAATAACATGGATGAATCTCAAAAACAGTATGAGTAAAAAGCCAAACACCAAAACCGAATTGGGTTGGTATTATTATTATTCCTAATTTGCAGATATGGAATCTCTTACCAAGAAAAATAAGGTAACTTTGCTACAAACCATATGCTTGTTGGTCACAGAAGCTGAATTCAAGAGTAGTCTGTTTATCACCAAAACATGTCTTAACCATCATGTTAGCTGTGGCATAAGTACCCCTGCTTCCATTTTAAATCTGAACCAAGTATGGTGCAACAATCCCCCTGCTAAAAAAATTAAATAAAACAACAATAACAACAATAGCAATTTCCCTGATAGAGGCTTTCCAAATGGCCAGTTAGGGACAGTGGTTATTAAACAATGAATTGTATGTTTTCCTGATAACTTTAGGGAGGAGAGATAAAAAATTGATAGGAAATATCACTACTGCCCTCAGGGATCATTGCGTTAAAGCACTCTAATACAGTTCGGTTTACTGAGTGTGACCCTTATTGATTATGAAACAATGTAAATGGTAGTATCAGAAACTGTAAAACATGCAGTTTAGAAAACACTGTATCATGACTGGCAGAGCCAGTGTCATTTAACAAAGAGCACTAGAGTGAGACAACATGGGTTCAAATGTTGCCTCCTTCACCTTCTGGATGTATGACCGATGGCGAGTCACTGAACTGCTCCCGGCTTCAGTTTCTTCATTTGTAAGATGGAGGTGATTCTCATGCCTACTTGATACACTTAAAGTGAGGATGAAAAAAAGTGGTGCTTGTTTAGTGCTAGTATGTGCTGGTTCCTTAAAATCCCTGTATAAATATTAAGCTGTTATTTTTGGTTTTAGAGATCACATGAGTGATGATACTCTAAGCAGGAAAATGACATGATGCTCTGTTTTATGTGGCTTCTTAGTCACTGTGTATATCTATGCATTCCCTTAACTTCAGCTGAAAGCAAAATGCTGTAGTCTTCTAAAAGCTGTATCACTTTTATTGCAAGTATTTGGAAACCCTGAAGAAGCTGACCCTGCTGCCAAAAAAAAAAAAAAATGCATTTAATTAATATGTTGGAAATTATGCTGAGGAAAAACTGTCATTATATGTAGATGTTACATTTTGTCTGAGCAGAGTGATTGAAAGGGAGCCTGGAACTATTTAGCACATTTAAGGAATATCAACAAGGTTAATTGTCTTGAGAAGGAACGCTGAAGAGCTGAATTCCTTTATGCACCAACTCTGTTTGTGGTACTGTCATGTAAGTTTTCATAAGACTTGGGCATAAGTCTTTATTTTAGCTGTGCTTTTTAAAGTCTCAATTTCCATAATAGTTTAAAAGTCACAGATATTACAAATATGTACAAGGTAACAGTGCTTTTCCTATGAAGTACAAATTAGTCTATTACCAATCTCCTATATAAGTCGAAAATTTCAGCACACCTCCCAAAAATGTTTCTAAAGGGAAACTGCTTTTGAGGAGTTTTTATCATGGTTTCTGCTAGTCACTACTAAGTGTGGAAACATGGGTGGTTCAAGAGAAGAAGTCTTCAGATACAGTCAGGGTGTTTGTGTGTGTATATATATGCTTATTTCCCTCTTTGGGATCTTTCTCATAAATAAAGTCTTATGCTTGTTTCATGCACGTGTTAGTGTTCGTGTAGATCACTTTCATGCTGGTCTGTTCCCTATGGACGTGGAAATGACGGTTTCTGTATTTTCTTGGCCTCCCAGCACATCAGCAGTACTGTGAAGCTAACTCTTCAAGTCTTTTGAAGCTCCTTCTCTTACGGTTTTCCTCAGCCTTCACTAAATTCCTTCTGAAATTCATCATGCATTGAAATTTCATCTCAGATAGTAAATATCTTAGTGTCAAACAGGAAAGCATCAGCAGAACCACTTTCTTGTAAAAGAAGAATCTTTCTGGGAAATTTAGAGGGCCAGTTTCCTTGGCTGGCTTTGTTTCTTTGTTCAGCCAGTAAATACTGAGCACGTTCCCTGAGCTGGGAGCTGTGTCAAGTTTGCTCCTTGATGTCTGCGTGCCACCTCCTCACTCTCGGGTTTCGATTTCCTGGTCTGTAAAATGGGAGTTTGGATCAGGTAAGCCTTAGAATATCCTGATTTCAGCAAATATTGTTTCATTTAATTTCAAATAAACTAGTAATTAATGGTGATACAGCAACGCTCTCTAGGCATGTTTGACCATTATTGGTAAGTATCAATCAGATATAGAATATGAAGGTCCAAACAGATTGAGACAAAGAAATGACAATTTCTATACAGGACTTCTTGTTCAATTTTAGCACCTACTCTATACCATAAAGTGACAGAATACCATTAAGAAAGTTCTTATTCGGGATATAGTCTAATTTTTCCTCTAAATATTCTAGAGGTCTTTTCCCCCGCTACCTCTGCTGGTGGCTCTTATGAGGCTATCTCATTTTACAGATAGGGAAACTGACGGAGGGAGCGGTTAAGTAACTCTTAAAACTACAAGAAACTACAAAGAACAAGAAACTCTGTTTTTGGGTTGTGGCCTTAAAATGCATATAAAGGGGCTAACTCTACTCACAGAATTTTTTATCCAGCGCTAAAGCATCCCTGCTTTATTGTTCTTTGATTCTCCTTCTGAATGTGGTAGCATCTGCCTTTATTTTTGTTTCTAATTCAAATAGTTATCGTTTAAGAATAGTCTCTTTTTGACAGTTACTGAAGAAAAGATTTGTGTTTCTCCCCTTGAGCATTGTTTTGCAGTCTGTTTGTTTGCTTGGGCTGAATTTTACCCAAGGCCTTTGAAACTAAAAAAAATCTGAGTTGTTGCTGTTTTCACAATCTTATACAGATTTAGCTCTTATTTCCCAGATTAATGCATGTGCACACACACACACACACACACACACACTGTCACTACCACCAATGATATTAAACCCACCTCTACTTTGCCATTTCTTTTTGTGACACTTTCAGATATTCAGACCAGTATTTTTCTCATTTAGCTGATCTATGCCTATTCCATATATTTGTTGAGAGGATTAAGTGGAAATAAATGTGAAACATTTGAAAAGTGTGACCACCACTCCTCCACTGCCTAAAAATTGTCCCAAGACCTTACTGTATAGTATAAAGATCCTCATTACATTCTGCCTTTTTGCATTATCTCCAGTGTTTTCCTACCCTCTCCTTACCCGTAGCCTTCCCACCAGCTGCAGTGACCGTCTCCATTTTTTCCAGAAATACGTTATGTCTTTTTAAATCACCTCTCCTTTTTAAATCACCTCTGCCGGTCGTTTTTCCTGTACTACCAATCCCTACCCACTGCCGCACCTCCCCCACCTAGAAAAAAATCTGGAAAATTCCTCATCTTTTAAGATACAATTTATGGAAGTTTTCTGGGACTCTTTTTAGCCATATGTCACTTCCTCTCTTTTCACTCGCTTTTTCAAACCTGCATTATGACTCTTATTATGAAGAGGGGACATATAATTGTTTATAAGTCAGTTTCCTTCATTGTAATGCAAGCACTTCCAGACAGATATTCTTTTATTTTTTTTTTTTTTTTTTATTTTATTTATGAATATATCTTCTGGTTCCCAACTCTGGCTGGCAAATAGTAGGTACTCAACGGATATGGGGTTGGGGGAGGGGAACAAAAATATATTTCAGCTCAGGAGCCTTATAATCCTCCCAACACATCTCTTTAGAAAATAATTAATAGTAACATGGAAGGTAAAATCTATTTGCCATTTCTGGACTGGGAGATTTTCTTTCTAGAGCTTCCAGAGCTTTTAGTTACCCTTTCCAAGGAGAGGACCTGATTACTTTCAAAAGGAATACATTTAAGTAACGCTTGCTTTCCTTGTCTCCAAAATGTAATTCCTTCCTTGAGAGATAATGGGTCTTCTATTAGAATTTTGAAAAAGTTTAAGAAGCTACCAGGCTTGATCCATTAGACTTCAGAAGTCAAGAAGCACTGCTTTAATATTTTACCTCATATGGGCTGCCAAAGAGCTGTTTGCGTAGTTTGAACACTCTGTCTGTCTGTCTGCCCGTCTGTCGACCATCATAAAACTGATCAAAGCTTCCTTCCCCAGAAATAAAATATATTGCATTTGTTGGAATCACTAATTTTCTGACATCTTTCTTCAATCACACTACATCCTGTTTCTATAGTGAAAGCATGGAATGAATTTGTAGAAGATGACCACTTAAATACGCATCATCAGTATAGAATTTCAGGGTGCGTTTGATCCATTTAAGTCCATCCGTGCATTAAAAGTTTGGAACCCTTTGTGTAGAGATGTAGAGAGCATTGTAACCTGAATTTTGAGTAAGTTTGTGACTATAATTTCATTCTCTCCTTAGAAAATAAAATACACATATAAAATAGGAAGATAGTCCAGATAATATTTCAAAGCATCTTTGGAAGATAAATGAAGGAAATATTATCTTTTGATATATAAATCATAGCTTAGTAAGACATAAGAGAAAACCACTCAGTGAGGCTCTAAAATCGGGGAAAGTATGGGTATTAAGGAAGAAAGGATTAATTGAATGTCTGACTTGCGGTGTATCTGATTCCCCTCCCTGACCACCTCCCAGCGAAAAACTAGAAGGCTTTTTTTCTGAAGACATTGAATTTCCTAAGGGAAAAATTAGAGCTTTCAATTAATGGGTGTCCAAGTAAGGTCCGTACCCTTGTATTACAGGGCACCCCAAGCCTGAGATTACTTTTCTCCTTGTCTGCCCTTGAGGACAGCCAGCTAATATTCTAGCTCCATCACAGCCACAGAGCCCCTAGCCAGGCAGCCATCATATTTATTGGTGGAAACTAGTGGTAAATAGAGCTGAATATAAAAGAATCTTAACTATTATGTACATTGAGCTTATCTTAATTCAACTATATATGATTGACAAGAACACTGATAAAAATGATTTAATTATTTGCCATTCTGCTCAATGGGAACATTTGTAGACAAATAGTAAGATGGGATGGATGACATAAATTGGCTAATTTATTAGTTCTCAATTCCTTCATGCTTTTCTTAGTGTGAGCACCTCACTGTATTGAATAGCATATAATTCTTAGAGATGTTTATTATAATAGATTAAAAATACATAAAGTAATTATTTCATATGATGTTCCATTTGATGTGTGCCCTAGAGGAAGATATTTGTGATACATTTATTGTTAAATACTGAACACTTTTATACTAGTGTTTCAAAGGTCATTTTCACCATACATGAATTTGTTTCAGATGTAGGTAGTTCTGTATCCTAACCATTATGTAAAGTGACTCAACTATAAAACAGCAGAAGGAATTTCACCTGCACTAAAATAGTTAGCTCATCTCATCATTCATTTTTATAATCAACTTTTCTGAGATAACAGATTTTAAATGTATAGTTTGAATTTTGACAAATGTGTATACCGCCACAATAAATATGGAGGACATTTTCATCATTAGTAAGTTCAGTCAGTCCTGAGGCAACAGCCTTCTGCCTCTTTTATACTTCATTTAAATGTGCTTCCAGGGTATATTCAGTTGTCTCTGGCTTCTTTCAGCTTGGTGGTTTTGAGATGCATCCATGTCCTCGTGTGTGTTAGTAGATTGTTCACTATTTCTCACCAGTATCATTGTATGGATGTGTCATAATTTTTCATTCGCCTTTTGGTGGACATCTGAGCTGTTCCAGTTGGGGGTATTAACAATCATGCTTTTATGAATGTTTGTGAACACATCTTAGTTTGGTCATAAATTTTAATTTCTTCGTGGTAAATATCAAGGAGTGGAATTGTTGTGTCATGGAATAGGTGTCTATTTACTTTTAGTAACCCAGTGGTTCTCCAATGTAGCCAACTCCCACTTGATACTCTCACAAGCAATGTGGAGAGATCCAATTGTTCTGTCTGCCTGCTAACAAATGTATTGTTCACCTCATTAATGTTAACTGTTCTAGTTGATGTGAAATGGTATCTCATGTTTTAATTTGCATTCCCTGTTGGCAAATAACGTTAAGCATTTTAGCTTGTGCTTATTGGTCGTTTATATATTTTTTGCAAAGAGTCTGTTCAGTCTTTTGCCCAGTTTTTTATTGGGTTATTTTTTAAATTATCAAGTTGTAGAAACTCTTTAAGTACCTAGATATAAGTTCTGTGTCTTTTATACATATTACAGATAGGTTCTTCAAGTCTGTTACTTGACTTTCCATTTTCTTAATGGTGTCTTCTGAAAGGAAGGCATTTTTAATTTTGATGAAGTCCATTTTATTCACATTTTCATTTTATGATCTGAGCTTTTTGTGTCCTTTTTTAGAAATCTTTGCCCAACTCAGAATCACAAAGATATTCTAAATTTTCTTTTAGAAGTTTTATAGCTCTAGCTTTTATATTTAAGACTATGGAATTTATTTTTTGCCTTTAGAGCTTTTCTGATTTTAAATCCAACACAATAGCTTATAGGTCCATCAAAAGTTTGGCTACTTTTCCCTTGCCTAAACAAAGGCCATCCTTCTCTAGCACACTTATTGCTTAGCTCCAACCTCAGTAACTGCCCTCAAGTATGAAATCTACTGGAGTTAGATTATTTTAGATTTTTTTGAGTCTATAGCTCTTCAATGTCTTCTTTAAATGTATATATTAATTTGATCTGGCTGGTTCTTTTCATTGTAGCAGTAGTGATATTTGTTCATGTTCTTCTGCATCCTAACCATAAATAACCTTTCATTTCCCTATTCTTTATAAAAATAAAAAATGACAATCAGTAGTTGCATAGGAGAGAAAAATAATCATGAAAAACAAATATGACAAGTGAATTTTGTGTAGCCATTGCTAAGATAATGTGAGGGACAGAGGGTGTATTTAAAATCTCTTATCCTTGCTAATAGTAAAAACATAAGTCACTCGTAAAACAAGTACAGAACACTATAGAAAAGAAACAATAAGATGTACCTATTGTAAATTAGATATTATTTTTTCAATTAATTAAATGAACAATAAATTATAAGTTTCCCAGGACATATTTAGTAAAGAGAATATTTAGTAAAAATAAAAAGAATCAAATATAGTAGACTACAGCAGAAATCCTTCACCCCATTAAAAATACTTCTAGAGATACTAGATAAATTTGAGGAGTGGAGTATTTGATTATCAAAGAAATTTTAAAATATGATTCAAAGGAGACAATAGGTTGAATTTACACATCCTGAGCCAAGTGATATAAATAAGTAAAGAAATGTTCCTAATGTATCAGCTTTAATTTTCAAAATTCTAAGAATAAAATGATCTCAAAAGCTTCTGGAAGGGAGAACAGAAAACCTCATACCATACAAAAGAATATATTTTAAAACGAATATCAAACTTCCTTAGCAACACTAGAATCAAGAAGATAATAGATCAATTTTTTATGTTTTCTGAATGAAATTATTTCGAGCCTAGAATTCTGTTAAACTGTAAGTGAGAATGAGATAAAGGGATTTTAGAGCATCAAGATACCTGGACCTCTCATAATTCTGAATATATTCTTGAAAATTAAGAATGAAATTCAAGAAGTAATTCTTAAAGATACCAAGAAATGGTGAAACTAATGAAGAGCCCCTTCAAAAAAATCTAAGATATTGTAATAAAGCCAAACAGATGGGCCCATTGCACATCACTCAACAGAAATACCCAAATCCCGAGACAGTGTCTTTTGCAGAGGAAAGGAATGTATTGTTAAGACTTCCTGACAAGAAAATAGACAAAGCTCAGATCTTTTCCTCAAAGACGTCAGACAAGTTTTAAGAGGTGAGGGTAAGAAGAGGTTATACTTATTTATAAATTTTAATTTAGGAGTGTCTGGGTAGTTTTTGAACTTAGCCAGTTTAGGTTAGGTATGAGAATAAAAAATAATAATAATGAGGAATTCCAATCTGACAGTTCAATTGGTCCCTCTTGTATGTCTTTATATTGGTCTGAGCACTGGATTTTCTTATTATGGACTTCTTGCTTTTAAACAGATCTGATTGGCAACGGAGCATCTCTGTTAGTTGAGTTCTGTGGATCTTGGTTCCATCGTGCTCTCTAGGTCAGTTTAGGGTGATTTGGCTGCTGACTGGGACCAGTTTGATCCAGCGTGGTCTGGTGATCTCCAGCGTACAGTGAGGAGACCTGCTGTTATCTCCTGAATGGCATTAAAAAAAAAAAAAGACAAAAAATACAACAGTGACAATAATGACAACAAAAAAACTATTATGTCTGCTTTAGTATTAGGTCCTGGTTTCAATGCCAGTTGTGCAGCAGGTCTAGAAAGTGTTTCATTAAAATCTGAGAAGTCCAAGGACTCTAAGAATGACATCATCAAGAAGAAAAATGGAGCAGTTTGCTACCAGTAGAGAGTTTTGCCAGTGAGCCAAGTGATGTGATGTGAAGAAAGCCTGCGTGTCTTCCATAAAGACGATTAGAAACCACAGATTCAACAGAGCATCAGTCTGTATGAGGAAACCACAACCAAATAAGCATAACAGTAAGAAAAGAATGCATTTGACTTCTGTGGTTTAGGGGTTATGATACTGAATCCAAAGAGAAATAAATGACATCTTAGTATACTACTTGGATCACCAATGAATAGTTTATATAGTCATAATAAACTTTTTTCCAACTTTAGAATCAACCTATAAAGGAAATACATAAGCAAGTTAACCAAATGTTATAAACCTTGGCAGTAAAAGTGAGGCAAGGGTGACAGATAATGGTAGACATGGAGTCAAGAGAAGGAGAGCCAAAGGAAGGATGAAGGAGTGAATACCTTTAACAAATGGGAAGATGACATTTTTTTTGGCCTAAGCTTAATGAAACAAGACAAAAGTTTAGGTATATTAAAGTTACAAGTATAACCACAGAAGAATAATACGAAGTTGGAAAAGAGAAGAGTAAACTAAATCCTTTATATTCCATAGAGTTAATAGATATCATAAAAAGGTTAATTATGAGAAAGTAACATAAGCCTAAAAAGGAGAGTTAATGAGATAACCTCTAGAGATTTAAGCTGAGACAGATGCCCAGATGGGGAGAGTGAGGAAGCAAAATATATGTTTCAACATACTATTTTATTTTTTGCTCTGTACTTGTGTTCTTTTGGGGTGGTGCTGGGGGAAACATTCAAAAGAAGGAATCCACGCTAACTTCCAGGTTAATGCCTACTGATCATGACTCACTTTGTCAAAGTATAATATTCAGAAAGCATAAACATGACTCTCATTCAAATATATAAGGAATATATGTCAAAGAATAATAAATAAATAATAGGAAGGTAGAAAACCTGAATCAAAGAGCATTTGATAGAACAAAGTATCTATAATCTACCAATAAAAATGTTTGGAAATGAATTTGAATTAGAGACAAAACGGATTAGTCTATAGAACAGCGGTCCACAACCTTTTTGGCACCAGGGACCGGTGCTTCTATGAAATCTAATGCCCCATGATCTGAGATGGAGCTGAGGCGGTGATGCTAGTGCTGGGGAGCGCTACCAATACAGATGAAGTTTGCTTGCCCACCAAGCAGCTCACCTCCTGCTGTGCAGCCACAGACCCAATTAGGGGTTGAAGACCTTGCACAGAGAAATCAAACTGTAACCTTGAGATTATCTTTCTATAGCCCTTAAGTCTTTGTCAACAAGTACATTCTCGAAGTCAGCTCTAATGAAATAGTGAATAGCAACGTCAAACACTGGTGAATACTCCTGGAGGGTTAAGTAATCCTCGAGTGAGCTTGTTGAACAATGTGCAAATCTAATTTTAACAATACTCATTCTCTCTAGATTGCTGTTTTGGGTAACTTTTGTTTCTGAAACTGCTCAAATATTATCTCATGAAAATTTCCCTGACCCTCTCAACATGATTTTCTCTCAACTTCTCTGTGTTCCCATAGCATACATCTATTAGAACAATAACCACGTTTTTAAATTGTTGAATTTAGGTGTTTTTTTTTTTTTAAATTAATTGTTTATTGCTTGCTTTTACTTCCTTACTAGAAAGAAGACTTTCTGTGCTCAGGCCTATTACATAGTAAATTCTCAAGACATTTGTTGAGTTAATGATTTAACTTTCAAAAGTTATTGGTTGTTTTTATAATGCAAAGATAGGAAATTAGTGATGGGAACACAGGAGGGGAAAAATCAGTAAGTGAATAGCTAGAAGGGAAAACACATCTCCTACAAAATCTGTTGATGTGGCAATTTGCAAGTTTTCAGTAAATAGCTTAGAGAAATTCTACTGTCTATTAATGTAGCAATATTCAGAAACAAAATTAAAAGAAATAAAATTCACCTACAGATCCTGCCAGGTTAAATGACTTTTTGAAGCGTCATCTCTTTGATCTTTTGTAAATCTTTCTTCTTAATGCCAAACATACTTCGGAATGAAACAATGGGAATGTTTCAGGGAGAAAATGCACTCCTGTTTATTCCCTACCTGGGCCTAGGAAATAGTGTCTCTTGTGCTTTCTTAAAACTCTTTTTTTTTTTTTTTTTTTTTGCTGCTGCTGAAATGGCCTCTCTCACAGAGACCATATGCAAACATGGTGCTGGAAACTGGGGTGCCGCTTGGCTTGTTTTTCAGAATGTTTAGCGTTCAGTCCAGCTAAAAGTTCTGACCAGTGAAGAGAAGTTTAGTAGTCCTGGCAGCTATTTGACATGTATATTTTTATCTGTCTTACTGGTATAAGTCTCTCCCCCATGCTCCTCTGCAGCCCCCTTCCCCTCACCCCCCAAAAAAATCAAAGGTCTTTATTTGAAGCAGTTGAAAATGGACTCCTGCTGATATAACTGGAGCATGATCTTCCAAGTTAAACTGAGATCATACTCAAATAAACATGCTGAGTTGTATTTTGGATGTTAGACCTTGAAGTACAGGCCCTTGAACTCCTCCCCATGTGAAGTTTGCCACTAAATGGTTCTACACTGGAGCTCAGGCACTGCAATTTCTAGGGTCTAGCGAAAAGCCCAGTAATAAGGTGGCATGATGGGGCAGGGGCCTTAAGGAACAGGAGGACCAAGCCCTGCCCGAAAGGGGCCAGCACTACTCAGCTCCAGCTGTTGTTTTTGGATACTGAAGTAAACCTACAGTTTCCAAGACCATCTTTCATGAGATTTTCATATGCAATCGCCTGATTTTCAAAATGGTCTGTGGACTCAGTGGGACGTATTGGCAGGCTTTATTCACTTGGGAGCCAGTTTACCACCCCAAGCCTAGGCCTTGAAAACAAGGGCCTTTTTAGCTTCCTAATTAGTCTCCCTGCAACCGTCACTGTTCTCTCATCTGTCCTCCACACTGCAGCTAGAGTGATCTTTTTAAAATGCAGAGCTCATCATGGCTTTGCTCTGTGTAAAACCCTTCAGTAGCTTCCTGTTAGAGTTAGGGTAAAGGCCAAAGGCTGTATCATGGCTCTGAGGCTCTTCCTGATATTTAGGGTTACACCCTTGCAACCACACTTCACCTCATTCTTTCTGTCCCCTCTTTTCCATGATTCCTTTGGTTCCTCTAAACTATCACACTAGCATCTCCAGCCTCTCTCAGTGCTAACCCACCATCACCTGGAAAGCTTTTCTACCTCTCCCCTCCATACTTTTTCTTCTTTTAGGGAACTTTTGTACACCCTTAAAGGCTCAGCTTGCTGTGAGAGGCCTTCGTTAACCCCTGCCACTGGCCTGGTTCCATCCCTTTTATATTCAGCAAGTGTGCCCTGGTTCTATTATATCATAATGTACCTAAAACCCTAAATTATGATCATAATATTGTACTGAACTAACCCTAGATTATGATCATAATATTCTATTGGACTGTAGAATTTTTTTCTTAATGGACAGCATGATGTTTGCCCTATTCAGTGGTTTTATCTTCATGTACTTAGCACTGAGCTTTATAAATATGCATTAGTTTCACATTGAATTAACATTGGGTAAGCATGGAATATTCTGATGATTTAGGATTTCAGAAGGGGAGAAACTGGTTTCCCCACAGTAATCTTTAGATTGGTATTTTCTCTGTCTCAGTCTATTAAAACCCCACATTTTGAGAGGAACTGTTTCATATAGTGATTTTTGCGTTATCTAATGATGAACCTGTTTTGCTTTCCAAAAGATAGGTCATTAATTGTTCTTTGTTTTTCTTAGTCTCTCAAAAGTCTTTAGATTTCTCTCTCTCTCTCTCTCTCTCTCTCTCTCTCTCTCTCTCTCTCTGTGTGTGTGTGTGTGTGTGTGTGTGTGTGTGTGTGGTGTGAGAGAGAGAGATAGTGAGATAGTGAAGAAAAACTGGAAGGATTCTCAAAAACTCAATTACATTGTCTAATTTCATGTGGCTAGTGGTTGAAAATTTCTGTACTTTAACCACTCTTAAAATAACTGGAATAGAAAAATATGATGACTTCCATAGGTAAACTTTTTTTGAAAAGAAAAAATTTCAGTACTCTGCACTTAAACTAAGAACAGAGAAGACTATAAACCATTCAGTAACACAATAATATAAATCTAGATACATTGAGGGCGCCATTGGGGATAATAGTAAAACAGAAAGAAGGGGACCCAGAGGGAGAGACTGAGAGATCGAGACACAAAATTTCTATTTTCTTTTCTTTTTTTTAATTTCTTTCCTTCCATGAAAGGCACAAGAGAGTGAAGAGTTAAGTCTTGACAGCTTCAAATACTGTTTACTGAGAACATCATGAGATAGAGAGGTGAGCTAAAGAGTAGATAGCCCAAATGCACATGGTAGTTTGGATAAGCCACTCTGCATAAGCCATGATTATACACATCAATTGTTTAAATCACGCATTCAGTGCAGTGGCTACTGATCATGCGTGGCTATCAAACATTGAAATGTACCTACATGACAAGTCCAAATGCAGATGTGCTGTATGTGTAAAATACACATACAATTTCAAGACTTTGCAAAAATATATATATGAAAAATTCTCAAATTTTAAGTTTTATTGGGTTATAATTCAGATATTGAATAATTGACATTTCTAAGATGTTAAATATTAATTACATGTTAAAATGGTAATAATTTTGATGTCGGTTAAATATATTATTAAAACTAGTTTCACCTATTACATTGTAATGTGGCTGCTTCAAAATTTAAAATAAAATATATGTCTCATATTCTTATTGGATAGCATTGACTTAGATAATGGCTTACGAGTATGTGACTTGTTGCAGAAAATGCAATCAAAATACCTTTTGACCAGTTAATACATTTTTTTTTCAAAACTAGAAATTCTGCGACCCTGCTTCTCTTCTTCTATTCACCAAAAACATGTCAGGAGATAGTTTTTCTGTCTAAGACAGAAAATGATTAGCAAAAGTAGGAGGAGCAAAATGGTATAATCTCTGTTGTCCAGAGATGATGATCTCACTTGGTATGGACAGAGGTCAACATGTGTTTGTGTTAGTTAATTTTTCATAGGTGATCATAGCTAAGTGAATGTATTGTCTTGTTCAGATGTTTCAAACTGTGTTCTAGTAGCCCGGCTGCATATCTTTTTATTTACTCTGTGAATTGAAATGTTTCTTTCTCGTCATAAAGTCACACATAAATAACCTCATAAAGGAATGATCATAGTGAAGTGAGTCAAAAATTGTTATTTTTCGCCTGGCAAAAGCAGGACTTCACTTCTTTTAGCAACATGACTGTTAGGGATTCCAGGCTATGATAGAGTTGGTTTTTTTTGTTTTTGTTTTTAATGGGAACTTGGTTTTATATAACTTTGAAAACTGCATTTACATTTTCTTTTACTGTCCCCTTGAAAGTAAGTAATTAGAAACCCAGTCTTCGAGAAAATAAGTAAACACCCCTGGTATTCTTTAACGATCTGAACTCTGCTGAGATTCTCAAGGGACTGAATTTTTTATTTCTTTATGCTTCATGGGATCTTGCATTGAATAGTCTAAGGGCACACTGGTCATTGACCTTGGCCTTATCTCAGCTGATATTTTCAGAGCCACCCCAGGAGAGGCGCTTGCACATCTAGATGACCAGACCCTACCCATGACCAATTAAACCAATCTCTGAGCTAAGTCTTATGCGCAGATATTTTCTTAGCTCCTTGGAGTGATTCCAGTACACAGCCACACTGTTCACCACGGGTTTCAGCGTTGTCTAGCCCCATTGTATGGAACACTTGGGAAGCAGCAAAACACTTTTGATACATGAAATGTGTGGCGCCTCCATAGAATCGGTGCTGCTCCCTATTGCAAGTCTGGCTCTGAAGCCCACCTGCTTGCCTGCCCCCGGTCTCTCCCCTTGAGCGTTCCCTATGAGGTTTCTTTGAAACCACAGGGCTCCTCGAAGTGATTGAAAGCCACTGATGTAATCTGAAATCCTCACTTTGATGGGCTCATACCTGTTCAGTGACTTGCCCAAGGACACTTTTTTTTCTCCCTTTATTCTCCTTCTTCTGCTTCCACCCTTACTTTGTTTCTTCCAGCTGAGGACTGCAGCTGGTTTAGGAGCAGAAACATAATTCAAGACTAATGTCTTGAATTAGAGAAGCAACCTTGGCTCTCCCCACCCTCTTCACCTTAGACCCCAACACCCCTGGAGGCAGTGAAGAAGACAGAACTCCCTAAGCACCAAGTATTATTGGTGGACTGAATAAATAATGTCTGACAAACACATATGCTGCTATTTTTCATATGCATGTGGATGCCACTGTGATTAATGGAAAATAAATTCATTTCAAAGTGATAATGTACACTTACCAGTTTTTTGTCATTATGCATTTTATCAATCACTAATGCCAATATTAATAATCCTTACTGAGCATTTACTATGTGCCAGATGCTGCATTTAGTGCATCGTGTATTTTATTCAAGCATCATAAGAACCCTAGGAGGCAAGGATTATTAATTATGTTGATGTGAGAAAGAGAGGCAAAGAGGTTAACAGGGTCGTTTTTATGTAACTAAGGCTGTCTGACTCTAAAACTTTGCTTTGAACCACCCCATGTGGCTGCCTCTCAATAGGTAACATATAGAAATTTTTTTTTCAACAATCTCTTTTTAAGGGATCTTCATGCTGAACATCACTTTTCTGTAACATGCTTCTCCTTATGATGTTCCCTGGTTTCTTAGCTCTGGACATAGCTCAACTCTCCTATTAATGAATATTAATGAAGGGGTTAAAAATCCAATGTCTGCAGTGGTAGTAATGTTGTGACCTAAGCCTAGAACCAAATATACCTATATATCAAACTTATAGGGACAAGAGTGAGGAACACTAATGAGTTAAATGCATTAGTTCACATTTTAAGCATATGAAAAGTCTGTGTCATCCTGTTTTTTTCAAACATGGTGAACGAGAGTAGCCCATTATCCTCCTCCCTTTTGTTAGAAATGTACCCACCAAAACATTTCTCTACTATTCAAAAACAACAACAAAAGAACAATACCAGGATCAAAGTAGTAAATGGCCATAGACATTAGACTTTAGATGATACAGTAAGGAGAGGTGGGGTCTGGAGTATACATATTCCCGCTCCATGGGTCAACCAGTAATTCAACTCTAAAAGTCTGTAGGGAGTCCTGTGTGCCCAGACGATTAGTGTTTTTTTTTAGGAGAATCTTGAAAATTGAGTTTTTGTGTGAAATATTTCAATCTTCCAAAGTTGACTTACATGATTATAAAACCATGTCAGGAGCCAAACAAATCATGTTTTCAGTCAGGTTCTGTCTTGGGCCCTCCAGGTCACAACCTTTATTTTCAACGGGTAAGAATGAAAACTAAATAGTAGAAAACAGGACAAGCCTAGTAATGTTGTGACCTAAGCCTAGAACCAAATTCTCATGAATTTTTGCTTATGAATAATTTCTGCAACTTCCAGTATATCAGCTTGCCTGCTGCTCTCATTCGCTATCAGCAGGCAGCTGGTGGAGCCAAGTGGCTCTCCTCCCCCTTCGCAGACTGCCATGCTCTCTTGCCAGGGACCAGGAGACTTGAGGTGGTGGTGGGCTTCCTGCCAAGGCTCAGTTTCTCACTAACTGTAACTCGGTGAATTCTTCAGTATTCAGTAAACTGCTGTAGAGGCAGCACATCTCTGAGATAAGAGGAAACAGAAGGTTATGGATAATGTTTTTTGCTTCATGGAGTGGGGAAGCTATGGAAAAATCAATGACCTGCCAAAATTCTGCATGATTGGCCAAATGTGAATTGATCTTTTCTATATTTACTAGAATATTTCCTCTTTATAGCTATGTAGATTTACTTTCAGCATTCAAGGAAGCAGATTCCAGAAGAGATCTTAAAGATACAGATAATGCACCCCTTATGTGCTGCAAATATGTAAATTGGGGCCAAGAGAAGAGAGAAAAGTTGCAAAGGGCAGTCCGTAAAGTTAGCCAGACTAGAACTAGGTCTTCTGATTCATGGTTCTTTTCCTAGTGATTCCCACATCTGTCTGTGCAACAGAATACTGTGAATAGCATTAAAAACCAGCTGTGCAGCTCACCCTAGACCTACTGAGTTAGTATTCCAGGGGTGAGAACTAGGAATGTGTGTTTTGTCAGATCCCTGGATCACTCTTTTTAAAAAATACCTACAGCACCTGTTCTTCCTAGTTTGGTCTCTCATCCAAGTACTAACCAGGCCTGACCCTGCTTAGCTTCTGAGATCAGACAGATTAAGCTTGTTCAGGGCCTTGGATCACTCTTAAGGTAATTCTTTCATGGACAGGTAGTTGGGAGTCATTGATGTCTACATACGACTCCACACCCAGGAGGGTCACAACTGAATTCTAGTGTAGACATTCTTAGTAGAACTCTCAATATTCACATTTCTCAGTAATATTTGATTCTAAGGCAGAATGGTTTACTTTTGCCTTCTGAAACAAATTCATGCAAATAGAAGTTGTTATTACATTGTATGGAAATGATTTGTTGTCATGGATCCCTGATGCTTGACTAATTTCAGTTAAAGCAGTTAATGCTCAGAGATACACTGCATCTGAGATTCTAAATGATTATGTGAGCAACATTCTCAGGATCTCTCTCTAAGGCAAGAAGAATAAAATATACCAAACTTACTGGAAAGTAGGTTTTTGATAAGATGCTTAACTCGAGCCACTGAGATCTTTAATGTCTTTTCTGGCCACGAGTGAATAGCTATTATCATTATAGTGTAGGAAAGGAAAACATTTCCCTCTTTCCTTCTAGATTCTTTGGCTAGCCTAATAATTAAACTGACATAAGATGGATTAATAGAAAAACAAATCTAATTTCATACATAAGGGAGCCCATAAAAATATTATACTCCCATAAGTGATCAAAGTAGGCAGTTTTTATGCCTTTTAAACAAAGAAACAATGAATTTGTGAAGAATTGACAAGACAAAGGAGTTTGGGCTTGGGGCAGCAAATTAGCAAAGAAGTAATTGTTTATTTATATAGCCTTCTTGGCCCTAAATTCCCTATCTCTGGGTATGCCTTCCACCCTATTGGTAGACAGAGGGTACCTTTCACATGTGAGGTTTCTTTCAATGAGACAGAGAGTCCTTGCACTGTTTCTTTAGGAATATTAATTCAAAATAATATGCCAAAACAACATATTTTGGGGTGGCATATGATGCCCCCTTCTGTAGTAGTATTAGTTAAACAGTTGATATGATTTATTGAGTCCTGGCTATGTGATGTACCAGACTGAATGCTTTTACATACATGATCTTATTTAGTCCTCACACACACTATGAGGTGGGAGTATTATTTTCACCATTTTACAAGTGAGAAAATTAAGACACAGAGGACAAAATTTGCCCTGGAAACACAGTTAAGAATAACCAGAGCCAGGTGTTGAACTCCAAACCTGGCCCCTCAGCTTTGTGCATAGGTCTAGTGTCCACTCAGCTTCCTTTAAAAAGAACTTCACTCTAACCTACCCAGAAACTCCATCCCTATTCCCTCACGTCCACTTCGCTATGCACTCTAAACATACCAGAATGTAGCATTTGGTCAGGGGAAAAACATTTTCCCACTCAGTATTTTTCCACTAACATTTTCCCACAGTCAGAAAGACAAACTGTTGTCTCTAGCACATAAATGAGATTTCTTCGTTGGGTGGTGGGGTGGGGGTGGGGTGGGGAGGGAGTCTTCTCTTGTAGGAGCAAAATATGGTTCTCTAGCTTTGTTTCACTAACATATTCATAACTCTGATAATTCATTCTGCAACACAATGGATTTTGAAAATGGAACTTTTTATTAAGGATATATTAAAAGGAACTATAATTAGAATAATAAAATGCTTTGACTGGGTCTTTTGGTTGTATAACTTATTGTTTGATAGGAAATGTGGTACAATCACAGTTTTTTGAGCATTTGAATTGGATTTTAAAATGTGACATCGAAACATTAACTTCTAAAATTATATTCAAATTTAGAAATAATGTGCATCACCCAATTAATATTCTCCAAGAAGTGGGTAATATCTAAGTTGGTGATCCAAATGAACAGTAACCTGAGGTGGTGTTATGAATCGTTCCAGTTTAACCATTAAACCAAAAAATCTTGCCAGTATTCTTGAAGGTTGGCTTTCGTTTATTTGAGTTTGAATTACATTAATGTTCCAGGTAGGTGCTTTTTGGGGGTACTTCATTGTTTATAGAATTTTTGAGACTCCTCATGTTTGGCCCTTAGTTTCCTATGGTTGGAAAAGACTATACATTTAGGGCTTGAGTTTCAGACACTAAAGCTAGTGTTCTCCACCGAATTACACTCCAGTCCACCATTTTTGTATCTGTAGAACAAAGGTATTGAATTTTATTGGATAATCTAGAGAATACTCCTTCCTTTATCCTTCCATGAATCCCCACCAATCCTAGATACTGTTTGGCATCCCCCATTTGGAAAGAATGGCATTTTTTCCTGTGGAGTCAAACCGGCCGGAGAAAGAAGTTTCCCTTATTTTTCCATAGTACAAATCAGGACACAGATGATGTGCTCAAACTGAGAATGGAGGTGGGTTTAGAGAAATCCTGAACAGTGCTGTACTTTGGGCTCAGCAATAGCAGAAGCTAGAAGATTTTCTACTTCTGAAAGAGTGGGGCAGGGTGGGCAGAGGAATAAGCAGCCTCACCCACTCCCTTCCTGCTCGCTGACCTCCTGCTAACACTCTATATTAACCAAACCTATCCAAGTGTCGAGGGCAACCAGGGGGCCCACACAGGTCATCACCCAGGCCACCTGGACTGATACAGAAGGCAGGAGTCAATATGCAAGGGCGCGTGGAGGAAAGCTGTGGCTCTATTCACTTAATTTATGAATTTACTTAACAGATCCTTAGAATCAGGAAGACGGGAGGTATTTCACACATTTAGACTTGGGGCATTCTAAAAATCACACAGCCTACTCAAGTGGTAGAAAGGACTAGAATTGCTCTTCTGGCTCTAACTGCAAATCTTAAACTGTGCTGCAACAACTGTCATTGAACTTCACATCATCTTTATGAAACGTGTGGCTGTGAGCGATGCACTCTATGCCTTTAACCATTCTTCAACGTGGCGTACTTGTCGTATGGTTTCAAGAAGCAGCATACTGTCTTAGGAAGGGAACGGGATTTGGAGTTTCCATCCCAGGTCTGCAGCTTGCTTTAGTTTATGCGATGAGCACTATGAATCTTTCCCACTCTTACAGGAATGGCCACATCTGCCCTGCCTATTTCACAAGATTATTTGGAAGATCAAATGAAGTCATAAAAAATCATGTGCTACAAAAAATAATAGTTGTTAATTATCAGAATATAATCATAAGTAAAGGCTTTGGGCTATGAATAAAAATTTGTAAATTTTAAAGAATAAAAATATGTAAATTTCACCTACTTTTTGATGCTCTGAATATCTACTCAGTACTTGAATTAATTAAGCTTTATATTTTAAAGAAATAACCAGTTTTTAATTATAGATTCTTTGAGATTAGATTTTAGGCAAATGAAAAAAAAAACTGGCCACAAAAAATTAAGATCTTAACCACTATGTATATATCATATGCTTTCTCTCCCAACTATGCATTAAAAATAAACCTATTATACCTTTTGCTTCAAGAGAGATTATAATTTTTCAGGTTGTAATAACCATTTTCATATAAATACTATTTATGAAATGTTTATAGAACTTTTTACTTTGTAAACTACAATGGAATAAACATTGAATAAATAAAACTTATAAAATACAAAAAAAGTATCTAAAGGAAAGTAGAAGTCATTAATCATCTCCCAACTCCAGAAAGAATCACTCCATATTTTTAAATATATACAGAAATTTTTTTATAGAATGGGAACACATTGTTGCAAGATTTTCATTTAATATACTGTAAACCTATTTTCTGTCATTAAATATGTAAATAATTATAATGGTTATATGAGAATAATTTTTGTTAGTCTCATACCACTATATATGTAGAGTTTGGAAAGTGTTTTTGATTATCAAGAAAAGGTGCCTATTTTCTTAAATACTCATCAAACACTAGAGTTTGGTAGACAATTAGAAATTACATTTTTTTAATAAAGAAATCTTCAAAATAATCTTTAGTAAATGTTTTGAATCGGTACGGTTCATTGCATTAAATTAGTGTACACATATTTTAAAATCTTTAAGTTAATTTTTTTCACAACTGTATCACAATAAGATACAATTTTTATGTAAGGAATAAAACTATTTCAGAAAAGGAAATGTGTCATTATTGTAAATTAAATTTTTAAGATTATAATATGAAACTAGAAGGAAATAAATTTATTTTTAACAGGGTTGTATCAGTGGTCAGATAAAGATCTGTTCCAACATCACTTTTATATACTAATTTGAAATTCTAAAATAATTGATCTTTTTAGTTTTTTTAATAAAGCTCCACTTCCGATATTTTATTGTCATTTCTTTTAATGAACTAATAAAGTGCAAATGCATAGAAGTACATTTATTTAAAAATAGTTTTTATAGTCTCAAAGTAGTTTTTGTAATAATTATATAAATTAACAACCATAACAAATCAAATCCGATTATTTTTGCCTTCAGTTTATATAAGAGGCTATCTCTTAACGATATCTGCTTACTTTAACTACATTTCCTAAGATACACGTTTTACTTTAAGATTCTGGGAGAGAAATACATGAGTATACTTGGTTTTAACATTTATCCTTAAGTAGTACGCATGCTGTTAGTCTTTGACTAACAGTGAGCTTGATTTGAGATTATTATGTCTTTGCCTCTTCTCTCAATTTCTTCTCTATGATCAGAAACCGGCAAACTTTTTCTCTGAAGAGCCAAATAGTGAAAATTTTAGGCTTTGTGGGCCATTAGCTTTCTCTTCACATAAGAGAGCAGCCACGGACTGTATGTGAATGAATGAATGTAGCTGTGTCCCAAGAAAACTTTGTTTGCAAACACAGAAGCACTTTGGATTTACCCTTGGGCCTTGTCTTAGATGTTAGTGTAATACATTCCTTTATTTTTATTGATGAACATCTATACCTTTCTTCTAGATCAGTGTTTCTGAAACTAAAGGAACCACTGCTCAAAGATCAAATATTGAAGTTTGTATCTTACGTTGAAGACACCTCCTGCCCATTTTACTGCAGAGAGGACTGAAAAGCTCCTAAGAGGAATAGAGAATGATAAAAACTTTATTTTTGCTTCTAATTCTATAGTGAATATCTACCTTAGTATCACTTTGCTCTCTGTTAGGTTGTTGAATTTCTCAAATTCCACTCAACCAAATACCTTGATAATAATCATAGAACACATTTCTTAAGTGCTTACTATTTTCCAGGCCCAGTGCTAGGAACCATATCTTTGCACTCACAATAAACCCAGGGGTATGTGCTTTTGTCTCTATTTTCTAGACGAGGAGACTGCGAGGTCAGTCAGTTGTCCAAGGGCACGAAGCAATAATACTTTGGATGCCTTTGACACCAAAACACACGCTCTTCTATGTTAACTTCTTAGCCACTGCATGCTTCCCTGTTCTACTGTAAAACAAGGAATAAATGACACAGAAGATGTGGAGAAGCCGCTGTATGTTTGAGTTATAGACATGAATGCTTTCCTCTGCTCTTTTTCCTGAATGGCTTTTAATTTTGAATCACAACTGTGTGTTTCATTTCAAGCCCTCAGGCAAAAGGGTTTCATTATGTTTAAACTTTTTAATGTTTCTCAATATAGCAACTAATTAATTCATAAGCCACAAAGAAGTATGGAGACGTAACTTTTTAAAGTTACTATGTCAGTCTCCCAGTCTACTACTGCTTGCTAAATTTATTAAAATTTAGCTGTCGTTGTTAATTTCAAGTCAAGTTTAGGATTTTCCCCTCTTTTCTGTTCTTTCCTGGAGTTAACCTTAAGTACCAGGTGCCTTAGCCTAGATTTCCTAGGATGTGAAGTATGTGACAAAACATGCATGTTAATGATTAGTCCAGTGTGTAGTCCCAGGATGGTAAGAGAGAGAAAAAGAAAAGTGAGCCAAGGAAGGAAACAAGCAAACAAAAGTCAGTAGATTATAGAACTGGCTGCGGCTTGACAAATAAACACAGTTGGCTTCCTCCCATCATCAAAGGTTTGTCTACCCTTCCTGGTTTTGTCAAACAGCCTTTCTAGGGAGCTATTGGGGAAGCTGCATCTCATGTCTAATCAGCAGTGTTTCACTTGAGTCTGGAAGATGCAGAGCCTGTGTGATCTGGTGGTTTGGGGCTTGGAAACCAGAGGTGCTGGAACTCCTTCTAATGTAGCTGTGATGGCAGCTGTACTGCAGCCCAGCCCTTACGTGGGGTGAGATGGCGAGTTGATAGATGAGGCCATGATGGTGGTGGCCCGGCTTTCTATTGAACAAATGGCCAAGGACCAGGGAGGAGGTAGAGCTGAGTAAATCTGATGAGCATAAACCAAGTCCTTAGCATTTGCAGGGAAGTTGCAAGCTGTTTTTAGATTTGACTCTCTTAAAATTCTGGTTTCTGCTGAGATATAAAATCATCCCTCAAGTCCTGCCACGGTACCCATGACCGTAATTCCCCATTCATTTTGACTTTGAGGACTATTTGAACTTCCAGTTTATTCTCTCATCTGATGCCTTCTACCTGCTTAGGGGATGGGATGATGTCTTCATTATTTCCTCAAGTCACTCTGGGTTTCTGGGAGATGACTCATATGCATATCCAAACACTGGCTTAGGGCAGATCCAAAATATTCTGCCTCCCTAATTCCATGCAGGATGGACCCAAATTGCCTTCAGCTCTAAAATCCTTAAAAACTAAATCTTATTCTATAATCTTCACAAACACAAGGCCTGTGGGGAGTATGCAAGACAGAAGTTATCACATCAACATCTAATTGTCTTGTTTTTTAAAAAATGAACTTCCCTCCTCTCCTCAAGAGAGGCCCCTTTCTGAGTTTGGATAATGGGAATTGAGGTGGGAATGTAACCCAGCTCTCTCTAATTTAATTTTTTTTTCTGTCATAAGGTAGATTTCAGAGACTTTTAAACTTACTATCCCATCATTTTAATGTATCTTTTTTCTGTCAGTGATTGTGACACACTTTCTCCAGTTTTGAGAATGCTGGATCCCACTTTCCTGATGACGAATCAAGAGGAAGTATTAAGGTAAAAGGAGTTTAAGGCGATACTAAATTGTTAAGACATGCATATCATCTCACCACTTGTGTATGCAAATTGAGAAATGAGCAAGTGGGAGAGAAATGCACTCCTTTTGGAGTCTAGTCTTGACGAACCAGGTCAGGGCTGATGCCTCCACAGGACCCCATCAGACCTCATGGAGAACTGCTAGCTCGATCGTGTCCTTGACTTCCTCTGTCTCAAAGCCCAGACAGACACTATCATTAACTGCACACGGTACCCTCCAGCGAGTGATGTGTTCAGTCCTCATCTGTGCTTACTGTGTTTTTTCCACCCTGCAGACAAGGCCTGTTGCATCTGAGGCGCCATACGGTGCTAGTGTAATAGCTTTTTTCCCCCTTTTCATTTCTTACCTCAGGTACTACATTCCATTGACTCCTCATGCCGAGATTTACTCCTTTAGCATGAATACATGACTGGGCATTACTCAGCAACCTCTCAGAAGTAAGCATGAGCTGATTTCTGAGTTGGGAATCTATCCATACAGAAATCATTTACATTTTCTGCACGTCTGAACTTTGCCTGCCTTGGAGAATGGCAAGGAAGGAAAGCTAATAGAATTTGATAAAATGGCTCAAATGAGTCTATTTACAGTCTTGCAGCTTTTAGAGCTGAGAATTTAAATATAGCCACATCGTCACCCATAAATGTAAATGTATGTGTATTTGAGCAGAGAATGGGAGCTGAGAGTCATTTTTGGACTTGAGGGTCAATTTTCCTGCTGGAATAAATATTGAAGCTTAGGTTGACTACATTGAAAATTCTATCAATTGTTGGACTGGCTTCTTCTTCTCCTTTCATTGGATTTTTAATCCACAGGCTGTGAATGTTTGCTTTTCCCCCCCTCTCTCTTCTTTTTCAGCATCATTCCCCACTCCTGCCCTTGCAGCTCCCTTTGTGAAATGGCACTGAACCCTGGTGTCAGCATCATTGTTTTACAATGAGGGAGCTGCACTTCTGACTGTTTTCGCCTGCACCTGCCCATGTTGGAAATACCAAAAGAATGGCAGATACAGAAATGCCTCCCATTTATATTCATTTGGTATTTGGTTTTAGTACCAAATATGAATTGGTCTTGAATTTTATTTCCAAGTCAATATTGAACTCAAATGTCAGTCATTTGGAGAGGGTACATTTTAAGTAAGCAGTACCTTGCTGGCCTTTTCAATATCAAATCAAAACACATCGGTGTATGCAAGTGCGTGTTGTGCACAAGACAGTGTGCTATCCTTTCCGAGTGACACAGATCTAGATAATCTGGATCCCAGCTCGCCAAGGTTTCATAAACTATTCAAAAAGGCAAGACATCTACAACTGTCTTTATAACTTCATAAAATATTTTAATGATTGTAGAGAAATAACTTTCCTTTTGGTTTTATCCTCTGAAAAATTGACATGATTTTATTAGAGTTTTATTGATTAATTAAGATATGTGAGGACATTTGATAGGGCCTAAAATATAGCGATTGCTCAATATATTTTATATGTGTGTTATTTACGTGTATGCCTGTATATACAAACATGTATATATAAATGGATAATTCTAAAATATAAATGTTATAATTTGTATAATTGTAATGTGTGTATACATATATTTTTCATTCAAGAGACCTTACCAGAGAGTATATGCTTAAGAGTCAAATTGTAGTGGTATCAAGGACCTCAGGACTTGGAGAGGAAAGGAATCTTTAAGGCACACTCTTGCAAGTTTCTTAGAAGTAACAGGACTTTAGTTGGGTCATTAGTTATGATTTACAATAAGGAGGGGCAGAAAAAATACTTGTTAGTGGACGTTCTGAGTGGTGGTACACATCCCTTTATGTCCCCACTGCTCTTTATCTTGTTTTTCAACATTATATGAAATAAAAACTCTTGAAAAAAGAGATCAAATCTCTTTCAGATGTAACTGTTTTAGCAAAGAAATTTTTCAGCGTATATCCTCTAAGAAGGATAGATGAATCCCTATTTTAACTTTTTTTTTTTTTTTTTTTTTTTTATTTAAGGTGTTATTTTTGTGTTGCCAAAAATGTAAGATGATGGAGCCAGATGCTTCAATCTCTACAACACACTGCCTGGAAACCTGTTGATTTTTCTGGTTGAACACTTGAGCCTAGAGACGTGTGAACTTGCAAGAGTGCCCTAGATCTGGATGGTATTGACAGTTGCCTTTTGCTTGTGTATACAGGGTTTAGATACCTTTCAAATATTAGTCTCTAAAGATAAGTAGTTCAAACTGTTTGGAAGTTGCCAATAGGCTGCTTCAGGAAGAAATGCCACTATTTTCTCTGGTTTACTTACTGTTTTTAGGGTTTTGTTTTTGTTTTTGTCTTAAGTATCTCTTGATTGTGAACATTTTAGTAATAGACATCTTTCAAAAGAAGGAAGAAAGTCGTTAGTTTAGTCTGAAGAATTTTAGACCAGTGCATCGTGCAAAGATTTTCTGGCAGATTTTCTGAAACAGCCAGAATGTTTCTGAGGGAGAGGCTCACAGCTTGCCGAGGCAGTGTTTTTGTTGCTCTGTGACTCGGCTTTGCATGGAAAATGCCCCTCAGTAATCTTCCCTTGGCATTGTCTTAATCTCTAAGACTACATCTTCTCTTCCTCTTCCTGCGCCTGCTATTCACATTGCCTTTTCAGGCTTATCAGAGGGCTCTGGAACTTAACTGAAGTTTTCTTATTACATGTACCTTGTCTCCATTAATATGTCACTTTAATATATCATTAAATATAATACTAATTATTGCTTTATAACATAAACCACTTAAGAGACTCAGTGCTTGCAGCTTTTCAGGATGTGATGGTGAAGCTGAGTTTATCCAGAGCCTCCTTAGAGCAGAGCTCTGTCAAATCTTTCATCTTTCAGACTAGATGAAGGGCCATGCCTAGCATTGCTGACGTCGGACATAAGGCCGGTGTGAAGTTTTGAGGAGGAATTTTTAGACAGTTTTGGACGTTCTCTGCGCTTAGTGCTGCCATAACATCATGGTGAAGACAGTTTCGCCCCCACAGTGATCCTATAATTTAAGAACTTTTCTCTGGTAGGGCCTTTCCCCTCTCCCCTCTCTCCCCCTGCCCCTTACAACCTCCTTCCCTATCTTTCTCCATGCTGGCTTTTTTTTTTCTTTTTTTTTTTTTCTTTCTCCACTTCTTTCTCCACTCTTCTCTGATTTCTGATTTTTGCTTCTCTCATTCTCAGGCCTGGCTTTCTCTCCAGCTCAGTGTCTCCACAGACGCCTGGCTCTCACGGAACACACACTCCAGTCGCCCTTACTACTTTGTTTCCATTTCGCTCTCATGCCAGGTTTATATTTCAGAGGACACTTCCTGACTCCCTTCCTACTGACTTTCTGCGTTTGCTTCCTTGTTACTCTCTCTCGTGGTGTTCAGTATTCTCATAGTGCCCTGGGATTGTTCATCACTTAACAGTAATTTGTATTATGTGTTTGGTTATTTGTTTAATGTTGTTGTTCTACACTGGATTTCAAGTTTCATGATGGCAGCACTGTCTGTTTTCTCCTTGTATTCCCTAGCAGCTTCCACAGGGCTTTCTTCATGGCAGGTGATCGTAGATCTTTGTTGGCTACATGGATGGATGCATGCATGAACGGTAGATGGGTGAATGTGTGGGTGGATGGCGGATGGTTCCTTCTGATTGATTTCAGATATGCAGTCTGGTGACATGTTTACCATAGTACATGAGCTTGATTACCAGCTCCATCTCTTAGCTGTGTGACCTTGAGCAAGTGCCTTAAGTTCGTTTTGTCTCAGAGAAGAGGGGGAAAAACTATACATGATAGGATGATTTTGAGGAACAAAAGAGATCATTCATATCAAACCTTTAACAAAGCAGCTAGCACAAAGTAAATTATCAAATGGTAACCGGAATAAAATAAGACCATTGGTTTTTCCTATCTTGTTAGAATAAGTAAATACTCTTAAGTATTAGGCTAATGTAGGGCAACATTATTATTTCAATTTGCAACATTATTTTGGGAGATAAGATTGAGCCAATTAGATCATTTATTAACTTCCTGGTTGAATATACAACTTAATTTCCATCCTCTGTTAAGTGTTACCACCCTGAATGACTAGCTCCAATTAAAACTTGAACTTTTTCCTTACTGAAACTGTGTTCCCTGCAAGTGAAGTAATGCCATGCTTCCTAAAAGGCTCACAACACACTCGTTTTACATTTTTAAAGTTAAAGAAAAGCCAATACATCTTGTCTGTGCTATTAAGAAAAAGAAATCTACTTGATTTTATTTGTTTGACCTAATAATCCTTGTAGAGAGCTTCACTCTCCCATTTGACGGATTAGAAAACCAGGCCTGGACTAATTAAGTGAACTGCCAAGTCACTACAACAGAGATTTATTGAACACCTGTTCTGTGCCAGTGCTCTGGGAGCTGAAAAGAGGAACAAGGCTGGGGCTCAGCTTTCAAGGAGTTGAGGTTCAGCAAGAAGAAATATACACATGTCATTAGCAGTCACAGGGCTGCTGAGCAGGAGTCTTTCCCGCTGCTGTCTGTACATCCCAGAGGTGACGAGTGTGTTAATGGAGGAAGTGAGGCTCAGGGCTCCGTCCTTGTCCTTAGGAATCAAAATGGCAAGAAACATCTGATCCTGAGGCCCAATAAAGAACTTCCCAAGCATGACAACAGTTCCTAAAATGCTGAGGCTCTCCTACTTTCTCACTGTCAAAACGTGAAAACTAATTGCCCCCAGGCTCCTTGATTATTGCAACCCAGCTGCTGCTTTGACCACTTGAAAAATGAACAGGCCTCCTCAGAGGAGGTTTGTTTACAGAAAACAGTGGAATTATTGCTGAGTAGCCACCGGCCTACTTACTGCATGCTCCTCTTGGGCCCCTGGTGCTGTGGGATCCTGGGTAGCTAGCTAGCAGTCTTCTGGTCACATTTTCTCCTTTATATAACCACACATCTTGTGCCCTTTTGTTCTTGAGGTAGAAAGGCAATAATAATTACTATTGGAGCTTCTGCAAATCACTTAAACTCACTGAACTTAACTTTTTCATTCGTACAATGGAAATAATACCAATCTTAAGACCTACCTCAAAGGGTTGTTAACAATAAAAAATGGGAAAACTGCTTGTTTTTTCCTTTGTTTATATTTTTGTTGGAAGAGGACAAACTATATACAAGCAGATCACTACAAAATGTCAGGTAATGAGAAGTGCTGTGAAGAAAAAGAAGGGGCTGGAGAGGAGAGTAGTCAGGTGCTTGCTATCTCAGAGAGCATAAGCAGAAGGTCGCCTGAGACAGCAACATATCAGCATGTGAGTTCTGGTGGAAAGTGTCCAAAGTGAAGTAAACTGCATGTGAGCCTGTGCAAAGGGCCTGAGGTGGGAGTGTATGTGGCTTGCTGGAAGAATGAGGAAACCAGTGTGGCTGGAGGTGAATGAACAAAGGGGAGTTGGTTCGTCATTGAGGGAAGCAGGAGGATGGTGGTATTTCAGACCATATAGAACCCTCTAGGCCTCAGCAATAATTATGGATTTTATTCTAAGTTAAGTGGGGAAGCCATGGACAGCTATGGGCAGCAGTGCAGCATGATCCGACTGTCACTTGGAAAGAATTACTCTGCCTGCCCAGTGGGGAGGGGTGGAATGGAATGAGCAGAGCAGTTGACAGGTACGGGAATGAGCAGTGATGCTGTTTCTGAGATAGTCAACTCTCTGCAGTCGCATGGGAATCTAGCGTTTCCAAGGAGAGCTGAAGGTGGACACAGGTATTGGCTAGTAAGTTTCACTCATGTGGATGATCAGGAGTTTCACATCCAGGCCCTGGAGAATCATCACAAGTGAGGACTGTAGGAAGGTGTAGTCACAAAGGAGGAGCCTGTTAGTGAAGCATCCATACATGGCACATTATAGACACTGAGGATCCAATAAGACCCCAGAGGTACCGCACTCTCTGCCATGATGTCAAGTCAGGGTTCTTTTGGAGCCAATACACAAGTAAGCAAAATCTCTGAAATATGCTAAAATTGCTTAAAGTTTGAAACCAGAAGAAAGGTGAATTTCTCTCTCAAAATGAAGATTTGATACGATTCTTAGAGACGGGGACTAAAAACAGGATGAGATCAATTACGGAAAATAAAGAATAGAATTTTTTTTGCCCACCTGAGTTGTGGGTACATTTTGATGCTGCTATATATCAAAAGCCTTTGGCAGAGTTTCTTAGTATAGTGAGTACTCAGCAAACGTGACTACTTTGGTTCACACAGCATAATGAAAGAGTGGAATGGCAGGGGTGACACCACTTCTCAGCACTCCCCCAGGAACCTGGTGCTTTTTTATAGTCAGAACTTCCAGAATTAGGTCTTATCAGTGTCCTCTTCCTCCAACTTCTGACAATCAGTGGTGCCAGAAAGCCTATTTGCAGTCTTCCTTGTTCCTCTGTAGCTACAGAGCAGTGTCAGGTAAAACAAATGAGGAGGAGGAGCGATGGAACATCAGTCACATCAGAAAAGTCATTTGTTAAGGCAGGCAGAGACCATTGCCTGGTCATCTTCCTGCCCTGGCTAAGCTCCAGGCCGTAATCATGTTCCATCTCCCCATAAATCCCCATGTGGCTTTTGCAGGAGAAGAAATTGCTGCTTTTCCATAGTCCTCCACAATTGCTTTCTCTTTGCAGTGCTTGGAATTAGTACTTGGAAGAGTATGGGCATTTGTAAAATATTGTCAGACATTATCTATTAGGTACATCCTTAGGTCATTTCCAAGCTGGGGAATAACCTCCTGTTTCCTCTGAGATGAGTGGCCTGTCTTGGGATCTGTCTGATTTCTGTTGGCAAGATTTTTTTCTTAATTTAAAGGTTATATCTTTGTGACTTGGGCATTAGCAACAAAAATGTGTAATTCCTCAAGGAGGAAAATAGGAATGCCTATGCATGTTAATCAAAGGTGCCCATGTCCACTGTTTTTTACTTGTTACTTCAAGATTTAACTTAAAAACAGAAGACAGAGCATAGCATAAGTGCCATGCTAAGTGGGTACTCGAAGAACTAAAGGCATTTCGATTTCACTTGCTGGTAAGTTGGTTAATGCAAGTCCGTGGCAGTCACCGTATTGGGTTAAGTGGATTCATCTACCATTTTCTCTGCTTCCCAAGAGCCCCTTGATTTTGATCAATAGCTCTAAGCAGTACAGTCTTAGATTAAGATAAGGTCCAATTTAAAGCCTAGGATATATGAAGTGCAGTGTATTATCCTAGATTGAATCTTGGAGTAGGACAAGAACAATAATTGACAAATTGGAGAAACCCAAGTTTTGTAGTTAAGAGTAACATTTCAATTAAAATTGTACCAATGTTAATTTCTTAGTCTTATTAAATGTAATGTGGTTATATAAGATGTGAATATTAGAGTAAGCTGTGTGACAGGTACAGAGAAGCACACTATATTTTCTACACAACTATACTGTAAATCTAAAATTATTTCCAAAAAAAGTTGAATAAAAAATAGGTATAATATAAAGATGATCTGTGGATTTTTCTTGTGCCTTTCAACTGCCCTGCTAGCAATGCCCCAGTGTACATACAATTCAGTGAGAAGCATCTCTGAGAGAATAATGCTGATGGCCACTGCTACAAGTTGCTAAGCCCAAGCCATAAGCCGTCAGTCACCCTGTGAGGTAGGTGCAAGTTGATCTGCTCTGCATGGGTGAGGACATGAAGGCTTAGCGTGGGGAATAATTCCTCCCAAATCAGCGGTCAGTAAGAGTGAACTCAGAATTATAGCCCCCAGGTCTTGATGCACATAGCTGCTTCACCCAGGGACTTGGGGCTCATTTCTTTCAGTCATGGCCCTGCCATTTGTTAACTCTTGGTGAAGTCTATACTCTGGTTCTCTTCCTCGTTTATAATGTAAGGAGATTGCTTTCGATAATCCTTAAGGCTTCTTCCAGCTCCAAAATCCTCTGACTTGCTGACCTACCTTTAAAGTATTTTTTTTAATTGAAATGTTACCATTCAACTTTTCTATCCAGTGGAATCCTTTCAAGACTTATGGAAATAACCTTTTGATCTGAAGGGGACCTATGTGACGTTTGAGGTCTTATCCTCATCTTTTTTTTTCCCCTGAATAATCCTGCCAGCTTTTTATATCTGCTGCAATATTTACCAATCCCACAAAGTGGAAGCACTTGTAAAAGAAATTTTGTTCAAAAACATTTAGTATAAATGCAGCAGTGATTCTTAGCATGTATTTACATTCATTTATTTTTTAACTTAATACATATTATTGGCAGTACAGGAATGAAGAGAGAGTGATAGTTAAAGCTATTCCAGCAGTGGTTGCACATCATATTTGTGAAAGTAAAACAAGTATTATCTTACCAAATTTGTATGAAATAATCAGAAAAATACTTTTAATCCACAAGTTAACATGAATTTGATTCTATTTAAGTTTAACTATAACTCATCAGCTATTTAAAAAATCTGACATAGGAAAATATATATTAAGCAAAATAGAATAAACTAGTAATAAAAAATGAAATTTCTGAATCCTGGAAGAAATTTAATGAATGTGAATAGATTATTAGAATTTTGATATTCTTTGATTATAACCTATTTTATCATATAAAACCTAAAAAGGAAGACAAAAAAAAATTATGAACTTACCAAAAAGATCATTTTCTGGTTCGCAGTCTAAAATCATTTTTAAATGTTTTTTGCTAATCTTCTTTTCAAGATCTTGATGATAGCTATAGTGCCTCTATTCATTGGTGCATGCTCAAATACACAAATACCAAATTAATACCATTTCTGTTCACAAAAATAATCAAAAGAGGCAAATAAGCAGTTATTCATCTGAAAGGAATAAAATTGAAAAGGAAAATAATTGTCATTTTGTTAAATGCTGTTATATCCAGGAAAAAGAAGGTGAATAAACTCAGTAAGTACATAGCTATTTGTTTCGACAAACAGATTAAATTGATGTCTTTATACGTAATTGTTTTCATGTATAGAGTGATTTTGATTTCCCTCATTCCAATGCCCTTTTAACTAATTTTGATGCAGGAAAATCTTAGCAAAATCTTAAAATTTCCTAAACCATGTTAAATTTAAATTTATTTCATTTTCTTTAAATTAATGAAGTAATAGTTTTTTTATAGTTTACTTGACCTTTAATCATTATCCCTTTGATAGTATATTAAAAAAAACTGTAGTTTTTTAATGATGATCAATCATATGGAAAATTAAGTTCTTTTTACTACATCTTCAATTACTAGTTATACAACTTTACAAAGTTAGGAAAACTTGTTGGTCCCGGTTTTCTTATGTATACAGTGAGCCTAATTACTCTTGGTGAATTACATCAGGGGCATAATGGATCTAAAAACACATTATAAAGTGTATACAGCTATGTTCTGGGCAGTTAAAACAGGTTAATCATTCAGTGTTTATTGAGTGCTTAGTGTATGCTGGCACTGTATTCATGGTGCAACTGTGAGCAAGGCAAAACAACAACAACAAACCCAAAAGTGCCTGTCCTCAGATTGAAATTCTAATTAGGGGAGACAACCAATGGGAAATCAAATAAGATGCTTGTAGATAGAGGTAAGAACTACAAAATAAATTGTAAAGGGGAATGGTTGGCAGAGGAGAGAGGCCAACTTCAGATAAATGGCTGCAGAAAGACTTTGACAGGGTAAGCTTTGAGTTGAGAGCCAAGGAATCTAAGGAAAGGGCGTTCCAGTGGAGGAATAAGCTAAGTTTAAGGAACAAACTGTAGGTCAGTGCTGTTGGAGCATGATGAACTAAGGGGAAGAGAGACACAAGGCGGAACAAGAGATATAGGCAGACAGCTTTCTGTTCTTTTCCAATTATCCACACCTCGTGGTTCCTGGAATGTGTTTGATACATTGGCGGGAGACTTTTACAAGATTATTTCATTAAATGTTGACACTGGAAAGAAAAAAAAGAGATATAGACAGGGTCCAGATCATACTGGGCCATCTATGCCTGCCTTTCTGGAGTCCTGCATAGGCTTTATGATTGTTCTAAGAATTGAAGTTATTTCATAAAAGTTTCCAAGAGCAAAGTACAGAGATGATAATAGGCAGTTGTCTTTCTTGGTTTGTTCAAGAATTATTTTGTTCAAGAATTATTTTTTAATATACTTCTTTCACAAGAGCCACAAAATTTTAGATAGAATCTATAGATGAAGGCAGAGTACTCTGAGATAAACACATGTCCTCTTCCTAGATTCCACCTTCAGAATTCATAGTCAGTTGATGATCTCAGTCATTATTTCTGCTTCCTAAATATCTCTTTCATCTCTCTCATTGTCGTTCTTCTTACTGCCAGTATTTTGGGTCAGGACACCATCTTTTCTCTCTGGACTAACACAACAGACTCCAAAGTTGCCCCTTGCAATCTGTCCTCCAAAAAGTCTTCTGAAAGTGCTTGTCCTAGAATCAAATCCGATCATGTCACTGCCTTCTCCTTTCATCCACGCCCCTCTGCTCCAGCTGCTTAAAACCCTTCGGCGTTTTCCCATCACTAAAGAAAGTCCAAATGTCTTTGCTTGGGATGTGAGCCACTTCATTTCATTTTTTTCCTTCTCTCACTTGCAAACTCATCACCACTGATTCCCAGAAGTTTCACGTGTGCTTCCCTAAGTTGCACGCTGTGCTCTTCCCACCCTCTCCCACACCTCTGCGTATGTTGTTTCTTCTACATAGATTGTTTTGTGAATTCTCATTCATCTCTCGAAACTCAGTTTCTCTGTGTTTCCATAGCATTAGGGAACTATTGTGACAACGATAAAAATATTCTTGTTATTTAGTTAACTTTTTGTTTTGCCAGCCAAAACCATAAACCTCTGAAGGTCAAAGACCATGTCCTACTTATCTTTATAGCTATAGTACCTGGCACAGTGCTTTCACAAAACAGGCTATTACAAAATGCTCAGTGATGGGGCAGCATTTTAGACCATGCTAGTATATCTTTGACTTTGGCTAGGTTATGGAACTAACTCTTAAAAGTATGAAAGCACCTGTTCTGTGCACTGTTTTCTGTTTTCTAATGCATTCTGCTTTTGTTTTTTATTGTTTTTTTTTTTTTTTTTACCTCTAAAAGGTAGATGGTGACTTCTATCTGGTAATGTTCACCTGTGTACGTCATTGACTGATAAAATGTGTTAAAAGAATAAGCACAGTGTTTAATGTGAACACAGTTGTCATTAATTGGTGACAGTGCTGTCACCAATAATAACAGTGCTGTTATTATTGTTAACAGCACTAATAATAATGCTATCAGGAAGAGAAATAAAGAATCAAGGAAGAGGTGTGTGCCCTTAAAACTTTGATTCTAGCTGGCAAAGCAAGATCTGTGTACAAATTAACTAGCAGCTACCTAACTTTGGATTAATGAGTACCAGAATATTTTGAATATTATACAGATATTTTGTATAATAGCAATTCATAGAAGTAAAACACCACCACAACCACCCAAGGATAAGGAGAGAAACAACAATGATAATGATAACGATAATGATAATGGGTGATGTGTGTTGAGCTCATATTCCGTGCTGGCCTGTGTGCTCAGCTTTTACATGGATTCTCTCATTAAATTCTTAGAGGAACCCTGTGGGCAGGGTACTTCTCATATCCCTCTTTTATAGATGGAGTCTCAGAAGCTCAGAGAAGTTCAGTAATTCACCCAACATCACAGTGTAGGACATGAAGGGAGCCAAGTTTTGAAACCCAGCATAGGCTGCGTAGTTCTAGCTTAGAATTCTTTGCTACCTATATTGCTTTTGTGAAAGTATCCTGGAGGAGATTAAGATTTGGCATAGGCCATAGATGTAAGAATCAAGATTGTTGTTAAAAAATATATAGAACAGAGAGGAAGGGTTTTCCATGTGATTAGTTGGGTAGATGTAGGTGAGTGACTGGGACGGGAATAGCAGAGGAAGGAGCATGAGTCAAGTGGCCGTATTAAAGATCAGTTCTGAGTAGGGCAAAGAGATCATATGAAGCAATAATGAAAATATGATTTTCAAATATTATTGCCTAGGCCCTTATCATATTCCACCTAGATTCCTCTAGTAGTCTGGCTTTTCTATAAACAAAGAGGGTTGTATCGCCAATGATATTCTCAAAATATCGAGGTCTTGGAAAAAAACACTACTGCGGTGACTTCCTACTGACCATCTCGTCAAAGCACAGGCTCTACTTCTATCATTGGACATGCCTTTTTGATCCACCCATATTTTTTACTATCGGTTTTGTCAGGTAAAATACTTCAGGTGTGAGACAAGCAGAGAAGTAGTTCAAAGTCTGAAATTTCAGAATTTCTAGAGTATTTTTAGTTTTAAAAGGCAGCACAATACGGGTTATGGTACAGATGGTGGGGGGAATGAGAAGTGCATGATCACAACAGTGAAGGACCCACCAACGGGACTTTATACTTGCATATGTGACTAGCTGGGGGGAAAATGTCAAAAACTTCATGGTTTCTCATCGGAAGATCCAGAAGGGCATTGAAAATGGTTAAGGTTATAAGAATGGAATAGCTTTCACAGAGGGTGAAATGTAGACAGGATATTATGGCTGAATATTGACTCTTAGAAGATGCATATTGTCAAGAGGTTGGAGTAAAAGTTAAAAAGGTCAAAAAGTGATTAGGTGAACAAGAACAGTAAACCTCTGGAGAGAGAGAGCTGAGTACAGGAAAGAGTTAGATTTAGTTATGAGAGGATGTATGAAATGAAGCAACTGTTCAAAAGCAGTTGAAGAGAGACTAATACATTCAATAATACCTACATAATTGGTAGCCTAGAATAGACTTTGTGGGTGAGTAGGGATACACTATAAAAATAACCAAGAATGCTTAATGTGAATTATAATTAGCTTTAATTACTAAGTATTTATTAGGCATATAATGCTGAATTTTCCTCATGTATAGGCACTCTTATGGGCTTACCATGCTTGCCAGTCAGTTCTGAATGTAGAGAAAAGCAGTGGCAAAGTAAGTGGTATAAAATCAACTGAAGAAACAGAAAAAAATTGCAAATGCATCTGGCTCTTATTTTTGAAGGCATTCTATTCAGAAAAAAATATTTTGTGTATGTTAATGTCTACCAAACCACCAACTATACTAGGTTTTCACCACCAATATGTCTCGTTTCTGTTCTTCACACAGAGCCGCTTTTCCTCAATCATATCCTTGTCCTCTTGCAAAGAATATTATCCAAAAATGTAATAATTAACCTAAGAAAATGTATCATTCTAAGAGACTGTGGTTCAGTGGAATGTAAAACACAACAAGGAGTTTTAATATATCTTTTGAAAAATTAAAAAGCGAGTCAGTAACTACTCTTCTATGGAAGAAAAATCGAAATGTGCTCCAAATAAATTTACTCGGAAGTCATGGGCTCAGAAAGATATGCTGTTATTTAGACTTCCTATGAAGATCAATTAATATAATTTTGATGGTACTAATTAATAATGAGGAAAGTAAAGTAAGTTGTATTTTAAGGACACAAAATTACTGTGCTCTCAATTGAAAGGCTAAAGATTTGTGTTCATCTCAAATGGACACATTGTGGTTAGTTTTCAGTGAATCATTTGTCTTATTTTTGGAATAAGTTAAAAAAGTTACTTGACTGGCATCAAATAGGGAGAATTACTGCCCATTCCAACTTAACCGCCTTCAGAAAGTTGGTCATGGTCCTTTTGCTTTCTCTTGGTTTTAGCTTAGTGTGGTGGAGTAAGGAATTCAGTGAATAACCTTGATTTTGGCAGTAGTGCTTGGTGGCAGCATGGGTAAACCTACTGAATTCATAGACTTGAAATGTCATTGTGCACTCTACTGTTTTATCAATTCCAGCCAGGCCAAACTGTCTAGTTTTTATATTTTACTATGCTAGAGTCAATTCTAAGGAAAAAGTACATAGAATTACATAGGCTTCATTCATATAGCAGTATACTATAGATATGAAGAATAGAAATAAAAATAAAGAATACCGCCAAGAAAAACCTTATGCCACTTTATTAATATGCCAGGAGATAATCTAGAAAAGACAAAAAAAATCTTTTATACCATTCCATTTTTGAAATCCTAATTTCAATGTACTTCTAGTGTTTTGTTTATTTGTGATTGTTTTTTAAATAAATGATGTGTCCTATTTTGTTTATTTTGGTGGGGGGTGGTGTAAAGTTCCATGTGTTTATTCTGTAAGACTCAATAGCTTACAATATAAAGTAACAATTATTCTGACTGATTTCACAGACTGTTGTAAGTCTGGGGGCTTTCTTTATCCTATGTTGTAGACTGCAAATGATTCTAACAATATCTTTTGTAATTATATATGAAAAATGTTCATTCGTTTTTTTTTTTTTCAGTCTGAATATGCCTCCAAAAAATATTCTTTCTCCCACTCTTTTTTCTTTTTGCCTTCAGCTTGGCATAATTACAAGGTGACAAATTGTCAAGGATGAGGCTTTAAAAAAGGCTGGGACCTCTAGTTTTCTCTCTAAACAATGATCTATATTACAAACAGATGTTTGAATGCCAGCTCTAAAACAAATAAAAATGAATAAATTCTAGATAATCGCTTCTAAATTGTGGAGATATTTAAAATAGAATACACCTTGATGGTCTAGAATGCAGTTTGGAGTCTATCTCATTGAGCCAGAGAAATTGGAAATCTAAGCTTCAGAAAACAATGCATCACTTCTATCTTTATTGTATAGTTCAGTTTTGACAGATGTGTATATACATGAAATTACCACTACAGTTGAGAGCATTTCCATCACCCCAAAATATTCCTGAAAGCCCTTTTTCAGTCCACTCCCTTTCCTCTAAACTCATCTCCCAATTCCAGGCACCTGGTCCTCTGCTTTCGTCACTGTAGATTAGTGTAATAGGGCAGTCTTCAATATTTTTCTATACAGGACATTGATAATTTGACAAGAAACAGAGAAAAGCAATGGCATTAAGGGTGGGGAGAGTTAGTGTGAATTATATACCCCTTGTCTAAATAGTAACTAGGGAGAATGGTATTTTGATAACGTTTCAAGGGCATTAACATGGATAGGGAAGGTTTATAAGGAAATAGCTTACCCTGTTCCATTATAATGTCAGTTCATCACTGGCATGTCAAAAGCTTAGTTCTTTGAGTGTACTTTCAAAACAAGAATAGATGAATAGAACAGTGGTCATAGAAAATTCCTTCTACAAATTACAGAGATATGTATCTCTGTACAAATACAGTTCAGGTTAATTTTCTTTCACTTGCTATGTACATGCTACAAACGTAAGTGAATTTTTTAATGTAATTTTATACATATAGATAAATGATAAATACATCCCATCAGAGCCTTGGTTTACCTCTTCTACAGAATGCTGGAGACAGCTAATATATGCAAAGTACTTATTAAATGTCAGGCCACATGCATGTTTAACAAACAGTATTCGTTTTGCCAGTTTGGTGGTATAGCAGAGGTCAGAGCCCACACTTAACTGAATTTGTTAACAATTGTCAATATATGTTGTTCGCATTTTTAGTAGTATCTAAAATTTCACACTACTAATATTGCTCCAAAGAGTCTAATGCTCAGTCACTGTTTTCAAAATTGAATACTTTAATCAAGGTCAAATCTCAGCCTTAGGCTAATAAATGACACTTTCAGAATCAAAATAAAAAAGAAAATCTGTTGACATGTAAATGACAATACTGTTTCTCGCTATCATCATCACTTCCTTTTGGTGCTATATTTAACACATATATAAGCATACATAGTATAGACATTTCTGTGATTTATTAGCTGTTAACTCCTAACATTTTTATATGTACTTTTATACTTTAAATATGCATGTATATACAAATATATTTTTTCAGGCTTTTTATTTTAAATTTATTTTTTGTGTTGACAGTGGTTAACAAAATCCAGTGTGTCAAGTGTCCATTTTAACAGTAAGGCATATATATATTTATATTGTTGACCTCCCATAGTTAAAAGATTTTTTAACAAAAATGATTTTCTACTATATGTGCAGTCTTGTTTTTCTTTTTTACTCTAACATACTGATACCATATTTTGAAATGGATATAGTAGATTCATTTCTTTATTGCTAATCATTTAGATTATTTTCTTTGTTTCTATCATAAACAATACTTCAGTAAATTCTACTACACATACATGGTTTCATAATTATTGGATTTGGCACCTAAAAATATCACTGCTAAGAAAATATCTTAGTTTCAAATGATATGCATATCATAAAGCTTTTAATGAATATTTATGAATTGCCCTCCATAAATATTATGCAATTTGTTTTATCTCCTCCACCCCAGTGGAGGCAGGTTGGTAAGTTACTGATTTTTTTCATAAGTTACAACTTTTTTATATGCTACTGCAGTTGTTAAGCATGCACACATATAAAACACACAGGAGGATATATTCTTTTTGAGAAAAGTAAATGGTAAAGGAGATGCCATGAATATTTGGGTTGGAACAGAAGCAACTTCCTTGCCACCTGATCTTTAAAGAGTCAAAAATCATGTTCCTCAATTTTCACTTTTATGAATATATTCTATTCCAAAAGTATTTGCTAATAATTTTCTTAAACTACGAAGAAAAATTCTTTAATCTGATTTTAAAGATGTATAAAAACTACAAATAAACTATAGCAAATATAATATTAATGGTAAATTATTGAAGGCCTTTACCTTCAGATAGAGAATGAGATAAGCTATCTATCTCATCTTACCTTCAGATAGAGAATGAGATATGCTAGCTATCACTGTTGCATTTAAGCATTGTGCTGTTTGGTCCTAGCTAGTACAATAATACAAAGTAGAAAACACAAACACTGGAAAATTAAAAATGAATTTGTCACTATTCATAGCATGATTGTAGATGTGAAAAAATAAAAAAATCCATAGACAAGCTCTTATAATTAATAAGTGATGTTAGTAAGGTTACTAGATACATAACCAATATATACTTCAGCCACAAACATTTAGAACATGAATTTTTTAAAAGTACCATTTATGATAGTATCAGAAAACATCTACTAATTAGGAATGCAGTAAGCGAAGAGATGGGTGATCTCACTGTTGAAAAGCACAAAACGTTGTTGGGACAAATTAAGAGAGCCCTTAATGAGTAGAAGGCTATACCATATTCATGGAATGGAAAATCTGATGTTGTAAAGGTATTAATTCTCCTCAAATTGACCCATACATTTGTCAAATAAAAACGAATCCACATTTAGGTAAGGAAAGACTTTATTCCATGGATTTATTAAAATAAGGAGAGGAAATGATTGTAGTAGGGCAAGAGGTGCTATTGCAATGGGGAGACTACCTCAGCCATAACGTCTAAAAGCATCTCAAAGGTCAAGCAGAAAGGCCTTTTATTTTTATTTTATTTTTATTTAATAGTGAAGAATAAAGACAAAGGACCAGATGTGAGTGAGTAGGGCAGGCATGTAAGGTGATCAGAGTAGCAATGTCAGACACATTCAGGGAATGTTTCTCTTTGTGGTGAGTTGATTCTTGGGAGGGGGCCTTTGTTCTACTCTCCATTCAGATGCTTGCTTAACCTTAAGGGCAAGTCAAACTCAGGGGTCTGAGGGAAGGAAAGAAGTTTGAATAACTATTTAAGTCAAGTTATCAGGCATTTTGTCCAGATTTGTCAATAAATACAAAGAAATCAGCTCATCATTTCTGAGACAAAGTATAGGAATTTGGAGGATCTGTGTCCGGATTTGTCATAGATTAACAAGGCGGCATCTGTGAATCTCCTCTAAGTCATGTGAGGAAGGGAAGCTTTTTGCAGTAAGCTCTTTCTTGGAACGCAAAAGGATGGGGAGATTTCTTGACCTTTGCTGTTTTCAAAGAGCCCAGAGCTCAACTAAAATTCAACATTGTCAGTACAATGAAATCTCAACAGATACTTTTGTGCAAATTGACAAACTGATTCTAAAATTCATATGGAAATGCAAAAACAAAAAAAGAAAATTAAGGCAATCATGAACAATAAGCTAGAAGACTTAACATTACAAAATATCAAGACTTATTATAAAGCTACAGTAATTCAGACAGTAGAATATTGGTATAAGAGTAGAACAGATAGATAAAGAGAACAAGCTAGAAAATCTAGAAACAGACACCTTCATATATGGTCACCTGATTAGTGACTGTGATTGGCTGATTAAATTAATGTTACTGATTCTTCATCCTTTCCTGTACTTGTGTTTTTTTGCAATTTGACTACAGTTTCTCTCACCAAAGGGTCAGAGTCTGTTTCCTTCACCCTTAATTCTGAGTTTGGCCATATGACTTGTGAGATATTTGGCCAGTGAGATATTAACAAATGTAACATATGCAGAGGCTAGAAAGAATGCTTGCACATTTCGCTTTGGCTTTTTTCTCTTGGCTGTCAAGATGAGGACACATCCAGGCTAGCCTGCAGGAGACAGATATGGATAGGAGAGCCATGTTACTCCAGTTGTCCCAGTTGAGGTCATCCTAAAGGTGGAAAACTGAAGTGTCTGGAAAAAAAAAAAAAACATTTCAAAAAAAGGCAAATATTTAAAGAATAAAAGAGGGAATTAAAGAAAAACGAACAGTCGAAATGGAATGAAATTTCAATAATACTTGATGTGGCTTAGCAATGAACAGTATTTTAAAGGGTCATAATGATTTTAAAAACCACATTTGGATTTAATTAAAACTGGTGAAACTATTGAGATAATAAAAGGGGAAGTAAATGGGCGTAGAGGCTGAGGGGTAGCTGTTAATTTAAGAGTTAAATCCTCATCTTCTATAGTAGCAAATCAGTAGGTAATAGCTAAAGATGAAAAATCAATGGATGTAGTTTTTATTGATTTTTGATTTTTATTGCTTTCCCTTGTATCATTTTTTTTCGATTTTTATTGATTTCCTCCCCCCATCTAAATGCATGAGGTTTCCAAAAACATCTAAAACGTGGAGTGTTTTATTAATGAGGCTCAAGCCTCTTCAAGTAGAAACAATACAGCTGGACTTGATGGCCACACTCCCCCAACTCCTTGAGTCCTTCTACTACAGCTAGTGTGCTACAGCCGAGTTTATTGTCTGCAAGCAGAAGACACGGACCACCAAGAGAAGGACGCAACTGATGTAGGACCACCAGCCCATAGTCGAGCTAGTTTGTCAAACATATAAAAGTGACCCAAAGGCTGAAATTGGGTTCTAAATCTCATATATTTAGAAGGACTAATTATAAAAACAAATTCACAAAGTGTACTGAGTTTGAGATGAAGACTCCAGTATTTTTATGTCCTTCAAACAACCATTCAAAGAATGACTACTCCCCATGAATATTCACTTTTTATGTATATTTCTTTTTAAAATCACTCTCTCTGAATTTTCTCAATCATAAAATATTTGTAATCTTAGTCTTTAGGTTCAAATCCTTCTCCAGTGGTGGCAGTCAGACAGTAAAATTACTTACTTTATTATACTGTGTCCATTTCCTCTTCCTTTCACTTTTTATGTCACTTCTCAACTGTGTATTCCAATTATTTTTTTTTAATTCATGCATTGATATGTTTTGCCCTTGATCAAAAACGGAGGCCAGCAGTCGTCTGATATGTGTGAATTAACTTGAAGTTAAGGATAATCCAGCATCTGAGTTTCCCCAAGGAAAATTTGTTGGAAACACTGATTCCTTTTTAACAAATTTATAAAGACCTTCTCTGGCAAGACCTCAACAAATGTCACCTATTTTGTGTGTCTTTTAAGAACTCAGTGGACTGTGATTTTTACAAACCAAAATAAAATAGCCATATCTCCCATGTACTTTCTTTATTGTGTTCATCACTGCTGTATTCCAGAACTCACTCAGGACTTGGGGATGTTTTTGATCTGCACAAAACATTTATGATTAATCCAGAAATAATGAAGTATGATAGAACTATCCACTTCTAAATTCTTCTAATTGGCTACTGTGATGACTACTACAGCCATTGGAGGGTTTTCCTGGCAAAAATATGTTTCCAAATTTATGAGATATACTGTACTTTTTTCATTCATTGACAAATACTTAGCACTTCCTGTGCCAGGGTTTGTCCTAGGGAGTTGATCATAATCAAGAGAAATGTCTGGCGCAGAATGAAAAGAAAATATAATTATGGATTGACTATGAAAGTTCTAAGATATCAGGATTTTGGTGGACGAGGGGTGGTAAAAATGGACTGGTCATGGGAGTGAAATGTGATACTCTTATTGTCATGTGGCCTGTTGTGTATGTAAGACACTGCTAAATCACTCTTCATCCCTACATTTCAAGTATAGCTTTCTCTGAGATCTCAAACTGCTTTGAAGAATGTGAGACCATCCTGTGGCTTAAATGCCCCATTAGTCTAAGAAAGTATCTGTGGTGTTCTCTAACACTCTATCTGGTTTTATGCTACTTTGGGGTAAATCGTTTTTTTGGTTTTGTTTTGTTTTGTTTTGTTTGCCCTGAGTCATGCTCTGACTGGCTGCTAATGCCCTCTCTGCCTGCATATGCAGCCACCACCATTTCTTGGGAGCTCTCCTGTCTCTGTAAACTCTGTTTCTCACATCTGCATGTTTCAGAGGTCCCCTTTTATATTAACCTAGAATCTCTACTCCTTTTCTCTCCTCTTCTCCATCCCAGTTGGGAATTTTTATCTAACCTGGCATAAATTGGAATTTATCACTGGAATGGGGAGTCAGCCAGATCTGACCTTTACTCATCGAATTTTTTCCCAAATCGATGGCCTTTGTTCATGAGTAATTTCTCTTCTCTCCTCGGAGAATGTACTAGACTTTTACAATTCAAAAGCCAAGAATTTCCTTCTTTTTTTCCTCTCCAGAAGCAATGTGTATAGAATGACATGACCCGTGCTTTAATGAAAGAAAGTGACAATGAGTAAAAGGAAATAAGGCTTAATAAGAGTTAGTGTTTCAAAATATTTAATTATATCTGGTTAGTTCTGCATCAAAACCTAGTATAGACAGAGCAATAGAGAAATCAAGTTAAATGCACACAAGAAAGGGGAGGGTGATTCAGCTGAGGTGTTTGAAGAATATTTCATGAAGGAAATGGAATTTTATTTGAATAATGAAGAATGGGTGTGATTTCAATAGAAAGGTTTTCAGCAGAGGAGTGACTAGAAAGGGTTTCTTAGTAGAGAATAGCCAATTAGAGAGAAGAAATCTGAGAGGATCCTAGGACTTGGATGAAAACAGTTTCCTTTTAGCTAGAATGCTAAGAGCGTTCTGTCTAGAACATGCTCTCCGGAGCAAGGCTGTGTGAGTTTGAATCCTGAGTCTGCTCTTACTAGCTGTGTGACCATAGATGAAGCACTTACTGTGTGCCAGAGTTTCCTCATAAGTAAATGGTAATAACGATAGTACCTATCACATGGCGTTGTATGACGATAGGGTATGTTATATAAAGTTCTTAAAGTAGTGCCTAAAGCTTAAAAAACGTATATGAAATTAGTGTTTACTACTATTAGACTTTTTGTTAGGGAAACTAGGGGTAAGCTAAGCTGTAGAAAAGTCATGAAAGGCCTTGAATGAGATGAAGAAGAAGCTGACCAAAGAAGTTTACTGAAAAATTTGTCTTGGCAATGATGCTTAATTTAAAGCAGCAATTCTCAAATAAAATTGTGTGTTATAATGACCAAATAGCTCATTAAAAATGAAATTCCTAGGTCACTATTCCCACCTCCCACAGTGATTTTGATTTAGTAGGTACGGGGTATGGTGAGAGAGACATCTGTGTTTTTAATAGTGATCATTCTCACTGTGGGATTGGAGTGAGGCAAATGAGGTGCCTGGGGTGCATAATTTAAGAAAGGCCTCTCACCTCCTTATGGGTGTGCTTATGCAGTGTTGGCCCTGGGCCTCCTTAAATTTTGTATCCTAGTTGCCTCACTCATTTCATCCTGACGTGGGCCCTGAAATTCTGATTCTGGTGGAGGGAGCAATCATTTATTCCTTCATTAGACATATTTTGTGAGCACCTACAATGTGCCTGACATTCGGATGCTTGGCATACATCAATGAATATGGTAGACAAAGATCCCTATTCTTGTGAAGCTTATGTTTAGCAGAACAGACAAAATTTTTTTTAAAAAAACTAGTAAATTTTATATTATTTTAGAATATGTGTTCTGTGCAAATAAAATTAGGGCAGGGTATAAAAGTGGTAGATCATACTTGGAGACGGTCTGTGTTAGAGGAGGACCCGGGCCAGATCTGAAGTTCAGCTTCCAGTACCCTACTCAGATCCATCAGCAGTGGTTTCCTGTGAGCCTCCCATATGGTAAAAGTGTTCTGCAGGAACTGTGTTCTGCTTTCTCCCTCAGCAGGAAGCTGGTTCTAGGAGCCATAGGCATTATCTGCCATGGATTCAGCCAGGTGAAGGGAAAATTTCCATCTATTTGTCTCCTTTAATACAGCACACCGAAAGTTTTAGCTCTTTCAATGCCTACCATTTAGGCAGTTATGGAGTGTGCTTGACAGTGACACAGATGTTCTGTTTTTGTTTTTGTTTTTGTTGTTTTGGGGAGCTAAAAAACTTTTGGTTGTTGGAAATGATTTTATGAGGAAAATCTAAAGGCAAATTGACTGTAAAATATCACTGAAATGAAAAAGTAGGCTGTAATGCTAAAAAATTTAGAGATGAGTGATAAATTCTATGATCCCCTTAGTATTTGTCATACACAAATGTCATAGAATTTAAGAACTGGAAGGGGACCTAGGCGATCATCTAGTGAAGCAGATATGAAATGGGAGTTAGGGAATGATGAGTGCAAAGATCATTTAATTAAGAAAATCTCCTTTGTAAAAAGAGTGATAAAGGGGAAGAGCCTCTGTTACTAAAAGCAGGGACCACAGCCAAGGGCTTATCCATCAGAACACATGGCAATAAGATGTTTGAATATAAAGCAGAGGAGACTAAGGGCATGAAAGGACACGAATAAATCAGGAAAATAAATGAGGCAAAAAAAATAAGACATAAAACACTGGAGTTTTGAAATTCGTTAGATTCATTTCTATGCCGTTGCTAATGTACAAACAGAAGGACGTGCTATTAAGTGTAGGATATCTTAAAGCTCCTTATGACAGCAATTTCTGTGAATATTGCATTAAGGAAATGAGCTACAATTAAAGGCCACTGATTCTGTGGTCAGGAGCATTGGGGAAATCATTAGACGTTAGAGTATTCTCATTCAGTGGTTATCCATTGGGCAGCAACTAGGTTTTCTCTGAAAGATACAAAAATAGAACCATATCTGCAATCTGGATGAGTCTAGTTGTAGTTGGTTTCCTTTCTGGTATTTACAAGGGACCTACATTTGGGCTTTTGCTACATTCTGTTACCTGGAGTGGAGTTCGGTTTATACAGCACTATGGGCTGACTGGTTCAATTACCTTATCTAAATGGTCAGATAGACCTGGGAAGTTTCCTCTTATAATGTAAATCTACTCTGTTAGTAGTAGCAACCTATGGGTCCATACTCAGGCTCAGCCATCAAGGAAATCATCTAGAGGCATGTTTAGCACACAGTAGGTACTTAATAAATACTAGTTAAATAATTAAAGAACTAGTTATCCACTACCATGTATTTCAGACATTCCGAAAAAGCATCTGCTTAGAAATAACTTCTTTGGAAAGAAATAAGGTTATGGGGGCTTGAATGAGGGGAATTTTTATGTTGCCCTAACTTGTTATCTACTTGGGGTACATAAAAAATTATCCAAATCAATAATTTCTATATACCTACTTTGTGCTTGGAATTACCCCCAAGTACTTGGCCTGTATCATTAAACACAGTAGACAAAGATATCTACTCTTGTAGAGCTTAACAGAAGAAACAAAAATAATAAATACTAGGTAAATCATGTGTTAGAAGGTGAAATGTACTATGGGAAAAAAGGGTAGTAGGATAAAGGTGATATTTCACATTGCACAATGCCCATTTTTAATGGAGGACCCAGGCCAGTTCTAAGACTTTGTCTCCTGTACCAACTCAAATCCATCAGGAGAGTTAGAATCTGAAAAATGTGTCTTTAAATAATACTACTTTGAATACCTATGAAATTTTACTTTTCAAGAAAATATTTTACACTAAATAAAAGATCTTTATTTTTATAATATTCCTATGAATTAGATGGGCATGTCAAAGGTGATTTTGTCATTTTTTCCAAATTTTTTATCATAAAATGCAAATAACCATAAAATTCACCATCGTAACTATTTTTAAATGTACAATTCAGTGGTATTAAATACATTGACGATGGTATACACCCCTCACCCTCATCCATTTCCAGAACTCTTTTCATTTGAAAGCCAAAATTCTATACACATTAAATAAAAGCTTCCAGTTCTTGTCTCCCCCTGGTGCCTGGAAGCCACCACTCCACTTTCTGTCTCTATCCTTGTGACTACTCGAAGTTCCTCAGATATGTGAAATTATACAACAGTTGTTCTTTTGTGACTGGCTTATTTCACTTAGTATAATGTTCTTTCGCCCACCTGTATTGTAATATATATATTAGAATTTTCTTCATTTTTAAGGCTGAATAATTTTATATGTATGCACCACATTTTGCTTCTTTGTTTAACTGTCAATGGACATTGGGTTATTTCTATGTTTTAACAATTGTGAATAATGCTGCTCTGAACATGGGTGTACAAATATCTCTTCAAGGCCCTGCTTTGAATTCTTTTAGGTACATGTCATTAGTGGAATTGCTGGATCATATGGGAATTCTATTATTATTTGAGGAACCAACCATACTGTTTTTCACAGTGGGTATACCATTTTACATTCCCCCCAGCAGTTGCACAAGTGTTCCAGTTTCTTCATATTCTTATTTTCTAGGTGGTTTTGTTTTTGATAGTAGCCATACCAATGAGTGTGAGAACGTATCTCGCTGTAATTTTGCTTTGCATTTCCTTAATGATGAGTGATGTTGAATATCTTTTCATCTGTTTATTGGCCATTTGTATATCTTCTTTAGAGAAATGTCTGTAGAAGTTATTTGCCCATTTTTGAATTGGCTTTTTATTTTTTGGTTTTGAGTTTTAGTTCTCTGTTCTAGATATTAATACCTTATCAGATATATGATTTGCAAATATATTCTCCCATTCCATGGTTTTCTTTTTTACTCTATTGATAGTATCCTCTGTTGCACAAAATATTTAGTTTTTATTAAATTCAATTTCTATATTTTTATTTGCTTTCCAGTGCCTTTGATGTCACATCCAAGAAATCAATGCCAAGTTCAAATCAATGGTTTATGTTTTCTTCTAAGAATTTTCCATTAATTTTTATATATTGTGCCAATGAAGGATACAACTTCATTCTTTTGCATATGGATATCTAGTTTTTCCAGCACCAATTATTGAAAAGACTGGCCTTTCCTGTTAATGGTCTTGGCACCCTTATCAAAAAATCATTTGAATATATACACACACACACACACATACACACACACACGCAAAGGTTTATTTCTGGGGTCTCCATTTTATTCCATTGGTCTAAATATATAAATGTCTTTATGCTTTGCCACACTGTTTTGATTACTGTAGCATTGTTGTTATTTTAAAATTAGGAAGTGTTCATCTTCCTGCTTTGCTTTTCTTTTTCAAGATAGTTTTGGCTACTTGGGGCTCCTTGACATTTCCTGTGAATTTTGGGATGAGTTTTCTATTTCTGCAAAAAAAATGTCCTTGTGACTTTGGTAGACATTACATTAAATCTGTAGATTTTTTCAGGTAGTATTGACAATAATATTAACTTATCCAATTCATGAATATGAGTTGTTTTCATTTATTTAGGTTTTATTTAATTTCTTTCAGCAACATTTTATAGTTTTTATTATACAAGTCTTTTCTCTCTTTAGTTAAGTAAGGCAAATTCATTTTTATTTAATAGGTAGGAGCTAAGTGGTGTGATCTTGGTTTTATAGAGTGTGATGTTCAAGGATGATAACTTAGCATCACCTGAATCCAAACCCCAATAATTAAAGTTAAACCTAATAGAGATGAACAAAAAGAAGAATCATCAGGCTACCAAAATGAAGATCCCAAAGTTGGAAATCTTGAAGACATCAAAAGATATACACCAGTTTCTTTGAATCTAGATTCTATATTTTTTATCAGTTAACGTTACTGGGTGATTGAGCAATAAGAATTGGATGTATACATATCAAAGTCACAAAAGGTGGATTAATAGAGGTGAAAGTGTATTAATTTGTAATTTGATATGTATCTGCAATTTCTAGAATTCAATATCTAGAGTCCAAGACATCCAGGAAGAGGATGTCTTGGACTCTAGAGTTGTGGTTCAAATTATGTTACATTGTTATTGGATTGAGTCTAAAATTCCAGAGTTTGTAGGACATTAATTTCATATGCTCAGTAATTTGTTTTACATGTTAGTTCTTTTCCTTATTGCTACGGTTTCCTTCCTCCTGTGTCCTATTTCTTTGAGAGAATACAAAGGAAACAAACTCTGAGATGTGTCTCATCTCTTTTTTTTCACTCAGTGGCTATAAAGGTGAGATTGCTAAAGGCAGAAAATCAAAAGCAGAGTTCAAGGAGGAAGGTAGTGGAGCTGTCAGTCTCAGGATTCACAGCGCAGTGGGAAGCAACCAGTGAGTCTTGGGGCTCAGTGGGAAGGCAGCCAATCACTTTCACAGCTCAGCTGTAGGAGAGCCTGGCTGACAAAGAGCAGTCAAACATAGGGGTTTAGGATTCCTGGTTAAGTTCCATCTGTCTCTTTCTTCAGAAAAGTGTGAAAATAAACAAAATGATATGCTTTAATCAATTCAAAAGTGAATCATAATGATTGATGAGGAAGTTATCAGATTACATAAATTGTAGAAAGTGACTTTAAATGACCAAGGAAGAAGAAAAAATAACCACCTTCATTTTTCCTTCTTTTTCAGTTGTTTCCTCTTCTATAAGAAAGAACTTAAGAGAGATAGTGAGGATCCATATTTAATCACTTCAGGACTGTTTTTCCAAAGTGAAGTGATTTTATAATCTAATGGTGATACACTTGAATAATTAACAGATTCTAGTGGTGACGAATTTGCTAAATCTTAGCCCTCTCTGACAAAAATTCTAACAATGGGTCACACCCATAAGAAGCTCTGTTGGTTATCACTGTTAATAGAGGTCGACATTGTAATAGGCCAGATAGTATATATTTTATATCTTGTGGCCATGTGGCCATGTCCGTGGCCATTGTCATTTATAAAAATAACAGTAGACCATATATAAGTAAACTAATTTACCATGGCTATATTCCCAATAAAATGTGATTTTATAGATTCTGAAATTTTAATTTATATGACCACCATGTGCCGTTTGATTGTTTTAACCAATGTAAAAATATAACATTTGTTCTTAGCTCTCAGGCAGTAGTTTGCTGATCCCTATCTCACACAGTCTAATCAACACAATGAACTTGTTCTGTTAATATAATCAAAGCCTAATTTTCCAAGCATGTTTGTGGAAAAAAGGAAGCTAGCATTTTGTGCTCAAGATTCTTTTCTAAGAGATTTCTCAAGTCATCCATTGTCACCATCATCTAAATACTCTATCCATTTCAGAAACATGTGGTTTCTCTTCTGCTTCTCCTGTGGCTTAGTTTAGTCCACATTTGAAACAATTAAGCTAGACTTTATTCCTTTTTCTGTTTCATGAATATAGGTATTTAGTCTCATAAGGTTGGGTTGTGTATCTATAGTGACCTCCACAGGCGCCTAGCTTCTTTGCTTCTGTGTGGCAAGAACACATTCTTTTTGCCCATTCAGTATGTACAAGTCTAACCACCTTATGGGCCAACACATACATTGAGGACTGTTCAAAGAGTAGGGCTATCCCTGTGACCACCAGCATAAAGCCTAATACTAAGCTGGTTACAAAACCCTGTTTTCACCAACGACATATCAGAGTATCTATTTAGAAGAGATTCAGTCATCTTTCCAAAGAGAAGGGGCCTCAACTTTTGTCTGAACAAACTAAGAAGTTTCATCTTTTGTGCTTATTCTGACAAAAAAAAAAAAAAAAAAAATTTGTACAAAAGTATTTTTCTGGGACATTGCGTTTCAGTTGGTAGATTTTATTTTATTTTTTCAGCTTTATTGAGTTATAATTGACCAATGAAATTGTAATATATAAAGACTTCAATATGATGATTTGATACATGAATATGTCGTGAAAGGACTCCTAGCATTGAGTTAACACCTCATATTTTCACATATTCAACTCTTTTGTGTGTGAGGATATTTAAGTTCTCTGCTAGCAAATTTCAAATATACATTATAGTGTCATCGCCATCGTCACCATGTTTTACATGAGATCCTCAGATCTTATTCTGTAAGTCTGTTCTCTTACTAGCCTCCCCTTTTGGTCATCTTTCCCTCCACCCCAGTCCTGCCTAGGACCATCATTCTACCCTCTGTTTCTTTGAGTTCAACTTTTTAAATTTTTATTTAGATTCTATGTATAAGTGATACTATGCAGCATTTGTATTTCTCTGGCTTATTTTATTTAGCATAATATCTCCAGTTCCATTCATGTTGTTGCAAACAACAGGATTTTCTTTTTTAAAGATTGAATAATATTCTAGTTCATGTATATTTATATACATATACATATATGCATATATACACATATATGTGTGTATGTATAGATGTGTATATATACATGGAATACAAATACACATATATTTCATTTATCTGTGAGCAGACACTTGGATTGTTTCTATGCTTTCGCTATTGCATATAATGCTGAAATACACATGGGAGTGCAAATACTCTTTGACATAGTGAGTTTGTACCCTTGGGATTTATACCCAGAAGTGGGACTGCTGGATCATATGGTAGTTCTAGTTTTAATTTTTGAGAAACTGCCATACTGTTTACCCTACTCCTTTACCAGTTTACGTTGTACAATAGTGTACAAGGTTTTCCTTTTTCTCCTCACATCCTTGCCAGTGTTTGTCGCCTGTTGTCTTTTTGATAAAAGCCATCACAACAGGTAAGAGATGGTTTTGGTTTGCATTTCCCTGATGATTGGTGACATTGAGCAGCTTTTGACCATTTGTATACCTTCTTTGAAAAAATGTCTATCAGATTATTTGCCCATTTTAAAAAATTACTTATTTTCATGCTATGGAGTCATATGAGTTTCTTATATATTTTGGGGTATTAACCCCTTATCAGATATGTAGTTTACAAATATTTTCTCTCACTTCATAAAATGCCTTTTTATTTTTTTAATGGTTTCCTTTGACGTGGAGAATTTTTAGTTTGATATGGTTCTACTTGTTTATTTTTGCTTTTATTACCTTTGATGTCAAGAACCTTGCCCCTAGTGTTTTTTGTAGGAGTTTTGCTGTTTTAGGTTTTACACTCAAATCTTTAATCTATTTTGAGTTGATTTTTGTGCATAGTGTAAGGTAGGAGTCCAGTTTAATTCTTTTGCATGTGACTGTTCAGTTTTCCAGATGACATTAACGAGACAAAAATTTCTCCTTTGCATATTCTTGGTTTCTTTATATTAAATTCACTGACTACATATGTATGGTTATATTTCTGGGCTCTCTCTTATTTCCATTGAAAAATTGTCTGTTTTTATTCCAGAACTATGCTGTTTTGATTAATGTAGCTTCGTAGTATAGTTTAAAATTACAAAGTGTGATGCCTCCAGTTTTGCTCTTTTTTCCCCCTTAGGATTGCTTTGGCTATTTGGGGTCTTTTGTGCTTCCAGAGGAATTTTAGGATTTTTTTTTCTATTTCTACAAAAATTCCATTGAAATTTTGATACAGATTACATCGAATCTTTAGACTGCTTTGAGTAGTATGGACATTTCAACAGTATATATTCTTTCAATCCATCAGCATGAAACATCTTTCCATTTATTTGTGTCATCTTCAGTTTTTTTATCTGTATGTTAACAGTATTCAGTGTATAAGTCACCTTCTTGGTTAAATTTATTCCTAAGTTTTTAAATACTTTTTGTTGCAATTATAAATGATATGTTCTTAATTTCTCTTTCTTACAGTTTATTATTAAATAAAAATATGTGACTGATTTTTGTATATTAGTTTTGTATCTTTCAACTTTAACAAATTTGCTTATTCTACAGTTTTTTGGTGGAGTCTTAGGGTTTTTAAAATATAAGATCATGTTGTTGCAAACAGACAATTTTGCTTCTTTTATTCTGATTTAGATGCATTTTATATCTTTCTTGCTTGCCTGCTCTGGCTGGGGCTTCCAGTACAGTATTGACTAAAAGTGGTAAGAGTGGATATTTTTGTCTTGCTCTTAACCTGAGGAAAAACTTTCAAGTTTTCACTGACTGTGATGAGCTAGTCATATATAGCCTTTATTATGTTGATGTATGTTCCCTCTGTATCCACTCTGTAGAGTGGTTTTATCATAAATGGATGTTGAATTCTGTCAGATGCTTTTTTTTTGTATCTTTTGAGATGATCATATTTTTACCCTTCATCTAGTTAATGTGGTATACCACATTGATTGATTTGCAGATGTTGAGCCATTGTTGTATTCTTGGAATAACTCCCACTTAATCATGGTGTGTGATCCTTTTAATGTATTGTTGAATTCTGTTTACTAATTATTTTTGAAGATTTTTATATCTATGTTCATCAGGGATATTAGCCTATAATTTTCTTTTCTTGTGGTGTCTTTGTCTGGTGTTGATATCAGGGTAATGCTGGCCTCCTATTATTTGCAGATGTTCACTCTTCTATTTTTTGGAAGAGTTTGAGAAGAATTGATATTAATTCTCCTTTAAATATTTGGTAGAATAACAGGCCATCAGGTCCTGGACTTTGTTTGTTAGTAGATTTTGAGTGTTTATTCAATGTCCTTACTAGTAATCAGTCTGTTCAGATTTTCTATTTCTTCATAATTCATTCTTAATAGGTTGTATATTTCTAGGAATTTATCCATTTCTTCTAGGTTGTCCATTTGTTGGCATAATTGTTTATCATAGTCTCTCATGGTGCCGCGTATTTCTACGGTATCAGTTGTAATGTCTCCTCTTATATCTGATTTTTAGTGTTCCCTATTTTTTTTTTTTTTTTGGTGAGTCTGGGTAAAAGTTTCTATATTTTGTTTATTTTAAAAAACCTTTTAGTTTTATTGATCTTTTCTATTGTTTATTTAGCTTCTATTTCATTCATTTCCAATCTGCTCTTTATTATAGCCTTCCTTATACTAATTTTTATTTTAGTTTGGTTTTTTCTAATACTTAAGACATAAAGTTAGATGGCTTGAGATCTTTTCCCTCTTAATTAGTCTTTTATTCCTTTTAGAATTGCTTTTGATGCATCCCATAGTTTGGTATATTATTTTCATTTTCATTTATCTGTGGATATTTTTTCATTTCTCATTTGATCTCTTCTTTGGCCCATTGATTTTTCAGGAGCATGTTGTTTAATCTCCACATAATTGTGAATTTTCCAATTTTCTTCTTGTGATTGAGTTCTAGTTTCATACCACTTGATCAAAAGAGATATTCAGTATGGTTTCAGTCTTCTTACATTAGTTATTACTTATTTTGTGACCTATCATATGATTTATTCTGGAGAGTATTTCGTGTGTGCTTGAGAAGAATGTGTATTCTGCTCCTGTTCAATGGAATGTTTTATATACGTTCAGATCTGCTAATATTTGTTGTATATTAGGTGCTCCATGTTGAGTACATAAACTTCTACAATTATTATATTATCTTGATTAATTGATCCCTTTATTATTATATAATAACCATCTTTGTCTCTTCTTAAAGTTTTGGCTTAATGTCTATTTTCTTTGATATTGGTATAGCTAATTCTTCTTTTTTTTTTTTTTTACATGGATTATCTTTTCCTGCCCCTTAATTTTCAGTATATGTTTGTCCATTTGTCTTTAAAGCTGAAATGAGTCCTTGTAGTCTGTATAAGATTGGATCTTGTGCATTTATTCATTCAGTCACTCTGTCTTTTGGTTGGAGGATTTTGTCTACTTATATATAGTAATTATAGATAGATACGAACTTACTGTTGCCATTTTGTTCATTTATTTTTGGTTCCTTTATAGTTCTTTTATTCTTTTATTTAACTCTAACTCTCTTCCTTTGTGATTTGATGATTTCTTGTAGTGGTACACTTTTATTCTTCTCTCTCTATTTTTCATTTACCTCCTACACGATTTTTGCTTTGTGGTTACTATGAGGCTCACATAAAATATTGTATAGTTATAAAGTTTATTTTAAGCTGATAACAATTTAACTTTGAATGCATATAAAAGCTCTACATTTTATACTCACCCCCAACATTTTATGTTTTATATTACCATTTAAATTTTACATTTTTAATATTGTGTATCTATTAACAAATTAATGTAGTTATGATTTTAATACTTTTGTCTTTTAAAGTTTATACTAGTTATAGGTGGTTTACCTGTAACTCTTATAGAGATTCTGAATTTAATTATATATTTACCTTTACTAATGAGGTTTCTATTAATTATCATCTATTTGTTTCAGCTTGGCTAACTCCCTTTAATATTTCTTGTAAGGCTGATCTAGTGGTGAGGAATTCCTTCAACTTTTGCTTGTCTGGAAAACTATATCCCCTTGAATTCTGAAGGACAGTTTTGTTGGGTAGAGTATTCTTGGTTAACCGTGTTTTTCTTTCAGCACTTTAATTATAGCACGCCTCTCCCTTCTGGCCTGCAAAGTGTCTGCTAAAAAATCTGCAGATGCCCTAATGGAGTTCTCTTTGTATATAACGAGTTGTTTTCCTCTTGCTGCTTTTAAGAGCCTCTCTTTAACTATTGACAATTTAAACATAATATGTCTCAGCAGGGATCTCTTTGGATTCATCTCCTTGGAACTTTCTATACTTCCTGGATATAGATATCTGTTTCTTTCCCTAGGTTAGGTAACTTTTCAGACATTATTTCCTTGAATGAGCTTTCAGGCCCTTTCTATTTTCCCCTTTTGAGACCCCTATAATGTATATATTGATCTGCTCAATTGCAATCCATAAGTTCCTTAAGCTATCTTCACTCTTTCTAAAATTTCTTTTCTTTTTTTATGCTCCTCTGATTGGAGTTTGCTGATCCTTTTTTTCTGCCCTTTCTTTGAGTTTGCTGATCCCTTGTTTCACTTTTTCTAGTCTGCTATTGAACTCCTCTATGTAATTATTTAGTTGCATTTTTCAGCTCTATGATTTCTATTTGGTACTTTTTTTACATTTACTATCTCTGTTGAAATTCTCTCTTTATTCATGCTTTGCTCTTGTGACCTCAGCAAGCATCTTTATCACTACTATTTTGAACTGTCTGTCATTTCATTATCTATATTTCATTAAAATAAGTTTCTTGAGATTTATCTAGTTCTTTTGGAACAGATCCCTTTGTTTCTTCATGTTTTACCTCTATTTGTTGGTTTCCATATATTATACAAAATAGCCACCTCTTCTAGTTTTGACAGACTGGTCTCCTGTGGGAGATGAACTTAATTTATCAGCCGGACCTCAGCTTCTGGTTGTGTTTTAAACCTCTGTGATTGTCCAAGCCACTATCTTTGTCTTTAGTTACTACCAGTGGTGAGGGTGTGCCAAGACCTGTCAGTTTCCCAAAGGGGAGGATCACAGTCCATACCTAAGTGCAGGCTGATGAGAAGCCAGACCTTCAGGTAGCAGCTTGGACAGTATATAATCAGACCTTTTTCAAGGATAAACTGGAATCTGGGCATTTTTGCCTGGCTTTTCTACACTGAGCCTGGGTTTATATATGTGTGAGTGGGTGCACCTATGCCTGTTAATAAAGTTGTTTGCTATATTCCTGTTGTAACTGTTGACTGCAAGCCCTGTTGTCTGTCAGAGCTAGATGATTTGGGGGTTTGACCCTTGGGTGTCAGCCATAAAAATTGGGGTGCTGGATGTAGGGAAAAAGTCTTTATAATGAGATACTGGCAACTGGTGGTGTTTAAAGAGTGAATTGGATGGTGAAGGCACATGATTCTTTTGGGCTTCAGGAAGGATTCTAATCAGCACCTAGATGGGTGCTAAGTAGGCCTTGAATCCTCAGGCAACAGCTTCTAAACCAGATCAGTCATACTTCTTCCAGGGAAAGATTTGGAAATGGGCATTTTTGCCTGCTCTCCCCTCACTGAGCCCGGTGGGGCTAGCTGTGATAAGTGCTCATGCATGCCTGTTAACGACTACAACTTTGTTGGCTATTTTCCTGATGGAATTCTGAATGTGAGTCCCATTGTCTTTCAGAGTTAAGTGTTTTGGTGAGCTCATCCCTTGGTTAGGAATCTTAAAAGCTGAGGTGCTAGATATTGTGATCCAAACCCATCTCTCCTCAGAGAGAAGCTGAGAGTTGGATATTTCCTTTCAACTGTATGGTGCTGTACAATTGGTTGGATTTATAGCCTATCTTTATCATTTTGACGTAGGTGTTTTCTCATTTGCCTGATGTGTAGGAGTCACTCAGCTGGTTTCTGGGTTTCCCTCAGAAGTAAGTTTTTCATGTATAGCTGTACTTTTGGTGCATCTTTGGGAGGAGGGAAATCCAGGAGCCTCTAATGTTGTCATCTAGTTCTTTGAAGTCATGACCTTCTCCAGACAGTCTGTGGTTGTGGTGATAAGTGATGGTGGTGATGGTGATTACAATCATCAAGTCATAGGGAAAACTAAAACAAGCTTCAGAAACAGACTAAGATAGTTCTCATTGTTAAATTTTAATGTTCTTTAGGGAATGTTTATTTTTATAATAATTATTTTACCTTATTTTTATTAAATAGTGCTGCCAGAATTATTAACCAGTTGATTAATATTTGGTTTTGATCTAGTAACCTCATTTAAACCCTGTGCTAGCCTATTTTACAAAACCATTACCATGTTCAAACAGAGAAAACTATTCATTAGTCTTGCCTTATACTTCCATATGCTTAGCATTAATCATCATTTAGCTGGGTAAACAGGGGTTTGCATTTTATTCTTGATGCCATTAGGGAAATTAGTGTAAATGAGAAATTTCATTCTAAAAAGCCCTAAAATATACCAGAAGCTTTCACATCCAGAGTTACATGATATCATTTAACATTCTTTTAATCAGAAGTCAGCTTTTTTTATAATGCTAGAAAATTGTTATGACTTACTTTTTGTAGAAAAATTATAAAATAAAGGAAAGCATCAAGAGAATTAAACCATCCACAGTTTTCTCTCACCATCTAGTAATAACTACTGGTAACATATCAATGTATATGCTGGGTTTTTTTTGATGTGCAAGTGTGTGTGTGTGTGTGTGTGTGTGTGTGTGTGTGTGCGCGCGCGTGTGCTGGGCTAACAAAGGAATTGCAATTATCAAACATAGACACATATGCACACACATAATTTTTTAAGTTCTCCTTACTCAATTCCAAATCTGCTCTTCTATATCTTATTTTGATGCTGTGACTTGGACTGGACAAACCATAATCCTCCTTTGCGTTTGGTTCCCTGGTAGGTCCTGCCAACTGGGAGAGTAAGAGGAAAGCTGAAAGATGGAAGGTTGGCAAAGGGAGTTCTTTATCTTATCATTCTGTCAACTGCATTGCCCTAAAGTCTAATACCAGAGGCAACAGTTGATTCTTGTATTAGTTGTTATTTTCCATATTATTCCCATATTCCCAGAATGAAACTCTTGCACCCTTTCCTGAGGGCTGTAGGTTTCAGCTTTGTGAGCCTCTGCCCAAGCTCTGAAGGCACCAGCACCAGCCAAGGAAGGCCCTTCCTCAGAATTCTAGGTCCCTGGGGCTTCCTTGGGGCTTTTCAGGTCTGAAAATTGCAGTTATAGTCCTTGGTTACCCCACCCCTAGGGGCTATAGCTGCTTGGCGCAGGTATTAACATTGCAATGTTCAGATGTTTTGTTTTTTGTTTTTTGTGTTTTTTTTTTTTTTGCCTCTCTAGTGCTTCTATATCTCTTGAACGAGTTCCATATTAATTTTTTTGTTGTTGTTAAAAACCTTGATGGAACCTGACTAGTATGCTCAATGTAGAGATGATTCTTAGCTTTTTCATTTAATTTTCATCCTTTGTTTGAACATCATTCATAAGACCCCAAACTACCTTTCACAAACCAAATGCAAACTTTGTGTCTCTGGTGAAGTACAGACATTTCAAATTACAGTATCATGATGCTGCCTCCAGCCCACTTAGGCTTTGCAGTATCACAGTCTTTGCATATTTAGATATTTGGTCTTCATTTTATTAAAATGAAGGGAAAAAAACTAAAATCTTGATACAGACCATACACCATGTTGGTCATAAATTTAATATAACTTGAGGAAAATTTAAAGTTCAGGAAAATTGAAGGAGATGTATAGTTCACCATTAGTGGATACTTGGCCTTAAGGCAAGAAACAGTTGTGTTATTTTATGAGAAAAATAACAAATGTTCGTAATGTGTCCCAAATGTTAGAAATATATGTTAAAAGGTTATGTTTAAAAGACTAAATATAGTTAGTAATATAATACATATTTTAGTTCTCTGGGAACTAAACCTGTTTTAGCACACCTAACTATGGGTATAATAGGTTCACATACTAAAATCTTACAACCTTTTTGCATTTATTAAAGAAGGTGATTCCACAAAAATTTTTTTATTAAAATGTTATATGGACTATATAATGCTTCATAATATGCCTTTGCACTTTATGAACCATCTTCACATGCCATTAATCATTCTTCCAGTAAATGGTTCTTAATAACCATTAATTTAAATAATACCCCATTGTCAGATATTTATATTGTTTCTAATTTTCCAATATAAAAAATAAAGCCTTTTAAACCTTCCTGTAGATGAATATTTGCATAAATTCTTAATGATTTTCTTAGAAAATTTGCCCTAAAAGAGCAATTGAGGAGTCAAAGTGTATAGTTCTGTTTTTAGCCTTTTGATGCACGCTGACAAATTGCCCTCCAGAAATGGTATCCCAGTGACATTTCTACTAGTAATGAATGAGGAAATGCTTTTTCCAACCCCCTCTAATTAATTTGAAATAACATGAAGAGTTTAAAACACGTTTCTCTTCTAATTCATAGCACTGTCTTGGTTAATATTTTTTTAATCATCTGTTGAATTACTATTTGTTCTCACATATTAAAACCTCCATTAATTATTTAGAATCAAGTCAAGTCATTTTTTTCCATTTTCTTTTTCTCCCCTCCCCCTCCCCTCCTCCTCCTCCTCCTTCTTTCAGTAATTTTTTTGGCTTTAATAGCTGTACTAGGGTTGAAAGAGAGCCAAAGAAGTAAAAGTCATTAATAAGAAATGAAAAGTAGAAAATAAAGGCCTAGTAAAAAGATAAAGTACCATATTGTTCAATGAATTTTAATCCAGAAGCTGTGAGAAATTATGGCTTATATTTTTTCTCTTGCTTACATATCTTACTTAGATAGGATTTCTGTGTCTATTTGCCTGGGTATTTTGGTTCTTCTTTCTCCAGGTTCTCTTTCTCTTTGGTTCATTCTTAAATAATCACCCTAGATTATCCCTAAGCTCAGCCAGGAAGGGAGGAGGGATGGAGGGAGTGTTATAGTCCATTTGAGCTGCTTTAACAAATTATAGACTGGGTAGCTTCTAAACAACAGAAATGTATATCTCATAGTTCTGGAGGCTGAAAATCCAAGATTAAGGTACCAACATGTTTGTGTTCCCCTGGCAAGAGCCCTCTTCCTGGTTCATAGCTGGTTCCTTTTTGCTGTGTCCCCACATGTTGGAGGGAGTCTGGGAACCTGTGAGTCTTTTTTATAGGAGCATTATTCTCATGAGTTCCACCTTTATGACTTAAGTAATTTATAAAGGCCCTACCTCCTGATACCATTGTGCTTGGGTTATGATTTCAACATGAAATTTTGGGGGAACAGACAATAGCAGGGAGGGAGGAAAGAAATGAGAGAAGGAGGGGTGAAGGAAGGAAGGAAGGAAAACCTGTCTTTTCTCACCCCTAACACATTGGCTCTCACTTCTCTTATCCTCAACTCTCTGTTCTCAACCCTCAACTCCATTCCCTCTTAAATTCCCTTTGTAACATAACAGAAATATTAAAATTCAGGTAGATATTTTCTATGTTGAGAACACCAACATCTGTTCTTTTTGCTTTAGAACTGTGTTTTTGTTGTTGTTGTTCATTCTTAAGACACTGTGTATGTGTAGAAGAAACAAAGGAAACATAAAAGATAACCTTTATAGATAAGGACAGGTGTAGATGATAGATAAGTAGTCTAGGAGTTCCATATAGAAAGTTGGCCTTATAGTACTTGTGCATAGGTGATTGCTTTTTCTATTCACATTAGAAATAAACTTAATGTTTCTCCTTTATTCAGTAATAAATATTTAATGAGTACTTAGACTATGAGACATTGTTGTAGGCATTTTGCATTTATTAATTCATTTAATTTCCCCAACAATTTTGTGGAGTAAGAACTATTATTTTCCCCACTGTATTGATAAGGAATCTGAAGCTTAAAGTGATTCATAACATAATGAGTGCCAGGTTGGACTGAGATTCTGTCTCTAGTGTCTGTACGCTTGTGTTTCACTTTGTCACCTTTCAGAAATGACTGTATAGACTATGACCCTGTAGCTATGAAAGAATTTATGGTCTCCTCATGGTAGTTTATTGTGGACTCAAGTAGTATGAAGAATTCTTACTGGGATTTTAATGTACATCACTAGGAAATCTCTCACAATGTCCTTTTTTATTTTAGGATGTTTTGTGCTTCAGTTTTGAGAAAGTTATAAAATTGATATGTATTCAGTGTAGCAAGTGTGTTTAAAATCAGTGGATGGATGTTTTAATAGTGTTCCAATTGGCATGAAGAAAAGGTGGTATATATGCAATAACTGTACTCCCTCAACACAGGCACAACACACACGTACACATACACACACAAATTCTTGGCTTAGTGAAAAAAAAATCTGATTCTCTGCCTGTGAAAATTTATGTGATCTTTGAAGGCTTTACAACACTTAGCTTTAGAACACCTTGCTGTTTGTGTGCATCGCAATCTTGTGTTAAAAGTGACTTGCTTTTCCTCATCTCTAGTCCAATAGCTTCCATAGAAGAGCAAGTTGGGGCTCAAAGGGATTTTCGACTTGGCTACTTTGGCTATTGGCTCAAAACTAGCCTTTTGTCAGTTTTTGAGTCAAGAGCAGAAACAATGCCTGCCTCACCATTTGGAAGGAATAAGTTAAAGGAGGTATGCAAAGTTCTTAGTACCCTGTACTTACTTAGTGTTTAGAAAATTGCAACTATAAGGCAAGTTGCTGCCTCGCCAACCTCAACAGCATTGTTAGTAATGGTATTAGGGGCACAGAAGAAAAAAGAAACAACACTAAACTAGAAATCTGGGGACTCCTCAGTTCCAAACCATCTTTTGGCTTTCTCACCTTTAACAAAATACTTTACCTCTCCATGCTTGATTTCTTCATTTTTTAAAAAATGACATTGGCTTAACAACAATTTTGAGCTTTTATAAATTTCAAACCTACCAAAAATCTATAAACTTCATGAAGGCAGGTCTCTCTTAATTTAGATGCAATTGATGAATGGCAATGATCTTTCTGTCCAACTCCACAGAAGATACAAACTCAGAAAACTGTCCATCATTAACCTAAAAATGGCTAAAATGAGAGGCAACAGGCATTTATTTGAGATCACAGAATTACAGTACAGGAGCACAGATTCAGGTAGAAATCCAAGCTGTATCCTGATATCAAGGTGAAGGTTTTTATGAGAAAAAGGAAGGGCAAAATAAATACATGCATGGAAGAAAAGAATTACTAATGGTATTAACAAAACAAGTTACTCAATCATCAGTCCTCCATTCAGGATGTCTGCTTTCCTGTTAGCTTTACAAGCAGTTGTTCGTCAGTGTTGCTTAGGCCCAGACCAAAGGTTATTTTGCCCAATTCAAACATTCCAAAGATTCCGGAAGCAATACTTTCAAAGCAGTTCTCCTCGAATCATTGCTCTGGCCCTGTTTTGAAATGGCTCTGCTGATGTCATTTTCCCCACCATTTCAAAGCTTCATGCACTTCAGATAATTGGGCCTCAGATTAAAAAACACATTGCCTACAAATTTTCTTTTAATTTTCGTGTTCCAAATCTACTAAAAACCCTATTAAAATTGTTTGATGCAAAAGAAATCAACGAAAACATAAATGAATGGAGAGAGAACCTTTTCTCATGGATTAGAAGATAATGTCATTAAAATGTTCATACTATCCAAAATAATCTCCCGATTTAATGCAATATCTATCAAAATCCCAATATTTTTATCAGAAATAGAGAAAAACAGCCTAAAATTCATATGGAATCTCAAGAAACCTCAAATAATCAAAATAGTCTTAGAAGAACAAAGTTAGAGGCCTCATACTTTCTGAATTCAAAACATACTACACAGCAGTAGTAATTAGATTGTGTAGCACTGGCTAAAAAAAAATATACAGACTAGCAGAACAGAATAGTGGCCTGGACATAAACCCTCGGGTATATGTCAAAATGATTTTCAACAAAGGTCCCAAGACTACACAATGAGGAAGGACAACCTCTTCAACATATGGTATTGAGAAATCAGGTATCTATATGCAGAAAGATTAAACTGGGTACTTACCTTACACCATATACAAATACTAACTCAAAATATGTTAAAGATCTAAAAATAAAATCTACAGCTATACAGCTTTTAGACAAAACATAGGGGACATTTTCATGACATTGGATATGACATTGATTTCTTGGAGATGATGTCAAAAGCATAGGCAATAAAGCAAAAATAAACAAATGGGACTGCATCAAACTTAAAACTTCTGCGCATCAAAGGAAATATCAAAATAGTGAAAAGGCAACCTATATAGTGTGAGAAAATATTTGCAAAATATATAAGAGTTAACATCCATAATATATAAAGAACATTTAAAATTCAATGACAGAAAATTCTGACTAAAAAATGGGCAAAGGACTTGAATAGAAACTTCTCCAAAGAAATATATAAATGCTCAAAAAGCATGTGAAAAGATGTTCAACATGACTAATCATAAAAGAAATTAAAATCAAAACTACAATAAACCTCACATTCATTAAGGATGGCTACACTCAAGAGAACAGAAAATAACTAGTGTTAGTGAGGATGCTTAGATATTGGAACTATCATGCACTGTTGGTGGAAGTGTAAAATGGTGCATTCAGTACAGAAAACAGTATGAAGTTTCTTCAAAAAGCTAGAAATAGAATGGCCATATGATCTAGCAGTCTCACTTCTGGGTAAATAGCGAGAAGAATTCAAAACAGGATCTTGAAGAGATAGTTGCACGGCTGAGTTCACTGCAGTGCTGTTCACAGTAGCCCCAAGGTGGAAGCAATCCAGATGTCCACTGGAAGATGAATGGAGATAGAAAACATGATATATATGTACAAAGAAATATTTTGCAGTCTTTAAAAAGAAGAAAATTCTGTCACATGCTGCAACAGAGATAAACATCTAGGACTTTATGCTAAGTGAAAGACGGCAATCACAAAAGGCCAAATACTGTATTATTCCATTCATATGAAGTATCCAAAGTCATCAAAGTCATGGAAACAAAACGTAGAAAGGTGGTTGCCAAGGGATGAGAGGAGACAGAAGGGGAATTAGTGATTAATGAGTACAGAGTTCAAGTTTTTCAAGATGAAAACGTTACAGAGATCTATTGAACAGCAATATGAATACACTGTACTATTGAATTGTATACTTAAATGTTTTATTAAGATGGCAAATTTAATCTTTTTTTACCACAATAAAACTACAATAGGGCATGACACGAGTACATAATAAATTTCATCTATTAACAGTTATTTTTAAAATGGTATGTTTAATATTTTGGAAAACCGAAAAACTCAGTTTCATCTTAGTGAAGCTGCACTTAGAAAATAGTTTCAGTAAACATTTTGGCAGGCCTCCTTCACTCCCACTGTAGCAATGAGCAGGGTTGGAATCAATGCTTAATGCCAAGCTGTGTCACACTGACATTAAAGTACAACCAAGGGAGGTTTGGGTTAGAGGCCACAGTTTAACAGGGACATCACTGTCAGTAAATTTGCCAACATCCTAGGACCATGGCAATTGCACATGAGCCCAATGGTAATGCAGTGACTATTTTCTAAGGGGAAAAGTGTTCTTAAAATCAAATAAATGCCTCATGCTGCAGGAGGGAAGAGGACAAGGCCATAATTCCCAGGTTTTTTTTTTTTTTTAATCTAATACGTACTTTATCACTTTCAGTTTTCTCAGCCCAAGCCAGGGATGTTTGGGAGTTATTATGAGATTTGAAAGAATGTTGAGTTTTTGATCTTGTCAGGACTCAACGTGCTTTATAAATGTCAGAGTTGGTGTGTGGGAATCTAGGACACTGCTCTAGTGTGTACCTTGTGAGAGTCAACTAATGAGGCCACAGGAGAGCAGCCATCTGAGGGACTCCTGGAGTGATACTGACTTCGAAAACAGTTTCTTCGCATTCACTCAGTAAAAGAATTTCACATTGTTGTGCTGTTATTGTAATGCAAACAAGTATCCAGGTTAAAATTAATCTAAGTGCCACTCTCATTTATGAACTTAAAAACATTGCTAACACTCTGGCCACCTCCTGTTTTGGGGGAAGCCATGGGCTTTTTTCCTTGACCATTAAACTGGCCTCTTGATCTTGTATTACCCCACTCAATGTTGATCCCCTCTGGATAGTTTCCATAGATTGGATTATTATTTTTTGGCTCCCCAGAACTTAGCACTGCCCTTAGTTTAATTTACTGCACATAGTAGGCTTAAATACTTTTTAAATGAATGAATGAAATCCATATGGGCTTGAAGTTTTGAGTTTATCACTAAGATTCTGTTTCTATACCATCTGATTTTTAAATGAATCTGAGCTTTATTATGGCCCTTAAGTTAATTGAGGGGGCACGAGACTAATTGTAAGTTCTTGCAGTTGCAGTTTGTTTTTAGCAATGAGATTCTTTGGCCCTCAGTGATAAAACTAAGGCCATAGGGAAGCATTTATATTGGAAGAGCCCTTCAAAGTCTCTTCTAAAGTATTCCATTTGGAGAAGAGGTTTGAGGTTCCCAATACTAAGGTAATAGCTTCCACGTTTCAAAGATGCAGATCAATTGGCTACTTCATGGAGGGTCTCCTAGGTGTGTCAGAGTCAAGATACAATGGGAGTGTTGGATGTGTTCGAGGATAATTCAGTAGAAAAAGAGGGTCTTTTTTTTTTTAATTAAAAATATTACACTTGGAAAGCTATTGGCTTTAATGAAGTTGGGCATTGGCAAGAGTATACCCTGCTAGTTTTTTACAGTGTCTTCTATTAAATACTGGTTCTAAATGTTTTCATTGATATCTTCTGTACAAAGAATGTTCTATGACCAAACAATTTGAAGAAAAAATACATTTCATCAAAGATTTGATACATTTAAATGCTTAGTGACTCTAGGAAGATGTCATTGGCTATTTCATATCTCAAAGATTTGGGGTATTTTTATGGGAATTTTCCAAAATTAATGTTTTATAGCAGTAACTTAGAATTTAAATTCTTCTAGATCACTAAGATAATTAGAACCACAGTGTGATCATCTTTTCTTACTGACCACACAAATAAAGGAAGTACAAAGGAGTATTCTTGTGTAGGTTGATACTTGATGTAATGAAGGGTAACATCAAAAAGACAGGTTTTGACATAGGTACTTGTTTGTGAGGCTGCGCAGGTATAAATTTTTGGAATGGCAAAGGTCTTATATACCCCAATTATTTATTTACTGTGCATGTTCATTTAATGTTCCAGGCATTATACTAGTATACTTCATACTAGGGAAATGAAGATGGATAAAACATAATCTCTGTTCCCATCATCGATTCTTGAACTCCCGCAAAATAGCACTAGTTTGAGAAAGTTCAAGAGGAGTACTGGCGAGAAGTGAGCTTTCCATTTGTTGTTGTTGTTGCAAATGCCTCATTTTATAGGGGTAGCAAAAGGCCAAGTATTGAAGTAACTTTCCCAGTACAACAGTTAGCTAGTGGCAACGTAGAAGTTAGGACCCAGGTGTTTGGATTCTAGTCCAGGGCTCCAGCTACTACTGTATCATTATAACTTAAACATGAGGGGGTAATTTTTTAAAAAATTAATGATTATGTGACTAGAAGTAGACATCTCTTCAACTTGGAAAATATATTAGGAAAAAAAAAATCCCAAGATATAACTGTATTAATCCAATGAATATTTATTGTATGCTAATCATGTACTAAATACTGTTTAGCATTTTGAAGACTAAGTCCCTGTTGAATTTATATTCTACAGGCTTCCTTAAACCTATGGACTTTACATAATCTCATGAGTACATTGATGGTTATTGGAGATAGATATAAAAACAAAAAGTATGGTTTATGGAAGGTGAAATTCCATTGTGACTTTTGGTTCTGATTTTAAGTCACTAGGTTACGGCCAGTGAGGTGGATTTTTACTTCTAACAACTGTTATTAGGCCTGTTTCTCCCGAAGAAAATCTCACATATGAGTGAGAGGGCCAGCTTCTCTCTAACTGTGGTGGCCAGTGATGAACTTTCTGTTATACTGTCAGAATAAAAATACTATTCCAAAATATATGGTTATGACGATGACTTTATAGCTTTTGTGAACAAGTTACATAAAAGTCAATCAGAATCACTTCTTGAGAGCTTGGGTATATATAGCAATGTGCTAAACATTGTGGTTGAGGTAAATATGTATATAACAAATTGTATTGAAAGAGGTTATAATTTAACCAAGGAGATGACACAGAACCAAGGAGATAGCATAATACCATATGACCTGGAGTGGTTGCAGGCAGAATGGATGGTGTAGACTGTGAATTGAGTCAAATTTCCTATATTGTTAAAACTTTCTATGTGTGTGACAGCATATGTGATCTTGACAAGTTATACCACTCCTAAGAGCCTTAATTTCTTCATCTGAGAAAAGGGAATTATAATAGTAACTACCTCAGAGTTGTCGTGAGAAATAAATGTGGTTTCACAGATGCTCATACATGACATGTTAGGTAATTGGTGTTAAACAAACGTTTTGTCTTTTCCTTTATCTCCAAAGAAACTTATAGTTGGAGAGACAAGATCTTAATGAAATGGCAAGATATGATTTAAGTAACCACTTAAAAATCAGTGGAAGAGATTTATAATGAGAGGTGCAAACTTGTGTTAGATGTGTTGTTTGGCAGCGCATTCTCCAAGCACCCTAATAAGCATTTCTAGCCCTGTGATCTCAAGAGACCAGAGGAAAAATTCTAAGAATGCATGGGAATGCTGAATCTTGAGCTATTGGCTGGATGCATATTATTTTCACCTAAACAAATCCATTTCCTCTTGTCTTGTAATACATGTAGATTTTTACTGTGTTCAACTGCCCTTCCCCCATCATAGAAGCTAGCAGGGGTAAAGCAAAAGCTCATAGGGCACACCCAGAATAGACTGCTCAGGACTTCCAGACATCCCCAGCTGGCCTAGTTACTTGGATTCTGAGGGCTACTCTGAGACCATTCATTATATTTCTTTTATGTTTGGGTTAGTGAGAGTTAGGATTCATTAGCTGGAAGCAATGAAAACTAATACCGGCTACATTTAGAGTAAAGAGGGAATAGCACAAAGTTAAAGAAATGAAAAGTTACAATGAAAAAATCAGGCTAATGAAGGCACAGTTTATGCTAAAGAATAGTGGAAGTCAAGGTTTAAAATGGTGACAGAGTTAGATTATGTAGGACTTTGTTTAAAAAAATTGTATAAAACAGTATTCTATTGTAATGTCAGAAATCTATTGAGAATAAATGTTTATAAATTTTATGTTTCCCACTGTCTCTGAATTTCCTAACCAATGTACAGGATACCCTAGATTCTATGGAGTAGACTTTGTCTTCAGAGTCTAACTTGAATGTACTTTCCTGTAAAGGGACAAGGTAATGACCTCTACCCTAAATAAGATTCAACAAATTATTAACACTATTGGAATATCAGCACCTAGTTAACTTCAGTAGACCCTAACCCACTTATGTGTGGATGAGAATGTGGTATGTGTGGGGAAAAACAAAGGACAAGTAGTCCTAGCTCCATTAGGGATGCTCCCATGAAGGACAATGCTTGAACATCTCTAGACATCTGTTTGCTCATTTGTTGAAGGGTGATGACCTATCCTGCCCTATTTTGCTAAGTTATTGTGAGTCTTACATAGGTAATGTCTTAAACTTTCTTGAAAACCATGAGGAGCTACTTTTCTCCATAGTCTATATGTATATAATGCATGTATAAAATAATATACCATATAGAACATATAATTATAAGGTAATGTTGTTAAATGTTCTGCAATTTTTTTTAGTATGGTGGAATTACTGTGGGACAATTGATCTTGTGATTCAGAAGCTATTGAGTGTCCTGTGTCATTCACATATTTAATTCCAATAAAAATTTATACCCAAATGTAACAATATAAATAACAATAACGGCAACAACATATCTACTGAATACTCACTATCTGTGACATATATGGTGATTTTTTTTTTATTCAAAATAAGTATATCTTATATGTCAGGCATTGTGCTTATTTACATACATTTTGGTCCTCAAATTTATTAATTTAGAATAATTTTAGATTTTCAAAAGAATTGTGAAGATAGTACAGAGGATTTCTACATATCCAACATCCACTATCTTTTATTTTGTACATGTTTTTTTTCATGTAATTCTAAGAACAAACCTGTGAGATAGGTATTATGATCTTGTTAATGATACACACTAAGTGAAGTTTAAGATTTTAAAAAAATGTATTAGTTTCAAGTATACAGTACATTGGTTAGACATTTACATAGTTTATAAAATGATCCCCCTAATTTCTCCTTCTCTCCTCTGGCTCTCTACCTAGCCATTACATTAATGCTGACTGCATTTTCTATACCATGCTCTCCATCCATGTTACCACCTATCAATTACCAATTTGTACTTCTTTAACCCTTCATCCCATTCTCCAAGCACCCTAATCCCCCTCCCTAAGATTTTATTTTATTTTTTTGCAGTTTTTTCTCTTTGAAATATTTCTCACCAAAAAAAGTTGCTTGGATTAGCTATTTCTTATATGTGGTTATGTTATTAATTTTATGCAGAGTTAAGTTTCTTTCCTCTTTGTTTTTTATGTTGTTTGGATTTTTATCCTTTTGAATTTAATTTTTGAAGACATAAAATATTTGTATGTTTGGAATTTAAACTGTATAAAAAGTCATACTCAGAAAAGTCTCAATCCCAACTTTATGTTTTCTGTGTTTTCCTTACATTCTCATAGGTAACTGTGTAACAATTTATCGATAGAATGAATATTCAAATACACATGCTACATATATACACACAATATTTTTGCATATATTTTTGTACATACTTAAATATGTGCATATATGTACATTCATATGTATATTTACTCATATTTACAATTATATTTTATTCAAATAGTAGACATGATATTCTTTCATATCTTAATATTTTTACATGACAGTACATTTTGGAAATCACTCCATATTTGTTCATAGTCTTTTTTCTATATCTACATAATACTTCACTGTGTAAAAGTATTACAGTATTCAATTAATCGCCAAGGCTAAGCAGTCCAGTTTTTCCCATTATTTTGCTGTGATAATTAACATGAATATGCCACAAAGTTTTGTGCATATGTTGTTTAATTCTTGTGACAATATACTTTTGAGGTAAATTCCTAGATTACTGGGTCAAGGGTGAATGTATATACAGTCTGTTACATATTGCAAATATCTTCTTCATGGGGGTTTAATCATTATACATTCGAACAGTGTCTGGGATTTTTCATTTCCCTGTAGCTTCAGCAGCATCATTTTTGGTTAGGCTCTTAAATGTAGCCAGTCTGATAGGTAAGAAATATAAAATATGTTTTTAATTAATACAAGATGAGTGTGGCTAAATGGCTTTATGCAGCATTTTAGAAATTAAATTTTTGCCAAGCCAATTAGAGGACAACTTTTCATTTAACCAGAAGACTCTGATAATTATTGTGTAGTATAGCTTTGAAAATGTATACTATTGTTCACTTGAAGAAAGGCTTTTTCTTTGTGTCTCATGGTTTCCTTAGAGTTTTTGTGTGGCATGTAGCATATAGATATATGTCCAAAGGAAACAAATCATTTTTTACATGAAAATGCATCATATTGTTCAAAGGTAACTCCTTAAGCTCTTAAAAAAGACTAATTCTTTTTCCTATGCCTCAGCCACATGTCTACAGGCTCCATTACAAGAATGTTTGAATGATAAGATCTAAACTGAAATGTTTATCATATCAAATTTTAATAAATTATATTTTTCTTGGTAAACATATCCCTTGGCGCTTGCCAACTGTTCTTTTTGAAATTTTTTCTAGGATGATTTAGATCAGAAAAGTACCTGTCTGCAGTTGTCCTTTAGAAACTTTAGTTTTCCACCATTTTAAGATAGACAAAAATCAGGTGCATGGGTGGGTATGACCCCTTCTACTCTTCATCAGAGATCGTTGTCTCTACACTCTGATGGTTTCACGATGTTGTAACTCAGATCAGTTTGATTTTTTTTAAAGCAACATCACAACAGGACAAAAATTCAGTAAAGTAGCAAGGGACATGCATGACATTTGATTCTAGCACTGTTCTTGATAACCTAAAGCAAGTCATTTTATATATCTGGATCTCAATTTTTCCCACTTCTGATATATGAGCAGTTTGGACTAGTTGATCTTTAATGTCCTTTATAGTTTGAAAAATGTATTCTTGACTCTAATTATGCAATCAATCTTTTCTGTCTACATTTAACCCATGCTACTTCCATAGGGAATATGTAGGTCTACATTAAAATTAGGTTATTCTTGAGCTTTCCAAATCTTTTTAAAAATTATTTGAATACCAGTTACATGTACAGTAAGTCCTTTCTTAATATTGTTGATAGGTTCTGCAACTTTGAGTGAAATAATGTATAATGAAACCAATTTTACCATAGGCTTATTGATATAAACAATACTTAAGTTTCTACAGAACCTTAGCACCATTATAATGAAATGATGTTAAGCAAAACATTATTTGAGGACCTGCTCTAGTCTGTTGATTATTAGGTATCACAGAAGATTGAAAATTGTGGTAGAAAGAGGCTGCCGTTTACCTAAAATTACAGGTGAGATATGGAACGAAAAGAACCCTGTTTATTGATTTATCTGCATTTGTTGTGTTTATCACTATAGCAACTGGTCACCTTGATAGGCTTATTTTTTTATTGATAGAAATCAAAAAGTGAGGTGAGAGGCAGAAGAGGTTGGTGTATTTATAGATATGCTTGTTTATATTAAAGCATAATTTTTGAGAATGCTCTATACAAAAGCATGTTTTTGAATATTAAAAAATTAGACACAAAAGTTAGTATTATCAATAAGCATGCATTTAACAGGAGAGAGAAAATAGAAGTACGTGAGAGGAATTGCAAGCACAAATTGTAAAAATATATTATAATTACTGTGTAAAGGAATATTTAAATAGGTGAAATTAATCTAAGAAGTCTTGCATGAAATAACTTTGGTGTGAGACTTGCAGTGAGTCAATCTGCTTTGTACTACAAACAAGTTTTCTCTTTTTCCTTTTCTCAAGAATTTGGCTAGAAAGGACCTAGTGAAAAGAAAATGCAATAAACGTTAGGTCTGTTCTAGATTTTTGTTACTATATATTGATAAAATACTCAAAATAAGGTCATTTGTGCTAGGTGGCTTTGAAGCTCCTGAAATTTCCTCTACATCTTCTGTCTTTGGGAGTTGACTGACAGCAGTGATGATTAGAAGCACTTACATTTCAGAACCTTGGAGAGCTACCAGCAAATGTAGGTTTATCGGCCATTCAAAGGATTTGAAGCCACTTGGTTTCATTGAAAATGTTGACTGGACTGCTTAAGGGTAGTAGTCTCTTCTGATTCTCTACCCAACAACTGTGGTTGTGCCTTGAAATATTTAAGTTTCTCCATTGATAAATAATATACTCACTATTTTTGCTCTTAAAATTATTTTCTCTCTCACTAGTCATTTTTGTAGATGTAGTCTTCTGTCCTAGTGCTTTTACTTCTATGCAGATAAACTCCTAAATTTGAAATACTGCATTGGTTTGTTTATGTAAGCATTTTTATAAAGCAAGGGCAATACTTGTTTTATTTCTAGCTCTCTCTTATGCTACCACCCATGAGTCCCCTGCATCATATGTGGCATCTCTGAAATGAAATATTGGTTTTTTTTTTTTCAAAAAAAAAAAGTGGAGGCATGCTTTTGAGTTTTGTGATTTGTATTCTGTCATACTAATCTCATGCCTTTAAAATATTTTATTATGGGGATTAAGTGAAAATATTTTGAGTAATTCCAGGTGAAAAAAACCTTGATGGCATGTGTTTTGAAAAACAGGAAAAGCAAATGAATGAAATATGTTAATATTAAGGGCTCTATGGCTAAAAAAAAGTATTTGCATGATTGAAAACAGGTTATGTGGCTCTAAATATCAGCACCTCTAAAAATTGGCATGCTTTTTTAAATAATGAATTTATTTTTTTAAATTAGTTTCAAGTATGTAGTACATTGGTTAGATATCTATTATGTTCATAAAATGATCCCCCCAATTGCTCCCTCCCTCCCCTGGCCCTCCTCCACTTAGCCATCATATTAATGCTAACTGCATTCCCTCTGCCATGATCCCTATCCCCATGCCCAACTATGAACTACTGGTTTGTACTTCTTTAACCCTTTACCCCATTCTCCCAGCCTCCGAACCCCCACCCCATCTGTCACCAAATTATCCACTATATTTGTGAGTCTGCTTTTAATTACTTTGTTCATTTTGTTTCTTAGATACCACATATTTGGGAAATTATATAGTATTTATCTTTCTCTGACTTATTTCACTCAGCATAATAACCTCTAGGTCCATCCATGTTGTTGCAAATGGTAAGATTTCATTTTTTAATGGCTGAGTATATATGAACCATAATTTATCCAATCATCTATTAATGGGCATTTAGGTTACTTTCATATTTTGGCTATTGTAAATTGCACTGCCATGAATATTGTAGTGTGTAGGTCTTTATGAATTATTGTTTTGGTTTTCTTTGAATAAATACCCAGAAATGCAATTGCTGGGTCAAAAGGTATATCCATTTTTAATTTTTTGAGAAACCTGTATACTGTTTTCTATAGAAGCTGTACCAATTTACAATCCCACCAATTTATGAGGGTTCCCTTTTCTGCATCCTCTCCAACACTTGCTGTTTTTTCATTTATCGATGATAGCCATTTTGACAGGAGTGAGGTGATATCTCATTGTGGTTTTAATTTGCATTTCTCTAATAATTAACAGCCTTGAGCATCTTTTCATATGTCTGTTAGCCATCTATATTTCCTCTTTGGAGAAGTATCTGTTTAGTCTTCTGCCCACTTTTTAAAATTGGATTGTTTTTTTTTTGTTGAGTTGTATAAGTTCTTTATAAATTTTGATATTAACCTTTATCAGATGTATCATTAGTGAATATCTTCTTCCAAACAGTCAGTTGTGTTTTGTTTTGTTGATGGTTTCCTTTGCTGTTCAAAAACCTTTTAGATTGACATAGTCCCATTTGTTTATTTTTCTTTTGTTTCCCTTGCCTGAGGTGATATATCTGAAAAGATATTTCTGTTAGTAATATCAGAGGGTTTGCTGTCTATGTTTTCTGCTAAAAGTTTTATGGTTTCTGGTCTTACATTTAAATCTTTAATTTATTTTGTGTCTGTTCTTGTATATGATGTAAGAAGGTGGTCCAGCTTCTTCATTTTTTTTGCATGTATCTGTCCAATTTCACCAACATCGTTTATTGAAGAGACTGTCTTTACCATATTGTATATTCTTACCTTCTTTGTCATACATTAAGTGAACATACAGGTGTGGATTTATTTCTGGGCTCTCTGTTCTGTTTCATTGATCAATGTATCTGTTTTTATGCCGGTACCATGCTGTTTTGATTACTATAGCCTTGTAGTATAGTTTGATGTCAGGTAGTGTGATATTTCCAACTTTGATCTTCTTTATTTTTCAAGATTGGCATGGCTATTCTGGGTTTTTTATGACTCCATATAAATTTTAGGATTATTTGTTCTAGTCTCTGAAAAATGCCATTGGTATTTTGATAGGGATTGTGTTGAATCTATAGATTGCTTTGGGTAGTATGGCCATTTTAACAATGTTGATTATCCCTACCCATGAACAGTGTATATGCTTCCATTTATTTGTATTTTTTTCAATTTTTTTTTTAATGACTTATAATTTTCTGAAAACAGGCCTTCTACCTTCTTGGTTAGGGTTCTCTACATATAGTATCATGCCATTGGCAAATAATGAGAGTTTTACTTCTTCCCTTCCAATTCAGAAGCCTTTTATTTCTCTTTCCTGTCTTATTGCTGTGGTAAGACTTCCAATACAATGTTGAAGAGGAGTGGTAAAAGTGGGCATTTGTCTTGTTCCTGATCTTAAAGAAAATTTTAGCCTTTCCTCATTAAGTATGATGTTAGCTGTAGGTTTGTCATATATGACCTTTATATGTTGAGATATGTTCCCTCTATTCCCACTTTGCTGAGAGTTTTTATCATAAATGGATGCCTGATTTTGTCAAACACTTTTTCTGCATCTATTGATATTATCATATAATTTTTATCTTTTGATTTGTTAATGCAGTATATCACATTAATTGATTTGTGGATATTGAACCAACCTTGCATCCCAGCAATAAATCCAACTTGATTATGATGTGTGATATTTTTAATGTATTGCTGAATTAGGTTTGCTAATATTTTGTTGAGGATTTTTGCATCAATGTTCATAAGAGATATCATCCCATAGTTTTTTTTTAATGCTTTTGCCTGGTTTTGGAATCAAAGTAATGGTGGCTTCATAAAAGGAGTTAGGGAGTCATCCCTCTTCTTGAATTTTTGGAATAGTTTGAGAAGTATAGTTGATAATTCTTCGTTGAATGCTTGGTAAAATTTGCCTATGAAGCCATCTGTTCCAGGACTTTTGTTTTTTAGGAGGTTTTTGATTACTGATACTATTTCATTGGAGGTAATCGATTGGTTCAGATTTTCTGTTTCTTCTCGACTCAGTCTTGAGAGATTGTATGTTTCTAGGAATGGGTCCATTTCTTCCAGATTGTCCAATTTGTTGGCATATAATAATTGCTCATAGTATTTTCTTATGATCCATTGTATTTCTATGGAGTCTATGGTATTTCTCCACTTTCATTTCTGATTTATTTATTTAAGTTCTCTTTTCCTTGATGAGTCTGGCTAAGGGTCTGTCAATTTTGTTTATCCTTTCAAAGAACCAACTCTTGGTTTCATTAATAGCATGCTTTTATAAGTGTACTTCTGTTAAGTATCTTGATGCCAGCCTTAATTTTACTCATGAAAAATTTTTAATTTTTTTTAATACTTAAATGAAGTATATTTTCTGTTTTAAGGATTATCTAAAATTCAAGTTCTATTCTTTTTAAAAAGTATAATTTCACTATAACATTTGCAGGAGAGATCATATTTTAGGACACAAAACAACCCTCAATAAATTTAAGGAGATTAAAATTATATCAAATATATTCTCATAACATAAAAATATATTCTCATAACATAAAAATATGAAAACTATCAATCAAACCACAAAAAGAAAAATGGAAAAATAACAAAAATGTAAAGACTGAAAAACATGCTACCACAAACCACATGAGTCAACAAAGAAATCAAGGGGGAAATTAAAACATATCTCAAGACAAATGAAAATGGAAATACTGCATTCCAAAATATATAGAATGAAGCAAACAGATTTATAAGAGTAAGTTCATAGTTTCTCTAGGCCTACCTAGAGAAACAAGAAAAATCTCAAATAATTTAACTCCTAAACGAAGTAGAAAGTGAACAAACAAAGCCCTAACATAATAGAATAAATAAAATAATAAAAATTAAGGCAGAAACAAATAGAATAGAGATTGAAAAATAATAGAAAATTTCAGTGAAACCAAGCATTGGTTCTTTGAAAAGATAAACAAAATTGACAGATTTTCAGCTAGATTCACCAAGAAAAGAAGAGAGAGGTCTCAAATAAATAAAATCAGGGACAAAAGAGAAGTTAAACTTATATCACAGAAACTCAAAAAATTATGAGACTATTACAGACATCAAGAAATTAGACAACCTAGAGATAAGATATTTCTAGAAACATACATCTTCGAAGAATAAACCATGAGGAAACAGTAATTCTCAATAATCTAATCATTAGTAAGAGAGAACGAATCAGTAATACAAAAAAAAAAAAAAAAGAGAGAGAGAGAAAGAAAACTCTCAGCCAGGACTAGACAGCTTTACAGGTGAATTCTACCAAACATTTATTAAATTTAATCAAATAATCCTTTCGCTCAAAACTCTTTTTAAAAAAACTTGAAAAAGAAGAGAAAATTGCTTCCAATTTACTTTACAAGACCAGTGTTACTGTAATACCAAAACCAGACAAGTATACTTCATAAAAAGGAAATTATAGGCCAGTATTGATGATGTAAATAAATATCCTCAACAAAATATTAGCAAACCAAATTCAACAATAAATTAAAGGATCATACATCATGATCAAGTGGGATTTATTGCAAGATTGCCAGGATGATTCAACATTCGCAAATCAAACAGTGAAATACACCACATTAAAAAAAATAAGGATAAAATCATATGATCATCTCATTAGACTCAGAAAAACCACTCAATAAAAAAACTCTCAACAAAGTGGGTATAGAAAGAGTGTGCCTTAACAAAATATGGCAAACCCACAGATAACATCATACTCCATGGTGAAAAGCTGAAAGCTTTTCTCCTAAGATTAGAAACAAGAGGAGCATGCTCATACTCACCATCATTATTCAACATAGTATTGAAAATCTTAGCCAGAATAGTCAGACAGAAAAAAGAAATAAAAGGCATCCAAATTGGAAAAGTAAACTTGTCACTATTAGCAGATGACATGATAATATAGAAAATCCTAAAGACTCTGCTATGAAATGTTAGAATTAATAAATGTATTCAGTAAAAATAGGTCTATGCTTTCTTCATATTTTCTATACTACTCAGCCATAAAAAAATAAGAATAAAATCTTGCCATTTGCTACAACATAAATGGATCTTGAGGGTATTATGCTAAATGAAATAAGTCAAAGACAAATACTGTATGATTTCACTTATTATGGAAACTAAAAAAGAAAAAACAACTAAACCAAAACAAACTCATAGATACAGAGAAACAGACTGGTAGTTACATAAGGAGAATGGAGGAGAAGGGGAGGGTGAAAGGGATAAAGGGGATCAATTGTATGCTGATGGATGGTAACCAGAGTAACAATTATGTAGTGTATACAAATATCAAACTATGTTGTCCACCTGAAATATATGTAATCTTATCTACAAATTTACCACAATAAAATAAAAGGATATTAGATTAAAACTAAGGTGATACAAATAAAGTATGGATTAGATCATTAAAATAAAGTATAATATTGCCATACCTTCACAAATCAGCAAAAAATAGTGCTAGTCATTGGTTTTCGAAACTAAAAATAAAATCTTTTTTTTTTCATTTTTTTCTTTTGGCTTTCCTTCTACTATTGAATTTCTGATATAAGGAAGTTATGTGGGGTATTCTTGCAAAATATTTTAAATCCCCTTATATCTTAATATAAATTGTATTATTTTTACACAAAAAATAAGTTATTGTTTATCACTTTTTGCTTAGGTAGACAGCTAAGAAACTTTAACCCAGAAATGCTAGACCTTTTAAACTCTGCTAAATTTTTTAATGGGCTGCTCATTTTTTTAATGGGCTGGTTATATTTTTAATGAACCAGGACATAAATAAATTTAAAAGTAAGACTGCTAATCTTTTGACCCTTATATATCAAGCCCCAGAAAGAGTAATAGCTCCCTTAAAAATGTAAAGATAAGTGAGTGTATAACTCTGTGTGTGTATGTGCGTTAGAATGTTTTTATTAATTATTGCTTCATCTATTCGTCATCACAATAATGGTCAAAATCATAATGATTAGCTTAATGTAGGAAAGAATCTGTTTAATAGAATTTTAACACTAATAACAGTGTTACAGTGATTAAAATGATGTTTTGATATTGTCAGTTAATTAACATGAAAAATATTACATAAATCACCTCCACAGAAAAAATAAGAGACAATATGACTCACATTTACTTTAAGGCTGGCCACAAAGAAAATTGCCATAGATTTGCTAGCAACTGATTATTTTATGTTTCATCCATATTGCCGTAAATACTATTAATTTTTTATATTTAACTATCTCTCATTTCCATCCCCATTCCACAGAGTGTTTTGCACATAGCAAAGGTTCTCATCCACTCGCTGATGTACTTACTCACTGTCCTGCCCTGAAATTAGACTAATAATAGATGCTTGGTCAAAAGAGATGAGAGGCTCATAAGAAAGAAATGTACTTTAATCATATAAATGTTTCTGGGCAGTTTCTTACTCTGCATTTTGTAATGCTATTTAGTTGAAATTTTTAAAGCTATAAGTGAAGAGATCTGGACTTTCCTTTTGTGACCTTGTGAAATTCATTGGATCCTTATCTTCAGTTTCTCCATCTTTAAAAGGATGCTCACAGATGTTCACCTTTCCCTATAAGAGCATTTATAAGAGTAAAATTAGGAAAGAGTTGTGAAAATGATGGGGAAAATTACATTTTAGTAAATGTTTATTTAATTTGGTAAAATTGGGAAAAGACATTGATCATATGCATATATTTACATATGTATGTGTTCACACATATAGATATATATGTGTGTATATATACATATAGATAGATGCATATGACATTATTTAAAACGTTTTTTTTGTAGTCAGACTGTAAGTTATATTGATTTATTGTGTCATGAAAGCATTCTAGATGATTTTTTTTGCTTAATTCCTGCATTAAGAAAAAAAATATTTTTACATGCTTTAGGATAACAAGTTTTTTAAAATGAGACTTTGTGATTGGAATAGTTAGTTCAAGTTTCACTGGGAAGTGGCTGCAGCTCTGTAATACTTTTTGAGGTCAGACTAAAAATAGAAGCTAAAGTCTTATTTATATTGGTATCTCTTAGTGACATAGCTACAAAAGCATGTCTATGGTCCAGACCTTAGTTGATTCAGTGACAGCTGAGTCCAGCTGTACGATTTAATTACGGTGGAAATAGTTGATGATTTGGTTTGCTTCTGTAGTTTCTAAAGTTTTGGCCCTATATAAGAGAAGTATTTTAGATCAAAAATGCAGAGGTACAATTTACAAAGATACCAAGGCAACAAATGTACATTGTGAAATGTAGCAAAGTGCCAATTTAGAATGTGATTTTTGTATTTAAATTCCCAGGGGTAGAGTTACCATGTTTGAGGATTTCGGCTCCTTCGACCCCTCCATAGATTTTGATGAATTCTAGAGGCAGAATATAGAAAAAATAACCCACATATTGCTGTTTTCATTTAAAATAAGTTATCACTTTTGTAAGTATTTGAGAATTCACACATACGAGAGCTGTCATGGTGATTCAAGGTTTGGGAAAGAAACATTTCAGTTTTATCTGTTATTTGTTTTACAAAGTTCAGCCTTTATGAGACATATATCTGGAATTTTATCACTATAAAATTGCTCCTCAGATTTTTGATTCATACTTCAGGGTGCTAGTAAGGTATGGGAGTTCGTTGCATTTTGATATTGTGTATGTGTGCATACACTTCAGTCTTCACGTGTTTTGATGCTATGAAGAATTCACTCATGCAGCCAACAGAGCTTATTAAGTAGACCAGCTTTTTCTGACTTTATCACTATAAATCAAATGCTTTAGGTGCATAAAATATATATTAAAAATAATCAGAAAACAGAATTGTATCTTAAAAGATGCACTAGTAAGTGGATGGTAGGAATGGTGGGCTGGAATATGCCAGTTATACAGGTGTAATGACATAGTAACTGTAGTCTTCACAATAATAGTAATTTCATTATGGTTATTTTCTCATTCTTAGTTTTGGAGATTTGTCATCCAAATTTGTCATTCCCAATTCCCATTGTGAATGGCATTCCTAGAGATAACAGTGAAACAAAACCATGGTGGTGGTAACAACAAAGCTTTTTTGAAAGTTTTTTATGTGAACTGTAAGCAAGTTACAAACAACATCTACCAGTCCTCATAACAAAATTGTGAATTAAGTGGAAATATTCACAGATGAAAATGTAAATTTCATTAAGATTAAATAACTCACCCAAAGACCTACAACTAATTCAGGACAGAGCTGGTACAGAGATATAGATCAGTGTGACTCTCACACTCATGATTTTAACTCCTCTCCATTTTCTGAAAAGAATGGTTAGAACAACTGGTAGCCTAGAGAACGGAAGACTTTGAAGGTTGTGTGAACTAGAAAGATTTGAGAATCTATCATGTTGAAATGATTAAGCTTATTCCTTATTTCGTGTGGCTCCTTATGGCACAACTAGGACCAATTTGTAGATGTTGCAAGCAGGAAATTTTCAGTTCTGTCTTGGTTAAAAAAAAAAATGAGAAGCTTCTTCTAGAAGGAATGAACTCCCTTTCATTCAAAATGATTGACCTCAGACTTCAGACAAAAGTCAAGTAGAAAATGTGCTTATGGGAACAGAGATTTGGGCTAATTTCTAAATTTCTGTCCACCACTAAGATTCCACATGTTCAATTTCAAATATTTTGCAAGGTTTGTTTGATGGAGGCAAAATGGAAAACACCAATAATTCCTGCCTTTGTAGAGTCCTACATACAGAGATTCCACTGTATGCTAGTTACTCTATTTGTTAATATTTTCTTTTAGAGGAGAGGAAAGGCAAGGGCAAGTATTTACAAATCCTAAACTCATCATCTTTCATTGGTTCTTCTTGGACATTATACTGTGGTTAGGGAGGTACATTTGGCCTTTTTGGTGGTCAAAAATTTCAGGTAGAAGAGCCCTTGAATGAAGTAAAGTGGTTAGCTTTTAAGATAGGATTCATTCTGGACTTGTTATTCTGAAGTTTTTACAAATTGCACATCCTCTCTACTTGTCTGAAAAAATGGAATGTTCTCCTTTAATGTTATTTGAAATTTCAAAGTAAATAACATATTTTAAAATACACACTAAAGCAAGATGTAAATAGAGATTTTTGACTTTTAAAGATATATAATTTTTCAAAAATTTACACCAGAAGAAACTGTTGGGCACATCTGGTTCCTTAAAATTTTTTTTTTCTACAGTGTCAAAGGTAAAGTGTCATTCAGGTGATGTTTCTTATCAATAATGTTTTACTTATTTTTTTAATGGAATTTCTCTTCCTTGACAATTCTTATGTCTCCCTATTCAACCCTCAATTCCCCCACCATGTACTACTTTTGAGATTTTCTGCTCTTGATGTAAATAAAATAATTATGATAAATATGAAAGTAGGCCTTACATTTGGAAGTTGTAAAGGGGAGTAAGAGGTTGGCAATGGATATTTTCTTCCTAGCTTGAATATATCAGATAAGGGAGAAAGAACTTATATATTTCATAAGAAACAGGGAATTTTGACTCTTCGAATGAACTGAAAGTAATAGAATTCATGATACAGAATTGTGAAAATTCAATAGGATAGATTAACTCTGAAGAAATTGAATTCTATCAAATGATCAGTGGAGATTGCCAGTTGGGTAGTCAGCATGATAAGAGTATCTAGATATTGATGCTATAATAGGTCTATAACATAGTGTGAAAAGCCATCTCTTCAAATAAAGAAGCCTTCTGTGATGTAAGCAAACTGAGTAGCATCAGCCTGGTGTAACAAGGGAGAATGACACACAGAATTCCAAAATAGACTGTTAGGAGAAGTAAATACACGTTTTCTGTTGCTCATGGTTTGGGTTGGAAGTTCTTAGGGCAAGATTCCAGAAATTTGGCAAGACCTTGGACTTGTTTATTTCTTAAGAAAACAGCTGATGCAACTGAAGTAGAATCATAAGGAATAGATTAGATCTAGCTTGAATTTGTGACGACTAGGGCGGGAATGCTATGTCTACTGGAATGGAGAGCATGGGGATGACATTAGCAATGCAGTAGAAAAGTAAACAGCAGGATGTGATGACAGATTGAATGCAGAGGGGGAACCTAAATGACATTACTGCCTTGTCGCTAACATGACAACAAAACAGCAGGATGTAATTGTGTGACAATTGCTTTCTGTCCAAAGACAACCACAAATGGAACAATAATTACAACAGGGCCCATCTTTCTAAATAAATCAGCATATGTGCTAAGATATGCTTCTAATAAGGTAAAATTAAGATTGACCCATAAATTAAGGAATCCAATTATGATCTATGTCTTCTTTTACTTATGCTTGCTTTTTGTAACGAATGAAAACAGAGAAATTATGGATTTGTGTTAAAAATACAACAGGTCTCATTTATTGATGACTCACTGTGTAATAGGCATTGTGCTAAGTGTTTAATATACACAATTTTATTTTGTCCAAATAGGTACAATTTTCACTCCCTACTGTATAGATGGCAGCATCTAGGCTTAAGAAGGTAGAGACCCTTGCTCAGGGTCACAAGACCAGTAAATAAATGGTAGATCCAAGATTCGATCTTCATTTCTCAGACCCAGACCCAATCTCCTCAGAACTTGGCAGCCTATCTCATAATTAACTTTCTGATCCTGACCTACCCTAGAGGCAAAACCATTATCCTTCACTTAGCCTTAGAAGTGCATAAAGCATGAAGGGGAGTGACCCAGACAAAAGGGAGAAGATATTTGAGACAAAAAAACAAGCCTGCAAACAAAAGCATAGATCGATTTTTTTGTGTGTTCCAACCTAACATCATCATCATTAACAATAGCTATACACTAGTGAGATTTATTTTCACATTATGTTTTAGTTCTGACTGGCTACATTTTCATTTCCTGAAATGGCAGTTTTATAAAAACCAGTAGTTCTTAAAGTGATTAGTCCATGGACAAAAGAAGGAGCAGTGGGGGAAGGGTTATCAAGGAAAAATAAAATGAAAAACTAAACACCCTCACAACTTCAGCTATTTGTAGAAGAAGGCTCTTGAGTTATTCATACCAGAGAATAAGGATAATAAGGATCGGTATATTTTATGTTAGGCTCTTTCATTTATTGTGGGCAATCACTGAACCTCTTTGCACCTATTTTATCATCTCTGAAATAGGAATTTAAAATACCTTTGTCACTGACCATGTTGCTGAGAGCCTCCAATGCATGTCTGTTAAAGCACTAGAAACCAGGTCAGCACTACCCAAGTGTCAAAGAGGCCCTGAGCTTGGAATTTTCTTTTTCTCCTTGGTGTTTCAGAGTTCAGAGTTAGTTAAACTTTAGTATCCAAGACCTACTTCTTGAATGAAAATATTTCTTGGTGATAAGAAATCTAGCTATCAAGCTACCTTGAAATATTAGTTTCTTAATATACATAAAAACAATTGGTGTACTGTGAAGATTAATAAGGTGTTTGCCAAACACCCTATTTGCCAAACATGAAGCTACTTACAGAAAATCTTTTATGAACATAGTCTGTCGAAAAGACTGATTATTTTTTATTATTATTATTATTTGAATTACAATCATTTATCCCAGTAAGATACTTAAAAATGCACATTGCCATTTGAGAATCTCAAGAGGAATAGCATGCAGTACCATGAAACGGCATTTTGTGTCCTCAATTTTGTCTTCAGGGCACTTATTCAGCATCCTTAGTGCTTGCTGCTGCCACTAGCTCAGAAATAAACAATTTGTTAAGAGAATGAATGCCAATTTTGCCTATAGTTGTAAACTACATTTTGATTTTTGACTCTTTCAGTAGTACCTTTAAAATGTCCACTGAATTAAAAAGGTTAAGAATCAATATTTACTAAAGTAATTATTTTCAATTTAGAATTTTTGATTTAGACTCAGAAACAAGGATAGCACAGATGATCTAAGAAAACTGGAAATCTAGGAGACACCTCCTCAGTGTTCCCTCAAGAGTTTGCCCCAATTTTGCAGAAGAGCAACAGTGTTTATACCATGTGATGATTTACATAGTTGCCTGATTTCTACTTTTATAGGGGAAAGAAATGAAGTGTTGGAATATAGGACATTTATTTGAACTTATTTTGTATGTAAGGATTGGAATAAGAATACAAGCAGCAACATTTACTCGTTTTATGTCCGATGCCTCGCACAGTGCTAGGCATGTAGTATGCACATAGTCGATGGTGACATAAATGAGTTCTCTAAGCCCAGAACAGTTCTGTAGCCCATAATCAGTATAATCACCTGTATCATCAGTATTCCTAATGATCATACAACATATTTGGTTATTCAAACATTCCCTAAAGTGTGTATGTGTATGTGTATATGTGTATACTTTTTAGTATCCATTGCACCAAAATAATCATCTGTGTATAATTTCTCCCACCTAAACAAAGGTTGAGAAAAACAGAAGTTAAGCTGGATTTGAAGTTTTGAGTAGTATTGAGACTAGAAGGAGGAATTTTTCGAAAGAGAAAGCATAGGAAAAAGTAAGGAAAAGAATGATAATAAATTTGGTTTGGGGCATAATGAGTTTGAGAGGCTACCATGATATTTAAGGAGGAAAATCTAGTAGGTAGTTGCCGATGGTCAGAATTAGCAGTAATTGATGTAGCTTGGGTCCCATCCATGGACAAGCCCTTACATGTCTTGTTAAAAGTTGGGTCCTGGCAACCTCTTAATAGAGTTAAACACAACATAACCCTGAAAAGTTTATTGGACCAGAGGAGTTACTGATCCAGGATAAACTACTCAGATTATCTGGACTGTTAGAAATTAGAGCTGTAGGATAAGGTACTAGAGCTATAGATTTATAGAGAGTTGGAAAGAGGTTGGTACTATGATAACCCAAACGATAGGCTTACTCCTCTTCGATGGGAACAGGACTCATGCACCTTATAGACAATGAGGGAGAGGGAAAGATTGCTATGAGACTTGATGTTTTTCCTCTTCCGAGTTCTGGTTCTCATGGATCACTGCGCCCCTGGGGGTGTCTAAGGAATCCCTTTTATTTTATTTTATTTTATTTTATTTTATTTTATTTTATTTTATTTATTTTATTTTATTTTATTTATTTTATTTTATTTTATTTTATTTTATTTTATTTTATTTTTGACAATGGTTGATTAAGACAGCTTGAGATAGCTTCAGTAATGACCCTCAGAGGCTCTATCAGTAGCTTTAAGAATGTTTCTCAGAGGCAGTAGAAGTAGCCATTAGAGCATAAAATGGGGCGACAGAAAAAATAAATCCCCCAATCTTGGCTAATAAGAATGGGCTAAGTAATTCAAGAGATTCTGGCAAGGAAAATGAAAACCACAAGTAGAGCCAACGTAGCCTACATCGAAAGTAGATGAATGTGCCCAGAAATTTTCTTTAAATCCTCCATAAGTCCCCATCTAACACCCTCTTTCTTTGCTACAACTTACTTAGGTTAAATCTTTATGACTTTTTAAAGTCAATAATGACATGGGTTAGAACCCTCAGATAAAGCCCCTACCTAATGAGTGAAAATCTTTGCTTAGACACTTCTAATATCTGCTTCTGAAAGCTATTTCATCCTCAGTTCCAACTATTGGACAGCTGCCTGATATTGAGGCAAAATTTCATTAATCTGTGTATTTACCCATGGATTCTTTCTACCTCTCTCGGGGCCACAGTCTTAACAACCTGTCTTACATCGGTGAGCCTTTCACATTCCATCTGATGATTTAATGTTATTGACTCTGCTTCTTTGAGAAATTAATGGCAACAAACTGTGTTTCTTTAACTTATACAAGCACTTTTATGACTGACATATACAACATGTATCACTGAGACTCTACTTATTTCAACCCTGGAATGATTTGGCAGACCATGAAATCTTAGTGGAATTGTAGCCCCTTCTGAGTATGTTAGCATGCCTATTAGTATCTTCTGTAATAAACACATCACATTTTATTTCAGGCAGTTCTGGGACTATGCATGCCCTTATCCACAATTCACTCCATGTATATTTATAGAGTAATATTGTCTAGAGTTCTTCCTGTACATTCCACTAGCTCTCCAGTGATTTTCCTACCATTAAAAGGACCATTTATCCCATCAGAAAAGAATGGAGACAAAGATACAGAAATTCTATTTTTATATATAGACATATAAAACAAATGCCTTTTATCTCATCTCAGTTGTATGGTAGCTGGAGATAAGAGCTAGTATGAGATTGGCTGAAAGGATTTTTTTGATGCATAGTTTTTCCCCTTTGGAGGATAATATGTATATTTTCTTGACAAGAAGAAACCAGAGAAAGCTTGCTAAATTATAATTTATTTTACCTGTCCTAATGGAACTATGATAAAATTTGTAGCCAAACAGAAAAGTACTGCATGAGAAAAATAAATATGGGCTAAATCCATTGCCTGTGTAAAATGCCAAGATTTGCTCCAGATTTTATCCAGAGAAAGACAATATCTTTGCAATAAAGTATAATAAACTGAGTAATAAGTGTTATACTTGAAAGCTCCTATACCTTCCTGTAATTAAATATCGTACTGGGGAATGCTCTAACCACAGCTTGCCAGTCAGTTATGCTGCATATGGATTTTCACTTCAGCTAAATCTGTTGATGAACAAGGTTGTGTTCAAGAGATAGTCACAATCACAGCATTTAATTCTATTTGTTTCAGTGATTGGCTCATAGATGGGTCTGTGGTTAATCACAGACAATCACAAGCTTCTTTCTAGAGAACTTATCTGAGAACTCATACATTTCTGCTAGATTTAGACCTGGGCAAATGTTATATGTAATATGGTGCTTCTGGAAGCCACACTGCTCTCACATGGAATTTAAGTGTAATGACATTTGGAATGGAACCAAGCTAAGAGATGGAGGATCAGGTAGGACTACTAGCATATGATCCTTTGGCTCAACACTGTTCTTGGGCCTTATGTCACTTGCAACCAAAGGAGTCCTTATACAAGAGTAGATAGGGTTTCCTTTGGTTTTCCTTGTCACTTCTACAGGCTACTTGCCAACAAAGCAGTAGGAAATGGGACTCGAGAAATATGCAGACCTTGATATGTTTCCAGTAGCCAAGTGTCTGCTGAGCACAAATGTAGTTCAGAATTTGGTTAGAGATAGAGTTGTTCTATCTTTTATGAATTAACTTTATTTCTTAATGAAAGAAGCAGCTCTTTTTTTCTTCTCTCCCCTACAGGTATTTTGGGTTAAAATACAACATAGTCTGTACTCCAGTTAAAACCACTGTAATTAAATAATTTAGAGTCTTAGGGATTTTGATTAATATGAATCATTAGAAAGCTGAATGTACTTCAAATAACAAGATTACAGTTGGATACTGTTTTATTTTGTGTGAAGTATTTTATTTTTCTAACATTTAAAATAAACCTTAGAGTTTAATTGTCCTCTTTCTTTTATGATGGAAATTGGAAAGTCTAGAGGAGATTTTCATGAAATCAGTTTATTCTACCTTACCTTCATCCAATGATTCTTGAAATAAAAAAATATAATTTAGTGCATAAGATAGAAATGTTGTGAACTTTTTCTCTTGGAAAAAAACATATATTCTTGTTGATACTGGAATATACCCAATGACCTTTTTAAAAAAAAAATTAGAAAAAAACAAAGGGAAGATGTCTGATTAATGTTATTTTTAGAAATAAGTTCTTTTCTGTTCTTCCTCGCCCCCACCTAGATATTAACAGATCATGAATTGATCAAAATATATTGAGGGTATTTTTTTTTCTCAAAATGCACCAAACTTGGGAGTGAGACAAGATCACAGGTGTCTCTTATTATATACTCAAGACAAACTACATTTAGTCCATAGTATTATACCTTTGGGTTTAGCAAGAGAACAGTTATTTCAACTCTAGTGAGTTCTCAGTATGCAACAGTTAACTTTGTTACCACCTGAAGTTAATATTATCAACCGGTCATTTTTCACATTCAACTCAATTATAGGTGTATGCTAATTTTAGGTACATTTATTTTTAATGCTCCCCCTCCTAATACCAAAGAAACAGGTTATGACCAGTAGGGTAATGAACATTTGATCTAGAATTTTAAACAACAAAAAAAGTTTTTAAATAAAATATTGATATTTTATTTCTAAAGGGAGCACCTGAAGTTTTAGATCAAATGTCAGACATATGGGTACACTGAAAGAATTAACTGAAGTAGCCACTGAAGTCACAGTCACTTAATCTGTTCTCATCGATCTCCTGGTAGAGTGTGTGTGTGCGTGTGTGTATGTGTGCGTGTATCTTTTAAGCTGGAGTGACCATATAATTTACGAAACAAACTGGGACACTTGAGAGGGAGGATTCTATTAATAAATATGTTAGAGTAACTGACATGAACTAGAATAGAGGTGGCAAAACAGGATCTGTGTTCACTTTAATGATTTTAAAAATAGTTTTTAAGAACACTCGTTTCATAAATGCTCACTGAACACCTAATAAGTGCCAGATACTACAGGTGCAGTGTATAAAAAAAGTTATAGCTCCTACCCTCAAGGGGATTATAGCCAAGTGGGAAGTTAAAACCCAGTAAATTCCCCAATGGTGGAAGTTTTGAAAGGCTAGTCAGAATAAGATGAATGATTTTCCCTGCTTAATTTTGTATATGTGTGTTTATATTTTTGTTGGGTTTTATTTGCTGAAATAGTAAAACCCACAGCCTCCTGCAGTGTGTAGTATTGGAGCCTATGTCCTCTTCATTGGATAGGCCATCCATCTCCCAGCGTGTCAGTGGCTGATGGCTCACAGTGGCCCCAGGCTCTGGTTGACTACCTTAGACTTTTGGAATTGAACCCTACCACCCCTGGGACTACATAAGGCTGCCCTCAATGGCTCAAGCCCTCCCCCTGTGGATCCGGCTAAGGCTGGACTTTATGTAGTATTGCCCCTGTGGTTACTGAGTCTTTGAAATGTAGCTAGGAACTGACTTTTTAATGTTATCTAATCAATTGATTGATTCTAATCAATTGGAATTTAAATAGCCACATGTTGCTACTCTATTGAACAGCACTCCTCTATAATAAATATGCAGATCCAGGTTTCTCTACAGGCTAACCAACCCCCAGAACCACAGGAAGCCAAGAGCCCTGATGTAGATTTCATGGTCCCTGTCTTATTATCCCAAAACATGAGTGTCCTACTGTCTATGCCAGAGAATTATTAATGGAAATTTGTAGTTGCTTCTTTAGCTATGACATTAGGCTTATGGAAGAATGCCTAAACAGGCTCTCCTGGAGCTTCTGAGTGAGATACTGGAGTTTGACTTGTAAGGACCAAAGGCATTCTGAATGGTGGTCTAGAAACTTTTTCAACAAAAAGTGAGAATGAGAGGCCTCCTTTGAGGACCTCATTCCTGGAACCATTGCAATTTGGGTCTTGGCCCAATGGAACATCTTTGATTTGGTAATAAAGGATCAGGCTTGGTTAGTGCAGCGCGGAGCAGTACAGAACAAAGTAGTAGATGAGAACTTGTTAAAAAGAGACTATTAATGTGAAGCTAAAAAAAAATTCTCTCACAGATGCACTGGGAAAGTTGAGTGGATGAGTATGAACATATATATTTTCTACATCAGAGGGGAAAAAAATCTTGGTTTTCTTTGTATAGAAAATGCTTAGGAAATAAAAACAATAAAACTTGTTCATAGGTGTGCAGTATGCCTCTTCACAGAGACCCTGGCCTCGAGTCCAGGCTTAATCACTTACTTGGTGTGGAGCCTGAAAAAGTTACTTATCCTCCGAGCCTTGGTTTTCTCATTTGTAAATGGGAACAGTTATTTTATCCAGTCTCTCTTACGAGGTTTGTGAGATTTAAATGAGGTAACAAAATGTTTTAGACCTAAACAGTGTGAAAGAAACATAAGGTCCTATGACAGTGTGTTTAGCTCTTTAGTTTGTGCATTTTTCTGTGAGGTTCGTTGACCTTGATTTGTTAATCTAGATTAGAGGTTGTAATTTCAAAGGGCTAAAGGTTCCATGCAGGTAACGTAAATAGTGGATCAACCAAATAAGGGTTGTGGGGAATGCAGAGGCTCACCCAGCACCCATCGAGAGGGCCATGCTATTGCTGCATGTGAATGTGGGCCCAGAGTTGCCACGTTTTTTCTTTTCTTTTTTTTTTTTTTTAAATAAGTTAAAGGCTGATTTTTAATAGAGCCTGTGGGACAAACAAAGCTCATTAATTGTCCACATCTAGCCTGCAGGCTACCAGTTTGCAATTTATGCCAAAGAAGACATAAAATGAATTATGTTCAAACATAGAATTCAGTAGGGGAGAAAAACAGAGGAGAGAATCAAAGGAATAGAATAAGCTGTTTTCTGCTGATCAATAAGAATTTATTGTGCTCTATCAGGCTGAATGCTTTGGGAAGTGCTAACAAAATAGAAAACATTATCTCTGACCTCAAAGAGCATGTAAGGTCCCTAGAGATAGATACAAATGCACGAAGTTGTAGAGAATGAGAAAAAGCCAAGGTATAACGAGGTGTGAGGTGGGTCCAGCACCACTCAAAATCGGTCTGCAGATTGGCACCAGACTGCAGTGTTTGTTACTTATGTGACAAGAACCCAAGTTGACAGTAAGGGCTTAGAAAATTCCAGACCAATTTGATAGGATGTTTTTTGTTTGTTTAATCTAATAAAAAGGAGATTGTGGCTTGTATTTTGTATGGCTTTGTTTTGTGTCTTACCTTTGATTTTTCAGTTTCCTTATTCATATTTATTATGTTTTACAAAATATTAATAAGCATCAGGTTAACTAAAAAACAAACAACAATAAATCAATAATCCTTCACCACAGATATGTTGAGAAGCCCTGGTAGATATCAGTATTTGAAAATTTGGAGAATAATTTCTATTAAATGAGAGTTTTTAGCTCTAGATTAATTTACTCGATAGTTATTTCTTTAAAAGCTATCAAGAAAATCACCTTAAAATAAATTTGACAGTTCAAGCTGTTTCACTGTGAGGAGCAGAGCAAATATGTAGAAGATATTCAATTATATTTAAGAGATAACTTAACCAGTTATTAAAAACTATTGAGAAATTGAAATTCAGAAAGAAAGGTAGATGTTTGAAACAGGTGAAAAATAGACATTCAGCTCAACCACCCTGATAAATTTATAGCTAACTGGCCATTGGAAATTCATAGTGAGACCAAAATATTTTGTAGAACGAAGGGCCTAAGGGATCCTTCATTATTTAGCTAATGGATATACTGAAAAATTAAACATTCAGCACATTGATTTCCAGAGATTCAACTTAATTCCATAATTAAAGAAAGCTTTGTTTAGAAGGTAAGGTAGAGCACACATTTCTTCCTCACCATGTTGACATGGAGGGTGGATGACTCATTGAGGGCACTCAGGGATCATGTATGCATCATGGGATGTGAGGTACAGACAGTGGAAGGAAGGAAGTTAGGGTAGAACCATGAGTCAATTCCATGTCGCTGTCCAGTCCAACTTTTTCTTCTTTAAGGAGTTCCCTAGCATTTTCTTCCATTCTTCTCTCTTTTTGTGGCATTATTTGTTCTTACTCTTAACCTAAGGACTTAACATTTCATCAATTACTAAATTAAAAATATCAGCTTTGTCGAGGAAGCAGATTCTCAAATGTGCCATCACTCATTCACAGACATTCATCGAGTGCGTACTTGGTGCTGTGTAGGAACATAGGCCTTTGCAGGGTATCAGAAGCCAAGTAGAGTGTGCACATAAAAAGCCTATATATTAAATGTTCATAGCAGCTTTATTCATAATAGCCGAAACTTAAAAGCAACACAGATGTTCAACAGGTGAATGGTTAAACAGACCATGGTGCATTCATACTTAGGAATACCACCCAGTAATAAAGAAGAACTATTGATTCGTGCATCAACTCAGGGGATCTCCAGGGAATTAGGCTGCTAAACAAAGCCAATGCCGAGTGGCCACACACTTTATGATGCCATTTCTATAACTTACTTCACGGAACAAAATTATAGAACTGGATGTCAGATTAGTGGTTACCAGGGATTGGAGGATTGGGGTAGCGATGAGGAGAGGAAGATGCACGTGGTTCTGAAAGGGCAACATGGAAGATCCTTGTGGATGGGACTGTTCTGTATACTGACTGCAGTGGTGCTTTCAGGAAGCTATATATGTGATCAAGTAGCACGGAGCTAAATACACACACACAAATGAATGCAAAATTGGGACATCAGAACAAGATCAGTGGGTTACATTAATGTCACTCTTTTGTGATAGATTTAAAAGATGTTACCTTTAGGGCAAATTGAGTAAAGGATATATGGGATCTCTGTATATTTCTTATACCAGTGTGTGTGAATCTGCAATTATTTAAAATATTCTTCCAGCTTAATTGAGATATTATTGACATGTGTAAGCTTAAGTATACAATGTAATGATTTTAAATGTGTGTGTATATATTGAAATGATTACCACAATAAGATTAGTTAACACCTCTATCCACTCATAATTATTATTTGTGTGTGGTGAAAGCATTTAAGATTTACTCTCAACTTGCAAGTCTATAATAGTATTGTTATTGATAACCACCATGCTGTACATTAGATTAGATCTCTAGAACATATTCCTCTTACAGCTTGATGTTTGCATTCTTTGACTGACATCTCCCACTTCCCACATGCTCAAGCCTCTAGCAACCACCATTCTTTTCTCTATTTCCATGAGTTTGGCTTTTTTATATTCCACATATAAATAAGATCATACAGTATTTGTCTTTCTCTGACTTATTTCACTTAGCATCATGTCCTCAAGGTCCATCCATGTCATCACTAGTGGCAGTGTATTCTTTTTTTGTGGCTGACTAATACTCCAGTTAGGGTACATAAAACATTTCATTAAAAGCCAAGCAGAGGTAGGAGGGACTTCGTACAGGAGGGCTGCCCAGTGCAAGGTGTCAGAATCAAGCAGGCTGTAGAGGGCACTGCCTAGCATATGGTGTTGAGGCTTAAGAGGATGAGAAGGAAGTTTATACTGGGCCAGTGTGAGGGATGATTTCGACAGGATGTCAGAGCCTAAAAGGCAAGAGGAAGGTGTGCACATAGGGTGACGAGGGTGGCAAGGTAGGAGCAGAAGCAGGGTGAGAAGGTTGTCCCCATGAAGAGAGGGCCTGGTGTGGTGAGCAGGTTAAAGAGGGAGTTCACGTCGTGGCCTTCCATGTGGGGAGGGTGAAGAGGGTGACTGACCATGTGTGAAGGTTGTCCATGAGCATGTGTTAGAACCCCAGCAGAGTGAGAACTATGTCCATACCGAGGGGCAACTGGCATGCGATACGGAGCCCAAGCAAGGTGAGAAGAGTCTACCCGAGTAGGAAGGTGACTTGGAATGGGGAGTCAGGGCCCAAGAAAGCTGGGAAGGATACCCATGCCCAGGTGTCTGTGCTCACGTGCGGTAAGGAGGACGTCCATGTGGTGCAGTGGCACCTGCAAGGTGAGGTGGGGAACCAGGAAAGTCCTAGCAAGGTGAGGAGGTCATCCACATGTCAGATAGAGTTGTGGAAGTGATGAGGAAAGGTTACATTCAGGGAAATTATTAAAGTGAACACATTAAGGTTAATAAGACACTTCTTTACTGTCAGAGGCAAAACCCATTGGCATTAGATTAGAATTGACTGTAATGCTATAATTTATGCTATGTTTATGTATGTATGTGTGTGTGTGTGTGTGTACACACACACACACACAACACACACACACACACACAAAAGAAATAACATAAATATTCATGTATTTCCTATCTCTGCCTCTTGAGATGGCCTGGAAGCAAAGATACACCAGCAGTACTAGACACATATCACCCAAGTCTTGGCTTCTACATGCCATTCTTTGCTGAAAGAACTAGGGTTCTCTGGGGAAATGGCTGATTCTAAGGCTGGAGCAAGGAAAGTGTAAGGCAAGTCAAACATCTTGTTCTGCAAGTAAGCTAGTGGTCAAATGATAGAGAAATGCCAAAAATAAACACAGAGCCCAGCTCAAATCTAGGATAATATCAACAAGATAAATACCAGTAATGGTTATAATCCATTGAATTAAACACACACACACACACACACACACACACACACACACACGAGCCCATATAGATGAGTAATTTATCACATTTGAAGATTAATGAGGAACAGAATTTTACATTCATTCACAATATCTCCCCACTAAACTACTTATTGATTCTAACGAGTCACTCTTTAGTGGAGGAGACTGGCAGAAATCACCCTTATTAAATCAGCTAAGTGACCACCATTAGTAATGGGGCGAACCAAAATCGTGTATCACCTGGCAGGATGCAGCAAGAACAGAGCATCATATCTGTAATATTACTGCCAAAGATGCAGACTTGAATCAGTCAAATCAAACCAAACTCAAACAATATAGTTTTCCAAAGATTCTGAGTGTCAATGAAAAAAAAAAAAAACTGAGAAACTGTATCAGATTGAAGAATTCTAATAACACATAATAACAGAGGTCTTTGCTATTTAAAAAAAAATGGGTAGTAATGTATCAATGCTAATTTCCTGATTTTAGTGGATCCTTGCCATATTTTAGAATATCCTTATGTAATAGAATATAATAGAACAATGCGTAGGAAATAAACTCAAAAGTACTCCATAGTAATAGGATATTGAATTGGCAACTTTACTGTTAAGGATGGCTCAGTAGTTTTTGGGGTTTTTTGTTTGTTTGTTTGGTTTTTTTTAGGTTATTTTTTCCATATTGGCAAAACTTCTGTAAATTTGAGATTGTTTCAATTTTAAATAAAGTAAAATATAATTTTTTTAAAAAAGAATAACTTAATGAAGATTTTAATAGCCTGATTATTAGGTATTGAGACTTTAAATATTAGCATGAAACAGATTATCTGCGCTTTGTAATTGTGAAACTGCAACAATCTCTTAAGCTTGGGGAGAGCTTCAGTCGTAAGTACAGAGAGTGGTATAATGAAACCCCATGCACCCACCATGGGAACTCGACAGTTATCAACGCATGGTCAATCTTATTTCATCTAAACCTCATGTCCCTGCCCCCACAAGAAAAGAAGTTATTTAAAAGCAAGTTCAAGACACAATATCATTAAAAACATTCCGGTGCATATCTCTGTGTGAGTTTTTCAGGTATAACCATAATACCACTAACACACCTTAAATGCAAGGGTGATAATTTCTCATTTTTGAAATAAATAGTCAGTGTTAATTTTTTTGTCTCATAATGATTTTTACAGTTGACTTGTTCAAAATAATTAAGGCCCACACATGGCATTTGGTTAATATATTTTTTAGTTATGTCATCTCTAATGGTTTTGGTTTTTTTTTTTTTTAATGTTTCTCGTGTGCTAGAATTTCTCATCTTCTGAATTGAGGTGGGTTCCATCCCCATGGTGTTATTTAATATGCTTGTTATTACTTGTGTTTCCTATAAACTGCCCTTTAGAGGCTTTATCAGATTGAGGTTCAAGTTTGTGGCTTATTTTGAAGGTGGTTTATATTTTTCTTATTGCTCTATATTAGAGGATACAAATATCTGGTTGTCTGACTTTTAAGATTAATCATCGGGTTTTTGTGTTATCAGTTCAGTCCATTCATTATAAAACTCTCCATAAGGTTTTCACCTTATGGTTTTGTAAGCAATTGATTATTATTGCCTGGATCAATAGGGAATGCAAAATGGTAGTAATCAAATTCTTTATTCCTCATTTATTTATTAGCTGGGATTTTTCTCTAAAGAATAGCTTTCCCTGAACAACTATTTGATTATCCTGAGGTGCCATTCAAACAAGAAAGAATAAGTATTTGACTTTCTCTTTATGTATTATCATCAACATTTTTAAAGTTAACATAATGATAGGAAAATTGTTAAAATTGATGAAAATGTACGAGAAGAAGCTGTGTGAATGAAGCAAATGTCAGAGAAGAGGCTTGATGTCTTTTTTTATGCAGTACTTACTATTTAACTAGCTAGCCTCCCAGTATAGACATATGCCTCTCATCTCTCTCCACCCCTGATGTTAGCAACTGGCTGTCACCGTCATTGGGGATACAATGGTGAACCAAATGTGTATCTTCCATAGTTTTCAAGAAAAGAGTTGCTGCACATCTTCTTCAAGTTAAATATTCAGAGGCTTCATTAATGTGAGACAAAATAGGTATTGATCAATTAAGCTCGAGGAAAAATACAGACCACACACACAATCACAGTGGCAGGATTCAGATTATAATATGTTTTATATATGCATTTTAAAAGGTGGCTGACTTTCCAAAATGCCAAATTTCTGGCTTTTTATTTTGAACGTAGTTTATGTCTGTTGTCTATAAGACTTCAGAAAATTATCAGCTAGCTGCTTACTGTTACATAGATGATCCATCCACTAAACATAATTTTTCCCATCACCAAAATTGCTTTAATGTCTGTGATCTAAATATTTTATGTTGTTTACATTTGTTTGTTCTGCTTCCATGGAGCACTCTCTCATCAGCTTGCATAAATCACATTTTCACCTCTGCCACAAAGATAGTGGCAGGAGAGTAGTGTATGAGAGGGAAAATAACTCTTAAAACAGTAAAATTCTGTTGAAAAAAATCAATAGTTTTCCATTCGGAAAAAAAAAATAGGGTTATAGATTCCCCCAACACACAATATTGATGGGTTTCAATAAAGCCCATGAGAAATTTGATTTTTAATGAAGTTGTTCGTTCATGTATGCTGAGCAGATTGATTTAGGAAGTAGTTATTTGCACCAGTTGAAGGCAAGTGTGAAAATAGTTTCATATAAACAAGGGATATGCTAACACTAGGAGGGGTTTTTCAAGCCTAGTATGGAGTATCACTATATTCCAATACATTTAAATATGCAAATATATTTAAATTAACTTTATTTTTTAAAAATGCCTTTTTTTGGTGCTCAATTTAAGCCACTAGGTAGTGAAACATCACAATACAATTTAGCACACATTTCCATAAATGATTTTGCATGTCACAAGAGTTTTATCATGCCAGACCCCCAGAAACACTAATAATAGCCTCCAATCCATGGATATCGGCTGCTCACATCTTAATAATGACCACTTTAGGCCTAAAACATATAATTAAGCTCCCAACACTGAGCATCTCAATGAAGGATATTGCTAAGTAACCAGTCTGCAACCTACTTAATTAGCATAAACAAAAAAAGCACCACTTAGACTCGACGTCCTGGGGCACCAGTGGGCCTCTTTTCATTTGAAGCACTTTGTAAGCAATTTTGAAAAGAGGAAGGGAGAATGAAGATTATTACCCTGTTGCCCTGTTAGCCACACTTAGCTTTTAGGACTGGAAAGAGCAAGAAATTAGAGGATCACATTAGCTCTCTTTTATATGAATTCTGAAAGTCGTGAATTGTTAAGTAGATTTTATTCAAGATGTAATAAGCATTCTGTGGGGGCCTAATCATTAGAAGTCATTTCTTGGCCACTTCTTGAGCTTTCTCTAGTTTTTCAAGCTCAGGGTGAAACTCGGGGTAAAAAAGGGGCTCAACTTTATTTAATAAGTAAGCTTTTCATAATTGTTCCAAAAGAGGATCTTGGCAAAATAGATTATAGTCACCATGCATTCAGCAGTTTAACAATAGTTTTTTTAGCCCTCACTTTATGCCCCACATAGTAGGTGAACATAGGAGTTGCTTACCCTGACAGTTCACGTTCTTCTCAGAGCCAGACAGAAAACAAACGATGCCACATGGTGATAAGAGGAATAAAATGGGGACGTTATGGAGAATAAGTGTTGGAAGAGATTTTTTTAAATAGTAGATTTTTAGGTAGAGAATTGAAATGATCCAATTTACTCATTTTCAATAATCATTCTAGCTTCCAAGTAAAGAAATGATTTTAGGAGAACAAGGGAGAAAGTAGAAAGATTAGTTAAGAGGTTATTGCAATAATACCAGCAAGAAATGTAGTGCCTTACAGTGGGTGATTCCAGCGATGCTAGAGAGAAGGCAAATGAAGGGACCCTGGCTGGATACTGGAGATAAATGCAGTATGATACAGAGACAAGAAGGAATCAAAATGATTTTTCTTTTTTGGCTTCTGACATAAACAGCTTCTAGATGTAGTAATATTAGTGTGATAAAAATACCCAAAAGGAGGTTATTTAAAATAATAGTTTTGGAAGCAATTAACCTTTTCATTTTTAGTGGTGTACTTTTTTTCTTATTCTCACATTGGATTCTTTTTTAAAGCAGAAATTGATTCATTCATTTGTATTTATTGATTACCTACAATGCCTTGTGCTTCTATAGGCCCTGCAGATTTAGCCCCTAATTCATAGAGGAAATGGACATTAAACAAATAACCACACTAATGAAGCTATAATTATAAACTGAAATAAGTGTTCTGAAGGAACAGAGCATGATTCTCTGGAAGTGTGTAATCAGTGAACCTGCTGGACTCAGGGATGGGGTGGGGGTGTTAGAAAAGGCTTCCCTGAAGAACTGTTTCTTGAGTTCAATTCTAAATGGTAAGAGTTAAGTAGAAAAAGATGTGTTATATGTTTGTAGTATAGTGTGTGTGTGTGTGTGTGTGTGTGAAAGATGAGTGAGCATGATAGGGAAGAATGGGATATTCTGGATAGAGGGAATAGAATCTGCTAAATGGGAAACACGACTTCTAGAGATTAAAACCCTGACCAGTGAAGTACAGAGAGCAAGAGGAAATCTCAAGAGGCAAGTAGAAGCTAGCTCATGCTGAGCGTTGTAGGACAATAATAAGGATTTAGGACCTAGGTAATAGCAAGTCACCAAAGTGTGAAATGATGACTGATTACTGTGCAGAAAATGAGTTAGGATGTTGTTGGGTGATCAGTTAGGAGGCAGTGGAAGTCCCTGGGCAAGAGACAAAGATGGATTAGACAACGATGGTAGCAGGGGGAAAGGAGAGACGCTGTTCTTGATTGGGCTTGATATGGATAGAATAGTAGACCTGGGGGTTTGGCAAGCTGGTGTTCAGGGCAATTCCAAGCTGCTTGTGTAAGTAAACATGGTGAAATTGCTGCTCACCAAATTTGTTAATCCTTGAAGGGTGGGGTTTGGAGAAGTGAGATATCAGGTTTGTTTTTTGTTTTTTGTTTGTTTGGTTGTTTTTATTTTTTGAGATTCACTAAATTCTGAGGTACCTTTGAGACATTGAATTGGATTTAAAGATATGTTTGAATATATATGTTGGAATGTAGATAAGGTAGGCCTATGTGGAGAGGTAGAAGTCAAAGCTTTGGGTAGGAATAGAAAAGAGATGCTAAGACTGAGCCTCGAGAGGCTTTAACATTCACTATTGGATGGAAGAAGGGAAACCGGAAATGGCAAGAAGGAGGGATGGACAGAGATATAGGAAGTGAACAGCAGAGCCAAATGCTGTGGAAGCGGAGAGGTGAGAGTGTTTCAGTTAGGAGATGAGGAAGAAGCATCAAACGCCACCAAGAGGAGGTCAAGTAAGATGGAAAATATGTTAGATTAGCAGTGAGTAAATGACAGTTTGGATGGGAGCAGATGCCAGATTGAAGTGTAGCAACGATCTTGCTTTAGTAGTTGGTATAAAGCAGATTTCTAGGACCTTTGATTTGTTTTCCATATTCTAAGACTCATAAGTTCCAAGACAAGCAGATGATACAAGGTAAAAAGAAAAAACAAAAATAAAACTTTGGACCTGATAGTAGAAGACATAAATTCAAGTCCTGGTGTTTCTGCTTATCAGCTATGTGACCTTATGCAAGTCATTTTCCCTCTTTCTTTCTGCCTCAGTTACAAGATTCTGCAGAAATTTGATGAGGTTATTGTGAAGAACAAAATAGATAATATATATGCATGATCTCAATGCCTGGTACATAGAAAGAGTGTGTATCAATTATGTGTGTATGTATATATACACATATATACATACACACACATTGTCTTTTCCCAAATTTTCTAAAAAGCATATTATTACTTTTGTAAAAAAAAATTATAAACTAATAAAAAATGTATGTATAACAAAATATGTCTTTGAAAAATCTAACTGTCCATTTGGTAAGAAAAATTTTCTGGCGAAGTACCCATGCAGGTTTTAAATTATATTCCTGTATATTTTTACATATTAAAATTGGATAAGATTAAGAATTGTTTCTGTAATATGGCTGTCTTTAAGCACTCCTAGAATTTTATAACTATAGTGAATGTTGAAACTTTGATTCTCCTTGTTGGATATTCTTCTACGTCCATGAAAATCAACACTGTCAATTTTGATTTCCTCCTCTTTTGGCATTTACTATGAAGTCAGACATAATTTATAAAAAAATATAAATAAATAAACATTGACGACTACCTTTGTCACCACTGATATTTCTTCGAGATAGTGATGGGCTTTTATAAAATGAAATTTTGATGTTTATACAAAGGAGAAGCGATAGTTATCCTTCATACGATCAATATGGAAAAGATGTGAAACCCACCAGGACCTCCAACAGAATGAATGAGGCTTCAACTTAAAGATGTCAAAATCCAATGTATAAAACCCCAAATAATTTGCTTTACCCAGAGGCAGGGGAGCATAGAAAGACTATCTTAGACTGAGAATTGGGGTCTGGATCCTGCCCTACCACTAATGAACTGCGGGACCCTGAACAAGGCTCTCACTGTTCCATTTCTGTTTCCTCTGGAAATAAAAAGATGAGTAAGATAAATTGAAGAAGAAAGAATTAAACCATTTTTCACTTTGTCTATAAAATTCATCAAACATATGATTCTCTAACAAAATTCAGAAATCCCTTTAAGAAAGACTTAGCTAGTATGTTTTAGTTTTTGTTTACAGATTATTAACTTTTGACTCAGAACTAGAAGTTGGGAGTTAGTGAGCAGGAAACATTAAAAACCCTTGTTTGGAGTCAGTGCCAGTAGAAAATGAATCCAGACTGAAAATAAAGTACATCCGAAATTATCATATAAGTCAACTGGGAAGTAATGGTAATAAAGAGACAACTAAATATTTTGTTGGTCTTTTAATAGACATTTAACCAAGAGTTTGAGAACAGGCATTGCTCTGGAGAGAGTTTAATATCGTTAGTTTATTAGATTTAACTCAGTTTTACAGTTTACCAAATTACTTTTAAGAAACTTAGTTTAAATCATTATTAGAATATAAGCACATTTTACATTAATAAACTTTTAGTAGAAATTAGGCAAATCATTAAAGGATCTCTTCATGTTTTAAAAAAGTAACCAAATATCACACCTTTTTAAAAAAATATTTTTTGACTTGTGTGGGGTTTTTTTTGTTTTTTGTTTTTTTTGTTTTTGTTTTTGTTTTTTGTTTTTGCTAGAACAAAACTTTACTGTCAGGCTCTGTGGGGCCACAGGGCCTCAGAGGCGTTCTCATGGGGCTGGCCCAGCCTCCTCTAAGGCATTCAGTAATATTAGTAATTAAATAGCAACACTCATCTGCCAATCAGAATGTACAACAGAGTCCCATTATGCCATGTGGTCTCAAGGGGTCTGGTCCCATGAGGTCTGGTACCTGAGAGGTGCAGAGGTGGGGGTGTTCCCTGATGCATAAGGGTTAAGACCTCAAAGGAAAGGAGGAATGGGGACCTGGGGTTAGCTGGGCTGGTCCATCACATTGCATCGTGAGTGCTCTCTCTGTCTCTTTTTCTCTCTCAACAGTGTGATTGCCCAATAATTGCTTTTAGAAGGGAAGCCATGTTCGCATGCAAAGGAATATTAATGATATCTTTTCCCTAGACCTCTTCTAGTCTCTCAAAGGTAACTACTGTCACCAGTTTGGATCTTTCCAGATCTTTCCCACCAGGTTTTACACTAATAAATAAATACTCATGAAAAATATAGAGAATTAATTAATGTTTTGTATTTTTAAATTGATTTTACAAGACTTACACTGTGATTTTTTTCCTCATTCATTTTAAAAACTCAGTACTATGTATTGGACTTATACCAGTAAGACTTACCTATCTGATTTACTGTAGACTTCTCATTGTCCTTAACCCATAGTCTGTTTAACGTCTCCTCTAAATAAAATCTTCAGTTGAAAATGCCTTTCAGTTTAGATATAAAATTAATGATTTTGTTTTTAGACTTCAAAACTCTAGTGTGAAGTGTTTACATCCATTAATATTCTGTTCACTTTGATACTAGTATTTTGGATCCAGTAATGTGAATATGTGAAATGGGAGTGGACCAAATAATGCAGAATGTTGTGCAGAAGCTATCATGGACCTCTAGACGATTTGCTTGTCTCCTTTTTCCTTTTTTTTTAAGAAGAAAATGAGAGGGTTGTCAATATGATCTGAGACTAAATTATACATGTTGGTAAATGGAATTGTTTTGTAGACTGTTCTGATTATTGATATTATAATGCATGAGTATTGTTCAAACTTTTCTTCTAAAGAACCCCTAATAGCTGGGAAGAGCAGTGGGGGACCCCATGAGGCTCAGACTTAGCCTCAAACTTTGCCTCAAGCAATCTGCCAACAATCAGGAAATTTCTTTGAAGTCTGTTATTTTATCTTAAAGATTCACAGAAAGTCTTAGTTTAATTTAAGAAAAAGTATCTTAGATTATATAGTATCTAGCAAATTTGAACTGCAGGAATATGCAGCATGTTTGTCTCATGACTTCAATGCCCTCTAGTGTGATGCTGAGTGCCTTTAGAGTCTAATGGCCCTAGTTAAATACAGACACAAAATGCTACCTTAGAAGGTGCTACTATTTAGAAGTATCTGGCAAAGTCACTAATACCTACTTGGGTTTTTTTGTAAATTTTTCTTTAGAAATTTTATAAGGGTTTATTTTAGCAAAATGGACAACACATGCCAGGGAGCAAGATCTCAAATGCTCTGGAGAATATCGGTTGTGCAGCTTCATACCTACCCTTTTTAAAGTAGAGTATCCTTGTATTGCATTAAGACCTTTTCCTACATATGTCTTTGTCAAGGCTCTATGCTTAAAAACAGAAACCCATACAACTGAGTGTAATTCCTAACTGTGTATGTGTGTGTTGAAGTGGGAGTGTTTGTTAAATGGAAGCAAAGGTATCTCAGAACTGACATTAGGAAGTGAAGTTGTGCAGCATAAAAACTGAAGTTAGGACAAGCAAAGGGGACAGAACCCTGGTGACTTGGGTTCTGTGCCTCTCTGGGCCTGATTCCTTTCTTCTCTTGACTTTTCTGTGAGCATATGATCCATGCTTCTCTATCTCTCTGCAGACCATAACCAACCACATAGGGCCTCCCTACAGTTCCTACAATCATATGCTATCTACTCAAGTGACAGGAGAAATGAGCTAGCATTTTTCAGTTTCAATTTCTTATTCTTAAGAAAGACTATGTGTCAGATTCAGCCCCCAAATATGGGTATCCTTGGGTTTGAGTGAGAATTCAAGACTAAGAAAAAAATCATCTAGATGAGAAATGTATTATGAGCATATTTCATCTCTCATGTGCTTGACCCCACTGCCTTTAAATTGGGGATTTTGTGTTGCTGCATAACTTCCCATCATTCAGAACACTCACATGATATCTATGTTTCTGTTTTTGCCTGCATTTATTCATTTATGAAGCATTTATTGAGTGCCCATTGTTTGTTCAGTTCTGTGTTTTGCAAGTCCAAAAGGCATAACCTAAGAACTCAAGGAGTCTTTTTCATTTCAAGATTCAAAACTGTTATTTTATTTTTGTTTCATTGAGATATGATCAACATACAGTAAAATGTACCAATCATAACCATTCAAGTCATTAAAGTGTGAAAATTATATATACCCAAAATGAGATACAGAACATTTCTTTCAGCCCCTCGCAGTCCTGCCTCCCCAAGCACACAATGGCTTCTGTCATCGTAGATCAATTTTGCCTGTATTTAAATTTTATGTAAATAGAATCAGACAGTATTTACTAATTTATATATTTTCTCACTTAACACAATATTTCAGGCAAAAACATTCAGTTGTTGCATCTATCAGTTATTCATATTGTCTAATGTCATTTCATTCTGTATAGATAATGATGATTTGGTTATCTTCTCTCTTATTGATAGATATTTGGTTTGTTTACAGTTCTAAGTGATTTTAAGTGAGGTTGTTATATATTGTCTTTACAGTGTCTTGGTCAACATACATTTTCATTTCTTTCATGTACATAGGTAGCAATGAAATTGCTGGTTCATAGGATAGGTATATGTTTAAATTTTAAGTGATAGTTTTCATAATGTGGTTTGTGGACTCTTGGGGACCTGAGGGCATTACAGGGGCTTTACAAGGTCAAAACCAATTTTGTGATAATACTAACATGGCATTTGCCTTTTCCACTGAGTTAACATTTATAGTAATGGCACAAAAACTTTGTTGGGTTAAAAATGAAGTCTTACAAGTAGTCATGATATTACTGTATTATTCTCCACCCTCATCTTCAGCACACTAGTTTCAATTAAGACTATCCTTGAGGAATTAGTAAAAATTATTAATTGTATTAAATCTTGAGTATTCATCTTTTCAGTAATCTGTATGATGAAATGGGAAGTATACAAAAATCACTTCTGTATACTGTATACTGAATGTGTTTGTCTCAAGGAAAAGCAGTTGTGCAGTTGTTTGAGTTACAAGCTGAACTAGCTACTTTTTGCGTGGAGCATCATTTTTATTGACAAACTGATTATTTAGACATATGTATTTGGCAGATACTTTCTTATAAATGAACAAAGTGAGCCTGTCACTTCAAGGGAAATAACTGACTATATTGCCAATGACAAAATTTGAACTTTGAAGCAAAAATTAGAATTTTAGAAAACATGGATTAGCTACCATAAGTTTAACAGCTTTTCAGTATTGATGCTCTTTTCTGATGAGATTGGTGATGACATTAGCAAATGTAGTATCAAAAGATTGTATAATGAAATGAGTCAACATTTGGATAATTCATATAACTGAGAGAGCCAATATTTTCCAAATAATTACTGCCCGATAACCATGCATGAGGTAAAGATCAATTTATAGTAAAAGATAGACCAATACATTTTAATGTAGTTGAGTACAAAAATTTATTGATATAGTTTGATTCCATACTGCAGCTAACTTTTAGGAATTTACCACTGAGTATGGTTTAGTGTCAACCAAAATATCCATAACTATCTGAAAAGGCTACTAAAATAGTCCACTGTAGGCAAGATTTTCTTCACATACTTCAACCTGAACAATATTAAGAGTGTGAATGCAGAGAATGATATTAGAATCTAGCTGTCTTCTATTAAGCTAGATTTTAAAGGGATTTACAATAATAATTAAAACAATACCGCTCTTACTAATACTTTATGTTTTTACAAATGTTCTCATTAAAATATTATTGTTATTTTTGAAGAGAATTAATAAGGAAACATTTAATTTTTTTTCTCAATTTAATTTCTAAATATGATAAATATTGATAGATAATTACCATATAAACAAAAGCTCCCTGGGCTCCTTAATAATTAAAAGAGTAAAAGTGTCCATTTGAGAACCACTGTTTTATAAGAAACTGCCAAATGAGTCTTTAGTGTGATTATAGCATTTTACATTTATACTGCCAGTGTATAAACATTTCAGTTTCTCTACATGTTCTCCATCCTAGGGTGTGAAGTCATATCTTATTGTAATTTCAGTTTGCTTTTCTCTGATAGCTAATGATGTTGAGCATCTTTTCATGCCTGATGCTATTGTCATGTCTTTTTGGATTTGTGTGCTTGAGTGTTTCTCTTGTTTTATTGGATTTTTCATCATTTTATTATTTTAGAGAGTTCTGTATCTATTCTGTATACAAAAATTTCATTAGCTATAGCCTATAATATTTTTCCTACTCTGTAGTTTGTCTGCTTATTTTCTTAATATTTTTTGATAAGCAAAAATTTTTTAAATAAGTCTAATTTATCATTTTTATGGTTTCTGTTTGTCTTTCCAGACATTACAAATTTATTCTTTATTTATTCTAAAAGCTTTATTGTTCTAGATTTTATCTTTATATTTTGATCCATATCAAATTAATTTCTGCATATGAAGAAAAGGACAAAGGATTGTTTTTTCATATGGCCATCCAGTTCTAGCAATAGATAAAAACTTTTTACATGGAATTGATGGCAATTTCTATTGCTTATTCTTATTCTTTATATATATTTATTTTATATCAATACCACATGGTCTTGATTATTGTAGCCTTAGTGCAAGTCTTGAAATAAGGTAATCTAATTTCTCTAAATTTGTTCCTTTTCTAAGGACTGTTTAGTTATTCAATATTTTCTGAATTTCCCAAGTAATTTCTAAATAGTCTTATTTTGTTCATCAGTAGCTATCAGAAATTTTGATTAGAATTGCGTTGAATCTATATGTCAGTTTAAGGAGAATGACATGTCAATATCAAGTCCTTGAAACTATGAACATTTATTTAGATATCCAATTTTAGATCTTTAATTCCACTCAGCAGTATTTTTTTTAAAAAAATTACAGTGTAAACTTTTTGTACATATCTTCTTGATTTATCCGAAATATTTGATTTTTCTAGTGCTAATCTAAATATTTAACTCAATTTTCTGAAGCGCATTAACCCACAACATTGCTAAGTCTGCTTATTAGTTCAAGTAGATTGTAAATTCTTTTGGATAGTTATGTAATTATGTCATCAATAAATAGCTAAAATGTCGACTACTTTTGTAAACTTGATGTCCTTTATTTCTTGCTTTATTGCATTGTCTAGAAGTTTAGTGAAATTTTAAATAGAGATACTGAGAATAAACATCCTTACTTTTCTTCCTGATCTTAGAAATGTTGACTTTCACCATTAATTATAATTTTAGATGTCTATTTATCTTAAATGTACTTGAGAGAAATATTGGAGTCAAAAGAAAACTCAAAGTTACTGTTTGCTATGGTCAAAGAGTTTAATAAAACCCTCCATAAGGTTTACACAGAAAAGGCTTGATCCTGGTGAAAATATTTTTAAAAAATAAATAAAAAATGAAATGGTAAAAGAAAAAACAATTTTGCACTGCCAGATAGAATATTGCATAGCAAATTAAATTGGCTTAATGTAATTCACTCCAAAACATATTCTGAATTGAGGATTTATCTATGTTGGTATAATGTTAATAGTATTCTCATAAACATGGAGTCAAAAGCTCCTCACAATCAAGTAGCAGGGCCCAAATAGTGGGGTCACAAGTGTCCTGGACTTGTGCAAAGCATCCTCCTAGGACATATAAGCTGTAAAATGCTGTCATGAAACACTGCTTTACATGTGACTTTGACGTTTTAAATGTTACTGAAAATATTAATCCTATTTTATACCTAGTTTCGTTGCTATCTGTACAAACTTTGGCAAGTCATGGGCTCTCTCAAGCTCCATTTCTTCAAAAGTAAGATGGGAATATCAAATCTCACTGATTTATTGTGAAGAGCCAATTTGGTAACAGGTAACTTTGTACCTGGTTAATCACATAATACATGATCATTTCCTTGATAATGGTAACTCTGTCCCATTCCCTTTAAGTCTTTCTGTTTTAAATTTGTGGAATTCTCACCTTTCTTCTCAATCAGAGACCTCTTAAAATTCCTTCATCACTTGATTTTCTTCCTCATCGTATAATGTTTCACAATTGTGTCCTGCTCTGAAGGCTTCATCCCTGTTCTATCAGAAGAAAAGAATAAAGTTACTGTCAGAAAAAAAGGTAAACCAAGATATATAACTCAGTAGCAAACCGATTGGCCTCTGTGCTTCTAACATGCATCGTTTCCAGGTTCCCCAGTAGGTTATCAGAGGCCAGCCTGAGGGAAAACTCTGGTCCCCCCCCCTCCCTGGCACAAGAGAGGCACCTGCCCAGTGATGCTGGATATTCTCATGGTCTTACCGGATTGAAGCCAGCTCCAGAGACAGAACCTGATATAAGCCTCTGCAAGAATATAACTATGTTGATAAAGGCTTAGGTCTACTTATAGAAACTGTCTTTATCAAGTAAATTGACAAAACCTAATGGCACATGATAAAATCGAGATCTGTAAAATTTGGCAAGGCAAATTTAAACGTTCAGATTTGAGTTCAGTATTTTAGGCTATCTTTTCTCTGTTTTTACTTATGAATTATTGAAATTCACAACAATATAAAATGTAAACCAAGTTAATAAACACTATTAAAGTACTATCAAAAATCATACTTCACAAAATATGTTAGCTGATAGATATCTATAAGGTTGTCTAGTCCCAACTTTTAATTTTAGAGTTAAACCCCCTCCCCCCCAAATTGAGTGACCTCTCCATGGTCACTTAGTTATTTGTGGAGACCAGAATAGGATTAAAACTCTCAAGTATGTGTGTTTGATATAGATGAGACTTCAGACCTGGGTTCCAGATAAGCATGGCTTGAATCTCCAAAGCTCTGCTTATCGGTTGTGTCATGCAAAGTCACTTCTTGTCTCTAAGCCTCAGTCTCTGCATCTGTGTAACAGGGACAGTTACTGTGGGAGCTGTCACCTACTTCATGCAGTGAGAGCATTTATAGAGTGCCCAGCACTCAAGAGATGTTAGCTATTGTTAGTTTTAATGTCGACCACACTCAGGCAATATTCAAATGACAAATAAGGCTTAAATATGTCACTTCTATCACTGGCATTAGTAAAATGGATTAGGCTAAGATAAGGAATTTCTAATGGAGGTAGCTTTTTGGAAGAAGGAAAACCATCTCAACTCTTCTCAGGTTACACCACAAAAGTAAACAACTCGTCATATTGTCATCCCTATGAAGAGTCAATGGATCATCGTCTCTGAGAAAGAAAGTTCCAATTCCAGGGTGTTCTTGGATAACATCATGGTTAGGGAGGTTGGATCAGGGATGGCCTGCCCTAGAAAACTCTGGAATTTAGGGCTGAGATTCCATGACCTTTTCAGGGTGGGAAAAAGGATTGGCATGCTGCTTATAGGGATCCCGGGGCTTATGGGAGAAAAATGGTTTGGCCTAGACCTTTTCTCAGGTCTTACCTGCTGCTAGGCAAAATCATAACCTCTATGAGATAGTGTCTTATGGTAGAAACTGCGGGTAGGCTTTTGGGTGAGGACAGTGGAGGGATTCTAGGCCTTTTAACATTCTACGTAAATGTGTAGTTGTTTTTCACTGGCATTGTATATAACTTCAAATACTTGAAATGATCCCAGATTCCCAGATATTAAAACTAGTATTCTGGAGTGTCTTCTACTTCAAGGATAAAAGAGAGGTGTATGTGACTTTCCTTTTGCTAAGGAGAGCAGTCCTCAGAAGCTATTTCTATAAATAGATCATGATCCAAGGGGCACGTCCCAGAGAATATGATGGATTCTTGCTCTCCCCTTGCTCACAGTCTAAAGTTAGCTTACTAAGTGCAGCAGTGGCTCAGGCAAATTATGCAACAGGTGCAGTGGGTAAGCCCATGAGCTGCAGAATTTTCCAGATCGCTTATGTCCAGGAAGAACACTATCACTGTGGTAACTGAATACAACTTCTGGCAACTTTTGACTTAAAGCTTATGTCCGAAAGGGGAAGGATGAGATCCAAAGTAAAATGGTTGCTTTCTTTTCTCAGCAGAAGCAAAATTTCACTTATCTTGGCATTTTCCATTCCATTGAGAGTCCCATGGAGATCCAAAGGTACATTTTCAGTTATAATGACGTCCATGAGAAAAGCACAGGCACTTAGTTCCAAAGCTAAGGAATGCCTTTTGTTCTTACAGAGAACTAAGCCTTTTTGCTTTCTGCTAAAGATCGGTTCTGTTTATTGGCAGTAGGATGCTTGCTTGCTCACTTGCTTGTTTGTTTTTCATGTTCAACAGTAATGACAGTTACCTTTTAGAACAGGGGAAGGCAGACTATGGCCCACAGCTTATTTTCTTAAATAAAATTTTGTTTTTGTTTTCAATACAGCCACACTCATTTTTTTTATGTGTGGTCTCTGGCTGCTTTTGAGTGCTACTATGACAGACTTTTGGAGTTGTAAAGAGATGGTAGTATGTCCTGAAAAGCCAAAAATATTTAATATGGGGGCCTTTATGGGAGAAAAGCTTGCTGGCCCCTAATTTAGAAGGTGAAAAATTGCCCTGGAAAAATTCGACATCTCCTCTCCTCATACCTTTTCTAAGATGAGTTTCTTTGCACGGAAGAGGGGAAATGCAGAAGTGAAGCGGTGAGTGGGGGTGGGGTGGGAAGCTATGGAGGACAGCAGGAGACAGTGAGGATAATTTTCTTCTTTTTACCCACATGCCGTGGTCCAGGATGACAAGTCCCAGGACTCCCTTCTTAGTGTTCCTTTAACTTGAAAGGAGCAAATGCAAAATAATTGCTATGCTTGCTGTGTTTATTTATAGTATGTCTTTCCTCACATACTGAAGAAAGACAAAAACCCCAACAGGCTGATTTGAACTTATTTTTCTTGCAAGTCAATAGAAAGCAATGCCACGATTAATGAAAGGGAGAGCTTCTGACATGGGAATTTCGTTCACAGCACAGTGTTAGCACTCCGTCGCCTGTGACTTCTGTCACTTTGGATCAATACAGCCGTCTTACCCCCAGCATAACTTTTTAATCAGGCTCTGGTCTAACTATGATGGGATCTTTTCATTTTACTGCCTTAGCTAAATTTATTTCTCCTCCAACCTTTCAAAGGGTCTAATCATCTAGAAGAATTTTTAGCACTCCTTCCACCATGGGAGAAGGGGAGTCTTGGTTATTTGCTGTGCAGGACACTTTGAAAATTTGGCTTTGGAGTTTTCAAAAGTGCGAAAGTAGTCACTGCTGGCAAATGGAGACGAGTCACTTGGGGGTTATCACCGGATCCTGGAAAAGTAAGAAAAATTGATAAAAGCTTTTTTTAAGGGTCCTTATAGCTAAAATTAGTAGCTGAGAGCTGCTGTTGTATTTAAAAGTTGTCATGTTCTTGTTGGGGGCCAAGATAAATGAGGAGACGGACTCTGTCCTCAGTGGGGATTCAGTGTCATTGCAAGGCTGCCTACACTGTGGGCCAGTCATCATGCTGGAGCCCTTTTGGATTCACCAGGGGTGTAGGGATGGTGCCAGGGGCCTGCCTCAAGTGAGAGAGAAAACCTGACCTCAGCCCTGGGACCCAAGCATGAGCAGGAGGCCTGGTACCAGGGTCATTCCAGGGCCACAGGGAGGGGATGAGGTGCTCACTGTAGGCACAAAATTTCAGGAGATATCAACCACCTCAGCAATTCAGATACGTCCTATTTTAATGCTATATTTTTAAATATATATATATATATATATGCAAAAATTCATGATTAACAAAATATCAAAAATTTAAATAATGATAGGCTGTTGTTTTTTGTTTGCTTTAGGACCCTGCATTATAGTACATTATTTGTTTGCCTTAGGACCCTGCATTATTTGAGGTCCTCAGCCTGGGTGGCTGTCGTTCGCTCTAACACAACCATACACACACACATACACAAATTGGTTACAATCAGAGAGACAAAACAGGGCTAATACACAGTCATGGGTGTTTTTTTGATTGTAGAGCTTTAATTAACTTTTTGTGCTTAAGTCAAAGTATGAGAGGTTATATTGGTAGGTGCTTACAGGAATGTGCAATTTTCCTTTGCCTCAGACCCCAGTATGGCTCTATGGTGCTGCATGATGCTATCTTGCTCTTATTTGGACCAAAACAAAAATTAGATTAAAAAGAATTCAAGTAGTCTTCTATTCTGGATTCCAGTGGAAGAGTTTAAATGAACAAAAATCACAGTGACCAGAACCTAGAATGGCCCCTGCAGTGTTGAGCTCCACCACACCTCTGCTTCTCCAACAGACCTGGACTCGGGTTGTCGAGAAATGTCTCCTGTTTTAGACATGTCTCTCCTCTTGTCCTGTGGCCCCAGGGTCTATAGGATATTAAAGTCAAATACCTATAGAATTAGAGCTGGTTTGCAAAGAAGAGAAGTGTGGGTGGCAAGGACTATGCGAATAGGTTCGACACAGTGGAAATGGACACAGGGACCCAGTGTTTCTGGACTTGCTAATTCTTTAGGTAAAAGAAATGGCCCGATTGGAAAACGTTGACAACTAAAGCAAAATGTATCTTGTGCCAAATAAAATATACCTGAGAGCAGACCAGACATCTTGTCTTAACCCTTTGTTCCCCCATCTCAGCCTTCCCTGATAAGGCATGAATGGGGGAAAGGGGCAGCTCTCTGTCCTGAGGCTGGAAAGGCTTCAGTGAGGATGATCTAAACAGTGTTCTGCAATGTGGGACTCTCATGTTCCAGGATATGCACAAGACACCCTTCAGTGTGAAAGAAAATAACCAGAATTTCTATTTGATTCTTTTTCTCATCTTTTGAAATGTTTAGTTTAAAAGTTTATAGTATGCATACTACACCATAGAGCACATGTGTATAATGAATACTTATTTGTGCGTAGAGGGGCACGCTTCAAACATTTTTAAGCATGCATTAAGTTAGCGCACATATAACAAATGCAGAGAATACTAAAGGAAATGATATATCTGATCTTCGCGGGGCCTATGCCTACCTACTGCCAGCTTGCTCCTTGCACATTAGGATACTTTAAAGAGTGTCTGTCTCCTTTTCTTCATTGGGTAGCATGACCAAAGGCTGCATTTTGTTGTATTAGGTTCGGTATGTGCCAGGTTCCAGGGTGGAAAGGTGACAAGGATTGGGTGGGACAAAATATTCTATCCTAGCTGGCAGGCTTTGAATAACTTTTCAAAAATGAAAATAGGTTTGAAAGAATCATCCCTACCCCCACTTATGTTGGCTCCTTCTTTGGGAAATACATGTTATTGTTGAGGTACCATTTTGGTCCAGTGGATGGCTTGAAAATGTAGCAATGCTGCATGAACCCTCAGAATGTAACAATCCTTGTGAAAACCTCAAATAAAACCAAACAGTTTACTTTATAGTCTTCTCTGTCCCTACTTGCTTACTAGCTTAGACGATTGGCACCTGCCTCCCTCCCTTTCTCCCTTCCTGCCTCCCTGCCTCCCTCTCTTCCTCTCTCCCTCTCTCCCTCTCTCCCTCTCTCCCTCTTGGTAAGGAGTATCTGTTATAGGGAGGCTCAAGACCTACAATTTGTCCATTTTGTTCTAAGCGTCATCTTGGTGTCATAATTACATAGCAAATACTTCACTCAAGTGTGGGTCAACATTATGAAGAAGACCGTGACAGTATTTGTTTGATTTTCTAAAAGGCTTTGTGAATTTCAAAACCTTGACCAAGATTTTTAACTTTTCATCAGAGTAAATAAGTTCACGTTGCAAAGGATGTAGTAGTTTGGCATTCAGCATCAATTTCCCCTCTTTAGATTATGCCCTTAGTGCTGCAGAGGTGGGAACGTCTTACAGACTTTCTCAGATCCTCATGCGTGATATGTCCTCGTATTTTTTTTTAAACAAGAGCAGTTTTAAAATTGTGTTAGTTCATGTGGAGTTACTGTACTCTGTTAATGGTGACATAGTATTATTTAATTCTTCATGCATTCAACAAACATTTATCATGTGCCTGTTATGTGTCCATTACTGTTTTGGGCACAGGGTCTCTGCCCCATTGACTTACATTTCAGCACTGGAAAGGGACAATAAGTCTACTTAAAATGTAAAATACATATGTACAAATAATACTAAAATGTATGATGTATGCAATGTTAGCTAGTAATCATTGATTTGTAAAATTAATAATAATGATGTAGCAACATTCCAAGGCACAAATGTGTCAGAATTGCATAACCTTCCTCTATGATAAACTTTTAGATTGTTTTCAGATTTTTCTTATTAACCCATGAAGCAATGAACATCCTTGTGGATGCCTCTTTTCTCCCACGTACAAATATATTGTTACGGAAGAACTTTGTAAAGTTTCGAAATGATGAGTTATGTTATTGGTAAGAAAAAAACCTTTCCCCCTTATGAATTGTAAAGCCCTTCCAAACTGTAGACTTCTCAAATTCTAGGATTTAATATGTTAAAGGATTTCAGGCCAAAGTGTAAGGTGATAGAGAGATGGGTCGCAGTGCTGGGCCAGCCAGGTAATCTTACCTGATCATCTGTCCCAGGACAATGTCTTTAGTGGGTCCCAAGGACCTCCCTTTCCTCCTGATAGCTTTCCCTGACTCCTCCTCACTCCCTCTCTCTTCTATTATTAATAGCAAGCTGGCTGCAGTACAAGCAGTGTTATTGTTACCTCTCTTGGCCCTTGTCATATTTTATTCCGAGCCTGAAGTTTTGCCAATTGTTAGCAGCTAACAGGTATAAAAATAGCCCACTTGTTGTAATGAAGGACATAAAAATGCAAAGAGGGTTGTGGACTCTCTGAGCTGGCCTGTTAACCTTTGCAAGATTTGCCGCAAAGTATTGACCACAGCACAATAAAAATTTGGTGAGTAAACTAAGGACAGAAAGAGTACTCGATGACAGATGACAGATCAGTTTCCTCTTTGAAGAGGTGGGAAGGCCCTGAGTGGTTTTGCAATCAGGCTCTTGTTTATTCCTCTGTCTCTCCCTTGAGAAATAGCAAGCTGTATCTTTTCTTTTCTTTGGGATAATTAGGTTGTTTTAACCTCAGCAAGGGATGTTTACCTTATAAGAAAGCTGGCTTTTTCTGTTATGCTTAAGAGATGTAAAGATGATTGAAGGGCAATTGAATATTCATATCTCCAATTATTTGTATCTCACTCGTGCGATGGGTGAGGCACTGTGTTGTCACCAGACACAAGCCACATGTGGACCCTGACCTCGTGAAACATTGATATGCATTAGGAGGAAAATAACAGGTTGGTATAAGAGAGTTGAAAATGGCAGGGGCGTCTGATTGAGGATATCAGGGAAGGCGATGCTGAAGCTGAAACTTAAAGCTTAAGAGGCCAGTCATGGGAAGAGTTGGAGGCAAGAACACTCTGGCAGAAGGAAGAGTATATGTCACAGGCCTGAGGATGAGAGGGGAACTGAGAGGTCATTGTAACTGGGACATAGCAAGAGGAATAGTGGCAAGAAATAACTTAGTTGGGTGTAGCTGATAACTAATTCTGTAGGGTCGTTGAACTGAAGTAAGAGCCGTAGGCTCATTCTAAAGCAGTGATGCACTATTGAGGAGTTTTAGGTACAAACAAGACTGGTGTGATTGGAATGACATGTTTTTCAAGGTTCCTCTGGCTGCTCTTGCTTATATAGATTGGAGTGGGACAAGGATGGACACAAGGAAGCTACTTCGGAAGCTTTCACCACATAAGGGATGGTAAGGGCTCAGTCTAGTAGGGTGGTAAAGAGCATGAAAACAAGGAAAATCAACTCAAAATGTTTTTTTCCAGGCAAAATCAAGGATGATGGATTGGGAGTTAGGAGTGAGTAAGAGACTTTGTGGAGTATGGAATTTGAATCACTGTTATTTTTGTGAAGTAATTCTTGATACAGTCATTTCTGTGGCAGTTTTCAAATACTTTCTAAACCTATCCTCTTGGAAATTGTAGGTTGCTTATTTTTTTTAACTTATTTTTTTTCATAGCAATATAACCACAGAACACACTGTATAATATGGTTAATTTTTCAAAAGTTACTGATGATTACACTAAACATTTCATTCTTGCGTTCTCTTCTACAATCAAGTTGCTTGCTTTTGATGTTTCTTTTGCATTTAGGAAAATGGCTTGCTATGGCAGAGACTGAGTTTCCGTTTTTGAAGACTATGAAAAATTTCTGTTCTATGTATGAACTAGACCAGTGGTTTGCAAATATAGGTAATTTTGTCCTTAAGGGGACAATTAGGAATGTCTAGAGTTGATTATCACAACTCTGAGTAAGTGCTGCAGGCATCTAGTGGGAAAAGACCGGGAATGCTGTTAAACATCCTAACACACATAGGGTGTCTCCCACACGACAAGGAATCATCCAGTTGAAAATGTCAATAATGCCGTAGCTGAGAAACCTGAACTAGAAGGACGTTTACTGGCTTGGGTTTCTGTATGTAGCTAGAGTGGGCTTAACCTGTATCGGTGATTATAGTTTGCTATGGGCAGCATAGGAAACATAAAGCGTCCTAAGTTCTTTTAAATCCAGAAACCTGAAACATTGTCCAGAATGTTCAGTTCTATAGCTTTTATAATATAAATTAAAAATTAAAATTACATGTGAGAAATCAAATACAGAGCTATAGACTCTATTAATGAAAAATGTAAATATTCAATTAATAGCTTGTATTTTAAATTTAGATCATGTGATTAGCAAATCTAACACTTAAAGCATGTACCCAACAGATACTTCTTCAGATTTCTCCCAAATTAGATCTGTACTCTTTTCATAGTTATTAACATGTTATCATAAGAAATACTTCCCCAGAATAACCCAGTGATTAAATGGACAAATTATATAAATAGGCAATTCACAAAAGAAGAAATGCATAAAACCACCAAACATGAAAAATTTATTTCAGAGCTTCAGTAATAAATGCAAAATCAAACTGTTTTTGCATATCAAATTTACCTACATTTTTATAAAAACAAAAGTATCTAAGGAGTAGAGAAGGATGCTGTGGGCGATATTTGCTTCTCATAACCACCAGAATTCATTCCTCTTTGTTTTGAGAACAGTAGTTGTGAAAAGCATTGGAAAAGTACAACTATCTTTGAGTTTTTTCAAAAGGAAAGACTATTTCATGCTATTTTAAAGTTGTCTTATTATTGGGAAAATGAAGGCAGAAAGTGATGAGAGTAATGAGGAGCATTTCCTGTATTACTTTCCTTACAGATGGGAATCTCCAAAGAGCTACTAAGAGGAGAGTGTAGCTACCCATTCAGGCAAAAATGATGGCCCCGATATGACTAAATGATGGCCTTCCCAGGAATAATCCACATAGAATCTACTGCTCTGTGACATGGGTGGAGCCTAAGTGACATATTGACAAGTTCTATGGACTAACATACATAGTAAAGATGTCTTCTTCTTTAAAAAAAAAAAAATACTACTGAAATATTCTCTATTGCATCATCTAGTCTTTTCTTCCTCTCATAAAATGAAATGCTACATTGACCAATATATACCAACTTCAGCAGCATGCATGTTTTGTTCATGTTTTAATGAGAACGAAAAAAAGAAACTCATTGGCCAACAACTGGCAACAGCGTTGTGCCCCCAGTTTGTGATGCTGAGAACTGCTCATCCAACAGATTGGTTTTCCCACAGCATTGTATTAATAGACCCAATGCCATTATCACTGGAAACCCATAGAGTGTCTCTGATTTGGGAATAAGAGTACACGCATAACCGTGTGCAATTAGAATGGGAAGTTTTAAAGCATTCATTTGCAGGCTCAAGCTGGAAAGTGCCAGGCAGTTTCAGGAATTCTTCCTGAGCTACAGAGACTTCTGAATATTTTATGTTTCAGAAGACCTCATAATGGCATTTTTGCTTCCTGATTTTCAGGTTGACGTTTATTCAATCTAATGGGAGGCTAGAATTTGGGAAATGTTTCTTCTCTCTGGGTTCTGCAATTAAGCAGGGCAGAGAAGAAACAGTTTTAATGCTCCACTGGATATTTACAGTTGGATAATGTTTTTCTTGTTCGGGGGCTGAATATACCCTGGTGTGCTGTTTTAAAAATCAATCATAGATACATTTACATAGTTAGTACAAGCACAGGCAATTCACAGAGGGGGTATATTTCAGTGTTGGGAAAAATAAATTAAGAATACAATTCCTGCCAGTAGCATTTTTTACCCAATTTACTCCACCCTTTTTTCCTTTAATGCATAGAAATTTTTACAGTGAATGTTTCCCTGCTGCATTGTATTAATTGGAATCAAAAGTCATTATTAGAGTAAACCCATAGAGTGAGGTTAATTATGAGGCAGTTCCCAGCATTAAAGACATAGGCATTAGTGAAAACTCAATATAGTGTTACAAAGTGGAATTTTAACCAATTATATCCAACATTCAGAAAATTTTTGAGTTATACAAAATTCTAGAGACTATCTAATTGATGTTGATAGAATATGTGGGGGAGAGGAACTTATATGTTAGTATTTTGGAGAGCATTACATTTAAAAATATACATGTTGAGTTCTAATTCCAGCACATTCATATAGGAATTTGGTTATTAATTTAACTATTAAAACTTTGTTTTCCTGATTTCCCTCCAAAATCTGACAACTTACTTTTTACATCTCCTTGTAATAATTAAGATCAAGAAAAAATATATTAAAAAATTACAAATTGAATGCAAGAAAGGACAATCCTAAAAGGATTTGGGTACTTTAGCAGGGACAGTGAGCAAATATTCTGTATGCATGTGTGTGGGAAAGGGGCCAGTGGTAGTAGTGGAAAGGAGGGTTAGGAACAAAGTGATTCATATTTATTTTTTAAAAAGTAAGTATTGAGTGACTGCTATGTGTTAGGCCCTGTTCTAGCTGCAGGGTGTGATAGTAAATGAAATAGACCTCCTCCCTAGAAAGTCTTTATAGACCTTGTATTCTATGAAGATCAAGGGGAAGGATCTGATAGCAAATATGTGAAGTATATAGAATGTCAGATAAAAAACATAATAAAGCAGGAAGAATGTATGGACTATTTATGTGTACCTTCTGTTTTAATTTTAGAGGTTAGTTCTATCTTTAGACATGGCCGGATCAGCAAAAAGATCCAGTGATGTCATCTCACGTTTGATTTCTCCGTCTCCTACTTGATTTTCTCCTATGTCTACTATAAACTCTCTCAGCATGGTATCTCTAAGAGGTCTAAGCTTACATCATCGAAAAACTAGCAAATTCAACAGATAAAGCTTCTGTTTCCCAGTGTTTTTAACATAAAGCTTCACATGTGAGTCTTATGGGCCTAGTGAACCAATTGTTAGTGAAGGAAATATGCTGATAGACTAGGCCTGGGTCACGTGACCACTTCTCGCACCAAGGGGTAGATTCAGCCCCAGACAAACCAGGTGCACTGGAAATGTGGAAGGGCTGGCTCAACAAGCAACGTGAACAATTCTCCTGTAAGAGAAAGGTGGCATGAGTGTTTGGAAGGCAAAAACAATAGGCATCTATACATTTTGCCCATCATGATTTTCCTTTCTGAAGCAACACAAAATACAGCTATAGTGTTTGTATTATCTGTATAGAGGAAGAGCTATTTATATTATTATGGAACATCACATTATCCATCATTGCCATAGTTCTGGAATATGGTAGGGACTCAACTTTTACTAAATGAGCAAGTGAATAAATGAATGGAGTAGGTACATGATTGTGGCTGCCTTGGTTAAATAATATTTTCTACCACTGCTAGCACAAGGAAAATTGTAAAGAAGTGTTGTGTATTCAACTGCCTTAATAGAATGAACAAAGAAAAGTGACTTGATTAGTTGTAGATGGTTGGGGTACTATTAGCCACTTAATTGAATAATTACTAGTTTGGGCTAAGGGATGTTTTATCCTTTACTCTGATTTTCTATGTCAGGTTTATAAGCATTCTTTAAGAATTCTCTTCTTTTGAAGAGGGAAATGGATATATTTTGTGTCTGTCATTTAATTGAGTATTTACAATTAAAAATACTTATTTACTTTTAATTAAAGTATATTATATAACTAGTAAATATCTTAATTAATAAAAATACATTTTTATTATTTCTATACATGATATCATTATCTGAAGTTCTTAGGCCATTTACCGTTCTTCAGAAATTATTCTGGGTAATTAAATTGTGAGAAAAATTAAAAGAAACACTTTCCATTATGTGCAATACAGACTCTGCAGACTTATATTACTTGAATTATTCCCCAGATAACTTTGTATATAATAGGGACATTTTACTAATTAGAAGCAAATTCACACATGGTGGTCATGGAAGAGGGTGTTTAGTGTTTATCCATGACTATGTAACCAATTAAAGAGGTGTCAGTATTGGTATTTGGAAGCCAAAAACTGAGTTGTATTTCTTGGCCCCTAAATTGAGCTCTATTCTAGTTCAGCATTATAAACAGATCATCCCCAGTGAGAATTACAACACAGAAGCATATCCTTGATTCTTCCACCCTCTCCTTTAATATTTGTTGACACTTTCTTGTTCTGTCATCCATTCTTCCTAGCTTTTTTTTTTTTTAAGCATTTACCATGGGACAGAGATTATACCAAGCATTTTACTCCATCTCCTCCTGTTGTGATAAGTACTAATCCTATTAATTTCTTTCCCTGCATTGATTATTAGTTATAATTATCAGTGCATTTCCCCAAGAAATACTTTCCCTTCTTGATCAGTGTTTAATTGTCCTAACTCAGTGTTTCTCAAACTGAGTGTGAATCAGAATCATTTGGAGAGCTTGTGAAAAATTGCTGGGCCCCTACCCAGAGTTTCTGACCCAGTAGGTCCAGGGTCTTGTCAAAGAGTCTATATTTCTGGTAAATTCTTGAATGATGCCGATGATGGGGACCACACTTTGAGAAATGCAGTTCGGCCTCAAGAAAGTAATTGGTTATAGTGAAAATCATTTTGGTATTGTGAGGAAAGAGTTAGATGTGGAATGAGTTCCACCCCAGTTATTTCATTTAGGGAATAGATTGTTAATTTAACTATTATGAGCTTTGGTTTCCTGAATTGCTAATTTGTGTGTATGCATGCATAACTTCTTAGGGCATTTTGCAAAGGATGAAAGTCAAGAAAGGATATGAAATACTTTTGAGTTGTTAGTATTATATAGAAGTGTGATTGAAAGAGTATTTAGAGTGCCATCAGGACCAGTCAGTGGGTGTCTGTTGGGGCTGGAAAGAGGTTAAACATAGAATGGTCCTCTTTCCTTCATTTATTTATTCAAGAAATATTGATCAATAGGTGCTAGTGGAAAAAACAGCAGTGAAGAAACGAGACAAATCTTATCTTTTGTGGAGTTACATTCTAGAAATAAAATGAAGCTTAGAGTAAACAACACTCTGAAGTAAAAAGTGAAAAAAAATAGAGGGGGCATGGCCATAAGTATATGAAGAGAAGCAATTTTAATTTATGCATATTACTTAGGTTTTTATAATAACTATAATATTAGTTTTCAAACTAGGCTGAGCAAAAATAATCTCTTGGAGAGCTTGATCATAATGCAGGTTCCTCTACTTACCCCCAGATATTCCTGTGCAGCAAGCCCGGGCTGGGGACTGAAAGGTGGTTCTAATGCAAATGGACTTTGGGACCTCACTAGAAACAGTGAACTAGTGAGTAGCAAGAAGGTTTAGAAATATAGGCAGAGAGAGTTGAAAAGGAGTGGGGAAGGAGTGAACAAATAGAAACAGGGAGAAAAAGTGGAGACTAAAATCTGTATGGGAAAGAGGTAATGAAAAGTTGAGGCAAACTGGCTGGGTAGAAAAACAGTAGGTGGTGACATCTTAGGGACCAGGTGTGATTGTGGTTTCTGGTTCTTTCTTACCAGCTAGGAGACCTTGTACACATGACTTAGCTTTTTGGAGCGTTAATTCCATATCTGAACAGTGAATATGTATGCCCACACAAGGGTGTGTGTGTGTTTATGCGTGTGTGCATTCTCTTTGTTGTTATTGCTTTAAAGGTTAAAGCTTATATATGCCAAGCCCCAGACACTACATCAGGATCATATGTGATGGTGGTAGTGATTTTGATTTGCAAGCATATGAGTTGAGTTAGAATAAATTCACAAAACATTACACAAGAACTAAGAGAACTTAAAAGCTTAAATGCTGTACAGGGTGGGTCTTGACGCTCAGTTGTGAGCCTCAGAGAACATCTTTGAATGTAGGCATCTGCTAGGAAGGTTGTCATGACGGGGAATAATTTGGAAACAGTCACTGGGGTGGAACTCCTGGGAGCCTTTCTACCACTGAATTTTCTTTTCCTGTGTTTTGTGAGCAGCTGTCAAAGACCAAAGGAAACCAATAGTTCTGAGTCCATTACTTGGCACATAAAATATCTAACATAGTGGAACTAAGAGTTTTCACATGGATCCATTTGTACCATTAGGTTTGCTCTCTGTTCCCAGCTGGACTCCGGAATGTTAAGGAAACATTACTTTGCCTGCCCAAAATTAACTTTATTTGGCAGCCTCGCTGGTTTTTGTTGCCTGTTCTGAGTGTTTATTTTTTTATAGTAAGTGTTATGTGGAATCCTGAAGAGCAATGTCATGTTCAGTGTTTGTCCACAGGCGAACCAGCTATGTTTTTTATTCGAGACTCACCGCATCCTCAACATAGTAAAAAAAACACAGAATGGTCATCTTGATATGTTAATGATTTCATGAGACTGAAGATCAAAAGAAGCACTCTTAGCTCTTTCCCACAGATGAGCAAAAAATAAATTTAGATTCTAAGATAAACATGTCTTTACCCTATTTTTTTTTTCCTGACATTTGTAGGTATCCAGCATTCGCTCTAGGAAATTTGTTTTGTGCTTTGATTCTGACTGTAAGAATGTCACTCCCTGATTAAGTCTGTTAGATCCAGAAACTGCTTCCTTGGATGTCACTTTCTGATCTTACACCATTGTTCCTTTATATGGCATGTCCATTTTCTCTCCTGTAGAAAAAACCCGTGCAGACAGTTCTTTTTTTTGGTCTCCATGGCTGCATAGCACAGGATTGGGTACATTGTTGGTGTTTGGTAGTGACTTGATTATATTGCACTAATTAAAACAAGGAGTTAGGGTTTCTGTTAGCTCACCTTGTTTTGTCTGCAGTGGAATTTTTCAAAATGTGCTTTATAGAATGTTTGACCTATGAAATGATCTAGTATTAAAGAGTTGGTGGTAGTATACACTTAGGAAATGCTGTCCTTGCTAGACCTTCTCGGAGGTTCACAATCCACATTGGATACGAAGCTCAGAAAAAAATCCAGCATTAAGAAACCAACTTAACACCATATACTCACTCAGCTTCCCAAAAGATTTTGAGAAAGAATCTACTTTATATCGCATCATTCTTTCTGCTGTGAGAACTCTGGAAAACCCCACTCTGCTACTCTTATTCTTTCATGCACTTCAAGTTTTTCAGCTGAAAAAAAAATATGTCATCAAAATATGAAAAAAAAAAAATGTCTTTCACAAAATGATTTAAAAATATTCATCTAATCTCATAGTTTTCCTCAGAGGTATGCTGGAGCCAGCTTTTACTTTTTGGTAAGAACTGATTGAACATATCTCTTCCCTACTCCATGTCAGTATCACACAGGGCACTGCCCCCTCCCTCCCAGCAAGTTTATTGACCTGTGGCTACAAATAGATATAAAGTGTCAGTACTGTGTCTCAGCTGGCTAAGGGCATGGTTAACAAAAGAGCCCAGATCTCCCAACTCTGATTCAGAGCTGTTCCTTTTTTTCCCCAGCTTTACTGACATAATGACAAAAAATATTATATATATTTAAGGTGTACAGCATGGTGGTCTGATTTGCATATATCCAGGACTTCTTCTGAGATACCCAGTATGACAGACAGGTAAAGGAAATTTGCTTTTGTCACATGCCTATATGTACCAAAGACACTCAGGTAGGTTAGTTTTATGGTGGGAAAGACTCTAAGAAGTTAAAATTCTATACCCGTTTCTTCAGGTGAAGACATTGGAGTCAGAAAGTGTTTGCTTTTCCAGAAACATTCATTTAGTAGGTGGCAGGGCCAGAGTTCCCAGATAAACAGGGCCAGCCAGCTCTTTCCCTTCAACCACATCAACATTTTCCAGCCCTGTGACCTTGAACAAGTCACTGCTTTGAATATAAATTTCCTCTCTGACATACTTAGAAAAAGATAATTCTAAGCAACCACAGAGATAATGTGAAACTCTAGTGAAAAGTGTGCATGAATGCATTTTATAAATTACAAAGTGCTATTAAATTACATTAGTCCGTTACTCATATAAAATATTAAATTGTGACACCACTCTACTTTAATTTCATATTCATTAATAGGAATGAGATGCAGTTTAACATAGCAATTAAAGACACAGTCTTCGTCATTAGGCAGGCTTGAGTTAATCCTATCTTTATCTCTTATCCATTGTGTGATTTCGGGGGAGTCACTAAACTTCTCTGTACCTCAGTTTTCTTATATATAAAAATGGAGATAATTCCAGTACCTAACTCAAAGCATTCTCCTAAAGCTTAAATTATACATGAAAAACAATACACTACCAGCTGAAGCATTTACTCTTAAAAAATTGATTGGAATTACAATTATCTTATTTATCTACATTAACTTAAGTAGCCCTATAAGAAGATTTTCTAAGCTTCCTTCTCCCATAAACACTAGTTTTGGAACCACTCTGTAATTCACTTCAAGCTTAATTTCTTTCTTTGTTAAATCGAGATATAATTGATATATAACATATTAGCTTCAGACGTACAACATAAGATTTGATTTTTGTATACACTCCAAAATAATCACCACAGTAAGTCCAGTTAATATCTGCCACCATACATAGTTACACAGTTTTCTTTACAAAGCTTTTCAAGCTTAATTTCTTTTCAAAGCTCTTGTGATGGTCCTTATCTTCCAACCCAGAATCATTTTCATTTTTCTGATGATCTTGCCCTCTCATCTCTTCGAGGCAATGTTTCAGATCCACGCATAGCTAACTTTGCCCTGGTAGCCAAGGCATTTTCTTTTCTCCTTTTTCTTCTCCACTTTACCTCTTCTTCTCTTCTGGAAAATTTGTTGACTGATATCACACCCATTTAATAAATAATGGTTAATTATTGATTCATGATGCTCTAAATTTCTGATTGGAAAAATTTGTGGCTTTTATCATGGAAGCTATAAAGATGTTGCTCTTAAATGTGAAGAGACCCACATCTAAAAGAGAATTTTGAAATGAACATAATTTATACTTGATTTCTCCTACCTTTCTTCCTTATTTTTTCCCGTTTTCTCTAGAAGTTGGCTTCAACACATCCTGAGTTTTTAACCAAAAAAAAAAAAAAAGTCGCTTATCGATTCTAGATTATACAAATAAAACATATAGCAAAAGAAAATACAAGCATGATTTATTGGTTTTGATTTGACGGAACCACTCTTTTAAATGAGATAAAAAGCTCCACTGAAGATAATACTCTTTGGTTGAATTCATTGTTACTTGAAGAAGAAACCTGTCAACTCAGTCATAATGTACAGATTTCTCAGTCATTTTAACATTTTGGCTAGAGGAAGATTTTAGCCTTTGAGTGGGAATTGTCTCTGTGTTTCTTTTTAGTAACTCACTCTGTCTCTCTAAGTTTCAGTTTGAAGTCCTGAAATATTTAGTGCCAAAGCTAGCAACCTATGTCTCCCAGGGCCAAATCTGGCCACCAACTATTTTTTATAAGGCTCATGAGCTAAGAATGGTTTTTATGTTTTTAAATAATTAAAAACAAAAAAATCAAAATAATGTAATATTTCATGACATACAAAAAATATATGCAATTCAAATGTCGGTGTTCATTAAAGGTTTAATAGAACAATACACACTCATTCATTTATGTATGGTCTATGGCTACTTTCATGCTATAACAGCAGGGCTGAGAAATTATAACACAGACTGTGTAGTCTTCAAAGCCTAACATATTTAATAACTGGCCCTTTATAGAAAAAAGAGTGCTAACTCCTGAGATCATCATACTCACCACACAGGGTTTCTGTGAGATGAAGGGAGATACTGTAATTAAAGCACTAGCACACAGTGGCATTCAATACATGTTGGCTGCTAGGATTATACGTAAATATTACGTTAATAAAAAGAGTGGGCATCTTCTCCAATCCCAGTTATAAAACATGATGTTCTATAAAGTCCAGTTTCCTGGAATAAATCTGAGAACCTCAGAATAGCTGTGAGAAATCAGATGTGACACAGAGGAGCTATCTGAGTCTTGAGAGCTGAAGTTTATTGTCATTTAAATGGCTTGTACAACTGGTTCATAACAAGTTCGTGGGGGAACGTAGTCTGTTAAGGTAATAACTAGTCTCATTTAATAAATCCCAGGAACAATTTTTCTATTCCTAAATGTGGACTTCACATTCAAATTTATCTTTTCTACTAATGCAACTCACTCAAGTACATGCTCTTCAATTTGGCTTCTGCAGAAATGTACATAAGAAATGCAGCATAGGACATGGCATCCTGATTTTTTTTTATGGTAAATATTTAGGCATCAGTTCTGACATCATCTTTTCATACAACCTTGAAATCTTGGTTAACACTTCCTGAAACTCTTCAGAAATTGCAATTGTATAATCATTAAATTCGTGATGAGATCTCTCAAGTTCCCCATAATTAGGTACAACAAAGTTCTTAGGGGGAAAAAAAAAAGCCAGTTTAGTCAAAAATAGAAAAAACAAAAGACTAAATCTAGAGGAAGGTCATTGTGTTGATGAGGAGTTTATCCCAGTTAAACTTAAAGGATATGGTATTCCAAGTATTAATTAAGGTATCAGTTTAAAAGCATTGTCTTCTGAAACTTAGTCTATGAAGACAAAGCCGGAGAATAAAGTGTTTTTTGAAGTTTCATTGGTCACGAAGCACTTTAGGTATTTAGGCAGACATGGAATAAATAAACATTTTAAGATTAAACTTTATGAATAAAGACTATTAACTAGATTATAAATGTTGTTTTGTCTTAAGCTCTACCGGTACTCTTTCTATCACGACCACCTTTCTCTGCACGGTTTTGAGCTCCAACTTCCCTCCCTTCTTCATTCATCCAGCCATTACTGTAGTGTCTACTCCAGCCCAGGCAGTGAGGTGGCCCTGGTGAGACCTGATGACCAGGACAGACATAATACATGTCCTCGAGAGCTGATAATCTAGTGGAACATTCAGACAACTTACTGAGCATTAACAATAAAGAATGGCAAGTGGTATGATAGGAAAAGTGAAAGGAATTTATGTGGAGCATGTAACAGAGGACTTAAGATATAGCTGAGTAGAGAGGGAAGAGAAGAAAGGAAGGCTTCTTGCAAGAAGAAACTTGTAAACTGTTTCCTGAATGTCATCCATGTCTTGTAATCCACATTAGGACGTTCACACTGTATCCTAAGAGAACCAAGAAGCTTCGAACTGTTTATGTTAAGACTGAGACTAACTAACACTGTCTAAAGATTAAAGAATGCATTGTTGAAAGGTTGAATGGAGGCAGAAAGACAGAAAGTAATGGCCAAAACTCCAGTGATACTGGAGGTCTGAATCCAAATGGTACTAAAGGAGGATCCATTGAAAATTTGGTATTGAATACAATCTTCGTACTTAATAACTAGTATGACATAGTTCTGCTTTATATAGTTAAAACAATGAGCTGAGGCCTGGAAATGTACCTGCTAAATCATGAAGAAACAAAATTGTAATAATTAAGTCACTGGGAAATTAGCAAAAATAACAGCAGTATTTTGAACCACTTTGAAAGTAGCCTCTTGCTACCAAAGCTTACCTATGTACTGAGTGTATTTAAATAATTAATGGGATGGCTCAAAAAAAAAAAAAAAACTCCTGGTACAGAATTTAGCAATATCTGCTAATACTTGAATACTTACTGTGTAAGAGCACAGTAAGTACTCAATGCCTGTTAGCTAGTGCTAGGTATGTTAAAGACACTTTAACTGAGATTATTTTGTTAAATTCTTGTGCAGTCTTGTGAGATGGCTGCTGTTATTCCCACTTTCCACATGAGGACTCAGCTGTTAGAGAGTTTAAACAAATTACTGTCTTTTCTTGAGTAAGAGGTAACAGAACCAGGATAATAATCCAGGTCTGTCAAATTCTATCCCAGGGCTAAGAAATTCTAACTCCTGCAAATCACAAACATGGTGGCAAGTACAGAATTTTCTCGTTATTAAATTTCATATACTTGTATGCAAAGAATACTGTGAAGTTCAAAGCATGGAAAGTAAAAGGCTACAGTTTCAAAATCAAGTAACTACTAACATGGAGTTTTGAAATGCATGATCTTTAATATTTTGTCCAGAACCCCAAATACATTTATTCAATGTGGAAATGTTTTATATTTTAAGCTCCTAAAAAGTGGAGATTTTTTATACTAATTATGCCACTACAAACTCAAATTTGACTTCACCCTTTACACTAAGCTACTTCTGTAGCTCATCTAATAATAGAATCTTTAAGTGTTTCTTTAAAATAAAACATTGATGTATGGTAATATCTTAGTGAGAGAGAATTAAATGAAGTGGCTCAGCTCCCATGGTCTCTTATAAATGTGTTAAATGAAGTGGTTAAAGAATTGATCCATTTCTCTAGCTATAAACCCTTGCCAATTCATCATTCTACATCTTAGGTCTGGAAGTTAATAGATATTACAGTGATTATTCATGGGCAACTCACTTTCCATAGAGCCTCACGGAATGTCTTTCATAACTTCAGTCTTAGAACGCTGATTCTATCAGTTCAGCAGGAAAGGTTTTATCTCTCAGTGGAAGACTCACACTAACCACTTTCATGAAATTAATGTCTAGCAATATATTTTTGAGCTTACAATTATAAATAAATTTTGCATGGATAGAGATCACTACATCTTCTCTTTCTCTAGAAAGGTCTACATAAGAAGAGAGAACATAATGAGAAAGATAATGCACTTGAAATCAAAACAAAAAAAAGACTTAGATAAAAGGATTCCTTTATGGGATCAGACTAGGTCAGCCCAACAGAGACAGTCTTTTCAGTGGTCCCAGTGAACACTCGACTTCCTCCCAACAAAGACCAAAATGCCTTGAGATTAAGGACCTCATCTGTCTTACATGTGCCATATCTCCAGTGCCTGGAGTAGAACAGTCACTCATTAAATGAGAGTGCAAAGTTCTTTGGCTAAGATTCTAATTCAGTGTTTGAATGAACTCTGCCTCCTTTTTCCTTTTCGTGGGTCTCCTTCTATGCATCCATGGATGACATATGGAATGCAACCTTCTTTCATTAGCTGGTCCAGCGTAGCATAGTTAGAGGTGAATATACTGGTGAGGTAGCCAATCTGTCTTTTCATGCTGACTTTTGCATTTCTGTTCTCATCTATTTGGTGTTTGTGCGTTGTCCTGCTTCTGGCTTTGGGGAGTGTGGATCAAAATGTGTCACTGAAGCCACTGATAAATTTTACATGAAGTTTATTTCTGTGACTCTATTACACCAACACTCTATGTTATTCTCTAAGGTGGGATAGTAATGCAGATCAGCCAGTCTGGTCCAGTCTGTTGCTTCTAATAGTTTCAGCTAATTACAAGACATGAGGTTCGGGATCTTAAAGGACTGTTGAAGTCAATCATGATGGAGGCCTTGAGGAAGACTTCCATCTTTGACATTGAACTCTGCAATCCACTAATGTTACAGATGTGTTTTATTTCCATCCATTCTAGTACATATTCAATGAGTACTTGCTCTGTTACGTGCAGGGTTAAAGGTATATATAAGTTTACATTATGTCCTCGTGACTTATTAATTTAATTTTATAACTAGAAGTTTGGATCTCTTATTCGTCTTCATCTTTTCCAGCCATCCTCAAACCCCTTCCCTTTGGTAACCATCAGTTTGCTCTCTGTATTTGAGTCTATTTCTCTTTTGTTTGGTCATTTGTTTTGTTTAGACTCCACATGTAAGTGAAGTCATTTGTCTTTCTCTGTCTGACTCATTTCACTTTCCATGAAGTGTAATACTCATAAAAGTTCCATCCATATTGTTGTAAATGTCAAGTTTTCACTTTTTTATTGCTGAGTAATATTCAGTTGTTTGTGTGTATGTGTGTACTTTTTTATCCATTCTCTTATCGTTGGACGCCTTGGTTGCTTCCATATCTTGGCTATTATACGTAAGGCTGCAGTGTACATAGGGGTTGATAATATTGTAATAACTTTGAACTGTGATGGATGGCTACTAGACTTATTTGGTGCTCACACTGTAAAGTCTGTAAATGTCAAATCTCTATGCTGTGTATCTGAAGCTAATATATGTTAACTATACTTTCATAAAAAATAAATTTTTAAAGAGTATATAAGACAATTTTTGCCTGCATGTTAGAATAATAACTTTTTATGAGATTAGTCTCAATGAACTACTGTCATCTTCTAGATCAGATTATGCTACAATCTACTATTTGTGAGTTTTAAAAATTATGTAAAATTCTTTTGACCACAGTGGTGCAAAAATACTAGAATATGTGTTTTAGTCTGTTGATGTGGTTTGTGCTTTATTTTTTAGCCTTATTGACACATAATTGACAAATAGAAATTGTCTATATTTAAGGTTTAACACATGATGACTTGGTATATATATACATTGTGAAGTGATTACTACAGTCAAGCTGATTAACACATCTATCACCTCACATAGTTACCTTGTACGCTTGTGTGATGAGGCACTTAGATTAATCTCTTAGCAAATTTCAAGTGTATAATATATTATTATTAGCTACAGTATCTGTTCTGTATCCTTAGAACTTACTCATAACTAAAAGTTTGTACCCTTTGACCAGCAGTTCCCCAATTCCCTCCAACCCACAGCCCCTGGCAATCATCATTCTTCTATCTGCTTTTGAGAGTTTGACTTTTCTAGATTTCACATATATAAGAGATCATATAGCATTTGTCTGTGTGCATCTGGCTTATTGTCACTTAGCTTAATGTCATCCAGGTTCATCCATATGATGGAAATGGCAGGTTGTTCTTCTCTTATATGGTTGAATAATATTCCATTGTGTGTATATGCACAAACACATACACATATGCACACTACCACATTTTCTTTATTCATTCATCTATGGACACTTAGGTCATTTCCATATCTTCACTGTTGTGAATAAGACTGCAGTGTATATATGAGTGCAGATTCCTCTCTAAGATACTGATTTCATTTTTTTGGATATATATATATACCCAGAAGTATGATAGCTGGATCATATGGTAGTTCTGTTTTCAATTTTGGAGAGAAACTCCATATTGTTTTCTATGATAGTGGAACCAACGTCTGTTCCCACTAAGAGTGTACAAGGGTACCTTTTCCTTTACACCCTTGCCAACACTTGTAATCCCTTGATTTTTTGATAATAGCCAACCTGACAGGTGTGAGGTAATATCTCACTGTGTTTTTTGATGTTCATTTCTCTGATGATGAGTGATATTGAGCACCTTTTCATAGGTGTGGCCATTTATATATCTTCTCTAGAAAAATGTATATTTAGGTCTTGCCCCATTTTTTAATCTTGTTATTTGTTATTTGCAATTAAGTCATATGAGTTCCTTATATATTTTTGATATTAGCTCTATATCAAGTATATGGTTTGCAATACTATGGTTTCTTCCATTCTGTAGATTGCCCTTCATGTCGATATTTTTTTTTGTCTGTGCAGAAGCCTTTTAGTTTAACATAGTCAGACTTGTTTATTTCTGCTCTCGTTACCTGTACTTTTGATGTCAAATCCATAAAATCATTGACAAGACCAATGCCAGGGGTATTTTTCCTTATTTTTTCTAGGAGTGTTACAGTTTCAGGTCTTCAATAAAATTTTAATCCATTTCACATTAATTTTTGTGTGTAGCCAAAGATTAGGGTTCATTTCATTCTTCTGCATTTGAATATCCAGTTTTCCCAGTACCATTTACTGAAGAGACTACCCTTTCCCCACTGTGTATTCTGGCACCTTCATCAAAGATAAGTTGACTGTGTATATATATGTGGGTTTATTTCTGGGTTCTTTGATCAGTTCCATTGATCTGTGTATCTGTTTTTATGCCAGTATCATTTTGTTTTGATTATTATAGCTCTGTAGTATAGTTTGAAATCAGAAAGCGTGATATGTCCAGCATTGTTTTTCTATCTCAAGATTGCTTTGGCTGTTCAGAGCCCTTTGTGGCTTTGTGCAAATTTTAGCATTGTTTGTTTTTAGTTCTGTAAAAAATGCCATTGCTGATAGGGATTGCATTGAATTTGTAGATTGCTTTGGGAATTGTGGACATTTTAACAATCTAAATTCTTCTAAGCTATGAACATGGGATATCATCCATTTATTTGTATCTTCTTTGGTTTCTTTCATAAATGTTTTACATTTATAATATACAGATTTTCCTCCTTGGTTAAATTTATTTTTGAGAATTTTATTCTTTTTGATGCTACTGTAAATGAGATTGTTTTTTGATTTCTTTTTTGATTCTTTTTGTGCATATAAATGTAATTGACTTTTGCATACTCATTTTTATGCTGCAACTTTCCTGAATTATTAGTTCTAACAATTTTTGTTCAAATCTTTAAGGTTTTCTATATACAACATCATGTCATCTTTAAACAATTTAACTTCTTCCTTTCCAATTTGGATAAGTTTTATTTATTTTTCTTGAAAAGTCTGGCTAAGCTTTCAGGGGAATGTTTAATTGTTCAAGTGATAATTTATTTATAATTTATAAATAGTTAATAATAGGAATGGGTGTTTAAAAGGAGTGTACCCTCATCTTGTTCCTAATCTTAAGGAAAAGTTTTTAGCTTTTCACTATTGCGTGTGATATTAGCTGTGGGCTTGTCATATATGACCTTTATTATTTGGAGGTATATTCCTCTTATGCCTAACTTACTGAATATTTTTATCATTAAAACATGTTAAATTTTTACCATGCTTTTTCCACATCAATTGAGATGATCCTGTGATTTTTATCTTTCATTCTGGTGATATAGTGTTCCGCATTCATTGATTTGTGTATGTTGAATCATTCTTAAATCTCAAAGATGAATGCTACTTGATTGTAGTGTGTGATTTTTTAAAGTGCTATCAAGTTCAGTTAGCTACTATTTTGCTGAGAATTTTTGGATACATGTTTTCAGGGATATTATTGGTCTGTAAGTTTCTTTTCTTGTAGTTCCCTTATTTTTGTCTTTGATCTAAGGATAATATTGAATTGTAAAATCAGTTTTGAAGTATTACCTCCTCTTCATTTTTGTGGAAGAGTTTGAAAAGGATTGTCATTAATTCCTTAAATGTTTGGTTGAATTCACCTGTGAAGCCATCTAGTCCTGGGCTTTCTTTGTTGGAGGTTTTTGATTGCTGCTTCAATTTCCTTAAAAGTAATTGCTTTGTTCAGATTTTCTCTTTTTTCATGATATAGTCTTGGTAGATTGCATGTTTCTAGAAATTCATCCATTTCTTCTGTGTTATCCATTTTGTTGTGTAATTGTTCATAATAGAAATCTTTGTTCTTTGTGACATCAATTGTAATGTCTCTTCTTTGACTTATAATTTGATTTGAGTCCTTTTTTTCTTTGTTAGTCTAGATAAGGTTTGTCAGTTTTGTTTATCTTTTCAAAAAATCAACTCTTAGTTTTGTCTTTTCTATTTTTTTCTGGTCTCTATTTCATTTATTCCTGTTCTAATCTTATTATTTCTTTCTGCTAACTTTGGACTTAGTTTGCTCTTCTCTTTTCTAGTCCCTTGCAATGTGAAGTTAGGTTGTTTACTTGAGATCTTTTATTTTCTTTCAATGTCAATATTTATCATTATAAACTTCCCTTTTAGAACTGCTTTGCTGTTCCCTTAAGTTTTTAGTATGTTGTGTTTTTTTCATTTTCACTTTCTCAAATACTTTTTGGTTTCTCTTTTGATTTCTTCTTTGACCTATTGGTTGTTCAGGAGCTTGTTGTTTTTTCCACATATTTGAATATTTTTAGCTTTTTTTTCTGTTAACTGATTTCTGCTTTGATGCCATTGTGGTCAGAAAAGATAACTGATATGATTTAAATCTTTTTAAATTTGTTAAGACTTCTTTTGTCATCCAGCATATGATCTGTCCTGGAGAATGTTCCCTGTGCACATGAGAAGAGGGTTCATTTTGCTGCCGTTGGATGGAATGCTCTGTATATGTCTGTTAGGTACATGTGATCCATAATGTTATTCAAAACCACTGTTTCCTTATTGATTTTCTGTCTGAAAGATTTATCCATTGTTGAAAGTAAGGTATTGATATCATTATTATTATTGTATTGCTGTTTATTTCTCCATTCAGTTCTGCTAAGACTAACTTTATATATTTAGGTGTTTCAATGTTAGGTGCACGTGTGTTTACAATTGTTATATCCTGTTGATGAGTAGACCTCTTTGTCATTATATAGTGTCCTTCTTTGTCTCCTGTGACAGGTTTTGACTAAAGTCTATTTTGTCTAATACGAGTACAGCCATTCCTGCTGTCACTCACATAGTTACTTTGTATGCTTGTGTGATGAGACACATTCTTAGCAAATATCAAGTGTATGATATATTATTATTAACTGTAGTCATATGCTAAATCCTTAGAACTTACTCATAACTAAAAGTTTTGTACCCTTGACAATAGCTCCCCAATTCTTGCTTGCCATTCTGCTATCTTTTTTGTTTAATATGGAATATTATTCTATCCCTTCACTCACAGCCAATGTGTGTTCTTAGTTAATTTAGTCCCCTGTAGGCACATATTGTTGAATTTTCTTTTCTACATATTCATCTACTCTTGTTCTGCTGATGGAGAATTTAATCCATGTGCATTTCAAGTGATTATTGGCATGTAAGGACTTACTATTGCCATTTTGTTAATAATTTTTGACTGTTTTGTAGTTTTTCTGTACTTTCTGTCTTACTGTCTTCTTATGTAATTTGTTGATTTTTTATTCTCTTTATATTTTGTGTTTCTAGTAGAGTTTTTTTTTTAATTCTCTGTTGTTATCACAGAGCTGACATAAAACACCTTATACTTATAACAGTCTGTTTTAAGCTGATAAACTACTCAATGTTAATTGCTTACAAGATCACTCTATACTTTTACTTATCCCCCCATTTTTTGCTTCTGGTATCATACTTTACACTTCATATATTCATTATTTCTCCATTAAGAAATTATTGAAGCTATAGTTATTTTTAATACTTTTGTCTTTTAACTTTGAAACTAGAGTTAGAAGGGGTTTACATACCACCATTACAATATTAGAGTATTCTGAATTTGACTAAATGTTTATCTTTACCAGTGAGTTTTATACCTTCATTTTTCATGTTGTTACTTAGCATCCTTTTCTTTCAATTTTTGAAGACATGATCAATGTTTTGGGCTGAAAAGAAAAGAATGCATATAATCATCTATGTAACTATACCAGCATTTCTTTTACAGTAATTTCTTTTATAATATTTAATTAATTTCTTGAAAGCTATATTTGCACTGTTTTATTACTGGTCACATAAATGATCAAATGTGTCCATTTCTTCTCAAAGTAATGACTTAGCTTGAGAATCCTTCATTGTGCCCCATGCAATATTTAAATTTCCAAAACAGAAAGTGACTTTAGCTTAGACACTGTGTCTGACCAATGGAGATATTCTCAAAACTGTGGGTCATTGATTTGTCACTGAGCCAAACTTCCTGGTCTAGATTTCCTCTACAAAAGAGTGTCTTCAAAGTCAACCAGATAATTTTGCCCTTGGTCATTCAAAAGTGGTATTGGATTTGCTCTGTCTGTTTTGAAGAGCCAAAGCAGGGTGAGTGTCATTTCCCATCAGGTATTATTTGTGAAATGAACCTTTAAATGAAAGGCTGGCATAATATTACTGTTCTAATTATCTGTCATTAGTTTTAACTTCAATTCAATTATTTTTGGCTTGTATATAGTAAGTACTTTTTCTGCCGTTTGATTAAATATTGCCTCATAATATTTCCTACAGAACCTTCCTGGGCAAGATTGTGACTGTGTCTCTTGGGTGCCCTATCTTCCGTAGTTCACGTGAGAGTTTTGTCTGCCTACCACTTTTTCTGAATTCCCTCATTAGCCTACTCAGTCCATGTGGTACAGATGGAGATGATTCCATCTTTTTTAGTCTCCAGGGTTGTCATATAAGCCAAATATGGCCAACATGAGAACCTCATCCTTCTTTCTGACCATAGAGATTTGTTTAAGAATAAGTATGTAGCTCATCTTGGGCTACTTAGAGTCCTTCCTGGAAAGGACCTTTTATTTTCTCTGTGAAAGTAAACTTGGGACCACCTGTGAATGTCTTACTACCCAACAGAGAGAGCAGAAACTGAGAATGAAACCAAGAGAAGAAGAGGGAGATACAACCCTGATTATATTATTGTTTTTTAACTGCTACTGTCTATCACTAGGGTTACACTTATACAACTTAGGAAACCGCCCCCCACTATCATTTTTTTTTTCTTAGACTAATTTGTTTTTTTTTTCTTAGACTAATTTGTTTTAGCAGTTTCTGCTCTCTCCGTTGGGTAGTAAGAATTAGTTTGGACTGCTGTAACCAAAAGGGTTCTTAAATGCCTCTTTTCAAATTTGTCCCATCACTACCTTCTGCCTCTGTGTGATGCCACAGTATTATTCCTGAGTAGCCTAAGTGTGGCGCAGCACACTCTCTTCCCCATAATCATTGTCATCCTGCCTTGTACCTCAGGATTTAAGGATTTTGCCAGCCACCTGACTTGGTAATTTTTCACCAAGTCTTTTAGACAAACATGTAAACAGCTTATTAGTTTTTGAGAATATTTATATCTTATAAGAGAACTCAGCATCCTAAGAAGAAGACAGTTTTAACATGACAGATTAAATGCAGTCTAAAAACTTAAGGTAAAGAAAGTGAAGTTATTTGCATATTCCTATACTGGTTTAAAAAAAAAAACTATTCACTTAAAAAAATCTATTGTGTACTTTCTATGAGCTAGTCATGGAGCAAGGAACTAGGATACAGTAGTAAGCAGGCCTGGTTTCTGCCCTCGTGGGAAATAGTCATTTTCTCTCAGGAAAGATTGACATGAATCAAATGAAAATACAATTAATATGTAATCACACAATGATAAGTATTAGTCTTTAGGCATAAAGGAGACTATTGGTCCTAGGGGTTCAGGGATAACTGATTCTTAAAGGAAACGATAATGGAGTATAAATTCGAAAGTTGAATAGGATTTAAATGGATGAAAACATAAGGGTAACGATAGCTTTCAGGAAAAAGGAAACTCTTTCCTAAAGAAGAGGATGGCTTTTTTGAAGATGCTCAAGTAGAACAATATGTGATTTCTTCAAAGAACTGGAAGAAGGGAGAATGGCACTGAAGGAGATGAGACTGAAGAGGTAGGCAAGGGACCAGATTAAGCTAGGCCTTTCAAGTCAGAGCTAGGGGACCGTCTTTCCTGTTCAGGCAATGGTAAGTCATTTAAGTATTTTAGTCACATAGTGACACAATTAGGTTTATTTTAAAAGCTCAGTTATCACTGTAACTGAGTGATTTTTATCCTGGTTCACATTAGAATCATTGTAGCAGTGGGGGACTCAAAACAAAATACTGTTACCTGGTTTCTAGTTCAGTTCAATGAATCAAAATCTCAGGAAAGGGTGCCTAGCTCTGGTCACCTTAAAAGCTCCCTCCAGATGATTCTAACTAAAGTGAGGCCTCAGGATCACAGATATGGAGATGTAGCTTAATTAGAGCTCCTTTGATAAAATAGAGTCCCAAGCTGGCTTCTCAGTGTGACTCAAAGTTATTGCTTCCAAACCTAGTATTATCAAGAATTGCATTACTTCCTAAATGAGAGGGGGAGTTATTCCTCTGCCCCTGAATTAGACTCAGCACACCTGAAAATTTTGTTCACTTCTCAGCATTGAATTTTAAGAGGAAATTAGCCAAACTGAAACATAGAAAAGAACAAACCAGATGATAAGAGGAACCATAAATCATAAGAAGGAAAAATGATACAATAGTACCAAAATCTGTTTAAAGCGTAAGTCAAAATAACCTATTAAAAAGGATAATTTAGGACCTCTGTTTTCAAGTAAATCAAAGGCAGTTTTTTAATCAAATAGCAAATATGAGAGCCAACATATTAGCCATAGATGTTGGAGATATGGCAGGAGATGATGAAAGTAAAAATCCTTGTTTTCATGGAGCTTATATTCTAGTTTAGAATGATGTTTAACGAACCTTTAAGGTCAGAATATTTAACTGACCTTTGTGATTAGCTATAGAATCTCTATGTGTTATGTGGAGATATATTTTAGTGATTAATTTTAGAACATTAAAAGTAGAAATCTCTAATAACCAAAGAGGTTAACATTTGTGGAAGAATTGCAGTAAAGGTGGCCATTGTAGAGGGGATTCAGAATCCAATAGCAAGGATTAAAAAGTGTAATAGGAAGAAGACTGATGAGTGATCTAGTCCAGGGATCTCTAGAGTTCTTTATAAAACTGAACACCAAATATTAGATATCAAATAATACCAGTGCTTACATAGTTTGAACATTTTCTATGTGCCATACATTTTGCTAAGTGCTTTATTATGCATTATCTCAGATAAGACTTAAAACACTCATGACACAGAAGAGGAACATGAAACAGTATCAAACTATAGTTTTTAAAAGTTAAAAACATCACTCTTACAAATCTAAAAGTGAAAATATGTGAAAGATTTGATCTGGCTCATTAATTGATGAGAGAATCAGTATCACAGTGAGATTGGTTCTGGTAGCATTTGAGGAGTTTCTTGTCCTAGGTGCATTAATAAAGGAATGTTAGCTAAAGAATTGATCGATTTAGATACAAAACTGGATTTATACTGTGATACACTATCACATGCGGGATTATTTTTTTCTACGTGGACAGAAATAATTTGTATCTTTAATAAGACAAAAGTCTCCCAAGATAACATTGTGACTTTACTAAATTTGGACGACGTTAATTCAGTAGTAAGCAGTGACATAAACGACACATATTTCCCTTAATTCTTGAGAGGATGAGTTTAAACAGTTACCAGGTTGCTTTTTAGAAGGAAACATGACAATATAATTTGGTCTTATATCTTTCAAATTTTGGGTGATTTTTCTAAATAATTTAAAAAATTAAGTAATTTTTTTAGGATTTTCCAGTTAGTAGTATGGAAGTCGTGTGGGTCTCAAACTGAGGTACTTTTCTTAAAATCCCCACTGAATGAGATAGATATGTAGCAAGTATTGGGGAGTTTGTAAACAGTGTGCCGTTTTTTGTTGGTTTTAAGTTTTTGTTTTTATATCACATCACCACTGTCCTGCATTTGTTTAAGTCTGAGCTTGGTTTTTCCAGTTTTATGTTTGATTGTTTTTAATTGATTCTTAAAACATTTGTAAACCACTGAAAATTAACTATTCCTCCTCTTTTGCTTCCCCCAAAGTAGCTGGGCACACCAAATGTGATTATAAATAGTACTGTAACTGCTTACTGCTGTTTGCTCTAAGACAAAGACTCTGGAACCCCAGATAGAAATCTGAGCCTTTAGAATTTGTAGCAACTGTTTTTGCAGTAAGAGTTTTTTCCCTCAATTCACGGGGTTTTTGTTTTTGTTAATTTAGGATGTTGCAGTTACTAAACGTGGAAATTGAGATTGTTAATGGCCTTCTATTTTTAGAATGGTAACTTTGAGCTCAAGTTTTGGGGAGAAAGTCTAGTTCTCTGCAAACGGCACTTTGTTCAGCCTCATATAACAGACTGCTGGTTTGATGTCATTATTTTCCTGCGAGTTAATCTTAAGGGAAGACTTTAGGTTGTGTTTATGGAATAAATGAAGAGTAGCTGTGTGGCTGGCATAATGTTCCACTAAGGCAGTAGGACAATTGCCTGTGTTTAAGGTGACAGGCCCCTGTTACATTAAGGTGGCAGAAAACTCAGTTTACTCTAAAAACTCATCAAATACTTTATTATAGAAACTCAAACTAGATATGAGAGTGTAATTTTGCTTATAGGTAAGAAAAAGGGTCTCGTTTTTGCTCCACTAAAAGAAAACTAAACTGAAATTTATTTATAGGCACTCTAATAAACATTTTACATGGATTTATCTCACAGAATCCTCAACAGTTCCATGAAGTAGACCTTATTATTGTCCCCATTTCATAGATGAGGAAACTGAGGTCCAGAGAGGTTAAGCAAGATGAATTAGGGATTCATAGAGCTAGGATTAAACCCTGGCCAATTGATTACAAGCCTACCCTTCTCCCAAATGTTGCTAGGATAGAGAAAGCACATAGAAAATTAGTCCAAATCCCATTTTTTAAGCCTCAGCTCTGGCATTTACTGTCTTTGCAACTCCAGATGAATCATCTAATCTGTCTGGGCCTCCATTTCCCTCTGTAACATATGAAGGGTAGAAATAATTTGAATTGGATGGTCTCTGGGGTTCCTTCCAACTCTAAAGTTCTCTGAGTCTATAATTGCATCCTGGCCTTAGAGGTGCTATGCCTGTGCATGCTCGCCCCCTCCCCCCCATCACACACACACACACACACACACACACACACACTCTCTCTCTCTCTCTCTCTCTCTCTCTCTCTCTCTCTCTCTCCCCTCCCTCTCTCTCTCGCTCTCTCCACCCCTCTCCCCCACCCCCATTCCCTCTCTCACTCTCTCCCCTCTCCCATTTTCTCTCTCTCTGAAAGTGTCCATTGCAGTTGGATTCTCAACTCCAGATCCCGCCTATTACTTACAACTGCCCCTCAGGAACACACAACACTTTTACAATCTGCAAGCCAGTTCTTTAAGTTGCTAATGGGGTGTGATTTTAGGAAGTAAAATATTAATCTAAAAGGAAAAAAAATCAAAACAAATGAGCTTTCTCTTTAAATCATCTCTTTTTGCAGTGTTACCTTGACAACTTAGCTTTGGCTCTTTAGATGTTGGGTTTTCAGTGTGGGAGAAGAGGGGTGTCCTCTCTGTATCTTTATAGATTTCCTCTTGTTTTATGGAAAAGGGAAATGTCAAAGGTAGACCATAAAATCCAGCAGTATAGTATATACACAGGACATCTTGATGGAGAGGCATCCAGAAATAATCACAGGTGCACAGAATTAGGATGCATTCCTGATTAAAGGTACATTCTTTTCTCCTGTTTCCTATAATCATGACACACATTGCACCTGCCTGTAAAATGTTACATTTTTGGACCAGCTTAGTTATAGAGCAGAAAGCAACAAAAGTGCCTGAAAAATAATTGCATTATTTTCAGTTTCACTGTCCATAGATGCACACACACACATATCAGGATGAAGGGACAACTCTGAAGCACTGGACCAGTCTGAAAATGCTAAAAATATTGTTCCCCTTTCAGCAATTGAAATTTTGAGCAAAGACTGAGGCAACGCAGGTAGTGAGATGAAAGTGGAATTCACATCTCTCGGCTGTAATAGGCTTGTTATCAGGACTGGCAGGAGCTCAGGGGGCTGACACGGGTGGGCCAGGAATGTGAGTAGAAGGAGCAAGTTAAAAAGCAGCCGTGTGGAGTGGAGGAAGGAGAAGACATATCTCCAGCATCTAGCACCACAGAGCAGAGCCTGTGTGGAGAATGGCTGAGAAATCCAAATTGGTTCTAGAAGCAGTTTCCTTTTGTGGTTGTGAATGTGAGCCCAGCAGACGCCATGGGCGCTGTTGCAGGGGAGCGAGTCCGTGCTTGACACATGTGTTTCCCATTGATAGCTGGAGACAGCCCAGTAGCTCTGAGTTGGCCTGACAAAGCCGCATTGAAGCTCAGACAGAGTACGGTTTCAAAGCAGTCAGAAAAAGAACGGGAATGCTGTTCAGGAAATTCTTCAGGCATGGGCAGGGATTTGGCTGCAGTTCTACAGTTGGAAAATCTGACTGGGGCAGCTTCTGAACGCAGGCTGGGCCTGCTCACACTCTGGCAGGCCCAGAGGCCGCCTCCTTCAGAGCCGCCCAGCGCACTCCCGGATTGAGGGCGATTTCCATCAGCTGCTTTGTGAAGCGGAGGGGAGAGAGGTAAGGTACTGCTGCGTTCCCGCATTTCCACGCTTCTCTTCACTCTCTGAGCCTGCTGTTTGTTTGCACGTACTCCGAGTTTTCGTGTGTGTGTGTGTGTGTGTGTGTGTGTGTGTGGACAAGTTAGGACTTCCTCGCTTAAACACTTGGTGTGCAGCTGTGATCTTTTCTTTTCCCCAACTCCCTTTAAGATTTGATTCGCAGCAAGGCAGAGACACTTCTGAAAGTTGGGACTTAGCTGACAACACATAGCGAAAAAGAAAAGTCTGAAATCGGGTATTGTCACCCTGCTCCAACCTTCTGGAACTTTTCTGCGTGGAAGGACAGACAGTTCATTGGCAGGAAAGATAATTTTAGATGAAACTGTCTGTGTTCTTTGCTTCATGAGATTTTGAAAGGAGCAATTTTTTTTTTAGCAGAAAATGGCTCTCAGTTTAGGAGGGAATCAGAGTTTGAAGCTTCTATTTTGGATTACAGTTTCAGAGTGCAGGAGCAGAAATGTGCATATGAGTTCCTGGCATCTTTTATTATTACATGGGATTTTGATGGTCCTTAAGGAGCCCAGTGATATATTTGCCTAGAAACAATGCTAGATCAACCTTTGTAATTCTGTTTCTATGATAATATTTAATTTTTCTGAATTGAAGAAATAACTGGCAGTTTTACTCTCAAAAAATGCTTCTGTGTTTTATGAAATAGAGACATCTGAAAGTAACAAAGTAATAGTTAACTTAGAATCATTGTTGAAAGATAGAGACATAATGGTGTGAATTTTATTTCATTGATCAATTGATTTTATTTTACAACTTACTGAAGAATGCTTTTGTTTAAAAAAAATCAAATTTTAAATAATTCGTTCTCACACATATCAGCTATAATGCAATATAGATTTTTACTCCCCTAGGAAAGCCATACCTTATTATGTGATTAGTATTTAGAAAATATAGAAAACAATGTGATTGCATTTAAGAACCTGGTTCAGCTCAGAAAGAGCTGGACTAACTCTCACTACAGCTTTATGAAGACTGGCAGAACAATCAGTGATAGCAGTGGTGTTTTCCAAACGGGATTTGGCCAAGAGAATGGTTGGGAAAGCAGATAAATGAATGAATGCTTGAGCCCTTCCTGAGTAGCAGAAGAGTAGCTAGACCTCTTAAGGGAGATCTCTTTAAAAACAGGTTTGTGTTTACTTGAGTTCTAAAATCTCTCAAGAAGTTACTAATCGTAGAGACTAAGGGTAATGGGCGCATGAAGAGTAGAGGGTTGGAATTTTTCACCTCTCTCTCTGTAAGACATAGTTTAAGTGGGAGACGTTGTATCCTGTTGGTGGGAGCTCAGCACTCAACAGCTAGCAATTTTATTTTGTCCACAGTTTTTCACTTGAGAGAAGGGAATTGAGAAGTGACTAGCAGCAGGATTTCTCATTCTAAGAGATGGCACATAAATCGTTTCTTCAGCAACCTCATCTTTGATTTGGGTCGGGGTGGGGGTGGGGGTGGGAGTTGTAGCACAAGGAGCAGAAAACGGGTTGCAATTGGAAGTCAGGGCAGACAGTGACAATGCTTTGTGTTTTTCTTAAATGCCAGTGAGTGAGCAAAATGCCAAGACAGATTAGGAACACTTGCAAACCATAGCCAAGCCCACTGCCAATGAAGGGGGAAACTCAAGTGAGCTCTAATGTCACACTCCTCTAAATTTAGTGTGTGTCAAGCGTTGAGCAAAACAGGCATGAAATAGCAACTCTGGCCGCAGGATTACAAGCAGCAGTGCCTAACACCTAAACTACAGAATCCTTCTCTAAGAAGTATAGGAGGAAAAAAGTCAAGCTCCTCGACAGTTTGAAAAGGAAAAAGAAAAACGGAGTGAAAGGTAGAGAAGAAATCCAGGGCAGAGGTACAGGCAGCAAGGAGAGAGGAGTGGCCACACCACAGACGGGCAGCGAGGGCACGGCGAAGAGATCTGTGTGCTGGACTGAAACACATTCTAGGAACAGCGAAACCCAGCAGACACTGATTTGTTCGACTTGAAGTATGTGGATAAACCATGGCCTCAGTGAGGAAAACTGTTTTACCCCCTTCGCAATAGGAGGCCCCATGGTCAGTCTGCCCTGCTGTGCCTTCAGGAAGTAATCAGAAAGCATATTTTGTAAGAATGGCATCATCCAAGGGTTCAGATTTCCTAAGCAAGAAGGGACCAGGCTCTTAAGGCCTTATTTTTAACCCATAGTTGTTCCGTCCAGAGATAGTCCTGCTGGGTGTGTTGAGTGAAGGGACCAGCTGGAGTTGGCTGAATGTTTGCAATGAGTACAGCTCATTCAAAGCTCTGCTAATGGACACTTTAATATTAAGACAAACTTTTGAAAAGAAATGTAAAATGTGTGTGCTTTATTTTAATTAATGAATTTAATTTAAATCTTATTTGTTGTAAAAACCATCTTCAAGGACACATACCACATTGTAGATGAAAGTGTTTAATCATTGTTTAATAATGTAAGGAACCTCATGGAATCATGGATTTCTCCTTCTAGAAGGGAGTGAGGCTGTCTTGTACTTCAGAACTTCTTGAGTTTGAGTAGCATAGGGACCCCTTTTAACAGGAGTGAAGAAAGATCCATGCCCCATTGCTGATTTCATTATTCTTATTGTTATTTAAATATGTATAAACTAAAAATACCCACCTAGATATTATCTCTAGAAATAAAGATATTACTTCTTTATTTTAATTATTGTTGAACAGCTGTAACACTAAAATTTATGAATTTGAGTACAAAGAAAACTATGTCATAGTAGTATTCAGATGATCAAAATTGGCTTTTTATGTAGAGAATTTTACTAGAATTTAATAAGGCTTACATCACCAACCTGGGACTGACAGTTACCTGGAGGCTATTTCAATTTCATACATTCACAGTCCGTTCTTTTGCACAGACACTTGATTCTTTCATGACTTTTTCTCCTCAGATCTACTTTCACTCGCTTCCACGATGTCCTTTGACCTGTACCTGCAGGGAATGTGCCATTTCTCATTACTCCCGATAGAATGGAATCACTGGAATACAAACTCCGACGCCAAAACTGTGTGGTCATAGCCCTTGGTCGTGAATCAGATCTGCTTTTTCTAGGACAGAATTTGCATAAGTAAAATGAGCACATAAAAACTAAAGAAAAACACCAGAACAAATTGGGTAGCGAATTCTCAGATCCCTGAGAAGATCTGAGGGTCCTCGGTGGCTTGGGGACTCAACCCTAACCACTGATTGTGACCGGTTCTGGCTCTGTGGAGGAACCCCTGTAAGAATCTGGGGAGGAAAGCCCTGGAAGCACCCCACCTATGCTTCTTATGTAAACCAGCCCCTTTACCTGTGGCGTATATTGGGGCTTTGCAAGATACTTCATTTGAAAAGAGTTTTAATGCTTTATCAGCGAAGATTACATTTGACGACAAGTAACAGAAACCCTGCTCAGGGAAGTGGAAGTGTATAAGAGCTGGCTTTCCTCAAATGCAGATGGAGGGTCCAGGGCAGTACCAGAAGTTGAGCTGTGTCCTCAAGGACCAAAGGTGGAAGTTCCACCATCCTCAGCACTTTTGCTCAACTCCCTGTTCTCATCTCTCAGTGTCATCCTCAAGTCAGGGCAATGATATCAGGACTTGAAGGTGATAAATGTTTCTCCTCATGAGCCTTTGTCCTTTTAATCACAGAGGAATCCCCTCCCATGTTGACTATCCCTTCTGTCTCAGAATACACAGCCAGAACTGGGTCATGTGACCACGGGGCCCATGGAATGCTATTGCCATGATAGGTTTAGGCTGATTATGTTTCACCCTGAGGGTGTGGAGTAGGAGCCCACAAGTTCAGATCAAGGGCTTTCTGCCCAATAATGAGCATATCAGAGTTCTATTAGCAGTGAACAGCAGGGAGGATGTCTGTGGGATAGCACAGGCAGTTTGGGCCAGAAATGCTTAATTTTTTTTAAAAAAAAAGGACTGAATAAATACATTTGAAAAAACACTGCTCAATAATCCATTTCTTCCATTTTAAAGAAGTGGATGGAGGCCAGAAAAGATACGTTACCTAGCTGAGGAACACAGGCAGTCTGAGATGGCAGTGCTTCTTGTTCCTCGACTCTGAGTCTGGTGTGGATGACATGTTATATGCATCGGCTTGGTAATAGCTGAGGGATACTTCAGAAGCCATGCCAGAGAAAGTAACAGCTTCGTGGAGCTTTACTGTTAGAAGATCCCTCAGAAATTCCCCAGTTCCATGGTTTCTCAGAACCTCCTGAATCAGAATTCTGAGGTGAGGACTGGGGAATCCCTGTGTTTTTAAACACTCCCTGAGTGTCTGTTGAAGCCAGCAAGACACTGGTCCGCAGACTGAGTTTGTTTAACATCATTGTGGCTAAATCGTTATCCACTGCAGGGATGCCATTTTTAGCATCGCTAACAGATGTCAGCCAGATGTGATGATGGAGAACCTCCCTACACTGCAGGGCAGCTTTGGGGTGTTACTTCACATCTCAGTCCTCCTCCGAGTGGGCAAAATTTGCAATCTCTGTACTTTGTAACCCATGGCCATTGTCATAGTCTCTTAAGCCACATTTGAGGGTGGTAGTGGTACTTCTTGCAGAAATGAGGTGAAGAGAAGGAATAAGGTTGAGGTGGTTGGAATGTTGGCAGAAGTCCTGACACCATTGATACCTGGATCTCAGTTTCCTATCTGTGTCTTTGGAATATTTTCTGTTTCTCATAATATATGATTTTTATAATTATAAAACTCTCCATTTCTTTATGAATGTCTTAGTTGGATTATTTCCTCTTTCATTCACCTTTTCCTGCACCATTCTCTTTTCTCTGCACCCTTTCTAGTTAACCTCCTTCTGTTAAAAATGTTTCCTGCTCTCAATTCCAGTCATTCTACAGGAGCACTGGGTCTTGTGCCCACTGGCCCCGTAGAATGATATTAACATGACAGGAATGATGGTACCAGGAACAGGACACCATGCACCTATTAACCAAAAGGGAAAAGGGCAATTATAAGGGAGAAGGCATAGCAAGAAAGAAGAATGGAAGATGGGTGTGACCTTGTAACAGGAGAGTGACTATAGTAAACTGAGTCCAGGCTCTAAGGCAGACGAACCTGGACTGTGATCCTGGTCAAATGACCTTAAACAAGTTACATCATCTCCATGTGCCACAGTTGTATCATTTTGAAAATGGCCACAATAATATCTACTTCATAGTGTATTGTGAGATTGTGCATATAATGCATTTAGCATGGTGCCTTGCGCACAGTAAGGATTAAGTATTTTAGCTGTGTATATTTAATGTTAACTGACATCGTGTGAGGCAAACTCACAAAGAAAGAAATGGGCAGATCAAGAAAAAAATGAAGAGTTGAGACTATCAGCAAGGAGAGAATGTTTTATACAGAATATCCAGGTTACTTTTTCTACATTGCCCAACTTGCTTTGCAGATTCTGCTGGCCTCCTTCACCTTTTCTGCTGCACAGAAAGGTGATCATCTTTGTTTTAGCTTCAAATTCATGTGGCCAAGTGTGAACCACCTAGGTAAAGGGAGCCACATAAGCTGTGGCCCCCGTCCTGCCTGTCAGGCAGATCTGTAGGACTGGGCGAGGAATGTGTCACTACAGCTCACTGAGTGTATAAATCCTGTGGGATTGGTCTGTTTGGATATCTTTGCTGGTGATCGACCTAATGGTACTCTGGGTGTGTGAGTGGATATGGAAGTGATAGGTTTATTCTTCTTTTTAACCGATAATGCAATGGCACCTACTAACACAAGCAGTTTCCTGATATAAACTATATTGCCAGGGATTAGAAACTCCTTCCTGTTCAAAGCGCTTTCCCAAGCCACGGTGATAGGATCAGACATTCTTGTGAGCACCCAGATTTCCAAATAATACATTTCTGAATTCCTGGAACTCTGCTGTTACTTGCTGGGGTCAAAGTGTTCAGCCACCGAGGTGCTCTCATTGAGCTCAAGTAATTAATTCTTAGAGGGTAGCTTCTACCAGCACCACCCTGTTGCCCTGATTCTCACTGGGGATGTGGTACTGGGCATGGCGTGCTCACTGCAGGCAGAGTGCCGAAAGCCTAGAGGCAGCTGAGAAGCAGCGCCATGCTGTGTTCCTTTCCTTCCTGCTCTTACCTTGTATCATCTCTCTGGTTCTGTACTCTTTCTAGCTCTTTCCCTCTATATTTTTTTTCTATTCTGTCCCATCTTCCTGTTGCCAGTTTTTCTCTCCTTTGTTTGCTTAGTACGTGTTTGCCGAAGTCATCTGCTTTCCCTCAGTGGCCAGTAGCATTGGCAATAGACCTGCATGTAATGTAATGACAAACACTAATTCCTAAAGTTGGTCGTGGCCACCAAAGGTTTGTGTCCTCAGTTCTGTTGTTGACAGAGCTTCTCCTGGTGTCTCCCAGGCTGAGGATGCAAACAGCAGAGCACAGACTGGCAATCTGAGAGCTGGCCTATAGGCCTATTTTGGTCGTAATGTATGTTATTTTTTTTTTTACTGAGTTACAAAGCATTTAAACACACTGAGATATTATGTACAAATCTAGGTTGTCTAGAAAAAGCTGGAGATGTGCGTCCCCGGTTTGGTCTCTCGATGCCTGACAGTTTGGGATCTGAGTGGCTCCTACGCCTTTGACAGGGTGTGTGTCCACTTCACTCCTTGACTCCACCTTCCTCATCCCTAGGCGTTTACATTAGGAAGCTCTCAAGAGGGTTTCTCATCCGAAACACAGAATGTAGAAAGTGATGCGAATGACCATTTTTTCAGTTCTTTGAAGGGTGGTACATATAGTACCATCCCAAATGCATGAGAGAGAAGTTAGGGCATTATGACTCGATGCTCTCAGAGGACACTGTGAGATGGGCTAAGTATCAATTGAGAAGAAATGCAGTAGGCAGCCTGGGGGCCAAGACTAGAGGTCTCAAAATTAGACATTCTTTGCAATAATCACATCATATGATTGTACATAGGATTAACATTTTTAAATGTGCTAGAATCCAGAACAGTCTCTACCTCTGGGGATCAGGGTTGATTATGAAGGGCCATGAAGGAACTCTCTAGGGTGATGGAAAAGTTCCCTATCTTGACTGAATATTGTTTACACAGATGTACAAATTTGTAATATTCGCACTGGATAGTTAATATCTGTGTATGTCACTGGAAGTGAGATATACCCAATAGACATAATATACATATGTACATACCTACATACATATTTGAGAGCATTCAACTGCTTAATAACTTTTAGGTATTATTGTTATTGTGCTTGTTTCTGAGCAGTTTGATTTAAAAAAAAAAACAAACAAACAACAAAAATTAGATGAAGAATATTTCCTTTTAGACCATAGACTTTATTGCAAGCATTTGAGAGCTTAGATAATAGCTACAGATCCTTATCAAACAGAATTATCAAGGGAGGGTCGACTGGATCAATGCTAATTTTATAGAACTATTGAATCACTATAAAAGGATATACCTAATTTGTTATAACTGTTTTTCATGATGCTGTAAAAGCTTATGAGTTTGGAGACATATCACAGACAGTTTATTGCCAGGGCGGGGGGGGGCGGGGGTGCGGGAAGTGCCTGTAGTTAGAGTAGCACTCATCTGGCCAAATTACAGTAGTTGCTCAATAAGCATTTGATGAATTGAGTTAAAATTAATACCTATGTTGAGAAATTATAGCTAATACTGTGACAAAACCACTTTTATATTGGTAATCATGCTATTCTGACCATGAATATACATATATCTGGAAGTATTTAACACAAGAATTAAGAGAACAGGTTTTTCAAACAGGCGTTCTGGGTTCAAATTTTTGCTATGTCTTTAACAAGCTGAGTGAGTTTGCATAGGTTACTTAGCCTCTTCATTTCTCAGGTGCCTCCCCTGTAAAATGAGGATAATAATACCTACCTCATAATTATATATCTGTGAGGATTAAACAAGTTCAGTAAAATATTTAGTGTTTGGCACACAGTAACCATTACCCAAGAGTTTATCACCAGTTTTGTATGCTTTCTTTGCATTAGGAAACCGATGGCCTTCTTGTGATTTGCCTTTGGGGATTGATAAAAGGCATATGTCTTGTGGTTGATGAAAGTGATGTCTAATAGGAATTTAAGTTGAAAAGATTGAAGCCTGAAATTTGTGGGAAGCATACTGGTTTTTAGTTTAACTGACTTTGGTCTTGTCATTAATTTACTCTGTGACCTTGATTAAGCCACCTCCCTGAACCTGGTTTTCTTATCTGTTAAATAATGATTTGAACTTTATATTGTCCATGTTCCCTTGAAGCTTTGTGGCTCATTCTCTGATCTTAAGTGTTTAAGTCATGCTCATTATTATTTTATTACACAGCTTGATCCCCAAGTTGCAGAAGAGCTGTAGTGGCTCAACTGCTCTTGTCATTATCCGTTCTGGTTAGAATCGTCCATGGGGATTTAAGAAGCACGAACCTTGTCCAACACAGGGTAACTAGTTTGTGGAAAAGGATGTTTCTCTCCTATTAAGAAAGCTGGCCATAGACAGGTCGGCAGTGGGCCGATGCAGTGTCTTTTGCATGTGAAAATCACACCATTAAATTTAAGGTCAGCGTTTGAAATTATTTTTCCTGTTCAGGGGTGTTCGGTTTACATGTTCTTTTCTGGTCCTCAACTTGCAACATCAAAGACCATGTTTAAAATGAAGTCTGAGTTTTATGCACAGCCAAATCTTCAACAACGAGACTCCTGCAAGTCTTTGTTCAGATAGCACCACCTCCATGAGGTCGGCCTTTCCCATGCTTTTACAGTTTGAACCTGCTTTGCTCCCCACCCCCAGCACAGATGACCCTCCTTTTCTTGTTTGTCTGTCTCCCCTTCCTCCCTCTCTCCTTCCTCCTTCTGTCCTTCCTCCTTCTCTCCTTCCACCCCTTTGGTCTTTCACCCATAACACTTATTCTCTTTAACACAAGTTTCAAACATGGTTTTCAGGTTTGTTATCTGTCTCTTCCATCACTGCCTCCTACCACTGCCATGAGACTAGAGGTCTATGCTTTTCCCATTGATGTATCCCAAATGCCTAGAATAGTGCCATGGGAGGACCTGAAGGAAAACACATATTTGTCAGGTGGTGGCAGTGTTTACGCATTACACACTGAATACACACCTAGATGGTCATTCTAAACCTTCATCCTACAAGTCTTTGCTTCATTCTGTGTGTAATAAGAAGAAACTTGGGCCTAAATTTGAGTCCACACCCTAACCAATTTACTGGTTTCGAGTCCTTCAGAACATTTTTTCATTCTTTAGGACTTAAATTTATGAAATAGTTTTAATAATATCAATTTCCTAGAGTGTTGTCAGAAACGTATGAGCTCATATATCTGATAATGCCTAGTACAAATATGTATATGTGTTTCAAAATGTATTTCTGTCTGAAACTACTTCAAAATGGCACCTCACTCATCTAAATCTCTAGGAGACTATGAATTAATGGTCATAATTAGACTGAAATATCTTCTAATTTATCAGAGATATTTTGACTTTATATATATGACAATTGTACTTTGAAGAAAACTTTACAACACTATAAAAACTATGCACATATGTACACACTCACACACACTTTGATGTAGCCATTTGCTTTCTCAGGACTTCTCTGAGCGATATATTTGAACACATGTGAAACATTTATGTTCCATTCCTGTGGCTTTAAATAATACTCATATGCAGGAGTCTTAAACATTTAATCTCTAAACTCATTCTTCCCCCTGAATTCCAGATGCGTTTCAAAGTGGCTTTGTGACACCACCCCCATGGATTCTTTTATGCACTTCAAAATCAACATGATGAAACAGAGCTCTCTGTCTCCCCTCCACACACTTCAGTTGCCCGCTGCCCCCCGAGCCTCTTAGCTCCTAAACTTCCCCATCCTGATGCATGGCACCATCGTTCACCTGGCTGCTCACGCCAGAACCCTGGCGTTCTCCTTGACTCTCGTCCTTTCCTTGCATGAAACTCTATGTCTCGGGGCAGCAATAAACCCTGTCAGTGCTACCTTCCAAATAGATTCCAAATATAGCAACACACCACCTTCTCACTCACCTCTGCCCAGGTCCGGGCTTTGCTTTCTGGGAGAGGTAGTAGTCACAGGCCCCTGGTTTCTCCACTTTCATTTTTGTCCCCTTCAGTCTGTTCCTTGGAGAACAGCTAGAGTGATCCAAAGAAAATCTGATCATCTCCCTCTTACGCCTCGGCTCATACGTAAGGTTTTTACTGTGGCTCTTAAGACCCAACGTGCAACCAACCCTTCTGCCTGCGCTTCCAAGCTTGTTTTCACACTCTCCCCCTCATTCACTCCAATCTAGACTTACTTCCAATAATACGTATGAAAAGTACATGTGTGTTTATCTGCTTATCATGTCCTGCACTCGAATGAAAGGTCCAAGAGGCAGGACCCTGTCTTTTTACTGCTGAATATCCAGTGCCAGCACAATGTAATACTCGATAATTATTTATTGGTTTTGAATAAGTGTACAGAAAATTACTGGAAACAATCTTAATGTTCATCCCTAAGGAGTCGATTAGATTAAATATCACGTATCTGTACAACTTAAAACTAACTTAAAAAATATATTTCTGTGTGTTATATGGGACTTTCACTAAGCTATGTTATTAGTGGACCAAGTTAGGTTTGGAACAATAAAGAGCATAAAATATACCCTGTGTGTGCAAAAAAGAAAAATTTAAATGTGTATGTATTGAATGTATATATTGAATAAAACACATATAGTATTAAACATTTTCTATAGGCTGAGAAAAAATCTGATAATGATTGCCTCTAAGAGGGGAGGCTGAAAGTGTGAATGGAAAAGAAATTTTCTTAACTGTATGTTCTTTGGTTATTTTAAATACATTCACTTGTCTAATGTTTTTCTGTTTGCAGTATAAAATGTTTAACACATTCAAATTCTTAGAAAACTAAAATAATAGAATACCTTATTTTTAAATTAATCCAAATAGTTGTTTAAATAGAACATGCCATTCCTGGATCATTTTTCATTAATAGATATTTATTGTCCTGGATAAAATTTACAAGAAAAGTGTTAATTGTTACATCAATACCAAAAATGATGACTTTGTTACAATTGTTTAAAATGTGCCAAACGTTAGCAATCCAAGACTAATGCCTTGTATGGATGGCTGAATGAAAACAACCCTTGAATGCAGATAGTTTTAAATCAGAGAGCTCAAAATTAACATGGCTAATGGAAAACTACATGCCAAGATAATTCAAAATGACTCAGCTTCTACCACAAATTCTAGATACAGTAATGAGCCTGTGAGGTAACTTAACATCTGTTATTTATGTGAACTAGTTACAATCATATACAGTGATGTAATTCATGTTTACTTTTAAATGTATTGGAAATTTTAAAATACAGCTTCATCATCAACAAACCATAGCTCACTTGATTTATATTCCTTGTCTTATTTTTAAAGAAGATAATATCGCTATTAGTCTGGCTGTATTACTTGTTTACTCCTTACCATAACCTATAAGGCACAGCCCCACAGCCTTTGTCCACAAACTCATCCCATACCCTTTCCTCTGAGCTCATTCAAAGCCAGCCTTGCTGGCCATTGTGCTGAACTTAAGTGGACTCTTAAGGCCAAATGCTTGGGGTACCCTCTGCCAGAAAACTTGTTTCACCTCTAGGCCTCACCTAAATTGTCACTTGGTCAGAATGGCCCTCATGACCAGTGTGGGTCACCCTCTATTTTCTATCATGGAATCCTCTTTGTTTTCTTCCTGGCACCCAACTTTAGTTTTAATGGTTTCCTTCATTTACTCATTTATTGTCCATCTCTCCCATTAAACACAAACTTGATGAAAGCAGAAGTATAACCATATTCATCCATTCAAAGACCTATACATTGCCAGGATCTGCTGTGCTACCTGGCACATGCTAGATGTCAAAATTTTTTTTTTATGTTGAAAAGTAGATCAGGATTGAGAATTTCTTTGAAGGCCAGGTCTGTGCTTTCCCCCACAAGATGTCACTGTAACAGAATTACAACTCAGTTATGAAGCCTAGTAGGTAGAAGAGTCCAACAAACAGTAAAATGCCTGTTAGTACCTACTTGTTCTCAGTTCTACCCTTTCAGAGAAGGCTCTGAACCATAAAGTTTTACAGGCCCAAAGGAAGAATCAGCAGGAAACTTGATGGCACTGATGTGTCTTTAGAAGTTTACCGATTGTTTTTTAATCATCTCTCAAAACAATCCATTCTTTCCAGAGCAGGGTGATAATGTAGATACCATAACTGTTTTCCAGATATTTCTTTGAGAGGGAGAAAAAGGAAACATTTGTTCTTCTCCTGAAGGAGAACCCTGCTGAAACAAAACACTGAATGCAGACAGAAAGTGATGGGTTGAAGCATTATTATTCTAGAATTTGTGTCAGCCTCACGAAGTATGCCAGCTGTGTTTGTTCTGCCTCAAGACCTTCCATCATTCTTATATCAACTATTGAAATGTAGGAAGAGGAGCAATGCAAGGTTGTCTAGTAGCTATTTGGTACTGACCAGATTTAGGAAGGGAAGTCAACATGGTAAAACGTCTATGACCACTTGAGTATGACCAGGCTATTTTCTGCATAAGATGTCAAAGACTTATCAAAGAAGTAGGGCTCTTCACTTTGAAGCTCAGTATAGGTTAAGCTGGACATATAATGCAATTTCCTTAATTAGATGATAAACAGCTACAGGGCCCAGGAACCACTTAGGCTGAGCCTGATTCAAAGATCCTTGTGATGACTTCACAGGGATCATGAGATCTGTGCAGATCCCTCTGTGACTAATGTTGGGCATTTGTGAGGCCATTAGAAAAACCTGCATAAGTATCAGAAAGTCACCGAAGGGTTGGTGGTGGCTGCAGTGGCAGAAGTGAAACAAGATCACACAACCTAAGAGGAGGTTCTTCACAAGTCCAGGTCATTAAAATGGATCTTCTCCTTGAGACTCTCACATTAAATTAGCATCAGGCCTTGATTTTATAATGGTATGTGATCCCAGGTATGAACATTTGAATGAGGTTATGGCTCCAAAATCATGTTTTAGTAATACACCCATCCAAAATCACCTTCCTTGGAAATCCTACATCTATATATTTGGCAACTATTTAATTAACCAATTATTATGGTTATGTTATGATATTGCTTTGACTATTGGTAGTTCCTCCCTGTCTAATGGCAAAGCAACAGAAAGTTGCTCTATAATCTTTGGGGAATATAATGCTATTGCATTTTGTGTGTAAGAAACCAATGATCTTTAAGTCAGCAGGATTTGTTTATAAATAGGTTAACACTGAAATTAACCTGAAAGAGTAGACTAATGCTTTGTATTTAAGCTTACTTAACCTGAGTATAATTGCATGGACCTTTGGATAGGGGGAAAGTTGTGTAAGTTTTCATTCCTTTGCTTCTGATCTTATAGCTGTTTACTTATTCCTGGAGTATATACTTTGCTATTTAACATTGGCTTGATATTTGTTCATTCATTGAACAAATATGTATGCTAACATAGGTAGGATGGATGGATGGACGGACGGACGGATGGATGGATGGATGGATGGCTATATAGAATTACACAGATACATACACAAACCATTGTTTAGGTGCTATAGGGGTTAAGAGAAGTTTTAAATACTTAGAAAAGTTTAGGGAGATGACATATGTGACTGTAAAATGTTGTCTAACAATGTAAAATTGGTCCCAAAGTCTGATGGAAAGTACTTCTGTCTTGTAAGAACCAGGTGTGTTTGGATAGAGGGATTCCTTTTTAAAATTCACATACCTAATACCCACCCACCCCCCACAGGTGCAAAGAAGCCTCCTCAGGGAACATGCTAGACTGGTTGTGATTCATTTTCCAAATTTTCAACTTTGGGGAGTGTTTTGATATATAATTGTGTAGAAGGAGGGAAAAAAGATTATTAAATGCCATCAAATAACAAATATTTATTTTGCACCTATTTTGGTCTAGGCACTGCTCCTATTTAAATCAGATTATCACTCTCTTGTATCAAATTCTGCCATAGGTTTTCACTGACTTTTCAGTGACATCTGACTTTTCAGTATGGTCTCTAAGGCCCAGCGTGGTCTGACTCCCAGCTTTTTCAGCCTCATCTCCCGCCATTCTCCACTTTACTCACTATAGCCATCACACAGACCTTGTCCACATTGAGGCCTTTGCTTTCTTTCCTCTGCCTGGGACAGTTTTTAGCCCACTTCATTTTGCTATCTTTTTCTTATCCATCAAGTCTCAGCATAAATGTTACATCCTCAGAGAGTTCTCTTGATGAGTTTATAAAATGCCTTCCATTCTATGAAGCTTTCTTTAACATTACCAGATATGTATTTCGGCATATGTGCTTCATACAGTTCCTTTTGTTTCTTTGTGCATTTACTTGTTCATTGTTCCCCTACCACCCAGGCTGTGAGCTGCATAAAGGCAAGGCAGTTCTTACCTGTGGTATCTTGAGATCTTTTGCACAGTATATGGAATCTGATCAATGATCAGTAGTTTTATATGAAGGAGTAGATGGGTAAAAGACATTTAGGCAGATCCAATTTGAAATGGGAATGAGTTAAAGTGATAAGTTGAGTTTCATTCTCATAGCACAAAGTACAATATGACACTGAACATTGTCTCTGAGATGAGAGAGAGAGAACACTAACTCAAAATGTGAACCTGAAAGAAAGAAGCAGAGGGGAGAGTTTGGAAAGACTGATAGTCGTCAAAGGCATTGGAAGTATACCTTGGGCCTGCGGTCATAAATGCCAAAGGACAAAATTTCTAGGTGGGAGGGGGAAGTTGGCAAAGACCCAAAGCTTCAGAGGTTTTAAGGAAAATGGGCATGAAGAAGAGTACATTGAATTTTGATCAGGGACATCACTAGTGATTTTCGAATGGGCCAGTTCAGTAGATGGATGAGCTTATGAGATTCTGAAGGTTTGCCAAAGACCTGAGAACCCTGGGCATCAAGGAGACTAAAATTAGGCCACATGTAGAGAGGATAATAAGAGTAAGCTAAGATTTTTATATAAAGCAGAAAGATCTGTGTTCATTGGAAAAGCAAGACACCAAAGACTGCAAGGAGCATAATATTAAATGTGACTACTGAAAGAGAATGTTGGAAATGAAAGTTCCAAGGTAGGAATGCAGTGAAAATATGAAGAATAGCAAAGTAGATTTATGTAGGTATATGGGAGGAAGAGGATGATGCGGTGAGAAACAACTCAGGTGGAGGCGAAGATGGGCCAGGCATATTTATCTGTGTTGGGTTAAAATCTGTGTCCTTGAAGCATGGTGCCTGGTCCATTAGCATCAGAATCAGTTTTGGTGCTTGTTAAAAATACAGATTTCTGGGATGCACCAAGACTTATTAATTTGGAATTTTCTGGCATGAGGCCTAAGAATCTGCATTTAATCAATTTCTCAGCGTGTTTCTTATGCATTTAAAAGTCTGAAAATCACTTCCAGTGGAACATAGGTAATTGTACCTCCTACTGAGCTCAGCTAAGCAGTGATGTCTCGTGGTAGTGTTACACAGAGGTTCCAGTGTATACTTGGGGCCTTACAGTAGAGGCAAGAGGAGAATCTGGGTTTTGTGGGGCCTGATGCTTAATATGTGGGGCTGTTTTAAGGAAAAAAACAAAGAATTAGAAATATAAACTTAAGTTAAAAACATGAATATGTATTTAGAATTAGAAAGAAAATTATTAATTTTAGAAGGTGGCATATCAAAATCCAGAAAATAGTATTAATATTTTAATAATTAACTGACATACTTATTCTAGTTTTTGGTTGCATATTCTTTCCTAGTCTCTTTATCTTACAGCTATTTGGCACTTTCACTTTCTGAACGGTCAATAGAAAAACAAGTGTCTCCTATGGAAATTCCAATGGAAGTTACTTTTTTTATTACACATGGTTGTGGTGCAAAAAGTATGTAACTTTACATACAGAATATAGACACACGGCACATATACTCTGTAAACACAAGAATTCTGAATAATTCAATTTTCCATGATTCCCATAAAAAATAAAAAGTAGAAAAATTTTTAAATTATATTTTAATTATATATGCTAAATTGAGTATATTTTGACAGGAGAGAATTTCTGTTTTGACCAAGGTCAATGAGAATGGAATTCGACATTTGAAATTTTGTATAGCTGGCAATTAGAAAAAAATGTTCCAATAGCTTCTGGCTTCTCTGGTGCTGGCCATTATGGGGGATGTTTACAGTGCAGTTTGTCTTTTGGCCCTTAGAGAATTCCTACACCAGGACAGCTAGCAATAATGTACCTCTACAGGGACATGTCTGCAAACCGTTTAAATATATACTACTGCACCCAAACTGTGTGAACCCCCAATTTTAGTTCCTGTTTGTTAGACCTCCAAAATACATGTAAATCTTCCAAAGCTCCCCAACATAAAGAGAAGTTGTAAAAGAACAGGGTCTTAGCTAGTGGCAGGTCCAACACATCTTTCTTAAGCCAATTTTATAAAAATGTATGGAGCTGTGACGGTATTACAATGGCCCCTCCTAGGGCCAAGGAAGGGACCTGGACAAGGAAGGACCTGAAACTTCAACTTCATTTCTTGGACAGCAAACTTCTTTTTGGAAGAATCAAAAATGCAGTGTGGGGGTTGTCTTTTCATTATTTTTATCATTTCAACATGTTTTGATTTTTTACTAAAAAAAAAAAAATGTACTCAGCATATCTAAATTTTCTCTTTCCAGGCAGGAGTCCTGACAACAGATATGTCCATTACTTCATGTTCAGCTGACAAGGCTTCCTAACATAATCCTTCATATGAAATTACTCACTCCCTTCCCTGTTCCTCATGTATCTATTGATTGATCGATCCATCACTCTATTTTTTTTTTTAATTACAGAGATGCAGATTGGAGTTGTTTTGCTTCCCTTGGCTCACAAAAATAGTCAGGGGTCGCGGTGGAGATACTACAGGAGCCCTTGTACATAGAGATTAGTCCACTAGCCATGTGAGGATCTAAGTTCTGATCCTCTTCGGATTCTAATTTGTTATATGAGTTGAAAAGGAGCTGCTTCCCCTCTGGGCTTTGAGCAACTCAGCTAGTCAATAAGTTTGTGTCAGGTGATATCAGTGGTTTCTAGGAGTTCAAGGGCTCTACAAAAGTATCTCAAGGGTGGTCAAGCCCTCGTTCTTGCTTTAAGCAGAGGAGCTCTGCTTCCTATTTTATATGTAGAGTTTGCTTCAAGATTTTTGTCTTGAAATTGTTATACTATGAAAAAAAAAATGAAGACCATCTTTTAGATGAGTTGTCCCAAATGCTTGAAATGACCTGGAAAGCTTTTTAACAGTTCTAATTCTATTGTAGAGCTCAGAATTTAAATTTGTATTTGTTATAAGTTTCTTCTGGATTCTGCTACATCAAGAGACATTATTCTAGACTAGTGGCATGCAACCTTGTCTACACGTTAAGATTATCTGAGAAGCTTTTAAAAGTGCTGCTGGTACCTGGGTCTTGCTCCTGTGACTTACTTAATTGATCTGAGCATAGATGTTTTGAAAAGCTCCACAGGTACCTCTGATGTGTGTCAGCATTGAGAACCCCAAAAGGAGATAATCCCTACTATCTGGCAAACTAACAATCTGTGTATGAAAAAAAACAATTTTAAGTGTGATATTCATCTCCCCAGCCTCTTATATATATTGAACATGTCATTTCTGTTTTATAGTTAAGTTCTATAATTCCCCCATTGGTTGGGGCAAATGTCAGAGAAAAGGCAACGGGTGAGGTGACAATATCTCATTTGTACACTTGTTTGTAAAGAACTTCTCATTGTTCATCATACCTACAAGAGTCAACTACTATAAGTTTTGTCCTTACCCTAGCTATGCACAGGTGGGTCACTTTCTCTCTTCTTAAATCAGGTCATTTATAAAATTAGTTGACTAGAATCAAGGGACATTCCAGATATAATTCTACGATTCTGTGATCATTTTCTTAATTTACAGAATACAATTTAACAGAAAGTAAAGGCCTAATTTCCTTCAGACTTATAAGACATTTTTCTCCCTTTTAAATGATCTTTGTAAAAAGGCCAGTAAGCCATGACTGTGTTGTCTTCCCATGTGTTAAAACACAGCACTGATCACAGAATTGTAAGGAGCAGAATAGTAAAATAGAGGTTTTCTTATAGCATAAACCTCACAGATTGGTTGGGAACCCAGTGCTATGGGAGCTTGGATTGGAAATTTGCAAAGATATAAACTAGAGCTTCCCCATGGTGTTTGGGTTCAACTTTTGTATGCACCCCCCCCAAGACAGCAGCAGATGTCATAGTGGGTAGAAAACATTCATTTGTTCATCATTTATGCATTTGTTTTTCATTTATTCCACACGCATATATTTAAACACATAGTTATGGGAGGGCCCAATTTAAGTGCTAGGATAGTGTTCAGAATGAGACAGATGCCATGTAGGCCTTTATTGAGCATTTCAGTTGACCACAAGTAAGAATTCACTTGGTTTTTCAAGTGGAATTCCACTTATTTCTAAAGGCCATGAGTTCTCTGGAGGGATTTTTAGATTTTATGCATACATTTCAATGATTCTCTGAAAACCATAAAAGAATCGTGTTCTGAACCATCTGGAAGATAACTTAATAACCAAGGATGTGATTTTAGGGCCCACATTTTGTTCGTCACCATGGTCACATTGGCACCACATGTCATTAATTTAATTGCTGTCAAGTAACATGAAAATACACAGAGGCAAGCATTATTCTTAGAGAATGAAGTATGCCTGTATGAGGACCAAATGAAATAAAATCCCCAAATAAAGGTTGTGTAATAATTTGGTGAAAATCAGTAGGGGCCCCATTTTCACGTGCTTCATGGCAGAGTAGGGTTGCTGTACTCAGGGGATGCTGGGCTCAAGGCCTTGGAACTGCTTATCGCTTTAGTTTTATTTTAGCAAGTCATCACCCTTTGCAGCCATCAGTTATTTCCCACTTTGAATGATACATGTTGGTAGCTTTGTATTTAATTTTAAAATTTGGTTTGATCTTAGAATTTCGGGTAAGTGATATGCTTACTTAGATTCGTACCTAATTAGTAGTGCTGACATAAAGATTAATTTGTGTCAACAACGGGGGTTTGGGGCAGCTTTCTTACTTTAAAAGGGATTGGCCTATTAATATTGACAGATATTTTTCTAACTTAGCTTTTCTAACACTCTACTATACTCACTTTAACTAGGTCATTCCTCCCATTAGCCTGCAAGCCCTCGGAAGGCACGTTCACCCTTTACTTGACTTTGAGCCTCCTTTATGTTTTTTAAATAAATGAGTTGATTGATAACATTTGATTAGAATTGTCTGATTCATAAGGACTAACTTTGAGGGTAGTAAGTTCTCCATCAAGGGAAGCATTTAAGCCCAGGCTATCACTTGTTGAAGATTCCTGGGTCAAGTGAGGCTTCATCGATGTGTTCATCAGCAACCCTTTGAACTCTGAAAGAGAGGGAAGATCAAAAATTGTTACCTTCACCACTAACTTTCTGGCAATACAGAATGATTGCACTTGAGGTTGTTACTTGTGAATAAATTGCCTGAATAGTATTATTATACCATCACAGTGAACTGCTGGGGTAAATTTATTTTCTCAGTTGAATTCTAAATTTTAGCCTCAGGACTTTGAAAAATCTTTGAGTGTCTCGCTCATGAAGATGTTGGATTCTAAGAGACATTTGGAAAGTGGCTTCCTAGGAGTCTTGTCCTTCCCTCAATATGTGTGTATGCGAGTGTCTCAGTGTACATCATGAAAGATGGCTGCGTAAAATGAGAAGGCCAACACAAACATCCAGAGGAGCCACTTTTGTCCAGAGGAAACAGATTTTGAGTTTGTCAGGAGAGTGGAATGTATAGATAGCATCCAGCCATATCTCTTCATCAGTTGATTTTTTCCCCTTTCTTTTCCTTTATTATTATTTATCCTCTTGGCAGTTTAATGTGAGTGCTTCTCTCTCGCCTCATTTATTTCAGATGCCTCAGGAACAGTACACACATCACCGGAGCACCATGCCCAGCTCCGAGGGGCCACAGATATACAAAGTGGGATTTATGGCTGGCGGAAAAGATGCCTGTATTTCTTTGTCCTGCTCCTGATGATTTTAATACTGGTGAACTTGGCCATGACCATCTGGATTCTCAAAGTCATGAACTTCACAATTGTAAGTAAAACCACACAAGTTTCCTTAGCTTTCCTTAGGGGAAGGGGAAGTGTGGGGCAAGGAGGAAGGTGAAAAAATGGTTTCAAATAGTATTTAAAACACCAGCAACCTGGTGTTTTGGTTTAAAAAATAATAATTCTGTTTAGATTACATGTGAGGATGGACTCAGTTCTCTGTAATCTCAGTTCCTCGGAGGCTGGTAATCTAATTTAGAGGCATTCCCCGCTTTACAATCTCGCATATGTTTTCCCTCTGTTTTGCTAACCATGTTCTATATCCTGCAGTTTACAAGCACTTTGAGTAAATACTGAAGGACATATGGGATAAGTCAAAGTATTAGTTTTCCCAAAGTTTAGTAATGATTTCAAAAGGTTTTGTGAGGTAAAAGTTTGAAACATCTGAGTAAAATTAGACTTCGGAGATTTTCTAGGAATTTTAACTACTTGTACCTGGCATTTATTTTATTACTGTGGTTAAATAGGAGTCTCTCTGATTTGCGGGGAGAAGATTCCCTTTGCCACTGCCTGGGTAAGGTGGAAATGAGAGAAGGGTAGCTGTATTTCGTTTTAAAGAATTTGTGTTTGTACTTCTTTGAAGAAATTCTTGCTATTGATAATTAGGTCCACTGTGCTGATTGAATATTTACTTGTTGAAGTTCAAATGAAAAGAAAATTCTGGCAAAAATTATTTCTGGAGTTATTCTGAGGTTTTTTATTTATTCCAAAAGATTTCCTAGCAATTCTAGCACTATAAGTAATTTAACTTTTTAATGAGGCATAAAGGGCAGTAATCTGCTGCCCTTGGAATACTTTCTTGTGATGCCGAAAGTAAGTAAATCGTTTTTATCCTTAACACAGTATGCGTAGTCACACTTCCTTGCCTTGCCTGGGCAGTATGATCTGCTTGAGCTACTTTTCTTCATCTTCCCTGCTTTACAGAACCTTTCCCGATGCTCCTGTAGCTCCTTTCATGTATCTATTATTACGCTTAATCAGTCCAGATAATAATTTTCCTGTGCGTTTCTTAGGCGTACTGAACTTTGGGAAGAGCAAGGGCTGGCTGCATTTTTTCTCTGTGTGCCTTCATTCATCACTCCTGGAAAGGGCTATTGGTCCTTCACTGGGACTTAATTAAGACTCTGTAAACCTAGGTTAGAGACATTGCTTCAGGCATCAGAATGGCTTCCTTTTAATACTTGTAGTTAAAGCTAGGAAACTAGTCGAAAAATTACCTTAATTTCATAGATTTCTTTCTTGAGGAGGAAAATCGTGCAGTTCTTTGAAAAAATCTCTTCAGTATTGCAACATTAAGTTTGAAAGAGGGTACAGGTCAGTTTCCAGGGGATTGTAGGGTCCAAGGTAATATGCCCTAGACTATTAGAGCACATTAACTCCTGTTTCTGAGTTCGACGCAGTAGGTACTTTTTGAACTTTAACTTTCTTTACAGACAATTCAGAGAAGTGTTTCGAGCAGGTGAAAGAAATGTGATAAGATTTGTAGTCTAGATACCTGCACGGGTGAAGATGCACTATAATGAAAAGTTTCCCAGAGTTCAGAGCTCTAAAGGGTGCCCTGGGTCCATTTGGTCGTCAAGCGACCACATTTACTATTTGTTGATATGCATGTTATGTAATGTTTTTGTTTTGTATTTCACAAACTTATTAAAGGAAAAAGTTCTGCATTGCAATATTAAGTCGGTAAAGACTGAAGCTAGGGTAGTAGAATGGAGAATAAATGTTCAAAAGATATTTAAAAGGTGGAATTGACACATCAATTCAACTACTGGTTGGATATAGGAACATGTAGGAGTTGAGGGACTACAAGACATTCTGGAATACTCCTAGGTTCTGGCTGGTGAGATGTTTGGATTGCAGGGCCCAAAAGCAAGATAGAATTCATGACTGTCCCGCTGGAACTCAGCCAAAACTCATGTATTTCCTGAATACTCTATTTGGGGCTATTTTTGTTATTTTCACCTATTTTGACTTGAAGTCAATTTATAGAACTTACAAGATTTAGGGGCAAGCCTGGTAAATATGAACTCAAACCTTGATAACTGTGATATTATATATAGATAGATAGATAGATAGATAGATAGGGCTTTAGAATATGTTTTGTCTGGCAAGCCTAATCATGAGAGGTATATGTAAGTATGTACTGAGTGACGATTTATTCTCTGTGTGTGTGAGCTTAGGGAGCAATATAACATTAAGGTAATAATCTCTATGAAATAGGCTATTTCCCATAGTTAACTAAATTGATTGCCAAGGTTGAGAGTTTTTAAAGCTTTACCAAACCAAGTTCTTACGAGGTGAGAAAAATGCTATTATTAGCCATAATTGGTGCTTTATAACAGTAATGCATTTGAGCAAATAGAGCTGAAGTGCCAGAAAATTAGTCTTTCCCTGAAAGTTCAAAGCATATTTTTCCACCAACCACAGTATAAAACATTTTTTTTTTAGAATTATAACTCTATTCCTCAGATAATAATTACTGATGGTGAAGATCTTGAAAATGAATGAGATATTAACCAATGTTATATTGGAGAAAGTGGAGGTGAAAGAGCAAAGGAAATCAATGGGGCGACAGTTAAACATTTTATGCAGGGATTTAAGAATACTGCCGATAGGAAAGGGTGGTTATTTTGTATGCCTGGAATAGTCAGTACTTCGGGATTCGGGAAAGCTCACACTGTAATCAAACTCTCTGAGTAGTAATGAACCAAGAGAATGATGTCATCTGAAAGTGTTTCTGAGGACTTGGCAATTTATCCAAGATTGGATATCCAGAACTCACTGTGTTGTCAGGCTTGCATTCTGTGCCATCCCCAAGGATGTATGCTGGAAGAGTCCTTCCATTATAACACTCTGGACAGACAGCCAACCAAGTTTTATTTGTCCCAGATATAAATCAGAAGAAAAATGATATTGTTCTCCTTTGCTCTTAGCACAATATCCTGATGTTCATTACTGGGCAGGACAGTGAGGTTATACTTTTCTCCTCAATTTTTTCATATATGGAGGAGTGTGTGGTTTACTTATGCTGTGAACACCCATGAGTTGACCTAGTTTATCATACACTGTGCTGTACAAGGGTACAAATCTTTATTAAGTATCTATTCTGTGCATCACTGTGTTTGGCATTTAAAATATCTCATTTAATTTTCAAAACTCTACAAATTAAGAATCATTATGTCCATTTTAGTAAAAAAATAACCACCCAAGGTTCAGAGAAGTTGAGGGATTTGCCGGAAAACACACAGTAACAGAACTGGGTCTTGCTTTCAAAATTCAACCCTTTCCACTACACTGTACCTCCTCCCCCTAATTGCTATGAAGATCTGTCTTGTCAGCAAAACTCCGAAGCTGGCAAAATGGTTTATCATCTTTGTTGCCCACCCTTTGTTGGAAGTCTCCACTGACATCTTCTGCCTGGAGTAGTTTCCTGCTAGTCCTGACAGTTTAGTCCTTATCTCATTTCCCTTTACACTGCAGCTGATGACACTCTCCCTCCACTATTTCTACCTTCTATTTTATCCCCTTGTTGTATTAATGTAAATATAAACTTAATATCTGTGTCATAGGTTGGTGTGAAGACTCAGTGAGTTAATTCACATTAAAGATTTGTAGGAGCCTCTGACCCATAAGAAGTCTTGATATTGGCAGCAGAACGTCACGAGGAACCCTACATCCCCTTGTAGTGGTTAAAGGCTCAGACTCCAGAGACAGATGCTTTAGGTATAAATTTATGTTATGCTACTTAGGCAAGTTTCTCAATCTTTCTGTGCTGCAGTTTCCTGAGAGTAATAGCAGTACCTACCTACTTACAGAATGGTTATGAAGAGTAAATGAGGTGATGAAAGTAGTGTTTAAAATGGAGCTTGGCACATAGTAGGTATCATCATTTTGTGCCAGGCATCATGCTCTTGCAATGAATAAATATTATCTAACTTAATCCTTAGGCAAGTAAGTAGTATCATGATACCAACTTCATAAGGGAGGAGAGAGGCTCAGTAACTTGATTTGTGATCACACAGCTCCAAAGTGGCAGAGTAGATATTTGAATCCAATCAGTCTGATTGGAACCTGGTCTGTTAACCTGTTTGATATATTGCAGGGCAGTGCAGAAAGGCCTAGCAAAAATGTTAGGGAACTGGATGCCTGGCCGGCCATGAACTACAATACCTTGTTCCTTGGTACTCAGTAGAGAAAAAATGCATTGACTTAGGTGTCCTTTAAGACCATAAAGCATCTTCCTCTTTGAACATTATGGTTATTGTCTTTTGGGGCTTTACAGTAGACCTCAAAGACCTCCCGAAATACTACGGTATTAATGATCTACATCATCATTTGGAACAAGTGGTTATTAAGTGGCAAAACTTAAAAGGCGTGGTAATTATTAATAAGTGGCATGATCTCTTAATCTAGTGAGTGTAAAAGAATTCATGGTTAAATGAAATAGGAAATTAGGAATCACCTCATCAGACATCCTCATATTGCAGTCGATTGAACCAAAGTAGATACCAAGGTTGCCTGACCCAGCTTCAGCACTCCAATTATGACAGAAACTTCTCTGGAGTAGAGATTGTGTTCTGTTCATCTTTGTCACCCCAGCCTCAAGCCCAGTATACAGTCAGCTTGTGTTTGTTAATTGTCAACTGCCTTCCTGCAGACCACATAAATGAGATGATGAATGTCAAGTACCTAGTCGGTGCCAGGCATATGGTAGGTCCTCTATAAATTATAACTCTCTGTATCCTTGGTAATAGATTTCCTAACTTCTTTTCTCTTCATCAAAATTAACAAAATTCAAACCATTGTATTTGTGATTATGTAAGAAATGAATGTCCACTTGTTTAATAAAAACTTCTACAGAACTTATAATCCCCCTATGTAATCCTCATAAAAACCCTGTGAGGTGGGCACCACTGTAACATGTTACAGATGGGGAAGCAGAGGCTCCCAGAAGTGCAGTCACTTGCCCAAGGTCATGCCACCAGTGAGCGATGAAGCTGGGATCAGGTCACAGGGAGTCTGGCTCTAGAGCTCAGCCTCTTGCTCATCCATCCTGTACACTATGCTGCCCATATTCCAAGTGCTATTTTTCATGAAGACAAATTGGATTTGTTCAGTGCAATGTCTAAAACATGATTTATTTACCCTAAAGTAAGATAAAGATCTAGTGAGGGTCAGAGGAAGGCATTCTAATACTTGTAAATTGGACACATTGTGAAACAGTAAAAGCCAGAGAGAATGGCCAGTGTGTTCCATAACTCAGAATGCTGATGCATCATTTGTTTGGGGAAGGCTCAAAAAATTGTGACCCAGTTTAGCTAAGTCCAGTAAAGTGGAGTAAGGGTGCCCGTGCCACAGGCAGGGGAGAGGATCTCGTGGAAGCATCGGTGGGCCTCACAGTCGTGGTACCTAGAACACTGTCAAGAACCAAGGGGCCATCTGGGGATGTCCACCTCCTGATTTTCTGGACCGCATGGCATTGACCTTACCTTGGAACATTCTCTTCTGTTTGCAGGCTGGGTTCTGCCTACCTTTGCTGTGCTTCTGATTAACTCCCCATGTTTGTTCAAGTTTTTCTCTTCCTTGCTACTTTATACATCTGCCTTTGCCCTTCCCTCTACAATGACCTGTCCATTTTAGCTCCCACTTCTACCTGTCCCGAGCTCTCGTTGCCCAGGTGAAATCCTACAGTGGGAGCTGCAATGGCCCAGAGGACCTTGCACACCATATTGTAGTTTGCTTGCTTGCCCATAGGCCCAGTGAGATACCCCATTGGCTGTGTCCTGGGAGAACAAGGCCATGTCATTCTCGGAGTCCTGCTTCTTGAGAAGCCAGACCCAGACTTCTTTCCCATTAAAGAGGTCAAAATTCATGCAAAAATAGTATCTACATTTGGTTTTCTATAAATGTTGCCCTTTTTAAGCTTTTATCTTCCTATTTATTCTCCAAAGTACCCTGGTCGAAGCTGACATTTGGGTTTTGCTGTGCCTGGTGTCATGCAGTCGGAGGTGGGAGGGCTGGGGACACACAGTACTGCATTTATTTTCCTGGCTGTTTCTTAGAGTAGGCTGTGAGCAACAGAAGACAGTAAGCTTAAGCTATTCATCTCTGTATCCACAGCTTTAAGCACCTTCCTTATTAGCACATTGTAGATACTTAGAATGTTTATTGAATAAATGAGAAAAAATATGAATAGACAGTCACTTTAAATTAAAGTGTGTAAAGATGGGTTAATAGAGCTTTTTATTTCTCTTAAAATGAAGAATGAGTTGATTTATTGAGGTAGACAGATCATAAATGAGATGAGTGCTTGGATTTGATTACGAAAAGGTATTTTTAATACAGACACTCCCTCCTGTATATCAACTACCTGCTACATTTTAATTACATGAGAAGAGAAGGGTAATAACGGAGTATGAAGTAGAAGCAGGAGACATCATCATCCTAGTTAATAAAGATTTGCTCAGCAAATGAGAGAAAACGATGATTGGCTTTCGATGTACTTTTCGTTTAATGCCGTCAATGACTATATTGAGGGTCAGAGTAGCACCCACTTCACAGATGGCAGCTCCACTCGGGAACCTAGAAAGGGTTCCTATGTAGAGGACACCGTGCTTGCGCCTCTCAGCGCTCTGACTCTTGGGATCTCTGCCCCTCCATTAACTCAAATTCATCAATCTGAAAAGTTGCCAAAATGTTATTTCATTAGACGACATGAAAACTGTAATGCAGAAAAACAAGAGACAACAATTGATTTTGCCCCATGAGCAGTCCTGGGATATGGCTCTGTAACGTCTTATTTGGTTTGAAGCTTACTGTGCTTTATACCTTTGCATGAATGCAGATCATCAAGAATGATTTCATTTCGATCATTGTAATCGTCGCAAAATGCTATAAACCAAGCTTACTGCAAATTTATACAATTTATTGGGCAAATTTTCCTCAGTTCAGTCGGTTTTTCTTAAACACACTATTTGTGCAATACACTGTGCTTTGTGTGGACACTAAAGATTGTAATAAAGAAAATTTTATACTTTAATAGATCATTTACTAGGAAGAAAAAATGTATCCTTTAATGCGCTCCAAAAATGATAAATATTTTAGGTGAGTATGAAGAAGAAATCGGCTAAAGCTAGAAGGCACCGGAAGACTTCTTAAGTTGAGTCTTATAAGATAGATAGTGCCTTTCGGATGGTGTTTAAAGTAGAGAAAGCTCCATGAGCATAGCCTGAACGTGGTTGAGTTAGACTTCATAGCAAAGCCTCTGACACTGTGGTTCCAGTCTTGAGAGCTCAGGCCTTTGGAAAGAAAGGAAGTTGGGGGTGGCGGGGGAGAAGGGGAGCTGACACTGGTAAAGTCAAACAGGATACAAATTATACTCTTGAGAGGTCAAACAGAGAAGGTTGAGAGCCAATTATAAACAAATTACTGTGCAGCTCTAGCCTATTATTTGGATCATATTCATGACCTTTGCCACTGTTATAGTTTTCATACACTCAAAACTCTATTTTTTTTCTTTTTTTCTTTTTTTTTTTTGGCATCTCGTATCGTGAAAAATAAAGAATGTCAGAAAATCTCCCTGGAAATATTGCTGTCTTCATACATCACACATAGCCGCTCACACATGCATTTTTAGTATAATCAGTCATGCAGTCATGAACTCTGAATAACTCTCATAAATTGAAGCCGTGGCCACGTCTTGGAGCTCTGTTCCCTGTTACTGAGGCACTAAGCGGTCTAGGAGAAAAGTTCCACATCCCCAGGGGTGATGTTACCATAAGAGCCACTCCTTCCACAGCAGAGGGGGGTTGATTCAGGCTGTAGAAAGAAACCCAGTAAATGTGAGGTTTCTGGTCAGTTGGGTCACCTGAGAGTCTTTAGCTGGGATTTCTAAGTGGAGGTGCCTGTGTAAATGCTTTGTCCGAACTGCACTGTCCAATATGAAATGAAAATTAAATAACATAAAAATGCAGTGCCCCAGTCACAGCAGCCACATCAGAAATGTTAAGAGCTACGTGGAGTTAGTCACTGCCATTATCTGAAGAACAGATACGAAACATTTTCATCATTGCAGAAACCTCTCTGTTACAGAACAGGTCTAGAATCTATTACCTATGGTGGGTCTTGGGGAGTGTGCCAAGACCCTGATCAAAGAAGTTTTTCATTTTTTCCCATACAGCAATTTTTGCCTTTCTATCAGTGCCCTGAACAATTTTCAAGACCCGGAGCCATGGGATTAGGTAGGAAAGCAAACAAACAAACCTTAGTTTAACAGAGAAGAAAGTTTCTCACAATCTGATGAACAGATGGCCCAGAGTCATCTGTGTTTGTAGAAGCTTTGTTTCTTTTCCACATACGCATTGCTGTCTCATTTCTCTCCTTTCAGGATTCCTAATTGGGAAAATAGTGAGACTGAAAGGTAATCCGTCTTGCCTAGCTATGAGGAGCAAGGTGGGCTTCTGTTGGATGAAGAGCTGTATTGAGGTGGAGAAAGGTCAAGAACTATGTCTGAGCCTTTTTCTCCCAATATGCAAAATACGCAGTTTGGAACAAGCGGTATACAGATCCTGCAGAGCTCAAATCGGTTCTGTGTCTAATTGTTATATCCTCTGATATTCTTCAACTCAGAATGAGAGAATTGAATCACTTTCTGCTCTAGAAGTGTGTGGTTTTGTGTGTTTATGTTCACTCACACTATATTTTGTTAGACAAAAACCCAAGATGTTAAATGCCAGGAAATACATCTCATGTGCTGGGTTTGTTTGTTTGTTTGTTTTTTTAAGCTTCATGTCTTTAGTTATTTAATGAATAATTGGTCTTATTATCTATTGCTACACAACAAACCACCCAGACACTTAGTTGTTTAATATAGCAGTAATAATTTATTTTGCTCAGGAATCTCTAGTTTGGGCAGAGCTTAGTGGGCACAGCTTCTCTCTGCTAGCACTCGAATTGGGAGAATCTGAGGCTGAGGCGTCTCAGCAGCTGGGGCCGGAACCATCTAGAGACATGTTTACTTACACGTGTGGGTGGTTGAGGCTGGCTGTGAGCTCCTCCGTGTGGGCTAATTTGGGCGTCCTGTTCGCATGGGAGCTGGGTTTCAGAATGTTTTCCACTTAAAAGAGTGGGTGCGTGTGATGCTGTTACCACCTAGACTCAGAAGTCAGGTCGTGTCACTTCCACTTCGCAAGTCTAGGCAGACACAGAATCCTGTCTGGGTTCCCAGGGATGGCACATAGACTCCACACATATAGGAGGATGGGATTGGGATAGTCTGGAAGAGCATGTAGGATGAGAGACTATGGTGGGTTGCATGTTGTCCTTGGCTTGATCCCTGGAAACTGTGAATGTTGTCATATTTGACCTTAGTTAAGGATCTAGAGATGAGGACATCATCCTGGATTATCAAGTTGGGCCCTAAATCCAATAAAGTGTTTTTTATGAGTCAGTCAGAGATCGATTTGACACAGACGGATGAGAAGCAGGCAGTGTGACCGTACAGGCGGAGAATGGAGTAATGTGGCCACAAGGAACACCAGCTGCCTTTGGAAGAAGGAAAAGGTAGAGTGGATTCTCCTCTAGTGCCTCCCGAGGAAGTGTGGCCCTGGTGACACCTTGATTTTAGATTTCTGGCTTCCAGGACTGTGAGGAATGAATTTTTTGTTTTAAGCCATCTATATTATGGTAATTTGTTATGAAAGCCACAGGGAACTAATACAGAGATAATGTTGTGTTCACCTGTGGAAAATATAGTCAACCACTATACCAGCAACAGCTGCTATTTACCAGGCAAACACCACATCTTATATTGAGCACTGTGCTAAGTGCCCACCTGTGTTACCTCCCTCAGCCTTCACAATGACTCTGTGAGAAGGATACTGTCATCTCCCCTTATGAGTACGCTAAAGCACAGAGAGCATCTTTAACCTGCCCTACTTCTTCAGCTGGTATGCAGTAGAATCAGCATAGAGACCCAGGTTTGTCTAACCTGAAAGTTTATGCTTTTAACTTTCTTTAGAAATGTTGGCTGTCAAAAATGAAATATGTGTATCATAACCAGTAATGTATTTACTTGCATAATATTCAATGGCAGTGGTGGTCAGTATGTAGGTAGGTAATGCTGGTTCAATCATAGGCTACTGAAGCAGTTTTAGTTTCATGAATCTTTTAAGGAGTCATACTAACTATATAACTGGCATCTGCTTTATAACAATTATGATTTGGTTGCCTTTTGAATTACTTTTCTGACTTTATTAAGCCATATGTGAATAATCAAACTACTTTTTCGATAAATAAAGGATTAAAGGAAGGAAAAAATTCTTCAGTAGTATAGCCATTCTGTTTCGTGGAAAAACTCCCTAACTAATGCTTGTGTGGATAAAATTATGCATTTTGGTCAGCTTTTAATTATGACCAATGTTAGTTCTTAAGTGGAGAACTTCTTAACATTTCTTAAAACTTGATTTTCTAACAGTGGATGCTTTACAAGTATTTATTGTTAAAGAATGAGTAAAGAACTCAGTTTTAAGCCTTTTCAGTGGAAAATAATACCTTTGGGCATTGAATAACCACTTATCAAATACCCGGTATAACCAGATGCTGTGGTCAAGCCCTGGTGTGTGGTCTCCTCCTCTAAAACTAACAGTTAAAAGATCCACAAAATTATCATCATTACTGTGTTGAAATAATTAGCACCTTTATTGCAACAAGTATTTTTAGGTGCCTGCTAAATTCTATTAAAAAAAAAAAAAAAGAACTCTATTCTCCCTTCATAATATCCTATGCTTGTAAAAGTCCTTTGCACTTTAGAAAGCCTGCTATGTGATTCTTTACCAACATCCCGACGCAAGAGACATGGCAGGGATAATTTAATTTTACCCTTTTGATTGAAGGAGCAGCTGAGGCTCAGTAATCTGCTTAAGGTCTCATGCCTAATAAATACTCTAGTCAGCCTCCCAACTTTAGAATAAATAAGAATGAACAATGAGCAGTAGACCTTGGCATCAATTGCCTTTTGCAAACTCTGGCAAGGCATGGAGCCAGTGTTTATTAGATATATGGTGAAAGACTCAGCACATTCTTTTCCCTTACCGGGCCATCACATTTGGGTTGGCCAACATCAGGGAGTTTTGACCATTAATGCATAAGACTGTAATCAGCCACATTGAGCAAGCTTATTTTCTTTGTGACAAATCTCTTAATCCAAGACAAAACGGGAAGTACTTTCTCTAAAACCCAAAGATAGAGGAAAATGATCATTTGGGTCACTTGGTCTCTCTGGGTTGAACCATCTTCGTGTTATACATAGTTGGTTGCTGTTTTAGAAACGAATGCTTTATAGTGCCCATAAAAAATTCAGAAATCATCATTTCAAACCTACATTGCATTTCTTGGCAAGGAGGGTTTCATGAGAGCAGAGATCATCTGTGTCTTGTTCATTCACTGGTGGAGAGCCTTGTGCTTCTGACTTTTGTGGTTTTCTTTGAAAAATAATTTTCTTGTCCTAATTAGGTGAATGGTTCCTACTTGAAATTATCAACTCTTCAAATCTTTTGTTACCTTAGTTACTATCTGGTGACAGCCTAATGAATAAATTACAGTCATTTACTCAACAAAGGTTTGTCGAGCTCTTCCTGTGGGCCAAATACTGTACCAGGTGCTAGAGGTACAGTAGTGAACAAAAGTAAATGTACCTTTTTATGGAGCTTCCTGTATAATGGGGGAGACAGGAAGTAATCACATGATTAAACAAATACATATAAAAATGCTGCTCTAAGTGGATGCTATAAGAATGTATAAAGGGGTCATTTGACATAATCAAAGAGAGGGGCTTTCTAGACAAGCTGACTGCATAGATGACCAGAGTGAAATTGAACAAAGGAAGACACAGGAAAAAGATGATGGCAAAGTTGAGAACCATATGATTTCATGCATATGTGGGATACAAAACTGAAAACAACAAACTAACAAGACAAACAAAAACTCATAGATACAGAAGATAGTTTAGTGGTTACCAGAGGGAAAGGAGGGGGGGGAAAGGTAGGAAAGGGTAAAGGGGGTGAAATATATGGTGGTGGAAGGAGATACGACTTTGGGTCATAAATACACAATGCATTACACAGATAATATCTTATAAAATTATAGATTTGAAACCTATATAATTTTATTAACTAATGTCACCCTCAATAAATTTAATTAAAAAATAAGAATAATAAGAAAGATGGTGGCTATCTAGTAACATTGTATGTGGGTCCCTAGAAAATCTAATAGCACTATTTCCTCTGGGAGTGGAGTTAGATGCTAGGGGTGGGGATGGTTAAACAGGTGGGAAGCCAGTGGAAGGTGACTTTTCTTCTTATATTCTATTGAACATTTTTTGAGGAGAACGTGCTTATGTAATTCTTGTAGGATTCATAAAAAAATAAAAAGTTTAAAAAAGAAAAGTCATAAATAGAAAAGAAGTAAGCAAGTATCATGATAGTTGTTTTCTTTAAGGACCGTTTGGCTATATCGTGGTTGAATTGGGGACCTCACCTGTAGGATAAAACTTAATACAGATACTTCATTAGAAAAAGGGAGCTTGTTTATAACAAGTCTTTTGCATTCTTCATTGGCACAAAACAGTATTTAGCTACTCTCATGTGCATTAACTGTAAGATTTGCATATAGATTATTGTCATTGGTTGGATGATATATATCAGCTTATTCTGTGCCAGGCATGGTACTGAGCACTTAATATGAGAGAATATTATTTAAACCCTATAACAATCCTTAGGGATGGGTCCTGCAATTATCCCCTTTTCCCAGATGAGGAAATTGAGGCTTTGTAGAGAAGTCAGGTCACTTTCCCATGACTGAGCTAAGTGACTGAGTTGGGATATGATGCCAGTCTGAACCCAGAACTCCTAACAGCTGTGCCATCCCTCCCCCCATGATACCTTGCAGGTCGAGAGCTCACTATTCTTCAGAGCCCCCAGTCCTCATGCTTGTGGCATTATTGGGATGGTTCCAGTAGTCAACAGCAGGACACATGAAGAATCTTGAGGGTCTGCATTATCCCTAAGCTACACTGATTTCTAGAACTGTCTATATGCTCACATATTAAGATGAATACTTCTTATTCCCAGTTGGTGGTATGCTTCCCACACAATTTATTGAGAAATTATCTTTGTGTTTTCTAATAGACTTATTGATTCTCTTCTCTCATGTTGGACGACTCACTTACTGAACCCAGAGAAGTCAAGAGGCCTCACAACCAGCAGACTCAATAATGTTGGGGCAAGTCAGCTCAGTCCAGACTGCCCGGTTTCCTTGCCTCATTTTCCATCACACTCTCATTGTCCAGAGTTTTGCAGCTATGATTCAACTGATCCTTTGGAAGGACTCTGATTTGGGAAAATGTGATGTTGGAAAGGAGCAGAGTGATTTAATAGGCTTTAGAGACGACAGACCGGGGTTCAACCTTGGCTCTGCTGCAACGAGCCAGGGGATGATGGTTAGTAGCTAAACTTCTGAGGTTTGCTTTACCCATTTGTTAAATTGGATTCCTAATGCCTGCTTTGCTGAGTCCTGATGATGATTGGAGTTAACCAGAAAGTAGAACATGGTAGACACTCAGCAAATGCTTGTGATTCTTATTGTCATCTTGAACACTTGGAGCATTGCCTTACAAAGAGAAGATGATTCAGTTGCTAAATTTCAGCATAGAGTGATAAGCTCACTTTTAAAGAAATGACTAATGGAGTTTTAAAAGCATATTTCATGTGGGTGTGGTTGAAAATCATCATTGCTGTAAGGATTATAGTTACTCCTATATTTTATGTGTGCATATTATTGCTGATTCAACTTAGAACTGTGTGAAACAGAGGAAACTACATATAATTATTTTAGTGGATGAGACAGCCTATAAAAAAGCAAACCGCCAAATAAAATAATTATGTATTTTGATAACGTCCTCTGAAGGAAATAGAGAGATGTGCCAATGTGTAATTGAGCATGGCTGGCTTTAGATACATAACAGCATATGCATCTCTGCAGAGGCGCATTTCAGTAGGAAGAAGCCAGAAGAATACGATAGAGACAGCCATGCAAAACAGCGGAGGGAGAGATCAGGCAGAGGTAGAGGCAAGTCCATGATGGGGAAGAAGCATGGAGTAAGCAGTCTCTTGATTGTGGTGCGAAGAAGGAGTGGCAGTTCCGTCTTCAGTGCAGGAAGGCACACCCTTCGTAAGAGGGAATGCACTTGGGTCGCTGCTCTGCACAGTGTCTTTTGTGAGAGGCCGTTTGACCTTTAACGCTTGTTCCTGATTTGTATGATGTGCTTGTTCCTGATCTGTATGATGTGATGCTTACATAAGTGGTTAGAAAGTTTTGCCCTCTTGGAAATCCTATGCCTGCCTATAGTTGGTCTATTCAAAGTCAGTATCCTTAACTGTCAAAGAAGATTGTCCAGATGCCTGAGAAATAGTGGCAATGGTGCGATGGCTGCTAACCTCATGGCTAACCTCTGAGATGGCACTACTGTAGAAAACTCTCAACAGTGGATACACTCCACTTGGTTTTTCGGAGTCCACAGTAACCTTAAAGTATTGTAAATGGGCTCTGCTATCTAATTAGGGAATTATAGCAATCTATTAATTCCTATTTCTGATTATTTGCATTTAATTAAAGGGTACTCGAGCAAATGAAGGACAGCGTAACCTCAAAATATGGCTTTACATCTTAGATAATTGACTATAATTTCTGTCTTTGCAGCTTTCCTAAATTGTTTATTTTTCCAGATGGTTCCTAAAAGCTATGATTTTACCTCTTTCCTTTCAATGGGTGAGCAGGGGTTTCTCGTAAAAGCTTCTATGGTTTAGTTTTCTAAACTAAATTAAAGCTTAATTAGTCAAAAATCCAAATCTATGGTGTGTTTTTAAAATGTATATAAGCATGATTAATTTCAGTTAATTGCATAAATAGCTTTTCCATGTGAACAGCAACCTTTTCTCCGCTGACCTCTAAATGTCAGATTTCAGGTTATCTACATTTCTAGCCTTCCCTGGTAATGCTAAATCAACTTGAATAATTCTAAAAGTATTACTCTTTCCTTTGATTTATGACTTTTATCATGGAAGTCAGTGATTACCTTGGCAACATGTTTTATGTTTTGAAAATGCATTGAAAAAGTATATTAGAATAGCATTGCTTTTGTTTTGATGGAAGCCAACAAAAAAAATAGAAATATAATTTTGATATGTTCTCTGGAGCCCACTCCTTCTCATAAAGTTACTGAGACTTTTTTAGTCTATTTGAATGACAGTTCAAATTACATTGATCAGCTAAATGTCAAAAAGAATAGCTATTATTTTTTAAATCTCCTGATATTTCCAGGATTCTCTTCCTGAGAAGAATGATAACTTTACCATACACTAAGCCTCATTCTCTTGCTGCAGAAACTGTTTCCTTTGCAGAGGTCTTTCAAAAGCCATATTTAATCCTTAGGAATTATTCTCTAAAAATATGCTTTCTCACTTGATTGGCAATTAAACTTTATTATTAGTTCCCTCATCATTTCCCTAATAAGTCTTGCATATAAACTGAAGAAGGTGAAATGCTCCCTTTTTCTCTCTTTCTTGTTCATTTTCTGGAAGGGGGTAGATGCTGCTTTTCGTGCTCTTTGAGAAGACCCAGAAGCTTCTTTCTCAGGACCACCTACCAAAACTCATCATATGTCTCACTGATAGAAATTGTGTTTCATGCCCATCTCTGGACCAGTAAATGTGGCCAGGGAGTGTGATTATGAACATTGGCTTGGGCCTAAGGCAGAAGTGCCACCCAAGTACCCAAGGCCTACGAGCTATGCAGGAAGATATGGGAGCAGAATGAAAATGAGGGTTATCCCAAGAAAGGTGTGGGGATGCTGGGAACGCAATCACAGGCACATCTCATAGAGCTGAATGTACTGTTTTACTGGGATCATAAAGCCACAGCCCTGGGAAACCTCATGACTTTAGAGTGACTTTTGCTTCAAGGGGGTCAGTGTGTTTGAATTTGGAATCCGAAAAGTGCTCTTGCTTGCTATATTTCTCCAAGGTTCATTAACAACCAGTATTATAGAACCAATTCAAAAGGAACATGTTTTCAGTGCCTATCTTATTATTAGCTTCAGGGCTACAATTTTTTTTTTTAATGCATAATGAAATCCATGGAATATTTAGAAAGAATCTGGCGCTTTGCAAAATTGGCTTTAGGGGCTGTGCATGGCTTATTTTAAGAAGGAAAAGTGTCTGGCATTTGCATGAATTGAAAAACCTTTGGTCCGTCTCTCGGCTGCAGTTAGCCATAAGCAGTTGAAAAAAAGAGAAATCCAGTATGTTCGTGACTTTCAAAGGATCTGTAGAGGTTCAGTACCTTTTTAGTCTTGTATACAGACTATGGGAAGGTCATTTCCCCCTGTATGAATGAAGTCAGACTCCCTGCCTTTGTGGGGTTTTTGCTCATTTCAGAGGATAAGAAATGGGAACTGGCTATTGTTAGTGACAGGACAGTACTTCAAGGATAATGAAAGTTACTCCTCCTTTTCCCGAGGATTGGTAAAGCAGAAGTACACACAGACTTCGTAGCTTTTTCTAAATAGCTATCATTGCCATTTTCTCTCCAGAACCATGTAGAGTCATTATTAAAGTTACCAATATTAAATTCAGGACACTTGAGTTATGATCTGGGCTTTGTCCCATGCTCTGGGACCTTGGGCACACCACTCCTCCCCTATGGGCGTCGTGGTTCACATTGATCAAATGGAGAGTTTCAAAGGCATATAGAACCAAGTTCTAGTTCTGGTAGCTTTTATCTTTAAAGTTGTAAACATCTGGAATGGAGAAGTATAAAAAAGGGACTTCTGGTTTAAAAATGGTGTCTTACTTAGCCTCTCTTAACTATCTACTAAAATGTCTAAGATTGAACCAAGAATGAAGAATTATTCCATCCTCTAAAACTAGGAATGGCAATCAATCTTTAACCAAACTCTTGGAGGAATTTTCATGAACCTGGAAGGAAACCAGACATTTCCTAAGAGATATTTTATCTTTGGACCCATATTTGTGCCCTAGATGCAAAATCCAATATTGTTAGCAACTGGGAAGACAAACATTTCGACTTCTTTTCTTCGTAGGTGCCGTTTTTGAGTCAATCTGCTCTTCAATTCTCTTCCCCCTCAAAGAACACACATATACATATCACACATAAATATGCATGCATGTATATACATACACACACAGAGACACCTTTATACACATATGTACACATGTATGAATATATGCCTACACGTGCGCGCGCGCACACACACGCGCACACACACGCACACGCGCACACACACGCACACACACACACACACACGTGAGAAGCTATAGCCCCAAAAATACAACAGCCAGAAATAGAATACAGCCAAGATATTTTGTGTCTTGGGCGATGCAGATCCTATGTTTCCAGGAAAGGTACCGGAGACAAGAGTAGCCATGCCAACTGGAAAATGTCGTCCTTCATGAGTTTCATCTGTTCAAAGTGTGAAAGATGAGAGCCTTCCTGACACCTGAAGCTGCGGGAGTGAGAAAGGCATTCATTCGGTACTCATGGAGACAGACTGTATACTCGAGAGCAGCATCATGTCTGGATGGACCTCTTCTCCTTGTGTACATGGAGGCAATATGGAGCGTTGGGAGGAAAAACTACAAAATAAGGAACAAGAACATCATCCTGAAGATGTATAGAAAAACCATACTGTTGAAAATGATTTACTTTATACATCAGAGAGAAGATTTAGAAAACTATGGTGTGTTTGGTGGCTGAATCGGGAATGGCCATTATGATTTATTTCTCCATGGCAGAAGAATGAAATCCATAAGGACAGCCTCAGGTAAAGACAAACATTGTAAAGGAACTAAAATGGCAATAACAATTAAAACCCACTTTGGAATCAGCAAAGAATTCATACTGAGAAAAAGTAAATCATCTGAGTGAAGAATAAAAAACGCAGTGCTTTCCCAAAATGAATCAGGAAGAAAAGCCATAAAGCAGAAGAAAATAGATGATTACTCTGGTGGATAGAGAATGAGTTATAGAAATTTCTAAGAAGTATAGAAAATCCTGAGGAAGAGTCTAGAATAACACATCAAAGACATCATCGAAGAACATTTTTCTGAGCTGGAGAGCCAATAGGTTCTGTTGAGAGCCAGATAAAATAAATGACGACCACACCCAGATACATATTGGCAAAACATATGTGAAAACAAGTCTTACAAAAGAACAAAAGTCATGATCCATGATCAAAGGAGTCAGTCTCCTTCAGAAGGGGAAAGTGCATGCAAAAAACATCATATCAAAAAAGTTGTTGCCCCTGTAAAACTAAAACTGAGATTCTTTCTCATGTTTTCCAAGCCTCACAAAACATACCCTCCACCGTACCTGTTCGCTTCAGCCAAAGAAAAACTAAATACAAATCAAGAACATCAAAATGAAAGATTTTGATACAAAACAACTGATGAGTAAGCTTTGGAACCATTTACAGATGAAAGATTTTTAAAAGTTTTCTGAAATTTATGAAATCCAATTATAAACAGGTAAAAAAAAGATGTAATATGTAAAATATTCTAAATACTGGTATCCAAGATCCCAGATTATCCATAAAGACCAAAAAGGGCTAGGTAGGGGATGTGGAGAGAGTGGCATGAATATACAAATTCATGCAAAAGTCTATGTTTTTTATAGAGGCAATTTAAAAATGACCGTTTCTGTCTTCACTTTGCTACTAAGTGAAATGCAAAGTGAAGGACAGAAAGAAAAAGAAAACTTGAGTGTATTCCTTCTAATCCTGGGGACAGGGGAGGAGGAAATTGCAATTCAAAAGCAAGAGACAGAAAGCACTAGACAGACAAGCATGAGAGGTGTCCAGGTTAATTTAAAAGGCTCATTCTAAATATTTGCTAATTCTAACATGGAAATTATCATGCAACTTCATGGCATATCAGAACATGCAGAATGTCATTCAGTCCTAGATGATGGGGGAGGGCAGGAGGGGGAGGAGGGGAAGAGGGGGAGAAGAAGATAGCGAGACATGCAGGCTCCCTGCTGCGTTGAGCTGAGCAGCAGCCCCCATGAGGGTCCTAAGCCAGGGCTGGCTTGTGCCGTGGAGCCTCCCTGGCGATGGTGTCTGGTGTTTTCCACTCTGCTGTGGTTGCTGTTGGAAACTAGTTTCTGGTGGTGCCATATGGGCCTGGTGATTCAGCAGGAGCGTTGTGCCAGGGATAAGTAGCGTGACTTATCAGAGCTAAGTTTGACCTTCAGAAATGCTTTGGAATCTGTACCCTTATGTGAGAACCATTGTTCATAATTCTTTGGCACTTTAAACACTGGTTTGTTTTGTTTTGTTTTGCTTTTTCTTGAGTGAGGCACTGCACCAGAAGCAGTAAAATCCGTTTCAGCTTTGGCTGACCAAAAGTTAGGGTTTCTCTTCAGTGTCTTAAGCATGTATATTCTGTACCGTATGTTTTAGCACATATTATGCTATTATTTTATCTTATAGTATAAAATGGCTCTTCCAAAGGAAACATCTATCCTGAAAAGCAAGAAGACAGACTTCTTTTTTATTCACAGTGCATCTTGTAGGGCCTCTGTGGCTTTATTTTTCAAATGGCAGTAACACTTGACCTGCCTGCAGGCAGTGGGGTAGACTAGATGAGTCCTGGTCTAACCTGGGGTCCAGCTTAAGATCTCTAAGTGTTTGTGGATAACTATGTACTTGAGAGGGTTTAGATTTAACAAAAGATGTAACCGATTATTACCCTCTTCAGGGGAAGTGCTATAAATTGATGATTTCTTTGCCCACCCCAGGGCTGAGAACTGAGTTGTTACTCCATGGAGACTCGGGTTTATGGTGTTGAGTTTCCTCATGTCACCTGAAGACCCAGAAGTAAATGAAAGGGGAAGTCGGGAGGTTTGATTGGGAGCCAAGAGATGCCACTGGCAGATCTGCATCTAATATGGCCTAAGAAAATCCACTTAGAGTTCTCTGAGTTAAATTTCCATTTCTGAAGTAAAAGGTTTGGATTCCATCAGGAATTTTGGACTGGTAGTTGGCCAGGATGGCTAGGACAGTGTGTTATTGGGCCTTCAGGGTGTTGACAGATTTGTTGTTAATACAGAAAGCTTTAGAGGAGGAGCATGTCTCCTGCATTTTACCACAGCCCTCACCACTCCTTGTCACATAACCCCAAGTCCATGCCACTCATTTCCGTTTACCTTTTTAGCTTTTCTAGGCATTTAATAGTAATCTGAAAAAAAAAAAAAAAGGCGGGGGGATTAAATTGTAGGTTTCTGACATTCGTTTTTCTGCTCTGCAAACTCTGGACAGTCAGTGTGCCAAAGTATTTTTTAAAAGACCTTGGAGTTAAAAACTATTCGACTAATTAGAACGAATTGATGTGGAAAAAAATGTCAACCTAGGAAGACACACCAGAGGAATTCCAAATGGGTTTTAAAATGGAAATAGAAAAGCTGAATCAGTCTGCTTGTTTTCAGGTGCCTTCTCTTCACAGTCATTAGTTTGGCCTGAACTATACCAAAATGGTCCTAATGGCCCCAGTCACAAGAGCTATTACAGGTTGTCTAACTTGGTTAAATTCTTTTCTGCTTTAAATTGTTAATGATTCAGCATGTCACGGCTTGAATCAGGTGCTTCAGAGGGCGCCTTCCTTAAAGGTCAGTCACTCTCCAGAAATCAGCATCCAAGATTAAGGTTGCAGATTCTGCTTAGTGACCTTGGAGGACTAATTATTTATTAGACAGAGAGCTCAGGAGGCACGGCTCTATGGCAGTAGAGCCCTGTCTGGCCATGCCGAAAGAGCAAAGAAGCTGGTGGAAAACAAGCATGCTTGGAGGCGTGAGGATTACAGGATCAAAGCTAGCTCTCTAACAGAGGGACACACGTGGCTTATGAGGAAGGTGGACCATTCCTTACATGCCACACAGTTAAGAGCTTCATGCTCCTTACTTCATTTCAACCCCACCAGGAAGGAAACGCTATTATCACAAGGTAACAGATGAGGAAACCGAGCCTTGGAGGGGTGAAGTAACCTGTCGATATGCAGGTGTGACTTCAGGGTTTGCATAATATTTCATGAAAGGCGTGTGACAAAACTCTGCTTGCCATGCCTGATAAATGATGTATGCATTTTATTCATTTATTAAATTATCGTGTCTGAAAATTTCCAATAAATGATGATGTGAGAACCCTTTTTTGTCACCTGCATGGGATTGTCAGTTTGAAATCTACAAGGCTGAAACATACATATTCCAAGAGACAGTGCAGGTGAATGCATAATACGTTCTAGGATTACGGGGGAGTTTTTTAAAGTTAATTTCATGATATTAATAGAAACCAAAAAAAGGGTGGTGGTGAGGGGGAGATTTTGTGAACTAATAGAACAAGAGTGATGGTAAAGTGCAATATTAATGTAGTCAGCAAAACAGTATGCATTTTAAAGTAATGGGACTCTAACTCCTAAGAGTCTGTGGGATGTGGGAAGCCAGTCAAGGATTTATTGTATTTTCTCCCCACTTGCAAACCAGCATGTAGAAGATTCATATACTAGAGGGGGAAATATATATATATATATATATATATATATATATATATATATATATATGTATTTTTTTATATAAAGACATGCAGTTGCCAACTTAGGTTTCTATTTTTACCATACCCTAGTCTCTGAGTATGTTTTTCCCTTATTTAGGAAACCTACAACTACAAATATGTTCTATTCATTTTCTTCCCTTTCTACTAAATATAGAAAACAATGCCTATATTGTCATGCTGAGAGATTATTTTAAGCAGAATTGAGAGCATTTCAAACAGGCAGTCCCTCTGCTGTTAGCCTCATGCAAAACCAGATGTTTTTTTTTTTTAACTCACTCTGAAAGATGTTTATCGTTAGGAATAATTTTTAATATTGAGAGATAAAATAATCTTTAAGATTATTTATACTGAGAGAAGTAGTTTTAAAATTGTTGTAGGAACACTGTTAATTCTTTCATTGTAAAGAGTCAAACACGAGAAAAGCTGTAAGTCTAGGACATCAAAGGCATGAGTTAGGGTTTCTTTCCTCTTGGAGGCCATGTGAAAACAGGAGTAGAGCTACAGACAAGAGAGAAGAAGAGAGAGACCTAAGTGTCAGGTGTGTGACATCTCTGGCGTTGGCCTCACTCCTTTAGAGAAGTGGGGAGGTGAACCTGGATGCAAAGTGCCAGCCCTCTCCCTAGTCACTAATAAACTGCTTCAAGAACCCAGGGTTTGCAGTGCTAACTCTGAGCACTTTTACTTTCAAAGCCCTGGGGAAATTCATCTCTTTTTAAATATTTTTCCTGGTCCTTCTTGTATTCCTCTTCCATTATCACTGCCCTCTTTATCTCATCTAAGTCCTACTGGCTACTGCAGGCCTGGCCTTCCTAAATGCTGTTTTTATGTGTCACTTCCCGCCTGAAAATGCTCATCAGTCCCCAACTGGCCACTCAATCAAGACACCCCACCAACTGTTCACTTGACTTTTCACATTTCTCAAGCAATGTTCCCTGTTGCCCTTAGAGCAAGGAATGTGCTCCTTTGATCTCCATGCCCTTGTGTTTGATGCTGACACTGCATCTTTGACTTTTATGTAGCAAAAGTTGCAGGACATGTTGACTACACTCACCTGTCTTTCATATATTGAATTTCAACTTTTGTGAAGCAACCAGCTAACATTTCCTGCTTTTATATGATGGCTGCCACTTTCATGTCCCCATCAGAAGTTTTTGTGCCATTAGTGTAAAACCGCACTGAGTTTTCCTTAATTCTCTTAATTAGAAAATAAAACAGTACAAATGATGAACAGTAGAGGTCTCCAGACAGTTGAGGCAAAGTTGGGCATCTTTAGGGGAATGGACAGTTGTGAATTTCTATTCTCTACTGGGCCATCTTTGAACTTAAGCTATCTAATTGTGTGAAATTATAACAGAAAAGAGGAAAATTAAAGTACATGGTGAAATGTTGGAATTGTATCTTCAAAGACCGTTCAAAGGGATGGCATAATGAGATCTATGTTTTGTAGTGTCTTTACGTTGTGTTAATCTCTTATTTGAATTGTGTAATTTACTTTGGCACACCTTTTAACAGATATGTGATGCCATAAGAGGAGATGGTCAATAGTATCAACAATGGGTAGCTTTTACTGTTTTTCTCACCTGTAATCTCTCAACTCCCGTCAGTCAGGGCTCGTTTGATTTACCTTCTCCAAGAAGTCGTCTTCAGTTGCTTTTAGATTTTACCACCTTCTCTCTTTGGGCCTCTCAAAATTATAGTAGCATAGACCATCACAGTTAATCTTTACTTACTGACTACTTTGTATATATTTCTTGACAATGGTGTATATGCATCAACCAATATGTGAATTCCTCGAAGGCAGGAGTAACAATTTACTCAGAAAAATGTATGTTTTGAGGGCTATTTTAGCTAGTTACCTCAGAACTGTGGGACTTAACTTTGCCTGCTATGAATTAACTATTCTGAGGCTTTTAAAATAGGTTTTAGCATTTTGTTAGGGTACCGAATACCTTCAGTTTATTACCCATTGGATGCTAAAATTTATTTAGTTCATTCTAAATGCATCTCCTTGGAGCTTAAAGAGCTTTGAATGTGGGTTCTGCATTTACCTATTCTATTTCTTTTAGGTCTTTCCAAATTTCCATCATATATCACTCTTTGCCCTTGTGTTTTCAGCCTGAGATGCCCTAGAAAAGATGACATTCTATAAAATGTAGAGAAATGTTGTGACTTGCATACATCCGCCTTTGCACCTTCCCGGAGGGATGGAATGGAGATTCTTGATTGTTAGTAGTGTTTGGGGTTTAGAGGCACAGTAAACAGTTGGTCATGCTTTAGCTGTCCAGGCAGCAGAGTAGGTTTCATTCCTGTTGGTGTGAGCGTGCATGTCTTTTAGTTTGTTGGAGAAACCGTATCTGTAAGGAAAGGCACTTGCCAATATGATTACCTTTCCAATTTTTTATTTCTCTTCCTTTAACCTTCAATAATTCTGCTGGACTTTTAAAGAAAAATATGATCTCATACTATTTTTATATCCTGTCAATGCTAACTTTAGTATCTCAATCTATTGATTTGGTGGGAATTACCTTTAATCACTTAAAAGTAAATACTGTATTAAGACTGCCCAAGGCTAGCCTATATTTGGAAAAATCACTCTGTTTAAGAATTAATTTAACAAGAACCTATTACACATTTTACTTTGGAAATTCACCAGGATTCTTTCCATCTCTGTGAAAGCATTTATTATACCAAAGAAATTAGACCTAATTTTAGAGAATGCCACAGTGAGCAAAACTTAAATTTCTAGAAATCGCCATGACTCTCACTATAATAATGATGTTTAAGATTCACAGAATTTCAGCACTGAAAAAAAAAAATGAATGGATAGCAGTCATAATTAGAGTACCACCTCCTTCAGATTTCTTAAAGCCATTTAAATAATAAAATGGTGCACTGAACGGGGAGTGCTGTTGTTAACGCAGCCCAAAAGGTGTTGTCATCTTTTCATGGATATTTTTGTTTGGGTTTGTGTTATGTTTATGGCTGTCAGGAATAGCACATCACCCAGTGTTCAGCATGGAGGAGTGGGTATAGGTAGACCTGTTAGCTTGTTACATTGGTGAGGAGGCAGAAACCAAGATCTTGGGTGCTTCTTTAAAGATATTTTACTTAAAAAAAAAAGAAAGAAAGAAAGAAAAGAAAAAGAAAAGAAGAAATTTTCTTGACAAGGGGACTAGAAAAATTGAATAGAAGCTGGAGGAGTTGTGGCATCAATGGATATTTTATTTTTATTTGAGATAGGCAGTAGCTATGATAAAAATGGTATAATGTGTATGTATGTACGTGTATAGAGAGAGAGATGATACAAGAGAAAGAGGAACAAAGACCAAAGACTGGAGAAATACAAAATACGAAAGTGCAATCAGTGTCGTTAGTGTTCAGATTATTCCTTTAACAACCTAGCCTAAAATATATTTTTGACTCAAAGAGGCTTCCTTACCCAGGAGCTGTATCACAGATGTCTGGGGGAACAAGCCTGGCTTGGTAGCAGTATCTGGTGTTTGCGGATATTCGGGGATGTGGAGAAAATAACAAATGACCAACTGGAGAACACACCAAAATAATTGGTGGGGTAGTTACTGCCAGTCAGCTTGACGTGGTGGCAAAACGTTAATAGTTTTCTTCATCAGCCGCTACTGAGTTTTTAGTCATTCTCCTACAAGAGCAACAGAAACCTAGCAAATTGTTGATGACCTTTATTTTGGCATATTCATTGATGAAAAAAAAAAAAAGACTTTTCTCATTCTTGCCAAAAGCAAAGCAAATTAAAGTCTGAATTGTTTCTTAAAACAGAAGTCACCTGTGTGAATAAATAACACAAGACTCACTTTTTGCCACCAAATAGTTACAGCATATCACCACTGCAGCCCGTGCTAAGAGTCATTGTAAGTCAAAAGTCACAGATTCAATTCTCTTTCTGGTGCCATTCAGTTCTCAGAAGAACAATTAAATACACATGTGTGACACACTTGAAATGAAACACAACCAAAATGAATACTGAACTCACTGTTGCACATCACTTTTCACATCCTTTTTTGGAAATGCATGTGTGTGTGTGCATGTGTGTAAAATGCCAAAGTTATAGAAAAATGCAAGAGTAGGGAAGAAACTCATAAAGGTGTTTAACCAAAATTAACCAATCATTTACATTTTACTTCATTTTCTTATCATTCTCCCCTCTATTTTCCTCTTCTCTCCATCTTTCTTCCCCTTTCTTTTCCTTTTTTTCTCCTTCTATTTCTCTCTATCCTCATTATGCTTTTATTAAAAAGAAAAAAACAACAATTTGAGAGTAAGTTAGAGGTATCATGCCTTTTTGCTTTAGGTGCTTCAGTGTATGTTTCCTTAGAAAAAAGATATTCTGTTATGTAAGCACCGTAACATAAACATCAAGACACTTAAAACTGCTGTAATTATCGTCAAATCTGTAGCCCACAGTCAGACTTCATCTGTTCTCTCAGTAATATCCTTCACATTTTTAAGCACTTAAAGCATTGGTAATGTTACCTGTGGTCCCCTAGCCTAGCTCCTTATAAAGTCACTCAAACTGAGAGAGAGCAGGGTGGTCACTCTTCTGTAATATTAATCTCAAAGCTCATGTTATGTTAGCATTCTCCCAAATGTGCTCCATAAAATGGTCATTCCAGGAAACGTCATGGAAAATGAATATTTTGAGTTCAAAATGGGGGAAAACTTAAACAACACTCATCCCACCCCCATTTCATTTGCTCCTTGGAGATTTGCAGCACACGTTGCCTTATAAGACTCTTAGCACTTACATGTTTATGCCCTACAGAGACCTCATTATTTGTTTAACTTAGAATTCCTCTTACTGCCCATAGACCATCTATCCTAGGTCCTCAACTGTCTACATCATTCAATTTGGAAAACACTGTTGTATATTTTCACAATGTTGATTTCCCTTTAAAAGTTCATTTCTCTTTTAATTTCTTTTAAATTGTGGGCTAGTCGATTTTCTTTAGAACACTCACAATGATTATAACATAACAAAAAAGTAAGATCTGTGTTTAAAATAGTCTTGATTTCCCCTTTATATGCAGTAGTAGTTATTAGATTCATGACTTCACAGAAGTGCCTTACTGCATGAGGCAAAATGTAGAATTTGTAACAGATAAACCCCATATCAGTGGTTTAGCAAAATAGTTTCTCACTCACCTGGAATCCAGGAGTGGGGTCTGGTGAAGGTTCCTTTCCTTGTAGTAACTCAGGAGCCCAGAATGTAGGTTTCACCCTTTTTATCGCAATGGCTGCCAGATCACCTTGGGTGCCAAGATCTACTTGGCAAAATTGGAGCAAGAGAGTCGCAAGAATCGTGAGGGATGTTTGTAAGGGACTGGCCCATGTCATTTATACACACATTCTGTTAACAAGAAATGAGCCACGGGACTGTGACTGGTGGAAGAGGACTGGTTGGAGAGGAGGGGAAGATGTTTCCTGCCACGTAGCTGCTTCTAAGTAGTAACTTTAAAATATTAAAGGTGAGCATTAATCTTTGGTGAACCACCAGTTATCTCTAGAAATATTATATCTATGTATACATCATTTACAGGTGTAATTTTTGTTATTTTGTATGCTTCATAGTCACCTCATTTGATTCTTGCATGGACTATACTGGGATCAGTATAGCATTTTACAAATGGAATAACTGAGTCCATTTGTAAAGTTAAGTGACTGGGGTAGAATAAAATGGGTCTGTCAGATTTCTCTTTGGGGGGCTTCTATTCAAGTATTTTTGTAATTTGGAGGATATTTTTAGCCTTAATTATACTTTTATGAGAAGGGGTTTTTGAACTTACTGGATTCTCTGATTTACTGAGTAACTATCATCAGAAGTAGCCCAAGGTGCTCTCAGTTGAAATAAAAATAGAAATTTATTTTTTGAAATGTTTAAGTAATTTCCAACTGTAGGCAGACAATGGTGAACGTAGGAAATTTGTGCCGTTCGATTCTTCAGTTTTACATTGGTCACATATTGGCTAAGTAATAGATGAGAACCAAAATTGGTCATCATTGAAAAATAATGACAAGATCAAATATATGGTAGCTGAAGGAAACTGGACTTTGGGTGGTAAACACACAATAGAATATACAGATGTCAAATTATAATGTACACCTGAAAATTATATAATTGTATTAACCAGTGTTATCCCAATAAACTTAATTTAAAAAATCTTTTATTTAATAAAAAATAAAAAGAATGACAAAAAGGTAAAACAGTAGGAATCACATCTCCAACAATTTCCCATAAGAAATATGTATATATTTTTAAGCAACTGGTATAGAAAATAAAACATTATAGAGGGAAATAATGATGCGTAAAATTCCAAACTACCACTTTAAAAAAGAAATCAGTATTGTAGGGATAATGAACTTAATAACTGCTATTTAATTAAACTTTAAACTAATTTGTCTAATTAATTTATCTGATGAGTATCTGAATATTGCCAACATTATTCTGAATCTTTGGAGTATGGTTTTCAGCTTTGGCGAGAGTAATCTAATGAGACTCAACATTGGTTATTTACACTGCAAAATAAATTCGATATTGTAATAGATGCCTAATTCCCATTGACATAATACAACTTATCCTGATTTTGCAGAGGGCTCCTCTGCCCCTCCCTGGAGGCCAGCCTGTTCAGTGTTCTCACAGTACATTGTGTTTAATCATTAGAGCACATACAACAGTTGCAAGGTGATAATTTGTTATGGTTTATGTAGTATGTCTTTTCTAAATGATGGTAAACTCCATGAAAGCAAGATTGTTTCCACCTTAGTCAGTCCCAGCGACTGGTGCATGAAAGGCATTTAGGAGACAGTGGGCTGTGTGAATGATTATTCTCATTGAAAATAAAACCAGTGATGCACTTTGGGATGGGAATGGTGTGTACCAATGTGTTCTTGCATTCAAGCCAAGTAAAATGCAGGCTTAACCACCTGCTCTCTACCAGTAGTGTCTTTTAGGTGCCTCCATTTGTTATAAAAATTAATTGTTAATTTCCATATAATTCATCAATTTCACTTCTGGGTACATGCCCAAAGAAGTGCAAACAGGGACTCAAGTAAATATTCGTATCCCAGTGTTCACAGCAGCGTTATTCACAATAGCCAGCAGAGGAAAGCAGCCCAGGTGTCCTGCCACAGATAAATAGATTAACAAAATGTTGTGTGCTTGTCTACATATATGTATATACACACACACTTATACAGTGGGATATTATTAAACCTTAAGAAGGAAGGATGTTCTGATACACGCTGTAACATGGATGAACCTCGAAGACATTATGCTAAGTGAAATAAGCCAGTCACAGATGGACAGATCCATATGATTCCACTTATATGAGATACTTAGCAGGGTCAGATTTATAGGAAAGGGAGGTAGAGTAGTGGTGGCTGACAGGAGAGGGAATGGAGAGTTAGTGTTTAAGGGGAACAGAGTTTCAGTTTTGCAAGATGAAAAGAATTCTGGAGATGGGGGGTGGTAATGATTGTACTTAACACTACTGAACTGTACGCTTAAAAAGGCTAATTGGCAAAGTACATGTTATGTGAACTTTATCACAATTTAAGATCTTTTTTTTAGTTTTATGTCCTGCATTATCCAGCCTTATGTCCAAACCCCTCTCACCTTATTAACATCAATAAGCTGCTAGTGTGTAGAAATGCTGACATGCCTACTTTTTTTTTCAAAAAATACTTTTTATTTTTCTATCACTTTATATAAACAAAAGAATCAATCCCTTCTTATTTTCATGTCTTTGTCACTTGCTAGCTGTGAGTTCTTGGATAATCAGTTTATTTTCTCTTGGCCTCAGTTCTTTACATGTAAAAGGGGAACATAATCCTATTCAATCTACCACCCTGAGGATAAAATGAGATGATGTGTGTGGAAAATTTTATAAATCAAACTTCTGTACAGGTGAAAAATAACTTTAAAAATTTTATACAAAAGCATGATAAAATATAGATAACCCTAAAAAAAAATAAAAATAACATGTAATGTCACTACCCCAGATACTACCATTTTGTCATTCATTTTTTATTTCTCTGCCCATAAACCTACACATGAGTTATTTTATTTAGTTATTCTTTTAATAATTAATTATTGAGTCCTTTTTATGTTCCAGGCACTATTCTAGGTTCTGAAGATACCCTCTACCCCCCAATAAAGACCAAAAATATCCATCTTAAATAGTTCGCACTTTAATATGGAATCTGACATTAAGCAATGTAAAAAGAAATACATTGATTTTAGATAATGGTAACTGCTGTGAAGGAAAAATAAGTCATAGATGGAGGTTAGAAACTAATTGGAATAATAAAATGAAAAGTTTATTTTATTTAGGTGACTTTGATTAAAGGCCTGCAAGAAGTTAAGGAATTATGTATGCAGATGCCTAGACACAGAGCATTCTATCAGAAAGACTAGTAGATATAGACAAAGCTCTGAGGTAAGTGTAGTGGCTTATTAAGAAAACAAGAGAACGTGTCCTCTGTGTGGCTGAGCCTGTGATGGCAGATCGCAATAGTAGGGACAAGATCAGAGAGTTAGCAGGGGCCAAATCTTGGAGTGTCTGTAAATCAGAGCAAGGCCTAAACTTTTTTTCTGAGTTACCAAGGAAGCCACTTAATAAGCAGAAGAGGAGTGACCAGATACTTATAAGCATGGCTGAGGCTTCGGTGATAAGGATGTAATGCAGAAGGCCAGGGGAGAAACAGGGATGAGGTAGGAGGCTATTACAATAATCCAGGTGTGAGGTGATGGTGATGTGGACTTAGGTGATGGCAAAGGAAAGAGAGAGGAGAGATTTTTTAGGTGGAATTGGCAGGATTTGCTGCTAAATAAAAGGCTGGTTGTAAGAAAAAGAGCAATCCAGAATGACACCATTTTTTTTTTACGTTGACGTTTTCTTCAGAATATTTAAAAACACTATATGAGGTTAACAAGTAAAAAAATAAAAGGCAAAACCTGAGTATAAATGACAAATGGTCTGTTGTAAGAGATTGTTTTAGGCTTAAAGTATCTGTTTAATGTTATTTTCCTGTGTTTGAACAAAAGCAAAGTGTTCAAAGGTTTGGGCTCACCCAGGTCTAGAGCCCGTTCCAGGCACCACACTTGTGGTTGTGTGTTCACTAAAGCTATTGGCTGTTGGATTGTGAACTCTTCTTCCCTTTAATTTTCCATCTCTGTGGAAATCGCCATGGCAAACATCTGCTTTAGACTATTTTTTCAGGGTCCTGTTGGCTCATCTGTGTTCCCTCTGGGTCTCAAAGAGAATTGCTGCAGTAATAAAAAAGTTAAGACACTGCACAGACTTCTCCAGTCAACTCAGACATCCAGAGTGCTATCCTGCTTAACCAAATCTTAGAGAACCATAAACTGATCCGTACATAATCTGTATTTTTCTTTATTTTTCTTATTTTAAAAAATGTAAACACAACCTTCTTCTTCCAGTCAACAGCGGAAGAGGCTGACTAGGCTGAATTTGCAGAAGCTGGGAGAGTTAGCTCTTCAGGCATTCATTCATTAAAAAAAAAAAAAAAAAAAAAATCTTGCCAAATAACTTCTATGAAGCATTGGGATTTATAAGGCTAGAAGGGTTATTTCTTATTTTTGTTTAGTAGTGGTGACAGCTGAGGAGCAGACATTTAGAATATGGCTTATTGGTTAAGGGTGATATGGGTTAAATACTTTTTCAGTTCCCTTTTAGCTGTGCAGTAATAAAAAATCTCTAAACTTCTCTGAACTTCAATTTCCTCATCTGTAAAATGGCGATAATAGTGCTAATCTCACGAGGTTTTTGTGCAAAACAAAGTAATTAATATGAAGAAAATGTGTACTACAGAGCCTGGAATTGCTTATAGACAGGCTGTGAGTTCTGCTCCAATTTTAAATTTTGAGGAAGTACCTAAGGAAGTACAGAAGGCTCAGGGATGTTAAATTACGTAAGTAATAATAACAGCGGAGGCCAGAATCAAACCCAGTTTTGTCTCTTTCATTCCAAAATGCCTGCTCTTCAGCCACATGGTGCCCATCGGTCACTCTCCAGGTATTTAATCAGTGCTTCTTAGGTATTCATCTGGCACATATCCATGCCCTTTTCTGTCCTCAACTTTCCTTGGCCAAAAGAAACTGGTGAAAAAATGGCAAAATGGCTTTGCAGGCTTAGAAGTTTTGCCGGAGCTCCTTTCTGATGCTGTATGTCAGAAATAGTTAAAAAGCCTATCAAGGTATACAAACACAAGGAACAAGAAAATACTGAGGGCCAGGTTTAATGGAGTAATGGAAAGGTCACTTTTGTGTCCTGATTCACTTGTAAATCAAGGCTAAATTGTCTCATTTCCATTGAAAGGCCAATAGGTTGTTGCTTAAAACCCAAAGCTAAAGATTGTGGGTTTCAAGAGCTACAATGGAGAGTTTAAAACAAAAATAGTAATAAAAGTTAGGAACAGTCAGTTCAACTTGTAATAATAGGAGTATAACATTTTCTCAATCCAGCTGAGAATATAGTGGCATTTAGTTTGTCAACTTTTTGAATTCCATTCACTGAAACATGTAAACAAAGCAAATGTCTCTCACCTCATTTGAGGTTGCCAGAACTAGGGATTCATATAAGAAATTGTATGGACTTTCAAAATTATAGTACAATTTTAGGAGGAAAAAGATCAATTAGATTTGAATCTAATTGATAAGGGTATTCAGTGACTAAAACTAAGGTACCCCATTCTTGGCAAAGAGCTATCTTCAGCATAATCAGTCGCATTCTTAGCAACCACTCAGCTCTTTCCTGTGGATAAGAAGCCCACCAGCCATTTTTTATGAGGGGTTTAGAGTAGATAAGCATTCATGAATGACACCTAGTTCAAAGACTATTGTAAAAAAAGAAGATGGGGAATCTAAAGTCATGAAACCTGAGCCAAGAAGTTTGGAGATGGGGTATTTACTGGAAAAACAGGATTCCTGGACTGTGCTGCCTCTGCTCTGCCAGGGGGCGCGGACAAGTCACGTTGCTCTTAGCAACCTCGTTCTCTTGTCTTGAAAAGAGAAACATTCCTGAGAGTCTAAAGTGAAGTTGATCCAGGCCCATAATGCAAAACACAGATGTGCTCGAAATGGCCCCTTTGACTGTCTCTTTACATTGGACAGTTACATGTCACTTCTCCGAAGTCTGAAACAACCTGTTTATTCCCCAGCATTGGAACAGATCGTGGTTTCTTGGATTAAGCACCAGATGCCAGATGTAGTAATCGGCTTGTGTTTGGGGGCAATTATATATATATATATAAAGTGTCCTTAAATGCCAGAATTGTACGAATGTGTCAAGAGACAGAGTGTGTAAGAAAGATATGGGAGCTATGATCAAATCTCCTGTCTCATCCTCATTCTAGACTGCACGCTGCTTATAGTGTGTATGTGTGTAGACATTTATATGCCTGTCTGTGTTCACACGTGTAGTTGCTGAAGTTGTGTTATTTGGATCATGTATATGCCGTTGAAGCCATGTAAGTTAAATATGTGCACCTGCAGTAAACTTTAGAAAGAGGCATACAACAAATATATGAAAAGATGCTCAACATCGCTAGCTATGAGGGAAATGCAAATCAAAACCACAATGAGATACCATCTCACACCTGTTAGAATAGCTGTAATCAACAGCACAAGTAATAACAAATGCTGGAGAGGATGAGAAGAAAAAGAGGAACCCTCATACACTGCTGGTGAGACTGCAAATTGGCACAGCCACTATGGAAAACAGTATGGAGTTTCCTCAAAAAAACTAAGAATTGATCTACCATGTGACCCAGCAATCCCTCTACTGGGTATCTACCCCAAAGACTTGAAAACTCATGTTCGTAAAGATTTTTGCACACTGATGTTCATAGCAGCATTATTCTCAGTGGCCAGGACATAGAAGCAACCAAAGTGTCCTATGATAGATTGGCTAAAGAAGCTGTGGTACATACATACTCAGCCATAAGAAGAGATGAAATACTGCCATTTGCGACAACATGGATGGACCTCGAGGTAATCATGCTAAGCAAAATAAACTGGACAGAAAAAGTTGAAAATCACATGATATCACTTATATGTGGGAAATAAACCTAAAAGCAACAAATGAGCAGGACAAACCAACAGAGACTTATGGACATGGACTATAGACTAGTGGTTACCAGAGGGTGGGGAGTGGAGGAGGAGGGTGAAGGTAGACGAGGTAAAGGGGAAAAAAGTTATTCTGCAAAAACAAAAACAAAACAAAACAAAACAAAAGAGGCAAAGAAGAGAGACCGAGTGAAGTGGATACTTCTAGTACCCAAAGGGATCTGTTCTTGCTTACCTCCAAGCCTTTGAGGATTTGGTCTCTTTTTCTGGGAACACTGGTCTGCTTGACTCTTTACATCCTTAGCTCCTGTTCTTCCACTAGCTGTTAGCGTAGAAGGCTCTTTTTCCAGGAAGCCTTCCCTGACCCCTGAAATTTAACAGACATCCCTCCTGAATGCTTCTATATCATCATAGGTGTCTCCTATCAAAGCCTTTTTCACACTGTAATGCAATTGCTTCGTGACTTGGTCCTTTGCCACTAGGGTAGGAATTCCATGAGAATAAGAACTTTATCTATCTTGTTGATGGAGCTTCTCCTGCTGCCAGACTCTATTCTGGGCAGTGGACATAGAACAGTAAACATTTGTTTAATAAGTGCACAAATAGATTAAAAAAGTTAAATGCCAGGAGACAAAATCTTCAGAGTTTTATTTATAGAAAAGAACATTAAAAATGATCCCATCATAAGTGCAAGTTTTAAAAAGTCCAGGTTTTTTCTTCTTATGGTCAGTGGCATCAGATGTGCTTTAAGATAGATTCTGAGAGAGTCTAAGAATTATAGATTCTAAGATAAACTCTCCAGTGTAAGATGATAGCTATGAGTTATGCCGCAAACTTTGTTTATGTGCAAACTTTGATTGTTACTCCAGGCCTTGGGTAGATAGAGAAAAAACCTGGCCTGGACAACAGATCAGACTGGAGTGGACAGGTGTGTAGACATTGAAACCAGTGACCCCAAAGGCAGAACTGGAGTTGTCAGGGAAGGTAGGAGATGGAGTCAGGGGTGGCTCCAGGCAAGGGAGAAGCAGGTCAGGGAAGGCAGGAGAAGAAAAAGCACACTGTAACTCTGAATGGACAGTGCCTCCAGTGCATGTTGGGAGGGTTCAGGAATCCAGCCAGAAATGTAGGCTGTTAAAAGTGCTAGGAGTCCACTCAAAAGTCTGGGTAGTCAGGGATCTGCAGTCGGTGATGTGCAGTGCACAGAGCAACAACCAAAGAATTCGAAGACCTGAGTTCTAATTCCAGCTTGGCTAGTTCCCTGTCTTGTGACCCTCAGCAAGTCACCTCTCCTTTCTAGCTCATTTTCTGTAAAATGAGAGGATTGGGTCACCCCTTCAATTTAGAGTCTCGATTTCTCTTGAGGCAACAGGCAATGGCACTCCATGGTAGCTTGTTGGTCAGTGGGTGGCTTTGAAGCAGGAATCCCCTGCCCATCCATTTTCTGCTTACGACTTAAGTCATTCTCCAGTGTGGACAGTCTAGAGCCTAGGAACAGGGGAGAAAAAAAGCAAAGGGAGACGTGGGGTGGGTGAAGGAGTCACTATAGAGTAAAAAGATCCTTATGAGGATACTACCATTTGATGTCAAAATTATGACCAGTAATGGGAAATATTGCTTTAAGTTGAACAGTCATCATTGTATTTCCTTTTGACAATATATTTGGGTCAAAGTCTGGAAGAGTGTTCGGAAAAGTACATGAGTATCAGAGTGAGAGAAGGGGTCCAAGGTGGCCACCTGGGAGCTGCCTCTCCATGAGATAAGATCATATCTGGTCTTCAAGAGAAAAGGACTCTTCAGTGCTGACGAGGTGAGAATGCAGGACAGATCTTCGTCCTGTGTTAAGGATGAGGAGATGCCTTGAGCAAAGGAGAGCTTTGCATGCCTGCTCAGAGTGGTGGGTTTAGATGCATTGTTAAGCTTTTAAGAAGTGTTTTTAAACATTTCCATTTGTTGAGCCCTTCACATTTGCCAGCACTGTGCTAAGCGGTTTCCATATATGATCTGACGCAGTTGTCCAAACTGCCCTACAAGTCTTTCCATTGCTACTTCCATTGCATGAATGAGGGAAAATGGAGATTTGGGGAGAATAAGTGATTTGTCCAAGAGCCTAGAGCTAATTAGAGCCAGAGTATGAACTCTAAATCCTTAAATCCAGAAGACCTTTGAGCAGGTAATGGTGACTACAGTGTTTATTAGGCATAAAATTGGTCACAAAGCTTTCTCAGCTGTGTTAGTGCTGCTGCAGTTGTTGGGCTCGCCTCAGCTTGTCCTTTCATGAGTATTCCTGTAGCACCGAAGGCCTCGTGCTGAATCTAGTTGTCAGGCAGCAGCCTGTCCGGGGTTACCCTCCGGTTTCTGACTCTGTGACTCAGGACAAGCCCTCGGTCCTCCTGAGTCTAGATTTTCCCACCCATAAAATAAAGTGGTGAGGATTAAATGATTAATGTATTTGAAAGCTTAATGTAGATGTTCTATAGCACACAGTAAAAATATAATATTAAAAAAGTACATTGTTATAGTCATTCACATTTTCACATTCGATTGATTTAAGCATAAATATCTGAGTTCAACTGCAACTTTTTAAATGTGCATTGCTTAAAAAGTCAGATAAAATTCAGGAAATTACATGCCTCAACTGCAAATGAGGAGTCATAATAACCCCTTAGAATATTGTCATAGGCAGAAGCGAAAGGAACCATGTGGAAGTGTTTTATGAAACACAAAGCCCCACACAAATGTCAGCGGTATTTTGCTGACGATGAGCCACTGAAGGCCCCTTCACTGTGTATGACGTGAGAGTGCTCCACATCATGGACAGGTGGGGAGAAGCCATGATGGAGTGTCGGTTGCTCTGCGTTTGATTGTCATTACTTTGGCATCATCCTAATAGTTCAGAAATTTTTATCACTCACCAAATGTATTTCAGAATAGTCAAGTTAAAGGTATGTATTTATCCATTGTTATTCTTTTTATTATGTTTTTCGAGGAAGTACATAGCAGTTAAAACCATGCTTTTAAAATAATTCCAGAATGTCCAACAGTCTCCAGGATCTTATAATAGCAGAGAGCTGTATAACGTAGGCTTTCACATCAAGAAGGCCTTTGGGAATGAGCCTGCCTCTCCGTTGCCTCTTCATGCTCAGTAATGAATGGGCTTATTGTGGAGCAGGTAACATGAAAGCACCTGGACCTCGTGCATTTGACAGCTCCAAATGGTGTTGTTTAAAAAAGAGCACACTGTGTTTAGGTGTAGGTATAATTGATGCGTGGTGACATGTCAAGGTTTTGGAAATTCAGATTTCGTTTCTGCGTACCTTATGAGACAGTAGATGCAGGAGCCACCGCTGTCTATTGTACTACATACACCCGGCCAGATGATTAATGTGCTTTTAGCTTACGTAATTGGGAGGGGTGGCACCTCAGGGAATGCTAAACATATTTTTAATTGCTATATAAATATGTCATTTCCTTGCTAATTCAAGTTATGCATGGAGGGTTATGTAATAGCAAACGGCCTCCAGGTATGATATATTGTATCTATAAGCTGAGTCGAAGGACTAACAGGGCCCAGCTGAAGATAAAATATTCTTTGCTAGCTCTGTCTTAGCAGATGAAGAATTAATGTTGAAGTATGACATTGCTCTATAAAAGCAGAATTATTTTTTGGCATAGATTATGGTCTCTAAATAACTTTCTGAAATGTTGGAAAGAAAATGCATTTTCAATAAGAAAAAAGTGCCCGAAAACAATCCCAAGAAAATGTTTCTTATTTAGGAGAATATACATGCCGCTGTAGCTCTGAGTGTTATCTTTGGCGTGAAGGAAAAATATACAAGATGGGAGAGGACATAAGTTTCCCATTGTTCACATTCATATTGCAGTCTGAAACTGACCTCATCCATTTTGATATCTCTGAAAGCAAAGATTCCTTTAACTCCAATTCTTGTAGTCTGTCCTTTTCATTCTAACTCTTTTTAGAAAGAGGGAGGAAGAATAGAGAAAGTTTGAGATTCTATGGCTCAATAGGTATGAACTCATGCTAAGTCATCTTTTCGGGATCAGTAGATATTGATGGATTGCCTAGCCTGAAGAGCTATGTAAGCTGGATTTCACATTCTGAATCTGCAGAGAAGTCACATTTAAATTTGGAGTGAATTTACTTTCTTATTGACAGCACCACCAACCTGTGATTCTGAGTTACCATCAGAAACAATTGCGTGATAGAACGACAAGGTGGCTATTAAGAAATTCATGATGTGAATATAAGAAGTGTTGATCTCTTAAAAAGCCCCCTGATGTTTCCTTGAACACCTCTGTTTGTGCCGTGGACCCAAGTTCATTAACAAAAAGAAAAGCGATGGGTTAAATGTGGAAGGCATATTCGTTCATCGACCAGGTGCCAAGCAAACGACAGTCTTTGGCAACCCAGTGGTCTGATATGGGCAGCATCAAATTTCTATCAGATATGCCAAATCACTGACCTAGGGGTGTCCTTTAATTTAAAGCTGAATGGAATCAGAAATCAATTAATGACTGATTGTTGTTTCTCCTACAAATTGATTTTTGATTTGGCAGCCTGAAGACCCTATTGTGCCAGAATCCACACATAGGCTGCCTTACAATACAGCTAGGAGAGTAGGTCTGTTAATCACACCAGTTCCTCCAATTTCTTTGGAAAAGCTGTTTTTTCTTAACAAAATAAGTTTAACTTCTAAATTTTCCTCATTCCCACTCTTTCCAGCCTTCCATGATTTTATTATAATTTTTAGCAGCTGAAAAGGAATGATGATGTGGAGCCATTTGTATTTTAAATAATTTCCTAAACACATCTGGAAGTGAAAACCTAATGCAGATGTTATTTTGAAATATAAAATATTGGAACCAGAAGGTCCATATGCTAGCCTCATAAAAAAAGTTATTTGTACAATCTACAAAAATCTCATCACAAACACATACGTGAAATTAGACTTTGTAATGGGCTTTGGAGAAGAAGTAAAGTACGATTCTTATCTAGAAGGTAAGATCCTTATCTAGACTGAATCTGTCACAATACTTGTACGTTCCCTCCCAGTGCCCTCTCATAAATGCATGCGTACACTCAACTCTTTGAAGAGGCACACATTTCTGAAGCTTTCTCTAGGCAAGCTTCTTTGAAGATAAGCTTCCCTGTGTCTTATTTCTATGGCCTTCTGTTGACTACCTAATCCGGGCAGGCAAAGAAGGCTTAGCATATTCTTCCTCCTGCAAGACATATCTCCACTTGAAATGGTGCCCTGAAGCAGGGGTCCCCAATGCCCAGGCAATGGAACACATGGCCTGTTAGGAACCAGGCTGCACAGCAGGAGGTAGGCAGGCAAGCAAGGAAAGCTTCACCTGTGTTTGCAGCCGGCCTGCCCCAGTGCTAGCATCACCGCCTCAGCTCCACCTCAGATCATCAGGCATTAGATTCTCATAGGAGCACTGGTCCCTAGTGCTGGAAAGGTTGGGGGCTGCTGCAAAGGGCTTGCCCAAAAGTGGGCAGCTGGCAGGAGTTCTTGATCCTTGTCCCATTAATTAGGAGAAACATCCATATGTTCCAAACTAGGAGTCCTCTTCTCATCCAGAGATTGGATGTCTACCCCAGAGTTCTCCGAAGAAGTTTAAAGCCCTTGCTGTGACAGCTCTAGGGGGATAAAACTCCAGAAACATCGAGACATTGTTTTGCCACCTGTGGTTTAGCATAATGATTAAGATCAGAGACTCCACATCCAGACTGCCATTACTTTCTAACTCTGTGATCTTGGGCGAGTTATTTAATGTTTCTGTGCCTCAGTTTCCTCATGATAATAGCAGTCCATACATTAAAAGATTGTTGTGTGACTAAATGAATTAATGGTGCCTAGCACATAATAGTTCCCTCTCCCTCCCCCCTCCCGCTCCTTTCCTCCTTCCCTCCTTCCTTCTCTTATATGCTACTATTGTTGTTTTTTCTTTTTTCTTTTTTACTGCACAGAGCAAAACAAAAGTCCAAGTTTCATATGCTCTTCTTTGTTGGCACATTCTCAAATTGTGACCAAGAATGAAGCAGCGTTCTGTGCAATACTGCTGTAGTTTGCTTGCAAGGTTATTTGCCGTGCTGACTTTTAATTCATAATTAATGTCTAGTTATTTGTGTAAACCGTTTGAAAAGGTATGGCACTTGGCCCCTACTTACAACCTTAGTCCTTTTAGCACACATATACACAGTGTATTTTCATGGATTTTTCACTTGCCAGCAACATTAGGTCACCTGAGTAAAGAAAGACTCGCCCTTTTGTGGTTCCTATTTCAAACCCTTTGTCACATGACATCTCTCTTATGACATTAACCTTATTATGTCTGTATAAAAGTGACAGAGTAGCAACAATACACTCACATATTTACTCTGTCCACACATTCAACAAACGTTTATTGAGGTTCTGACACCAGAAATGTAGCAATGGGGAAAAGACAGGCTCTTTCACCTCAGAGCCAAGGGTCTGGTGAGAGAGGCAGGCACCGAGCACAGATCACAGAAGGGAAGCACGTCATAAAGAGAAACACAGAAAGGGAGACCTGCCTAAGTAAATGAAATATAATCTAAGCAGTGCCTTAATATATTACTGATCTGAACTTCTCAAACGTTATGAGTGTTTATTTCACAACATTCCTAGAAGCTGCACTGAAAACAAATTTGCAGTCTTTTTAGAATTTTTGTGGATAGAACAAGCTTGAGTAATTATACCATGGTGATTACTTCATTTGTTAATTGGCTTTATCAGTGTATTGAAAATTACAACACTGCTTTCAAGAGGTATGTCTGTTCTTTAGTCTCTGTATGACAGCAGGTGTGTGTTTGTGCAGGTAATGTGCAGGGTAGGTATGTGAGCATTGTGGAGGTAAAGGAAGGATAACCAAATGGGAAGGAGCACAGTCCGCTTAGTTAGAGCTTGCTGCAGGAAGAGTCAGCCACCACCACTGGTGTTCTGGCTGAGACTCAAAGTCAGGTGGAGGAGTGGGGAAGCTTCAGACATGCCCTGAACAGAGGCTGTGGGCAGGTCAGCAAGTTGTAGGTAGGCTAACTAGAAGCAGGCATTCATGTGATTGGTTTATGTGTTTGTTTTTTTCTGGTTCATTCTGAGCTGGAATAAGGAACATAATTCAGGAAGCTGTCAGTTATTAATCAATTCTGGCCATTTGGGGCTGATCATGACAGAAGCTATTGTTTAGCTTCCTAGATTGTCACTGGATGTAGCAATCTGACTACCTGCAAATGTGACATAGCCACCTGGCTTCCTGAGTTCATTTTTGTAAATAAGGAGTTTGTTTTTTAGCAGGTTGCTGCAGATTGTGGTCAAAGGCGCATTTTTGTAGTGGTCTGGCCATCATCAATTTGTATACTCACTCTTTTGTTATGCACCCAGCCTTGTAATGCACTGTATCGCTAATCCTCTTAATAACCTCATGAAGAAGGTACTCTTACATTTTCAGAAGAGCTAAATCATAGCAATGCCAGGTGGTTTGTTAACAAGAGGCAGAATTTCATGTACATGTGTGTTTGTCTCCAAAGCTTGTGGGTTTACAGGTTCCTCACTTGCAAAATTAGAAGATTAAGATAATCTCTAGAGCCTCTTCCAGATCAAATTTGCTCATTCAAAACTTGATCACAGGAGTCTCTCCTCTTAGTCATAACTTTAATGGGTCCACCAGAGCAACCACTTCCTGCCAACCCAATGATGCTGTGAGTTTAATTTAGGTGTAGCCACAGGACCTTGAGTATGTTCATAATTCTTCTCCAAGAATTTGAGTAACTCAAAAGAACTGAGGCCAACTGACTTGTCCAGCTGAACCTTTTCTGTGAAGCAAGAGCCGGAGCTGGTGGGGTGGGGGGAGGGGAATGCTTCCACACTCTCCCTACCATAGCGAGCCGTTTCCCCCTGGAATGATTTAATTTCATGCACAGAGAGGGATCCAGCGTGGGTGGAGAGAATACACCATCATGTCATTCAGTCATGTCTGCGATTTCTCAGCTTTTCCCCAGTGCTGTAGAAATGATTAATTCCTTGGGAAGGAAGCCAAGGAAATGATGAAAATAGCAAAAATATTTCGACTGCAATTGTAGAGCACATAAACTTGTCACTGGAGTGATGAGAAAATGGCCAGGTTGCCTCTCATTAGCCACAAAATATTTTATTTATATGTGTGGTTTCGTGTGTGTTTTTATTATTGCAGTGTAGAAGGTATCTAGAGAGCTTGGGCTTAGGTAAGCAGGGCAATGGAGAGAATTTCAGGGGAAATATTTTATGCCCTTGTTGGGCTTCACAACTGTGGGATGCTGAGCCTTTTGCCAACGATATTGATTGGTTAATATGTATTGAGTGTTCCCTGGTGTGGAGTGTGGTGGGGTATTTTATAACATGGCACTTATTGGACTCTGGATGGTATTGTTGAAGCTGTTCCAAGAGGCAGGCATGTGTGAAAGACAGAAAAGAAAGAACGTGTTCTCACAATAACGATAGCTTCCATTGATTGATACCTTACTATGTTGCCAGGCCTTCTGCTACATGCTGTCCATGAGTTATTTTATTTAACCTTCACTGCAACCCAGAAGTAGGTTATTATTGTGATTTCTATTTTGAGGTATTTGAGGTTTTGAGAGGTCGAGTAACCTACCAATGCCTATAGGTAGTAAGAGCTAAAGCTAGGACTTAGCCCCAAATACTCCCGACTCCCAAGCTTATGCACTAACCACCTGGCTTCACCTTTACTGCCTCCCCAAAACAAAGAATGTCAGGAGTTAAAAAAGCCTTTACTGATCATTTTGTCCGAAGCTTTCAAACTGTACTACAGGAGCCTGGAAGGTTTGCACTGCAAGAAAGGTTGTTGATCAGGTTCTCACCCCTACATCAACCTGAGTGGCTTTTCACCAGGTTATATATTCACTATTTGGAATCCCTAAGTTCTTTAGAGACATGGACTCATTAGAGGGTAGAGAAAGAACAAAGTTTAAAGAAAGAAAAATATTTTTTCTAGTTTGTCTTTATTTTAGATCAGGGATTGGCAAATGTTTTCTGTAAAGGACAACATAAAACTTTCAGATTGAGGCTCACACATGGTTTCAGTTGAATATTCTCTTTTTTGTTTTTGTATAAACTTTTAAAAACATAAAAACCATCCTTAGCGCACAAGCTGTGCAAGAAGAGATCACAAACTTGATTTGGCCTATAGACTATAGTTTGCTGAACTCCATTTTAGAAGATAAATTCATAGTTCAGAGAAGGAAAGTGATTTGCCTAAGGCCACACAGGCAGGACAGGAGCTCAGATTGTCCAGAACAGCTGAGGGCCCCTTTGACCAAGCTGAGCAGGTGCTTATTCACTGTGTGCTCTGCCTCACCAGAGCCAGTGTTTGGGAAGGCCGTGTGTGTAGAATGAGGCCTCTGCTTCCACTAGCAACTTAGAGTCGAGAGAGAGACAGGATGCAAACATACAACACGTTAACCAGTAATACAGAAACCTCCCCAAAGTAGTTCATAAGTCACTACCAGCGAAGTGACGGGCACTTTAAATGCTCCATTCCAGTGAAGCAGGGTGAAGTGGTTTCCGACAGCTCCTAACCAAGGGCTGGGTGCATGGATGAGTTTCTGGGCAACGGGATATATTACTCCCCTTCTCTCCAGCCCGTTGAGAAATGGTTTGGAATCCCTCCTGAGGCTGGCAGAGGAAGGATTTATTAACACAGTGTTCTTATGCTTTGGGCCACTATCCAAACTTTATTAACCCCTTTTTGATGGAAATTTGAAAGTTGGCCCTACTGGTTAGATTAATATCCCCCAAGGCCTGGCTCAAGTTCCCCCGGGGGTCATCCCTTCTGCTTAGGCATTAAAGTCCTTAGTTTAATGTGCAGCTCTGTCATCTGGGAGACCGGACAGAATCAAGTGATAGGATTGTGGGTATTCTTATTCATAGGCAAGTGTTAATCAGATTAATGTCTTCATCTGGCCAGACTCTTAAGAGAAAGTGCAGCTAAGTTTGACTTGAAGGAAAAGAGAAATAGGAAAGTTGGAATGAGGAATGTGGTGAGGGAGAGCAGACCTCTCTTCAGATTTCTTTAGGAACCAGAAGGCCTGTCACAGGGGATGTTCTAGCATGTACTGTCTGGATGTCTGATGGACAATCAAATGAAATGATCTATTAGTTTGTATTGACTGACCTCTTCTAACACAAGAGTCGATGAGAGAGGAGCAAGCAGGTAATAGAGGATCCTAGAAAATAATCTTCCTTCTTCTCAGTCATGTGTGGTAGAGACAGAGTGGCTGTTAACGAAAATAATATGTGCCTCCCTTTCCATAATGGGGAGTTGTCGCTCGCCCTGGAATTTTGTTTCCCAGACTCCTTGTAGCTGGTTGTGACCACATGCTTGGTTCTCACTCATGGAGTATAAATGAAATGGAACTGATATATACCCATAAAATTACCCTAACCATACTTTCCCATATTATTTTCCTGTTCCAACTGGCTGGATAAATAACTTCCAGGGTGACTCTGAATACTATATATTGAGGGTAGTAGAATCCCCATTTCTCTGGGTCTTATACCACTTTGGATGTGTCATCTAATATGGATGCCACTAGCCACATGTGGCTATTTAAATTAATTAAAACTCCAATTCTTCAGTCACACTAGCCACGTTTCAGGAGCTCAATAGCTGCATGTAACCGGTGGCTGTCGTATCAGACAACATAGATCACTTTTTCATTCTTGCAGAAAGTTCTGTTGGATAACTAACTCCCTTCTGCTTTATCTGAGCTTTTGTTTATTTCGACATCCATTGATTTCACAATAAACATATTCTTACTAGCACACAGATCAGAACAAGATTGGCACAGAGGGTTGGTTGAACCATAAAAGGCAAATATTTGTTGGGTGCTACTCTGTGTCTGATATTTTTCTATAGTTTTAGAATACATAAGTGACTTGAAGGAGCTCGTTGTAACAGGTGGTGTGATTGGCTACTGATTTCTTAAGGTGCAAATCCAAGCTTTTCTGTAGCGCAATATCATTCTCTTTCATCAGTTTCCCAAACCTCAACTACATTCTAAGCAGCAGGCCTGACTTTGGAGGTTCCGAAGATCCAGTTCGAACCACCAAAGAAAACAGGCCTGTCTGTGAGCATGTGCACTGCAGCCCCACTGGCCAGCTATCTTAGTCCGTTTGGGCTGCTATAACAATGCCACAGCTTCTAAACAACAGAAATTTACTTCTCATAGTTCTGGAGGCTGGCAAGCCCAAGATCAAGGTGCTGGCAGATACACTATCTGGTGAAAGACCTCTTCTGGGATGCAGACTGCTACAGCTTGCTGTGTCCCCACGTGGCAGAAGGGGCAAGGGATCTCTTTTATAGGTCACTAATCCCATTCAGGAGGATGAGGGTTCTACCCTCATGACTTAAGCACCTCGCAAAAGCCCTTCTTACTGATACCATCACCTTTGGGGTTTAGGATTTCAACATGAATGGGGGACACAAACCTTTAGGCCATATCACCAGCCTCACTGGTGACCATGACCCTTATAAAGCCCTTGTACTTGGGACTCCCTAAAAGTGTCTGAGTGAAGTAGTCTCATTCTTTCTGCTAGAGGCAGGTGCATTAGTCCCCTTGGGCAAAGCATTGGAGACAAGGGAAGGGTGAGAATGTCTCGCAAAGCAAACCAATGACCCAAGGCATGTAAGTTGTTCACTGTCCCTTTTCATATGCCTTCACATCTCCCTACACTGTGTGGACTTCATACGTAACATTCCACGTGTTCCCTGTTTATCTGTCTTACCCACTGGACTGTATATCCTGGGGAGGAAGGGATTATGTCTGTCAGATCTACCGCAGAATTTCTGGGGTCTGGCACACAGTAGAATGCAATAAATACTTGTTCTCCTCCTTATATGTTTCCAGTGGTGCAGTAATTGTATTTTTCTTTTTCATAACCTGGCATAACAATTTCTAAGGTGAATCTCATCAACCACAGACTCCACAGAAGTCAATAGGTGTTACATGTAAAGGGGGTGGAAAGGCAAAAGTGTTTGAGTAATGCTACTTTAAATTAGCATGTTTCATTACTGCAGGCTTTCTTATACCGCAAATATGCCAATACAGTGGTTCTCAAACTTTAGTAAGCATCAGACTCACCAGGGGGACTGTTAAACACAGATCACTGGGTTCCACCTCCAGAATTTCTGATTCAGAAGGCCTGAAAATTGGCATTTTGAACACATTCCTAAGTGATGCTGATGTGACTTGTCCAGTGACCATATTTTGAGAGTGGCTGTGGAGGTTTGTTTTTGACTCTCAGAATAGATATTGTTTTCACTATTTCCTAAAAGTGTTTAAAGGTCTTCTCAAAGTTAGAGTTCTGCCTAACTTTAGGATGTGCTGACCTAGTTCACACTTACGTGTCAGTGAATTATAAATTAATGTGTCCACGTTATAAAAGGGACATCTGGGCAGAGAACTATTTGAAGCACAAATAATGTGTTGCTGGCTGGTGGAATTTAGACCTCATTCCAAAATAATAAGGACAGAACTTTGGAGTATCAAAAAAATTACCTACTCCTAGTTATAAAACGGGGTTGATCACAGCCTATGCTGCCTGGAAAAGAACCGTTTATAACTCAAATCACTGACATTATTATTGTTTAAAGCGACTCTGATGCTTTATAGCTGCAGCTGTTCTGGTTTAAACACACATCGCTTGGCCCCGACAACATGCAGCTTTTTGCCTCTCGGACTCTACTGTGATTTGAAATGTGTTATTCATAAGTCTGCTGAATTCCAAGTATCTGAGACAACAGATGTGGACCTAAAGGAATAATCAACTCTTGCTGATACTGCTTCAAAAGGCAATATATTTATGTGTATTTATACTTAGATATTTTGCAGCATCAGAATGAAAAGCCGCATTTGGGTCTTTAGGTTTAAGAATGTGGGGCTAGCAGAAGTGGCCGTAGGAGAACCTAGCGCTGTGTTATGCTTATAGTGTCATTAATCCCTCAACTCAGTCTTTATTAATCTCTTGGACACTGTATATGATACACAAAAGACAGATGATTTTTTTTTTTTTTTTTTGCCCTTACGGAGCTTATAATGTGGGAAGCAAGACATTCATGAAGGAGAGCAGAAGTTTCCAAACTTGTTTGCATAGCCGCTTAAGCAAATAAGCAAATAAAAGTTCACATTCCCAGAGCCCATCCTAGACCTACTGAATCAGTTCTCAAGAGGGTGATCCCTAATAAAATGTATTTTTATGAAGTTCCCTAGTTAGTCCTGATGACCAGGCAGGGCTCGAATCCAATGGATATCTTTAAAATTCTCAACTATTAAAATATGCTGTATGGTACACTATTGTGAATAATTCCTTAGTGCAGATGACATATTCTGCATTCATTCAATAATATAGAGTCTGTAGTATCTAATCCGGTTCTTTTATTGGTTGGTAGGATGAAAAGCTGGGAAAGCTGAGCAGGGCCTTTATTAGCCCAGCTACGGACAGCTGCCCAGTTTAGAGAGGGCAGTCTACAAATAGAGCTGAGACATTGACTGCATTGTCAGAAACCGAGGCACTGTGACAAAGGAAGCCACAGGTGCTGTCACTCCCTAAAGGTGGAGCAGGGTTGGTTCACTTACTTAACATATATTTATTTAGAACTATGTGCCAGACACTGTACAAGGCACTGGGGATTTGGTAATAAGCAAAACATGCGTCCCCTGCCTTCATGGACCTACAGTCTAGTGGAGATTCACATATGAAATAAGTAGTCATGGTCTTTTCTTCTCCTTTAAAAAATGTGATAAAATGCACATAACTTAAAGTTTGCCATTTTAACCATTTCCAAGTACACAATTCAGTGACATCATGAAGATTCACTTTGTTATATACCACCATCACCACCCATCTCCAAAACTTTTTCATCACCCAAACCAAAACTCTGCCCCCATTAAATAAGTCCCTGCTGCCCACTCCTTGCAGCCCCTGACTGACAGCCGCCACTCTGCTTTCTGTCTCCATGAATTTGATTCCTCTAGGAACCGCACTGCAGTAGAGTCACACAGTCCCTGCCTTTCTGTCTGCCTTATTTCACTTAGCGTGATGTCTTCAGGGTCCACCCATGTTGCGACATATGTCAGGATTTCCTTCTTTTTTAAGGCGGAATGATTTTCCTTTGTGCACATTCACGTTTTGTCTGTCCATCCATGCATCAGTGGGCACTCTGGTCACCTGCACCTGCCCGACTATTGCGCAGGAGGTCACTATGAATATTACTGTACTGTTTGAGCTCCTCCCTGTTTTCTGTTCTGTTGGGGATTGCTGGTGGTAATTCTAGATCGAATGTGTTTGGGAAAGTTCTCTCTCTCCTCCCACTTCTTCCCCAGTTCATTGTCCTCAGTGAAGGAAAGCCACATCATGCATTTTGGCTTTCAGGATAAGAAATTGAGACAAGGTGTTTTAAACCCAGGGGCAGACAGCATCTAATGTGTCCCTCTCAATCACAGTTATGGGATCCCTAGTACAATTTTCTGTAACCCTGTTGCCATGCCCGAGAGGGAAAGCTACTGATTTTAGAGAACTTGAACTCTGTCGAGGTTGAGGAAAGGCCTGGCGCACAGGCTGGGGAGGGGTGGAGTTCTAATCTCTACTTTGCTCCATATCGTGCATCAGCCCCAGGCCGGCCTTTAACCTCCACAATTCCCCATATTGTCTGACTCTCTGAGATCACTGTAGTGACTTCCCTTTGGAGCTCGTGTTAAGAAATGCTTACGGATAGACTCTCGGGGACCTTTGCAAAGCCTTTTGTTGGGTGTTCACTCAGCTGCAAAAGACTTGGAGTTTCTTGTTCCCATTTTTGTGTCCAGATCTAGAGGTATAGTCCCCAAGTGCATCTCTCTCTGATTAATTCCCTACTGCTTCCTAGGGACTGACCTAGTCCTCGATGTCCACCTACAGTCCTTGCACTTACCCCTCTGGTTTGTGGATGGTTTTTTCTTTATGATCTTCGGTGAGCAGGTAAAAAGTACCTGGAGAAGAAGGGCTTCGGATTTCCTGCCATCTCTCATTTTCCCAGAATATTTAAAGTGAAGCACAAGTACTAATGGAGCATTGCTTCCATTCCCTCCGACTTACTGGTGGTGTGCAGTGTTGCTCCCTTCAGAGGCATTCTGTCTGTCCCATACAGCCTCTGACGCAGAACTTAGCATTTCTTTGCATTTGTCAGGGAAATTCCAGTAGCGCAGAGAGAATTAGAGGGGAATGTAGGTTCTACTAAAGATTCCATAGGGGAGCCAGAGCAACGGGAGGCTTCTGTAGCAAAGACCTTGACATTTCCCTCAAGGTCAAGTTAGCTCATCTTTTGCTAATCACATTGGGGCTTCTCCTCTCCCCTACCTGTCTCCCCTGGTGCATCCAGGATCTCTTTTATAATTTCCTCTCTCCTGCATTTCATCTCCTTAATCTCAAATTTCCCCTCCACCCCACTCTCCGTCTTCCTACAGAGCAGCTCAATTCTTCCAGCTCCCACTCCAAAGGGCTGTTCCATCTGTATCCTCCTTAACAGGCATTACATATTTTTTATGTAAAAAAAAATAAAAAATAATTGGTTTTATACAATCGTGGTGATTTTTCTGTGTTTAAGAATTTTTAAAGGTATTCTTTATAATATCTTGATATAAACTTGTCACTTCCTTAGGAAGAAATACCCCATGGTAGACAAACCCAAGATGACCCACAAGATCCTCACTCTCTAATAGGCATTCCTTGTATAATTTCCTCCCTTTTGGTAGGGAAGGGACTTATAGACACAATGAGCCATCACCCTGGCAATTATGTTACACTGACCTAAGAGATTATGTAAATATTATTCAGGTTACTAACCAGTTGTCTCCGAATTCATCAAAAGAGATTATTTGGGTGGACCTCACCTAATCACATGAGCCCTTTAAAATAGGTCAGAGACTGAGAAAGGCAGAGACTGGAAGCAAGAAAGGGGTATGGAGAGGATGTCATGGCCAGGAACTGAGGTGGTTTCTAGGGCCTGAGAGTAGCCCCCAGCCCTCGGCCAGTGAGAGAACAGGAGCCTCAGTTCTGCAGTGGCAAAGTGCTGTGTTCTACCCACAGCAACTTGAGCTTGAAAGTGGATCCCACTCCCAGAAAGGGATGCAGCCCAGCTGAAACTTTGATTTCAGCCTGGTGAGACCCCAGGCACTGAATCCGATTCTGTACCTGGATCTCTGACCAATAAAAAGCATGAGGTAATAAATGGGCATTGATGTAAGTCAGAAAGCCATGTGGTCATCCATTATAAGCAACAGAAAAACGCTGTGAGCCCTTCATTGTGGGCTTGTTTTCCTTTTGTTGTGCGTGTTAGAAGAGTCCTGCTTTTTTGAAAAATGGTGTAGTAGAGGATAAGTTTTCTATTTTCAGTGAGATGTTCTTACTTTGGAAAAATAAAAAGTTTATGAATCCACGCCAGCTCTCACATGCCTGATACAGATTGTTTGGAAATTTTAGCGAACAATGAAATCGCCAAGTCTAGAAATCATGGGTTGAAAACAGCCTGTCTACCCTCCAGTCCTCTAAATTTACCTCTCTCCAAAGTTCACCTCAAGTCAACTTCTTCACAAGGGTTTCCACATAGTTTCTGCCCCTGAGAAATCTCCATGCACTTAACAGTGAGTTCTTAAAATCCGTGCCTGAGTAATAACTTTCATTTTGCTGTCAAGCTGGTTTTGAATCCTGTATCATTCAGCATTCCTCACTGTTTGTCTTGCCTCCCCAGTGAGAGGCCTGGAGGCAGGACCATGATGTCTTGCCTCTGTGTCCCCCACTGAGCCTAGCCAAGAGTCTGAAGCAGCAGCGGGCACTCCCACACACTTTTGGATTTATTGATTTTGCAAGTCAAGGACCAGTACTCCCTACTAAATAAAGTCGATCAACTCCTCTTTTGATTCTTTATCCACTCTGGTGTTTAGATATAACCTGCTGTATTTGGCCCCATCTTTGCTTTAAAAAAAAGAAAGAAAGAAAGAAGAAGAAAGAAAGAAAGAAAGAAAGAAAAAAGAAAGAAGAAAGAAAGAGAAAGAAAAAGAAAGAGAGAGAGAGAGAGAGGAGGGAGGGAGGGGAGGAGGGAGGGAGGGAGGGAGGAGGGAGGAAGGAAGGAAGGAAGGAAGGAAGGATGGATAGAAAAGAAAGAAAAGGCCTCTGGGCATAAATCCCTCTTTCAGAGAAAGAAATATCTGAGCAGCAGCTGGTCCGTGGCATTAAAAATTGAATGACTGTAATGTGTTCAGACCACGGTCAGCTTGTTAGGAGTTCTGAGCAAGGTAAGAAATAACCTGAGCTGCAGAGACCTTGGAGACGGCAGGGAAGAGGGTTGTCAGTGGCCGTGTCCTTCCTGGAGGCGTCCTGTTACCATTCCCGGGCCGTTAGCACAGACACCCTCCGGTGGCTTCTCATTAAGCGCAGGAAAACATGCAACATCCTGTGGCTCACCAGGCTGTCGGCCCCTTCCAGCCTCACCTGCTGCTGCCCCTGTGGCGGCTTCTGCTCTGCTGTACCCACCTGCTCGCAGGTCTCTGTGCCCTGCGGTTCTCCCCCCTCCAGGTTCAGTGCATGAAGTTGCTTGTTCTGGAGTGAACTTTCCTACGGCCTCTTCCTCTATCTTAGTTAGCCAACGATTTGTGCATTTATCCTTCAAAACTCCATTCAGGTATCACCTCCACACAGCCTTTCCTGACCTCCTCAGGCAGCGGACTTTTTCACAAACGTTTATTGAATACTTCCCCTGTGCTGAGCACTTTATGCAAGCCGTCTCACATGATGCTCATGGCAGCCCGAAGAGGTGGATGTTATCTTTACTTTTAGAGGATGAAGCCAAGGCTTAAGGAGGGTAAGTTACCTGCCCCAGTTTTATAGCTACTAAGCCAGGACTTAAGCCTGGGACTGTCGTGTCAAGGCCCTTCTGTTAACCTCCAGCTATGCTGCCGCCTGGGCCACCACAGGCCCTTATGCAAGGGCTCTGGTTGGGGGAGGAGGAGACTTCCCTTCTTGTCACCATTTGTTCACATCTGTCTCCCTCATTGGTCTGTGAACCTCAATGAATTAGGGATTGCAGTCTCTTCATCTTCATATACCCAGCACCTCAGAAAATGTTGGACATACCTGAGCTTAAGAAACGATGGCAAAAAGAAACAAGGATCAAAGGAAGGGAATATCTAAGGGAAATTCTAATCTACTCAAAATTAAGTTTTCTGTGATAAAGCCAGTAATGGCCTCTTTACAAAGGCCTTGACTTCAGCGTTTGTTTCATTGAGGGGAAAAAGAGAATGACGAGAAAAAAAGAAGAAGAAGAAAGGAAAACCCCACAGAGAATGGAGAAAATAAAGAGAGCAAGTCTATTTCTTCCTCAGTCATACAAGTTTTATTATATCATCGATGTTTAATTCAGCTTGTTTAATGAATGATGGATGAAGTCTGCTGTAGACATTGTAAAGTGTTCAGAAGAGGAAAGGTTTTAAGACACTCCACTCCCAAAGCTCATTTCACAAACTTTCCTCCATATGGCATCATATCTGACACATGTGGAGAAGAAAGAGCTTTTCCTTGAAGCAGAGGATAATGGCGTGTCATACTTGGTTTGGGGAATATCAATGTCCACCACATTTGGTAGTATGGGGAAAGAGGAGCTGTGCGAGGTAATGTTTACGTGCTTCGTAGCACCACCGAATATGTAATTTGAGATTATAAAATCATACACAACCTAAAAAAAGTTCATCATGGCCCCCTTAACCCTTTTATTTTTTTCTCTTTAAATACGACTGTTTCTTGATGAGTTAAACATTTTACAAGGGCTAAGAGGCATCCAGTAAAAACAGAATGATGCAGCCACCCCTACACTCTCTGGACCTGTGCGTACAGGACTTAACAGTGGAGGCAGCTCTGGAAGTTTTACTTCATCAGTTTCCTGGGCACGGGTCCTCATTGCTTTTAATTTGCTCAGCCCTTTTTTCTGTGCCAGATGCGTCTTAGTTCCCCCTTCTTCCTCTGTCATCACCGTGTCTTTGCACCCTCAAAGGCACCTGTCATCTCTGGTCATTCTCTCCTTTTCCATTCCAAAGGAAGCTTTGCCGTTCCTTTCCAACGCCAAGAGCTCTCTGTCTAGGGAAGACGTGAAAATTGAGAGCTCCAGGGTCAAACAGTGATTTTAGGCAAGACCCTGTGCTTCTCTAAGTCTCAGTTTCCACTTTCACAGAAAAAAAGATAATGGCCTCTCCGTTGTTACATCTCCAGTCTCTGTTGTTGCATAATTTTTCCCAATGAATGGAACTCGTATCCTCCTGGCAGCAAGAAGACATACACTGAACAGCACCGTAATAAAAATACCTCAAAATATACTTAAGATTCCTTATTCTTTAGAAAGAAATGAACCAACTCTCTGACTCTGACTCTAGCCCTAAAGCCATGCTTGCTTTCCCTTTTTACTTTGGCTACATTGCAGCAGAAGACCTTTATTCTCTGTCTCCACTGCCTCAGCAGCTATTGATTCACCCCTTAACCCGTTACGAACTTCATCCTTCCTTCCTCGGTCTATCAGAATCATTCTCTTGAGGGTAACCAATGACCTGATATCCAATACTCTTTAATTTTTCTTCTCCTTGATCTCTCTGTAGTATTTGACACTAAAGTGGTCAAATGCATCTGTTTTGAAACAACTCTGAACATTTGTGTCTCTATTCTGTCCAGTTGAGAGCCTCCTCTCTATTTTTTTATTAAAGATAATACACTTCTGGGTCCTTCAAACTTCGGACCATAGCGTAAACTTTGAGTCCCCCATCACTTTTATTTGCTTTCCCAGCCAGTCACCATGTTCTGTCGAGGCCTCACTTACAGTATTTTTTTTAACCCTCTCACCCCATCTCCTTCCCATTCTGAAGACAGATGTGAGTTATGTTGACTCTCTGCCTAGCGTTTTAACAGTTTCATCGACTTTGACAAACTCTTAAATTTGTCTAAGCTTTGGTTCCCTCATCTGTAATAGGAATAATAAGAGTTTCTAGCTCCAAAAGTTATTATAAAGATTAAACAAAATAATAATCCTATCTCTTCGGGTACTAAATAGTCCATACATGTTAGCTCTTACCTGCCCCATATCACTGCAATCTCTAGTTCGTTGTTGTCGTTATTGTTTGTTTTTACTGGAACAGGAGGCAGTTGTCTCATTTTTATACCATTATTAAGTCTTCCTCCAGCTTCCCTCCATCCAACCCTCTAGGCCTCATGCACAAATACTAGGTCAGTTATACTATTGTGCAGTTGTGAAGGTTTAGGAAGCAACATGCTATGACAAAAGCATAAGCTTTACCTTGAATCTTTATTCTGCTACTTATATTAACTGGGTAGCTAGGTCTGACTTCCAGGTGCTGTGTTTCAGTTGCCTCAGCTTAAAGATCGAACTGGTTAGTCATAGATACTAAGTAGAGCTGGAGTAGGAATTAAAAGTATCAGGCTCCTAGTATAGTACCTGGTACAGAATTCACACTCAGCAAAGGATAACAATTGATAGTATATTAGATCCCTGCTCTCCTTGACCCAGAGAATCAACCATTAAAAGCTGTGATGGACAGCCAAACTTACCCACCTCCTCCGCCACTGCTGTCTCACTTCCTGGTGTCCCCTTACATGAGCTGTTCGACCCACGTAAGGGGCCTCATTTTCTCAGCCTCTGTCCTACTATCTTTTCAACTCCTCCTTTATAGAATCCCAATTTTCACTCCTTCCCTCTTTAGCAAACCTTCCCCTCCTCCCAGCACCAGATAAAGTCAGACTTAATGAAATGAAAACATAGGCATTTTGAGATTGTTACTGACCTAGACCTTACTATGCCAGTTTGAATTTGGAACTCTGTCCCATTTAGTGCGTAAATACGTCACATTAGCAAATACGTGTACAACTCTTGGCATTATTTTAAAATGGTGTTCTGTGTGTATGTGTATTTTTATGGCTTTTTGTGTGTTGCCTTTGTTTCTTTTCTAATGCTGAGGCAGAATGGATGTTGAGCAGTTACACAATAAAAGCTTGATAAATTCTTATCGGTAATTTTCTAGGTCAATTTTCATGGAATTTGCAGCTTATGAACCATCTGATCCTTAGGTCGCACCACTTATTTCTTGGCCCCTGCACAGAACCTTCTTCTCCAAGAGGTTCCATCTGCTCTTAAGAAAGTAGCTCTTGAATCATTTCCCTCCCTGCCCTCCTTGTAAACTGCAAACATGGAAGGGCAGCCACTCTGGAGTAAGTGGAAGTCAGATCACATGGAACATCAGGGAGCTTAAAGTAGGTTCAAGGTTGTCAAGACCTAGTTCAGATTGTTATTCTCCAAGGCATGTAGAAAAAGCAAGTAGGAACACCTCTGTTCAGTGGAAAGAACAAGGTGCTTTGGGGCCAGGCATGACTGAGCTCTGATCCCAGCCCTGCCTGTTGTGTGCTTTGAGACTTGTGGCAAGTCAGTTAACCTCTCAGAATCATCTTTTCTCAATACACAAAGGAGGTTACAGTATTTGCCTACCAAGGCTATGAAAATAGTCTGTATGAACAGACTTATGAACCCCTAGCACAGTTCCTAGCACAGGTAGACATTTAATGCTATTATTCTTTCATTCCCAGATATGTTAGGATGGCTTTCCAAGAGGACATTGGAGAAATTATTGATGTATATGCCAAAAAATATGCAAATAACTTCTCATCTACACTCAGGCCTGTTGTAAAATCCTTTTTAAAAAAAAAAAAGTCAATTATTTTCTCTTGTTGCTTAACAGGAAAAAACTTGAAAAAATACACCTGTAAGTTAGGGCTGTTTTTGTTATTTCCTACCTGACAGCCAGGAAGAAAAGTCTGAAAATTATCTGTCTCCCTTTCCTGTGAATTTGCAAGATCTGATCAATTTTAATGTTCTGAAGAGGAGAATTCAATAAGGCAGTCGAATCTGGCTAATATTTTTTCGTCATGCATTCACGGGTAGACCTTGGTAGAATGTTTATTTTACCTTTGTACTTTATGTGACTTAGGAAAATGGGATGTTGAAAAGTTGGACTGGAGTGGGGACTGTTAGTGTCCGGCTCGGCAGTATCCTACCTGGATGACACACACCAGTGTGGAAACCTTTCGTTTCCTCCTCATTTCCACTCAGAATGACAAGTGACTCTCAGTTGACCAATCTTACAAGAATTTCCTGAGTATAAAATTGGTCTACATATATAAAAGTGCTTTAAAAAAACTGCAGTTCTCCAAGAATACAAACGATGTAATAGCTATTTTTTCTACCCTTGTTTATACATTGGAAAATAACATGGTGGTGGAACAGCGACCAAGGACAGAAATAAAATAACTGCACATTGTGATACTGTAACTAAAACCAGTAGGTGCTGAGTTGGAGAACAGAGGGTCTAGGGAGCCTGTCTTTAAATTGGATGGTCGAGGAAGGCTTCTGGGGAGGAATGACATATTAGCAAAGACCCAACAGATGAGCAGGAAGTAGACTGACACATCCGTGACACCTCACCTGAGCTGTTGAATAAGGACATGGAGCACAGGGAAGACCAAACCTAACACATTACTTTAGAGAAGAAGACATTTCACACTTAAACCCAATAACATAGATAGAGCATCTGACCAGAGGGATGGAGGTAGAGGGTCCTTTCTTGAAGTCGAAACCTTGATCTTCTTGTAACATCTGCTCCATCAATCACATCACTAGCATTTGCCTCATTCTTGAGCCTTCTTAGCATGTGAAACAAACTGTCTTTGCTTAGCTGGGACATTCAGAATGGATTTCTTACAGGTGAGTCTCCTAGAACTGAGGCTAGAAAATTGGAGAAGGAAGTCTTTGTCACAGAAGCAAGTATCTGAGCAAAGAACTTGAGACTTAGAAATGGAGGACACAGTGCTCAGGCTTCAGAGCTGGGAGTCACCTGGGCTGCTTTCCTTAAAGTGGTGCTAAGTAAGAGATAAAACCAATTCGTTTGAACTTGGGTGATGCAAAACTTTTGAGCTTTCAAAAAGGCTGAATTTTGAACTTTGCAGCTCATTTCCTCAGTAAGAATATAATGTGGCGTCCCAGCAATCCCTTTCTCTGCTTTCAGGATTTTCTGGGGGAATGTTTAAAATCCTTGAAGTAACATTCAGTATTAAATAGTCCCTAGCGTTCAAGGGAAAATTTATTACCAAGTGGTCCCACAAACACTTCTGTACAGTCTACTAAAGCAAGTTTCTTGTGGATTCCTACCAGGCCCCACTTTTAAATGCTTTATTGATTCCCTGTTTCTTGAAATTTATAAACTCAACCTATGAAAATAATTTATAATGCCCATCCAATAGGGTATTGGTTAAATTATAAAAGTTCCATAAAATTCAATAATATGTATTTTTTAAAGGGATGAGGTATATCACATAAAATTATCACAAAAGGATATTCTCGATGTAACATTGACAAGAAATAAAGATTATACAGAAGGGGTCAGCATGCATTTTCTGTAAAGGACCAGATAGTAAATATTTTAGGTTTTGCAAGCCATATGGTTTCTGTCACAACTCCTGTCTCTGCTATTTTAGTGTGAAAGCAGCCACAGACAATTCATAAACAAATGAGCATGGCTTTATTCCAATATGATGTTTATTTACAATAACAGACAGTGGTCCCATAGGCTGTAGTTTGCAGATGGTTGTTATAAGCTTTATGGAGTGTAAAATAATTTGTTATTAAGTAACAATGAAATGTTTAGAAGGATGTAACCAAATTGTTTAATGTTGGTTATGTTTTAGGGATGGAATAATAGTTATTTTACTAGCACTTGATATATTAAAATAAGCAATGATTGCTTCATAATCAGCAAAAACCGTGAAGATACCTCTATTTTGAAAGAAAAAAATCAGACTTTGAACTAATTATTTTAGGTGTCTCAGTTGAAATAATAATGTTCGCCTGTATTTTTACCATGCCATTAGAGCAATTGCTGGTATTTTATTCTTTCAAGGAAACAGTGAGAAGTATAGAATCAAACTAATTAAAATCACTTAAGAACAGAGTGTAATTACACTCAATCATTAGCAGGTTTTTGGTTTTGAAGAGCATCTAGAAATAAAAGTCTGACTTAAGGCAATGGTGCCAGCCTTTGTGGCACCAGGGACCAGGGATCCTGTGAAAACCTAATGCCCCGATGATGATCGAGGGGGAGCTGAGGCGGGGATGCTAGCACACTGGGCAGCAGCTGCAAATACAGATGAAGCTTCACTTGCTTGCCCACCACTTACCTCCTACTGTGTGCCCCAGTTCTTAACAGGCCACTGACCAGTACTGGTCCACAGCCCAGGGGTTAGGGACCCCTGGCTTAAGATACACTCTGATATCCTAGTCTAGAAGGTAAACCTAGATGCAAGCCCTTAGTGAATGCAAATTTTAAAATATAAGAAAACCTCAGGGCTGTAACTGGTCTGGTATTTCTCTGCAACCTGAATTTGCATTATCATAACATAGTTCCTTTTTTGCATGGTATTGCCCTAGATTAGAAGGTGCCGGGTTTTTTTTCTATCACATGGCATTAATAAACACCACTGAAAGGAGAAAGCAGAATGTCTGGTGTATTCTGCATGGATATCTCTTCTGTCCGATGGCAATATTGAAGAGGGGATTTGAGCACTGTGGGTGGAAATGGCTAACTTTGTAGGGCTCTTATGATCCGGAGGCTCTCTGATTTCATGATTCAGTTGTTGAGCAGACCAAATACTTTGTAAGGATTAAATCCTTGAATGGTCTTGAGACAGAATGACTGGACCATAATGCTCATTTGAGATTCATAGTTGAAATCCAATTGATGGAATAAGAAAATTAATGTGTATCCCACACATTAATGAAAATGAAAGCAGAAACTCAGCTTTTAGATATCGAATAGCCTACCCCGTGCTTGACTCAAGAACACCAAACCAAACATTTCTCTCACCTACTAATATTTCTGTGCAAGTGAAGTCTGCATTCAGTGAATTTCAAAAAGCAGTTAAATGAAGCAAAACTATGGTTTCCAATTTACTCCTTATTAGAGAAAAAGTTTCTTTAAAACTTTAAAATAGACTTTGTATTTTCAAATATACAGACATGGGTTGGAAAATATTTATTTAGTGAATATATGTCTAATGGTTCATCAAGTTGCTAGAAAAAATAATCTGTTTTCCTATTTTGGAGAAATTATCATTGTTTCATTATCTCCCCATAGTTATAATAAACTTTCTAATAGATATCACTGGGAATATAAATTTTACCTCCTCTTAGCTACTTGGAGAAATGTGTAGGAGAGGAATAATATACATTAGCATCTAAATTTGTTTATTAATTTATTCACAAACATTTAATAACAGTCCTAAAATAGGACAAGTCCTGTGCTGTGTGCTGGGAATATGAGTCACTAACATACTGAGCAACTTTGGGCAAAGTCCTTCATGTCTCCGGTTTTCCTTGTTCTTTTTATCTCATAAGAAAGTCATTTGAAGGAAGTCTGAGCCTCAGGCAGATCCTGAGAATCCATGTGGTCACATTGCTTCCCAAAAATTCGAAGCCAGTTTGCAATGCCATCCCAGTCCTAGAGTGCACTAATGACGTCACAACCTTACCAACAAGGTCTTTGAGTCCCTTGTTAAATTTTACTCATTTAACTGAGTTAAAAAATGGCACCTGATTATTTTATTTTGTTTTTCTTTTTACAGTATTAGTGAGTTTGAAGAATGCACAGTTTTGACTCTTAGTCAATGAAGTTTCAATTTCTTAGGTTCTTAGATTGTCTTTGCTAAGAAAATTATTTCATAGTGGCAGAAGTAGAGGAAAGGGCAGGAAAGAACAATGCTTTTTTATAAAGTCACCTTAGGGAAGAAAACTATTTAAGTAAACTGTTTCCACAAAACATTGCACGTTGATACTGCAGAAGTACTTGAAATTTCTCAATTAAATTACCACATCTCATTCTCCAGGGAAAACCCTCAATTTCTCTGTTTTTTATCCTTCTTCCAAATGTCACACGTTTACTCCCATCCCTATTTGGTTTGGAGATAATATCTCCAGAACAGTAAGGCTGTGGCTTAACTCTTCTAGTCATTAATAAGCGATGGTAAGCACTTCAAAATGCAACACACTATATAAGTACTTTGAGATAATAATGATAAGAATACCTCACAGGGAAATGGGGAAAACCAATGAATTATTCGAAGTTTGCTTACTATTTGCAAGCAATTTTCAGAGAATGCCTTACGTGTTGTCTTAGTTTGCTTGGGCTGCCATAACGAAATACCAGACTTAAACAACAGAAATTTATTTTTTCGTTGTTCCCGAGCCTGGAAGTCCAAGATCAAGCTCCAGTAGGGTTCTGTTTCTTGCGAAGATCCTCTTCCCAGCCTGTAGATGTCAGCCTTCTTGCTATGTCCTCACATGATGGGTTGGGGCAGAGAGCTCTGGTATTTCTTTTTCTTTTCTATGAGGATACCAGTTTTGTAGGACCAGAGCCACACTTATGACCTTATTTAATCTTAATTAATTACCTTTCTAAATGCCCTAACTCCAGTATAATCACAACGCCGGGGTTGGGGGGGGGGGGAGCAAGAGTGGTTAGAGCTTCAGCATATGACTTTGAGAGAGACATAGTTCAGTTCATAGCAGTGTGTACTCAGAAATTAAACTGCTGCTGATCTAGAGCACAGATGTCAATTTCACAATGTGCTTTCTTGCTGTTGCCTTTTATCATAGTTAGCCCATGAACTTCAGATGTGCTTCTAATCTTCTCCCCTCTGAGAAGCATGAAATGAATGGAAATATTCAAGACAAGGGTTGGGTGTCTTCTGTGTATTGACTTATCAACATAAAAGCAATTATGAAGGTCAGACAAGATCATAGACTAAGAAATTAGCCAGACCAAACCTTGCACTCAGGTTTTCAGATGGAGAAACTGAGGTTCAAAAAGATGAAAAGCATTGCAAAAAGTCATTCTGATAATTATCAGTATGATCTTGGAGCTCTTCTTATACCTATTATAGTGCTCAGTTTGGTGGTAGATGTGATTGTACTTTCAAATGAAAAGTTGTATGGAAATGAGTTCCAACTTTGCTAGCTAAGTAATACCAGTTAGGATATTTGTGGTTGCAGAAACATAAATTTGACTCTGATCTCAATCAAAAGAATTTGGGGGTTCAAGAATCAGAGAGGACTTGGTTTGGTGCCTGGACAGGGTCCTACGTGACTCCAGTAGCCAGAGTAGGAAGCACCTCCAGCATCATTTACAGGACACCATTCCTGCAGCTGGAGGCGTGGCCTCTGCCATCATCACCTGGAGTGAATTAAAATGAGTCCTGCATCTTTCAGAAACTTTAAGATGTCAAAGTGCCAGGGAGGAGGTATCCAACTGTCCTGTTCTAGGCCATGCACTTATACTTCACCTGCCTGAGGCTGAAAGGAAGGACCTGGCCCTACATCGTCCATGAGGGGACATAGGCCCCATCTCTCTATAAATGAGAGATACTCCAAAATAGAAAGTGGTTAGGTGCAGAGTCCTCCCTCCCCCCCCCCCAAAAAAAAGCAAAGCAAAAATATCTGCTATAGTCTCCAACCTAAGTGCTTCTACCATTGAAAATTATCTGTGCTGAGGAAGCTTCATTTCAAATAAAAGTTTCATGTTTCAGCTTTTCCCTCAAGCCCTCAGGTCTACTGCTATCGTAGTGTACATGTGACATCTTATTCTTTTTCCATTCAAAATGAAATCTAGTCTTGAATTCTCTTTTCTATATGTCTATTTCAGCTTTCTATTCTCATTGGGGTTCCAGAGATGCATAGCAACTCGGGTATTTTCATAAACTTTATCACCTTCTTCATTAGCAAACTACAACTGAGAAGCATATCTCAGAGCACTCTTGGGAGTGTTTTTCCAACCACCTACGGAATTCAGGCACATTTGACATCCAGGATCTGACTACCAAGTAATTATATACATTTGAGTAACTGACCACTTGAGTTCACTTTTTTCACTTTTGGATCTGACTGAAATAGAAGTAACAATATCAATTACTTGCCCCTTAAACAACAAGAGATGTATTTATCTTAACTGAATGAATAAGAGTTTGTTAACAGCAATATTGTAGTCCTAGATTGTGTATTTGCAGAGAATTTTCGGTATCATTCCTTTTACTGGACAGCTCATGCGCAGATCTGTCCCCCAGGACATAGCCCCAAAAGGAGATTCAGAACCCAGTGTTCTGCTAGTGAGAAAACACATGGATCTTATTTAGTCCCTGCCACCAGCACCTCTGTCACTCTTTTTTTTTTTTTTTTTTTTTTTTGGATCAGATGCATAGTGTTTGTGAAACAGGAATACCGCCACTCAGAATGGCATCTGGCTGGTATTCATGGATCAGTCTAAGAATGTGATAAAATTGTCCATATAGTTTCCGGAAAGCAAAAGGCATGAGATGGTGGTAGGTCTGCAACTGTCTGGTCTTTGAGAAGAAAGGGGAGGTAGGGATTGGTGGCTATCACGTCCAACATTTATTGGTTTCAGAAGAGGACAGGGGAAAACAAAGGACTGTCGGCTCCATGTTCTTGACCTTTTACTGACAGATTTTTAAACATCTTTCTGGACAAAGATCTAGGCCTATTGCCATGGGTTCCCAGCAGAATAATCTTTCCATTTCTGTGAGAGCTACCAAGATGACTGTGTCTATGTGGTATGCACTAAACCATGAGAAAAAACTTGCATATTGATACACAGGGTATTTTTCTTTATCCTCGCTTGGGGTAACTCCATACCAATAGAGGGCAGGACTCTGAGTTCTGTCAAGACAGTAGGACTCTGTGACAGGGTTCTGCCCCCATCCTCCACCTCAGTCTCTCCCCTCCCAAACACAGTCCGTTGGCCCTGGTGTCGCTTGCTTTATCTTTCTCAACTTCATCCCATGGTAACATTGCAAAAATATTTACTTAGACTTTGCTCTCAACTTTACCATATTTTTTTCTTCACAACACTCATGTCTTCTTTCCCTAAGTGTTACTTATGTCCTATTTTAGTTCAAGTCCAGAGCACAAATGGACCTATCGTTGTGGTTTGAATGGAGTCAGATTAAAACTGTCCATTTAATTCCTACCATGTGGTTTTGCATATGAAAATGTTTAGTACGTCATAAATGTAAAGGGAGCTGTTTCAAAGATGAAGCACGTAATATATATTCAAAGCATGAGGGAAGTGCCAAATGAATTTTATTCTTGGGCATTTTTACTAAGCTCATACCGTTACAAGCTTAGAGAATATTGGAAGAATGCTCTAATGTACCAAATAACTCAAGTTACTAATTTTGTGTGAATTTCACAGGGCTCTGAATTTCTTTGCCTGCTATTTCTCTACAATTTACATAAAAATCCATCTCAACCGAAGCCAGATTCTAATTTCAATTTCTACCTTACAAAGAAATGTATTCTGCCTCTTTTCACCACGTTCAGGTTTTGCTGAGATAAGAGATCAATGTGGTAGTTCGATCATGGCTCTTTTAAAGACATTCTTTACTGTGTAATTGCCAAGACAATTAGCTGTAAGCTACAGTTACTATATCTCTTAGAAAAGAAAGCTCCTTCCCACTTAAGAATTATGTTACTCCTCAGTAGTGTTGACAAGATAAAGAGCCATTTTGGATGTTATGATTCTAAAATGGCTATCTTTTGGTGATCCATGCTTCAAAGTGGTTATGATTCAGTTCTAGTCAACTGACGTTTATGGCTTTTTAGAATCTAGCCTGGGGGCTTTCAATTCAGCTCAATCAGGTGTCTGCAAACAAGCATCTGTTATGTTTAAGTTTCCTGATGCCTTTCTTTCAAACCTGTTATTTCCCCTAAATCAGATGCTTAGTTCAGCAGAGCCTGAAAAAATAAATAAATGAATGAATGAATAAATGAATAAATAAATAAATAAAACCTAACAACTCCAAATGGTCCCAATGGGACACTTACAGAAAACTATTGTAAAGGACACAAAGGAAGTACAAAGAGAATTTTACAATGGAAATGGCCTAATTTCTCCCATGGCTTCTAAACTGTTATTAATAAAGAGGGTAACAATGCAGCCTAGATTACCTAGTGTATTCAAGGGATTTCTGCTTGATGGGCTCAGTTAAAACATCATAATAATGAGGTTGCCGAACTTTTGATAGTTTAGGGGAAAGAGCAACTATTCGACAGCATAGATTTGCATCCTGACTCTGAATCTGTAAACTCTGTGACCTTGGCTGAGTTGCTGATTTCATATTACCATTGGTTTCTTCTTCTGTAAACTGATGCACTATTGTTAGATTAAGAAAGTTTTTCATCTGTATTTACTGGGTCTCTTACCTGTCACTGCATAAATCATGGGGTATTCAGGTGAAAGACAACAGAACAAAAACCAGGCCATAGCCTTGCTCTTGTGAAGTGTATATTCTAACAAGGCTTAACTGCAATTGATAATATTGTATCCCAGATATCTGCTGAGGCCAGTCGAGATTTAATGAATTAAATGAATATCAACCTTTTATTACAACCTTTTATTATGCGCTTCCTGAGGAATTCAGCATCTCTCTTGGTATCTTCAGGAATTTGGAGGAAAGACACTTTATTCTTTCCACTTCTTGCTCTGAATTCCTGCTTTTGCTAGATTTAGTGCAGTTTATAGATCTTCTCATGTATAAACCCCACCCAGCCCTGTTCTGTACACCAAACATATTTCAAACCATCGGTCCACAAGTTTTCACCAACACATGGTATAGGTTGAGGAAACTGTACTGTGTGATTTCGGATGACAGAAGTAGCTTACATAGAAATTACTTAAAATTCAAATATCTACCTTTTCTCGTGAGAAGTTCTTTGTAGCCCCACCAGAAATTCCTAGCTTTGTTTCTCTGTAGGGTCTGCCTTACCTGTGCTAAGTCCCTTTCTCCTTTAGTACAGGTGCTCCAGGCCTTCTCTGCCAGCCCACAGCAGTCTGCTGAACGTTGTATCACAGACAGATATCCATCTCGTTTAGGAGAATTCTGATCCTTGTTGTTTAACGTTTCATTTCCTCCACAATTTATTGCTGTCAGTGTTTGGCACTCCAAACAATTGAGTTCTCTTTGTTTCATACCACACCTGTGACAGCTTTCTTCACAACAGCCACCAAACTTTGCAAACATAGGTCAGCAGGACTGTCCCTGCGACAAAAGAAACTCAGCCAAACGTGGCATTTTATAGTCCCAGAGCCTCAGCTTCCTACTTCTGCAATAGCCTCTCAAGTGGAGAGGTAGTATGAAGGGCACAGCTTGAGAGGGGACGAGTGTGTGATCCCACGAACAGATAGGTCACGTCTCAATAGCCATAGAGTTTGAATCGTAAAGTGGCCCTTAAGTAAATGAGAGCCTTAATAGTGCTTGAGTTTCTTAGTCGTGACCTGAAGAGGCCGCTTACAAAATCACAGATGCTATTTATAAAGCCCGGAAATTCTTCCTTTTTGCCTTTGGAAAGTTTTCTGGTTAGGCTGTGACTTACGGATAAATCCTAATGTCCAATGAGCAAGGCTTTACCAGGTCCAGCTTTGGGGATAAACGTGAAATGACAGTGTGTGTCCCCCAGAAGTTACAGAGCTGACTGTGGCCTCGTATCATGCTGGGCCAGGGTGTCCATGAAGTGCTTTTGGAAACACACGCCTCCCACCCACCAGCTCAGAGCCTTTTATCAGCTTCACTCATGCAGTTTCTGATGAAGGTCACAAAGTTAAACGTATCACCCAGCAGCCAGCCTTGATAGTTCACATCTCGATGTTATCCCTTGGCCTCTTTTTCTCCTTCCAGTTGCTTCTTGAGGATAGAACTGCTCACTTGGGGGAGCGGTTGGCAGCAAGCAGGAACCTAAGGGAAAATAAAAATCAAGTTGCATAAGGCAGAAATGAAAGTTCTGAAACCGTATCACAGTTTGCTCCCCAAATGTGGAATTGAACCCATCCATTTCAAGGGGATGATATGATTCAATAACAAGTCACTGTGTTTTCTTCTGTCTTCTGTGTCTCTTTTTTAGGCATCAGAGTAAAGCCTGATTTTGAAAAGGTTTCTGTCAAAGGGATTCTCTTTTGCTTTTCCCAGTTTCCATTCAAATATAATTGATGACAGAAGCATCACGGCAGCCTTTTAAAGGAATCTACACTTGAAATAGAAAGGGGTTCACTGAAAATGAATATATAGCTAGATTCTTGATATTATAATCAAGGTAAACTGATAATGTTCTCAAATCTCCAAATTCATGAATACTGGAGTATATAATTTCTTCATTTTCCTTATGTATACAACAGAATATGTCAACAGCAGTATTGTAGGTATTTGGAGCTGGGTAATTCTTTGTTGTAGGGACTATCCTGCACATTACAGGGTGTTAGCATCCCCAGCTCCCCCCAATTTGGTGCCAGTTGCACACCCCTGACCCACTGTGATCACCAAAATTATCTTCAGAAACTGCCAGATGGCCCTGTGAGACAAATTGCCCCCTCATTCCTGTTGAGAACCATTGATGTAGAGTGAGGCTAATTCGTCCTTCTGTAGGTTGCTTGGAGGACTAAAAGGGGTTGTGCGCAAGGTGAGACCAAAAAATCTGCAAGTTGTGAGTTTTGGGAGTCCAGCAACGTTTACTCACAAACTGATTCATTTATTCAGATTCCAAACTCACAATGCAGGATTAGTCTTTTAAAAAGTACCTAAGTCCAATTGATGCAGGACATAGTAAATGGCAAAGGGTACAGGTCTATTAGTGTCCCAGGCACCTTCAGTGTGAAGTCATAACTAGCATATTACATCATTTCTTTTTTGAATGCCACAATTCAAATTCAGATTATGAGGATTTTATCTCTATCTTCCCAGAATAGTGCCTGGCACTCAGTATATGCTTTAAAAAAAGTTAAGTGGGGGCAAGGAGGGAAATGGAGAATAGCCTTTAAAAAATAGCCTCAGTGAAGGGTTAAAGAAGTACAGATTAGTAGTTGATAGAGGTCACAGGGATGGGGAGCACGGCATAGCGAGTGCAGTCAGCAGTATGGTAATGGCTGCGTGGAGAGCCAGGGGGAAGATAGAGTAATCAGGGGGATTGTTTCATAAACTATATAAATGTCTAACCAATGAACTTTATACTTGAAACTAATAATAAAACGAAATTAAAAAACAAAAAATATAACCTCAAAGACCCAGCATTCACGTAGGCACAGGCCAAATCTTCATCCTTTTATTAACTCCTGAGTTCTACTCCAAGCTTGAACCTCACAGTGCCTACGAGCTGCATAACCTTTGGCAAATTGCTTTAATGTTCTGTGCCTGAGCGTCCTCACCTGTAAGATGGGGATATTAACAGTACACACCTCATAGAATGGTGGTGAGAATTCAAAAACGTGATATATGAAAAGTACGTACCCGTGCTCATATAATGTTAGTTAATATGATTATTGTCACTGTCGTTTTTATTAAAGTGTGAAGTAGATTTATTTTGGTTTTCAGGTGCAGAAAGTTTAGTTAATCATACTCTTCTGGTCATGCCACATTTTGTTATGGATCCATACAAGGTTTTACTCTCAAATTTGTATGTATTTACTTCTTTCCATTCTCATATCCCACATTCACCACTATAGAAAATCACTCTCACATAGTTATCAAGTATCCTTTGTTAACGTGTTCTTACAAAATGTATATTGTTTTATATGCACATGTCTTCAATTTCTATAAGGTATATTGTGCTGTGTGAGACTCTTTTTCACCCAGCCTAATACTGCTTGTCCCTGTACTCCTTCACACGTGACAGTGGATGTTATACATCAACACATTTCGCCTTTGTATTCTCCCAGTGACGAGAACCGAAATGGCCTCCAACTCTCCACAAATGACACCATCATGAATACCCTCATACATAAACCCTTGAGGTATGTGTGAGGACTCATTCGGGATATGTACTGGTCACACGTTCTTGTCCAGCAGAAGCTGAAGTGAGAAAGCATTCCAGATTTTCAGTCTTGCCATTTGACTATCACTATTGCCTACAGTTCCTTTAGAGCAATAACATTAATATAGGAGTAGGATACAAGGATAAATATCTATTTATGGTATGTTTTTATGTGCTAGATGTTTAATGTGTTGGGGTCCCCAAGACCACCCTCAGGTTCAGTAATTATCTAGGAGACCTCTTAGGACTTGGCATGTGGCCATGCTCACAACTATGTTTTATTTCAGCCAAAGGGTACCAAGCACAATCAGCAAAGGAGAAGGTACTTGGGGCCAAGTCCAGAGGAAACCAGAGCAAGCTGCCAGAGTCCCCTCTCAGCGCCAGCAAACTAAATGCACTTTATTCTCCCAGCAACAAGCTGTGACAACAACTAATGTTGCTAAACAGGGACACTCATTAGAGATTCAGTGTCCAGGGCTTTGACTGGGGCTGGTCACCCAGGCAGCCTGTGCCTGGGTGTACCAGAATTCCAGAAGGGAAGCAAATGTCCATCATAAACCATATTGTTTGTCCAAAGAGTTGAGGAATAATGCATAATTCTTATAAGTTCTGGGAATGGTGGGAATCCTTCCCAAATCCAGATTTCCAGATGCCAGCCAAGCACCAGCCTTATAAGCTGGCCTTTCAAAGGATGGCATTCAGACCTGTGATGTTAACTCTTTCCTGTTCACTTATTTTCATTGTCTGTCAAGGCATACAATGTCAGAAAAGCAGATGATAATATTCTCTTTTTAAATACAGAAACTGAGGCTTAGAGAGTGAAAATAACTTGCCCCAGGTCACAAAGCTCAAAAGAGAATGAGCCAGGATGTGCCCCAAACTTCCTAGAAAGTAGTCTCTTTTTTAAAGTGATTTCAAAAGTTGACATTCTCTCTGCAATTAATTTAGGCTTGTCTCCAGTAATTAGACACACAAGATTTGATCACCTTCTCTTTGCTGATAATAACTTGACCTATTATTTCCTTATGTGGGAAGCAGTTCCTGGGAATAACCTTAAATAATTAAAGTGACATAAGTCGAAGGTATAGCCATGGCTACAGTCCTGAGCAAGTGCCATTTTGGGGGTTGGTGAGTTGAACCAAGCAGATGCCAGAACCATGGCTTATCCATGTTCTCTCCCACCATCCCCAAAACACTATTATAATAGTGATCCAGAGGTTGTGGAAACAGGTCACCACAAACTAAGCAGGAGAACAAAGGGTCAGGATTGTTGGCCCAAGTTCAGCACTGGCATGGTGAGTGTTAGCAAGCCCTCTTCTCTTTGTGCCTCCGTCTCTTTGTTTCTGAAATGAGGCCAACAATTTCTGCCCTACCCACTGTATGCTATTATTGTGGAGATCATATAGGATAGCAAATGTAGAAGTATTGAGTCGTTAAAAAGGGTTTTATCAGATATTACACTTTTAGCTGCATATATCTTTTGACAAAAAAAAATTTTTAAGTCTTTTATCAGGGCATAAAACTGAAAACTCCAGGAGTAGGTCTGTCAACATAGGCAGCTGGATAAAAGAACCAAAACATTGTCACCACAGATTGGTTTCTCCCTGGCCAGCTTTCAGGCTCCATTTTCCTTCTTGCAAGCCCCTTTCTCAAAAGTTTCTCCCCTTGTGGTTATAAAATGGCTGCATTGACCTTGCTATCTCTGAATGTCAAATGTCTCAGGAAAGAAGGGGAAGCTTTTTACATAGCTCAAATTGAGTTTCCCAGAATTAAGTCTCATTGCCTGTGATTGGCCTCAGTTGGGTCACATGCCTGGCCGTAAACCAATCAGTGCCACTGGGAGATCCCCAATGCTCATTGGCTGTGCCCAGGCCACACACCACCCTTGTAACTGAGAGTGCAACCAGTACTATGAGAATCCCTTGGAAAGGCAGCCTGGCTAACACCAGAAGAAGGATGATTAACGTTGGTAATGAAAATTCGGTGGCATCCTCTCAACTTTCTATGTACGTAATCTTAAAACATATCTAAGGTAGCATGTGTTCCACCAGCTGGCTGGTGTGTAACAGATGAAACTAAAATGTACTTTTATGAACATTGCATTTTGTGGGGAGGGACAGCTTCCCACCGGCTCACACCATTTGTCGAACATGCAGACTGGAGTGTAGTTCAGCAACACAGAGACAGCCTCCCTCTCCAACCCCATTTAGGGCTTTATTTCCCAGCTCTTGTCATACTGGCACACTTAGAGAAAGGTAACTATATAAGGTAATTATGAAGATAGTGTTTAATTAGTTTTGGTTTCAAATCAAGGTATTTTCTGCAAACTAATGCTGATGGACACTAATGAATGAAGCCCTGTGATTAAAACATCTGTCACTGTCAAGCAGGGTCGATCCAGGGTGGGGATTGGCTCATCACTGGGAACGTGATGATGGCCACAGAAAGCCAAATTAGCCAAACCTAATGTTCCCCTAATCGTTTGGTGATTGAGCTGACAGTGATTGGTCGCAAACACGCACCGATGAGCGGTAATGAAGTTGCTACCGGATCGGTTCAGCATAGGTTTTTCAGGCTAATTAGCTAGACAAAAATGTTAATTTAATCAAAGAAACATGTATTCATTAAAGGTGTGTAAGAGAGCTGGAGGAGAAAATTGGCTCAGTCATTGAGGAGGTAAAATTGTAGCTGCCAAGCAAGTCATCTCGGCTTCGCGGCGTCTTTCCTCAATTTCCTGTGTATCATAGAAAACAGTCTGGTTACACTAAGCAAGTCATGTGGTCTTTTTTCTTCAGATCTGATGATTGTAAAGGAGAGATCATCTGCAAAGCAATGCTGAGTAAAAGCAAAAGCTTATCTCATTTTATCCCTGGAGGATTAATTAATTCCTCTAGAAATGTGCTTTTACTTTGAAAAACATAGCCTGCCAGAGAAGAAATGGTTCTCAGGGATTATCTAATGCATGCTATTCTATTTACAAGGAGAAAAATGTGGCATAGAGAGTCTGTATCACTTGCTCAAGGCCACTTAGCATAGCACATTTTAGTTTGTACCTTAGACACATGACTCCTCATGTAGTCAATGGAATGTAACTTGTGAAGTAAGTATGCAATAGGTATTTCCCACTTGTGTCACTAGGCTAAGGACATCCTCAGACTTTTTTTTTAAATAGACATTTATCCGAAAAGATTATGATCTAGCTGTACTTGTAATTATGAAGAAAGTGAAAAATCTATCTGAAGAACAAAAACTATTTGACTGTTTATTTCTTACATGGGATGACACATGTGAAAGTCCTGGAAGTAAGTAGGACTATTTAGTTATCTCTTTCTACGTCAGGTACTAACATTATTTTCTGTGGAGACATAGGCATTCCTTTGCGAGTTTTGTATCCTGTTATCAGCATATATGACCAGAGTCCATATATGCTAATGTCCATAGGTTAGTAACCACTTAATAAATTGATTTATCCCTTCATCCATCCATTTCTTAATCTAACAGATACTTCTGAAGAGGAGTTTGAAGTAGGAAACTTGTTCATATAGGCCTTTGGAGAATTCTCTCCGGGTTGGGAGACTTGGCTCCCAACAATTGCCTAAACAATTTTCTGTCCAAAATGCTTTTAATTTGCATCTTGACCTGGTGAAATTCTACACATCTTTCAGTCCTTGTTTGAATATTTTTTCCTCTAAGTAGCCATCCCTGGCTCTTACACCAAGTAAGGACCCATCTGGGTGCCCACACCAGCACCATCATCCTGCATTTCTCATGGTACCTATCACTCAAATTGAAAATAACCTGCTTGAAGACCTGTTTCTCTTGCTTAGACTATAGTTTCTCAAAATATGGTCCAGTTACCACTCACCACCTTGGTGGTGGTTTGTTCAAAATTCAAATTTGTTGGCTTTTCCCAGACTTAATCAGAGGGAAAGGTGTATAGTGTGGATTTTAGCAAGTTTCTTAGGTGATTCTTATATACTGTAAGGTCTGGAAACACTCTCTTATCCTCTCAGCTCCCTGAAGAATGGACAGTACATGAAATACTCAATAAGCATGTATGAATTTGACTGTTTATTTCTTACATGTGATGACACCTGTGAAAGTGCTGGAAGTAAGGAATAAGTATGGATAAATGAATTCTGATTATAAGACATAACAAATAAGAAATAGGATCATGTAGCAAGAATATCCCTAAAGACTTTGACTTACAACTTTCCTGGTATAGGATCCCATTTCTTATCTCTGATGCTGCAGAAGCTTAGAAGTAATAGCATTTTGGAAGTTGAAAGAGACCTTGAAGATCCTCCAATCCACTGCTGTGGCTGAGATGACCAGGTGGAAAGAGACTTGCCTAAGGTCACAGAGCACATTAATGAATCAGAGCCCATGCTTTCATACACATCCATCGCCTTTCCTACTCTTACTGCCATACCTCAGAAAGAAAGAGTCAAACTCTCTCCCATTTTATGAAGAATTAGAAACAAATACAAATTTTTGATAGTTTCCAGATAACTAACATCCACCCCTCCTAGACACTGCTCTCTTATAGCTAAGCAACTCAGCCAAGTCTAACTCATAGAGAAGTTCTTATCAAAATGTCAGGGTGCTGATGATTTCAAGTTTTAACAAGCAAACTTGAAAGACCTTCACTGTCATTTAGTCCACTGTGTTTCATCTTTTATTCACCCGCATTCAGTCATCACAATTTTTGCTATATTTAAATACCATTTTTCTTCAAATGAACTTTGAAATATATTGGATTCATCCTAAATAGTAATATGCATGGAATCGTGGGTTCGATGTGCCAGTTTTTTTCTACTACATATTTGAAAATGTTACTTTAAATTTTATTCTTGTACTATGTAAATCATCTTATATAATCAGTGGTACATGCATCATGCACTGAGATACAAATTGCTCATTACTTTAGTTGGATTCTGTTATCTTCCCATTATACCCTAAAGTGGAGTATTCATAAATTTTTGAAAGAAATGTTTTATGGTCTAATTGAAATGAAGATGAAGATACTACCCTAGAGTCTTCTTAATTCCTCTGCAGTATAGTCTCTGGAAGGCAGTTTGACAGTCTTCTATGTTAACATCATGCCCAGAGCTATTTGGTTATTTTTAAGAAATGAAGATGGCACAAAGTTTGCTAAGGTAGAAACTGAAGTTCCTTTGTATGTCTGGCAAATTTTATAGTATATAAAGGCTGTTTCATTGTTGTGATTAAACAATAAAAACAGTGTTGCATTAACATCTGAATTTTACATCATTCAAGGAAACAGAGTCTTAGTAACAGATGGAAATGATTCATATTTATCTAGCAACAAAGAATAATCCCAATTTGACTGTTAGATGTTTAAGTCTGGACCAGAAGGGGAGATGCTAATTCAGGGAAAATAAAGAGGAGATAGCTAATTCCACTCTTTCCGAAATATGCGTATGTTTTTTTTTTTTTTAATTAACTTTTGGAAATTATAACCAAGTTCAACTTCTGGAATCACCACTTTGAACTTGTTACAGGGGGTGTTTGAGCACTCAAATGATTTCCAGCTGCACATTTTCTAAGTTTAAAGCAGAGAAGCTATGAGAATCCTGGCAGCCTAAAGAAAATTACATTCGGAGGCATTGAAGGTTTACGCCTAAGTGTGCTCACCTAGGGCATGCCTTGGAAAGGCTGGATTTGCAACCTTGAAATGGCGCCACACTCGATTGGGAGTTTAAGGCTCTCCATAAGGGCTTTGAATTAGGAGAGCATATTTGTCAGATTTAGGGACAGTAGGAAATCGAGCATTTTTGGAAAACCATAAATGAGTTAATGTAGTGTTCAGGACAAGCTGTGAATTGGCCTCTCAAAGGAGGTTTGTCGTAATAACCTGCTGTAAAAATTACCAGTGCCTTTCCGGTGGTTTTCACCATATGCTCCTGCTCTGAGAGCTGGCATTTTCTGGCAGTCACTGCAGCTTAAGGGCCTGTTATTCTGCGAGGTGGACTTTGGCTTCGTTTTCTTGTGCTTCCAGGTGGGCAATTTGCAGCAAGGGAGGGAAGCCTGTGGGAAGTTAAGTAAAGATGGAAAGGTCTTTTTCAAAAGATTGTTTTCATGTGCAGCAGCAAGAAGACCTTAGCTAAAGAGAGGCGTTTATATTTCTAAATGATAGAAAGGAAAGTTCACCTCACCTGCCACCTCTCCCAGGAAGCTTTCTTGAGCTACTGCAGCTCATGCTGTGCTAGTGTGTTGATACGGTTGTGGAGTATCTCTCCTCTCTACTGCAGTGTTTAGCAATTAGTCATTTTATACCCTCTCTTTTCTCTTTCCCATTCCTCACAGGGAACCCTAACCAAATGTGGCCCCGTTGTCTATTTTTTAAAAAACATTTTGTCCCCTTTTTAGCACGTAATTTAATTATGACAGCCAAAGAGACTTATAATAATCGCTGCAGTAGTAATTACGGTAGTAATACTAGCCATAACTTACATTTATTAAATACACTGTAGGTACTACAGTGCTACTTAAACTTTCCAGGAATTGACTCCCTGGTTAACCTTTGAACAACCCTAAGAGGGTTGCATTTATTTCCTTCATTCGAGAGGCATTAAAGAAAGTAATGTTAAGTAAGTTGCTCAAAGTCAGAAAGGATACTCAAGCCCAGGCAATGTATGTCTACAGCTTCCGCCTCTAACCGCAGGGCTGTCTGTCTTCGGGCTGTGAAAAATAAGGGATAGCATCTAATCTTGATAGAGAAGTTAGTCTGCTCCAGGCAGTGTCCCAAGAGACCCAATGTTTATGTACAATAGGTATACTTTGCTTTATTCTTGAGAAGAAATTTTAACTACTAAGAACCGATTTTCATCCTCTTGGGGGTTATATACATTAGAGCCCCAGTGAGAATACACATGAGTCTTTCTAGGCCCCATTTTTAAGCTGTTTGACATGTGCTCTGAAAAACCAAAGTAGAGTAAAATTTTGATTAAGAGCTTAATATGCAAGACACTCAAAGAGCCAGGAATCCTTTAAGTTTGTACCTTTATTGAATACCTTGCCCGATTGTATCAGATTGCTCTGAAAAAGTTGGGAATGAGCAAGATTTACCTTCTGTGCCTTCCATGCAATCTTTCGAAGCCCAGAACTCATCGATCTCTCCTACAGAAGGTCAGTTGGTTTTTATTATTGAAGTAAAATTCACATAATCTAAAATTAGCCACTTTACAGTGAATAATTCATTGGCATTTGGTATAATCAAAACATTGTACAACTGCCTCTATCCAAAACATTTTCATCATCCCAAAAGGAAACTGTGGCCATCAGGCAGTCACTCCCCATGCCCCCAGCCCTTAGAAACACTGGCTCTGTGGATTTACCTCTTCTAAATACTTCCTATAAATGGAATCACGGTATGTAGCCTTTCATGTTGTGTTGTAGCATGTACTTCATTCATTTGTATGGCTGGATAATACTACTGCTTACAGCTAATGCCACATTTCATTTGTTAATCAGTTGATGGACATATAGGTTGTTTCCACTTTTTGGCTATTAGAAATAATGATGTTATGAACGATTTGTTTACAAACATGTGTGGCCACATGTTTTCAGTTCTCTTGGGTATCGAGTGGAATTGTAAGATCATATGGTCATTCTAGGTTTAACGTTTTAAGGAACTTCCAAATTCTTTTCCACAGTGGCTGGACCATCTTGAATTGCCACCAGTAATGCAAACAAATTCCAGTTTTTCCACATCCTCATTAACACTTATGATTCATCTTTTTTATTATTGCCATCCTACTAGATGTGACATGATATCTCAATGTAGTTTCAATTTCCATTTACCTAATGACTAATGTTGAACACCACTTATTGGCCATTTGATAGTCTTCTTCGGATAAATGTCTTTTCAAATCCTCACCACCACCACCTTTTTTTTTTTTTTTTTGGAAAAAAAAAAATCTTTTCCATAAGTTCCAGATACTAGACTCTTATCAAATATATGATTTGCAAATATATTCTCACATTCTGTGAGTTGTCTTTTCACTTTTCTTGATGGTATCCTTTGAAGCACAATAACTTTTAATTTGGGTAAAATACAATTCACTGATATCTTTGTAGTTATTGTTTGTGCTTTTGGTATTATATCTAAGATGCATTGACATTTTAATGGGCTTCTTTCAGTTATTAAACCTTTAACCTAAGTATTAAAACTTTAATTCTGTGAGTTCAGACCCTCTAGTAGGATGCGGCAAGACTAGTTTTGGTGGGAGTGGCCTTGCAAGAACATCTTTTAAGTTGACAAAGCATTCACCTTCTCTGAACATCATAAAGCCACTCTAAGCACATAGGAGATAAATCTGTAACAAATGTGTAGCACACTGGCCTAAGGTACAGTTTGGGTTGCAAATAGGCCTGAATTTGTAGCCACCCACTACTTACTTGTTAGCTGTTTGTCCTTGACTGAGTTAATGAACCACTCTTAATTTTCTTATTCTGTAAAGGGAGGGTGATAATTCTCCTTCATGAGACATTTTATAAATAGCTTGATTCAGCATGGGGTACATAGTGCATGCTTGATAAATGTTATTTTTAGCTATATTATTAATAACTATTTATTCTTTACTAAGCATTACATATGTTACAAAACTAAAATGAAAGGCCATGCTCATATTCAGTGGTTCTGCATTATCTGTGCAACAGTTCTCTTTTAGTGTGACTAATTGAAAGATGATTGCACAGATAAACCTTCTGCATTTGCAATCAAAATTTGCCATTGCCATGTAGCTTAGTTGTGTCTTTCCCCATGGGTTTAAAAATGAGAGCCTATTGGTCACCTGTATAAGTGCAAGGAAAGTTTGCCTGGAAACGTGTGTGGAATCTAGCCAAAGTAGTTTCCTTAACTCAGATCCCTGCAGTTTATATTTAGGACGCCATTGGGCCTTGGGGGTTAATTTTATGTCCTCTCTGAGTGCTGCAAATGGGCAAATTGTTTATAGTCACTCAAGTCAGAAATGGCTGATTTGGATGGAAAGAATAACTTGTGATTCTGTGCACTGTCACAAGAGCACTTCCCTAACTGTGAAATGAATGTTTTATCCATGGAGAGCGGTAGCAGGCTATGCTTGAGAGTTGAAAGTTTCTAAATCTGGGAGTTCACTTTGGCCTCAAATAATAGTGCACTTTCTTGGGTGGCAGGAACAGTTTAACATGGTTCAGTAGGAGGAAACAATAGACTTAGCTCAGTGTGGAAGCAGGTGGTTGTTTTCAAGGGAAGGGAGTGATTGAGTATAATTCTACTAAAAAATCATGTATTGTTTTTCTCTATTCTCTGAGTTAATGAAATACATTCAGACCAGTCAAGTGTGTTCTCAGGTAAGACTGGGTTGAGAAGTCAAGATTCTGAAGATACTCAAACCCTAGGAGTCAGGCTAATACAGGAGAAAGCATAGAAATGGAATTGGGATACCCTGTTTTAAACCTTTGCTCTACCATTCCCCACCTCTGGACCTTTCAGTTGTCCCTTGTCTCTGGAATTCAGTTCTATTAACTATAATTAGAAGACTAGAATAAAAATAAATATGTTGGTGATCATTAAATTATTTTTATTTTTTATTGAATTATTATTATTTTTTTAGGCGAGGCAACCCTTGGTTGACCTCACAGATTACAAGGACCTTGTCAGTTTACAATCCCTTATTTTTTTTATGCCTCCAGCACCTGGCTTCCTAGGTGGTCTCCCATCCAAATACTAACCAGGCCCGACCCTGCTTAGCTTCTGAGATCAGACGGGATTGGGCTTGTTCAGGGTGGCATGGCCATAGACAAATTATTTTTGTTTTTCCATGGAAATGCATACACACCACAGAATGAAATTCAATGATACAAGAGTGTATTTCAACGCGCAGTATAAACACAGTTTTGCAGCCTGTTACTTTCGCTTTCCATGCTATATTATGAGTCCTACAGTTTCAACTCATCTCTGTAACTATCTCTTATCATCTTGCCTAACAATCCCTCATTCCCTAGCTGTTGATCTAGGTAAAAACCCGTGTCTTCCATTATAAATGTTCTGAATTTCATTACTTAAAGTAATAAACATAGTTTAAGTACTTGCCTTACATCAGGTACAGGCAAGGTATTGGGGATATGATAGAGAATAAGAAAATGTTCCTGCTGTCATAGGGCTTGTGTTCTAGAAAACAAAATAATTTGGGTGTTGTTAGTATTGGGTGTTGTTAGCTGTGATGGAGTGAAAGAGGGAGTGGACCCACTTTACAGAGGATACATATTTTTATGTACATAGCTTTCTAGTCTACCTCCTCGTGGACTATTCGCTTTTAACATATGATTGAATTTGAGACTAATGTTCTAAAGAATAGTAACTTCATGGACCCTTCGTTAAAGCATAGCTAAATCCTTGTCGGGAACAGTATTGCCAACAGGAGTCAGCCGCAGCACTGTGTGGCCCTTGCTCGCACCCCAGGGATCCTTAGGCTGAGTCTCCGTCACCGCTGTCTGGGACTGGGAGTGTTAGAAGATGGATCGGGCTGACTGAAGGCTGCGTGCATGCTCGTCTCTTGCAGTCTTATTTCCAGGTTCCTGTTTCACCACCCCCTGAGTGACTGCTGATTGGGTATTACTGACATCCCTGTGACGTGTATGGACTCCAGGACCAGGAAGGGGGGACACCTGGGATCCATTCGAGACTCTGGTATTAACTTGCTGTGTGTCGTTGAGAGAATCAGTAAACTTTTCTGAGCATCGGTTCCTAGGCTGTAAAAATGAGGGGTGACGGTGTACAGTGGCTTCTAGATTGTATCCCATGAGCCAGAAGTAATATGGCATGCTGGACCAGGGTCAGGTGAGAAGGAATGCCGTGGCTGATTATGTCCATTACGGGCGAGGGGGAAGGGAAGTTGTGGCACTCCGCACTTGCATTTGCTGACCCCAAGTTTTATCTTTCTACTTCTCCATCTAGCGTCAAAAATCGTCTCCCCTTATTTGAAGATTTCAGTTCATTGAGATTTTCTGCATTTTAAAGATCAGGCCAAACAAACTTGCTTATTTTGGACTTCCCACCAGGTTTTTAAAACGTTCATTTTCCCTTCCTCCTTTCATCTCACCCCTCCCACCCCCTGTGTTTCCTTCCAGCTGTCAGCTAATCTCATTAAAAGTGTGACTTACCTGTCGGGCCTTGAATAGAACCTCCAGGGCCTGGGAACCATGCCCTGAGAATGACATTTCCATCTTGGGGAGAGATAGGCGCCTCTGCTGAAATGCATAGCTTAGAAGCTGGTTAGGTTTCCAGATGTGTCCTGACATGGGAGACCATTTGCACTTTGAAAGCTGGGCCGCTAGCAAGGCCAGTTGAAGGAGCACAGCTGGCTCCGTATGCTCCAAGGTCTGCTTCCCTCTGAGAGATCTGGTTGAAAAGGTTGACTGTCCTGCGCATGGGAGCCACTCTGTGCCTCCCCCTCCTCCACCCCCCATTCCAGACTTCCTTGCCACCCAAACAAATGCTTCTATTAGAGAAGGAAAATGATCCTCCTCTTCAACTATTATAAATCGCTTTTTTTTTTTCCTGCAGAGATTGTGGTTAATTTCATTATAGTATATAATGGATGAAGAACATTCAGCACAAAAATGTATCTATCCACTGTAATTACATCAACATTTTTAAGCTTAAAAAAGTGTTACAAAAAGAACTCATTTTGCATGTATAACCAAGAATGCTCCATGTGTTTTTATAAGAGGATAATAAAGACATAAATGGGATAGATGGGGCTAAGTAGTTTTACAGATGGTGGTTGCATATTAAAGATTAAATTGCTGTCTATAAATAAAACCACTTTTACAGTAACTAGGTTACTGCTTTATCTTAATTTAAGTGTAATTGAGAGCATTAGCGTTCTTCATAATAACCCAGCGAATGCTCCTGCAGACTGTAAACAGGACTCCGTGGAATGCTGACTTACAGAGTTCCTTTGCCACTGAGTGGCCCTCGCTTAAAAAGTTACCCTAGAAAGTCTGCTGGTTTCCAGCCTTATCATAGATTTCCTGGATCAGAGGTTTTTGGAAAGATCTTGTGGGGTTCCAGAAAGACGTGGCAAAAATCTCACTTTTCATTGTGTTATTATATGAGTATGTGAGTATTATGCACTGATACGTTTTGACCTCCAAAGTTATTTCTTTTCGTGTTTTTATCAACATTCTATTTGGCCCAAACTACAAGTGTTGTGTAGATCTTGACTTTCCATCTTACTGGTAAAAGAAAAACCATAAAGTCAAAATGGTTACAAAATAAGAATTTGTTCTGAAATGTATTTAGTTGATGATGGGGGGGGGGAAGGGTAAAGTACAAAAATATCACCTTTCAGATGTGAAGGAGAAGTAAAAATATAACTTGCCACCTTTATTGTATTGTCAGTTCCCTCAGTCTGGCGTCCATGGCTGAGAACAGCAGCCGCAAGGTGATGAGCGCAGGCCACGGAGCTAGACTGTTAGGTTTAAATCTTCCCTCTACTGTCTCCTCCTCTGTAGCCTTGGACCAGTCCCTTAATCTCTGACCTGCGGTTTCCTTCTCTGCAAGCTGGCATCATAACAGCATTGATCACCTAGGATTGCTGTAAACGTTAAATGGCTTTACCCATGTAAAACAGTAGGAGCAGTCCTAGCATTGATAACTCAATAATGTCACATGCGTGCATATGTGCATGCACAGGCATTCTTCTCTCTCTCTTCTCTCTCTCTCTCTCTCTCTCTCTCTCTCTCTCTCTCTCTCTCCTTTCCCCCTCCCCCTCTCCTTCTCCCTCTTTCCCCTCCTCCCTCTCTCTCCCCTCCTCCCTCTCTCTCCCCACCCCCCATACACATTATGTTTTAACCGTCACATGCTCTTGAGATAGTTTTATTCATTAATTCCTTAACCAAATTTTTTGGGAGTATGTACCATGTGCCATGTAGTATGCTAGTTGCTAAGGATGGAAAAATGTAAAAGCACAGTCTTTAATCTCTGGAAGTTCTTATACAAATATAAATCCAAAAAAAGCAGGAGCCTTGTCATTCTAGTCCAGCATCCTCAGTGCCTGGCACACAGCTGGTGACTTACTGAATGGACAAATTGAGTCTGCCAGGGTCCTGAGCTACACCTGCAGAGCCCTGAGGAACACAGACACAGAAGTGTTGCCCCCAAAGCAAAAATGGTCTTACTTTTGTCCAAAGAAGGCAGAATAGTTGTTGGGAAGCAAAAATCAGTGTCCTCTGATTTCCAGTGGCAGAGAAAGAGTTGGGGATGTTTGGGCAGGCGTCATAAGGCAGTCACAAAGGCAGTTGTAGTGGGGAAGGAGGATGAGAGAACCTTGTTGTAGGAGTGAAAATTCTAATGGACTGTAAGATGCGGGGAGCAATTTGATGGCTGAGACAACTGGAGCCGCACAAGTATCACAAGGTGGAAGAGAGGAGAAGCCCAGATTTTTCGCCGGCTTTCAAGACTGTAGAGGAAAACAAATCTTATTCAGAAGTCTCTCTTATTTTCTGGTATTGCAATGTATTTTGCGATTTTTCCCAACAGGTTTACTTTCCTAATTAAATTTATCCTAGGCAACCATTCAGAAACACAGTCTGTAGTAGAAACGGGCAGATGGCTAGAGTTTTACGTCCCTTCCCTGGTCGATAGAGCTGGGGCCAGGAAAAAGCTGGCTGGGTAGGAATAATTGTTGTGCAAATTAGCCCTTGGTAAAATTCCTGGAATGGATTGATTTTATGAGGGCGAGGTGATGTGGGAAAGAATATGAATCCCAGGACCAGAAAACAGGAGCCCAGCTATAAAATCGTGGAATTTTTGAGGTGAAAGAGACCTAGACAACCACCACTGCAACTCCATTATTTTGTAAGTGGGGAAACTGAGGCCTGAGCAAATTAAAGACGTATCTTAAGGTTATGCATCAAATAGTGGCAGATACAGGACTTTAGCCCAGGTCTCCACAGGCAAGGCAGAGACCATATGCACTGTGCCCAGAATAGGGCCAGGAACACAAGGGGGTCGTAAACAAATGTAGATAGGACTCTTGAGCTAGGGTAAAGAAACTTTTTTAGAAGTTCACAGAGAATTCAGTGTTTTGTTGGGAGTCCTCTAGAATTACAGAGAGAAATACTTTAGTGAAGCTAATTTACAGTATTTCTAACCACCATCAAATCTTTCCTTAAAACATAAAATGAAGAGGTGATTTGGGGTGTATTGTCCTCATACAGGTAGAACCATATAAAATTGTCAATATCTGATCATTTTGGACGTACCAAAATGGAAATTTCTGTAACATGCAATCTAATGCAATATAACAACAACAACAAAAAATGAGTGCTTGTTTGATATTCTAAGAACACAGCAGTGTAGCCAGGGATACTTCATACTTCCTGAGTCCCCTAACCACATTTTCTAGTCCTGCTATGGTCATGTTGCCTTAATCATATTCATCTTTCTCCTATAATCTAGGCATGCCCTTTAGAATACAGATGGCCTGATGGGCAACCTAGATGTTATTTAAAAAAAAAAAAAGAGTAATAATATTTAAACATTTAAGTAGTAATAATCACTACCTGTTACTGAGTGCTTACCAGATATCAGGTACCATGCTTAAATGCTTTATCTACATTATTGTGTTTAATTTGCATTATAGCCCTATGAGGTGTAGATACTGGTTTTTGTTGTTTTGTTTTTTTTTTAAAGACTTAATTTCTTCAGAGCCATTTAATGTTCACAGCAAAATTGAGGGAAAGGCACAGATATTTCCCATGTACTCTGTGTCTCCACACATGCATAGCCTCCCCCACTCTCAACGTCCTCCACCAGAATGGTACATTTGTTTTAATTGATGAACCTGCATTGATACATCATAATCACCCAAAGTCCATAGTTTACATTAGGGTTCACTTTGGTGCTGTACATTCTGTGGGTTTGGAGAAATGTTGATAACATGTATCCATCACTGTGGTATTATACAAAGCATTTTCACTACCATCCCTCCCTTCTTCTACCTCCAGACCCTGGCAACCACTGGTATTTTTGCCGTCGCCATAGTTTTGTCTTTTCCAGAGTGTCATATAGGTTGGAGTCATACAGTATATAGCATTTCCAGTTTGTCTTCTTTTACTTAGAAATAGGAATACAAAGGCCCTCAACTTCTTTTCATGGTTTGATGGCTCCTATCTTTTTAGCACTGAATGATATTCCACTGCACAAATGAAGTTTATTCATTCATCCACTGAAGAACATCTTGGTTGCTTTTTAACTTTTGACCATTATGAATAAAACTGCTATAAACATCCCCATGCAAGGTTTTTTTGGTGCAGACATAAGTTTGTAACTCTTCTGACTAAATACTATGACACATTATTGCTGGATTATTTGTTAATAGAATCTTCAGTTTTGTAAGAAATCAAGTGTTTTTCAAAGCGGCTGCACCATTTTGCAGGCCCACCAGCAGCGAATGAGCACTCCTGTTGCTCCACATCCTTGTCAGCATTTGGTGCTGTCAGTGTTCCGAGTTTTGGACATTCTAATAGGTGTGCAGGGATGTTTTATTTTACTAATTTTATTTCCCCAATGGCATATGATGTTCAACATCTTTTCATGTGCTCATTTTCCATCCATATATCTTCTTTGGTGAGAATGGGTGGGATTAAGAAATTTTTCTCAAGGTCAAACCAGTTTTCAAACCCAGGAGATAGAATCCAAACCCACATCTGTCTGAATGTAAGTGTGGTTTTGATGTCCACTGTCTTCTACCTTTGTAAAATCCCATCCTATAGCACCTTCAACCTTAGCCACCCTTTCTCTGTTAGAAGTCCCACAGAGACTGGAACTGAGAACTTCCTGTGGCACACTTGTCATTGAATGGTTCCAGCCATTCAAAAATGTGTCCTAATTTTACACCCACAAATGTCCCCCATCCACTTTCCAGTTCTGTGTTGACTAATCCCTGTGCTGTAGCTGTTTATAAGATATCAGTTTCAATTTGACCACCTGCCTGAATCTGCACAAAGGAAAATGAGATCACATTAATTAGAGCATTCTACTAGGGGTGAATTAGATTGATTTCTCGATCAGAGCATGACGATGGAGAGCAGTTGTTGTATTTCTTTGCTCACGTAGTCCATGGTGCGGCACTGGATAGCCGCAAGCTCTCCATGGACACCTTCGGCAACCCCATCTTTTCACGAGGTACAGCAACATGAGCTGGAAAGACATGCTTAGAATAGCCTCAGATAGCCTGGAAATTAGTTTTCAGGACATCTCTGTACGTACGTAAACTTGAACTTGGCCACTGCCCATTCCAAAGACAGGCAACTGCCCATGGTGATGTGCATGGGCAGTGAGTGAATAAAGGAATATAAAGTGAAGAGAGTTAGACAAGGAAAGTATAAAGAAGTGTCCTGAGAATCCACCAGGAGGAGGGAAATAAGATCAAGGGAACTAAAAAGAAACTAATTTTATTTTAGTTTTCTGACTTTTTTTTTTTTATTTCTGACTTCAGAAATTTTCCAAAGCTGGGCCTACTTTAAACTCTTTGTACAAGGCTGGGATTATTTAGATTTGGTAGGATGGATGGTTATATTTGTTTCTAGGTTCTGAAAGCCGCAAACATTGTGTTTCTCCAGATGGGAGGGAGGATTATAGCATCTGGAGCAAATGGACTGTGAGCACCCTCTTTTCACCGTTCTCACACCCTGGCAGCTGGTCACAAGAGCCTGGCTAACTGTTGCTACTATATTTCAATATCGTTCTGTCTTATTCCTCTCAGAAAGCTTCCGTAGGCTGCAATTTGGATTGCCCATTTTTCCTGGAGCTTGGATTTGCCACCTTTGCTGGCAGCTTGGCTGCTGTGATTGCCCAAAACAGCCTGAATTTCATGTCCACACTGTCAAAGGGAATGGAGGTGCAGAGCCAGGAGATGTGGGCAGGCGTGCACAGTCCGTCACGCTCTCACGCCCTGTGCTGCACACCCTGGATGGGAGGCTCGGTGGGGCCAGGGCTGCTACAGGCAGGACATTTCATTCAGAAAGAGAGTTCTTAAATCTGTATTAAAAAGTCATCCAAAACTCATATTTTTTCTGGAAATGTGAATAAGTCAGATAACAAGGATAATATACAGTAAGCCAGAAGTTCACCAAAAAATTATTTGGATTAACTGTGAATCCTCTTTGGAAAGAATCATTGTGTTCCAGATTAAGAGATTAGAAAAATCAGTATTCTAGTTGTTTTCTATTATTATTTGAGGGGATAGGGGAATCCCATTGCTCACAAAGCACTGGCATTTGTTTTCAGATCATATAATTTAAATATTGTATAGAATTTTAAGTACCTTTAAGTAAAAGCTAATTAAGATGAGTGTAACTAGAACTTAATAGTAGAAACGAATTAATGCTATCTATCTACTTAGGATTTAGAGAGAAATGTCTTTTCATATCATTAAGATATACAGACTTATATAGAAATTTTTGAAAAACAGATGAGCAAAGACTAAATAAATACAAATGTACTCAGAAACTCATCATTCCTGAAATTAGCCTTTTATTTTATTTTTTCCAGAGATCAGCAGATTGATATGATCTTTCTTTCTTCCTTTCTTTTATTTAAAAAAAAAAAAGTTTTTTTAGTGTGACTGTACTATTTTTCAACAGCTTTTTTTTCAGCCAAGAAATGATGAGTTTGATTAGTCATAAGACCAATTTAATGCCAAAGATGGTTTGAGTCTAAGCTCAGTGAGGCATTTGGCAAAGCCTTTTATTACATATGTGTGGACAAGATGGAGAAATATGGTATGGACGTCAGGACAGTTAGGTGAGTTCACAGCTGACTGAACAGTTTTACCCAAAGGACTTTGATTAATGCATCGACACCAACCATCAGGGAAGTCTCAGTGGTGTTCAGTACAAGTAAGTTTAGCAAACATTATGTTCAGAGACTACCTGGGAATATACCTTGTTAAGGAATATTTTGTAAGAAGTGCTCATCTGTTCACTCCAAATACTGAAATCTTGACAGCCATTTTAAATGAAAATTCATTGGCCAAGGATGGAGTAGTCTTCTAAGGATGGAATCATAAATGTGGAGCCAGTGAACTTGAACTGCTGTGGACATAATCACAGTCACAATTGCTATGGAAATTGCTGTGATTTGGTACAAAATCTGAAGGAGTTTTTTATAACTAGGAATTTTACCAAGAGGACAATAGAACTGAAAAAGTAGCTGAATCCTTAACTGAATGAACTGCCAAGTTTACTAAGTAGTTAACCTGACCGTGAACTAGAAGAACGTCAAACTACAACATGGTACGCGGCAATTATTTACATCCCAGTCTATCTGCACAGAGTCATTGACACATTCAGCTAGGTGGCTAATAGTAATGTCCCTCCCTAGTTGCTGGGTGGATAATAAAACAGTTGACCTTTATTGAGCTTTTAATCTGGTATACCTGATACTGCTAAAGACTTTATATGACTTATCTCATTAATTCTTCCTACAACTTGATGATAAAGTTATTCTGGACTTAGAGATAAGAGAAGGAAGGCAGAGAGAGGCTACTTATCTTGCCAGAGGTCACACAGCTGGTAAAAGTATGGCAAGGATTTGAATCCTAACAGTGTGACTCCAGTCTGTCCTGTTCACTACAAGTAGTTATAGTACCTTCCCGTTACCTCCAGACTCTGACTTACACACTATCTTTCCACCTGCGTTTCCACCGCTGGAGTCTCATCTCCTGCTTATCTGCGTTCCAGCTTCTGCTTCTTTGTACCATGGTTTTTCATCCTTCTGGCAAAAAGATTATGGTCCCTGCAGTTCTTCAGGGGTCATGCTCCAAGTACTGCCTCCCAAATTTTTCTAAAAAGTTTTGTCTTACCCAATGCTTGGTTTTCATATAATGCAAGTTGCAGCTCTCAGCGTCCCCTTCTCTGACCAGTCTCCACTCAGCTTCTACCTGTTTCTCAGATCGTGCTATCAGAGTTACCGTGGCTTTCAAACCTGCTTTTTGGCAAGAGGGAACAGAGCTCCTGCTCTGAGTTACACATGGGAAAAAGCTCCCAAATTCTGCAGAAACCAAATGTTCTCTGGTTCATAGGTGACCCTGATCACAGCTTCTTTCTATAGCCACTGGGATTTTTAGAAGACATGACAAACCAACAAAAGCCAATAGGGCCCTTAGCTTTTCATCTTCTGCGTTTATTTTTAAACATAGAAGAAGAGTTAGAAGGTATTCTAAATGAATTTTTCAGTGCTGCAAAGCTAAGATACTGCACTGAATGGCACAATCAGGATTCAAGTCAAATCTGATTTGTTGAAATGCTAATTCACATAGGCAGAGAGGAAGGTAACATAGCGAAATGTAAAGGCTTTTATATTTATGCTATCTCTGAAGTAGTCGTACAAGAATGGGATAAAGGAGACACACTAATTAATAGCAATTTTTGTGAAAAAAAATTAAAGATAGACTGATTTAACCATAAGTTACCATTAACCAGTTCCGTCGTAAGCTACATTAAGTACAATAGTTTTGCTTAACGACTATGAGCATTCATTTTTTTATTTATACTAGTAAGTAGTATTTGGAGCTTTGGATTCAATTTTGAATATTGCATTCTGTAAGTATGATTGCCAAATTAAAGATCGGTCTAGAGAAAGCAAACAAAATTGCATGATTTTTAGAAACTCTAACACATGAAAGGGATGCTGAGGAAACTAAAACTTATCTTGAAGGGGAAAAAATGAGAGAAGAAATATGATAGTGTAACATCTGAAGCGCTGTCACACAGAGGAGGAAACACGCTCGTCTGTAGCTTCCTCTGCCGTGGAGCAAACAGACAGACTCCCCTTCATGCAGAGAACACGGAGCCACACTGCAGCGTCTAGATGGAGAACCAGCTGTTTTTCAAAGCCGTGAACACCCACAATGAGAAGTGTCCAGAAACTGGAAAATTATGTATTACAGATACTATAAAAGCAAATGTTATCCTCTAACATAAATGTTTACAGTGGTTTATTCACAGTAGCCGAAAACTGGAAACAACCTGAATGTCTATCAGTGGTGAGCGGCTAAGTCAGTGGTTTTTAGAAGTAGTTTTGCTCTATAGGGGGAGGTTCGGTAGTCTCTGGAAACATTTTCGTTTGTCACAAAGACATCCGTAGGTTTGAGAGTGGGGATGCTGCTACACATCAGACAGTACAGAGGACAACAGGAATTGTTATCTGGCCCAACGACGTAGTGCCAAGGGTGAGAAACCCAGGGGTAAACAAATTGTGCTGCATCCATTCAGTGTCATTGCCGAACAATACAAAGAAATGAACTGCTGATAGATGCAGCAACACGGAGAATCCCAAAATTGTCATACTGTGTGAAAGCAGACAGACACAAATGCACATAGCACTATTGCATTTGCACGAATTTTAGAAAATGAAAACTACTCTATGGTGACAGAAAGCAGATCAGTGGTTGTCTAGGACTGAGGGTGATGGCGGGGAACAAATTGCAAAGACTCATGAAGATGCACTGGGGATAAAGATGTCATATATCTTGATGGTGGTGGTGCTTTCACAAGTATAGTAGCTACCAACATTCATTGCATTGTGTATTTTCATTTATTAAAAATATGCACTTAAGTGTATATAAATCATACCTGAAATAAAATTGTTTTTAGAAAAGGATGTATTACATTGGGGACTACACTAAAGATGTACTTGCTTCGCACTCCCAGATGCTTATTTTATTCTTCAGGCTCGTCGTTTTGCCAATCTAGTGAACATACACAAGATCTATATGAAAGCTTGTTCTATCAGTATTGGTCCAATCATGATCTAGAGACCACACAGGAAGTTAAAGAGGGAAAGTTTAAAGTAAAGCTATTAAATTCTGATGAAAGAGTAACTATGAGACTTAAGGAAACTCTGTATGGTACTAGGGGTAGAGGGAGAGCACCCAGAGGAGGCCAAACTCTCCTTAAGATCACAGTTCAGACTTTGTTGGAAAAGATATATAGTTCATCCCACTGAATAGCTGAGAAATTTGCTTACTAGTCTAGGACAGAGCTGGTCTGCAGTCACTGATCAAAAACAGGAAGCCTTTTGGAGTGCAAACAGGGTAGTCAGTCAGCAGCTAGGAGCACGAATATGCAGAAGAGGGGCCCAGGCAGGGTATAGGTAAGCCATGCATGGACCTGCAGAGGGAGTGATGGCAGTGACAAGACTGGGGATCTTGTAAGAAAGCTCAGTGTGGGCAGATAGAGAGTCGGGGGTCTGTGAGGGGAGACCTGGATCGTATGGTGTCTCTATCAAGAGAGCCACTGATAGGTTATTGTCAGGCAAGGCAGAGGCTGCAATGTGGCCCAGGGATGAGGTGCTCTGGGCATGGGGCCGGCTCAGCTTTACTGGAAGCCCTCCCAGCCATAGTGCTAACCCACTATGCAGCAGGTGACAAGAGCAAGAGACCTCCCTCCTGCAGTGTCTCTCCAGGAGAAAACCCAACATCATCTTGACCCTAAGGAAGGGATGCCTAAAAAGAGGGCCATTATTAACAAGCATGTAATGAAGGGTGAACTTTGAGATGAAAGACAATTAGTTGATACTCGACACGCGTATTGTTATGGGTCAAATTGTGTCCCCCACCCCCTGCCCACCAAATGTGTGTTAAAGCCCTAACTCCCTGGCACCTGTGACTGGGACTTTATTTAGAAGTATGCTCTTTGTGGATGTAATGAAGTTCAGATGAGATTATTAGGGTGAGCCCTAATTCGGTATGACCGGTGTCCTTAGAAGAAGAAAAATGCTGTATGACAGAGACAGGAAGAACACCATGGGACAGCAGAGGCCAAGGATTGAGACTCTCCACCAGACTATGGAAGGATTCTACTCATAGTCTCAGGGGGAGCCTGGCCTTTCTGATGCTGTGATTCTGGACTCCTAGTCTCCAGAACTGTGAAATAAATTTCTGCTGTTTTGAGCCACCCGGGTCCTATAACCTCGTTATGGCAGCCCTAGGAAACTAATAGATTTTGGTCCCAGGAAGTAGAGTGCTGCTGTAACAAACATCTAAAACTGCAGAAGTGGCTTGGGGATTGGGTAGCGGGTAGAGGCTGGAAAAGTTCTGAGGCACTTAATAGAAAAAGACTAGATTGCCTTGAAAAGATCGTTGGTAGAAATAGAAAAGTTAAAGGCGAATCTGGTGAGGGCTCAGAAAAAAGAGAGGAAAGCTGTAGAGAACGTTTTTATTGCCTTAGAGAATACCTGTATTTCTAGAATGCTGCTGGAAATATGAACGCTAAGGTGCTTCGGTGACGTCTCAGAAATGAAGGACGTGTGACTGGGGAAAGACGATAGTTACAAACTGATAGAGAACTTGGTTGAATTATGTTTTGCTATTGGGAGGAAGTAAGAACTGAAAAGCAATGAACTTGAATATTTAGGTGAAAAGATTTCCAAGCCAAGTGTAAACGGTGCAGCTTGGTTCCTTTTTGCTGTTTATATTAAAATGCAAAAGGAAATAAATTGAGGAATCAGTTATAAGCAGAAGAGCAGGGCTGAGGTTACTGGAAGCTGGAAGAGGCAAGGAGGAGTCCTGCCCCAGAGGTTTCAAAGCGAGCCTGGTCCTGCTAACACCCTGATTTTGGACTTGTCGCTTCCACAACTGTAAGACAATGTATTTCTGTGGTTTTCAGGCTCCTGGTTTGTAGTTGTTTTGTTATGGCAGCCCTGGAAAATGACTATACTTAGCAAGCTGAATTCATTAATTCAAATTTTGAATTGAAACACATTTAGTAATTACGTTTGCTTTGTTGGTTAGGTTATAAACAAAATTTTATTTTATATATTGTAAAAAAAAATTACATTAGTGCAAAAGTAATTTAGACTCAGAACATGTCTTGAGCAGAGCCTCCGCCTGAGGAGATATTTACAGTTTCTGGGTTTTTGCGTTGTTCAGTTATCTACATTTTAGTGGAATGCAGACCAAAATCACATTTGTTCTGCTTTCTTATTTGCTTTCCCATGTGTGAAAATCTGTGTTTAACTGTTATATCCCATTCAGGAGCTGTATTTATTCAAAATAGTAAAGATTGTAGTATGAACACTTTATTTTTCTTCAATAATACAGTTTTGAAAATAGCTTTTTTTTTTAACCTACTTTGTTTCTTCTAATTGGTCACTGTTGCTATACCTTCGGTCCCCTAAAATAAATTCTGACATATATAAAAGGCTGATTTGACATTTCCTGATTAAATATGTAACAGTTATTTACGGGAATTTTAATTTCTTCCACAACGTTAAACAAACAAACATTTAAATAAGAAGCACAACACAGTACATATTTGACACATTCATCCAAAAGTATATCAAATATCACGTCCCTGAAAGGGGCTGCATGTGTTCTGGGGTAGTCACTAAGGCACCAAATTTATATCACTATTTTGGCTTACATTAAGAAAAACACAGAAGCAAAATTAAATTATTTTTATTTTAGCACCACCATCATGCTTACCTTTACCTCAAAGCTTCCTGCCCAGTGGTGTCTGAGCCTGGGGTGCACAGAGTAACCTCAGAAGATTTTAAAGCCAAATCCTTTCCCCGTGACTCTCTTAGGTGAAGATAGGAAAGGGTAAGAAGTGTCCTTCATGTCCTACTTCATGGCTAGTTTGGAGACTTGCATTTCTCACTTGGGAGCTGAGAGGTCATTTTACTTCCTATAATCTTATTTTCCCATTTGGTGTATGTGTGTTGGAGGGATGAAGTTACACCCGGAGTCCAGTCCAGTCCAGGCTCTATTACAACCTAACTGGGCAACTTTTCGCACCTTAATACACACATGCACGCGCACACACACACACACACACACACACACACACACACACACACAAACATATGTATGTAGGTATGTATAAACATTTTTCACAGTGTATCTGTTCCACGTGTCTTTTTACATGTAAGAAAATCATAAAGAGTCTACCAGTATGAAAAAAATAGTAAAGAAATAGACCAATATAAGTCATAAAAATATTTATTTCACATATTTTCACACACAAAAAAATGCTAACGAAAATTCAGAGAAACCAAAATAAATTTTATTCGCTGTCGGTCTCTGTATTGTAACTTAAAGCAGTCAGTATTCTCTTTTTAATTGGCACAAAGTCACTATCTTCATCGTGTGAAATATTTAGAAGTACTGCTTCGGTTTCCTTATTTATGTTTATGTTTTTGGATGGTTTTTTTTTAACTCCATCTTTTGCTAAGTTTTCATAAATTCTTCGTTATCTGCTGCAACATTTTAATAAATCTTTTCAAAATTTTAAGGCTCATTCGATGGTTCAATCAATATCTAGAATTGCAGTTTCCAGTTTTGTGACTAATTGAAGAGCTTTGTAAATATTTTCTGCAGTGAATGAAACTGACTCAAAGTCACTGCCTTATTCATCGGCAGGATGGGCTTCAGAGATTAAGTGAATTAATTCATTTTCAGTTAATTCGTGATCAACCAGTAATTTGTTAATATCATCTACATTCAAATTGCCAGAGACTTCTTGAAATTTATTTAATAAATTAATAATGCCAGGTAGTCCCCCTTCAGTTGTTGGAACCATATTCCCTGGTACGACCACTTCTGGCCAGATTGCTTTCTAGTAAGCATTTAAAGTTAACAGCTTTATACCACTCAAAGCTAAAGTGATATCCTTGATACAGCTTAAAGTCATGTATTTATTCCAGACGTCTGTAACTGTAAGTGATTCGTTATCTTCAAGTTTATTTAAACTATCATTAAAACTCCATTTAATATAATTAGCCTTAAAGGTGGAAATAATGCCTCCATCTAAAGGTTGGATCAAGGAAGTTGTATTTGGTGGCAAATATGCAACTTTTATATTGAGATATTCTAAATTGTGTGGTTGACCATGTGTATTATCTAAAAGTAAAAGTATTTTAAAAGGAAGACATTTTACTTCATATAATTTTTAGCTTCTACAGCAAAGCATTTGTGAGAACAGTCCTGACAAACATCAGTAGTCAACCATGCTTTTTTATTTGCCATCCAATGAACAGGAAGTTCAATAATAATCATGTTAGTAATAGTTCTTTGTACATTGCTAAGTTAAGCTATTGTTTTTTAGAAAGAATAATTGCCAATAATCTAAATGAAAAAAAGAACCATGTAAAATGAGACCACGTAAATGTAAATACATATAAAAAGGCCACGTAAACGGAGCAGGGGATAATACTATGTAAAAAAGTACCACGTAAATCGAGGGATGGGTGTATGTGTCTAAACAAATATATATTCTGTAAATTATTCTTCGTAAATAGGGGCAGTGCTGATTTACCCTTACAGGTATTCCGAGTATCACGGGGGAGAGACTTTGTAAAGTGTTCTACCCTCTGAATGGTACACAGTAGGTTTTCAATAAATTCTAATTTCTTTTACTCAAAACTTGAAACCACTTAGGAAAATGTCCATTTAGCAGAATGTTATTAGAGGCTAAAGATAGTATTTGTTTTTTAAAGGAATTTAACCTGAATAATGAATAAATCAAAGCTCTTTGAAAAAAGTATTGAGATTATCTTATTTTTCATTCAAAGGATAGCATATAATGGTGGGGAACTCTGTATGACATTAAAAAAAAAAAAAACCCTGTCCAAGCATCCTGGAAGAAATACTCTTTTTGCCCTTTTTCTCTCCCTTCTGTCTTTCTGTTCTCCCTCCCATCTGCCATTTCATAAGCATATAAGTGTATGCAAATTATTTGGCTCATACCATCTGAATGATTGGACATGAAGACATAAGACAAGTTCTGTGTGCTCAAGTGTTCTCTTTTCTAGAAGAAAACTAACAGTCTAAGTGGAGAGTTTATAGTCTGTTTTACTAGTTCAGTCATTTAAATCTGTAAAATGTTTCTCAATCTGTGGTGTGCATGAGAATCACTTGGAGGGCTCATCAAAAAATGTACTCTCTTAATTCAAGAAATTGAACTAAGTGTAAGTCAAGAGAGGTGGCAGCTATTTCCTGTTTTGTCTGTGTGCCCCTGCAGGAATTAGTTTGCTTCTCTGGGCCTCAGAACCTCTCCAAGCTCAGTGGCCCCATTTTACATAGAAAGTAACTAAAAGCCCTTTGTGTATCTATAAAGATCCTCTATTTTCCATGTTTCCTCTAAGGAATATCTGTTCTAAAGCATTGTTGGTAAATATTAATTAACCCCTTGATAAGTACTTGATGTTTTAAAGAAGTAGACATACTGCATTTAATACTCTGTCACTGCCCTAAAATTTTTACAAGGCCAGTTAACATCTTGACATTTTTTTTCTTAAGTGAGGCAATGTTTAAGGACTAACTAAACCGATTTGGAAAGGCCTAACTTCAATTGGGCAGCTTCCACTTACCTACTTCTGTTTCCCTCTGTAAATGAGCTAGGATTTCCTTTCTATATTCCCCAGAGGTTTAAATTTAAGCAAGAGATAAGTATCGGCCTGAAAGGTTATGTGCTCATTTTCAGGGAAACCTTTATAGAGACACCCATACTCCCCCCACCCCGCCCCAAATACTGAAATGTGTTTCTTTATTGCTTATGGCACAATTATAGTGAAACCAAAAGCACTGCTAATGGATTGATACCATCAATAAAGCCTCTTGTTTGACCGAGTTCTTTGCTTTCAAACCCAAGCTAAAGGTCGATTAGAACAATGATGGAAGACAGTTAATTTCCTGTTTATAAATACAGAGTAGAAAATGCAGTATTGATTGCTGCATTTCAAGGGGACAGCTACGCTCAACTGTGGGTAGTCCAGGACGATACTGTTTTTAAGGCCAGAGAGTAGTGTTGCTGCATATGTCAAGTGAACAATGATTTATTGGACCAAAACCACATTAGGTCTATGAGTCTGAAATACGTGAAATATAGTCCCTGTCTTTTAAGGGCTTAAACATTTCAGGCATCAAATCAAGACCTAAAAATATTAAAAGATTAGAAAGGATTATCATAATTGTAGATATGCTAACACTCTTGGAGTTCAAAGTGGGGAATGATCCATTTGATCATAGGCATTGCAATAGAATTCATAGAAGAAATGAGATTTGACCAGGACTTTGAAGAATGGGAATTGTAAGGAGTACAGTCTCTGTGATACATGCCATAGACAGACCAGAGGAGATGACATGGAAGTTTTATTAGGGTATATGATAACAATGTAGTTGAATGAGCGAGTGAATGAATGAATGAGGGAGTGAGCGAACGAATGATAGCTATTCTGGGTATTATGATTAGGTATAAGCCCATTCATTTTATGCCTAAAATGGTTGAGTTAAGGCATTGCTCAATCTCGGACACTACAACCCCAGATTTTCAAATTGCAAGGTATGTCATAATAGTACTTCCTATGGTGTGCTCTATATGTTAATAAACAACAGTTTATGAAAAGGTATTCTGTAGCCATCTAAGTTGCAAAACACTGGGATAAAGAGATCATTCTTTTATTGCTGGCTTCTCAGAACCTTGAACAGACTACTACTATACACTGTAATTCTCTAAGAAATAGAGTATATAGCATTTCCCAAGATGATTTGGGTCAATAAATAAATTTAATTAAATAGGTTTTTGTATTTACAAACATATTGATAGGTAAGCAGGTAGGTAGGTAGATGATAGATAGATAGATAGATAGATAGATAGATAGATAGATAGATAGATAGATTTTTTTTCCCCTGGGGCATTTCATAGAGAAAGTACTTTCAGGGAGCACTTAGGAAGTGCTTATGAAAAACAGTTTTCTTTTTCTAGGCTTTTACCAAATCTGCAAGTACCTTTCGATACGAGATTCTGCCTATAATTCTATCCAGATTATTCATTTCTTATGGCAACTCTGTTCATAATGTCAATTTTAAGAAGCCTGTGAAAATGTCAGAATCTGCAGCATAAGATGTGCATCATATTCTCAAAAACATATTGTTTTCTAATGGTAAAAAATTTTCAGATAATTAGACAATTTGACGCATCTGGTCTTTCTTGTCTAGTAACAAATGTCAAGACAAACATCCTATTCTCATAGTTTCTGTAACAGTATGACCAGAAATTCTGGGAAAAGGAAAGTAAGGGCAACTTTCTATTACTATTAAATGAGAGTAAACTTTAACATGGCAAACAAATGGCTAAAATAAAACAATTTTAATTTTTGATTAAAGATAGCTATAACAAAATCCAGTTTTCTTAGGAAAAAGGCCTCTATCCTACAAATTATTTTCTATGTATAAGATATTGTTAGGAAATTCATATTTGCCATGAGTTTTCAGTCCTTTTTTTCTTTTGTCCTTTGCCCTCTCACTTCCCAGGAAAGACAGGGACTTGACTCTGGAGTTAATTTTCACAGTCTCATTTTAAATAATTAAATCTCAAGTCACCTTTATTATAATATGCTCAAGATGCAATAAATCTTTGGGTTCCATTTAAGAGGGAAAGAGTCATGGAGTGAGAATCTCACGCTTATTTATTTGCTGTTCTTCTAAAAACATCTTTTATTTCCCTTTCTTCTCAGACAAATCAATTTTGCATTGTTCTTAGAGCTCTATCTTAAATCAAGAAAGTTTGGGCCCTAATCAGACCTTGAAACCTTGAGGTTCCCTCTTATTTAGGTCTTAGAAATATTACATATTCAGTCCATGGTTAGAACTGCAGGCGAGGGAAGAAATATGTGAAAAACAACATCTAGTAGAATAAAATCATGCATGAATTTTATATAATCAAGTTCAATTATATAATGCTGACACAGAGGGAAAGATAGGGGATGAGAAGAGGGAAATGATCAAACATTCTGTATTCTTCCCACTGTTCAAGTAAGACCTAGGACTTTGTAATCCAATGGACCACGACTCTATAGCCAAAATGCAAGCAAAAATAAAAGAAGACATTTCTGAACTTTTATGTTTCTCAGAGTCTAGCTCCTAGCTTTAAGGGGCAATTTAAGAAAATTTCAGAGTTAGCTTAGACTGTATATGTCTGTGTATTTTACTTTCACCTTATCTGCCCTCTTCTGATACCTATTTCTACTTAAGATTCCACTCTACTGAATTTGATTGGATTATATGACTTTATAACTAAAGGAAAATGAGTAGATTATTTGTTTAACCATCCTTATTTACTGTCGGGAAAATCAGAAACCATTGGGAGGAACTGATTTAACACTGAGTCTGGGGAGGGTGGATAGAATTTTTGTCTCTTTAATTCTAGTGGAGAGTCTTTTCCATAGTGTTTAGGAATCAGATACCAAGTTGTTAGAACTTTGTGTTAAGTCAGATTAACTGGACTTCAAGCGCCTAGAGTGGAGAGGGAAGCAGAGACAGTACTGAGGAATGTATTCTCTTATAAAAAAATAACATACAGGTATTTAGAATATAGATGTGTTTCTTTATTTTCACAGTCATGTTCCCAAAGGAGGCTATGATGCATTTTGGGGACTTATGAGCGTATTTATAATTGTGCAGAATAGATAATTATGATTAACAAGAATTCATATTACATTTTGATTCATTGAGTTTAGTATTTTTGAGATAAATTAGCCCTGAAATTAGCCCAATTCTCTCTTCTTTCAAATGCTTTCTTACACTTGGAAAGATTGTAATGACAGTTGGGAAGAAAGTGGCCAGCCCGGGAAACATCAGAGTAAAATGTGTATTAATAGCAGGAAAAAAAAAATGACTTTACTCAAAGATGTCTTCTTTAGGAAGCATATATTCAACTCTTGGTTCTCACACAAATGAATTTGTAATAAAATTTAATGGCAATTAGTCTTTGAGAAATAATGTTTTACTTGAACTGTATATCTGTTTGGATTACTTTACATAGAGATGGTATAGTTTGCTTGAGGTCGGTGTGGTACTTCAGTAGAGAGAATAAGAAAGAAGTGAGATCTTTATTCTTCTCATCCCGAAAGCATATGACCTTGCATGAGTCTCTGAAATTGTTTCACTTTCTCCACTCAAAGTGAGGGTTTTAAAACTACTTAGCGGCTGCTGCTGCTGGTAAGTTAATTTTAGCTCCATTTACTATGTGCCAGGCACTATGCTAAACACTTTATATGCACTATCTTATTGAAAACTCACAACAATCTATGAAATACCTACTACTATGATAGTCATTGTACAGATGAGGAAACAGACTAAGAATGATTATATCATTTGCCCCCAAATCATACCACTATAAGTGGAGGGACCAGATTTAAATCTATGCCCCTAAACACCATAATATGCATGAAAGCACTTTGAAAATAGATATACAGAAATGTATATCTTTGGAAATTTTTTCTTTGTAGCACTTGTTGAAATCAAAACAGTGCCAGGAATGGATACTTGATTTACCAGATCCGTAAAAAGAACTAACGGGAAATAACACTTTAACTTTCTCCTCCAGCTATCTCTTCCCCACGAGCAGATGTGGCTTGTACAACACACCACAGTTCATGAATGTTTGTCAAATAATGTAATGACATTTAGGAGGTGGCAGAGTGTAGCAGAAGTATTTTGGCCCCCAAATAGTTGAAAGGCTTTATTGTTGCTATTGATGTTTTTAAAGTCAAAATTCTAGCAATTTTCTGGCTCTAACATTAATTACAGCTTTTTTTTCTGCAGTTGACCTGAAATTCTACGTAGGATAAAGATCATTTTGCACATTTTAGATTTGTTGAGCTGTGGTTGAAGCAAAGTCTCCAGTGTCTTAGCTGCAACTTCAGAAATAAATTGAATGTTACTGAATGCTCACCCGCAGTGCTGTGCCCACTGCTGACTGTTTACCAGAGCGGGTCAGGGTTACTCCCTCTAGGATCCCGCCAGGAAATCGCCCACCTACTTCTTAGTAGTCAGTGCTCCAGTGTGTCCTTAGACAGTGCTTCCCAAACTGTAATATGGTTATTGGTCACTGAGGGAACCAAGTTTGAGAATCAAGGTAGTAAAAGATACTTCTGTATCTTGGTGAAAGGAGTTAATGTTTCATGTCAGCTTAGGAAGAAGAAAACCTTGGGCAACTTGCTACAACTCATTGTAGTAAGCTTCACAGGAACTCTGTGAAATTGGCAAAATGTATATTTCGACATCTCCCTAAATACAAACATACAACACAGTGTCATCTTTACTTTTGGAACTGCTATTCCCTGAGTCATTAAGTCTTCGAGATGTTGTCCCTTGGAGGCCTCGCAGAGCACCTCCTGCCTTTCTCAATCGCTCTATATCTCTGAGACGTCTCTCTCGTTTCTTTCCCTCTAACCCCCATCGGTGGTTAATGGCCTGCTTCACATTATCACAACCTTAGCCTAAAGCTGGTGACAATCTAATCAATTCAGAGCCTTGATGCAAACACAAAGGAGTCAGAGAAGTTGGATGGAGAGAGATTTTGGAGCAGAGGAAATCCCAAGAGCCCTTGAGATGATGCCACACAGAGATACTGCTTACTGTTCGCAGCCATTGGACTCACTGAGCAATTGCTCTTTCTACTCAGCTGACAGCCCCTTGGACTTGTCACTCTACCCTACCAGATCTCCATGCCGACCAACAGTTTTCTTCTTGTTTCAGAAGTTCTTAGTTGGTATGTGTTTATAAAGAGAAAGAAACTAAGGTGCTTATTTGTTTTCCCTTTGGGACAGTATCTTCCAAATCTCTCATTTCTGTGCAGCCTTCCGCGCTATCTCTGCAGCCAGCAATGTACTACACAAGTTGTAGATAACACCAGAAGGCAGCTTAAATTATTTTTCAATATATTCTGAGAGTGAAAACGCCAAGTCATATATTTTAGTGAATAGATGCCACTATAAAAATTCAGTGTTTCCTTAACTGAGGAACTATGGGGGTGTCTAGGTGACAGGCGAAGTAATTTCATCTTTACTCTCAGTAAAGACTCTAGAAAGTGAAAACATTCCAAGAAATAAACGTATTTAACCTTTGTCCACAACTATTTATTTTCAAAACACTTCACAAACACTAATTAAACTGACTACTAGTTTTAAGAATAATGAGGTCCGCAGGGCACTCATTTAGCCTGAGTGCATTAATGGAAAAGCTTTTCTTCTATTTCTGGTGGTTCTTGAGTCATTTACCTGACTCTCCTCGCAGTCGCTTCAGGACAATGAAAGGCAGAGAGAATGTGTAGCAAACTGATTAAGAGTTCATGCTCAAGGTCAGACAAGACCTGAGTCTGCATTTCTACTCGCTGTATGGGCTTGCACAAAGGACTTAAGGCATTCTGAGGTTTGGTTCTCCTCTCTGTAACAGGGGCCCCTGAGAGGCACTATAAACTTTACGATGTAGGCAGGGCTGGCTGCTTTAGGCGCAGTGGAGGCAGTGCCCACAGTACTTTTGGAGCACAAAGAAATGATTTTATTTAAAATCAGAAGAAAAAATGAGCTATAAAGTCAAAGAAAATGTTTTTATTATGTAATCAATCTGTTTATACTAATTTAGCCATAAAATATAATTTTGAGTATTTTATTATAAAGAAAAAGCCACAAAGGCAAAAGTTCCCAGGACTGCCCAAAAGTCACAGTGGGCCTCGGACATGTGTAAATCCCTTAGCACAGTGACTGGCACCTCCCAGCAGGCTTTCCAAGGAAGCATGTTGAGAGTTGCAAACATGTTCTGCATAGAACCAGTGGTGAGCATTTCAGCCTTTGCCAGGCAGACAGTCCCTGTTGTATTGCATCTGCTCTACTCTGCCGTGGTAACTTGAAGCGCTCAGAGATGGGCGTGGCTGTATTGCAATAACACTTTATTTATAACAGCAGGCAGCAGGCTGGATTTGGTTCATAGGCCTTGGTTTGCCAACTCCTGACTTAAACTAAGACTTTTATTATTGATGCCTTTGAAAAGAATTGTAATTTTATTCCTTCATTTATCTATGAACTATCCCCAGGAGAATGTGAGCAAGGAGGAAGATAAGTGATCTACTTTGGGTTATTTAACATAGCCAAATAAAACAACCTCCTAAAGGTCTCTTGGTTATTCAGGATGCATCTAACTAAAACAAGCCATCACAGTTGTCTCCACCATAGTAAAGAGAGAAGTCAAGCTTGGGATAACTCAGTGGTGCCGTCAAGCCTTGATGTTCCCAGAGACCTCCTTGTATGGAAAAATTAGCCACCTATAAACGCAGACAACCTCTGTAAAGAAGCAATGTGTGTATTTATACAAATGCATAAACAGACATTGTACCTGACCACATATCTAGTTATGCCCTGAAGCTCAGTTATAATTTGAAGCCATAGAAGGTTTCTCCCTGTGATTCTTTAGCAGGTCAGGCTGTTGTTAAAAGAGAGAGAATATTTAATAATTAAGTAGGAGGGACAGGAAGATATGCCCAAAGATTAAGCCTCAGCCCAGTACAAAGAGCTGTGAGCCCTCGCGGTGAGGGGTTGCACTGGGCCTTCTCTACTCAAAGGCAAGACTTTTCACTCTCCTTGACTTCGGCTTATGAACAAATGGCTAAATTTGTCAACAGTGTCTGTAAGATAGTGCTGGCGCCAAGAAATAGGAGGAAAGGAAAAGCCCATAGCTTTTAGGAGTAAATTTAGAGTCAAATCTAGGGTATGCTGCTTGCTTACTCTGCAGTGTGGCACAGGCTTAATTTAAGTTTTAGTTTTGTGACTATAAATGGGGTAACAAACACCTATTTACACATTGTACCTGGCAACCAAAAGGGTTAAATGAGATTTTCCATGTAAAGGCCCTATATCTGATTAACACGAAATAAGTGCTCAGCAAATGGTTGCGTTTATATTCCCAGTAGAAGTAGGAATAATTACTGCTGAGAAAAATGACAGCAGAGAATGGAGGACCACGAAAGCAGAGGCACTGAGACATTGAGCTCTAGAATTTGAATCTTCTTCCCTCTGTTTGTTAGATATGTTAGAACTGCACATTTTTCTGATCTTGAGTTGCCACATCTGAAAAATGGGTAAAAGTGGGTATAACTAGAATCTACCTCATAAGGTCATTGGTTATATTAAATATGATAGCGCATATCAATCCTGGCATAGTGCTTGGGACAGTGCAGGATGCAGGGTATTGTAAAGATTTGTGCCCTTTCTCCTCCTCCTCATTATCATTGCTTAAAGTGAAGCTTGAGTTTTCAGGGTCCCCTCCGAAACACCTGGTGGACTTTAAGGGCACAGAAATCCTCTTAAAACTGTGTCTACAGAGCTTATTCCTTTAAAAAAAAAAAAAATTAGGGGGGGGGCCATATGTGAATTTTTCTGGACTAAGAGTTCATAGCTTTCATCCACTTCTCAGAGGAATCAAGGACCCAGAAGGCTTTATAAATCATGTTGTTAGAGAAATAGTCCATATGATTTGAAGGCATCTGTTGTAGCCTGTATTGTAATTGCTTCTGATGATAATTCAAGTTATCAAGAATGTGTTCCCTTAAATTAGGGACCATATTTATGGAGATACCCAAGGATGTATAGTAATATCTTTTAGTGAGATTTACTGATATTAAAGAACCAATTTGCATGTAAACGGGTGAAATTAATCTAAAGGTGTGAATTTCAGCACTTTGGAAAAATCAGTGTAAGTGAAACAACTCATTTTTAATGATTCTGGGAAATGATTACCATAGTGAAAAATAAATAAAAGGCAATGGCTAGTAAATATTTGCCATATGTTCCAGATATCTCCCTAAAGAGTAACTTATGTGTATATTATGCCATTTAGTCCTCACCACTAATTCATATTTATGCCTGGTTTCTTGATTGAAATTATTAATTCATGGGTCGGTATCAAATGACACCTAGACATCCGTTTGTTGGGGACTGAAAGCAGCTGCAAAAAAATAGAAGTGATTTCAAGGAGCGATACCATGAGAGCCAGAGCCGTCGAAAGAAAGATGCACCAGAGAGTGACAGACGTGGCAGGTCAAGCGGAGGTCTGTAATGCTGCTAGTTCCGGAATCTCCCAAGTTCCTATTGGTTTAATGAATTCATAAAGTGTTCTGGTCATAGAGAGAGGCACATTTTCTGAGGTGATCAGCTTCTGCCAGGGAGTTACCTATAAATTACATGCAGTATTTCCAAGCCAGGTAGGGATCTAAGAGCCTTGGGAAAAGAAGTTGGCTTATATGGGGAAATAGCCTCTTTCTGAAGGTGAACACACTCTACCAAAATTCAAATTCACTTATTTCTTGAGTACCTTGGAAGAAAGAGAAAATATGAAAATATTCGTATTCACCATTAATTTTTCAGCTCACTTCTGGGATATTATCTGAAAAGAATATTAAAAGAATGATTCCACCAGCTATACTTCTAATTAACTATGAGTGATTACTATACAATTCATAAAATTGCTGATTTTGAAAAGTTTCTCTATCAGTTCTTTTGCTCTGATTCTTCTCAAAAAAGACATGTTTGCCAAATTAAAATTTGAACCATATCAAAACATTTGAACATGAACCAACAGAGTATCTCAAAAGCAATCATAAAAATTTAATTCAAATTGTGTTCATCTATAATAATGTTAAATGTTGCAGTAAAGGTTATTGGTCACAAGAAACAGTTTAACTTAAGGAAATCTTTGGAAGGGTATTGGGCAACTCACTAAATTAAAGGAGAAGCTTAACAACTTAAGTCTAAGGAAATATAGGAGCTAGATCATTGCTGGGGAGCTCAGTCAAAAACTCTAAACTATATATTGTTGGATACTGAATCAAAAGAATTCAGCTGCTCAAATTTAAATTCCTAAAAGGGAATTAATTGGGTGATATTAATTCGGTGACTTCTTACCCATTGCTAAGGTAGAGTGTCAGTATGCTAGACATACACATCAGGACTGCATAGGATAGAGGAGACTATTCTTTAAAAGAGAAATTTAAAACACAGAATTAAATACACATGCCGTATTTATGGACTGGAACACTCAATATTATCATAATGCCATTTCTCCATGTCCCCTCAAATTGATCTATAGTTTTAATACAATCACAAAAATGCAAAGGAATAAGAGTAACAAAAACAATCTTGAAAAAGGAAAAGTTGAAGAGCTTACCTCCACCAGATTTAAAATAAAGCTACAGAATCAGACAAGATGATATTGACAAAACAATTGACAAATTGAATGATAGAACAGAAAAGAAAGTTTAGAAATTGACTCAGCATGTGTAGTCAACACAGTCAATTGATTTTTTGACAAGGGTACCAAAGCAATGTGGAGAAAAGAACATCTTTTCTATGAATGCTTCTGGAAAAACACACGTATTTTTTTTAAAGAGGAGCATCAGCCTCTACCTGACACTACACGACAAAATTAATTTAAAATGAATCATAGACTAAAACTTAAAAGCTAAAGCTATAAATTTTCTAGAAAAAAAATACAAGGTCATGTCCATGAGTTTTGAGATAAGGGAATATTTCTTAGGACATAGAAAGCACTGAACATCAAAGAATAAATGATTAACTTCATCTAAATAAAAACTTCTACGCATTAAGAAAATGAGAGGGCAAGCAAGAGACTTAAAGAAAATATTTGTAACACATATATTTGATAAAGGATTTATATCAATTATATATTTCACAATGTTGTGATCAGCAATAAAAACTCAAAATAGGCAAAAGACTTAAATCAACATTGTACAACAGAAGATTTATGAATGTTCAATAAGCACATGAAAAGGTTCTCAGTAGTCATTAGGGATTCATTGATGAAAACACCAATGAGATTGTATTCCACACATACTAAATTTATAAGATTGACTACACCACATGTTAAGGATGTGAAGTAACTAGAACTGTCATATGGGGCTGCTGAGAGTATAAGCATTGCAATCACAAAGAATTGTTTTGTATTTTCCTATAAAGTTAAATATGCCTACTCGATGACACAGCAATTCTACTTCTCCATAGCTAAGAGAAACAAAAATATATGCCCACAAGGAGATTTTTAAAAGAATGTTTACAGCAGCTTTTTCATAGTAACTGAAGAGTAGAAATAACCAAATATTCATCAACAGGGAAATGGGTAAATTGTGGTATATTTGTACTCAGCAGTAAAAAATACAGAACTATGGATATATCCTGCAATGCAGATGAATCTAAAAAACGTACTGTGTTGAATGAAAGAAACCAGACACAAAAGAGTGCATACCATGGGATTCCATTGCGTGAGTTTTTAGAAAAGGTAAAACTAATTTCTGTGATAGAAATCAGAACAATGTTTGTCTGTAGGACGTAGGAAGTGCCTGAAAGGAAAACTGGGAGACTTTGGGGAATGGGTGTTAATTGAGATGGTGGTTTCATGAATGTGTATATTTATCAAAATGTATTGAATTACGAATTTACAATCTGTGCATTTTACTATACATACATTTTCTTGTAATAAAATAGAGTCAAATGCTGGTAGGATTCAAATAAAGTCATCTAACATCACATACTCCATTTACCCAGTGCCTCAACTGGATAATTCCAAGCAGGCAGCTCGGGCTGACTGCTTAGCACTTCCATGGCAGCTTGTCTCATTTCTTTGACACACCAGCTGCCAGCAGCAGGCCAGGGAGCCCTGAACACCGGCCACCCCAGCCTCGCCTGCAGCTCTCTTTGGCAAGGTGGGAGATGCTCCAGCTGGTCACAGAAAGAGCAGCCAGCTGGGTTTGAAAGGGAACAGATTTAATTTTGGTCCTGATTGAAGCACAAACCAATTTAGAGATGTGCCCTCTCTGATTTGGGATTTTTAAAAGGATAATTGAGGTAATAGGTAGAAAGGAAACCTCATAACTCAAGGTACAAGGCAGGGTGGATGCTCAGTGTGTGCCCAGGATCCGTTTAGCCTGTTTTTGCTGTGTTATTAAAGTAACACTGACTTGATGCATATGCAATCAGTCTCAGGCCCAGCACTTCCTAGCTATGTGACCTCAGGAATTTAATGAACTGCTTTATACCTTAGTTTCCCTAACGACAAAATGATGATAATAATAGTGCCAGTACTGTAGGATTGTTACAAATATTAAATGAGCTAATGAATATAGTGACTGGCGTACAATAAGCGTTAAACAAACAACAGCTATTAGCTGTTATTTTCCTGCACAATTAACTTGTGAAACATGTCAGGCTCTACCAGCCTCTGATGATACAGTAAGCCTCACCACCCCTTCTTTTTGTAGCAACAGTTTGTTGGCACAGGTCCTGTCCGCCTTAATTACTGCACGTTAGCTCTCTTGAAGTATCCCCCATCCACAAGGGGTCCCTCCTTGGTCCCCACAAATATATCTCATAGCTGCACCTATCGTTGCCCCTTACTCTTTTCCTTCTCTCCAGAGCTGACTTTCCGTGCCGACAGCCCCATTCGGAGATGTCCCCTTTCTGCCATGGCACATCTTCAGAATGCCAAAACTCATGCTGGTGGTTCAGGCTATAGGTTCTCTTGAGGCTGGTGGTATCACAAGAGGTCAGAGCGTATCATTTATGCAGAAAAAGAAGAAAAAGTTCCTTGCACTTCTGTGCCTCCTCCTTTATTTATTTATTTTTCTTATGGACCATAAAGTAGCCCATCTCTTATTTACAAATCTGTGCTGACTAGTTCTATCAGCTTATTCATCTAGCCCATCTCCCCAGAGGGACTTTAATCCATCGAAAACATAGGAAGAGACAAGATGCTCTATGACTCGCATTTTCTTCCAGTTCCTCCCGCAAGCCAACACTTTAAGTAAGTGCGCTATAACGAAGCAAACACTTCCAAACAGCACAGCTGCACACGACTCCTGGAGGGCTCTGGAGAAGCGTATGTTCTTCAGCGTGTTATGTTTATGAGGAGGCCTGTTAGAATCCTGGAGGATTATGGTGAGGGCACAGAGAGAGGAACTCTGAAGCCCTTTGTGTAGGAAACGGCCAAACCTGAGAAAGCCAGAAAGAAGACCGCAAGAGAGGCAGCACGTATCTTGAAACAGGTTTCACGGCGGCTTGAAAGTTAAGTTCCCCAGGGCTGCAGAGTGAGAAATCAGAGAGAAGCAGTCCATCTGCTTTGTCGTGATTCGCCCTAGCTGAAGGCAACAGTCAGCTGTGGTCTTTCTCATCACTAATGCCTGAGCAGGCTTGGCTAGCCCAGGTCTCCACGTGATTTATCATCAAACCAAGCCAAGAACTGGATAACTTCCTAGTAACTCCCTGCGTGACTGCTTTTGAACTTGGGGTATAGGAGAATAGTGTGGAGATCTTGGTATATCTGCCGGACCTGTCTATCTGTTGGCCCCTTCCATTACAGTTTTGGGGTTTACATTTTAACCCAGCAAAAACAGTGAGTTTTGAGTTAATTTTTGAAAAGTTAGTAAAATCCACATATAAGTGAAAGAAAGCATTCCAGAGACGAATTCGGTGTGCAGAGGTGGGAGCAGCGAGAGTGGAAGCTGTATTAATTAGATAGAAGAGCCGAGGAAGGGAGTGGATGAGGGGAGAGAGAAAACTCAGTCACCATCATGTTTCATTCCTAACATCCAAAAAGACTAAATTCTAGTGTAATTGTTATATTCGAACATAGCCATAAGTAGACTTAAAGTTTAAAATGTTTAAAGAGAGGCATTTGAAATTAATTTTGAGATCAGGGCATAGAAGAGCCATATCTGAAACTGGAGGAAAGAAAAATTATTTCAGGAAATTAGGGAATAGGGTAATGCTTCTGTAGCTAAATGTTGCACACAGAGGAATTGAAACACAGTGGACGGTAAATCCTGGACTTCTTCAGCAGGACCATCATAGAGGAAAATTGTCACCCAAGGGAGGGACCCATCCAGGCTGCTTTAGTTGTGAAGATGACTCCGGGAACCCTAATTAAATGTCAGCTGATAGATAATGAAATCCTTTCCTTTAAAAAATACCCGTCCAAATCAGTTGACATCACATATCTAAGTCACAGATTTGTCCCCAAATAGATCTTAGCACTATGATCTCAGCAGGGATTTCTTTTTAGATAAAGCTATTTTATGGGCCTCTAAGAAGCTTTGTTGGAACACGCAATATCCTTGAACTGCAAGCAACAGTGGCTTTGGACAAGTGTTAATTCAGTGAACTTAAGTAGGAAAAAAAAAAAAGGAAAACCCATACAATTGTCAGTACTAAATGAACTGAGAAGTAATTTAAAAGAACATTTCTGACTCATTCTTTCTATATTTGGTTTTTACTTTTAAGGAATCCTTTGGTCTTGTTGAGCCCCACTGAGTAGACAGGTACCAGCATCATATGGCATTTATTTAGTAGGTACGTGTTTTTATATAATACTATAGTGGAAACGGTGCGTTTAGCAAGTGAGACGCGCAAGATGCATTTAGACAACAAGGCTATTCTCCCAAACACAGTATGACCCATCAGAACCCACTCGGTACACCCAGTGCCCCCCTGTCCTTGGATGAATGTAGGGCAGGCCCCACGGATAATGAAGAGTCATCCGTACAATTAGAGACATGCAAACCATCTCATTTTAGTAATTCCGGGGAGAGGAGGGAAAAGGGTAGAAAAGACTTTCCTAACCCGTGCTATTATAGCTGGTGCCAGCACCCTGGCCCTTGGCCCCTGTTAGGGGACTTTCTCTCATGAGGACTTTGCGGGGCTGTCCCACTGATTATGGTCTGGATACTGATACTGCTTCTTCCTGGCTGTTTGCCAGGACTTTTTAAGTGTGTATTTTTATAGAATTTGTATTTGTCAATTTAACATTTACCACAGGACCAATTATAACTCTATTTTATTTTCTCTATTTTTGATGCTCTGGCATTTCAAGGCATTAAAGGCCAGGGAGAGACTGTCCCTCCCAGGGCCAGCTACTTCCTAAAGATGGGAAGGACTTGCCTAGGAGGACAGCTTTCATATGTGATCAACCAGTCGCAGGTCTGTAGTTCCAACCATCACCATCTCTAAGCCTCATACCAATCCGGTTGCCCCACTTCCACACTTGCCCTGAATCATCACAGAGCCACTTACCAGACGACTAGAGACCACTCTGTAGCCCCAGATCCATCAGAATTATTCAAACTAGCCAATTCTAAAGTGTTTACTCTTACTTTTCCCTGGGAGAAAACCCAATAAAGTGTCTGATCTATGCTCCCTGCTCACTCCTGCTTCGGCCTATCCAAACCCCAGACTTCTCCATGTAGCCCTGTGTGGAGTGGCATTCCCCCTTTTTCTCTCAGGAAAAGTAAATAATTTCTTTTTTTAATGGCATTGGTCTCTCCATATCATCATCACTCAGTCATCTCCCTAGGTTAAAATCCCATGGGTACAAATTGTAGAACCCACGGTATTTCACAGTTTGAAAAGCTTTCGCTGGAAAGCATTTCTGACTCAGTAACTAGATTCCGAATCTCACAGCAAATAGTTTAAAAATATCTAAGAGTAACCCAAAAAATGTGATGACCCAGCCATAGACACTTTATCTAAATTTCATTTTAATGAACTGAACACAGTAATGGAGTAAAATGAGTAGTAAAAATTTACCTTTAAATCACTTATTTTCTATGTCATTAGGTGCATAATGCAGCATTTCTCAAAGTATTTTCTCTGGAATGCTTTCCATGTATAGTGAACAGAGAGTAGAGAAAAAATGTTTTATTCAAATGTTCTTGGGATCTCTGGATTAAACTGCCACCACCATCTAGGTAGTGTACAAAATAATAAAAGATGGGGGAGAGAGGGAAGGAGTGAAATACAGGGAGACTGGAGAGAAAGATGGATCAGTGGGGATTTGAGACTGGAGTCTAAATTTCCGGTGCAAATGCTGCCCTTTACCAGCTCCGTGAACTTGAATGTTGTGTAGCACTTCTGATCCTTTCCTCATCTGTCAAGCGTACAAAACAATTCTTACATTTATGACTAATCCACAGCACATCAAATTTCTTTATTGTTCTTATTCATAATTCTTTAATTTCTGAGCATATCCTCACTGACACTGATGAGAAACCTATTTCAGGAATTTGAGTGGGCTCCCTTGCCCAAGCCGGGAGACACATGGTGGCCATGAGTGATGTCAGCCTCATCCCAGTGAGGTACTTTTGAGACCAGGAAGCCATGGAAGCAGGTCTGCTCCCTCACTGCCCCTCTTAGCCATGGGGGTTTTTGTGGAAGTTGCTGGCACTGCTGAGATTAGTTTTCAGTCCCGATAGGAATCTCTCTGTTACCCCTGGCAACTCTGTCCCCTGAGGTGTTCGTGTTCAAGCCACGCGAGGGAACCACAGCCCTCTGTTCACCTTCCCATCTCCCTCACTCTCCACTTGTAATACTTGGAACCAAAAAGCTACAACCTCTTACTCCCCTCTGGTGACCCAGCCAGCCTCCTCAATTGTCTGTAGCCTGGGAGTCAAATCCATTCACTCACGTGTTTCATTTGATCTTCTCTGTGTAAAGAGAAAAAAATAAATAAGGTTTTTAAATTAAGGGAATTTTACATTAAAAAAAAAAACAGATTTGTCAAAAATGTTTTACTGGAGCTGAGCAGCCATGTCCCTATCTGGGTCCACCCTCTCCAAGGATGGACACTTCATTCATTAAAGTCATCTATGAAGCCTCTGTGGGCATTTGAGTTTGGGATCCCTGCCTTAGGTTTTAAAGCACTAAGACCTGAGGCACACCCACTCCTTTTGCTCATATCCATGGTGGTATCTTACCCATGCTTATGACTCCAAGAACACCTGTAGCTCCCTCTTCACCCCAAAACAATGGCATAGGGGTATAGAAGATAGAAAAGACACTCGGGAAGCAGCCAGCCCTGGCTTTCCAGAAAGTCTTAGCATGACTTCACTCCTCCTCTGTCTTCGTATAATCGTGTTCTTTTCGAGAAGGTAGGAGGTGCAGTTGACCCGAGCCACCCACTGATAGGTCACTAACTAATATAGCAAGTGCCAGAATCTGGTCTCTTGGTTGTCTCAACACTTTCCACAAAGAAGTAACCCGCTTTGATCCAAATATATGATGTCGCTACAACTTCAAACCAAAGCAGACACCACTAGCTGGCACCTTAAGTGTGGTGTTCCAGGAGGAGCCCCTGTGGGTGGAATGGCCAGCCCTCCAGTTGTCTGGCCTCACACCGCTCCTCCACCCTCACCAGGGTGGCTGAAGCAGCAGCATGACAAGTTGCTGTCACAAATACTCTAGGCAGGCAGTAGGGAAGTACACCGGGAGGCAGGAGGGCAGGCTTCCTTGGTTCCGAGGGTGGTCTGACAGTCATTATTTTGGGCTCACCTGCTTTCAGATGTACCACCTCATAACTCTCCCTGGATTAGAGAAAATGTATTTGGCTGGTAGGTAATGGAAAAATCCAGAGAGAGTGAGAAGTGGAGTTTACATTTTATTCTTATGTGATTTTTCTCAGTCTTGTGGTTCTCCTTAGTTGGCTTTCCTCAGATGATTTCACCCACAGCAAAATGGCAGTGGCTGCTCCAGGCATCACAGTGGCCTACCATATATCCAGAGCGTAAGAGAACTTCTCCCCTCCATCTTGAATTTAGTTCCTGGTCTTCACTCTGATCAACCATCTTATTTCTCATGCTCAGTCAGAGGTAATTACCGTGCAAGAAGAATCAGAGTATCCCAATGGCTCTGAGTCATTCAGAGTCTCCCCTTGGAACTGGGAGAGGAGTCAATTCTCTAACTGCATGACTGTTACCACACATGGTAGATGTTCTAATAGCTTATTTGGTTAACTAGATTGAGGGTGGTGGGGAGGAAATTAACATTTTCTGAAATTCTATTCTCGCACAGGAATAATGCTGAATGAATACTTATTTGACTTACCTTGCAATTCCCACTACTGAAAATCAGTTGTTTTTGTTTTGTTTTGGTTTTGTTTTTTAAAGAAATTCTGAAAACTAAACTTTAGGAGGTTAAGGAACTTGTTTAAGGTTTTAAGAGGCTCCTAAGACATTAATACTTAGCTTTTATCTCCTTCAAAAGCTATACCTAAGAACACCATGCATGTAAAAGGTCACGATATTCCCTGGGAATTGGATGAGAGAAGGATGCTTGGGGAGCTCTCTCCAATCCACCCACTAACAGTCGTACAGGAGCATGGTTTAAACACGTTTCAAAATCTCTCTGGGCTTTGCTTTTGTCATCTGACGAATTGAGAACATAACAATAGAATAGAGTCCATAATGCTGGGAAGAAGATGAGGATAATGAATATGGTAGCAAAGTGTAGAGAAGGTCCATAGCAAAAATAAATATTTTTCTCTGCCTAGAGTATTAGCGTTTGAAATTCCTCCATGGACGTTTATTCCTGTATCTTAAAGTTTCCTCTACTTAGAAAATATGCATTAACCTTACAGGCTAATGCAATAAGCTAAGGTCTTATGTAAAAACCTATGAGGACTAGCCAGTAACAAATGGGTAAAGAGAGACAGAGAAAGGCTCTTAGGGGATCGGGGAACTGTGATGCGCTGGACTGAGTCCTTGACCATGAACAGGGAAGTGGTCCCTCAGATAAGCCATTTTAATCATGTAGAAATTTGGGCCTCGTTGCTAAATCTTATGTTTTTTTAAGGCAGGAACAAAAATTCCATGATTCATATGTCTTAGTTTCTCTTTTATTTTTTTATTGAAAACGCTAGGGGCATCCAAAAGAAACTACACCTGCTGGCCCAAAATAGCTCCTAGAGGCCTAGTTTGAAACTTCTGCTCTTATATGCGTCTTGATGTATGATCTTTAAGAGCCTGGGGTTTTCTTATGTATATCTGTCGAGACCAAGATATTAATAGTGCCTGCCCCCACAGGAATTTAGGGAAGAAGAAAAAGAATGTAAATGTTTCGACCATGAGTTTCAGATTCCTTCCCAAAGGCAAGGTATAAAAAGAGAATGCTAAGGAGGCATAGATCATAGAAGCACTTGAGGTAAGGGGTGCAGAACCCAGGCTGGAGGACGCAAGATCTGCTTCCCGTACTCCCCTTGGCCTCTCTTAGCAAGTCTGTGAAGAGGCCTACGCTTCCTTTTTCCTCATTAATCCTGACTTATCACACAGCACCTACGTGGGCCCCCTGCTGAGGCCACTGCAGCTGGTTGTCACAGGAACCAGCACAACCCATGGAGCAGGCCATCTGGCCCCAGGCCTCTCCAAGGAGGAACTCCTCCTTTCCTACTGCCATGCCTGGCCACCTCCATCTGACTATTGAGGTTTTAATGAGATAGTGAGCTGGGGAAATCAGGGCAGCTGCTGGGACTGAAATAGTAATCTTTGAGCCATGACCAAATCCGAAGGATCAAGTGATGGATTCCAGTGCTCTGGGATGCAAGAGGTCACATAGGTCACTGCAGCCTGAATGATCACAGTGATCTGGGTTCTGGCTGGAAGTGTTCAGAAATTAAAATTCTGAAAAAACAGCAAAGGGTAGAAAAGGCTGAAATCTGCACTGTCCAATACATAAATACGGTAAACCACGGGCCACGTCTAAAACCACAGAGAGCTTGAAATGTTGCTTGTCCACAGCAAGATGTGCTGTAAATGGAAGATGTGTACCAGTTTAGAAGTCTTAGTCCCCCCCCCCAAAAAAGTAAAATATCTCAATATTTTTAGGCTGACTCTATGATGAAATAATACTTAAGATATCTTAGGGTTAAATAAAATGTCATTACATTTAATTTTATTTGTTAACGTAGCTATTTAAAAATTTTAAATTACACATGTCATATTTATAGCTCTGTTGGACAACACTGATTAGTTACACCTGTTTATACAGAAATTATTTCAAAGACTTATTTATATAGAGAAATTATTTATACAGGAAATTCATGTTACTTAAATTATGTATATGGTCACATAATTAAGAATAACCTCAATATTTTACTTATGTAATATTTGTTTTATACTATACACTACTATAAGCATATATATTTATATGAAAATACTGTATAGGGTCATACACAAATACTGTGTATTCCATATTTTACTTTATGGGCAACTTCAGAGATTTCAAGGATAATTTTTACTTTTAGTTTCCCTTTACGTGTGGATCTTAGAATTCAGTCTCACTGCTGTCCAAATGAAAGAGCATAGCGTTAGTGTCAAGAGTCTAAGACAGCTTCTTGCCCCTACAGGCCCGCCTTCCAAAAGCATCCTTTTGAGCTGTTTTTTCCCAGTATTATCAATGAATTTTAAGTGAGCCACATACACACTCTCATAGATGTCCTCCTAGTGGCCAAAAGGACATGTCACGATGCAGCTGCCCTGAGTTAATCTCTATAATTAAGTCCCCTCAAATAATATTTTCTAAAACATATTAAAAATTACTCCATTGTCCTTACATAAGAAACCATGTAGCAACATTCTTATGTTAATCGGTACCTCTTGAAAGGGGAGCATGGTGAAGTAATCAGTTATATAGCTTTCCTTTTTTCAGAAAATGGCAACGATAGTTCCTAATAGTATTTCCCTTTTTGCCATGGCTGCCAGGAAACTTGGACATAAATCTAGCCCTCAGTTATAGTAAGCTGTCTTGCTAAGTTTAATAGAAAATCATGCTCTGCTGAAAGGATTTGCATCTCTTTTTCACTGTCATGTCTCAGGGCTTCCACCGTTGTTCATCCCTCCTGCTCTACCTAATACTGTTTTAATCCCATCTGCAAATATGTTTTATAGGTGGCTGTAATAACATAAAGGTAGAAAAAACCTAGAGAGGTGGAATAAGTTTTATTTCATGCCGCTCAACTCCAAGGACAAGGACAGAGGGTCAAAAAGGACTCCCGAGACTTTCCCAACATTTTAGGGAAGGGTCCTGTGGCCCATTCATGGCATTTACTCCGCATTTCAGAGAAGTGGCATCACACGTGGCCACATTTGTCATCCTCAGTCAAGTCTATGGCCATGGATTGTGGCAAAAGAAACTTACCCACTAGCAAGGTGAGCCAGCGATGCTGGTTGCACCATCACAGTGCTCTTTAGTGTGAGTGATTCCATAAGTACTAACAGTGATTAAGCGTTGTCCTCCCCTTGAGGAAACCGCCTTGCCTGGGTGCATCCTTTCCATTGCATCTTAATCCTGATTTCAGTACTTTAAATCCATATGTCTTATGCTCTAAATTTTAGAATCCCATTCTGGAATGTCACCGGTATATCTTTGACACTTATTACTGTCTCTATTTGTGTTTGTGTCTCATCTACTCTAGAGACTCCTAGCTAATTGAGGGCAGCATCCATGTCTGATTAGTTATTTTGTTCTTCTCCTCCCAACTCCTAGAACACACACTCAGTGCCAAGCATAATACGGCATAGTGTTTCAGAGGACAGACATTAGAGTTAGGGCTTGATTTCAAATCCAAGCTTCATTATTTACTAGTTATTTGTCCTCAGGCAAATAATGTGCTTCTGAGACTTAATTTTATCTACATATGTGGATAATAATGGCACCTATTTCAAGGGTTGTTGGAACAGTCAGTTATATAGAACACTTATCTGGTATATGAGCTCTTATCCGGTATATTGTCATGGACTGGTGATAATATATTTTCATTGTGTTATTGTAATTGTTTTACAAGTATTAACATTAAATAATAATTATCGAATCATTGAACAAAGTAGAACTGTAATTCCCATTGTTTTTTCCTTGAGGAAGGATCAAATGTTCCTTCTGCCATTTCTTTTACCTCTGAAACAGGGACAATAATGCTTGCTAACTAGGCTTTGGTAAACAAAAACTGTGTTTTCTTTAGAATAAAGATCCTCTCAGAGCACAAAGATTGTATTGTAAATGAGTAAGATTATAACCACCTTTTAAGCCTTCTTGTGTAATCTGAAGTATCAAGAGCCCAAAAGCAAAGTAATATTTATAATTACATTTTGAAACACTTTTGTGCGCATTACTAGTCTGTTCTCCCTACAAGATAGTGAGTTGGACTGAGCAGATAGTATTCTCTTTTTGGTCATTTAAAAAACTGAGACCTAGCAATTCTAGAACCATCTAGGACAGGGTTTCTCAACCTCAACACTTTGGGCCTAGTAATTCTTTACCATGGCAACTGTCCTGTGCATCATTATATTTAGCAGCATCCCTGACCTCTGACCATGAGATGCCATTAACTCACCCTATTGTGACAACCAAAATTGTTTTCAGACATAGCCAAATGTCTACTTAGGGAGGAAACTCACCCCTGATTGAGAAACATTGGTTTAGGGAGGGCCAGACAGTGGCGACTGGAAGAGCTTGTCATAGAAGCCTGTTCTCTTTCCTTCAATATTCATAGGAATAAAATAGGGTGGAAATGAGAAGGCAGAAAGAAGTACTGGTGTTTGGGGAACTAGCAGAAGGGATGTGCAGGTGAATAGGAGAAGAATTTCCCAGGAAAGGAGGGTCAATGGTGACGATGCTACTGAGCAAAATGGTAAATGCATTTTTGTTTAAAAAAAAAAATGGACTGGAGGTGTTTGTATCTCAAGTAACGTTTTACAAGCCTTCAGTGACAACTAGATGGGTATAAAAGGCAGGAGTTTTTTCCTGGAGTCTTATTAACATTTGTACCCATGGTTGATTTGGTGGATTCTAGAATTTCATGGGAGCCAGCTCTTCTAGGAGTGTCTCAGCCAGTCCAAGTATCTGCTCTTAGTATTACCACCTCGCTGCCCTGCTCTGGCCTCTGGACAGTCCATAGTGATTTGCCCCACTGACTTTTTTGTTTCATTCTTAGTTTTAGGGTTACCAGATACAGTTTGTATATTAAGATGTCATAACCTTTTGGGACAGGATTACTGACTTGTTCAAAACTCTAGAGCCAAATATAAAGTGATTTCAGAAAGTCTGGACCAAGTGTGACTTTCACAGTCTATTGACTTAGTAAACACAAGGGTTACACTTACTCTAGCAATGTTTTTTGTTGGTCCCCTCCCAAACCCACACCTCCACACCCACCATATCAATTGTTATTAAATTAGAGATTTTATTTCTGCATTTGAAATAGCAATGGTTCTGCTTGAACCCCTTTTGGGGGCACTCTTTGAGGTATCTGATTTGGGGGTCTTTGGGTGCTAGTCTCTTACTATATCCAGTGGGGTTTTTTTGTTTTTGTTTTTTAATTCCCAGCTTCATGAATCAGAGCTATACATCTGGCTACATTTCCTTTCCTTTTACATCTCTACCATAGGCCTTTTATTTACTCTTTCCATCCACTTATCCATCCATCGAACAAGATTTTAAGTTGTCTATTCTAAGTCAGGCCATAGGCAAGTCCACCCGGTGTCTTGAGTCCCATGTTAAACACTGGCTTGGGGAACTGCATTTGACCTAGGTGTGTTTCACATGTTAGATGAAAAATAGACTTGTTTTTTAGCTGTTATAGAGAAAATGACAACATCTGTAGAGTGTTTGTCCCGGATGCTTCGTGCCTTTGGCTTCCATTGTACCATTTGCTACTGACAGGTCCACTTGGTGGGATTAAAATGATAGGTAATTTCTTCAAAGCTCCTGGCACCCATATACTCAGACAATTGAGACTTTCTATATAGAATAGTATAAAAATCATTTTATCAATGAGTCTTCATTTTAACCAGCTGTAAGTTACTGAGAAAGTAACCTCTCTGAAATCCATTCATCATGTATAAAATTAAGGAATTATGCTTAATGATTGCTAAGGCTCTTTTGGCTCTAAAATAAACTCTAAATAATTGGACAAATGTTAAGATTTTTGTATATCTGGAACATTCTTCATGTTGACAAATGTTTTGGATTCTACAAAGACAACTCAAGAGTGAGGTAAGGGCCCTGTTTTAATTCATTGCTTGCATTTTGTATTGTTCTATTCCATGATCACTTTGAAAAGGTCTGACTGATTTGGGAGTCATTCAGTACTAAGGGAAAGGTAAAATGGAAAGAGCAATGGGCAAGGAGTCAGGAAACTTAATTTCTGGCTCCGCCCCTGCCACTAACTACTTGTGTGACTGTGGACAGAGGCTTGAGCCCAATTTCTTTTTCTGTTAAGTGGCAGAGTTGGGTTACATGGTCGCCAAGCTTTCCTCTTGATCTAAAATTCTTTAGTTTTATATCTAGATATACATTCAGATTTTTTCTCATCTAATCTGCCTTATGAACCAGAATCACAGACAATAAATTAGTTGCATGAGTAGATCTCCAATGTTAATTATGGATTTCATAAAATGTGAGAAGCAAATGTGATTAAAGAGATGTGCATTTTATAGAATGATGTCTCCAGTGCCCAGAGCCACCTAGGGTTGTATCCACTGTCATTTCTGACCACACATTGGTAAACCCAGCTGCTTTCTTTCTACTCTGAAAAAAGTCCCCCACCACTGCCAGCAGACTTTGGTCCCTGTCTCTCCCTCGGGCCTTGTATCTGTTGTCATTTAACAAAGCAGATTCATGGCTTATGTCTGGTCTCTAGTTTATGAGCATTCAATTAATCACAACAGTTTTATTGAGTTTTGACCAGTGATTCACCTTGGACCCCTGGATTGGGGCTCAGTCAAGTACTCTTCAGAGTGCCTGGTTTGGGAGTCTTTGGGTGCTGTTCTGTTACCATTTCTAGAGTTTTGTTTTAATTCCCAGCTTCACAAATCAGAACTATACACTCGGCCCCATCTTCTTTCCTTTAACATCTCTTTTAAGGCACCCTATTTACTTCATCCATCCATTTATCCATCTGCCACTCAGCGAGAATTTATTGTGTATACTTTAAGTCAAGCCTAAAGAAAAATAAAATATGACTATTACTTTCAAGGCATTCACCCATTCTTGGATAAGTTTACAAATCAAGGAAAAGCTCCAAAACCCATTGCTGTCTGGTGCTATGATTGAAGAGCTAGTTAGCAAAAAAGATGATAAGAGCAATTACTGATTGTGCATTTTATGGTTTATCAGATAGTTTATCAAAGTATTTAAATTCCTTTGAAAAATACAATGGCATTAGATATCATTATTTCAATTTATTGATGAGAAAAATGATTTGGCTTTAGTGATTTGTCAAAGATAATACATTTAAAAAAATTATTTATTGACCTACTATATATGTCAGGCATTGTTTCAGCAATAAACAAAACACTGTCTCTCTCTCCATGATACCAATGATACTGGAATAAATAAAAGCGGAATGTCTGATATTGAACAATGCCAGCATAGATGGAGAGAGGGGTGTTATTTTAGATAGTGTTGTCAGGGAAGGCTTCATGAAGGAGAGAATATTTAAGCAAAGACCTGAATTAAGTGAAGAAGCCAGCTCTGTAGAGAGCTTGGGGAAGAGCATTCTATCCAGAGGGAATAGTAAGTACAAAAGCCCAGAGGTTGGACTCATTTGATGTGTTCAGAGGACAAGCAAGAAGGCCAGTATGGGTGGAGTGGAGTTGTGTTCTTTCTCCAAACCCACAAGATTATGAACTTAGCTTAGAACGTTCCTATTCTTATATACATGCTTGATATTTGACAGGAGTCAGACTGTGACATTTTTAAAAGATAACAAATATTAGATGTCTGACTGTGAGGGAGAAGGCAGTTACCCTGAGGTTAAGGAAAGAGAATTAATATAAACCGCAGTTGACACAATATGTCATCTTGAATGCTTACTGACTCCTGCTACACATGTGGTGTTTTTATGTTACCTCTTTTTGTGTGTGTCTTTGTGCATGGAAAACCACATGGAGAGGGAAGTCCAGGAGTTCCACAGCCTCATTGGTAGGTGGAGTCAACCTCAGGGGGAATTCAGGCTCCTTCTTCTGTATTTCTTAACCTCTCTCCTCAGAGCAGTAGCTCCATAACTATCCTGGTGCCTTGTACATGTTATGTGAGAAGTCAGGTATGTCGCTGTGACCTTCAAATAAGAGCTAAACGCCAAATGCCACGTCACCCATTTAAACTGAGATCCTTTATTCTCTACCTGCTAGGCCAGCTGGTTTGTTTTAAATCTCTGGTTTTGATGTTACTTGTGTTTTTTGAATAATTGATACAGCAAGCACATTTCTAAGTATTGAAATTCAGTAAACCCTGCTACTCATTATAGTGTTTCTCTGTCAAGTTGGCAAAGTTTCCATCATCCAGGAGACTCAAAAGTTTGGGGGCTTCTCTACTAACATCCTTAATGTGGGGACAGAGCTTAGAGTTAAGTCTCATTGCACTACACCCAGGCTTTGGAGCAAAATCCAGGTGAGAGAGGAGTCACCCCGATGCCTGTTAGAATGGCTTTCTCAGCCCAGATGTGACCTGCTTCAGGATTTGGAGCTTAAATCTATAGCAGCAAAAAGAAACTTTGTGAATTCTTCTACTAGTCTGAAATTGGCATCCCGAAACCAGGTCTTTCCAATATATAGACACTAACTCGGCGAGTCCCACACATCAGGCCTGGACCTGAGGGAAATAACTGTGTGGGCTTCCATCTGGATCCACTAAAGAACTCATTCTCCAGCATCGATGTTATTATGAAAGGAAGAGAAACACTGAAATAATCTTAGCCTTCAGAATCTCTACCTTTAACAGCAGGCCCTTATTTGTCTCTAAAAAAGACAGAGCATGTTAAGGCCAAATCTCTTTCTACTTTTAACTGAAAGGAAGTAACATTTATAAAGCATCCACAGCTTGCCACTTGCTATGCTAGCCGACCTAAACACATTGTTTAACACACCCACCATCTAGGCAGTTATATTTTATAGAAGAGGAAACTGAGGTGCAAAATATTAAGTGACTTGTCCAAGGTCACGTAGTTAGGTAATAAAGACTAGAACTGGCATATGAGGGTGGGTCTTTTGATACTAAAGCTGCTATTGCAGTATTCTGTTAAAAAAAAAAAATTATAAAAATCTGGAAGTATTGCATTATTCCCTAAGCCTATATCTTCGTTGCATAATTACTTGTTAAACTGCATTTTTTTTCTCACACTATTCATACTCCCCTATTATTCAGCCACTCTGAAATGGCTTTTATGTGTTTCCTGGACCTGAGGTCATTCTCGCACATATATCAGGTCTGGTGACATATACTTCTTTTTAAAGCTTGCCTACTATAAGGCGTTGTATGATCAGAAAGGTGGCTTAGATGATAAAAACAATGATTATAGACTTTTTCCCAGCACACTCTGGATGGAATGAATAACGTGCGGGCATTTATGTTAAAGGGTTCCCTTTTTACCTGAGCTTGCTAATTTCCAGGGGTCATCTTGGTTAAATTAGATTTTAATTCTGAAATATAGTGGCTGGAAGTGTCCCCACTGGCCAGTTAACATCTCCTGAATAATAGGATTTGAGCCAAAATTAAAAGTGGTAGTAGTAAAGTAAATGAGGAAGATCTGACACATAACCTGTGGGAACACGTTTTTCTTTTTTTTATACGAAGAGTTTTACAAGTGTAAGAAGTTGTTACCATAATGCATATATCCAACATTCCTAAAAAAGCAAAGGTGCTCCTCAGATGAATTTTTCAGTTAACATGAGGTCTCCTGGGCCATTCCTTTTAAGTATGACGTAAGGGATGCTCTATCTTCTTATTTGATGCATCTCCTTCTTACCATGTATGAGTACAAAAGAGGGAGTTTTCTTACTTGTTAACCTCTCTGGCATACCTATGTTGCAGAAAATGTAAGAAGAAGTGTCTTCCTTATACCCAAAGTACATAGACTCATTAATAAAATAAAGGCAGGCCCCTCCGGACCCTTTTATAAGCACATGAAATACACACCTAACAAGAAGAAGCACCCTACTCCAACTTCTAGTTCTCAAACTGCCCAGTAAGTTCACATAGATTAGGAATGTGGTAGGCCCATTCCCAGCAAGGTCAAGATCGCCTACATTCTCCCTAGTTGTGACATAGCCCATTCTCACATGACCACATTGTAAACTTAAGCCTGGCATCCTATTCTGGCAGAGATTCAAGGGAAAGTTCTCACTTTAAAAACTCCTGATACTGTCACATAATGGAGTTTCTCTCTTATGGGAAACAGGTGACTAACAGGCTATGACAATAGTGGCTGTTGTTCCCAAACAAAAGCTAAGAAAGTTTATGTCCTCTCGAAGAGAGTGGTTGGTTCACATCTTTAAGGGGTGAGTGGTAGATGTGGATATTATATAACATGGAGGAATCCTTTTTGAAAGTTTCTTTTAATTCAAAGTCATTCTCACTTGCTTTTTGTGATCTACTTCTCTTTCTGTAAACTGAATTTGGGGATAAACTTCTCTGCTAGTCAGTTTTCCCCACAGAAACAGAACCAATAAGATGTGCACACATGTGCATATGTATAGAGATTTATTATAAGGAATTGGCTCACACAATTATGGAAGCTGACCAGTCCCAAGTCTGCAGTCAGTAAGCTGGAGAACCAGGAGAGCTGACGATATAGTTTTAGTCGGAGTCCTAAGGCTTGAGAACCAAGACTGCTGGTGTTTAAGCTCCAGTTCAAAGGCCAGTGGGCTGGAGAACCAGAAAGAGCCAATGTTTCATTTCAAATCTGGAAAAACTCCCCCCTTGCTTGAGAGAGGATCATCCTTTTTTGTTCTAATCAGGCCTTCAACTGATTGGATGAGGCGCATCCACTTTAGGGAGGGCAGTGCTTTACTGGTTCTGCAAGTTCTGATGTTAATCTCATCCATAAACTCTCACTGACACACCCAGGATAACGTTGGAATAAGTATCTGGCCAGTGCATGACCCAATCTAAGCATGTAAATCATCACAAAGACTGATTTAAAAAATGGTTGTGATTCAGTTTCATTCACAATGTAGTCTTAATCTCCTTTGCTGTCTGTTCTTCTTGCGCATCCAGTTACCTCACTTCTGGATCTCTTAAACTGTTCAGACTATTAAAAATCTTCTTTTTAAGGAATGGATAGAGGGGTGTGGGTAATATCTAGCATGGTGATTAAATAGGGGACAAAAGGTAAATGGAATTCCTTTAACCAGTTTCAATCTCTTAATATTTGATTATTTGATTCTTTGTAGTTAAAATTATTAACTCTCTTATTCAGAGAGGAAGGCAGCCTAAATTTTAGCAAACCCTGAAACAGCCCTTCTCTTTTTCTTTCCTCCTGAATTGCTAACTTTAAGATATCGGGTGAGTCCTGATCCCTTCACTTTCTCAGAGGAACTGTCTGAGACAAGTGGCAGACCCCTCTCTGCTTCTTCACACCTGCCCCTGGTCTCCCTCCTGCTCCATCTTCTTGACATTGGCAGCTTTGTTATTGACCTTCTTTCTCCCTCCTCTTACACAGCCTCTCAGAGCACATCCAATCAAGTAAGCATTCAATTGTGTGTGGCAGAGTGTGACTGCCACAGGAGATTAGGGAAGGTACTCAGAAGAGAAAGAAGGAGATGGATGTGAGAGCTGGAGTTGGGGCGGTGGGTGGTTCAGTACAGGGTGCTGTTGAGTATTTACATGTACCAGGCACCCAGCTAAGCAGATCACATGTGCCTGCATGCACACATACACACACACTCACGTGTGTGCACGCACACACACACATACACACAATTTTCAAAGAGAGACGCCGATCCCCATTTTACAGACATAAAATGTTCAAGGAATGCCTGACAACTAGAAAGTGATGGGACCTGGACCCCATAATGGGTCTTTATGATTCCAAAACTCCTGGTCTTCATCATTGTGCAGTATGAATTTGGCTAGTCAAAGGAAGCAGGCAGTGCATTCCCCCCCAAAAAATTATTTAAGTTGAATAAAATTATAGAATTTATTATCACCAAGTTCTTTTACTAGAAAATTACTTTTTGAATTAATTCTAAGATAGTCAATTCATCAAAGTTTTGTTCAGTACTTTCATGGAAGCCTTATTGGAATTTGTCTAAATTAAAATGTAAATCAGTTCCTATCATTCCCATCCTTAACACATTCTTTTGGCATTGATTAGTGTAGAATAAAAATCCAGACTCTGTAGTAGCATCTTCTCAAGATGCTCTATTGATCTGGTCCCTTCCGTCCTGTCTGAATTCATCTACTACTTTTCTCTGTAGGGAGGGGTAAATGTAACTCCGCTATAGTCACAGTGGTCTTCTTGGTATCCCTCAAATGTGCCAAACTCATTCCTCCTTTCCCCAGATCTTCTCATGACTCCCTCACTTCTTTTGGGTTTCTACTCAGAGACAACTTCTTGGACCTACTGTCTAAAGCATACTCTACCCTCTCCCTCCTCATTCTCTTTACTATGACTTTGACTTATTCTTCTTCACAGCACTTCGTAGCTCTAGCTGTGTAATGCTGAGTAAAAAAAGTCAGTACATGCTTTTGTTCCTTGAGCAGACAGCATTCTCCAAGGGTTTAATGATTCCCTTTGCTGTATTCCATTGTCCCATTGTTTCGAGAATACACGCTTGTGACATGAGAAGAGTATCAGCCCTAAGGGGGAAACAGCAAAGACATCTCCTCTGGACGAATGCTTTTCTCATTAGTTTAAGGTTAAAGGTAATTATGGAAACTGGCAACACCTCTGAAAGGTGGGGATACATCTGATACCATCCTTCGGAAGACCAATTAGGACATCAAAACTTGAACAGAAGGGCCAAATTAATAGGTAAGACAGCTGTAGTGCCGATACACATACCAGTCTCCCTGTTTCTGAACTTATCCCTCAAAACCTTTCTCACAAGCTTCAAAAACGCACTGGGCACTTTGAAGCTATAACTTGAAGTCTCATGAAAGATACTGTCGCATACAACTGACAACTTTTACTAATGAAAAAAGTGAGAAAACAGGACGGGTAGCTCCCTTGGGGAGTGAAAGAATCTGTTCGAGGAGGGATTTTCACAGCGTGCATTTTTAGTATCACTCAGGCCGGTGTCTTAATCAGGCTTGATACTGGTGGGAAGTGCTCACTGAGCAGCAGGATTGCCACCGTAAGAATTTAACCCGAACACTTGGCACAGGCCTAATCATATTTCACTTATTTTCTTTTGTGTCGCCTTAAGATAAATGAGTCTCCTCCTTTATCAACAATAGCTCAGCTCTCATAAGATCACATTTTTCACCTGGGACAGGGGATGGAACCAGTTGCACTTTATTATCCATCTCTCATTTTCTTCCCTTCCAACAATCGATAAATTCTCCTCCCATGTCTCTTTTTAAAGGTTGCTTACAAGTTTCTGTTTCAGAACAATATCTTGCCATCAGTTTTTATGCCTGAATCCTCCCCAGATCTGGGTGTGCATTTCGATTGATTTGTAAGAGTTTTTGCAGGTTTTTTGTTTGTTTGTTTGTTTTGCAAAACTGCAAGTCATACAAGATGCCCTATATGCAACCTCTCTGGGTTTTGGGCACTGGTTCTCAGTGGCAGCTAAGATTTGTTGCTCTGCCGAGAGCATCCCGTTCTTATGCATCATAAGAATAGGACTCTTTCTCAGTGGATAAGACCTTAGTGTTTATACTCTCTAACTGCTGTTATGACGTGAGAAGAAGCAGATACAGAGTGACTAGGCTTGTCCAAGTTGGCACTGAGAACTAGCAGAAGGGACATGGCTGGCACCCAAGTTCCAGACTCTTCTCATGAGTGCACAAACATTCTTTAGACAATCTTTAATTAAAGTCTGGAGGTATACAACCATCTCCATATTGATCTGGCTGATTTTCTGGATAGCCATTAAGCACAGTACCAGTCTGGATAAGTGTTACCCAGGGAGTGTTGATTTTTCAGGCAGACTTGACTGCATTTGGGAGCTGCACTCATGGTTCTTTGTGACTGACAGAAGAGTCTTCACCTGGTCAGTCAAAATTTATTGTCTGTCTACTCTGTGTCATGGATTATGGCAGGTGATTGAGATAGAAAGACATAGAAGATACTGTCCTTGCCTTTTAGAAGCTTTCAATCGAGATATAAGGGGGAAAATAGGAGAACATGGTCAGACCTGCCCTGGCTGTTCCAACATCTGCTACACATTGATTTATGCTCATGTTCCAAAAGCCACAGCATACCTCACGGCCAAAATCATAAGTGGGTGGGGAAATACAATCCTACATGTGCCCAAAGACAGAGAGAGAAGCAAAGGGGTTAAAATGGTAGCGTTCTGTCATCCTATATTTACCTCTGACTTCACTGTTGAAACTACTGAGAATTTTGTTGCTGCCATGGTATAAACCTAAGCTCTTTTGACTGATACACACTGATTGTATGATTTAATCCTCAATCTAGAAGATATAATTATCTTTATTATTTGAGGAAGAGTGAGATGTACAGAGTACCAACAAGTTAAGTGGTTGAGCCAGTCTGATTCTTGAATTCATATTCTTAGCCAATATGCCAGAAAAGGAGTGTGGGGTGGGTGGCTGTGGGTGTGTTTCAGTCACTAAGGGAAGATGGTTTCTGAAGGATTGAGGAGAATCAGGGAAGGCTTCCCAAAAAAAACTGATAGGTATGCCCTAAAGGACAAGTAGGAATAAAGCAATTTAGAAATAAAGAGAGAATTAGTCTCATTCCCTGTGTATATGTATAGGAGGACTCACTTCTCTTTGCCTGATTGACTCACCCCAGGAAAAATATAGAGCAAAGAATGCCTATCTATATATTACTACTAGCAACCAGGAATTCTAGAATGCTTTCAATACTATGGCCTTGGATCTATAAATCATTAAAAGCAACTTTATGAAACGTTATATAACGTAAGTGACAATTCTGACCCACTGAGGCATCAGGGCAACTTGACAATTAATACATCTATGTCCCATTCATAATCTCTCCCTATCTCTCCTTCACCTCCTTCTCTCCCTCTCCCTCACCCTCTCCCTTTCCCCCTCTCCTTCTCCCTCTCCTTCTCCTCCCTTTCTCTTTCTCTCTCTCTCTCTCTCTCTCTCTCTCTCTCTCTCTCTCTCTCTCTCTCTCTCTCTCTCTCTCACACACACACACACACACACACACACGCTGTCTAACCAATCTTAGAGTTTTATAGTAACTGGGAAGCAATAAGGAGAAAAAAACCAATGTGATAAATTGGCATTAGTGGTAAAAGAAAGGAAATATGAATGAAGTTGAGATTATATAACAACTGACTCAAGGATCAGAAGCTGTGGTCCAGACACTGAGGAGACACTAGTCATCTCTCTTGTTCTTGTTGATTCTCCGGCATTGATGATGGCGTGTTTAATGCTCCCTGGAAAAGAAGATCAGGAGCTACCTTTGTAGACTGTCCCACAATTTCATTACCTTGATCACAAAACACTTCCTGCATCTAACTCAGCTCTGTCTTCCTTTGCCCTACTCCTCCTTCCCCAGGCTTGGCCCTCGGTGGGAACAGAACACTCGCCTGCCAGCATGTTTCTTTAAACCTCCACACCAGGTTTAGACAAACAATAGAGTTTTCTCATACCAGTCCCCTTTCTAACCTACTACCTCTCCCCCTCCACACACACGTCTCTGAACCAGTTCTCTTTATCGATTTCAGGAATTCCAAAGCATATAACATCATATCTCCAGAACTAGATTTTTCTTTTGTATAAACATCGTCTCATGGCTATTAATCTTTTTTAAAAAATAACATTGTTGAGGTTAAACTTGCATACTTTAAGCTTTATCCTTTTAAGTGTAGATCTCAATGATTTTTAGTAAAATTACTGTTAGGCAGCTATCACCACCATCTAATTTAAGAGCATTTCTGTCACCTAAGTAAAATTCCTTGAGTCATTTACAGTCACTCTTCACTCCCAGTCCAAGACAATCATTAATCTACTTTATAAATTTGCCTGGCCGGATATTAGATACAAACCAAATCAGACAGTGTACGGTCTTCTGTGTCTGGATTCTTTCACTTAGCATAATGTTTTTAGTTTATCTGTATTATAGCATGTATCAGTATTTCATTTCTTTTTATTGTTAAATAGTACTCCATTGCGCCAGTAGAGGCTATTTAATATGTCGGGACATTTAGGTTGCTTCCACTTTTTTATTGAAGCATAATTGACATATAATATTATGTTAGTTTCAGGTAAGCAACATAATAATTCAACATTTGTATGCATTGCAAAATGGTCACCACTTACTGTCACCGTACAGTTAATATACTTTTATTGACTACATTCTCCATGCTGTACATTTCATTCCTATGACTTATTAACTTTATATCTGGAAGTTTGTACCTCATGACCCCCTTGACCCGTTTCACTCTGGCAACCACCAATGTTCTCTGTATCTGAGTCTGGTTTTATTTCTTTGTTTTTGATTTTTAGATTCTACATGTAAGTGGAATTATGTGGCATTTCTCTTTTTCTGTCTGAATTACTTAGCACAGTACTGTCCAGGTCCATCCAGTTGTCACAAGTGGAAAAATTTTAATCTTTTATGGTTGAGAAGTATTCTATCATACATACACACACACACACACACACTACATACATACATACATATACATACATATATATTCTTTATCCATTCATCCATTAACAGACAAGTATCATAGCTTTGCTATTTTAAATAATGCTGCAGTGAACATTGGAGTGCATGTAACTTTTTCTATTAGTGTTTTTCTTCAGGTAGATAATCAGAAGTAGAATTGCTGGATCATATGGTAGTTCCATTTTAAATTTTTTGAAGAACCTCCATAATTTTTCCATAGGGCTGCACCAATTCACATTTGTACAAACAGTGTGCAGTTCCTTTTCTGTGCATCCTTGCCAACACTTACCATTTCTTGTCTTTTTGATAAAAGCCATTCTGACAGGTATGAGTAGTACCTCATTGTGGTTTTAATTTGCATTCATCTGATAATTAGTGATGTTGAGCATCTTTTCATGTGCCTGTTGATCATCTTTATATCGTCTTTGGAAAAATGTCTATTCAGATTCTCTGCCCATTTTTTAATCAATTTTTTTGTTGTCGTTATTGAATTTTATGAGTTCTTTATATATGTTGGATATTAACCCCTTTTTGGCTATGTGATTTGCAAATGTTGATGTTTTTAGTTTGATGTGCCTTTTTAGTTGGATGTGCCTTTCTTTCTTTTCTTTTTTTTTTTTTTTTTTTTTGCCTTTGTTGCCCTTGCTTTTAGAGTCAGATTCAAGATCACATTGCTAAGACGAATGTCAAAGAGATAACCTCCTATTTTTATGGGAATTTTATGGTTTCAGGTCTTACACTCAAGTTTTCAATCCATCTGGAGTCAATTTCTGTATATAGTGTAAGACAGTGGTCCAGTTTCATTCTTTTGCATGTAGCTGTACAGTTTTTCCAGCACCATTTATTGAAGAGGCTGCCCTTCCTCCATCGTATTCTCTTAGCTCCCTTGTCATTAGTTTGCACCGATGTGCACTTTCTCAGCAATCTCCAGTTTAGCCTATTTCAGGGGAGGCAGCTCTTCCATTCACATATTTCGGTATAGACAAGTATTGTGGGCCCCTAAGATAGAATAAGAGAATACATGGATATAAATGTATCATTATAATGCCAGGTGATAACTGCTGTGATAGAGATGAAACACAGTATGAGGGGACCTCAAAAAAAGGAAACAGGACCTAGAAAAGAATCTTTCCAGAACCAAGGGCCTGGAGAAAGAGACAGAGGGATTGAGAAGAGCATTTCAGACCAAGAAGGGGCATTTACAAAGATTTAAAAAGGGAAAGAGTTTGAGAAAATTGCTAGCATGTTTCATGACAGAGTGAAGGAATACTGACAAGACACAAGGCTGGAGAAGCAAACGAGTGCCAGACGAAGATGGTGTTAAATATTACACTAAGGAGTTTGCTCTTTACCTATGCTTCTACCATTCTATTGTGTAGGCAAAGGATCAACAAAGATGGTTTAATATGTGAATAGCAGAAATGGCCATTTATAGATTAAAGGGAAAAACAGTCTCAAAACCTCTAACACTGGATGCAGTATTTCTCAATTTTTTTTTTCAGTATTGCCTCCCCCTCTACTGAGAGCATTTTTTCTACTTGTTCCTCCTATGAGAAGTTAATACTATAGATACACCGTGCTTGTACTCTATATATAATTGTATTTGTACTTTATACATAAAAGAGTAAGGTGTTTTTTTTTTTTTACCTTTCTCCAATCATGATTTTCACCCATTGGGGACTGTATCACTCTAGTTGAGAATTCATGCTCTAATATACTGGACTCTACCAAAAGATAGGCCTATGTTTTATCATTTTTGTAATCCCCACAATACTTTTCAAAATGCAGCTCCTTAGAATGAAGAAATTCTGTGACTTAAGTATTTATGGATCACATACTATCAGCCAAGCAGTGTTTTAGGAGCTGGGACTCCAGCGAACAAAAACCCCACTCCTCATGAAGCTTACATTCTTAAACAGTCTGTGGATAGGTAAAATCATTTCACTCTTTAATCAGAGTGAAGGAATGCCTGCCATTACAATTGCTCCAGCAAGAAAGTCTTGAGACCTGCTTACTAAAATAGAACTTGGCATTACTTCAAGCTCGAAAATGTGCTGACAGAATTAAAAACTTGTTTCATGCTGATATAGCAGGAAAATCAGAGAGGCAAGAAATAACACTTTCTTGAAATCAGCGTAATACTGATTCCCAGCCCCCATCCCACAAGGGCCGGCAGGGCATTCCTCATCACTCGGGATTTTCAGAACGCCCCACTGTTCTGCCTGGAACCCATGGGAGGGCTCCTGGGGGCACTGGCCACTGTCTTTCATTGGCAGTAGCTGAGAGAACTGTGGTCCCACCCTCCTGGTCCCTGCAGGTCTGGAAAAGGGACATCTCTAATATCCTTGGGGAAGGAAAACTTTGGAGAGGCTAAAACCCTGCAGCCATTTCCCTCTGAGGTCCCAACTGCTCCAGGGGACACTGGTGGGACAATGGTCTCTAGAACTCATGGAAACCACAGTTATCTTGTCCCTATTCCATTCAAAAATGTCTCCTCTTCTCCTTCTTGCCTCCCTTCCCAACACACCTGGCGCAATCCATTCAGTGAGGCTTACCTCTTACAAAAGATAAGAACCCCCGCTGCTTTCAGGCTACTTCTTTGCTCTCAAAATCAGTAAGCCAAGTAATTATAAAGCCTGGAAGCCTGTTTGAAATGGTGATGAAAGAGGCCAGGGGCTGGCATGAGAGATATGAAGGAGGAAACAATATTTCATTTTACTGTCCTGCCACACTGAAACCTCTTTATTCTCTATACATCTTTTAGAAACTGTCTATTGGAAACACCCAGGCAGCTAGTCTGGACCAGATAAAGAATAAAGAGCAAATGCGATAAACCTTGGACTGGCCCAGGGAGAGATTCTCCAGATTTTACCTACCTCTGCCTTTGCCCCCAGGCCCTATCTCCCCAAAAGGCCTCATAGGGGACCACCCTAAATTGGCCTGGGGAAATAACGAGATTTGCTCACATATTTGTGAAAACTGTGTGTGCCCGGCGTTAGGGATCAGCACTGACGTTACCGAAATGCACAGGACAGCAGAAGCCCCGCCCTCACTCAGGTGACAGTGGAATCCTGTCCTCCCGCTCCTGTCTCAATGCATTTTATAGACTTTGAGACCATTTGCTGGACAATGCTGGGTCAGTCCAAGCCAGCTATCCAGCTGATAAATTTTCTTGCACGCCTTAAAGAATATGAAGTTTTACCATTAGAAGAGGGGGGAAAATGCTCTATTTCTTTCCAATTACTTGGGAAATATCTGAATTTTCAAAATACATCTTATTGGGAAGAAAGTTTTGCTTTAAAACTGACCTAAAACTCCTACCTAATTCCTATAGCTTCTTATGCAGTTAAAAGTGAAATTGTTTATTCTCGAAATTGGCTATTCTCAAGCTGTTTCGGTGTGTATCTAGTCCAGTTTGTTACAAAGGTACAAGGAGACTCTTTAATGTGGGAACATACTCAGTTGGCTCCTCTCATCTGCTTCATGTTATATCTTGGAAATAGAGGCTAATAAAAGTACTCGCTGTTTGATAGTCCTTTTCCACCGCATGTCTTTGGGCAGACCAGGGGACTGGGAGGGAGACTGGAAAAATGACGTCATGATGCACAAGAATAAGAAGAAACTATAGGGAGAAGAAATGATGGGGATTTGGCAAGTTTGTAGTGAGTTTTCTACCCAAATAGGTATTTAAGCCAAGGTTAAATTATTATTATAAAGGAGTTAATTAACTGTTGGATTGGATGCATGTTTCTCAAACTTTGGTTATTCTTGTACCTCCTTCACTATTCTTCGAGTGTGTGCCACCTGCAACACACACTGTCTCAGAGGACAGGGTTGAGAGGGGCCGTGTTTTCTTGTGACTCTCCCTGGCTCATGGCACACAATGACAGTTGGTCCTCCATATCCAAGGATTCCACATCCTACAATCTGCATATCAAAAATATGTAGAAAAATGGGTCAAATATTTGGTGCTGGAAAGAAATCTAACTATGGGTGGTGAACACACAGTGCACTATGTATGAGACTTACTGTTGAATTATACACTTGAAACTTACTGGATTTTGTTCCTGTCACACACCCCCAATAAATTTTTAAAAATTTAAAAAGGGAAAAATGTAGAAAAAAGTTGCACTGTTGCTGACATGTACTATTTAGTTAGGCCTGGCCTATGAGGGTTGCATCTCTACTAAACACAGAGACTTTTTTTTTTCTTGTCATTATTCCCTAAGCAATAGAGTATAACAACTGTTTACACAGCATTTACATTGCATTCTGTATTATAGGTAATCTAGAGATGAGTTACAGTATATGGGAGGATGTGAATAGGTTATATGCAAATCATGTCTCATTTTATTTAAGGAACTTGAGCATGGATTTGGTATCCATGAGGGGTCCTAGAACCAATCCCCCATGGAAATTGAGGGACAATGTATGCACACAGTAAGCTTTCCAGAAACAGCAGAGGATTCATTCTGCTTATGTCCCTGGGCATAGGAGGCAAATAGTTTGTGATAAAGAGCCTCTAGACCCAGGGGAGGTGGAATAAAGTTAATAAAGGTGTTAGACTGTTGGAACGGGTGGTGTCAGTCTTAGGCTTGAAGATGGCCTCCTTACTGTCACTTAGTATTCTCAACAAATAAGTGAAAATTAAAGAGGCATGAAGAAATCCAACAGATAGCTTGAAGATACGACTTTTGCATACATTCAGTTAGAATAGTATATAGTCTGAATTGGAAAAACTTGGGTTCAAATTCCTGATTCTGTCATTAATTAGCCATGTGATTTCATGCAAGTTACTTAACCAATAAATTTCCTCACGTGTAAAATTCAAAAAGTAATGCCTATCTCATAGGATCATTGAGAAGATGACATGAGATTTTATGTAGATTCTTGATAAAATGTTGATTTTTAAAATAAATCAGTGGGTTTATTTTTTATAACAAGTTTTTAAATTACAGCTGGTGTTTATAGAAAATTAGAAAGTGCAAATAAACAAAAAAGAATGTACTCATTCTTGGGCATGCATAGAATGTTCAATATTAACATTTAAGTATATTTTCTTCTAGAATTTTTCCTCGTGTGCATATGTAACTGTATGTGTGTATGAATATATGTATAGTTATATAGATGTGGCATAAAATATGCATACATATTTCTTTGTTAACTGTTTCATGTAATAAGATTATGAATATTTATTTATCCATGTTCTTAAATATTTTTCTATGAGTCTCATAGTATTCTATTATAACACTATAATATTTGATTACCCTTTTGACATGAAACTTTTAGATAGTGTCTGAGGCTTTTTTCCCTCTTATAACTGACATAGCGCATCATGACTCAGTAGCTGAATAGTTTCACATTTATATGATTATTTCCCTACAATTAAATTTGGGAAATAACATGGTAGTTTTTAGTAATAATAAAATGAGATAAAGCATGAAAAGCACAGACTATAGTGACTGGCAGATAATGAGTCATCGGTAAATGTTAAGAATAGAGGATCTATGGTGTGTACGGTAGGAAAGGAGAAATATTTTATTTGAAAAGGCTTTCTAATTGCCCCAAATATAATCTTTTATGTAAGAATACCTAGAAGTTCTTGTTTGTTTTATAAACACGTATCACGCAAATAAACCAGTTTAGTCAGTTTATAGAATTCAGATATAGTGTGTGTTTCTGTGAAAAGCTCTGCTTCTCTGGCTCATGGAAATGATAAAGAATAATCCAAAATGCAATAATTAGCATATTCTTTTGGGAGGTGTAGTGAATATTTGTTTTTCTTTCTTTCTTTTTTTTTCCTGTTAATTCTACCTGCTGTTGGTGTGAAACAAACATGCCCTTCAGCCTATTATTGCCTGTCACACTGGGTTTGAATGCTCAGTCTGGGACCCTCTTGGCAGAGCTGTCCCTACAAGTACCAAAAATAGAAACATACAGATGGCATGCTATCCATGAAAGAATGACAGCGACCTAAAAGATGTGCCCTTATCCTCAGGCTGGAGTTCCGTTAGGAAAGAGGGATGGGTAAAAGTGCCCATTTCCCACCTGGTCATTCCTCCCCACCCCTGCCAATGTGTCACCTGTACTGAATGTATTGGGACATAGAGCACATGGCAGTACCAGAGAGAAGAAATGGTAGACTTAGACTCAAGTGGAACACTGCGGGCGTCTGTGCAAACATGGACAAGCAGCATAGGCTGGGTAGAAACTGGTGAACCGGAGAGCATATGGTTCAGGCAGGGCGGCTGCTGCTTACCTCCAGCTGATAGTGGCCATGTGAGAAGGTAGGCTCAGACTTGCCAGGACCTCCAGTTTGCAGGAGAAGCTGAAAACTTGGATTTTTAAATTTAAATCATTCAGTTTCCAAATGTTATTGTAAAATGGAGAAATAAATTTTTAAAGGGCATTTGTATGTGTATATGTGAGTATATACATACATACTCACAAATCCTATTCCTTTTCTCTGGAGATCTCTCTCTCTCTCTCTCTCTCTCTCTCTCTCTCTCTCTCTCTCCTCTCTCTCTCTCTCTCTCTCTCACACACACACACACACACACACACAGCAGAGGAAACATGGAGGAAAACAAAGACAGAAGCTAGACTTCCTTAAATATGTCGTTTTGTATATTTGACTTTGATGCTCTATGAATAGTTTATAAATCCATAAAATAAAATTAGACTTTAAAAAAAACAGCCATGAAAAATCGAAAGGCGAGGGCGGGGGAAGAAACAATTGAACCTCACTGGACATCAGGTTGGTGGCATAACCTCACTGAACAGAACTATTTCAAATGATTCTGAAACCCAGTAATTTGACTGTACTTCCCTAGTAGGACATACCTTAAGTATTTTTTAAAAGACAAATTTTAAATGGTTTTTCTTAATCATAGTGTTAGTGTGGTAGTGGTGTTCGTGTTCTGAAGCTCTTCTATGTGCATTGTGGGTGAAATCAAATGAGTAATTACAGTGGTGCTATTGAGAACGTGGATTTTCGGTATGGAGGAAAAGTAATAACATGGTTAAGATCCATGAAGTTAAACGAAAACCTTTAAGCCCTGAGTCTGAATTGAAGTTCCATAAGAACTCATGGTATTTTCTATTTAAAAATATACACCTTATTTTCTAGCTCTGTCCACAGAAACAAGGGCCAGTCCAGTAGCAATGAGCACCCAAAATGCCCCAGGGCTTTTTACTAGAAATGGCTACTTCCATGCCTGGGGCAGGGCTTGTAGGATAACTCTGGAACATACCAGGGGCTAGAGGGCCATTAAAGACAACAAGGTTATATTAGAAATGAATTTAAGGGTCAACTTGATGATGCTCCCCTGAGCAACGGGAGGACACTTAGATATTTAAAAATCTTGTTGGTCATCTTTGGAGGATATTAGGTAACCAATTCAATATTTTTAAGATCAGTAAATAAAAAAGGAAAAATCAAGTATCTCTCAAGTTTCTATGTGAACTATAATTTAGGGGAAACATATAGTTGATTACATGAAATTTCTCTTCATAGAAAATCCCAGCCAATAAATTCAGAAGAAATAAAAGAATTATTTTTAACAGCAATTTTAAGTCTCTAGCAAAATAATGGCTCCTCTAGGCAAAGATCACCAATGTCTGATGGCATCATAGCAAAAGATACTATGTGCCTTCTGGTAGAGCAGTACTGTGTGTGGCAGGCAGAAATGTGCCCTCCACGTCAAAGACATCAGTGTCCCTATCTCAGAACCCACAACTATGATACATTAGATGGCAGAGAGGAATGAAGATTACAGATGAAATTACGGTTGTTAATCAGTTACTCTTAAAATAGTCAGATAATCCTGGATTATCTAGGTGTGGACGAGGGACACAGAAGAGGTATCAGAGTGACTAGATGTGAGAAAGACTCGACCAACCATTACTGACTTTAAACGTGACAGGAGGCCACAAGCCCAGGAATGTGGCAGCTTCACATAGCTAGAAAAAGCCAAGACGTGGAGTCTCCTTTAGAGCCTCCAGGAAGAAATGCAGTAGCTCTGCTGACATCTTGGTTTTAGTTCTTTGAATCCTGGTTCAGGTGTCTAATGTATAGAACTATAAAATAATAAGTTTGTGTTGTTTTAAGCCACTAAGTTTGTGATTATTTGTCATGGTAGCAATAGAAAACTTATATATTCTGTTTTCTGGGCTGTATTCTTTCTAGAAAACTAAGCCTGAATCTGATCAAACCTCTTGATCTAACTACCAATTTACAGGAAATACTGAGCACCTTATATAAAATTATGGCAATGTTCAGCAAAATTTGAGCAATGCTATTGCAAAGATGTTTTATTTATCAAATCGAGTGAGAATGTGTGTGTGTGTGTGTATGTGTGTGCGTATGTGTTTACGTGTGAGAAACTGACCTAGGTGATTTTAGGAAATGACCTAGTACTTTATGTATCAAACTATTGCAGTATCAAACTTGATTCAAATAAAATAGAGAAAATAGGTATTAATGAAATTCAATCTTCACTAGGTATCTGAGATGCTAAGGAAAGATTATTTTTTGGTGTTGTAATTGTATGTTTAAACAAAGGAGGGCTGGTGTGATGGATTCAGTAGGTAACAATAGACAAATTGGTAATTGTTGAAGATAAATAATAGGTATATAGATGTTTGCTTTTTATTCTTTCTACTTTTGTATATTTTTTTTCATCTTTCCATAGTAAACTATTAGTAAAATCGGCAGTAACTAATTTGACTTCTTCAGTGTGCTGTGAGCCAGACACACCTTGTGCAAAGGCTGGATTTGACCAACTGATTGACAGTTTGTGATTTTTGCATAGTTTCAGAAAAAAGATCTTTCATTTTAACCTGGAGAATCATTCTTTTCTCTCTCCCCACTCACCTTCTGCCCCCATTCTCTCTGCACTGCCTAACAGAAAGGGCCTCCTTCATCTGGGCAAGTGAATAACTGGTAGGCGTTGCAGATTGCTCAAACAGAATTTTCTTAGAATAAGTGAGCAAGTAGGGTAGTATGAATAATTGCATTAAACAGTGCCTTCTAGTATTTTGTATTTGTTTGGACCCAACCCCCCTCATTCCACCCTTTCAAAAAAAATTAATTAATTAATTAAAAAGACAATACCTTTGTTTCAATATTTGAGAGCCTGAGGTATTTTGAATTTTGACTAATTGCATTTTTCATGTTATCTCTCTGCCTCTATTTCAGGATGGAATGGGAAACTTGAGAATCACAGAAAAGGGTCTCAAGCTAGAAGGAGACTCAGAATTCTTACAACCTCTCTACGCCAAAGAAATCCAGTCCAGACCGGTAAGTTTCTGCTGAGAGATGGGATTGTCGTTCCTCTGGAATCTATATCTGAGGAAATTTATCTGCCATCAGGTGATTATAGAGGGTAGAGTAGAGGTGATAATGCAGGTAATGATTTGTATTCAAATCTGAAGTCTTGAGTGTAATCACAGCTCAATTAAACATTTGAGGTTTTGAGAAGTAGTATGTCCAAATCCACATAGTTATGAAGTAGTAGGGCAAAGATTTCAACTCCAAAAGGTAATTCTGAAGCTTTTCTGTTAACCACAGTCTCTTACCTGTTTTTGTCATTCTTTTTCTTTTGCCATGATAGAAGTGATTCCTAGTTACCTTGCTTTTATGAACTAATATTATCAAAATTAATTTTTGTTTATGAGTGGTTTTGTTTGGCTGGTTTTTGTTTCTTTGTTTTTTACTTTTATTATTCTTTGATGGGGTGGTAGAATTTGCTGGTCGGAAGGATTATTAATGCATTTGCTCTGACGGTCGGAAGGATTATTAATGCATTTGCTCTGACCGGATTGATCGTTGTCCACCTGCAAGCAAAGAGTAACAGGAAAGTTCCCCAAAGCATCATTTGCATTGCGTGCATTGATCACCGTAATTAATGAAATTCAGCAGCTTGATGCAGTGGGTAATTTTGTCTAGATGCTATCTAAAATACCGAGTTGTATTAAACTGAGTGCAGCTACTGAATTGCCAATTAATTTATTTCCTTGCAAGCTAGAAAAAGGAAGGAAGCTGTGATGTTAAAATCATCAAAAAGAGCAAATCAGTTCAGCTACACTATGATTATGAAATGTAACCAGAACTCATAACATACTGGCACTTAAAGTACCAAGAGTATTGTAAACATGTTCCTTGTCTTCGAGGAAGCTATATCCTAGAAGGAGTAATGGGCCAAAACTGTAATGAGGAGAGTAAGGTGATGATTTCACCTTGGACTGAATTGAGTCAATCTATTTTAATAATGTAAGAATACTGGTTAAATGCACTTCTCTTGCTTTTTATTTACTTCTCCCATCCTGGGCAAGTTAGATAGTTACATCATCAGTTTGAATTACTAGTTATACTTTAGATTAATAACTTTATATTGAATTTGTTTAACTCACTGGTTTGGACTGGCCATTTCCCTCTAATGGTTCTGGCCAGATAGTAAATATTTTATTTTTTTACAACTCTTTAAAAAACAGTAGTTAAAAAAAAAAAACATTCTTATCTCAAGAGCCTTACAAAATTAGGCTGTGAGCTATAGTTTCCCAATCTCTATATATTAGTGATATTTCCATAAACATATAAATGTTCTGGCTAGATTGCATGTGGTATAAAAGAGTAGATTTTAAGATTATGGGTAGAATAGTTGATATGTGTTAGGTAAAATATCCTGAAAAAAGTTTCCTTGATATAGAATTACAGTCATATTAAAGGAATCCAGAAATGTGTTTTCGAAGAGTCTATCTCTTAGGGTACCATGCAGGAAGTGAACTTTTAGTAATATGTCATCCAGCCTATCAGAAAGTAAAGTCATCTGATCCCAATTCAAGGTACTCTTGATTGGAAGATTAAAAAGTAATGATAATTTCAAAAAAAATGTTAATACTGAAAAGTAAGTAAGTTGAATTCAATAACCATTTAAAGAAAACAAAGTTTTAAAATTCACTGTTTTCCCATTGTTCATAAGAAAATATTTTCTTTTCAAAAATAGTAAATATATAAAGATTTTTAGCCTATGTTTTTGATAGCAAAGTAAACATTTCCTAACTAAAGAAAATATTATATATGCTTACAGACATGCGTATATAATAAAATCCATCAGTAAGTCATGTGAGCTCTACCTGAAACATGTGCCCAAATTCATTCACTGTTCTCCATTATATTCCACCCCCTAGTTCAAGCCACCATCCTCTCTTACCCACACCATTATGAAAACCACCTCTCTCTCCTGCCTCATAATCCAATTGCAGCCAGAGTAGCCTTTTCAAGTCCCTCCACTCCTTTGCAAAGGATTCTCCACTGGTGTCCCATCGCCCCAGGAATGAAATCAAAACTCTTCATTAGATCTAGAAAATCCTCTACCAGATGTTTTCCATGGTGGTTCCTTCTGGTCATCTTCAGTTCAATTTTGTCATTTTAGAAAGACCTTCCTCAATGAATCAATTTATTTAGCAAAACAGCCATATATAGACATGTTGTTCCCCTTGTAACTGTCATCATTTATCATTCTTATTGCTTAAGAATATGATTTTAGACGATTGAACTTTCTCTACAACATTTCCCAGCCTTCTTGCCATGTGTAGCACATAGTATGTGCTCAGTAGTATTTGTGAAATTGAGTAATGAATCATTAAAAATGAAAACATCATTTAAATCTATCTTGCAGGAGCAAGCACCGTTACAATTTAGTATAGTTCTTCAGGCATTTACTATAGTACATATTTTTAACAAAACCATACTTTGCATACTATTCTGTACCTTTTTTTCTTCCAAATAATAACAGTAAATTTTATATCTAAATAACATTTAAAAATTTAGAGCCTTTTGATGTATAATTGACCTAGAGTAAATTACATATATTTAAAGTGTGCAACTTAATAAGTATTCACATATGTATGTACATGTAAAACCATCACCACAAACAAGATAACAAACATATGTTTCACCCCTAAGAGATTCCCTTTTTAATCCTTTATCCTTTGGCATCCACACTACTACCCCCACCCTGTCCCCTAGCAACCACTGATCTGCTTTCTGTCCTGTACCTTACCCTGCATTTCTTAGAACTCTATACAAATATAATCAGATAGTTTTCATATCTAATTAATTTTAAGAATAGATTGTATATGTGATTTTGTCAAGATATTTTTTTAACCATCTATTTGATATTAAATTTAATAAGATTTTGTTGTTGTTTTGGTCAGAAAGTGGGTCTCAGTTTGGCCAGGGAGAAGTGGCTCAGGGCATAGACCTTTACTGTTATCCTTTGGGATGACATCAGAGCACAGAGAAGGGATAGAGAATAACATATTAAGCACAGCAACAAAGGTAGAGCTAATCTCTCTTTGAATTATCACAAAAAGTGAAAATATATATGTTGGATCAAAAAGGCAACAATGAATAAGGCTAGAAGCTGATGCCTTGGCCTCCTTTCCCTCAAACACTGGGATAATTGCCAGCTGAACAAAATTGGGATTCTGGTAGCAAAGAAGTTCATGGCAATGACTGTTGGGCAGGCAATAAATAAAATTCACCGTACTTAAATTAATTATGGCCTCATGTGATGCTCACGTTAATATCACATGTGGCAGTTTTCAATTCTCCACCTGGCATCTTCGGCCTATTGGTTTTTTTGGACGTATCTGACCATTGCTTACAGACTGTAGAATTATCTGCAATACCATTTCTCCACAGATCATAGCTGCTTCTGTTTCATGGACTATCTCCCGGTCTTCCCATTACAAAAAGATCAATGTCCAGTTGCACTACATTTCTCAGCCCCTCTAAGTGACGATAACTAATGAAGCAACACAAGTTCATTGGTTTTGTGTTTCATTGATCTGAGAGGAATTGAAATTAGTTAAGCAATCCACACAATGTTCAATACTGTATCCAATTTCATTATTTAAGGTTGCAACCCTGGTAAAGTCACTACAAATTGATTAGTATGATAGCAATCACCTTGGAAGATAAACTGATGAGAAATGTTCATCTCTATAAAAACCTCCATCTGGGAATTGAATAAAAGCCTTGGGACATTCTATCTTTAGGCACATGGATGCATAGCTCCTAACTGGTAAAGTGTCATGCCGCTCAGGTTGAAAGGACACACACAAAATTAACTATTCTTTCAGCACACCCAAAACCAGCCTGTTCCTAGAAATACTACCTGAATACATTAGCACGGAAATTTATAAAGTTAAAGGATACAGTGCCAAAAAAAAAAAAAAAAAAAAACCCTGCATTTTAAGTATTTCAATTTGATAGGCATCTTTTTAATTGCTAAATACAACTACAAATTTTTGGCAGTAGCTTCTAGTAGATAGACTGAATGGCTACTGAAGAGACTTTAATCATGCGGTATCATTTTAGACAAAAGTGGCAGACCCCTGCTTCTTTAGAGAGGCTTCTTACCTTACTTCCCATGATTGTGGAACTAAACGATGCTTTTGCATAACTCAATGTGAAGTGATAAGGGAAGGTAAACTAACATTTACTGAGCATTTACTGTCAGGCCTACAACAAGGGGGAAGTTGCATGGTGTGTTTTTCTTCATACTCACTTCAGTTACACTTGGGGCTGGTATATAGGTCCTGGTCCATTGCTATATTTAATTTAGAAGTTCAGGAGAAGAGAGAGTAGAAACAAGTTAGAGGAAGAATTAAAAAGTTAATTTGCTCTAAGAAGATAAAATAGAAAAATATTTTATGAGGTTTAAGAGTATTTATATCTCTTTCAAATGTTTTTATCCTATAAAAACTCACATATTTTAAGATGCCCTAACTTACCAAAACCTGTGTATAGAATTATGAAATCATATCTAAATGGGGTTCTTAGAAGTTACCTATGCTAAGAGACCTTGTAACACAATGATGAAACTCATGTGCCTGTATGTTGGGTGGCAACCAGTGCTACTTTTTGTCAGATAAGTGATCTTTGAGCAATTTCTCAACTTGGAAAATCCTTGTTTTCTTACATGGGCTATTGAGATGATATTAATACCTATATCATGGGTAGTTAGAAATAAGATACTATTTGCTAAATCTTATTTCAGAATTTGACATTAAGTGAGTACTCCAGAAATGGTAACTCCTGACCCTTCTTATGCCCTTTCCCCTTCTCCTGATGAAGACAACAATGATGATGACAATGACAATGATCATTTTCACTACCGACATCATCATGTAGTCCAAATCTCATCTGATGTTTAAACTTCCTCTGAACCAAATAGTCTTTCACCCTCCTCTTGAATGTCTTCTTAGTCACAAACTCAGTGCCTTCTAAGGAAATCCATTTCATAGTCAGTAGCTCTTAGTTTTCAGTTTTTCTTTCGCAGAATTATACTCTCCCAATATTCAACTCACTTTTTTCTCATTCTTCTTAAAAATTTTTGCTGACTCTGGCACTCATACGTTACAGACACAGTCTTCCTAAAAAAAAAAAAAGAAAGAAAGAAAGAAAAGAAAAGAAAGAAAGAAAAAAAGTTTTATGGTATATGCAAAGTACCTTATTCATGTTTATATACTTTGACCCAGTAATGACATTTTCATTCATTTTATAATATAGAAAAAGTAAAGCATAATAAAATACTTAAAGGTTAAAATACACACCCATGCCAATGCTTTATAAAAGCCAGTTTGAGTATTAGTTCCTATTATATTCTGAATTCCACATATGAAATGGAGTTTGAGGGTATCCCAATGTTAATATTTATGAAAGTTGACAAACTGTTGTATACTTCCTGAAACTCTGAGCTGGTCACCCTCATCATAGATTTTTACATTTTTATCTATCATGTCTGTTTATGTTTCATTCTATTTTGATTTTAGTATGATATGAATTGACTTATTCCATTAGCCTGAATTGCCAAAACATATCTAGGATAGAAGTAGCTTCATTTCATGTATAAGGCCTTAAGGCCCAGAAAGGAGGTAGAATTTATCCAAGTTATACCTAGCAAAAGTCAGAAATGAAATCCAGCATTGCAGTGTCTTTCACATCAACACACTATTTATGTGATAATTATTTTTCTCATGACACTGTGTTTAGTAAAATAAACTGAGTTACACACGGCTCTTTCCCTCTCATGAGGAACAACTTACTGAAAGGCATATTAAGTCTCAAAAAATTCAGAAACACTAAGAAAAGAAAACTGGAAACAATAGGATAATACAAGACTGAGCTTAATTATGGCTGATCTAATCACTGTGGTGACACTCTCTATAAATTAAGTGTAAGGGTTAAATGAAGTAATTTAAGGGACCCTATCTTATCAACTATGAGGTAAACTGTTGATATGAAAGCTTATGATAGAACTTAAATTTGAATCCAGCCCACAGATATAGTTTATTTGCCTCACACAGCATTTTCCTTTCAGTATGAATTTGTTTCTAATAAATATCTGAATAGTTAGCATTTTTTTAAATGTACATTTTCCAATTCTCATGAAAAATGAGAAAATCTGGCAAAGTGCTTTGATATTCCTAAGGATGGGAGCTGAGTAGCAGCTGCTTTCTTTAGATTGTTCCCCAATTCTCCAGGCTCCATGAGTCACTGTTGTCTCCTACCCAACTTCTGAATTCATGTCTATAATGGGCCCCGGCAGTCTCCTGAGGCCGCAGCTCCTAGTTTTTGGAATTGAAGATGCATATGGGTCATCATGCAGGAGTCCAGAAATTAGGTTGACTTCTTGGGATCCCTCGCGCCTCGTGACTCACTCTTCCTCACTTCTTGTTCTTCTTTTGCCTCAAATTCTCCTAGCGATCCGACTCCTGTGAGTTTTGAAATAATACGCAAGGTCAGTGACAAGGGATGCAGGTCACAGAGCTTCCGGAGGCTGAGGCTCCAGCCCACCACAGCCATTCCCCACCAAGTCTCCTGGGACACACCTCTTTTTTGTCTTTATTCTTCTCCCCATTACAGAGCATGAATGGGGAGGAAGCAGGTGCGGAGAGGAAAGAGGAAAGTTGAAAATTTGAATTCAGTGTGCTTTGCCCAAGGCAAATAAAAAAAAAATGGAACCTGAGATGGCAGGCAAACACAAGCTTTGTCTGAAGAGGCTCCACTGCCAGTTTAGTTGTGATGGGAAGAGCCGCGTCTCTGGTTAGTTTAGAAACCACATGAAGGCTGCGGTGGCCTCTCCTCAGTAAGCAAAACAGCTTCAACTCCCAGCTGAACATATTGCACACAAAACAGTATTTTCCATGCCACTTGCATGGAACATGAACATCTTGCTGTCTTTAATTAAGAAGTTAGCTGGACCGTGAAGCATTGCCCAAGTAAATAAAAGTGATTTTTAGGAAGTCAGAGGGGTACCCTAGGCATCATTGTATTTCTTTGCTCACACATAAATTATAGAGATTATTAAACATTGGAAGGGTCATCTATAAGCCCATCTGTACTGTGTAGCTGACTGCCATTCCTGTAGTATATCTCCCTTTTTACATGTTGTGATTTATTGTGGACAGTAGTGTGAACCAGCTGCTTACTCTTCTTTTTTAAACAGATACACACACTTTGAATAGATCGACACTTAATACTATGGTTGGTTGGTTCACTTATCCTGGGAAACAGAGAGAGTTATTCATAGACTTTTAGTTGCTGTAGAATTAAAATGGAGTTTTTGTTCTTCCTTTAATTTGGAGGAAATTGATGCATGTGCTTTTTTTAAAATGAAGTTTATGCTGGAAATATAAGAGTTACCGAGGGTTTTGGTCAGATCTCACTTATAACTATAGTAGCCAGAGTTTTGGTAGAAGAAGGTCCAGCTTTTGAATGAGGCCGAGAATGTCTATTGTATGATTTAAGGGCCATTGGGCAGGTAGGCTACTTACTTCAAGTTCATTTTTGTCGCCTGCCATGTCATGGTATCCAGAAGTCCATCATTAGATTCTTGTGAATTTGAAGACTTAGAAATATGTATTCATGCCAAACCCATACTGCAGATACTCCTTCCCCTCGGGCATATACACATTTCCACAAAGGATTTGAAGTCACTTAAAATAAATATGTACAGTAACATAGTAAAAAGATGTATAATAGGTTAAGATCAGTAAACATATAATTAGAATAGGAGGCAGAGGTGAGGGTGGTTTAGTAGAATACAAGGGATAGGCCAGAGCATCCATGTAGTTGCTCTTGCTAAGCCTGGAGTTTGGTATAAAGTTTCCAAACAGAGAGACACCATCCTTGGAATAAAACCTCTGTCTCTACCCTCTGGAGATGAATACAATGTCTTGGACAGGGAGGACAGTTAAGGCTGGCAGTTCAATGTTCTGGAAAGTACACCAGATTCAACATCAGGGAATTTGAGTCCTCAATGACAGTTCTGGTATGATTTGCAATGATCCCTTAGCAGGTCATTCCTCTTCTCTTTCTGTTTCTTTACATGTGAACTAAGAGGTTGGACATGACCCGTGCTTTCTACAACTTTTTTTTTTTTAAGCCATGGAATCTTTTTAAAGTTGAACTTTATTTGAAACTCCCAGTTGGCACCAGATGGAAACTGAGCTGCTGTAGTTGGGGTCTGGGGCACTGCAGCCTATTTTCCTGCCCACCCCAACTCAGGACCCTGGGGTTGGGGAGAGGTCCGTGCACCACAGTCTGAGAACTACCGGACCATATGAAAACCTAGCCTTGCCTCATCTATGTCTCTGTCCAAACAGCATTTCCTCATGGAATGCTGACCACCCGCTGAAACACATCCCTCAGTAGCTTTCTTTTTTGTTATTGTATTATATCATATATTACTCAGTTATATTAATTTCTATCTGTACAATTAAATATTTATATACTTACCTGTTTTTCTTATGCTATTACTGCATAATCTCCATGATGGCATGGACGGAGAAAGGCAGTTACTAAGTGTTGTTTGAGAGCAGGCTCTGGAACACCAACTTCCTGTCTTCAAATCCTGGCTTCACCATTTACTAGCTGTGTCACTTTGAGCAAATTGCTTGACCTTTCTTGCACCTCACTTTCCTCATCTGTGGAATGGACATAAGAGCACTACCTCATAAGCTTATTATAGCGCCATAACAGTTTATATAATTACATAACATTTATTATGTAAATTTTACTCTTTATAGAACAGTGCCTTTAGTATAAAGCACTATATAAAATTGCAGTATAATAATTTGTTACTATTAACATTTTTCAATTTATTTTGCTTTGTTCACCACTGCATTCCTAGTTCTTAGACTAGTGCCTGTTACATGGAATGAAAACATTTTTATGAGTGAATGAATAAATGAATGAATGATATTCTCTTAGGATCTTTTTTTCTCAACGATTCCATAAGAACCTCTCAGGCAAGGAGATGAAGACACATTTCTCTTTTATAGGCACTTACAGATTCATTAAATGTCTATCAGCCACATATTAAGTATTGTATTATTGGAAGGAAGGCAGCCTGAGCTACTGTGTGATATGAGACTACAGGGGAGCAGGACAGACCAAGCGGAAGAGTTAAAAGTGGTACTAAAGATGCTAAAAGCCCATCTTTTCCTACTATGTAGCTTGGCCCTGCTGTAAAGCCTGGATTTGTGCCATCCGCAGGCTAATGGAAGCTCCCAGTGTGGAGCTGTGTGTTACAGACGGGAAAGCTGAAGAAAATGAAATTAGCACCTTAGTGCTCCAAATCTCTGAGCATCTCTTCCTCATCACTATGGCACATCAGCATCATCTGTAACTCTTTTGGTTTCAGGAACATCCCAGCCACCTGTAATGACTACTTGGTGCAAGACTGCTTCTTGCTTATTTCATAAATAGCATTTAAGAGAGAAAAGTATACATCAGAGTCTATCGTGATTTGGTTTTTATTCTTTTAATGGAAAGAAGAGTCCTACTTCGGTTGGGTGGCCTTCTGAGTATTAGGGGAGAATAATGGAGAAAGCAGCTTTAAAGAAGAAAGCGAGCTTTAAAGAAGAAGGATGTTTTAATACATTCTTAAAATTCTGTTGTTTTTCACTTCTAACAGGTTGGCAACAAAATTGTCAGTTTAAAAAACTAATTTTCTTAATACTGCAATCAAAACATACTCATCTCCTGGCAACACTTGTTATGCCCAGCACTTTATGTTGCTATGGGTGTGTTGCACTGTTAGCCTTAATTTTAAAAAACTTGTTTATTGTTGAAAACACTGATAATTTTTCAGGAGATGTCATTTCAGAGGCTGAGAAAAAACTTCTTTGCCATCTGAAATTATAAGCAAACGCTTACTCTTACTTTGATTTTGTGATCTCCACTAGCTGCTGAGCGTAGCCTTTTGACACAGTGCTCTATAAATTATTACCAGTGGTGTTTTAAATGGCAGTTACCTAAATTATGAGTGCGGGACTTTCTGTTTCCATAAATGATTGCTGTTTCTATCAGCAACGACTCTTCTAGGCAAATACCAAATGGTCCACGAAGTAAATGAGGCTTTTAAGACTGATAAATATTTTTCAGATGTACTTGTTGCAATTTGGAGGGAGTAAGAGGTAGACTGGAACAGAAATCACCATTTTGAAAGAATTAGATGAGCAGACTACCCTGTTTTTTTCCTTGCTTGTTGCAATAAGGTAGCTTTTTCTAGTCAGCCAGAGCTTCCATTTTGTAACATGAGAGTCATGGAAATAAAAGTGTCATCTCTCTGCAGTAAAGGACAAGTACAGATGGTACGATAATTGCAGTTTTCCACTATCACCCTGTGTATATTGGTTTTAGGCCTCAGTTAAGGCTCAGGCAGTTATATTAAAAAATATGAGAGGAATGTTATGGAAAGATGAATTATTCGTAGGTAATGGCTCATTAATAAATGAGAAACGGAGCTGGCTTTATTTTTAAATTATTAATTCATGAATATTCATGTCACTGGATGGATATAGAATTCCCATGTTCGTTTCTGACTTCAGTTGTTAACAAACCAAAGTTTCGCATTTGTTTCTTAGCATTCTCCATAATTTTTTTAACTCATCGTACCTTGTGAGTTTTCTGAGATGTGGAATTCACCCCCCATGCTTTCTCTTGCTGCCACAGAGTTCACTGAACCACGAAGGATTTCTTTCATCGTATCTGAGTAGCACACTGGTTAGGGAGGTACAGGAAGAAGTTTAATGAAACGAAAACAGGATTTGACAACATTAGTACACAGTGAGCATAAGAAGATGGCCAATGCCAGCAGTCGTGGATTGCACGAGACAGTCGCCCAGTCTCAGTGCGCGAAGATAGTGGGAACTGTGTCTCTCAGGCTCCCATCACCACAGCTCGTCACCGGGCTGATGATCCTATGAGTGACTTATTTTTGGTTTTTACAGTTGGCCAATATGGCAAAAAAGTACAATTTTTTTGAAAAATTCCCCTTGAGAAGTCACACATCACCACAGAGTATAGTATCTGTGGCTTTATGTGCACAACCCTGTACAGTAAATCAAATAGCCAAGAGAGCCACTGAGGCAACGCCAAGTAGAGGAGTAAAAGGCTCTCTGCAGATGCCTGGACCATTCTGTTCTTGAGATAACTAACAAACTGTTACCTGGAAATGGGGAATGATTAGAAATTTTTTAAATGCTACTAAGTGCCTGCAGGGTTTTGCTGTTCTGTTTTAATATCGAATATCTAGAACTTTAGTACATATTAAAAGATTTGCTGTTACGGAGATTAAGTGAACTCAAACATGTGAAATCACCTAGCAGAGAGCCCAGCCCATAGTGATTGCTCATAAATGTTTGCTAAATTTGAATCTACCTACTGTGTGATTATGCCTTCATGTTGTAAAAGCTAATAGCCACAGTGCTAATGTGAAGTTATCTCGTTTATACCTTATAGTAACCCTAGGAAGGATCTGTCATTTTAATCATCCATTTAAAGGTGAGCACTCAGAGGCTTAGCAAGATTTAGGAAGAACGCACATCTAATACTCCAACCCACATTGACGCTAACACCATGTTCTTAACTGGGGTGCTATATTATTGGGAACAGTGGACAGACATTGGTCTATGCTAACTTGCTTTCTCTGCAACCCAAGGAAACATGCGGGACACTTGTCAGTTTCATGAAGAACAAAGCATCTTATTTCCTTTCTCTGCCAATTGCTATTTCTCCGGCCATTCCCCACACCCCTACCTATGGCCTCTGTTCTGTAGTTTTCCCATACGAATTATAGTTTCCTCTGGAGACCATTTGTTCTCCATTTAAACCACAGATCTCCTAAACTGCTATCTCCAACTATATCATTACTTGTCTCTAGTCACAACTCTAGAATTGTATACAGTATCTACTTGGAAATAATCAAGGATCCATGTTCTAATTCTGACTCAGGAAAAATGCCATGATATTCTAGATATCTTAGGTTCTACAGATACAATTTTGCCCAGAACTTCAGACTACAAGTTACTGATTCTTCTCATTCTGACCCTATCAAAATGAAACAAATATGAACTTATAAAAGCCTATAGAAATTCCAAATTTCCAAAGATCTGGCCTTTCTTAACTCTGGATTCTTATTTGAAACTATGGAACAGAGAAAATACGAGTGACTATTTTCTCAATTCTTCCAATTCTCCAAATACTTAGTACCACCCTAGATTTATAGGAAAGAAATTAATTCATTATATATAATAGGTACCTTAGAACATAGGGCTTAATTACCTCTGGGAACCTTCCTGGAGAAAGGATTCTGTCGTCTTCATTCTAAATTCAACTTCTCTTACAAATTCTTCAAGTATAAAAAGTACAACATCCCATTGCAATTCTTATTCCTTGAACTGTTCCTTCATTTTTTATCAACTCAAACTGAAGTATTTGCAATATGTCTAAAGATATAGTACGCCCACAGTGAAGTATCCTTGGATAAAATTTGTTCTTTTTTTTTCAGATGAACACTTTCCTTCCATCTCCTTCAGCTATTACAGAGGGTGTGCATGTCAGTTAGTGTAAGACCAGTAATTTGTACATTGTTTTTGGTCTAGTAGTCATTAGTGGCAGCCTACAGAATAACTGAATGTTTTCCTGATCTTTTATATAATTTGTAATTGAATGCAGACACTGTATTTAGATACCATCTATGTATCCACCATTCTTTTTGTTTGTTTGTTTTTGTTTGCTTGTGGTAAAGATTTATAGTTCGCACAGTCTGAGTCTCACATTTCTTTCCTAGCCCATCCTCTACTCCACTTTCTAACCTCTTCACAGACTTCCTCACTTCTAAATCATCCTTCTATTTGTAGTCTTGCCCTAAGCTGATTTGTTACACTCAGGGATGCTTCTCTAATTTCGGAGGGTACTTTCTGCCTCAACTGTGGGGTGAGTTCTCCCTGTTTGACTCTGTAGCCCTCAACTGTCCTAGATTATCAATCTACCTGGTACCCTCTAATGCCCACGTAGAATCTCTCTCCCTGGATATCTCCATTACCGAGAATGACTTGAAACAAGGTGATTGTGAAGGCAATAAAGCATGGTATCAGATTACATGTGATTTAAAGATAAACTGAAACTGGGTTTGAAGCTCAGCTTTGCCACTTCTTAGCTTTGAATTTGGGCCATATTACTTGACGACTCAGACTTGAGTTTCTCTGTCTATAATATGAGGTAATGGCTAGTATTATAGAGTTGTTTTCAAAACATTGAAAATTAAATTAAGGAAACATAGGCTAGGTGCCTAGAGCCATGCCTGGCACTTAGCCCAGAGAAAGGGCCACTATTATAGTTGAAAGCTTCATGATAGAAGAAAACCTGGAGACCAGTCTTGAAGAATTGGTGGTTTGAACACCTGTATCATTGAAAATATAAATAAGATTCCTTATATTCATCTCCATATACTAATTCCAGTTACATTGGTCAGACGACTGATTTTGAATCCTACCAAAATTGTACCTTCTGAGCCGAAGCAAATAGAAAGGGAAATCTCTCTTTCCCAGAAGCCAAGAGCCATTTCCCAAGAGATGTCTATTCAATCCATACATTTAAATACTGCTGTGATGATTTCATCAGAGGTTATTTAGAATATCACACACCAGTGTTAGCCTTAAAGAATGATTCAGGGGCTGTTCATGGGGTGTACCCACAAGGAAAATAGAAACAAAAGCAAAGGTAGGTAGCCCCACTTGGCACAGTTGATTGACTTTAATAGGTCCTGATTATGCTGCTCATATTCCATGAAATTAAAAAGCTTACAAATGTTATGAGCCATTACCCTTCCATTTAAGGGAGCTTATGACATGTTAGCAACATTTAATGAAATTCTTTTCAAAATGCCATCGGCATCCTCAGTGAAATTCCATGTTGAAATTCAACTTGAAGAATGGTTTGAGAAAGTTTGTTCTCTACCTTCCTGTTTTTGTAATATGTGGAACCCACCTCAGAGCCAAAAGAAATTTCTCATCAGTCAAAGGTGATTTGTAGGTATCAAGAAGTATTTCTGCTTTGACCATGAAAGCATTTTCCAGTTTGAATTTACAAAGACCGTCATGTTTATGTTTATGTTTACAGTGGGAACTCAGAGTAGCCTGCATTTGTACACACTGACACATTTTAAAACTTAAGTTTTTTCTATTGAACTCTGGATATATGGGTCGAAAACCTAAAGCATTCTAGCAAATATTCCAAAATGTCACTGCCCACCCTGACTTCAGTTAGCTGTTATAAGTTGGGAGATAAGACTTTGCTCAAGAAGACAATTAAATCATAGGAAATGAGATGATTAAATACTGGATTTTGTGGTGCTGATTATTTATATAATAAAAATTCAGGAAATAAAAATATTACAGTCGGTTGAATGGGAATTTTTTGAGTATAAGGAAAAAAGTAGTGAGACATACATTATTTAGGAAATAGTAATACTTTCTCTTAAATATTTCACTTTAACTTTTATGATGTGGATATTTAATGGCAATATCCATTTATTTTGTCTGTTTTTTTCTGAAGGATTTACTGGCGTATCACCCTCTTGTTAGTGACATCTTCTCTACTACTTTTTGCGGTCTTATGGGTTAAGAAGTATACTATATGTTTTTTATACATTTTCCTTAAACTTCTTGGAATTCTTGAAAGGTAGATTACTTTATCTCCATTTATAATTAAAGAGAACTGAAGTGCAAAATAGTTAGATAATTTTCTCCAGCTGGTGTGTAGAACAGTTGCAATTCAAATCCAGATATGAATTACCCCAAAGCATATGTTTTCTATCTCGATATCAGTCTGATTTGGAGACTACATTATATCATGACAGCCCCACCCCATCCCACTGCACTGTGAGCTCAGAAGTCCTGTTGTAGGACTTAGTCTCCTTTGCATTCCTTTGTCACCGCGCTTGACACTCAACAAATATATGTTGAACAAATGTGTAAATGGTATGTTAAATAAGCACAACTTATAATTTAAATGCATCTTTATTTTTCTCTTCACTATTTCTTTAAAATTTGAGTTGGTGGTGATCTTTTTCTCCCATGAAAACTTGGACAGTTCCTGCTGGGTTTTCTGCCACTTAAAAGTTATCAACAGCATAGTGGTACCTTAAGGGACAAAGTACAGGCTCAGTTCAGAAACTTAAAATGTCTCATCTAAGGTATCTATTGATTCCAACCTCATTCCTAGTGAAATGTTTGCTTTTATTCCCTAAATAGAGCCTTTGGTTGGTGGCTTCCTCCCTCTGGAATTAGAGGTAGGGTCCTTTAAGCTGTTTCCACTCTTGTCTTCTGCTTTTCTAACTGTTGGCTATAGTTTTAGACCTTCTTAGGGTGGACGTGGCAGAGAGTGGGACAGTTGTTATTTGCCTGGGTGACTTTGTGCTTTCTGGGACTGGTAGATAGCTAAGCTGACTTCCTCTCTCATGAAGCATTTTCTGTTTTCTTTGGGGATGCCCAGCCCTGGAAGTGTGATACCTCTCCCACAACTCCTGTGAAAAAAAGCAGGTGAACCATTCCATCCCTGGACCTGTGCTTCATCCCTCCTTCCATTCCACATGAAAACGTCTTGTCTCCCAGATAGTCCTCTTGGTCAGGACCACTGACGACTTCAGGACAGCTCTCTCATTCTTCTCCTGACAAATTCTGAGAGTGCACGCTCTTTTTTGAATTATTGGCCCTCTCCTGATTTCACTACCTTCCAGATTTGTTGGTGAGAAGTCTATGACGACTTCATTGACAGGGAATATGTGGCAAGATCTCACGTTGGATTCAATGAAGGCTTTTTCCATTGGAGTTGAGATTAGAAAGTAGGAGCTACCTGACAAATATATATTTACAGATCCCCTTTCACCCACATCCTTGACCCTTGCATCTTCTTGAAGGCAGTGAGGATGTTCTTAGGTATTTCATTTGTCAATTCTGTATATTTTTATGGGATATCTTGCTTTGGAATTACACATCAATTGTATCTCAGTGCCTGATTGAAAAGTTGTTTTAATATTCTCCTAAATATTTCCTGTGATGGGCTGCCTTTCAGGGTAAAATGGTTGGCTGTATCACCTTAATTAGCACTACCCTATCCTGTACATAAGGTTCTTGACATTGTGATGGAAAGAAGAAAATGTTTATACCCACTCAGGATGCCCAAATAAGTCAAGGGGAAAAAAAGGACAACAGTGGCCAAAAGAGAGATGTTTCTGCTTTCATGACTTTCCTCGCTATGTTTACCACTCCAGGTCTGGAGAAGCACTGTCTTTTCTTCATGTAAGACTGACCAAAGGAGAGAGGATGTATTTTCCTTGTGGCCAAGCTTCTGTGGGCCAGTCCTGGAGTGCTTTTAGAAGGCATCTTGGTTAATAAATCTCTCTTGGCTTTCTCAGAGCTCCAGGGTCTTTAGAATAATGCATTTGGCAAAAACTGCCAGTAAGTAAGGTAAGCTCACTGGTTGGCTACAGTTGTTTGCATTGGATGCAGTGGTGATGTCACTTAGAATAGTTCACTTTATTTCTTTAAAGGAAGAAAGCAAAGCAAGTATTTGAAGAGCAGATGAGAAAAACTGTGATGACAAGATATTTCCAATGGAACTGACCAGAATTTGGAGTTGAAAATGTTCTGCATTTGTGTTTGTTGCTTTCTTTTGATACCTTACTTTGCTGACTTTATAATCTTAGAGTATTCAAGGATGAGGGGCCAGATGACTTTGACCTCCTGTACCGAGAGATTTCTCTCTCATGATTGACTAGAGATACCATCTGTGAGTTTGCTGCCATTTCAATCCCTCTTCTCTGTGACCAGGGATTGATGATTGCTCTGCTCCCAGTATCTTATACAAGCAGACGCTTAGCAAGTGTTCGTGAACCTAATGTGAGTTAAGCCACCTTCATTTCTTCTTGCCCTTCACTGCCTGTTATGTAAAACTTTAAGAAAACATCTCTCAGCTACTTCTGTTTGTTTAGCATAGTGTTAAGTGTATGGATATACTCCATGAATTATTGTGGAATCAATAGAGGGAAAGAGAGAGGGGGAGAAGGAATGGAGGAAGGGGAGAGAAGAAAGGAGTTTGGGGGCAGAGGTATGTCCTGTAGTGCATTGTCTTGCCAATAGCCCAATTTTGCAAGGTTCGTACTATCCCTTCATCTTTTCAATTTTTTTCTACTTCATTCTTCTTTTCTAAATACTTCCTAATTGAAATATAATTCTAATCAAGCTACAGATAAAAGCTAACAGTTTCATATTTGAACTCGGTAGATGTGTGCATTATGGCAAAGGATTCTTGGGCACACAAAAATCAAAATAGTGTTTGTTGGCCCTTTGGCAGAGCCTTTGGGGAGACCATAACGGAGGGTGCCATATAGTCTTTCTAAAACCATGTCCAAGAAGACACCACCTATTCTGCCTAGATCTATGTCTGACTTTTATGCATTGGTTGTTGCTTCCGAGAGTTGTAGGGAAAATGGAGGAATGCCTGCCAGACTGGGCACACTTGAGTCTCCTGCTTTTTTCCACAGTTGGATTCAAAAGTTGGATTTCATCTGAAGGACAGCAAGGTATGTTGGGAGAACCAGTCTTTGGGACCACCTAGGTCTCGGCCAAATTACTAAACCTTTCAAAGTTTTATTTTCCTCAATTATAAAAGGTGAATATGAACTCATGGAGTCAAAACACTTATAAGCACCATGCAGAACAGTAAGTGAATAATACATTTTTTTCTTTGAAATAAACATCACCCCTTCAAAATATGAATGATTACCAATTCTATCTTTATGGAAGCAAACAGGTTCTGAGAGGTTTTTAATTTATCCAAAGCTATACAAGCAGTTAGGTCTTTAACTGAAGGCTCCCTAACTCCAAAGTCCAAATTCTTGACTATGATGTCATTTTGTCTAATCACCCCAAATTTGATATGGCCAGGAATATGGCAGAAATAATGTATGTAAAGCTCTTAGAACAATTACTGGTGCATGCTAGGAACTCAAACTATAGAAAGCTATTATTATTTAATATGTATTTGATTTATTTTTATTTAATAGTTATCTAAGAGAGAGGTAAGAATTACAACTTTCTCTCTGGAGAAGGTAATGGGTATACCAGATTTTTTTGTTTTGTTTTCCACACTTATAAGTGTGGCAATATTTGGATGTCTTCTAAGAGTAGTCTTCCCTTTTGTGTGTATAACTCTAGCTACATCATTTAAATAGACCTTTAACTCTTATTCCTTTCTGAATATTTATATGAGAATCCTGCGCTTTAAATGTTTCTGTGCCTTGGACCTTAAACTCGTGATTAATTTTGCAAGTATTACTGAATCTACATGGCGCTGTAGTTGGCTGCTTTGTCTCATCCCATACCAAAGTGCTGATGAATTCCTGATGGGCCATGTTCTCCATGGTAGGAGCAGTAATGCAGAAGTGTGGCATTCACCCAGTTTCCTTACTATCAGCTTTTCATCATGCACAATTTTGATGGCGGTCAGTCACTTTTTCCACAAAGATGTATTGTGTGCCCCCTGGGTGCTGGGCAGTAGATTATGATCTGGGGATACAGTTTATCAATAGGTAAGAGTTTACCTGCTTCCATTGAGTTAATAATCTAGTGGGAGAGGTAAATAACAAAAACCAAGTAAACATCACTTGTTTAGAGAGCTATGAAGAAGACGAAAGTGTGATGAGATGGTGACAGATTATAAAGGATATTTCTGAGACCCAAAGAAGTTAGCCATGGCAAGAACAGAAAGGAGAATGCTTCAAACCAAAGGAATATGAAGGCAAAAAGCTTGATATACTCAAGGAGCAGAAAGAAGGCTTACACAGCTGGAGGAGTAAGGGTAGGAAAGAGTTGTATAAGTTTACTATAACTTCTTCTGTGCTTAAGTACAACTTACTGAGACCAACAGCTACAAGCAAGGCTATGAAGGTAATGTTCACAGCCTGGGGTTTCATCCTAAATGAGCTACACAGTCAGGGAAGGATTTTAATCTGAGAAAGAATGTATGTTGTTTTTTCGTGACTGATGCATAAAAAATGGACCGAAGGAAGGAACAACTGTGGGAGCAGGGAGACCTGCTCAGTGGTTCAGGTGAGAGACGATGGCAACTCCAAGTGGGATGGTGGCGGAGAAGATGGAGAGTTGAGATTTGAAAAGTATGTTGCAGGTTCAGTTGACTGGAGCTGCTGAGAGAAGCAGGGGAGCAGGGAGATGAAGCAGAAGAGAGAAATCAATTATGATTCTTGGGTTTCTGTTGCAATGCTTTTGTGAAAAATGCATTGGTTTTGCCAGGATCATAAATTAAGTCTTTAGCATGGATGGAGGGCAGCAGAAAAAGGTATCACAAGAAGGAAAGGGAAATAAGATCTAACATTTATGGAGCCCCTAAAGTGTCTCAGGAACTATGTTAACTCTGCATATACTATTCAATATTCTACTTTATAGCAAATACTATAAAGCAAAAACCATGGCATACACATTTAACATAGGAGAAAATGAAGCCTTAGGTAAGTTAACTCATCAAATGTCATAGAGTTGGCAAATAAGAGAATCAGAAATTAAAACCAGAGCTATCTATTTCTAAAGTCTCGTCGCTTTCTACAATATCATGCTATTTCTGAGAACTAAGATAATGTCATATAGCTTATTATTTTATTCCTTGAAAAGTGACTAGCATTATGCTAGGCATCTATTGAATATTCATTATATACTGGTTAAGTAATAGATTTTAATCATCAGTGCAAACACTTGCCTTTATTGAAATGCCAAAGATTTTGAAGGCTAGTGAAATAAAAAATACAGTGTATATCAAGATGAGTTGATCAAAACAGTAGACAGAATATTAATGGCAAAGTTAGGAGGGAAAAAAAGTTTATTTGCATGCCTACTATGTGCAAGTACTCCCCCCACCCCAATGAATTTGCAGGTGAATTGGTCATATAAAGCATTCATTCTCTCCACCCTACCCACATAATATTTAAAACTTTAAATACAAGCCATACCGAATGCTGACAGAAGTTCCAGGGGTGATTGCCAAAAAGTTGGTATTGGAAGGGAGAACATTTGCTGTATACTGAGCTGGTTAGAGGATTACATCCTGTGTTTGGAAAGATGATTTCTGTTAAATTTGACTCTATAGGTTTGTTTATAATTCTCTCTGGATCAGACTACACTGTCTCTCATCCACTTAGAGCATCTTTACCTTGGGCAAATGACTGCATGTAGTTTATATGGAACAGAGGACACTTTTATAGACCTAAAATTATTAAAAGTCTGGAGAAAAGTGTGCAAATTGTAAGAGAACAGGTTCAGTTTGGAGGGACTGTGTGTTTGTGTATGTGCATGCACACACATATATGTAAATGTGTGTGTTTTGGGAGGGAGCAGAGGATGTTAAATTTTTTTAATGCCTTTGGGGAAGGTACACCATTTCTCAGATTGACACACTCCTTTTGGTGTTAATCCAAGCATTGTACCTATTTACAATAATTGTCTTCCCTTTCAAGGAAGTTTGGCTTGCGATGGATATATGAAACATAGTCGCCTTTGAATTATACATCTAAATGTAAGAATTTATCAGAATGATTTATCTGCATTGTATGAGTGCATCCTGACTTTCTGGAACTAGCTTGTATGAGTATAACCAGCTTTCTGGAAAAAATGAAGCACTTCTTCATATACTGTCAGGTAATATGCATTACACATATTAATCCATGTAATGCTCCTAGCAACCCAGTGAAGTAAGTACTATTATTATCCCTATATTACCAGGTAAGAAAACAGTAAAGTGAGACTTAGAGAGATAGAGTTACTTGTCTTAAGCTTATTGGCTACACAACCAGCCTTCCCACTTAGGCACTCTGAATTCAGAGAAAGACTTAACTTCACACCTCTCCTGTCTCCCCTTGATAATAATCGACCTCAGGCTTCTGCCTGCTGCCTGTAGCACTCTGGCTCCAAATAAAGAGTCGTCCAGGGTGTCACAGCCAATCAGAGGCAAGCACAGAGCAAGAATTCTAAAACAGGAGAGCCAAGTACTAATCCCAGTCTTTTGAGATTAGAACCTGCAGACCATGTATGTAAATTCAGGAAGACAGAGGCAAGTGTCCAAGATGTGGACACAAGACTAAAATCCAGATGAAGTCAAGGACGGGTCATTGGTCGGGAAGCCCAAGGAGATTCTGATTCTAAGGAATTTCTCCAGGCAGAAGCCGCTTTATGATCTATAGATATCGGCAGGACCTTGGCCGGCTTCATCTAGACTGGGGTTTCTTAGCACTCAGCACTATGGATATTTGGGGCTGGAAAATTCTTTATTGTGACAAGTTGTCGTGTAAGATCTTTCGTCTTTATATAGTAGATATGAGTAGCGCCCTCACGTATACATACATACATGGCAGTCAGAGGACATCTGCCCAGGGCCTTGACAACCACTGATCTAGATGAAGAAAGAATGCAAAAGAACCTGTTTATTCCCAAGTGCTACTCAGTTTTAAGTAGCATGTGACTTCAGGTCCTTTTCATTAAAAATGTCAGTAAAGCAGGGCTCCAAAATTACAGCACCGGTCCAGAGACTTCGCGATATGGCGCTGTTGTGAGGGCAGGAACTGTGGGTCTAATCCCTTTACAATTTGTGCATCTTTACCTTGAGCAAGTCATTGACTCTCTGTGAGCCACAGTGTCCCTCTCTGCAAACTAGAGATAATAGTAATACCTAACACATGAGTTTGTTATGAGGATTAAGTGGAATAAAAAACAAGAAGGTTGGGCCAAGTACCAGATACCACAATAAGTGCTCAAGGGGCCTTGATTATGGGTGATGTCGGTCATGACCTAGGGAGCCAGAGGTCGTCTTCGGTCCTCTGAGTCAACAGTTGCTGAACCCATTTCTGTGGACTTACTTTTAGGACAAGTGACCAGTAAGTGGACAGTGAAGCGGCTGTGTTCCTTTGATCGTGGGGAAACCTGCAGACTCTGGTGGACCCTATGGAGTCAGTCCAAAGGGTGGGCTGGCTCTGTTTCCCGCAATTTTGTCATTACAGGATTTAAGAGATTAATGCCATCTCTTCAGGAAGCAGCTGGGAAAGTTCAGCCTGGTATAATCCAGTGAAGAGGGATTTCCTGAATTAAATCTCCTCTCTGAGGATCAAGATGTGCCTATGTAAGAAAGAGTAAGAGGGAACCTAATGTCTGATTAACAAGCTGATTACTTAGTCTAGTTGATATTAGCAAGAATTTCAAAGAGAAACAAGCAAGTTGCACCCTTATCCCTTCTTTCCCTAGTCAGGGAAAAATTCAAATACCATGCAGTAAAGACTAGCAAAGAGACTAGCAAAACAAGAATGAAGGTCAGCATGGCTTTACTCTCAGCTGAGATGGTAAAGACAGATTTTAAAAGGCCAAAGAAAAAGTAACTATGCTAGGCAAGGACAGCGTCTTCCCCATAAGGATGGGCATTAGGATGTTTTATCAGCAGATGATGATGACGATAATTGTTAGTAGTACTCTGAGTTATGAACTCCAGGTAATTTTTATACTAGTAATAACCTAATAACTACTGTTGTCACTGGCCATGTTAACTTGCCTTTACTTTGTTTCTCTTAATCTTCATGTTCAGAGCTAGATATGAATAGCCTTACTTCTCGGGGGAGAACATCGTAGCAAAGTGAAGTGATTTGCCTAAGGTCACACAGCTGGTAAATGGAGGCATCTCAGCAGTCTTATGACTAGGTGACTCATTCAGATGCTGGCTCTGCCAGCTGACTCTAAGTTTTTGCTCCTTTTATGATATCAGTTTATTTGACTGTGAAATGAAGAGGTTGGACTAGATCATTCTTCAAATCTCTCCTTTTTAATATCCCGTTTTTTAGGTAGTGTTTTTTTTTTTTTCTCTTTAGGTGTGTATTCCAGTAAGTGAAATACTTAATGATATAATGAGACTGCTGTGTGTCCTAAACTTCAGGCCAAGGGGCAGTAGATTATACCTCTCCACTCCCAAACTTTTATTAAAAATCATTTCTATCGCTGTAATGAAAAAGAGAGAGAAGTGTGTACTAAGAGCAGTGGATCAACGTGGAGTCAGGCCCCAGGTTTCTAGTTCCAGCGTGCTCACTGCAACCATGGCAGTGACCAAGACACGAAGCTTCTCTGAGGCCTCATTTTGTCATCTAGCAAACGGGAATCACACATGTCCAGCTTGTCACAGAGGCTTTGGAGATGGAAGCTTGCGTGTGTGGATGGGGGAGTTCACACTGGGTGATGGAGAAAGAGTGTTGAGGTCACAAAATAAATGAAGTGAGGAAGAGGTCACAACGGGAAACCTGGCATCAGCTCCTGGTTCAGCAACTAATTAGCCAATGTGTCACATGAGTGTTAGTTTCTTCATTTGAAAAATGGAAGCTTTAGTCTAGATCAGCATTTCTAAAACTGTCAAGGATGAATATCCTTAAGAAATGTCTAAGAAATATATGTTTGGAAAACAGCATATTCTATACTCCCTCTTAAATATTAGTATTAGCATATTCTGAGATGCTCTGCACTAAAGACATGCACTTAATTTTGTTTAACTCATTTGCCAAATTAAGTGGACCATGGAATTCTTTTTTCTGTACTTCTTGTTAACATCCCATATACACAGCTGGGAAATTAAGGATTAGATGGTGTGGTTCTCTGAGAAATTATAAAGAGAGATTAGGATCTATCTGTTATATCTCTGTTATATCTACAAGTGTTAGGGATCATTTTCATTCTCCTTTTTTTTTTAATCTATCTCTCACATAAAATGAACTTTGCCTCCTTAGTTGGAGGGCCAGCAGGCAGGTATACATGCGTTTGTGTTTTAGCAATTATTTTGAATACCATTGTGCCTACTACTATGGTCACATCTATGGAGAATGGAAGAACGATATAAAATATAGTTCTTTAACCTCTCTTGTGAACTTTACTGTCTATGAAGGAAGTCCTAATGCTGGAAGATTTGCAGATTATTTTATTTAATTGGCTTCTATGGTACTAAATGCCATAGAAGGCAAAAAATAAAGATTATCATGGGCTGAGGTGATTAGAGAAGGCTTTACGGAATAAACGAAATTTTGTCTAGACCTTGAAGATTTGTGAAATATGATGTCAGGTAGGAATGGAGCCAGGATTTGAAGGGCAGGAGAAGTATCTGGACTTGTTACCATGAACCCTAGCAGCTGTCACATGTCATTGAGCAATGAAATAATGGGAAACAAGTGGAGAGCAACCTGGGAGGTGAGGTCAGCAGGAGGCCTTTGGTGTAATCCCAGGGCAGGTGACTGGACATAGGAAGACGTCGTCATGAAGGAAGAAGGAATTAGGTTTCAAACAGGAAAAATTGCATTTGCTTCCCAACTCTTTTACTTAAAAAAGGTCCCTACATTTATAAAACCTTTTTATAATTGGTTTAATGATTTATTTAAAAGGATTTTTATTGGTTATTGGTAGCCTTTTGCTTCAGCTACCCATTTTCCTCCACAGAGGGAGTCGCAATGGCTAAGATCTTGTGCGTCCCTCCAGAGCAAGTTTCTCAGCCTTGCCATTTGGGAGTGGATAAGGCATTGTCGTGGGGATTATCCTTTGCATTGTAGGATGCTTAGCAGCTTTCTTAGCCTCCACCCACTAGATGCCAGTGGCACCCCCTTCTCATTTGGGACAACCAAAAATAACTCCCGACAATGCCAGATGTTTCCTGGGGGTCTAAATCACCCTAGTAGAGAACCATTGTTTCAGAGATATTTTATAAAGAGAAATCACTACTAAAAGGTGGAGGCAGTGTTAATATGATTTTTGCATAAATAAAAGACTGATAATTGGCTTCAAGGACTCGGACCGAGGTAAATAGAAGAAGATAATCTCTATCAGTTGATGCTTTGGGCTGCAAGTATCAAATATGCAGACTTAAACTGGCTTCAACCAGTAGGAAACCTATCAACTCACTTCACTGGTGGCCTTATAGCAAACCACATTCCAGGTCTGGTTGCTTCAGTAGCTCTCAGGATCATCACAAACTCAGTTCTTTCTGGCTTTGGGCCTGTCAGCCAGAGCATTGGGCTGATTCCCTTCTGGGTTGTAAGGTGGCAAATGGCAGCAGCTGTGTCTAATTGCTTTCTTATTTGTGTCCAGTGGTTGACAAATAGCCTGTCACACTAAAGATCATCAAAGCTGCTTTACCGGGAACCACCAAAAATCTTCTCTTCATGTATTACTGGCTCAAATTGACTTAGCACCCTACCCTATACCCCAGTCCCTGAGCCTTTCACTGACATTATGGATAAGATCAGCTTTGTAGAGTAGACGTTAGGTTCTTAACCACAATATCACCTACAAAATCTTTGAAAGGGAAGGAGATAATCAGACAAGTATGAAATATGGTGAGTTCAAGGTAGTACTTCATGCATTTTGAGCTAATCGCCATTCAAATAGATTTAGTTCTGGAGTCAGTGAAATTACCAAATTAAATGTAAATTGGTTTATGAAAGCACCCAAATAAAGAACTTGCAGAGCAAGTAAGAGAAGAAAAAGCATAGAGGACTGAAGACCATACACAACTTTGGGGGAAATTGAATATTGGTAATGAAGTCAGTGATTCTAGAGCTTTGGCCTTGTTTCTAAACTGAATTGGCTCAGCCACCTGCCAGACATGTGATCTTGGCCAAGTCACTTTGCCTCTGTTTTGTTTTTCTTATAAGATTTGGAAAATAAGACCTTTGTCATAACGCTGGCGGGAGGATTAAGTGAGGGAGTGCCCACAGAGCCCTGAATCAAGTGAAGAGTATCAGAAAACGTTAATGAATGGTCACTGGTGATGCTGGGTGAAGGGACTGTTACTGAACTGGAAGGAGTAAAAGGCGTACGTAGAGAGGAGTAAAGAGAGCCATGGGAAGGGTAGGTCAGGTGCCTGGGATCTCGTGGGAGGTGGCTACTCCATCCATCTTGGGAGAACTTTAAATAATGTTCCAAAATACTCTGTCTTCAATAAGCATCACAGCACTTTCAAATTTTGTTCAGCCCTGAGCACTTTAAGGTCCTATCAATTTGTAAAATTTGCCAGCCTAGATAGGAAGTTATTTTGACCATTTCTCTCTTCACAAAACCTCATTCTCTTCCCTATGTCAAAAGACAGGAATCAATTATTTAAACCTCAAAACAAAAAAAATCTGGGAAATGTATGCATTGTTTTTTGGGAATAATTAATATTCCAAGAGCAACTAAATATGGCATTACTTTGCCCAAGGTACAATATCATCTTTGATTACAGATTAGTACTAAAGAAAAACATCTGTTCCATGTTTTTTTTTCCAGTAATACAAAATGTAGAGTACATCCATCATCAAAGCAGGATGCACTCAAATTATTAGCCTTTATGCAAACATGATGGTATTTTATATCCCCAGATTTTGTAAACCTATTAAAATATTCTGTTTAACATACTTGGCTACAAATATTCATCTGTTATATCAAACATTCATTTGTCAAGGGCAAGGATTTGTCTTGGTATCTGTACAGAGAGTCTTAGGTGGGGTAGAGGACAGAGACCTAGAAGGACCTAGCATTTAGTAGGCATGTACCAGTAAATGAGCTAGAAATAGGCTATGCTAGATAGAAATGTGAGTGTTATTTTGTCTAATCCACTTGGCCACCTCATTGAACTATGCCATGTTTATTGAGTCTGCTGTTAACGGGCCCTTCCGTTTTCCTTGGGCTATCTTTCTGTACTTTGTCCGAATGCTGAATGTTCATAAATAGCTTCTCAAATTCTTACCTTTCAATGCCATTGCCTAAACATAGAGCTAATAGGCAGTTGAGCCAAAATTCATATGTCTAATTCTAACTATGATACCCAAACACTTTCTGCTAAATAATTCTAGTTCAGAGGCAGACAGGAAGTAAGCACTACCACCAAGAAATTTACTATCTCCTAGGCATGTGAAAACTGAACACATATAACCATTATCATCCTCATAAGAACAATAAGAGCACTGAACCCCAACTGTAAACTAGGAACCATTACAAATGCTCTACATACATTAACTCTTTATAGCCTCATAAAAACCCCCATGAGGTTTCTACCATTATTAGGCCAATGTCACAGATAGGGGAAACTGAGGTGCAGAAAGCATGAGTGAAATCTGACACACAGACTCAGAAAGAGGTGAATCTGGGATTTATAACCACTGCTCCCTCTCGTAACTATACTGGAAGGTTGCAATGGATCCTAAGAGAAGTATAGATCAATTATATGTCTTATCTCAGTAAATGGGGAAGGTCTGGGGGGAGGAAGTGAAATTTGATCCGATCTTTAAGAAATGGGGAAGATTTGGTTGCCCAGAGCTGGGAAAATCTGTGTTCCAAGATAAGGGCTTTCCAGCTATGAGTACAAAGGTAAGAGATACTGGTGCCTCCTGGGGTAATTGTTTCACATTCTGTTGATTCAGTGATAAGCTATAGATAGGATGGCTTTACTCCCCCTTCCACCCCGAGCCTCACTGCCACACTGATACTGGTACAGTGCAAGCCTGGGACACACGGGCAGCCCTGTGAGAGCTGACTTTATGTCCATTGATTTATCCTCAGATTCCTCAGCCCAGAGAGTCATCACCAAGCACTGCTGCTCCCGGGGTCAGTGAAGGGAGCTTTATGGCTCACTTTCCTTTGCTTGTGCAGACAAGCAGCTTCGTTTGTGGAGGAGTCGTTTGAAATAAAACATCGTTATCAGATTCCCTCTTCCTGAGCCCCCTGTCTTGGCCCACGGTGGCCTCTGAGTTAAAGCTCAGACCAGGACCTGCTGGAGAACCTGGCCTCCGTGGACTAAAGAAGGCCCTTTCTTAGCAAAAAGAAATTGAAGGACTGGAGCACAGTGAGTGCTTTTTAAGTGTGGCATTGGAGGATTCGGGAATTAGCATGCTGCACAAAGATAGCATTTCACCTCTCACTGTTTTTCTGCCCTTGTGGATCATCTTCTTTTAAGGAAGTAGTTGTGAGATAAAGAGGCATTTTTCAAGAGCGGCATCTCACTTAGTACACACGTTCCTTCACAAGCTGACCTTCTGGTATTCCTGCTTAGACTCAGCTGTTACACTTGTGCCTCATACCTAAACCTGATCCTGTCCCCAGATCTTTTCTAACCTGTCCCCACACTCCCATCAAACGTCCTCAACCCTAGCCCCTCCAGTAACACAAGCATCCCCACACCTGCCTGAAAATTACCATTTCTTAAGTCAGTCATCATGTTGCACATATTTGTTTAATTGCCCGAATAGTGATTTGAATGCCTGATATCCTGACATAAATGATGAGGTTGGAAAAAAAAAAAAAGCTAGCGAGGGACTTAGTGAGTCTCCAGAAACCCATTTTCCTCCTTCTAAATAAACTAGGCCCAGGCACTCTCACTGTGTTCCCTAACAAAGCAGAGAACACCTTAAGAAGATTAAATGACTCATGGTTATTTGTCACCTAAAAGCTTCCATGTCATTTTTTTCACTGCCTCTCTTTTGAAAGGTCGTTCTTCAGAATTTACCTTTTCCTGTGATCTTCTAGTCCCACTATTCCTACATGTGTCCAGAGTTTTATTTCCGGCCCTGTGTCCCTCTTCGTACTAAAGATATCTAATGTTAACGCACAGGGCAAGAAATCATCCATGGTTAGCAATGGCTTAAAGTGAATTCTAGCCAATGCTAATGTCTTCTTGGGTTGTAACTTTAGTTAATTTTGTACATCCCTATATCTCCTCTCTTTTTCTGGAATTTGTGCTAAATAAATATTTGTTAAATAAACAATATAAAAATCATCTCTTTAGACCCAACCTAGTTTAAAGTAGGGTTAAGAACCAATGTGAAGTCAAATTATGTACATTTTACTCTTGTCTTGGCTGAAAATTATGTACATTTTACTCTTGTCTTGGCTGTTAGACTTTTCTTAAATGTTTTCTCTTTTGATGGACAACTGTATAAATCAGGATATAATGTGAGAATTTTTGCAGGCTTGGAGGAAATGTCCATTTTTCTGTAACTGTGGTCATAGATTATTTACCAGAGGGGCAAATTAGAAATACAGATTCATGTGATTTATAACATAGCAATTGCTACTGTTTAGATACCTAACGTCACAGGGTCTAGAGTTAAGAGGACATGGTGAGTGATAATATGGTCTTGTGTCGACACTGAATCATTAGTGCTTTTCCCAGTTTTAATGATTTTCTGGCTGTGAAGAACGAGTGCCTCTGATTATTCTTTTTTTACTAGTGATTACTTTTTATTTAAGAAAATCAACCATAGCTCTGAATATCCCATCTGCAGAATATTTCTACCTTTTAAATATTTTCCCAGGAAGCTCTCAGTTGGCTGATCGTTTTCAGCCTGCAACTCGCATAGTTATATCCGCAGCCAAGGAGGACGTTGAAGACTCCATAGCAACACCATCTGTTGTTCACAGAGTGTTTTCTCTCAGATAAAGGTGGGAGGGCTTAATCATAGGAAAGTTGCTTCCTGGCATCAGAAACTGATTGGATTTATCAGGATTTCTGCAACTATATGTTCTGTTAGTTATGTGGGTACTCATGAATACACAGCTATTGTAGGTTCAGGTTTTTCATAGCAGAACAGGAATCAGCAAATATAGACCCTGGGCCAAATCCAGCCTGTGGCCTGTTTTTATAAAGTTTTTTTTGGAACACAGCCATGCCCATTCATTTATGTATTATTTACGACTGTTTTCAGGACATAACAGGATTGAATAGTTATGACAGACTATGTGGCCTGTAGCACTTAAAAAATATTTATTATGTGACCCTTGACAAAGTTTTCCTACCTTTGCACTGAAAGATCACTAGAAAATTTTGTACTGTCGCTAGTTCTGTATGACTTTCAGGTGAGATTCATGTTGATTTTAGATTTGAAAACAAATACTGACAACGAAGTATCACCACTCCCAGGAAGCCTTCCATGACACTCTCTCTGTGCTTCCCATCAGGCTGGATACAATGCTCCTTCCCTGTCCTCCTCTCATACTGTGGGCAGGTTTCAATTACTACGTGTATCTTACTGTCTATAAGAACTTACTATGTAAGTTCTAACCCTGCGAAAATTCTCACATCATGCCCCAGTTTAGATAGTTGCTCATCTGAAAAAGGAAACATGATTCTCAGGGAAGGGCTTTGCCTTGTTTATATTCCCAGTGGCTCATATTAGTACCCAGGGCAAATAATGCACTCAAAAATGTTGCATGAGGGATTAATAAAGAAAAAAGAAAATATTACTTGATTCACTTTCAAAAAGCAGTGTCAGACAGTGGTCTCCGGACATGAAATTCCATTTCCAGCACTTAGGAGCTGCACATCTTCAGCTGAGTTACTTCCTCTCTCCGGCATCAGCTTCCTCACCTGTAAGATGAAGGCAGCAGTGTCCCCTCCTGCCTGCATCCTTGTGGAGGACAGGATTTGATCATTCATGTGAAGTGTTAACACAGCACCTGACATATACTAAGTATTAACACATGGTGGCCATCACTGGTGAGTCTCATTATCACTTTAATCAAAAGTCAACTCCCTATCATGTCATGTAAGTTTTGTCACACTTCTGAGTTATTGCTTGCAAGCATGCGTGAAGATATCCCTCATACAAACAAGCAATGTTTGTTGACTTCTATTCTGTGTCAGACACTGCACCAAATCACTGGGGGTGGAAAGATGGATCAGATGTTGTTACAATCCTTAAGTACTTACTCATTATCTAGAATGCTGAGCCTGAGTGAGCCACCCAGGAAAGGATGTGTATAGTTCAGTCACAAAGGTGGGGGGGTGGGAGAATCAGAGATTGATAATCACTGAGGATTAGTGTCCTTTATGTTACATTTTTATGATGAGAGAACAAAACCCTAAGCAAATGAAATGATGTTGTGTCTAATGAATTTCGGATGTGAGCCAAGGAGTCCAGTGCATGGGCAGAAAAACCTCTGGATCCTCTCTGTTCCCAGAGACACTGTTTCTGTCTGCACTTGCAGAGGGTCCAAGTTTAACAACAACAGCAACAACAAAAGCCACTCAGGTTTTCTGACCAAAGATAAAGCTCCATACTCACTGGTCTTCAACTGGGGGACAGGACTAAGGGTGCTCTGGAAGGCAAGTTAGGCATGTGGTGGATGGATCACCAATGCCATCTGCTGTGCAAGGATAGGGCTGAGAGCTTCTGTTCTGGAATCTGACAGACATGGGTTGAACCCCGCTCTGCTGTTCACTAGCTGGGTGACCTTGGGCAACCCCTTCCCCTCTCTGTTTCAGTTTTACTGTCTATAAAATGTGAATAGTCATATCAATTTCCTCAGGTGTTTGTGGGTTTAAATGAGATAACAAAGTGATTAATAGTGTGTGATGTGTGGTATGAGCTCTGTAAGCATTGACTTCGAAATGGGGATGGGAGGAAAGTATAGTTATCCAGAGCAGGAGCATGAGAAGAGGGGCCTTTTTCCAGGGGAAGGAAGAGGAGGGTTGGTCTCAGTTTTACCCTCCAGTCTGAGGAGCACTGGTCCATTTTCAGAAACGCCCCTGAATTTCTCAAACCGGGAGGTTTCCCATCATGAATCCAGAGCACTGTCCCCCTCTCCCTGGGCACAGTCTCTGTGTGGCTTCTTCAGGCAGCACGAGAGAATGTTATCTGCAGCAAGACAGCGGTATTTCATTTGTACTCCTAAGCTTGCAAAGTGGAACTTGGGTTTAGTATGTTGGATCTTTAAAACACAAAACAAAAAACATGTGCTGTCTAGGTAGACTTTGAGGCTAATTCTGCCTAAAAATCTGTGGTGGCCCAGATATTTCCACAAGAGACAGAAGAGAACAATAATTAAAACTACAGAGTAGAGACTATGAAGTTCAAATTTGCCACTTTCTAGCTGTGATACTTCAAGCAAGTTCACCTTGCTCAGTTTCCTCATCTGTAAATTGGGAATATGATGCCTATCTCCCCGGGGTATTGTAAGAATTAAAGGGTTTTGCCGAGTTTTCAGGAACAGAGGTTGTTAGGCAAGATACTGAGTTCCTGAACCCCTGTAGGAGACTTGCACACTCTCTAACCCTGAGTCTGTAAGAGACCTCTGCCTGTTTAAAGAAGCTGACCTCACACACATCTCTAGAGGATTTTAGCTCTAGATTCTGAAAGTAATGAGAACACTGCATTATTATAAAGCAGTGTCAGCTTCTGTCTAATGATATTCATCAACCTTAGGGAGTAAAAATTATGGATCTCTTTATGTTTTTCCCTCCAACAGGAGAGAAAAAAAATCAACATCAGAAGTTTTCATGAAAAGCCTTCGGTGGTAATAGGGGTCAGAGGTTAGAAATATAAATATGCATTGCCATGACGATGGAGTTAGGATTCTGTGATGAGCTTGTTGTATTTATGGCTAGTTACTTCTATTAGTTTTTTTTCATCACCTTTGTTTTTTCTCAAATTACAAAACAATTAAAGAATTTGGCAAGGAAATGGAGCCAGACGTAACAGTTTCCTTTTATATCTCTTAATAGAAGCAGATGTGCCGTCGTATCATTTTTCCCTTCACCAGAACTGCACCCCCGCCCCCCACCCCCCCCCACCCCCCGGAAATCCTCACCTTCAGAGCAGTAGTAAAACCCCTTGAAAGGGAAAAACCCTGTTCTTAATTGAATGCAAATTTAAAGACGGTTCTATCAGCCAGTTCAAGAGGGAAATCTGGAAAGAAGCCCTCCGGTTTCTCAGAGTTACATGGATGGGTGCCCAGAACCCCTGCTAAGTGCTGACATGAGTTTCCGTGTGGTAGTGGCATCAATGCAAGTGTGGGCTGTCTTTATGCCGTGATGAAGGAGACTCAAGGAATGCATAAACTGAAAGACCTTACAGCAGAAAACTAGTTTAAAATTCACAGACGGATATAATTTACAGTCGTTTATTTAATACTGGATAATTGTTAAAGTTTAGGATAATACGCTGTTTTTTCCCCCATCCTATATGTTTCAGGCAAATGAAATTAACTGAAGATAATTTTAAGAAGCAACAATATAGTGTAGAAAACATTATGAATACTGGCTTTGGCGTTAGATAAACACCTGACTGATTCAAATCTGTGTTCTGCCTCTGGTTCTCTGGGTGAACTTGGATGAGTCAGTTTATATCCTTGATCTTTAGTTTTCTCACCTGAAAAGCAGATGAGGGATAATGTTTATAATTAATGAGACTTATTAGCTTGAAATGGTTCAATGCAGTTAAAGTTCTTACTCTGGCACATTGTGTGTGTGTGTACATACATTCAATAATAATAGCTGCTGTTGCAATTATTTATTAGCCATCGAGTTTCAGTTACAATCTAATTAATTAGAATTTACCCCTCGGGCAGAAAGAAATACACAGGGAAGTCTTAATGAAGGATGAGACCGAATTAAGGAAAACGTGGAAGGACGTTCCCTTCTGTAACTCCCACATGCATTCGGAACACAGAGTCTTTCTGTTGACAAGATGTGATTCTTCTTCTACATCATGGTTCTGTGTGGAAATGTTTGCCATCTCCGGCTCTCAGTTTTCCCCTCTGCGAATTAAGAAGTCAGAGTAGATGGCCACTGAGGACTCCATCAGGTCTGGCTTTTGGAGATTCTCCCGGGATTGTTTCTGGTCATTTTTAAGCCAGTGCTAAGAAATATTCACCCTTGTCTTAATACATGTAAAAATAAAGGATTGTTCTTCATTTTAAAAGGAATTAACCAGCCCAGTAGCAAGAGACTGGCTGGTATTTATCCAGCCCTATAGTAATCCAATGAGGAAACCAGTGAAATTCATAGGAAGGTCTTTTTGACTATTGAGGCTTAGATAACTTTGTTTGTTTCTTGTTCTCTGTTGTTGTTATAGCGCAACTTATATATTTCAAATGGACAAAAACATAATTACAGTATATTAAGATAAACAGCCTTTGGACAGGGGCTTCCTTGCCAGTACTCGGAGGTCTACAGCACGTTATCTAGACAATCGTGGAAGATGAAGACTGCTTAAACTGGGTGGCAGAGGAGGGGGGCCTGTGGTTTTCTTCTTGGTTGATTGTGGTAGCACTGCCCTTCAGGCGGCTGAGGGAGTTTCCTGTTTTCTGTAGCCCTCATCAGTTGCTGAAGCTCTTGCAGGATGACTTTGACATGATATGAATTCTGCCGTTTTGCACCAATAGGGCTCTTGGGTCTACCATGCTGTTAAAACTATTAACTCCATTTATGCTGATTTTTGTTACAAATCTTACAAAGGGGGGTGTTTCTGGGTATTTAGGTCCACGTTCTATTTTAAGGCTGTGTATTCGGTTTTCATAATTATTCTTGGAGGCTCATTTATCATCTCTGTCCATCTTGTATGTGTCATGTTTTTGTCACCTTCTAGACCTCAGCTAACTGTGCCATCTTCTACTCCTTTCTGGACTCCTTCGAGTTTTTCCAACAGTTGGAAATTGTGAAGGACTTTTACTCCTGAGCCCATGGTGGCTGCCATTTAGCATGGCTCTTGGACAATTTACTCTTGGTGACTTAGAAACATAGAACTGTTCCTGTTAGGGTCGGGGTCAATGCCTTCTGCTTCTCTGGAAGTTAAAGTAATCAACCTAATGGTATTGAATACACTTCACTGGTTTTCCAGTAACTGAGCTGGTTCCTCAGGTCACTCTTTCCAGCAGGGGTGCAATCTGCAAATGGACCAATTTTTTACACATCACCTACTTTTTTCCATTCTTTCTTATGGAAAGAATGCTACATTTAAGGTCAAGAACTTAAGTCTAAACCCCACCTCCCAAGTCCACTGTCTTAGATAAGTTACTTCACTTCTTTCATTAAATTTCAACTGCTTTCTCTTTAAAATAGGGGTGGTATTACTCATATGAAAGGATCAGCATGATGAGTAATGGAAGATGCCTAGATAGATAAGTGATAGATGGTGATAGATAGATAGATAGATGATTGATTGACTGGTTGATTGATAGATATGCATTTCTTCTTTCATTCAACAAATATCTACTGAGTACTTATATGTGCCAGGAACTGTATTAGTTACTTGGTATACATTAAAGACCAAAACAGACCAAAATCTTGTATCTATAGAGCTTAATCCTATTGAGGGATGAGGGGAAGAGAAAATAAACAGTAAACGTAGTAAAGTAAGTAAATTATGTATTATGTAAGAAGATAATAATTACTGTGAAGAAAGAAAAATGTAGCACAGTACACAGGATATGAAGGGCTAGAGAGAGTAGGACAGAGGAGTGAGGGAGGTTGTAGAATTAAGTAGAGTGATTGGGGTGCGCCTCCTGAGAAGTTGCCACGTGAACAATGATGTCAGGGAGGTGAGAGAATTAGTCATGAGGATATTTTTTGGAAAAGGACTCCTGGCTGAGGTGCAAAGGCCCCGAGGCAGGAACATGCTTGTCATGTTGAGGAACAAGGAGGCCAGCATGGCTGAAGCTGGGTGACCCAAGGGACAGCAGGAGTAGATGAGGTCAGACAGGTGATAGAGACCAGACCCATGTAGGGCCTTGCAGGCCATGGCGAAAGCTTTACTCTGAGGGAAAGGGAGGAGACATTGAAAGATTTTGAGCGAAGGAAGCACATTGTTAGACTCAGGTTGCTATTTGGGATGACAGCACCGCAGGACGTGGAGAAAGGGAGGCAAGGATGAAAGCAGGTAGAGACTGCTCAGAATTCCAGGTAATAGGCGATAGTGGCCGAAGCCATGGGATAAAGAGGAATCAGATCTGAATATAATGTAGAGGTTTATCTTTCCCCTCACCTTTAATGTCTTGGATTATAATAATAGTATTTACCTAATTAACTTAATGGAGTTATTAATAGAAGGAAAATGGTGATTATAGACAATTTACACTTCCTCTGAAATAGGCACTGTGCAGAGGACTCATCAACCCTATGATGCAGATTTAATTATTAATGCTTTTAACAGATAATAAATCTGAGGATAGAGAGACCAAACTGTAAACCCAAGGGTTCACATCTCCTGAGTGGTGTGTGTGTGTGTGTGTGTGTGTGTGTGTGTGTGTGCGCGCGGCGGGCAGGGGAGGGAAGCTGGGAGGCAACCCAGTCTGACTCTGGAGCTGTGTTGTAAGAACGGTCTGTGCAGTGTGAAGAGTTCTCGAAAGCCTGTTCTCTCCTCAGTCCCTCAAGTTTTTCAGGTGAAATCAAAGAGAGATTTGCCACATTCAGTATATTTTCCGTATGGAATCATTATCAAAGAATGAGGAAGTTAGATGTGATGCTTAATGGTAAAAGAAATTTGTTCTTTGAGATGCTAGTTTGTTGGGTGGCTGGAGAATTGATTTATTGAAAAGTAAGGAGCAAGGAATTATCTCAAAACACTTTTTTTTCTTTCTGAAGTTTGTAATACATTTTTAATTTTTTTAATTGTGGTAAAATACACGTAAACCATTTCTGAGTGCACAATTTAGTGGCGTTAAATGCACTCACGATGTTGTACAGTCACCACCCATCTCCAAACTGTTTCATTTTGCAAAATTGAAACTCTGTCCCCAGTAAACAATAACTCCCCACCCCCTAGAAACCACCTTTCTGCTCTTGGTCTCTATAAATTTGATTACCCTCAGTACCTCATGTATGTAGAATCATATGGTATTTGACCTTTAGTGACTGGCTTATTTAATTTAATATCTTCCATCTTTATAGCATGTGTCAGAATTACTTTTTAAGATAAAATAATATTCCATTGTATGTATATTTTGTTTATTCATGTATTGATGAATCAGAACACATTTTAAGAATCTTATAGCACATAGACTGAATTGCTTGAATTTTAGAAATGCCATTATATAATCAAGTGGAGACTTAAAAATAGAAAGTCTTTTCTTGCTCCTAGATTGTGAGGAGGAGCGATCTGAAGGCTTGGGGACACAGCAACTGCTTTGTCTAAATTAATAGGACAGTCTCCCAGTTCTCAGAACAGAAATTTCTGTTGACTTTTCTTCTATAGAATCACAAATGTGGAGTGTTTCCCACTCTACATTTTCAGCTCGTTGATTATGCTTCATTTGTCCTAATTTAGGCTAATCATTTTGTTTGCACAACAGTTCACTTTTAGGGCTGTATTTAGGTTTCGTGAAAATTTTACTTTCCACAGCAAGTAATAGATTTGTTCAAATATTAATCTAGGGAAATGCAATTTGACAGTTCTTCAGAGAATGTATAAAATTAATAATAAGTGAAAGTCATTTAAATTTCAATAATTAAAGGAAAAAAAACCCACCATCCCTGGATTATTCTCTTTCAGCTCATATCATAGACCTGTCCATCATTATGGTGCCCCATGTGCCTGTTGACCAAATCACATAAATCAAAGAAGCGAACACTTTACTTTGGGGATGTTTTATTCAGACTTTATTTTAAAATAAAGCTCAGTTTCAAAAAAAACTAATTGATGTCTACCAAAATAAAGATATATCCAGTGTTCACTTCTGAAAGTTACTTACATGGCTTGTTTTACCTGTTTTAGATGACACGTTATTTGAATAACATCACATCACCTTTAAGGATCTAGCATGTTAGAGAATCATTAACTCTCAGATCGGAAAAAAAATGTATCTTAAAACTTATCTAGTCTCCACATGCAACATGAGCTGAGTCCACTCGTGGTCTTCTCGTCTTTGCCAGGTCCCCCTCTTCCCTGTGTTATGCAGGCTTTCGTCACATGTGTACTCCTGGCATGACCTGAGGTATAACTATGGGTCTTCATTACTAGTTTTACTTAATATTTCCCACTATAAAATTCCTGTTTTTCTTTGATATTTTCAAAGAGAAATTAACACAACTCTAAGTGAAAAAACCAACATGCTTTCCCATGAAGAGAAGGCAGATGTAAAAAAAAAAAGAAAATGACTATAAATAGCAGGAGAATAAGATCGAGTCCAGCTCTGCCTTTGACAAAAATGAAAATGCAGAAGTGTGACAGGTATTAACGTCATTGTAGGCCTGGTATGAGACATTATCTTTAACATCATGAAAAGTAGAAGAGAGTTGAAAGGTAGTGATTCTCATATATGTAATGCCATGCTCTGTGACACCTAAAATCATCTTGCATTTATTTCTCAAAGTCCCAAACTTTGAGAAACAATGCCTCTTCCTCTCATTCCATCTTTTGGCTATTAGAAAGTTTTCCTCTCATTAAATTGACATCTGTCTGTATCCACAGTTCACCCACAAATTATCCCACTCTTCAGAGCAACCAGAACAAGCTCAGTCTCTCTTCCCCATGACAGCCCTTTATGTATTTGAAGATAGCTCTTACACCTAAATTAGCCTCCTATTCTCTTTCCTCAGATGAAATAATCCTGCAGTAGTGTTCATCCACTCACAGCCCTTGTACTGTTTTTACTGCCTATATTAGAAGTCTCCAAAGAAATTAAACCAATGGCGAGTGTGTATATAAATAAGTACATAGGTAGACAGACAGACAGACAGATCAATGGATAAATTATTTTAAGAAATTGGCTCAGAAGATTATGGAGGTTGGCAAATCCAAGACATGGAGATATGGAGAGTGAGCTGGTGGGCTGGGCCCTCAGGAAGAGCCAATGTGCAGTTCAAGTCCAAAGGTCATCCACCACAGAATTTACTCTTGCCAGTCAGACTTTGTTCTATTCAGAGTTTCATCTGATTGGATGAGGCCCACCCACATTATATACTGCGGTCTGCTTTACTCAAAGTCTACTCATTTAAATTTTAATGTCATCCGAAAATACCTTCCAAGTTGACACATAAAAGTAACCATCACACTGCCATTGGTATAACATCATGCCTTAAGTATCCTGATTAACAAAATAAGCTCAGAATTGGTAAGCAAGTTGTTCAAAGACATACAGCTTATCAGAATATGTAGACCCCTGCACATGACAAATAAATATTTTCCTGAAAATTTGAACTAATTAGCCAAGGATGGTTGTCAGTCATTGATGGGTGTTGGATGATGATATTATGGTTACTCTTATTAGCCATGTCCAAACAATAGCAAGCTTGGATTTGGAGTGTGCTATGTGCTGGACACAGTTGTCCTTGCTTTTTTGACATCTAGTCCTCATAGTAACCTGTAAAGTTAGGATCACTTTTATTTCTATTGTGTGGATGCAGATGCTGAGCAAGAGAAGAGTTAAGTAATGTGTCTAGGTTTATGTGGACCTTCTAAGAGGTAGGGGTAGAATTCAAACTCAGATAGTCTGATTCCAGAGTCCATATCGTAACCATTATGTGGCCCTAATCCTTACTTTTCCCTCAATGAACCATTGAAAAACACTGTGGAAGATACAGGGTAACTATAAAGTCTGGAAACATAGGTGACTAATTGACACATTTCAACATGTAAGTGACCAATTAATAACCAAATGTGACTGGCTGGGTCACTCAGAGTGGTTCCAAAGGATGGCTCGCCACGCCACACCAGAGTGGTGAGGGACTGCTTGGTCATTTCTAAACCTGGATTGAGTGTGGGAGCATGTGCAGTGGGCTACCTGTGTGCCATGTGTGAACCCTCCTGACATGGTAAAAATGTAGGTTGATTTAGTAAAAACCAGAGACATGAATCATCTGAGGCACAGTATATCACAGCTATAATGAAGAGCTAAGGAAAATACGTAAATATACCACATATATTGCAATATTTTTGTTCATTGAAGTCTGCATTGCTAATGAGGAACAACACATTGAATGTATCCTATAATGTCATTGAGAACATCGTGTATTGTAATATAATACCATGAAGCCTTTTTTATGTTTGTCAGTATTTACAGACTTTATGGTCATCTTGGTGGTTCGCCTTTTTCTGTCTCCTTGTTTAAATTGTAGGGTCTGGATCTGAATAGTGTTTCAGATGTGCTTTAACTCTGTGTGGAAAAGCAGGGCCATCTTCCTGTTCTTCAGGTCTGAAAAGATATTAACCTTTCTAACAATCAGCTAACTCAACAAGCTCTTGTTGACTTTGATATTCATTCATCTAAGAAACATTTTTCACACCTACCTTGTACGAGACACAGTTTTAGACTCTGGGGACATAGTCTTTTTAGTAAGTGGGAATAACAAAACAGTTTCTGCCCTTATCAATCTGTTATTGCAGGAGGGGGAGAGAGACTATAAAACACAGTCACATAACTACATGATACATGTTGGGTTGTGCTAAATTAAGTGGAGAAAGAGAAAGCTTTTCTGCTCTTTCTGCAAAGGATCGAGAATGATGAAGCGACTGTGTTAGGCAGGTGGATATCTAGGGGAGAATAATTGCGGGCACCAGGAACAGAAAGTGCAATGTCCCAAGGAGAGGAAGGCACCTGGTTTGTTTGACATATAGAAAGAGGCCAAAGTCCCTGGAGTAGAAATAACATGGAATTGGTGAGTGGGGGACCTTGTAAAGAATAAAGAGTGGAGAGTTAGTAGCAGACTAGATCCTGCAGTGTCTTTATAGTAAAGAGTTTGAATTTAAGCCTAGTTGTGATAAAAAGCCATTGGAAGATTTCTGTTTTCCGTGGGAATGATATAATCTCTTGAATTTGAAAAGGATTACTCTGGCTGCTGCAGAGATAATAGACTTTTGGAGGGCAAGAGTAGGAGCAGGGAAATCAATATGGACGACAACGGCATTTTTATATGTCCAAGATAGTTTGGTTTCTAATTAGCCGTTTTATTTGATTTATTATTTAATTGCACTGTGGTCAGAAAGTGTGTTCTACATGACCCTGGTTGTTTGAAATTGCTTTGTAAACTACCACAACGTCAATTTTTGCAAATGCTTTAATACTTTTGAAAATAACTTAGATCCTCAATTTGTTGGATGTAAGTTCTACAAATCCATTAAACTACTTAAATATTGCTATTCAGATCATTCACATGCTTGCTCTTATTTAGCTGGAGTAGTCTATAATTTTCTAGTAGATCTTTGTTAAAATCTCAAACTAGGTTTGCCAAATTTGCCTCATGCTTCTGATAACTTTTAATTAATGTTTTTAAGTTGTATTGATAGTTACATATCTAGTCATGATTTGTATAGCTTCTTGTTAGATTTTTTTTTTATATGTAACTTTCTCCTTACACATTAATGTTTTTTGCCTTAAATACTATTTTGTCTGATATTAATATTGACACATCAGCTTTCTCTTTGTGAGTATTTGCGTGGAAAATCTTTTTGTCATATCATTATTTTCATATGGTTTCATTTTAAATATTTTATTTTATAGACAGCCTTTGCTTTGAGATACACACACACACATACGCGCACACACACACACACATATGTGTTTTTTTTACTTCTGCCATGTTTGAGTTTCTTCTCTACTATTCTCTTTCTTCTGTTAATTTTACTTGTAAACAATTTTTATCTTTCCTTCTGGTGGGGTAGTTTTTTTCTATTCCTTCTCTCTTCTATTTTCAGGACCACAGGTTGTGTTAGCTTAATGACCACTTAACTTTTAACATGTATACTTATTAAGTAATTATACCTTCCCTTTTAAATGTGATATAGACATCAGGCCACTTTATTCCCTAACCTGCCTGGAACACGCTCCCCGACTCCCACCCCAGACACACAGAGCTCCCAGCAGGGAGTCGGGCTCCTGCTGTCCCCTCACAGGGTCCTCTCTGCTCTGCCGAGCTGAGTGCCAGTCGCCCTGGTCTGTTTCTAGGCCTTTGGGCCAGCAGGTCTGTGCTGTGGCCATACTCCACTTAGTGTTTCTGTTTCTAGTTCATAAGGTAGTTTTCCAGTTTTTTTTATTGTGGTAAAATACACAACATAAAATTTACCATTTTAATCAATTTAAAGTGTACAATCCAGTAGCCAAAAGTACATTAGCATGTCGTGCGACCGTCAGAAGCATATACTTTCACAACATTCTTATCACCCCAAACAGAAACCCTGTGTCTTTTAAGTAGTCACTGCCCAGAACCCTCCCCTCTCAGCCCCTGCCAACCACTAATCTTCTTAATTTCTCTATGGATTTGACTACTCTAGATATTTTGTGTAAATGGAATCATACAGTATATGGCCTTTTGTGACTGGCTTTTTTCATTCAGCATAATGTTTTCAAAATTCATCCATATTGTAGCATGTGTCAGAATTTCATTCTTTTTTATGATTGAATAATATTGTTTGCACGAATACACCACATCCTGTTTATCCATTCATTTGCTGTTGGGCATGTAGGTCGTTTCCACCCTCTGGTTATCCTGAATAGTCCCCGCCATGAACATTCATGTACAAGTTTTTCTTTGAAAACCTGTTTTCAGTTCTTTGAGGTATATACCTTGGAGTGGAATTGCTGGGTCAGATGGTCATTCTAGGTTTAACTTATTGAGGAACTGATAAATTGCTTTCCATAGTGGCCGGCTGCGCCATGTTACATTGCCACCAACTATGTTTGTGGATTCTAGTTTCCACATCCTCACCAGCACTTGTTATTTTCCGATGATAATGATGGTTTTTCTTGCCATTCTAAATGGTTATCTGATTTTTAAGTCCACCTGTGACTTACTGGTTTTCTATTTATTGTTGCTGTTGTCGTTACTACCTTATGTGATATTATGATTGACGATAAGAAATGTATTTTTGGTCTTCATCCCGGTTTCTGGCACAGAACTCCTAACACCCTTGGAACATTCACTGAGAGCCACAAAGGCATCTTTGTTATGTCGATGAGGTGACTTTAGGACCTCACCTAAGGAGAAGAGCTGGTTGCTAGGAGAACTAACCATGTGATCTGAGGGTTGAAACTTTCAGCTCCACCTCCTGACTTCCCCTGGGGAGGGGAGAGGGGCTGGAGGTTGAATTAGTCTTCAAGAGCCAATGATTTAATCAATCTATATAATTAAGCCTCCACAAAAACCCAAAAAGGCAGGGTTTGGACACTTCCTGGGTTAGTGAACACATGGAGGTACTGGGAGAGTGGTATGTCTGGAGAAGGCATGAAAGCTTTCACCCAGTTCCCATAACCTGCCCTATGCATCAGTTCCCTGTGTGTGGCTATTCCTGAGTTACGTGCCTTTAAATAATTAAGTGGTTTAGTAAGTAAAAGGATTTTTTTGAGTTCTTTAAGCTGTTCTAGCAAATTAGTTGAACCCAAGGTTTGGGTCATGGTTTATAGCCTGAAAGTCAGAAGTACAGGTAACAACCTGGTCTTGTGACCGGTGTCTAAAATCCAATGAGGGGTTTGTGGGAACCTCCAATCTGTCGCTAGTTGATAAGAAACACAGGTAACAACCTGAGCTTGTAACTAGCTTCTCAAGAGCAGGAGGGTAGGGGTGGGGGAGTGGGCAAAGCAGCTTTGTAGGACTGAACCCTTTACCTGTGGAATTTGATGCTATCTCCAGGTAGATAGTGTCAGAATTGAGATGAAGTCTCAGACATCCTACTTTTGCTTGCTGTTGTGTGGGGAACCCCCTTCTCCACTCATTGGAAATTGAGTCTCAGAACATCGCGAGACTCACATCACGAGACTCACATCACTGCAGGCTTGGAGTACAAGGGCACAATGAACCCTGACCTGACCCCTCCATTTCGATTAGAACCTCACATCAAGTGTGACAAAGTTTTTTTTAAGTGGACAACTGAATTAAGTACCTAAAGTATCTAACCACATGGTACTGTTACTTTTCTACCGAATGAGGAATGAGATATCTTTGTGAGGAAATATCGACTTACATCAATTTAATTAAAGGTTACTTCTGCTGATTTCGTCCTTTGACATCTCCCTTTTTCAATCAAGCTAACATAATGCAGACATGACTTAGCTAAGTAATGGGAGTGGAGAACACTTGTACTTTCCCTGCGAGAATTGAGCCTCCTTTTCAGGGGATTGGTGACAACTACAAAATCACTCCTCTCCCTTTCGGCTTGACCAAGAAATTAGAAATTTTGACCTGTCAAAAAAAAAATTAAGAGCACACAAAAATAATTAAGAACCAAATGCATAACCTGTGTTTTTCAATACTTTTTAATTTAATAATATGTCATGTTCTTTTATAAATGTATTTTTATGTTTTATATTCATGATATTCATGGTTATGAACATTCTTTATGCATGATTTTTATGGTTGTGAAAATAATGCATGCTCATTTCATTTTTTTTTTTTAGCAAGAAAATTAAAAGCACATATTATCTGCCACTTCTAAAGATCTGTAAGAGCTCAGAAGAGGCATGGCATGAAGGTCTTAGAGCTGTATTTGGATTAAGAGCCTGGGTTTTGAGTCAGGTTCTGTGTGACCTCAGGATTATTGCTGCTTAATCTTTATAAGTGTGATAATTACATGGATAGAAAGTGCAGACACTGCACCTCAAGTAGGAAATACTCGGTTTGAATACTCCCTCTTCTTTTCTGCTTACCCTTCGTGAACTCCCTGCCCAGGTCAGGTCCCAACATGGACTTAGGGTTTTATATCCTCTCTTTGAATCAATAGTTACCTACCCTGTCTCGATTCTCTGCCAGCCTGGTTCTCCATGGCAGCTGGTGAAGAAGACTTCCATTTAAGGAGCAGCCTTTACTACGGGACCCTCAGACACCTTTTGTTGTCAAGGTGCCTTTCCACACCTTCTTAATCACACCAGAGAGCCACCTACTGTGCCTAGACACAAATGCTATGCAGGACACTCTTCTCGTTCTTTTATATCTGTTATTGTTACTCCACATTGAGTTCTTTTTTTTCCTAGACACTATGCTGTATGTCTTGCAGATAGTGTCGTACAGCAACCAGTGAGACATGTTCTGTTCTCCCCCACAACCCACTTTGCAGGTGAGGAGGCTGAAACACAGGGAAGTTAAGTTACCCACCTGCCTTCATTCCAAAGTGTACAGAGGAGCCAGATTGCACGTCCAGCTCCCCTGCCTAAAATCAATCTCTTAATCATCATGTACGAAGCAGAAACATTTCGGGTCCTAATATGTCTGCCAATTTTGCAGACTGACAGAGCTTATCAACCATCAACATCAGAGATCTAATACCCTTTTAAAATACATATGTTTAAAAGTGCAAACATGATGCTAAGTAACTATATATGCTATTATAGTTCATCTTTTCAGCTCCATAAGGGGTACTGTTATTATCCCCATCTTGCACATTAGAATCCCCATTTTCCAGTTGAGGAAACTGAGGCTGTGTGATCTAGGGATACCGGCTCAGAAATGGCAAAGCCAGAGTCTCAGCTGAGGGCTGTGTACCACTTAAGCCCGACATAACCATGCTAGTACACCACAAAGGCAGGCTCGAGTCAGCCCGTGGTTGGTCTTTTTGGGTGATGTCGCTCAGACCAGTTTTTTAAGAGGCGAAGCCTCGCTCAGTCCTCCATCAAGTCAGCATCAGGCTGGGCATAGATGTTCACGAGCAAGCCACAGAGCCACCCTCACGGCACGAGCCTGTCCTGAGCCACAGTCGCCTTTCTCTCCAGATTTGCAGTTCCAAACTCCACTTGCACTTGCTTCTCTCTGAAAGTTCACACCATCCTTACCCAGACAGTTCTGAGAGATGCTTTTTGACTCCCTAGAATGCCATGCACCATTCTGTGAAAGGTCAAGATCCAAAGCAAACGCCCCCACTGACGGGGAGAGGAAAACACGTGCAAAGAGCGCTGAGGAATGTGTGGGGGCCAGCCACAAAGCCCAGGCTTGTGCCTCTAGGTCTGGGGGTGCTCTGAGGCCACTGCAGGGGCACCATGCATCTAAGAGCCCTGTTTACAAGCGTGGCCAAAAGCCAGACAAGTTTGGCCTACAGAATTTGTGTAGCAAAGAATGGGGTGGAACAGTGTTTGTTTACATTGCTATCTATATTAGGGGGAAAAAGACTTCCACGAGAAAGGCATATCTTCTTATTGTTGTCTGTTGAGTTTTAATGCTGTAATATTGGAATCAGCTTGATCCAATGGGACAACTCTGAGCCGCCTCCTTGCCCTGCGAAGTCTGTTTATCGGCTTCCTCAGAAACTGGTCATGCCCCCTCCCACTCTGTGAGATTTCCCTCACTGTGCCAGCCAGAACCAGAGTCTTCCCTTCATCACAGCTCGTACACTTACCGCTTAGAATACATGTTCCACAGCAGAGGAACAGGAGGAAAGGACTCAAGAATCAATTCCTGGGTCTTAAATTCTCTCTGTGCGAGTCTGGGTGAGTCATGCCCCGGCATTAGCCTCAGTCTTGTCACCTATAAAATGGCAACAACACCTGCTCACTAGGATGGTGGACATGAGCCAATCCAGCAGGTATAACTGCAGGCGCATGTGTCACATGTGTCAGGTTCTCTGCTGAGCCCCTTCATGGCTTTGAAGAGGTACAAAGATATTTAAGTCATAACGTATGTATTTAAAGCCATCAATAAAGTAGCACTTCCCAAAATGGATCCTGCAGAGTTCTCTATTAACACGCAGTTTAAGAAAAAAAATTCTATAAGTAAATCTTCAAACTGTTGGTACGCTAACCAAATTATGTTGATGTAGGACTTCTCTGTGCTGAAATGAACATGCGCCATGCAGCTAGAAGGAGGGAGAAAGTATATTGAATTTCCTGAACTATTTTGCTCACAAAATCTTTTGGGGGACAGATATTTATTTTATTTTATTTGTAAGAATGACTATTCACATATTACCAAAAAAAAAAAAAAAGTTTTCTGTGGAACATTGGGAAATACCAGTAAGAGGTTCAGGCAGTTACAGAATCTGGTATCATTTTGTATGCTGCGAAGATGAAATTGTCCCCTGAGATATAATACATAGGAGCGTGTACTGGACATTGTCAAGTGCCATCTTGTTCGTTTGCCTCTGATCTCATTGGTTTTGAGTTGTTACTTGAATGTTAATGTTGTCTTTCCAAATACAGCAAAGGCTCTAGACTAGCTCTTGTACTGCTGTTTTTCTTTGCACTGTACTGGGCACATAAAAGGGTGGCCCACTGAGATCTGTCCTTGGCTTTCCCAGGCAAGCAAAGATAAAACATTTACCTCTTTACATATCCCAGAAGCAATCTGTTCAGTAGCTGCACTCTCTGAGAATCGAGTCCAGTATGTCACTTGGGCTCTTTCGTTGGGATGTGAAAGAAGTCATTCTTAGCCAAGGCATCTCATTTAACCGTCATAAATGACCTTACTCCAAAAAAGTAAAATATATCAGCATTTTCTTTTCTCCTATGGAGTTAGCTACATTTCAGGAAACTTGACTAGCAAATTAAAATTAATTCATAATTTTATGTCTCCTGCTGACTTGTTTATTGTATATGTAATTAGAACCCCTCCTCTCCAGCAGCCTTTGCGCATGCACACACGCGTGTGCGCGCGCACACACACACACACACACACTCTCTCACCCCTCCCCAGAAGAAGCACTGATATTTTATTTCCTGAGAAGTTACTTTCAATTCTTTGTAACCTTGAAACTATGAGCAATTTGACTTGATGTGTTGCCTTTAAGCTAGGGAGTGCATTTTAATACATCTGTCCTCTCACAGGGTCCCCACCGATGGTTTCTAGAGAAAGCAGAAAGAAAACTTTAAGCTGCCAGAAAGAATCAACATGGAAACATGTAGATATTTTCGTGAGAGCTGTCAGCTGAGATAATTTAATTGTGAGCATTTTTCTAAAAGAGCTTTTTATATTCATTGTAGATGTACAGTGGAACTTTAAAATGTGATGTAGGATTGAAAGAAATGCCAACCCTGCACCCCAATATATCAGGCTCTGAGGCAGTTCACAATTACATTTCCCAGCCTGAATTCCTAAATCCCCAACCTCCTACTGACCAAAACCCTCCCTTCAAATATTCGCTCCCACCCACTATTCTCTATCTCAGTAAACAGCCTACTGCCTTTCTAGCTGTCAAGAAACATGAGTCATCCTTGACTCTGACCCTCCCTCATTCCCAAGTCCAGTCACTTCTCATCTCCTGCCATTTCTAAAAATGCATATGTTTAACCTTCTACTTGTCTTCTTCTACCCCCACTCCAGTTCAAAACGCCATCATTTCTCACCTGGATTTCTGCAGTAGACTCCCACCTGGCCTCTTACATCAAGCATGGCCTCTTTCTTGTCAATCCTCACAAGGTAGCCAGAATGATCATGTTTAAACACAAATCAGCTCAAATCACTCCCCTGCTGAAAACTTGTCAATGACTTCCCATTTTCAGGGAAAATTCAATATCATTTAAATGGTCTATGAGAGCAAAGAGGGTGGACAGATCTATCAGATATTTAGACACCACAAACCACAGAAATAAAACAGTAAGATAGAAGAACAAACGGAATAGAACAGACTAGAAGGCTCTGAGACAGACTCATGTATATTTGGGGATTAATATATGATAAAGGTGGCACCACAGATCACTGGGGGAAATGCATCCCCTGGTAGATAGTGTTGACAACAGCTGCCTTCACGATTCTCACCTAAAGTATATACACTAGTGGATTTCAGGGCAATAAAGGCTTAGTATGAGAAGTAAAGCTCAAATGTTTACAGAAAAGAATATGAAGAATGAACTAAAGCAGGAAAGGGTTTCTTTATGAAACCCCAAGAAACCATCTGTAAGGAGAAACAAATTAGTTTTCTTACACCAAAATCAAACATTTCCGTTCATCAGAGGGCAGTGTGGACCGTGTTCACAAAGCTGATGGCAAGACTGGAGGAACGTGTTTCTCTCTCTCCTTTGATCATCAGGCTCTAACCATATTGGCCTTTCTTTTTGTCCCGTAAATATATCAAACTCTTTCCCGCCTCAGGGCCAATTAGTACACGTGTTTATCACTTTGGTCTGAAAACTTGTCTCCCCTGTTTCAGCTAACTCATTCTCATTCACCCCTGTGATCTTGGCCAGAATGTCTCTCCTTTAGAAAGGCCTTCCCTGACTGCCCAGATTAGGGTAGATTTCTCTGCGTGTACTCTTATTTCACCTTCTACTTTGCTTTCATTGGAATTGCAATTATAACATCATTTATGGAACTCTTACTGCTCATACTAGGCTTGTAAGCTGCCACCTACTCAGTACTTGGCACAGTGTTTTCTGCCTAGAAGATACCTTTAAGATGTTAATGGAATGAACAGATAAGGAACAATTGAAAGAGGACCTTTCCAGCACTACATGCCAAATGGATGCTACAGGCCCAGGAACATTCCAGGCATAATTTAACCTTAATAATCAGGCAAATTTGGTGCAATCACTTGTGCCCCTTCTTCTCTCTGCCATCTAGAGACTCAACATCTTATTTGTATCACCTACAGTTCCTTGCACTCCATTAGGTGGTAAGCAAGTATTTGTTGATCATATAGCTATGCAGCCTCTTCCCACCCCACTCAGTTTTCTCTTTAGATGATCATATCAGCCATCTCTAATGGTTTGCCTTTCGAAAGCTCTCTTTGACAGTCAATGTCAGCCTTCATTTAATTACTTCTTTTCTTGACAAGCCTCTCTGTTGACTCTTAATTTAAGCTGAGCATTCAGTTATTCAGCAAATATTTATTGAAAGCCTAGTGGGTGCCAAGAATGTGCCAGACACTAAGAAATCTGGCAGTCCCCTTCCAGTGTTGACATGCTAACATGACAACTCTAAAGAATCATTAAACAGAGCAACTCGACTTAGTTAAATATTGAGAGAGACCTAAACGCGCCCAAATTTGGGCATTGCGCGGAGAGTGGCTGAACAGGAATGCTATGATGGAAGAACTGGACCCATTCCCAGCTTGTTTCAAGCAAGTGCCTCACTGAGTGGCTTCATTATTCATGACTAGAAAACTTTTTTTTTTTAAATAGAAATCCACCCAAGCCTCATTATATATTCCAAAGCAAAATAGAAATATTTAAACTGCAGTATTGTTTTTAAATACTTGTCATGCTTTTAAAAAAGGTTGGTTCAAAGACAACTAAAACATTCTATTCAAAATAATAATGATAATAATACATACATTTGATGCTTGCTGAAGATTAACTTACAAACTACCCCTTGGGATGATTTTAATGAAAAATCTAAGTTTGTGTCAGGTTTTTTTTAGTATTATTTAATGAAGAATTACCACTCCAGCCAGTACCTTACGATAGAATAATATATTGGCTGGTGATGCCCACACATATTAAGCTTCCTGCCTACTCAGAGGTGAGTGTCTTTCCAAGGTCTCATCCAAGAGTTCTAAATCTTAGAATTTGGTGACATAATATAGTTTTCCAGAGAACTTTATTTTATTTTTTACATATACTAAAAAATTGTAAACATAGTGCAGAGTGCTCTTATATTCCTCACACCCAATCTCCCCCGTTACTAGTATCTAACATTAGTATGGTCCCGTACTTTTTCTTGTCACGTTTTTATCACAATTTTTTGTCACAGTTAGTGAACCAATACTGATACATTATTACTAACTAAATCCATACTTTATTCAGATTTCCTTCATCTTTGCCTAATGTCTTTTTTACATCCAAGGAGCTCGTCCAGGATACTATATTACATTTAATTATCATGTTTCTTTAGGTTCTTTTCAGTTATGACAGTTTCTCAGACTTTTCTTGGGTTGCATGACCTTACCAACTTTGAGGAAACTGGTCAGGTATTTTGCAAAACATCCCTCAATTGAGATTTGTGTGATATTTTTCTCATCATTAGATGGGGACTTTGGGTTTTAAAGAGGAAGACCACAAAGGTAAAGTGTCATTTTCTGCACATATATCAAGGGTACATACTGTCAACATGACTTATTACTGTTAGCATTGACCTTGATCACCTGGCTGAGCCAGTGTTTGTCAGATTTCTCCACTGTGAAGTTACCATCCCTCTTTCCAAGCTATACTCCTTGGGGAAAAAAAAAATCACTGTGTGTAACCCACCATAAGGAGTAGAAAACTGCTTGGAATTCTTCTACACAGGAGATGCATTTATTTTTTCTCTTTTGTTTATCTATTCAGACATTTATGTATATCAGTATTGACTCTTGGACATTTATTTTATGTTTCGGGTTATAATTCAGTACCACATTATTTATTTAGTTGTTCAGATTGTTCCAGTTTTGGTCGTTGGGAGCTCTTTCAGTTGTCTCCTGTGCCTCTTTGACATCTTCCCATAATTGTGGGATGTTTTTCTGCTTATTTCTTAATTCGTTTCCTGAGCACTTCTTTCCTTTCTGGCACTAAAAGATGCTCCAGGCTCATCACTTCTTGCCGCAGTCCTAGAATCAGCTGTTCTCCAAGGAACCTCCCAGTGTAGTCTTAGTTTATTTCTTCGTTATACTTTATAAAGTATTTTGGTAGTCACTGTGCTTGACACTTGACACATATTGTCTTAGTCCTCACATCAACCCCAGTAGGTAGCCTTTAACTTCATTCCACAGGTATAGAAACTGAGGCTCAAAGAATGTAAATGGTTTCCCCAAAGCCACACAGTTAGTAAAAAGCAGAGTTGTGATTCAAGTCCAAATCCATCAGACTCTATAGCTCACGCTCTGAACTCGCACCCCAGCAGGCCAGCCTCCCTTGTCGTGTAAGCCGACACTAGATGCAAACTGTGCTTTTGTGATCCACCCTGACCGAGTGCAGGGCAGCCCAACGCTCCTCCGGGAAGACGCCCAGAGTTCCAGTCACGCCGACCCCTTGCTCCTCTGAACTTCATTAACACTGAGGGTTGAAAGCTTTTTCTGAATGTGGAAGTTTTTTATGTGCTCTCTTTTGGTTTTCTCCATTTATCTAGATTCCCAGATCAGATTTTTAGCAACTCAGAGGGCAAGGAAAATATACTACCATGTAGGATTTTCAAGATAAGTAATTTTTGGAGGCCGCCTCCAGACTGTGGTGATATGGTTGTCATCAAAGGCAAATATTAAAATCTGTGCCTTGCATACCAGCAGAGCATAGATCTCAGTTGAGGTGATATCACATTGTTGTCATGGTAATTTTGTATTGATTCAGTCACCCCTGAGTGAGGAGCTTCTCAAAGATAAAGGTCATATCTTGTCTGTTCTCCAGGGTCAAGGACAAGGAATAGTATGTTCCAGGTATTCAGGTAGCGTATATAAAATGCTTCACAGATGCTCTTGGGTCCTGGACCTATTCTTGACTTACGCACTATTTTAACCTGCTTTCCTCTTAAGAAGACAGTAGTATAAAGCAGCTCTAGAGGCAGACAAACTCGATGGCATTGAGAAATGATAGATCTCTGCTTCATTTAAAAGGTCCATTGAAAAAGGCAATAAGTAGAGAACAAAATTGAAAAGGAATAAATTCACGTGGTCATAGAGAAATGGAGAGAAAGCAATGGAGAGAAACTGATGGAAGTGGGTAATAAGAACTAGATGCCCCCGTAGGATTGAAACCTAGTATGTAGTAGTAGACCGGTTACTTATCCATGAGTTATTTTAGGTATGTGCCTGGGGCCCACAAAAAGTCCTAATGCACCACCCTGAATAGGGCTGAAAAAAGATGACTGAAAAATCTGTACAAAGACCCGAACTCTCCTCTATCCCCAAATCCCATCCCCAGTCGACCCAGCTAAGCAAGTACCTCTGTTAGGCTAGGGAGAGTCCCAGCCTAGCAGAGGAGATGAGGATGGCTTTCGAGAAAGTTTGACCAGAGGACGTCTGGGCTCCAGATGTTAGACACAGATGAAGTCAGGAATGAGTCACTGCAACAGGCTTAATTGAAAGTCGATCGCTGAACAACAAAATGCCCAACCTTTTCTCCTCTGACAGTCAGAACTCTGACATCTACAGTTACACCCACCACCTTCCCAGCAGGAGCTGGAGAGTTCCTCTTTGCTGGAACTGGCCCACAGGTACTGACCCCCCGCCCCCCCCCCACACACACACACACTGACATTTGGAGATCCTCCACTGAATTAGTCCCCACCACTATACCCTATGGCAAATTTTGCCCTTTTAGAAACATGGGGCTTCCAACCAGCTTTTTTATTCCCATCTAAGAGAAGATAGAATGTCAATTAAACAAGAAAGGGATAATATAAAAAGGACTGTTCAAAGAATAAGAAAATGCTCTTGAAAATTAAAAGAACTATGATAGTACAAGTTTAAAAAGTCAACAGAAAGATTGGAACTAAAGTTGAGGATATTTTCCAGAAAACAACTTGAAAAAAGAGTTGAACATTAACAGATCAAAAAACCTAAAAAATAATACATGTTTTTTCTATGAAGCTTTTATTAACTCAGAACAAGAAAAAAATGTTGAAGACAGAAAAAGTACATGTAGTTAAAGAACACCACTTGGCTTAGCTCTGAACAATAACAATCATAATAATGTAGATTCTGAATATTGATTTAACCAAAGTTGTGAGAAAGAGTCCACACCGTTGCAGAAATTCAGTGGATAACATCTAAAGTTGATAAATCAAGAGATCTCATAGAAGCATATTTTGGGCCAAGTGGAAGGAAACACCAGAAGGAGTTTCCTGGTGTCAATGTAAGAAATGTCCAAACCTATGGGAAATTTTATGAGTTTATTTAAGCCAAGGCTGATGACATTCCTGGAAAGCAGGATCTCAAATGCTGCAGAGAACACAGTTTTGCAGTTTCTTTTATATCTTTGGAATTGAGGGGAAGTGAAGATTACATGAAGGTGGGAGAAGGCAAGGCATGGGATAGTTAGCAAGATTATGTGCTCCCTTGAGGGTGGTTACGCCTTCCAGGGGTCTGGGAAACTTCTGGCATTTCACGGTGTGTTACTTAACCTAGATGCACAAGAACAATGGACAGAGCTTGCTTAAATCCTTTACTAAGGAAGTCATATGGCTGGGGAGTGACTACCCATCATGACCTGCCCGGTTTGGAATTGATGATCAGATCACCCTGTGGGTTTAGATTGATAACACTGCCCCTTTTTGCGTCCACACTAGCAAGTTGGAAGTTCTTACAGTGGTAAGAGGTATGAACCACACTCTGTGGTATAAATTTTGTAGTACTTGATATTTACATGTACCGCTTTGATATAAAAAATCGTGCATTATTAAAAATCAGATACAATAATTTTAAAATGCCGGGATGATGGAGCCATTTAGTATTCAAAGAGCCACGTGCATACAGTAGCCCCTGGAGGGCATCCTGCAACCGTGTTCACTTCAGTGGCCTAGAGTCATCAAGAAGAGGTCTGATTCTGTTCTGCCTGTTTTGCTTTAGGAAAACAGATGTGATGGTGAGTCTTCTCTATCAAAAATGCTGTGTGCTTTAGTTATTTGGGGAGAGTACTGATGTGCACTGTCCTCTGCCACCATGGGAGGAACAGCGCATTGTCTCCCAGGCAGCCTGGCCCTGTGCAGACCTGGTCCAGGGCTCTGACTTTCTTCAGGAGCCGCAGGTCTGCCAGACTCCTTTCTTTCTGCCGAGCAGAGTTGACCTCCGGGCAGTTCCCCCACAAACCCCTTGCCATAAGGTCAGTTTGTGAAAGTCTCAGGCCACAGAGCAGGATCTCCTGCAGCAGAAATTTTTCTCAGGCCCAGAGGACGCCATGGTCAGTAGGAGGGGCACAGGGGAAAGACCAGAAGCTGAGGGCAGAATTTAACTTCTCAGACAAGAGAGAGAGTGTCTCCCCCAACTCAGTCTAATAATACCTGGAGACCCCAGGGATTCTGCTTGGCTGGTATTTTCCTGGTTTAGTCTCCATTAGGCAGAACCAGAGAGCCAAATAAAACGCACCACCCAGTTACTGTGCCAGGATCTTCACATTTGTTAGCTAGCTGGTTGATGCTTTTTGTCCTGATATCGGGTATTTGAGAGGATTACACCAGTGCGTCCCAGGCTAGTGTGAGGCTTTTTCTTGAAACCCTGATGTACCAGAGACTCTGCTTCCCAGGAGGTTAGCATGTTAGAACAATTAATGCTAAGTTATAATATTTTGAAATAGTGATAAAAAGGAATGGTTTTGGTTTTTTTGTTTTTTGTTTTTTTGTTTTGTTTTTGTTTGTTTTTTAATATCTCTTGCTGTAAACCTTGATCAAAGCTGTTAGGAGATTTTTCCCCACATTAGAATTATTTGAATAGTATTAAGAGCAGGCAGGTGGCATTTGAAGATACTCAGATTTCAGTGATAATAGTGAGCCAGCCAGGTACAGGGAGATCCTTTGAAATGTGTAAACAGAGAATGTTGGAAATGGAAGAACCCCCTGACTCACTGCACAGTGGTTGTGAGGTTAGGTAAAGCAAATGGTTCCTCTGCCCCCCTTTCCGCTCCGCGCAGATCCCCATCCTGCCTCCCCCCGCTCCCCCCCCCCCGTTCCTCCTGTCCCCTTACCCCAACAACTACAGAGGACTTCCTGTGTGCCTGACACTGGGCCATGTCTTAAATACACCTAGAGTTTAATTTTAATAATAAAAATTGTATTTCATAAATATCTTAACAATTTAGTAGTAATTAGATTCGCACCATCCTACCGATCAAGAAACTGAGGCTTGGAACAACTAAGTCACTTGTCCAAAGTCACCCAGCTAGGAGGTGGTAGAGGAGAGATTAGAAACCAGGCGGGCTGACTCCAGGCTTCCAGTACACACATGGCACAAAGTGAACGCTCGGTTACGTCAGCCATGAATTTATCGATGCCAGTGCAGAATGCAAAGAACGAGCCACAAAAACAGTTAAGTGATTTTCTCAGGGTCACACATTGGTCAGTGGCAATGCAGCGTACCTTGTCCTCTGATCCCAGGTCACTTTTCTCTCTGCGGCACCAGGTTGCTGAATATACAAAGAAAAATGTTAGAACATTAACTTCTAGAAACGCACAACCTCCTGTTCAGGTTCCAAGTCCTGAATCCTCGCATTTGTTGAATTATTTTTAACTTCTAAGTAGAACTGTTCAGCACTGCCAGAAGTAATGCCAAAGACGCTATTTCTGGCTAATATTTATTTTCTAATGGACATTTAAAAAGAAAAAAAAAACCTATGTCAATATTAGACTTAACGTATTTTTTCTTCACTGGACCAATTTAAAAAGAAACAGAAAACCTTTTTCATGAGGCAGAATGCTGATTTTCAGCGGTGGGGATTGCAGTGCACCAGTGTTGGCCCCGATGGACCGGAAGTCATCCTCTCTCCCCCTGACAGTGCCGGAGCTCTCCACCACGGCTAACTGGTTACTCGGGGCCTGAGTGTTGGTTATCCATTTCAGCAGTCGACCTTGGGGGAGAGAAACCATCGCTCCAGACAGCCCATCTGTGGCAAAATGCCTTGGCAGCAGCCACCTCATCCCTTCATTCACCCGTGGAAACCACCACCGGCCTTGGGGTTGGCTGCCTGTCAGGACAGCTCTGCCACTCGGCCATATGCCGGCACTAGGCTAGACTTGCTGATCCAATTCCATGCCTGCCAGTTTTAGAAGGAAAAAAAAAAACAAAAACAAAAAGCATTAGACAATCAGCCCACAACCTTCCTACCTCCATGACCTCCATTTTTCATTTCACCTTGATAAAACTATTTGTCTTTTCAGGCTCAGCTCAAGCATTAACATCTCCTTTGCTTCCCAGTACATAGCCTCAAGCTCTAACTAATCTTACCCTTCAGGAAAGTTCCCACATACATTGTTTGCGCCTCCTTCATCACCTGCTGTCCTGTGTCTGGTGTGATCTGTGTGCCCATCTAGTTGTCTCCATTAGACCATAAGACTAACGGGGACAACGAGATGTTGTCTTGTCTGTCTTCAGTTTCCTCACAACTCTTATGGACAATGGCTGTTTCTGTGTTTAGGACTCAATGCACATTGGTGTTATTGAATTTTCAAGAAGACATGCCGTGTGGTAATAAAGTTTTGGAAAGACAGGAACGACTACCTACATTCTTCTTTCTAATAACAACTATCTGATTACTGACATGTTCTGTTACTGATTCATCCTTTAGTCTTTGGCTTTAGTTTTCTCTGGAAAAGGGAGACCATCTAAACTGGGGATTGGCAAACTGTGGCCTGTGGGCTAAAACCAGCCCTCTGCTTGTTCTCATATGGCCAGTGAACTGAGAATGGTTTTTACATTTTTAAATGATTGGAGGGGATAAGGAAGAATAATTTTATGGCAGAATAAGATTACATTAAATTTAAATTTTAAGCTATATTAAATGAAATGTAAAAATCATTGTTTATGAATAAAGTTTTGGGAATACAGCCATACCCACTTGTCTGGCTGTTTTGCACCAAAGCAGTTGAGAAGTCACCGCAGAGACTGTATTTCCGACAAAGCCTATAGTATTTACTGTCAGACCCTGTACAGAAAAGTGTGCCAACCCGTTCTCAGTCCTTCTAAGAAATGTCTACCGAGGTGTGAAAAGAGGATCTTTTTGAAATTGGATGAAGGCACAGAATGGCTGAAGGAAAAGAAATCTGGAAACAAGAAAACAGAGGGGAGGCAGAGTCCTCCTGAGAGATGCCAGGCCTTTGGGGTAGTGTGTACCCGCGTGGCAAAACCTCCACAGGGAGGTTTCAACCTTCCTCGGAGCACTCGCATTCATTCTCACAGCCAGCGACGTGCCAGAGGGCCGGATATTGGGTATTTTACACAAACTTTCCACTGCCCGTTAAGGACTCTGCACGGTTCCTTTGGAGAAATTGGAAACTAGGAAAGGAGATTATCGTCATGCCTTATCATTCCATGTACCAGTGCTGAAACTGCAGTAAGATCTAAAGGGCTCCACGTCACCCAGTAGTCTCTGATTCGCACGTGCGTGCGTACATGTGTGTTAGGGAAATCTATTTTGAATGTGTGTCTGTGCAGGAAATCCATTTGGGGTGAATGCTAATTAATTATCATGCACGTGGGGATCCTTAAACACTTATAGTTTTCAAATAAAGACATGTCAATTAGACTTGGCTAAAACCTGTTCGTCTCCTTGAAGAGATAGGATTTTAGTTTTTCATTTAAAAATCTGCCACTTTCATGTGTTTTTCTTATTTTCTTGTTATAGGGTAATGCCCTGTACTTCAAATCAGCCAGAAATGTGACAGTGAACATTCTCAATGACCAGACTAAAGTGCTAACTCAGCTGATAACAGGTAAGAGAAAAAAGAACTTGGCAGTGACTGGCCCACGCTAAGCACTCAGAAATGTAGAACCAAAACTTGAAACACCATGTAAACTGAAGAAATGTCTGCAAACAAGTTTTACAGTGTGTCAGAGAAAGAGAAGGTAGCATATGTTCCATGATTCTACCAAAGGGTAGAGTCTCATCACATACACACATTTAACTTATGCAAATCCAGTGATATTTGTTTAGGGGAAAATAAACTATTTTTCATGTAGCATTGCCCCGAAACACAAGCCAGCTGCTTCAGCTGGTGCTCAACCACAGACAGCTCTGCTCCAATGCTGGAGGAAAAGCTGACTGTGTTGGATTAATTGAGAGAGCACAGTATACACAAAGCCATGCACACCATACTTTATGGGGTGTAAAAGAGATTTTTAATGGTACTTTGAATCCAAGCCATATTTGCTTTGCGTGGTAACTTTGAACCTAACTCAATTGTGAGATGCAGATGTACCCCTCTGAATATGTTTGTATGGTTCCTTTTAATATAGCAGATCTGCTCCTCACAGATGTGGAAAGCACCCACTGGGTTTTAAGCTGCAGCTTCCTGAAATTTAAACAAGGGTTGGTTACTCCCAGTAACGCTCACAGTGATAAACAGGGGCCTCATGGCTGTGGTACCGTGTCGAGCGGTACGACCAAAGCCTCTTCTGCAGGTTATGAGCAGCGGGGAAACAGGTGCCATTATGCACCCCACAGTGGAAAGGAAAGGGGGTGTGTGTTCAAACGGCACTGTTGTACTTCCGACAGGAAATGCCAGTTGTTTGGCTTCAGGACTGAAAGGGAAATGTACAGGTGGACCTTCTGAGAAGCTGATTGCCCAAATGCCTGAAACGTTACATGACTAAAACATCTGGAGCCCCACCGATGCACACGCCATGGGGACCAGGCGCCTTTGTGCCCGGTGTCTTGCCAGGGAAGGAGCCTCACTGCGCCCGCAGAAGCCCCGCGCGTGGACATCTGCATCCACAGCCAGCGGGAGACTGGGACCGGCTACCGGGGAGAACGCGGGTGAAGGAGCTGTGGCGTAGCAGCGCCCGTAATCCATAAACATGTTGTTCTAGCAGGCGACCGGATTGTCGGCCGTGCTTAGAGAACATCTGGCCCACAGTCACCATGCTAAATAATTAAATAAACGGCTTCAGTAAGCAGTGATTTAAGCGACATGTGTGAAAATTGCCTCCAGGAGGGACATAAATCCAACCTGCAGCTCCCGGATTTCCATATCCAAAAAGAACTTATTTAGCCTGTTGATCATTTGCCGTTTGTTTGCAGTGGGAGATTTAGTTTACTTGAGATTTTGTTTTGATAAAGCTGGAACTGTCCAACTGACTGTTACTCAGCAAAAGAGTCAGTCATTCAGTCTCTCTCTCTCTCCCTCCTCCCCCTCCCCTCTCCACCCCTGCCTCCTCTTCTCCCCTTTCTCCCCCCAACTCCCCTCTTTTTCTCCCCTTAATCTCTCTCCCCTGTTGCCCTCTCTTTTCCCTTCCAATTCTCCCCATCCCTCCTTTTCTACCTTCCTCTCCCTCCCACTGCCCACCCCTCGCTCCAGCTCCCCTCCCCCATGCACCTTCTCTCTCCTTCCCCTTGCTCCTCTCTCCCCGCTTTCTCCCCTTCCCACTGCTCTTTCTCTCTGGCCCTTCCTTCTTCCTCCTCTCTCTCCCATTCTCTCTGTCCTTCCCTTCTTCTAGTCCCTCCTCTCTATTCCCTCCCTCCTTCCCTGTCTTCTGTTTTTCTGTCTCCCCGCACAAGTTAGGCCCTCGTGGGAGCCACACTCCCATCCCTAACTCTTAAAGCAAGGCATGACTCAGCTAATAGTAGAACGAGGTAAACCAAGAGCCATTCTACCAGCTGGCAGGAGCTTTTCAAGGTTTCTAGAGAGGGTGGATGTGTTCAAAGTAAAATCCTCAGCGCCCCTACAAACATCCCCCACCCCTATAGTTTTCCATCAGGGTTCCCTGCTTACACTTACGCACATGATGGACAGCACAGAGCAGTGCTCAGAGAATTTCTTCTACAGCCCCATTTACCTGGTGGTGTGCTTATCCCACAGCAAATGACTCCTGTCGTCCAGGAGGCAGGTTTACTAAGGCAATCCAGAGGGTTCAGAAATTCTCCTCCTTAACTACAGAATGTCTCAGATGCCCAGAAGAAGTTCCAGTGTTAGCAATTCAGGTAATCTTGTCACATGAAACAGTGTTTTTAAAACCAGCGGTCCCCAACCTTTTTGGCACCAGGGACCGGTGCTCCTATGAGAATCTAACGCTGGATGATCTGAGGTGGAGCTGAGGCGGTGATGCTAGTGCTGGGGCGGCTGCAAATGCAGATGAAGCTTCTCTTGCTGCTCACCTCCTACTGTGCTACCCCATTCCTAGCAGGCCACAGACCAGTACCCTTCAGAGGCCTGGGGGGTTGGGACCCCCGTTTTAAGTGATAGTTGAGGCCCCAGGCTAGACCACAAATGCACGTGTGACTCATGCTGCTGCTGTTTCGGTACATCCTCAGTAGTGGGTCAGAACAGGAAACCCCTGGCCTGCAAGAAGTGAAACCGGAGGAGTCTTCCACAGCATCTTGCCAGAGTGGGCGAAGGTCCCAGCATCAAGGGAGTCGGGGAAAGACATAAGGCTAGATGGCCCCGGGCCTTTCAGCTCTTCAGCTGGTGACAGTGGCATAACTGGACCCTGCTGCTTCCTGATAGATGTCCTCCTTGTTTGGGAGATGAATGAAGAAGCCGCTTCACACACAGACTACCATGCACAGAGTGGGAGTAACTGAAGACCAGATTAAAGTTACGAATAGTGATTTTTTTTTTTTCCATCCTAGAGAAGAACAATGGCTCTGCCAAGGAACCTCCAAGCAGTCTCCAATTCTACTTATATTTTTTTCTAGAATCTTTTTTTTTTTTTTCCTGAGATTTCACAGTGTCTGAGGAGGTTTGGCAGTCCCAGTTAAAATCGAAAAAAAGCACGAGCCTTCTGTACCAATAGTCATGCTGTGGGGTTTTAGCTAAAGCTACCAGTTACTGGTTCTGGCCCTTAGTAAATTCCATTATGGATTCTGAGAAACTCTGAAGAGCCATTAATTGAGTTTTGTGTTCTCCAGTTACTGCCTTCTCTTCAACATGCCTCTCCCGTATGTCTCACGTACCATTCTCAAGTTCATAGTAAATACAGTTTATACACAGGCAGGTAGATGTTCTCACCTCCTCAGGGGCCGTGACTCACGTTATTGCTTAAGTCCATGGAGGCAAATCCAAGTATTTGTGTCCTCATCTTGCCACTACTTTGCCATCTGACTGGATCCAGAGTAGGCAAACTATACTCACCTATGACCATTTATTCATTCATTAGCACTTCTTTAGCTCCTGATCTTCAGTCCTCCCCCTAAGAAAAAGGGTTACAACCCAAAATATTGACAATATGACAGACTTTCCTGAAGTTTTTGGTGTCACCAAGAAAACGACCACATCTCAGCCCTTCCAGGACGTCTGATCGGAAGTCCTCACGCACATCCCTGTTCATTCAGTCTCGCTCTCTGGTCCTTGTCTCCAGCTTTCTACTTGCCCTCATCCTCCAAAAGCTCCTTTTCTGGCTGCTCTTCATGCATTGGCTCAGCCCCCTTCTTCTTCCTAGACAAATCAACCTCCCTTTTCCTGGACCAATTATGAGAGCTCAGTGCCAGACCCAGATCTGCCATAAACTCACTTGGGGACCACAGAGAGCCCTTGACCTTGCTGCCGCTTGTCTTCTCACCTACAGCAGCATGAAGGCAGACAGAGAAGATAATGTCCAGGTCCCGTGCCACTTGGAAAGTCTGTGCTCTGTCTGCTATTTCAATTCCCCAGTCATCAAGGAGCCTTTTCAATATCCTTATTTTTGTGAGAGGGCCAGTATGGATGTCTGGCAAGAGATCGGGTTAGCCAAATTGACATGATATGTGTACTAAGGCATTCACTATTAATTCTTTTCAATGTGTTGTGACCACTGCATTGGAAAAATGGTGATGGTCGTGATCACAGTGACAATGATGATCACGAGAGCAATCCCCTACATTTCACAGCACTTATCTTCCTACAAAGTTCTTTTTATAAACACAGTATAATTCGATCATTTTAACCTTTCTGCAGGGTAGATAGAATAAGTGGTGATAGTACAATTTTATGGATGCAGAAAATGAGGTTCAGAAAGAGCAAATGATTTGCCTAAAATGATTACCAGAAAATGAGAGAGCTGGAACATAATTCTTGTCTTCTGATTCTTAGACTGATAGCCTTGACAAAAAGGAGCCAGACATCAGGTTCTAGCCAGGCATTATCAGCCAGTCATCGGTGTTCTCCTGTTTAACCATAAATAATTTCACAGAACATCAACACCAGACAAGGCCACTTGGCAGCCATGAAGGATAAAGACGAAAACAAAGGCAGTTCTGATCAAGTCTGAACACAGACAAAAATGAAAACACTTATCCAAACCACAAAAAATGACCAAATAGCCCTCTATCCTAGCTAATATGACTTGTTTTTCTATTCATTACAATTTAGTATTGCTCTGGTCTTCCCTACTTTTAGAAAAGATTTATTAAGATACCATTTATACAATTACTCCCACTTTCTGACAGCATCTAATCCACAGCAAAGCTTTGATTCCTTAAACCCTGCCCAAAATAACCTAATAGAAGGCCAAATACTATAATAAGTCCTTCTTTGTCACCAAGATGTCTCATGGCCTCTCCTCACGGCACTGAGTGCTCACCCCAAGTTGTTCAACTATAGGAGTGTCCCTGGTGCTTTATGCCTGGAAGGCATTTTTGGACCTTTTCATCACTACATTTTATTTATAAGTAACACTGTCTTGAAAAATAACTAGAGGAAAACAAAAGTCCTATGTTAGAATCTCCCAGGAAGTTTTGGTTAATAGAAGATTTCTGGACTCCCGCCTCAAAATTTTTTCTGTATGACTCTCCAGACCAAAAGATAAATCCCTTTTGATCTGAGCCAGGTTCCATGAGGATGGCGATGCTCCCAGGCTGTTCCGATGTACTTTGTGTCCTTAGGTAGCTCCAGCTCAGGGAGACTAAGATGTCTCCTTCCTTTTTTAGGAATTCTAACACATTAACCTGTTTTATTTTTTTTCCATAGTACCCAAAACTCTTTACTTATTTATGTATTAGTAAATGTTTAAACTTATATCTGTCCGTCTCTATCAGAAGATAAGGTGCTGTGGGATCAGGGGCCTTTTCTTCTTTATGCCGTTATAGCTCCACCTTCAAGAATACTATCTGCTGTCATATGATAAATCCTCTAAAATTCAATTTTTACAGAACAGAATTTCAGCATAAAAGATTCAATAACTTCCTAGGCAAGTAATTGCAAGATATTCTAGTCTCTTCTGCTGGGAGATGATCTATATATACTGTGGAAATAGAATTTTGTCTGATGTCAAATGCAGCCAGTGGGTCAAGTGTACAGAGTGTGACAGATTTCAGCTAAATTTAAAGGCCAAAGATATGCTGGTTGCTTCAAAAGATGGTGAGCCTTCCATGCCTTGATACATTCAACCCACAGTCTACAAGTATTTGACAGAGATTTGATGGTTAACTGAGGGAAATCTTATTCAAGCGTTAGTTTGGAGGAAGGACATGATGGGCTTTAAAAATAGCCTGAGAGCATATGATTAAAAGTAATTGACAAGACATGGCTCAAGTCATAAGACTGATTTTCACAGTTGGCTTCTGAAAACCAATCCACTTACATTAAAGTCCAGTACAATCTTGTCAGATGTATACACTCTATGAAAAGCCCTGTGTAATTAAATGCAACAAGACTAATATATTCTCTCTCTCTCTCTCTCTCTCTCCCCTAGGTCCAAAAGCCGTAGAAGCTTATGGCCAAAAGTTTGAAGTAAAGACAGTTTCTGGAAAATTGCTCTTTTCTGCAGATAACAATGAAGTGGTGGTAGGAGCTGAGAGATTACGAGTTTTAGGTAAGGAAACTTTAATCATTTAATTGGTCTGTACATTTGGTAGGAAAGATGAAATGGGGTCTAGAAGAGTGAGTTAGGCCAATTATGAGACTCTTTTAAAACAAGACAGTTGAACCCTTTCCCTGGAGCCTGGTTCTTGGCAAAACTTTCTCAAATCATGAGTCTTTGTGGCACATCTTCCAACAGCAAGCTTTGGGTGGATTGTGTTCATGCCCAGAAGTGTGATAGAATTCACATCATCCTCATAATTGGCCGTCCTGCGTGAAGCAGTCAAGACCTGTATACATGTGACAGTGGTTACTGAACCTGATTGTAAATTAAGAATCACCTCTGTTTGTATCACCTGACTAGTGACGTCACTGAAAAGCTGCACAGTTCACTTTAGCTCAGGATTACGCCAGTTGACCTTTTGGAAGGTTTTATCTGTGTAGAGTAGTTGTTTGACTCGTTTTAACCTATTAGGGTTTGTGAGGTTTGGTGTTCCCCCCTGCCCCCCACACTCTACGTTAAAATTCTACTAAAAGAAAAGAGGTAATGCTGAGTAGGTTGGCTTTGGTTTGGCGGCTTTTAGTCAGGCTTTGTGAATATTGAGATGTTAGATAGTACCTCCTGAACGTGGAACCCTTCAATTCTAAACGCTTCATTGAATGCCTCTTACTTGAACCCAAATCAAAATACTCTCACTGCCTCTTTTCCAAAAGTTCAGGGGAACTATATTGCCAGTGCAGGTTTTTCATAACGAAGGAGGATCATTTGCCTACCTTATATAATCACATGGCTCAGTGCTTATTTTTTGAACTGGATTTAAAAAATTGGATAGTACAAATAGCAGTAAGGAGTAAGCCACACTTTGGGGCATCTTATAGTTTTATAGTTCTTAATCTAAACTTAAGTTTTTATACTTCTTTCTTTGGAAAAAACTGCAAACCACCACATGCACAGACCACACAGTGAGTGAGTGGGGGCGGCTCTCCCACAGCCTTTGGGGTCTGTCACAGAGTCTTGGCCATTGTCATCTTCCTCCTAAGTCATTTTGAAATGGTTCCTTTATTTATTTATTTTTGCTACATTTGGCTATAGCGTCAGTGGTACATTACGCTATAACATGACCATCTCTAATTCTGTATTTATTTATTAATAGACTTCAACCACAATTTTCTTTTTCCCTTTGACCTCTCCTTGCCTGCAAGATGTACTGTATGTAATCATGTACTTTGTATTGATACATCAGAAACCTGCAAATCTGTTTTGTCCTTTTTTGTTCTGTCTGATACTTACAATCAAAACTTTTATTAGGTTATTGAATAAATTTAGTTTTATGAGAAAAAAAAAAAGAATTGCCTCAGGAACCACTGAAAGTTTACACTCATAGATCCAGCCATGACTTACTGAATTAGAAGCTCTCGCAGCAGGGCCCAAGAATTCATTGGTAAAAACATTTGCAGGAATTTCTGAGGTCTCACTGTTGGAATCATCGTATTTTAGAACACAACAAATACGTGTTCAGTGGCTGCACACTGAAACGGTCCAGCACGGCAGTTTAAGAGTTCTGGTGCTGGAGGTGGCCCGGCTCTTATTCCCTGCTTTGCCAACTATTAGCTGTGTGACTTTAGGCTAGTTACCAACATCACTAAGGCAGTTCTCCGCTGAATTGGACTATGAACATCTACCATCTCAAGTTGTCCCTCATGTTAAATGAGATCATATTTATGTACTTATCACAATGCCTAGTACAAAATAGTACCCCATCAATGGTAGCTGCTGCTGCTGTTAATTGTTATCCTAAATCGTTCTCTAAGTGACACATCACAAGCATAAGCAATAACAAAAATATCCACTTGCCTTGAAGTGACCAAGAACTACAATAATCCTTCAGCCTTTAGTCTACATAGTGGTGGGTGGGGGAGGTTCTTAACTGATACCACTGCAGCATTTGTACACTAAGAGAACTACCATGCTGTTTCTATTGTTAATAATACTAATACTACCTTTCCTTCTAATGCTCCCTAATAGTCACTGAAATATAATGATTTAATATAGTGATTAAAAGCTAAGAAAATAACCTATTATGATTTTACTCCATCTTTATCCTATATAACCTGTGTGCCCTTAAGCAAATTATCTAATTTCTCAGTGCCTATGTTGTTTTTAATCTATAAATTGGGGAATAGAAATATCTGCCCTCCAAAATTCTTGGAAGGATTAAACGAAATAATCTATGTAAAGTGGTTAGTAAGCTGACTGATAAATAGTAAGTGTTCAGTAAGTGCTAGCTGGGAATTACTGTTCATTCTCTGTATTATTAGTTTCACTAGGCACCTTCTTTCTTCTTTACTGCTGTCCTCTTCTTGGTCCTCACCTCCGCCCCTAGGCAATCAACTTCTCTCTCTCCTTCCATATCTTTTTCTTCTCTCCCTCAACCTTCTGCTCTCCTACCTGTATATGTCCCTGACTTCCCATCCTTATCGCTGTTACTGGCACCATCATGCTCCCCTCTTTCAGCCTCAAAACTTTGGCATCTTCCCTACCAGCATCAGGCTTAGCAGAGTCAGACAATAGAAGTGACCATCCCAAGGTGGCTCTGTGTGAGTGAGAAGGCGGGGTGCAGAGGCAGAGAGCCAGGGGCATCTAACCCCTGGCCAGGTGCTCCCCTGACACAAGCTAGAACAATACACACCCTTTGTCTATCAGGGCCTTGCTTTTTCCTGTCTATAACACAGGAACTGTCTAGAGCAGAGGTTTTCCAACAATTTTCTGAATTCAGAAAAAAAAATATGCTTTTAAAAATAAAATTTTATAATGAATCCCAATAAATAAAACACATAAAAGACCAGCACTGCTCTGAGTTGCGAGTGGGGCTTTGGAGGGACAAAGATCAGAGATTGGAGTTATAGCTGTACATTTCCATCCCTTCTTCTCCCCCTCTATGTCCCTTGGAGACCTCTTAGTGCTTACTTTTAAAACCCTTTAAGAGAGTCTTTAAAAAAAGAAAGTCTACTGACCACTTGCCATGATCTAGGTGCCATGCTTTATAGGCATTATCACGTTTACACATCCCCAATACCTTGTAAGGTGAGTACCACTTTTATCATCCCCATTTTACAGATGACAAACTGAGCCATAGCAAAAGGTGAGAGCCAGAATTCCCAGCTAGGTATTTTGACTGCAGACTGCTTTACTTTAAAGCATTATACTTTGCTGCCTCCTCAAATTTGTCCCATTTTCAGTTGAGTAAACTAAGGCTTAGACGTAAAGAAATTTGCACAAGATCAAGCTGTAGTAAGTGGTAGAACCAATGTTTAAATCCTTGCCCGTGGACTCCAGCCTCAATGCACTTAATTATGTGTGAATATATATTGTTCTAAGACCCTTTTCCGACTCTCACAATTAATGTTTTTTACCTATTATTTGTAGAAATGGCACCTTCCATGTTAGCTCTAGGTTTGAGGGTTTTATAAACACACACACACACACACACACACACACACACACACACACATCTCACACTCACACAATCTTCAGGCTATTCTCTTGTTTAAGAGTACTTTGCTATACAGCTCTAAAATAATTGCCCAGGGATAAAAATGGTGGTATCTCATGCCAAGATCCTTTTATACAAATGGTATTTGTACAAATGGTGCTTGGCACTTCCCATTAGTTTCTTAGAGCTTCATGAATAAACTCACTGCTTTAAAATCTGACTTTGCCAAGATACAGAGTAATTTTAGATGTCCAAACACTTCAGTTGAATCTTAGTGTACAAATGCTGCGGTGGTATCAGTTAAGAACCTCCCCCACCCACCACTATGTAGACTATAGGCTGAAGGATTATTGTAGTTCTTGGTCACTTCAAGGCAAGTGGATATTTTTGTTATTGTGCTTATGCTTGTGATGTGTCACTTAGCGAACGATTTAGGATAAAATCTGTCTCTCTCCATCATTAGGAACATTTGTTCTCAATGTAAAAATGCAGAAAGAAAGCATCATAATAAAGACCACTGTTTCTGCTAGTGCTGAGAAGATTAGGAAATGACCACCCTACAAATCTCACATCAGCCTACTCAGTGAAATGAGCCTTGTGAGTTGCAGACGTGAGCTTCCTGTCAGCTGGGATTCAGCCATATGGTGCAGAACGAGAAATTTAGGCAATTTCATTTTCAGCTTAATAAGAAGTTTGTCTTTTTGAGTTGTCAGACTGCACAAGCTCTTGGGAGTTTTGGATCAGGATGTATATTTCAGGGTGGAGTCTAACATACCTGGGTTTAGTACTTGATCGGTGATTTAGGATCTGAGTGACCCTGTCCAAGTCTGTTTCTCTCTCTACGCTTTAGTTTCCACATGTATAAAACAGAGAGGAACAAAATAAAGAATGGAAGTAAGAAGGAATGGTTATATAAGAAACATACAAATAAATCCATTATTTTAGTTGATAATTGAGTGGGAATAAGCACTTGAATATCAGAAGGAATAACCCCAATTATGTAATGCCTCATGGATGTAATAGTTTAACTCCTGGGCTGAGAGTAATGATTTAAATTCTTCTCAGGATAACCACACCCACCTTTTCAGCTTTGAGGACAGTGTCTGCCCCGAGTACACACCTTGAATGGTATAGTCTTTGAACAGTGTGGCAAAAGGACTAGTAGCCATGCCCTAAAGAATGGTCCATTATCTGGAAACTTGTATCTTGGAAAGAGGTAGGAGAATGATGCAGGCGGACTCTAGCTGCTGATCTCCCGCATAGGCGACTTTCCTGAGGCAGAGACAGCAGTCAAGAGCCAAGCAGTTGAATGGTTGAGAGCACAGGTGTGGTCTTGGTTTCTGTCATTGGTCAGCCGGTGCCCTTGGATGTGGGACATCACCTTTCTAGGCTCTGTGATGTAGTGTCTTTCTCAGAGCAGCAGTAGCAGTTGGCAGAACCGCATGGCGCGCTGTATGTAGAGTGAATGGCACAGTGCGTGGTACACAGGAAGCACTCGGTACATGTCAGCTGGTGTTGCATTGGTGGTTTCTTTTGGTCCACTTGGACTTCAGGAAGTTCATCAAGTCCTGAAATTTTACACAGCCCTTTGTGTTCACTAAGGAAGACACTCAGAGAAATTGGTTTAGGACTTGTAGGAATATTCGTATATCAGATAAGGTTGGACAAGTGGATTTCCTGGACGTAACTAGGGCCAGAATTAGAAAATACCTTTACAGGCTGTGAAGCGCCACACTGCCCATTTCACCTGATGCCCTAGGCTGGTCTTACTATTGTATTCTCAAGCTGGACCAAGGTAATAGAGGGATTAAAGGCCTGGGTTGACTTACCGAAATTGTAGGGTCTCAAAGTGGTTCTCAAAGTGGTTATTGTGTAGGAGCAACAGTTATGGTTTTCCTGTTAGTCATGCAGACTCACAAGGCCCACCCCAGACCTACTAAATGAGAAATTTGGGGATCCGGCCCAGTGCACAGTGTTTGCACAAGACTTCCAGGTGATTCTGATGCATGCTAAACTTTATGAACCACTGATGTAGGATAGTCACAACTTTGCTGGTAGCTTTCAGGCTCAGCTTTTATAACTTTGTTCTAGAAAACCTATAATATAAAGTAGCTAACGTAAGTTAGTTTGGAATCGTCTCTGTGCAAGATGCCAAACTAACCACTTACCATGAAAATACATCTGATCCTCGCAAAAACCATATAAAGAGGGCACTGGCTTATCACCTTGATTTACAGAGGAGTAAACTGAGGCACAGAGTAATGTGCAATCTGCCCAGAGCTTCAGAGAGAAACTGTGGGACTCAGGCAGGATCTGAATGCAGGCACTCTTACCTACTGCACTCAGTGACCCCTCTCACAGCAACCAGCAACTTCCCCAAACTCCATAGCACACTAGCAGCACATGAGAAAGAACTGGGCAAGAGTTTGCCAGTTGTTCCTCTCCTTTTCGCCTTCTAGATACCCCATTATTTCCACAATTTTCCCACATCTGACCATTTCTCTGCTTCCTTCACTAATTTCTTTCCCCTACTAAATGACGCGGACTTGCCCTGGCATCACGTTAACTGCTTCAAGTTTCGGTCCTTTTTCTCTTTTCACACAATGTTGAAACTGGGGTTTTCTATGGAAAATCCTAGTTTCAACATTTGCTCTTTTCAGGTAACCCCACCCCAAAATCTGTATTTGCCTTGAGCTGTCTTCTTAATTCTAGTTCCAGATTCCCAAAGGCCTGGCCTTTTCTGCCTGGCTGTCTTTCCGTCATCTGGCTCTTTATCACCTACAGCTGAACTTATGTCTCCCTACCAAGCCCCCCACTTCTACATAACCCACTGCCCTGACTCTCCACATGGGCCACCATTCCCCTCATCTTCCCAGCCTCGCTTTCATCCGAGTACCAGACCCTGTCTCTCTTCATATAGGCAGGCATGTCTTTACCAATTATGGATTTTTCATATTATAACGGTATCTATCTAGGTTTGTAGTCAGGCCCATCCATTTATTTACCAAAAAGATGTAAAATTAGTGTGCATGATGAGGTGTGATATAATTTAGCTTGGATTATAGAACAAAGTTATTAAATACTGTACAGGGACAATCTTCAAAAAGCAGCAAGGAAGTAGGCAACATAAAAGCCAGCATGTCTGAGAGGCAGCTTCTTAGAGACATCAGGGAAAACATACTTTAGATTTTCATTAATGACTGATATCATTGAACAATGAATTGGACATTATAGTATTTATAAACAAAGAATGATTATAAGGTCTCATTCTAATTGTTAATTAGGTCTATTTATACTCTAGATTAGTTTTTTTAAATATGTCCTCTAGATGCCACTAGATACTAATTATTCAAGTTATGTTATTATCCATTGAAAAACATATTTAATTAAGTCTAAAGCCATTTAAATTAGCATAAGATTTATAGAAATTTAAATGTGGTCTTATGTGTGTTTGTTTTTAGAAAGACATCAGATGATACATTTAGCCTTTTGAATTCATTTTTGATGAAACAATCTATTGCAACCTGGCTATTAACAATTATTATGAAAGGAGTGAGGTGTTCTTAATAGTGTTCATTCATTAAATATGGGTCTGCATCATTCACACACACACACACACACACACACACACACACACGATATCTTCAAATCTTCACTATTAGCGTCATAGATATTCAAAGATGAAAGTCATTCATTGTTCCCGTTCTCTCTCAGGGAGCTGTCTGTGTCATCAGGGAGATAAGATTCACATACAGATGTGTAATAGCCAAAGCAAAAAAAAAAAAAAAAATACATGCTGTTCAGTTGGAATGAAACAAAGTGACTCTAAAATTATAGAATCCAGCTGTGGTAGGCTGGTGTCCAAGAGAGAGGTTAGAAAGCTCTTAAATGAAGGGAGCATGTGAACTAGGTCTGAGTGTGGATGAAGGGGAGAAGTTCTAGGGAGAGTGTTTCCTCGGTGAATGGAGCAGCACATCTTTATCAGTCTGGACTCAGTCGTTTTAAATAATATAAATCCAGCCACAGATAGGGAGATAGAGAAGTTCAGTGGTAGCTAGCTTCAAGCTAGATTCAGTTGTTCAGCGATGTGAACAAGACTCAGTCTCTTTCTTTCTCATGCCGTCTCTCAGCTCTGTTTTCTAATCCCGTATTTTGTCTTCAGTTCTCCTGGTGAACAGAAAGAGTGCTTTGCTTCCTAATGTAAATCCAACGAAGTCCTGGGTTTTGCTCTGACTGAACCGACTTGGGCCTTGTGCCCATCCCTGAATGAATTATTGTGACCAGGATGATGGGGTGTGCTGGTTAGCAAGGCTGGGGTCACATCCCCATGTTAGAGCCTGAAACATCACGGGAGGCAAAAATGACAAAACTAAAGCTCTCCTACTTTGGGGCCATCATGAGAAAGCAGGGTTCTTTGGAAAAGACAGTAATATTGGGGAAAATAGAAGGTGGTGGGAAAGGAAGAAGATCAAATAGGAGGTGGACTGACCCCATAAAAGAAGCCACAGGCGTGAGTCTACAGGAGCCGAGCAGGGCTGTTGAGGACAGGACACTGTGGACATCACTCACTCGTAGGGTCGTCGGGAGTCAGCTGACTCAACGGCGTGTAACACACACATTCAGAGCTAGCCTTGGAAATGGCTGACAGTGAGATAGAGGAGGGGTCATCCAAAGGAAAACTGGAGTGTTGTTAGCAGGGCAGGAAGTGGACGGTGGGCAAAATTAAATAGCAAATATGCTTTATGCCAATCCAGGGCATGATCACAGAAAATCCTGACCGCTGCTTTGTAAGTCCGCTCCCTCTTGCTTGCTCAGCTCCAGTTATGCTGCCCCCTTCCCTCATCACCAAGCGTGTTTTCACCTCCCAGTATTTGCACTTATTCTTCCCCCTGCGTGGGACCCTCTTTTCCAGGCTCTCTTCCTTTATGACACAAACGTCACTCCATCGCAGAGGTCTTCCTTATAAAAGCAGAAGCATGCGATCTCCTGCTCCCCGGCATATGTTGTCAGTTTGACTCAAACTCATAAAAATTCCCCCCAAAATAAAAATAGAATAAAAACAAACAGCGTGCTCCCACCGTCAGTACCTATCCCAAGACTGACTAAGAGTGGCCCGTGGGCAGAATCCGGCCAGAGACCGCCACCCTGGTTTGTGAGCACTGTTTGTTGGTGCACACCTGTGCTTGCGTGCGTCACCTCTGGGCGCTCTCTCTCCACAACAGCACCGTTGAGTAGCTGAGTCAAAGCCTAACATATCTACTATTTGACACTTTACAGAAAAAGTTTGTCGAGCCCTGTTCTATACCTTTACTCTGTTTTCTTCCTCTTCAGAGCAGTTGTCACAACGTGACTGTGTGTGTGTGTGTATAGATATTCATCATTCATCTCTCCAGCTCATTAGAATGTAAGCCTCGTGACAGCAGGAACTTTTGTTTTTCAGAATCTAGAATGGTGCCCAGTGTGGACTAAGTGCTCAGTAATATTCTCTGTGTGAAAGGATAGAAAGATTCTGAATCCTGGAGTGTTTCGTAACCCATCTGATAGTGTAGGAAAGAGGACGGAGGGAGAACTTGCACCTGACCTAGAGAACAGGGTAATAATTCCATTGAGGTCTCAGCAGGACCTCATCTAGGATAGAAAGAAAAAAGAACAAGTGGGAAAGATCGCCTTGAAGCAGAACTGAGGGAACTTGTCAACTGACTAGATGTGGAGGGCCAAGCTAGAAGGAAGTGGGGTGCTGCCAGTGTCGGGTCCCATGTTAGACAATTGCAATGACAATCACAAGTTTACAGGAGCAACAGCAGGTTTGGGGTTGAAGGCAAAGACGTACGGCAGCTCTGATGCACTGGGTTTTACTGCCCACGGACTTCTGTGTGAGAGAGAGGCTGCGTGTTCAGTGGGAAATGCCAACTGTAGATGCCCAGCCAAGCAGAGGGGTTAGAGAGTCATTCCCACAGCCTGCATCGAGGGACTCCAGAGAGGAGATGCCTAAAAGTCGTCCTGGAGCAAGAAGTTAGAGGAGCACATCCTGGGGAGAATACCGGACAGCCCTCAGCCCATTCTTCCTCTGAGGGAGGCTCCAGGGCTGCTTGACCGTGGCTGCGACTGCCCTCCCAGAGCATCCTCAAGTCGAGGGCCTTATCCCCTTCTGCTTTTCCTCATCCACTCTACCTTCCACCATGAGAAGAAACTCAGAGGCTTTAGAACATGACACACCGGGTTCTGCCACACTTAGCAGCCACGTGATATCGGCCACCGTGACTTCACTTAGGGAGTCTGTTTAGGGTCTAAATAACCTCTCCCCCTCCCCTTTTGCGCAGCACCCACCTTTTTTTCTTCTTTCTCTTCCACTCTGACGTAGCTCATCAGTGAGTGGAAGGAAGAGTGAGAGAGGCGACAGGGCGAGAGTGAAAAGTGCACCACAGTCCTTCTTACATGGTGGCGAAGCCTGAATAATTCAGACACTGATCTTTGGGAGTCGAGAGCCTACCAATCTAATAGAAACATTCGGGGAACAAATCAGAGGAGCCTGGAACTTGCCAGGGCCCCCTGCTCTCTGTTACCTCTGGCAGAGGAAATCTTCAGGGGATTCGACTGCTTAAAAAGAAATGCTGGTTGTAGAGTTCTTCCCTGGCACCTCATTCCAAAGTCGGTTTATTATTTACAGGAATAATGCATTAGATCATAAAGATACATTTCCCATAAATAATGTAGCGAGAAAGCCAAATATAAAAGAGTCTCAGATGAACAACCCCAACCTTAATAAACCAGAGATGCTTAATGAGAAAAAGCACAATTCCACAGAAGAGAAACAATAATGGGGTTTTATCTGAAGTGTTGCTGGGAGTGCAACTCTCATAACTCTCCAGAAAATAAAAGAGAGCCAGTCCCGAAGCCAAGGCGATTCTGCTGCCTGGCTTCGTGTGCTCCTTCACCCACATGCACAGGCCTCATAAGCCGCACGGGTTCAGCTTTCTTCCCGAAGCTTTGGGGTTGATTCCTGGTGCAGGAGGAAAAGGCATTTGCCGCCACCCCCCCCCCGCCCCCACCCCACACACACACACTCACTCTCCCTTCAGCAAGAGGGAGTTGCGACTTAATATCCGCGTGGTGGAGTCATCCTTCCATGTGAACGTCCCCAGCTGTCCGTGCAGCTTTACCTTAGCGGACCTCCCACTGCTCAGCCGTCGTCTCCCTCCCTCGGCTGCATGTGGAGGGTGGGAGGAGGAGAAAAGGCGTTTGAGGACATTTTCCAGCTTTCTAGTTTGATTAAAGAGTTGATGAGGTTCACGATTTGGCTGCTTTGCAAAGAACCAATTCCACCACTTACCGAGGAAGGGATGTTTCTGTTTTTTTGTTTGTGGAACAGACAGGACTTTAATTTCTCTATCAAGCTACAGCTAATGCGCTTTCAGGCATCTGTCGGTTTGTTTTCATCATCAAAGTTTTCTTCCCACCAGTTAATTCCAAGAACAGAGTATTTTCAAACACGAGGATAAACTTCTGCCAGGCCATCTCCCATGTCAAGAGGCTTTCCATGCAGTCTAGCTATACTGTCTCCTTTCTCGCTAATTCACTTTTACAAAATATTTTTATGCAACCAAAAAGTCACCTGAGTTGAATTTTTTCTCTCTCTCTAGCCAGCAGAGGCCAAGGAGAATGTTGTATTTCACAGTGACACTAGGAATTAATGAGATGACAATGTGAATAAGAAACTCACAGTGTGCCGACTAGGGAAGGAAATTAACTTGATTCTTCTTTATTGGAGGAACTCGAATTTAATTCTGCTTATTTGAGTGGGAGAAAAGAGCACTAAAAATACTTTCTCGGCTCTTTATGCTTAACTCTCCCCTTGCTCTACGCTTTGTACAACCTTCTAATCGTAACTCTTTTGTACCCTATCTTCCCTAGAAATAGTGGATGAGTTGGTGCTGGTGAATCCAAACAAAGGAAATAGAGAGAGAGGAGAAAATCTCCAGAACCCCTCAGGGCACAGGATAGAAGCAGGTGCCTAAGGGTCTTTCCTCTGGGACAGCAGTTGTGTAAGAGAGCAGATGGTTAAATGGGCAGGTGTTTGGAGACAGGCTGCCTGAATTCCGCTCTTGGCTCTAGCAGGACAACCTTGGGCAAGTTAGTAAATCACAGAAAGCCTCAGGCGCTGATCTGCAAAGGACGGTAATACGAGTGCCTGCGCAATGCATGTCCAGTCCTTGGCACAGAGCTAAGCGCGTAAGGAGGGTGCAAGGTCCGATGCCTATACTATTACCCTTTCTATAAATCGCTGTTCAGTGCCACTCGTGCGACAATCACAGATCGAATCTCAGTGCCCAGATGTAAGGACACAGCATCAAAGTTCCTCAGTTTCAAATAGGTACAATCTAAAATGGGTGTTAAACACCTGCCTGGTGAATATTAAATAGCAGTGAAAGTGTTTCTTTAAAAGTTGAACAGAAAATATAAGATGGTATTTGGCTGAAGTGTGTGCTCAAAGGATCTGACAGTAAGTGCTAGAGACGGAGACAGGAGACGCAGCCTACAGAGGTGGCCCCGGAGAAACTTCCTGGTGGAGAAATTGAGGGAAGTATAAGGGGTGGGGGAGTAGTTGACTTCGAAGATGAAGGGAGTGGGCAGCAGCTTCCGAGACAGCAGGCCCAGCAGAATCAGGAAGTGGGAGGAGTGGCCATTGGTTTTTTTTTCAATTTTTGGTTTTTGGTTTTTCCCATCAAATAAGCACGTTTGGATTTATCTTTTGGAAGAGATTGTCATTATCAACACAGAGTTAACTTACTTCTCCAAAAGCCGGAGTTAAGGAGCTGCCTCAGGGTTCTGCTAGGGCCTCCCAGGGACTTCTCCCTATTGGCAGTGTCCAGAGCAGGATGGGGCTGAAACGTTCATGGGAACAGTCGATAGGATTTTGATGCTGTAAGCCAGAGAAAAATCGAGTGTAGTTGCACACTGAGAAATTATTTATGATGCAAGAAGTTTCACAGGTCAAAAAGAAAGGAAGTGATGTCAGCAGGAAGGTTCTTGGCATTATTTAAACCATGGTGTAGGCAGCTCTCACTTAAAAAAAACTCAGTACATTCAACAAATATTAATTGAGCATTTACTCTGGCCAACTGCTGTGCTGACCTGGGGACCTTGACTTTCCAGAATCCACAGCCTATCAAAAACAGATGTTTTAAACATTTACGTGAAAAACAAAACAAAAACAAAAACAAAAAATGTGTCTTATTGTGGGGGAAGTAAAAGATGTCATGGAAACACGAAATTAGAGATTTTAACCTAATTTTGCAAGTAAGGGAAGTCTTCCCCAAGGAAATGATGATTAAGTTGAGTCTTGGAAGAATAAATAGGAAGTAGTCAAGGAAAGAGAGTCGGAGGGGCCAAGTGTGGAGCAGCATATACCAGATCCTGGGAAAGCGTGACCTTTCTCAAAACGTTTTAGAAGTCCAACATGGCCAGAGGGTAGAGGTCAAGGAGCTTGAGTGCTCAGACTGAAAAGAGACAGGTCATAATTATAATGGTTGATATTTATTAAATCCTCTATACGAGGTGCTGTCCAATCTCTTTACGTGTGTTATCTAAATTCTTACAACAGCTCTCCATGATTATTTATTATTTATTATTATGCTCATTTTACATATGAGTAAACTGACAAATAGAGGAGTAAGTTCCCCAAGGTTATGCAGTGCGTTAAATGGCAGAAGTGAGACATAAACCCAGATAATTAGACTCTAGAGCCTATATTTTGTTTCTTATAATATCTTCGTTGAGATTTAATTCATATATGATTTGCCCATTTAAAGTGTGAAATTATTTTAGTATAAAGAGCCTATGCTTTTATCACATACACATAGCTACTAATATACATGTGTATTTCTATACTATGTCTCATGTATGTATGCTATATGTGTTATAGACGTCATGTATATGTGCATGTGTTATACAATATATATTATATGTTATATAAAAATATAGATTTTACATATTTATACATGGATTATTATGGAAATACATATATATGAATCTGTTATAAAAATAATATAGTGAGAACTGTGTTATCATATTAAGGTGTTTAGACTTAGGGTAATGGAGAAACATTGAAGGGCTTTAATCTAGGGAGTGACAAGATCTGATCTGTGATTTACAGTAGCGATCCCTAATCTTTTTGACACTGGGAACTGGTGCTCCTATGAGAATTTAATGCCTGATGATCTGAGGTGGCGCTGAGGCGGTGATCCTAGCGCTGGGGAGCGGCTGCAAATACAATTGAAGCTTCACTCACTGGCCTACTACTCACCTCCTGTTTTGCAGCCCAGTACCTAAGAGGCCACAGACCAATACTGGTCCATGGCCCAGGGGTTGGGGACCCCTGATTTACAGGAAGGTTAGAGGAGAATCAGTGAGGGGATTGGACAAATCCAAGAATCACAGGAGCAAATGCGCCCGTGAGGTCTATGCTCGGTGGTTGAATTCAAAGACATTCCAAAAAGGGATGCAGCCTGCTGTACAAGGCTCTCTGTGCTCACAGATACGAGCATTGCTCTTTCTCTCTCAGCCCAGAGAAGACAGGCTGAGTATCTGAGAAAGGGCACGAGTATCCCAGTTGGAAGAGCACAAGCATGGACGATGAGTCCTGAAAAAAATTGTTCTTCTCACTGAGTTGCTTGTTGGGATCTGATCAGAGGTCAAAGCACATGTAAAGCATTTGTGTCATAGGCTGGGGGAAGAGATTGCATTTAGCCAAACAAAGGAGAGAGCTGATATGAAATCAGTATGCAGAGTGCCAGTGAGCTGTGGGGGAAGGTCATGTGCTTTTCTTCTTTGGCTGTTAAATGCATCTCAGCTTCCAAGGAAAATACTTTCTCTACTTCTTATCTGTCTAGCTGACCGGTTCCTGGGGAATGCTCGGGCTCTAGTGCTCAGCTGCATGTTTAATGAGGACATTCTCGCCCTAGAGCCTCAGAGAGTTCCTCTGGCCTAGTTCTCCCTCCCAGGACTCTGAAAATATGTCTCTCCTTAACAAACTCTAATCAAAGATCTCTGGTGAAGCAAAGAAAGGTGCCAGGGACCTTGGATTTATGTGGCATGGTCTCTACTTGCCTTTGGAAACTTGAGCTGGAGTGTAAGATGAGAGAAATGGACCAGAGAAACTCACATGCAAGGCTGTGCACGCTGAAAGAGACCCCGAGCATTGGCGCCACAGAAATGCCCAGGGGAGGTTTTGAGTTAGCCCTTGAAGGATTTCACTGGGGGCAGTTAGGGGAAGCGGGGACGCTGATCCCCTCGGAAGGAGATAACATCAAGGACCGCTCTTACTCTAGTGCTACAGTCTGGTAACTGAACTTTACTTTAAAACTTTAGTCCTGTCACCTGAACAATTGAGAGGTAAAAAATGAATTAGGGTTGGAGCCGCTTGGCTGGTTGTTAAAATGATCCCTTCCCCGTTTCTCTCCCCATCTGCTTGCTTCATGTTCTCCTTTCCTTCTTTCCTTTTGTGATTCTAAGAAGGAACAATGACACAAGTGAGAAGCCAGTTTACAGTTTACAGGAATGCCTGTGCTACTCCCAATCACAAGTGGCTAATTAATGCACAGGAGCTAATGAAATCCTAGAGAACCGAAGGTATAGTCTCCTTCTGTTGCATTTACTCAGATCGGAATACTTGAACTTTTTTTTATGCTGTCATATTATTTGATTCTCAAAACCGTCCTTAAAGGTACTTAGGATAGAAGTTAAAATAAAATCACTAAATCTCTATCTTGGAGATTTGAAGCCTGTGGAAACTGAAGCTCGCCCACTGTTGCACAGCTAGTGTGTGTTTCTGCCCTCACATCCCACCCTGACTCATGTGAGATAAGTCACCCCACCTCTCTAACAGTGGTTCCTGCTGTGAGTATGGTCCCCTCCACCCCCACCCCCGACCCAAGCACCACTGGGGGTGACGCAGAAAGTTCTAAGCGATCAACTGTGGTCTCTGAACGCTTGCCTGATGCTTATGTCAGGTGGTCATTCTGAGGGGCTTTCCTTTGTTCTTCATGGACCCCTTTGTCAGGCTGTTGAAGACTATGGATCCTTTCTTGAAATTATATTTTAACCTATTATACAAAATGCCTAAGACTCCCAAAAAATCCCAATGACATAGAGTTATCAACATATAAAAAACAATTTTATGTTATAATGTATGTCTTTCTTACAAACATCTAAAAAGATTTAGTTGTAGTTGAGTGTAAATGATATTTTGAGATGTGTGGAACCTCTCTTCTCTGATTTGAAATAATCTGTGATTTCCATTGGTGACAGAGTCCCAGAGTGATAATAACTACAGATTCATTTTCTACATTCTAATCAAGGACATGCTAGATGTCATTTGAACATTAGTAAAAGTAATGATGTAAAATCTGCCCTTTCAAAGTCACACACCCACTGAATTCTACCCATGAGGTCCCCTATCCTGTTGTAAGTGCTTAGTGAGCCCTTATCATATGCAGTCTCTATGATAAGCTGAGGATTCAGGAAGAACATAATGAGAATAGGAGACGTTCCAAACCCTGAGGTGTGTCGTTTCATGTTTAATGTCCTGGAGCAGATGCGAGGGCCTCCTGTTCCATGTGCAGCTCTATCATTAAATTGTGAGGATGGAGTTAGCCTGGAGCTGCTAGGGGGAGGATATTACAAACCCAGACCAGACAGTGGTTCTCAACAAGGGCAGGTTTGCCCCCAGGGTATACTTGGCAATATCTAGGATATCGGCTGATTGTAACAATTTGAGGAAGAGGGTGGCATCTAATGGCTCCAGGGCAAGGATGATGCTTAACATCCTACAGTGCACAAGACAGTCCCTATAACAAAGAATTATCTGGCCCCAGATGTTAAGAATACTGAATTTGAGGAGCCATGGACCAGGGAAAAAGTGTACAGAACACCTAGTGGAATCTTACTATAAATAAACTAATGCACCTCTGATTGTGTGCCTCCGTTCCCTTGGGAAGTTGTTTGTCCTTTCTGATTTTTTGAGGTTGCAGATTACATTCCGTCCCCCGCCCCCACCCGCCTGCCCGTAGTGCCTGATGTCAGGCCATACACACAGTAGGTGCATAGTTGATAGAAGCCACGAATAAGGGGTGAACCTGCTGCCTCTCTACCTTGGGGCTTAGCCCCAAAGTAGTGGCAGAAGCAAAGAACTCAAGATAGGAGTTCTGTAGGAGATGGCTCTTTGGAGTGGATGAAACAGAAGTGCTACAGATAGAGGTCTGATCGAATCTCTGCCTCTCATTCACTTTGTGGAGTGAAGAATGTAGCACCTTGGGCAAGATAACTCCTAGCGGGAAGTTCTCTCCCTTGGTACAGCAAAACTTGTGCCTATCCTACAGGCCGGATATCCATTCCCTTATTTGTATAATCTTATAGTTGAAATAGATCATAAAAGGCATTAATGACATTACTGGCATTTGTTAAACACCTAGCATGTCTTCAGCACTGCTTTCTACCCTTTATGTTTGTCACATCCCTTGTTTTTGATGCTTGCCCCACACCCCTTTCCGTTAAGAACCTGTGTTGTTCCCTCAGTCACAAAAAACTACTCTGATTGGGGCAAAGGGTAGGCTGCACCTGCCATCCCAGTCATTTAAAATGGCAAATGCTAAGTTTTATGTGAGCAGTTAGAAGCACTCCTTAGACAACGGCGGTAACACAGGTATGATCTCATAGTTGGATCTCTTTCTTTAAAATTCTAAGTTGTGCTGAAATCAGTGTCATTTCCTTTTCCTCCTCAAAGGCTGATTTGGCCCAATCCTGAAATGATTCCTGAAGTTAATGATTACCCAGTGAGAGGAGGATTTCTGAGGGGTCTGGGTCTCTGAAAGTCCTTTGATCTAATGGATGAGGGGGGATGTCAGCTTCAGCTGTTTAGTGAGCCTTCTCCTTGAGCTCTTTCTCTGTACCCTGAAAATCTGGACGGAGTTTTTGCATTGCCTGAGTAAGAAGATTCAGGAAAAATGAGACTGGGCTTATCGATTTGTCAGTGTTCAGTGTCTCTAAAATTGGACCTTCAGGTGAGACATTCGGGGTGCCATAAAAACATATAGAGATAGTTTAACAGACCTAGATGGAAGTCTTGCCTATAGTCTTAAGTTAATCATATTTAGTTTACTGATCTGTCTTTAAGGGAACCTGCTTATAAAAGGCGCATTTTTTAAAGATTAAAAGGCAGTCTTTATTGATCTAGGGATGTTTCCTGAGTGGCACCATTTGTCACTAGCCTTTGTATTTTGCTGTGTAGGTTAAAAAGCTTGTTCACATCTTATTTGGTCCACAGGATAAACCTGAGCCATATATTGGGCAGCAGATTATGCTCATTTTATACATGCAGAAATGAAACCTAAAACAGTTAAAAGGCTTAGATCACAGTAAGTTTGGTGAAAAATCCAAGATGAGAGCCTCACTATTTGAACATATTAATAACTATGCTACAAGGTGTAGTATAAAAAACTTTTAAAAAAGCAAAATGAATTAAAAGACCCAGGCTCTAGTATCCACACTACTATAAATTAAAACTGTGTCACTTTTTGATAAAATATAGAACCAGAATTTGCAATATGGAAAGACTATATTCCATTGCCTACACAAGTGAAGTGGCAAGAATCAAAAGTGGCTTGTTCAATTATCAAAATGCAGGGTATGAAATACTTTGGAAGTTTAAGATGTAAAGGGTATCTCTTGGTGTCTTCAGCCAACTTCAGTAATCCATTGGTAACCTCTCACTTAGTATTTCTGTACGTACAGGAGTTCCAATATTTATCTTCCATTACTCATCAGATCTTGACCTAGGGTTCATTTTAAAAATAGGAGATAGTAAGGAAATAATTGAACTCAGGCATCCTTGAGAGCATAAGCCGATTCACATTTGAGTAGAAGCCATCATTATAACAGCTTTTGTTTTTTCCTTCTGCCATTCTAATCACCAAACCACAGAAAGGAAATAAACAGAATATTTTAAAGTTCTTTACGCAGCGAGGAAGCTGCATGCAGGCATCATATTTGATCCGATGGGGAGAAAGAAGTGAGGAGATAGATGCCCTTGTAAATGAACCACAGGGTAGACTTTAGGTGAGGCTCCCCCGAACACACCTTCTAGACCTCAGTCAGGCTTCATCGTGGAGTCCTGGTGTCCCCCTTGCTTGAGATGGGGTCAGAAGGAGGCAGCAGTCTCACTGAGCCTCTTGTGCACAGTGCGGGAAGAGGGGTGTTAGTGCTGCTTTCCCAGATGGTCACCGTGGGAACTGAGATAGCCCCCACGTAACGCTTACCACAGCTCCGCAGATATACTAAGTTCTCAATAAATCCACCGTTTTTATCATTTTTAAAATTACCTCTCAAAATCTCAGTTTTCTCATCTGCAAACAGAGATGATAATTGTGTCTGTCACTTATATTGTTACAGCGACTGAATAACATAATACAGGTGAAGTGCTTGGGTTAAGATTAGAGTCAGTCATTGTTCCTGTTAGAAACTTGAATATTTCCTATAAGCCAACAGTTAAAGGAATTTTTATTTAATATACTCATTCAAAATAATATTTTAAAAGGAAAAATTCTAACTGCCCAATAACATATCAACCAGCACAAACTTAAGCAATAAAAGACAAAGTAATACTAATAAAGAATTCTAGCAAAGAAACAGAAGAATGATATTCTCTGCCCAGTGAGTCACACATAATGGAAAAAAATTGGGTCAAGCATGAAATCATAAGGGAATCAAGGATTACTAAAAATGTTGGTGGTATAATAAGAAGATAATAAATAGGAAGAAAACAGTAGGACCACATAACACTGAATTCACACTTTGGAAGAATAGTTTCACAAGGTTATCCAAGTCACTCACAGAAAGCACTAGAAAGAATTCCCCTGGGAAAAATCAGTAATGTCAAAATCATAAAGTGCTTTTCTGCATTTAGGGCCTATCATCAAATATAGATGAACTGAGGAGCTCATACAGGCAAACCATTACCTTTTATTTCATAAGTTCCAAGGGATGATAAGGTAGAACAGCTAAGAGATCGCAAAGATATAATAATCGAAGCGAGGGCCATTTTTCTGTTAAAGGGCCAAGTAGTACTTTAGGCTCATGAACCACAGGACCTCACAGCTGTGCAGCTCTGCTGTGGCAGTGGGAAAGCAGCCACAGACAGGACGTAATCCCATCTGGATGGCTGCGTTCAAGTGAAACTTCGTTCTGAACAGTGGCGGTGGAGTAGATGCGGCACCTGGATCGTAGGTTGCCAGTCCCTGGTCTAGGCAATGGTTTTGTTACTTTTCCATCAGTTAGTCTGAAACCTAATACCAAATACAAATTCCAAAGTCTGAGCATCTTTCCCTAGAGGGTGAGAAGTGTGAATGCATGGGCTTGTTCAACACTGAATCATTAACATCTTTTGGAGTGCCTGACGAATGAGAAGTGATAGATTCATGGGAAATAGATGGGCCAGTGGATAGACCAATGCACAGATGGACAGAAAGATTGACAGTAGATTATATGTTTCTAAATAACACTATCATTATCACAGTTAATATCCATTACACTCTTAACTGTTTGCCAGACTGTTCTGGATGCTTTACCTGTGTTCTCTCCTGGAAGCTTTACAACTATTCAGTCATAGCCCATCAGGTATAGTAGTATGGCACAGTCCTGGCCTGGTTAGATGCTCAACCATAAATGAGTCACTTATGCTTATCTCCCTTGTTCCCTTCATATAAATGTTTATGAGAATTAAAAATTTGCTCTAAATGTTTGAAAATCCCTATAAACTAGAAAGTAACAGTCAAAGATTACGTCATTATTGCTTCAACCCAGCTCTGGTGTGTATGGACAGGCTGAGATGGTCCAGCACTAGTGTGTATTGACTCTAGGTGTGTATTGGCCTAGTTGGCTGTTCACAAATTGGAAAATATTAGGGCAAATTTTGGGGTCTGTAGACATACTAATGTTCACCATTATATCTCTGGTACCTAGGACATTGCCTAATCCACGGCAGGCATTAAATAAATATTGACTGAAGGGAGAAATAAAGATTTAAATAAACTAACAAATGGAGGAAAATACAGGTGAAATATTCACCTGCCGCAGCCTAGAAAAAGCAATATGTTCAGAGGGTATTCTGCGTGTTAATAGGTTCCCCCAGAGACTGGCTATAGATCACATTTTAAATAATGGGAAATACTTGATCTACTTACTTTTCCCTTGAAAGCTGAAGCATTTCGTAATGGATTAGAGAGGAATTTTTCAGGACCAGTTGATTAGTCATCTTTATTTTCTTGTATGTACAGTGTATTCCATTTAGAAAGATATGCTAATGCACTTATATTAAAGCATACGGATTTACAGCCTGGGAAAGAATATATTCATAGGTAGTATACCTTAATCCTGTTTAGGGAAAGGGAAGAATCAACCGGCATCAAATTAGTATTGATTAACTGTCACTTGAATTGACAAAGCAACACACAATACACTTAGCAAATACCCAAATTGATATATAAAGCTTGGCAGGTTTAGGCTTTGACACTTGCCTTTTTTTTTTTTTTCCTTTAAAAGGTAATCAGTTTAGTGTCTAAGAACAAACTCTTTGGCACTAAATAATTCAGACCCCATAGACATCGTTTTTTTTCTTACTGTGTGACATTGGCACTGGATATAGGAATAGAGAAAAAGCTATAAAAAGCTCAGAAAGTGTGCTTGGCCCTGGCTTGTTAAACAGAGAGGGAGAGTGAGATGCTAAACGGCCCTCAAAGGTGTCTTACACATCTTCGGAATGGAAGGACACTTTTGAGCATATTCACTTTCACAGCTCTTGTCTGGTGGTGAAAATTGGCCCGGCTTCTGTTAGCCTGTGGATTTCCATTTCGTGTTGAACAGGTGTTTTAAGTGGAGTCATACAGAAATAATGATATTTCTCAAAAGTCAGACTTTTGTGTGGGCTCCAGAGAACAGTTCTCCTTGCTTTAGTGATGCGCAGTGTCAGGGACAGACAGCCATGACATAGATTCCTCCAGCCCACGAAGAAAATAACACATTATTCAAGTGCTTCCAGTAGTGACAGAAAGCAAAATTAATCAGGTTTAAGGGAAATATTTTTTTTTAAAGAAGAAATATGGAAACTTGCTCACTCATATAATTGAAAATTCCAGGTATGGCAAGCTGGTTCTTTAGACATCTCTCCTCCTTCAGGCAGCTCCTTACTGGACATGATCTCAGGAGGAAAGAGACAGGAACGCCCTTGTTCAGGCAGCCACAGCAATCCTTCAGAAGAACTGATTGGCCCAGCTTAGGTCACATGCTCTTGGAGCAAACAGTTTCTAGGAAATTGGATGTTGTGATTGGCCTCCCTGGGTCATGTTACCTGCTGTATGTTTGTGGGGTGTGAGGTAGGTACCTCTGATCGTCAGCCCCTGTAAATTACCCCAAAGCAAATAATTGTATCAGAGAACAGGGAATGTTAAATAGGCACAGACGTCATAATTGTTCAACCTTCTTTCCTTTGCCTCCTATGCAGATGTGACATCTTATTTTAAAGACTTTGTATCTTGCTAAGTCTCAGAGATTTGCAATGGTGAAGGACACAGTGAATAATAAACATTTTTCTTTTCCATGTCTTTTCTTCAGAACTATATTCCCTAATCCTAGTTAAGAGTACCAAGCCAGTGTTTGATTTACATTAGGAAATGCTGAAGGCAAAAGGAAGTCAAGACTATCACAGTTGCCATGACTTGGGTTTAATGTGTCAAAGTAAGGGAACTGGAAAAGCCTCAGCTCCCTTCACTGAAGAACTGCCTACCGAGTGGTGTTTTCTCTATAAGAGGCTGAGCTCACTTGTCAAGCATTACGAGATCTGCAGCAGGGATGCTCCTAGGACGCAGGTGTTCCCTCTGCACTCAGGCCCCATGTGGCCTCTTTTTCCATGCCACATTTTTTCATTGAGATGCTCTGTCAACCTGGCTGCCAGCCCCAAATTTATGTTTGAAGGTTTAAAAAGTGAACTGGGGGACTAGTTTGTCGGGGTTCTTATCCCAGCTCTATCACCAACTAGTTTTGTAACAATAGGTGTTTAACCTGCCTATGCCTCATATTTCTCACAGAGTTGTCATGAAAATGAAAGGACCATATTTGTAAAAGGACTTAACATGGTTTTCAGTGTTGATTGTTATTGCCTAGTACCTGTCACTCACTGAAACTGCTCTCTGTGTTGCTTAGTTCCAGTTTTTAAGCTAGAATCTGACTGGTCCATGTGGACAGGTAGAAATTCCAGCCAGCCACCTAGACAGCCATAAGCAAAGAAGCAGCAGTGAATAGGATGTGCACAACCAAACGTTAGTACTGCAGGTGGTTCTTTCCAGGGGTAGACTTTTCGAGTTTGACTCACGAAAGAAGAGCTAGCACATTCAGCGGAGAGTTAAGAACGTGGGACTCTGCTGCTGGATTGGCCTGAGTTCACACCCTGCTCTGACATTCACTTTCTGTGAAGCCTTTCCGTGCTTCAGTTTTGTCTTCTAGAAATTGAGAGATAATATCATATACCTTGTAAAGGTGTAGAGAGAATCAAATAAGTTAATTCATGTGAAACGCTTAGAAAAATGTCTGGGCAAGTAGTAAGCTCTTAATAGATGTCAGCTATTAATGTGACTTTCATTCCCTAAATGTGACTCTGAGGTCCCATATTAATCTGGTAGGAAATTCTAGTTCCATTATCACTGGGTTGCTCAAGAATCAAGAAAGCATGTATGGTATCAAGAAAATATGGGCAAGCCTGCTAATCTTTGGTCCATAAGGATTACCTCTGATATCTTTATTTTCCCATCCTACGTGGTCATTGAAAGTATGTTGACTCTCAACTTCCATGCTATAGAGAGACCCTAGGAATCTTTGTTGAAGCTGTGGGACCCTGTGGTAAGGGTCCTGCCTACTAGGGGTACAACACAGCTGTGCCCTCTGAGAGTTTGGCACTTCTCTAAGGGATTACTCTGGTCCTCAGAAGACCTTAAATCCTTCAGTTCTTCTAAATCAGGAGGAAAATCTCCTCCTCTCCTTGGCTCCTTCCAAGGCACTCTTCTCTTTCCCAACCTGGAGGAGAGCCAGCACATTCTCCACGAGGCTAGGTCTTTACAAAGGGCAGGGATAGCTGTTGATTTAAGACAGCTCTGCCTCTGATCCACTGAAAACCTTCTATCATGAACTCAGATGCGTTTGCTAAGTAAAAACGGAAAACCCTAAGCTCACACTGAATGATTCCATTTATATGACAATTCTGGAAAAGGTAGCTCTGTAGAAAGGGCCTGAGAACAGTAAGAACCAGGGGTGGGGACTCGAGGGAGAGAGTGACGACAAAAAGGCAGCACAAGGGGATTCTCAGGGTGATAAATTTGTGTCGTGTGTGCCCATGGTGGTAGGGACATGACTGTGTATTTGTCAAAACTCAAAAACTATATATCACAAAAAGTAAAGTTTACTTTGTAGAAACAACCATCAAGAATATGCAAAGGACCTGACTATCTGCCTGAAATGGAGGGGAGATAAAAATGTGGGGGGAACCAACATAAATCAATACTTCAAAATTTTATCAAGCCACAGAAAATGCCAAAGAGGTGCCTTAAGGCTGATTATACCATGTCAAAAAGTTGGGCTTTCTATTATAGAAACAAGAACTCATCAAAGATAGTAAATTAGACGAGAAACCTGTCACACACGTCAGCTCTGGGACGTTTCATTGTCTGCAATAAATTGGAGCAGTTACAAGAGAGCTGTTAAAAAATAGCAGAGCTGTTAGGGGGCTGTCTCACTGAGACCATGTAGCTATGGCCTTAACCATTTACTTTCCTGGACACACACACGTGCACACACACACACACACACACAAAAATTTGTTAAGGCTATCAAGATGAATTCAAAACATCTAAGTTTATTTCTAGCTACTTTTCTAGAAAAGCACAAAGACACCATGACGTGGTCCTTGACTTTAAGTAGCTGACGTTATGGTGAAGGCAAAACACACTCAATGAACCATCACACAAAACAGAACGAAGTGAGTGGTCATCGAAGGCATCAGCTATGTTTTATGGAAACACAAAAGAAGGATCAGTCAGCAATAACGGAGAAGAAGACAAGAGAAGGCTTCACCTTGGAGTTGGCATTTGATCTAGACCTTCAAGGACTTAATGCACAAAAGGAAAGAAAAGTACTTTCTGGCTGAGAACGTCATGAGTAAAGTCAAGGAAGTGGGAAAAACCAGCCCTGCTCAGTAATCAGTAAAGACACTTTAGTGCAGTATAAAGGTGCAGTAAGAGTGATTGCAACTTTTGGTCATTTGGCATAAAGCAGAAAAGTTCTCGATGATGCACATGACCCTCTTTTTTTATGTTTCAACTACAGTTAACACTCAATATTATTTTAGTTTCAGGTGGACAGCACAGTGGTTAGACATTTATATAATTTATGAAGTGGTCCCTTCCATAAGTCTAGTACCCACCAGGCACCACACATAGTCAGTACAGTATGACTGACTATATTCCCATGCTGTACTTTACATCCCTGTGACTGTTTTGTAACTACCAATTCGTACTTCTTGATCCCTTCACCTTTTCACCATGACCCACTAACCTACTTCCTATCTGGCAAACAGTAGTTTGTTCTTTATATCTGAGTCCATTTCTGTTTTGATTGTTCATTTATTTTGTCCACATATAAATGAAATTATATGATATTTGTCTTTCTCTGTCTCACTTATTTCACTTAGCGTACCATTTAGGTCTATCTATTTTGTCCTAAATCATAATATTTTATTTTTTATGGCCAAATAATGTTTCATTATGAAGGCATACCACATCTTTATCCTTTTATCTATTGATGGGCACTTTGCTTGCTTCTATATCTTGGCTATTATAATTAATGCTGCAGTGAATGTAGAAGCGCATATACCTTTTTTAAATCGTGTTTTGAATTTCTTCGGATAAATACCCGGAGTGAAATTTCTGAGTCATACATAGGTAGCTCTAGTTTTAATTGTTTGAAGACCTCCCATACTGTTTTCCCTAGTGCTGCACCAATTCGCAACCCCAACAACAGTGTATGAGGGTGCCCTTTTCTCCACATCACCGCCAATACTAGTTTGTTGATTGATTTGCTGAGAGCCATTCCAACAAGTGTAAGGTGATATCTCATTGTGGTTTTAATTTGCATTTATCCAATGACTTGTGACATTTAGCATCTGTTCATATATCTGTTGGCCATCTGTATGTGAATAAGACCTCTTTAAAAGGTCAGTTTGCTTCTCTCTCCTTGGTCTTGCATAGAATGATATTGACCTTAGGGTAACAAATAATACATAGGGACTTGATTTTCCCCCCCATAAGATGAAGTCCCATGGCAAACAGTTGCTGGTAGCTTGGTCAGCATATCTGAAATTCTCTTGGACTTTATCTCATGGTCAGAAGATAGCTCTCACAACTCCAGATGTTATGTTGATATTCAGGTTGATATTCAGGACCAAGAAGGGTAGAAACAGCCACATCTGTATGTGCCTATTAGGATGTGAAAGCTTGCCCACTACCCCTCCCAGCAGACTTCTACCTACATCTTCTTAGACAAAATTGGGCCATATGGCCACTCCTAGTTTCCAAGGAGTCTGGGAAAGTCATTATTTAGCTGGATATTTTGCTCCCACGATTAATACTGGTATTTTGTTGGCAGGAGAAAATGGATGTTAAGTAACATGCTGTCCATCCACTAAAGCTAGTGAATGAGGTAAATTCATATAATCTAAATGAGCCTTTAAGTCACCTGTAAAATGTATCCATTTTGAGGCTTGCTTCGTAATAAGATAATATTCTGAAATAAAACCATTCAGGTGTTTTAATGCTTTGAGACACGTAGCTCTTTTATTAAGAATTCAACTCGTGGTTCTCACTTTTTAAGTCGTCATCATCTTCGTCTCCTGTAAATGACTTTATAAGTCTCTCCAATTATTTTTCAGACAGTGTTTCTCCATGGTCCTCAATTAATGTTTCAATTTCCTTCTCCATAGAAAGGCATCACCCCCTACCAGCTTGGCCACAGGAACAAAGCATTCTGCTTCTTTTTCAATGACCAGGAAACCCTTAAAATAGTGCCTGTGTTTTCTTAGGTGTCACCCGCATCCTTTGACTCTCTGAGTCTTGATTGCTCTCACACTGTGAGAGACTCTTGAGAACTCAGATGTTGACTCACAGTGCAGGGGGACAGGCAGGCAGAACCGATGCTCTCCTTAGCCTGCCCACACCGTTCACGTTCATTCTCTCCCTCTCTCTCATTCTGGCCACCTGTCCCACAGAGATCTGGAGGGGAAGGTGGGTGAAGGGCCACATTCACCTCATTCATGGGACACACAGTGCATGGTCTTTGAGAACCAAGGAGTCTCCCTTGGGTGCAGCTCTGCTGTTTGTGTCCAGTAGCCTTCTCAGCTTGTTGCTGATGCGGTATTGTTCATGAGCTACCCTGAGTCCGCAGCTACCTTGCTCCCGCGTTCCGTCAATGTTATCCACAATCAACAAGTAGAAACTATTTGTCTTACTGTGTGGTTTTATTTACTATCAAAAATAATATACTCACAAGAAACTGAAATGAAGTCGCTTGCTGCTTGGTTGATTCCTTTTATTTTTTCCAGTTTGATCTTAATGATACACCGAGCATGAGTTCTGGTCTATTGGTTTCTAGAGTAGAGTTTGTTTAATTAAACTACTTGTCTCTTCATGTCTTGCCAGAATATTTTTACACATGAATCTTAAGTGGCTCTGTGGTTTCATATGCTACACAAGTATTTAAAATGTGCACCTTGATGGTACGGCTGGTCCAGGTAAACTTAGATATTTGAAAAGGAATACGTGTTACTTTATTCTCCATTATTAGCATTCAGATTGTTTAATGATATTCTTCTGTCTTTCTAGCCTTATCTTCTGTCATTGTGATCAACATCATCTATTCCATTACAATAAATAATCTATATCGTCTATTGAGCACTTTGACGTATCAGGCACACACGTAGCACTATATATATATCTAATATAAATTCTCGAATCCTCATAATAGCTTTCCACCAACCTGGAAATTGAGTCTAGAAGAATCTAAATAACTTTCCCAGTATCGCATTCCTCTTGTGACACCCCCCCTTCAATGCCCATGTCCATTAAAACCCCCAGCCCGGATGAACCCACACGTCCACATTGTGCATGCCTGCAGCCAGGCAACCGAGCACACGTCCTCTCCCCCGCCTGTGCCCGCAGAGCCGCCTCGTGCCCTGTAACATTTGGTGACTAACCATAGCTGGGTCTTCAGTATCTAATATACACTATCCAGTACTCAGCTGTCTTACTGTATTTCTCTTGTCAAACAAGTGGTGACTCTTGCTCCAACCCTTTCTTTATTTCCCACTTACTCCTCTGCCTGCAAGAGTCTGCCCCCAGCTCTTCAAAGAATGGCTGCTATGAGGTAAATGACCTCCATGTTGCTGAATTCCATGGACATTTTATATTCTATTCTTACCTCTACACGTCAGTTAGCATAGGTAACCCCTCCCACCTTCTCAAAATACTTTTTACTTCTGGCTTCCTATGTTACCCCATTCCTGGTTTTCTTTCTGCCTCTCTGTTTCTTTCAGATTCCTTTGATGGCTCATCCTCCCATACCCAAACTGTAATGTTGCAATCTCTTAAAATTCTGGCCTTGGTTCTTTTTACATCTCTGTAACTGTTTATCAGTTCCTATCACCCGTTCTCTCGGTTTCCATGATTATCTGTATTTCAGTGACTTAAATTTTTATACCGGTGGTTTAGAAATCTATGTTGAGCAATACACTCGGATGTCCAGTTACCTACATAAACACCTTAGTATGGGAACACCATATCTACCTTAAATTCAACATAGCCAAAGTTGAACCTGTGCCCCCCACCACCAAAACCTGGGTATCTCTTCCTTCCTCACCCCTCATATTATGTATCATCACTAGGTTATCTCAATTCTGCCTCCTCAACAGCTCTCACAATCGCCCTTCCCGTTTTTTTCAGTGAAAGTCCTACAGGACATCGTCATTTCTCACCTGGTCTACCGAAATGGTCAGATTTCCATGTGTTTACCCCTGACCCCCTGTAACGCATTCTGTAGAGTATGGTCAGGTCCTATAACTATTGAAATTAAATCGGGTTGGAAATAACAGGCAACCAACAGCGGCTTAAATAAGTTAGGGGGTTTTCTTTATCATGCGATGCTAACTCTGGATGTAGGCTGTTCTGAGCTGGTACAGCCGATGAGCAATACCAGGAAGGAGCCAGGTCCCCTCCGTCCGGCAGCATGTAACAGACTTTAGAAAGTCCTGTCAGACTTTCACATGGTCCTGCCTGATCTCGCCGCAGCTTGCTCACCCAGTCCTCTTGTGCCAGTCTTGCTCTTGCTGCAGCTGCACTGACCTCCTCACTAGGCCTTAAAAGCGGCGTGCTCCCTCTCGGCCCATGACTCCCCTCCTTCCCGACGTGCTCTCTCCACCCCCTCCATCGAAACCATCTCTTTGCCTCACTAATTCCTCCTCTTTCAGAGCTCAACTCAGTATCCTTTCCCCCAGAGAAGCTGTCGCAGGCCAGGCCCTCCCATGCCAGCGCAAGTCCCCTACTCAGTGCTCCGTAAACTTCCCGCCCTGTGTCATAGCCAGAAACACAGGTGTTTCTCAACCTTTTCCACAGTGTCGTTCTTCCAAGGAATCATCTCAGACATTTTTTTTAATTACTCCCCTCCAGTGAAATTTTAGTATTCCAGACCTAATGTATATCTGTTTATGTACCATACGTCTGTCTGTGCTTTATACATTAATGGAGTAAGATTTCTCCCCTCTCACCCCAAGAACCAATTTTTGTACCCTTAGCAGCTACATCACTCTGATTGAGAATGCATGATTGATAAAAATTATCAAAAATTGATTTAAATGTGTTCTCTAATATCTGTCTATCTCGTTGTAATAAAACTCCATAAAGGCCAAGATCATCTTCACACTGAATATTGTCCTAGCACTGTGCTGGACACAAAGTAATTGTTGAATGTTTATAGGCAACAAATGTTACAATACTAGCAGTGGCTATAGAGCTTATACTTTTGTGAATTTTTAAAAATTAATCTGTGAACCCGTAAAGAAGAAGGTCTGGGTCTGTTTTCCCTACAAACCCATTTATGGAGTAGACACTCCATAAATATGTGTTGAATAAATTAATTATCTGTACTTTTATGTTTAGGAAAATCAGTCCTAATTCCTAAAAGGAAAATATTTGGTATGTATCCTGGAAACAACTTGTAATGACTACACATGTTTCACATTAGCAGTTTATTAAATAACACCAGCAGCCAGGGAGACGGGATGGGATTAAATTATTTCAACTGACTTCTTCCACTAAAAGTTACTGTCTCATACCTATCTGTTGCTGAAGTCTGGGAAGGTTTTCAGAAGCTCACAGTCATCTTCAAAATGCTTGATTCCGAAATTTGTGGAAACTCTACAACTTCACTGATTACTCATTTTATTCTAAATCCTTGATTAAACATTACCAAAGTCACTTCCTTAAAAAGAATTTTTCACTGCAAATTACTATTAGGAGAAAATCAAAAGTTCATTTTAGGAACTAGATACAACACCACTATTTCTGAGTAATTTCCTGTGATCTGTTCCCCCACAATTCACTCTGTTATACCTAACGCGGGTAGCATTCTGTGGACAAGGTTGTTTTTCAGGGAAGTGGCTCTTAGACATTAAATAATGTTTAAATATCAAAATGTAACCATGTTTTCTACCCTGAACTTACAAAGGCAAAAACCATATCTCATATATTTTAGAAAGATTTTAAGCAATGTGAGATATATGAACATGTGTTCTGTTAAAACTTTGGAGTAACCACAAAATTATCTTGCATGGAAGACAATGTTCATTATTTAAGGATTTATTACATTATTCGTAGTTTTTTTTTTTAAATATTGCTTGCAAACACTACAGGAGACAATTTAAATTTTCTTTTTCATGTTGCTTATACCTTCATAAGAAAAATATAGTTGAGTTTAGAGCAGCTTCTTTTATTAAGTAAAGGCAATTTCAGTTGCATTTAGAATATCAAATATCAAAAAGGCTGGATTTTATTGGAGAAGTAAAAGGTTGCCTTGGGCACAGCTGGCTTCGAGTATCAATCCTTTGGCTTTGACATCAATTCCAGCTCTTCCCCTGGGCCCCATGGTCATCCTTCAGTTTCCCTCTGGTCCAGCGCATCATTGGATCCCATTGGTTTCCCTGATGTTCCCTAATAGTCCCTAGACCCGTCCGGTCTTCTCCATCCTTACTACCGCATCTCTAGTCTAGCCTGCCACCATCTCTCCCCCACCTCACCCCATCTTCTCTCATCCTCCTCTACTGCCTTTTCCATGACACAGTGTCTCCATCAGCTCAGGCTGCTGTAGCAGAATACCATACACTGGGTGGCTTAAATCACAAAAATGTATTTCTCACTGTTCTGGTGCCTGGGAAGTCCGAGGTCAGGGTGCCAGCATGGTTGGGTTCTATGAAGGTTCAAGTTTCAACATGTGAATTTTAAGGAGACACACACATGCAGCCCCAGTGATCTTTGGGAAATGCCAGTTCGCTCAAGTCAGATCCCTGCTGAAAACCTTTGCCTGTGGCCAACATGGCTCTGCATTACGTGGGCCAGCCCACCCGTCTGGTCTCATTCATGCTGCTGCCCTTGCTGAGCATGGTCTGACCCCATGGATGATCTTTATTAACTTGAACTTCCCAATCTTGTCACCTTTGCATTATCTTTTTGACTGCTACTTCCCACTCTTAACTGGTTTGCCCCTAATTATTTAACAAATATCAGTGAAACATCACCTTTATAGGAAAACTTACCTGCCAGACTTGGTTATAATCCCAAGTTTTATACTTTCAAAGACATCTTTGATTTTCCTCTCAAGTCTTAATCACCACTTGTCACTATTGTGTATTTTTATTTGTGAGATTAATTGCTCATTATTTAAACCAGTCAGTATAAACTACTGGAGTGCATTACATTCTACTGGATTATGACCTCCATGTCTCTCCAGCTCTCCTGTAGTGAGAGCCCCCTGCTAGATATACATGTGTTGATTAAATTGAAAGCTGGGTTATAATTCAATTTATGCTCCTCTCCTTCATCCAACCAGATTATCTGGAGGATTGTAAAAGAGCAGGGCTAGAAACAGCCTTACAAATTATCTAATATCCATCCCCACCTTGTATGACAAATGGGGAGATAAGACTAGAAGGCAGATTGCCAAAGATCACATAATGAACTTATGTAAAATCAGCACTAAAAATCAGGTCTTTGATTTCCTAGTTCTCTAATTTTTCAGGAAACCAAAGCAAACCCCATTAAGCTAGTTTAATTCCTTAATCAATTTTCTCAGCAATAAACTTAAATCACTTTTTTACCTTTTAAAATGTTTTTTCTTGAAATTATTGTCCGTAAAATCAGTTCTTTTCCATATACAACAAAGATTTCCTTCATCATAAATTTTTCTATCTTCATTTTCACTGATTATAACTTCTATCATTGTCATTTTTTCTTTCGTGTCCAAGGTTTCTCTCAAGTTCAATTTTTCTGTATCAAAGCCTGAAATCTAGATTTTTCTCTCAGTATTTAGTTCATGGTTATTTTTTACATGTGCAACTTTAGCCACTTTAGTGTTTACTATTTTTTATAAAATTGAATTTTCCCGGGTCACTTTTTTGGAGTTTTACGAAGTTTTTTTTTTATTGTTGTTTTTACTTAATTTCAACTACAATAAATTTTGCTCTCTACCATTTTCTCTCTTACGAGGTTTATTTTCCGATGATCACTTCTACCTGTTATGCAGTTTGAATAGATAAAAACCTGTTTGATTTTATTTGTTTCTTCCTTAAACACTGGGAAAACATTCTGCAGTTTTCTTTAATACTACAGGGTTGCTCTGTTTTCCTGGTAGGGAATGAAGATAGCTAAAGACAATCATTTATTTTAATGATTTTAATGTTACCTTATGAAATTTTAGGTTTGAGGAGAAAAAAAATTTAGCTCTGGTACTTCTCATCCCAACCCTCATTTTACAGGAAATGAGGAAATTGAGGAAATTGGAGGGATGGAAATGCTATCTGACCGGCCTAACATCACAGACATAGAACTGGATTTCAGGTCCCTTAGAGAGAAAGCATGACCAAACTGAGCTGCAAATCTGAATACACTTTCCAGAGAGAAAAGGCTGACTTTTTTGTTACTATGGCAATGAAGTAGTACATTTGAGATTTTTTAAAGAGTTTATCCCCTACTTGTACTAGTAGGGGGGAAAAAAGACCATTGAACTGATCTTTATGGTGATTCAAAACACTTTAGATAGATCCTGTCACAGGCTTTATAAGTTCCTGATTGATTGTGTGGAATTAAGTTATTGGGCAGAGCACTAGCTAATGGAAACACATTGATGAAATCATTTTTGAGGGACATTAAATGGAACTTAAAGCTGAAATGGCTTTATAGATTTTTCACTCAAATTGTTTATGAACATTTATTGCCAGTAAATTATATTGTGTCAAAAGAAGGAATCAGTAGGTATGACTCTAATAGAAACCTTTTTGAAATAATAAAATTGCAAATAATTTATTATTCAAGAATGGATAGAGGATGGGATGGGAAATTCATCCTGATGAATGGTTGTTCACTCTGCAGCTTCTGGGGAAGTGAAAAATGGTGTGAAAATCAGAAACCTGATAGCACTTAGAAATGGCCTTCTTGGAAAGTATTAATAACTCATTTCATTGTACATGGGAATTGTTTTTAGAAGAGGGGCAATGGGGGATTTAGCAAGTATTACTTGAGGGTATAAATAATGCTATTTGTTCATATCTCAAAGATGAGCAAGTAGAGAATGGCTTCATCTACTGAAAGAGATAGTCTGAGGTAGTGGTCAAGGGTATCAGTTCCAGATCTGAAATATTAGAATTCAAATCCTGGCTCCTCCTCTTTGCTGTGTGACCCTAGAAAATTTCCTGACTTCTCTGAGTCTCATAACAGATAATATCCCTAATAATATATATTTAGAGTGCTTACCTCATAGAGTTATTCTAATGTTCAAATGAAAAGTTTCAGTAGTTTCTACTTCATAGTAAATGCTTTAAAAAAGCTATGATTTTTTAAGAGTCATAGAGGTTCCAGATAAGAGGAGGAAAGAATAGGGTTCATAAACACTTTAGTGCGAGTAGCATTACTTTATTAACTATCATCGACCAATTGCTATGTGCCAGAGATCTCATTAAAGATCCCTAGGAGATGAGGAATACTATCAATATCCCTTCTTTTTAGAGAAAGAAACTGAGCATCAGAGAAAATGGGTTTATGGCACTTGGCTAATGAGAGATTTTGATACCTTTCTCTAAGAAACGATATTCCTGAGTCTGTCCTCCAGTATGTGTGGGATACATGGGCCCCTGTGGCCAAAGTCCAGCAAAAACAAAATTGAAGGGCATCTGGTTGGATGGTGGGCGCTAAGGGAACGTGAGTGTTTCACCCTTCATTTTCATTTCACATTCAGAGCCTGTCAATCACCCACCTCCTCTACCTGTCAGAGTACAGCCCCTCTGGTTTTTGCTGGTTTGCCATGTAGCAGGTGTCACATTAGCCTGGAATTGAGAAAACAACACATTAGAGCTCAGTGCTGAAAGTGGGTTCAGTCAAATGCTTGGCTGTGGCTCTCAGCTGGAGCACTCACTGCCCTTGTGCCCATGAGCCCACGTATCTTTAATCCCAGTCCTCCTCTTGTAGGATAAGCAGGTGCCTTGGTCTGAGAAAGAGACCACAAACCTTTTGATCTCATTTTACTGTAGAGATATTTGTATTTAGCCCACACAGTATTCCCTTGTTAGCATATGCTTTTATTTTAAGGTAGTTAAAATGTGTTGGATTGTGATTTTGGACACGTATTAAAAATGTAATGCATGAGGAGTTTTATGACAATAATTTAGTACTCCCATAGAAATGGCACAGTTGGAAATGAGTCCAGTAGAAGCCTTGGGAACCTAAAACCAGTTCTACATACGATCTTGCCATTGGCCACAGAGAGCTTAAAATCTAGTTGAAGAGGTGAGATGGATGCCTGCAAGATAAAGAAAAACCTTATGTAGTGTGAGCTCAGTGCCAAATGAGTGCGTAGCCATTTTACAGGTATCTGTTGAGGACCTACACTGTGCCGGGCAATGAGGGTATGACCGAGAAGCAGACAGCAGCACAGCAAATGTGATTGCAGGTCAGAGAAAGCTGAGGACCCACGCTCAGCTGTCCAGTGGAGACCATATTCTTTCTGCAAACGTATAGCAAGTACCTGTAATGTGCTGGATGACTCTATTGTAGCCTTTTCCCTCTTGGGATTTCTTCAGAAGGGTAGCAGAGCTAAGGGCCACCAGTTGCAGAAACAGGCTCTGCACAGTCTGGATGGAATAAAGAAAATGCCCCCAGGCTTTTGAGGTTCATTTTACATAAGAAAATGTCATCCCTTATACTTGGATAATTGGTCAGAATAACTAATATACGTTCTACTATGTGCACATATTTTGGCATTGTCAAAAGTTGCAAATATAGGTATTCTTTGGCTCCAAAGGCTTTATAATATGATGGTCATAGTGGGCATGAGAAACAGGTAAAACATTAAGCTTGACAGCATTCTGTAACAGTTCAAAGAATGAGAGTTGTCCATGGGCAATACTAACTGCTACATGGGTAAGTCAGACAATTGTGGCTGATTTGCAGAGAGGTAATGCGAATTCTACTGCAGTTTTCATAGAATTCTTGGTAAGGGAAGGGGAGATCGAAGTTGGGACTAAAGAATATAGATAATTAAATAAACAGAAATAACTGTCCTTGCCTTAGTGAGATGTATAATTGTTCCATTTAATTATACTTTAATGGGGTTCAAATGGCTAAGAACTAAGCATCTCTAAGAATGTCGAAGGGAAGTTCTTGTTAACTGCGGTAGTGACAGATGGGAGTTGTTCGATAACAGATTGGAGATGGTACCGAGAGGTGGCTGAGGGCGTGCTCTTGGGTTTCAGGCAGCCTCGAGCCACATCCCGCTGTGCCACTCACTGCCCTGTGACTCCTGCAGGCCTGTTTTATCCACTAGGCAGCCTCCACAGTGTCACTGGCCAAGAAGTGTTTCAAAGGATCACAAAAATGTGAAAGATGAAGAATGTACACTCTGAACCCAAATTTAATGCACATGTATCAAAGGCTACATGATAATCTATAATCCAACCCATGCTTATTCAGTAATTATATTGGTAAGAGTTCTCCAGAGAAACAAAACCAATAAGATATCTAGATATGAAGAGATTTATTTTAAGAAATCAGCTCACTCAGTTATAGAGGCTGAGAATTCCCATAATCTGCTGTCTGTAAGATGGAGACCTAGAGAGGCCGGTGGCATAATTAAGTCTGAGTCCAAACGCCTGAGCACCAGGGGAGTTGGTGGTGTCGATCTGAGCCTGGGAACTGGGAGCACTGAGAGCAGAAGATGGATGTCCCAGCTCAGTCAGGTATGGCAAGCGGGGGAGGGGGAAGCAGATTCCTCTTTCGTCCACTTTTTTGTTCTTTTCAGTCCCTCAGCAGATAGAGTGATGCCACATTGGCAAGGACCAGCTGCTTTACTGGGCTCGCCAACTCATACTAGTCTCATCTGGAAATGTTTAGCCAAATATCTGGTCACCTGTGAATCCATTCAAGTTGACACATAAGATTAACTATCACAGTTGTAAAGAATACAACAAAGTCGAAATCACAAGAGCAAAATAAAAAATATGTACATAATAGAACAATGAACATTCTTAAGATTTTTACATCAAAAAAGATGTATTTTAATGGGGTTATGGAGACATTCTGCTATATTTGGAATAATGTGGCTTGGGGTCTTGAAAAGTAAAGGTGTCTGCAAACAGAAAAAGATCTTAAATGTCCTCACACTAATGTCTCTATGCCTACTGCAGCTGTCAATTTTATGGGGTCATTGCAGGGAATAAATGAGCTACTACATATGAAATATACTATGGTATCTAGCATGTAGGAGTCATTCAGAATATTTGCTTAGAATAATAGTTATTATTTGCCAGGATTTTCTTTTAATGACTATATAGAAGGTTAAGTCAAGGCAGTATTTTCTAATTTTACATGTAATAGTCTCTTCCTCATATTAGAAAGATTAAATATTTCTATGGTTGCTACAGAAATAAAGAAACCAATTCATTCTCCTAGACTTACCTTTATGCCAGGGTAAATCTGGATTTGGAATAACAATGGTTAATGGAGAGTTTTTAAACGTTATTAACAATGCAAGAGAATTCTAGAAATTCACACATGAATGCAAGATATCATTCCGCCCCTTCTTATAGCATCAAAGAACTATGCCAAATGTAAAAAATAAACACCTTTACTTCAAAGTATAGGATATTGCCTAGCTCAGTTTAATTGAAAAACTAATATCCAGTGCAATTGTCTGTGATAAACTGAGTCTTAAATGATTTGAAAACACTTGGGAGCAGACAAATCAGATAATCACAATTTTTATGGCTAGAAAGGTTCAGCTGGTGTTGACAAGTTGTAAAGATAAAAGCTTTCAGCAAAGTCAACAGCTAAATGTCTAGATTGGGTTGGGGATCAATGTTAATACTCAGAGTGTAAAAGCACTGAACTTCAAATGATCTCATACTGTTCTGTTTAACTTTTCAGGATAATAGTGAAGAACCTTATTGACTGAAAACCTTGTGCTTAATTGTCATTAGGCAAATATCTTATAGTCTTACAGTGTTTTCTATCATCTACCATTTCTACCACTGTTTAGATGTTGTAAGTTATGTGATTTGTGCCCTGACTGCAATAAGAGGGCTTCAGCTGATGTTTTTCCAAACGTTTTCAGTTGGGTGACTATTTATGAGAGACAAGAGTCAGGCTGTGCCGTTTCTAGGCATCAATTTTTTTTTAAGCCAATGTAGAATTTGCCTCATGGCTTCACTCTGATCTCAGCAGGAACACTTTCAAAAGAAGTTCCTTGTTTTTTCAAAGGCTGTTTGCATGAGTTGATTCCATGCTCTCCTATTACAGAGCCCTAAAGGCAGTGGCAAAGTATATGTGTATTGGGTTGTATAAAGGATTCACTGCATTTAGCTATTGTGCCCCCAGGTGACATATCCAACAGTCTCCAACCTCTGTTTGCTTTTTTCTTTTGTTTACAGGAGCCGAGGGCACAGTGTTCCCTAAATCTATAGAGACACCTAATGTCAGGGCAGACCCCTTCAAGGAACTAAGGTAAACGTCTGACTGTGCTTCTCATTGATTAGTGGCTGCTTCCTTTCTCTGTGCAACTGGCTAATGATCCATTTTGAATACATAGAATGCAACAATGTCACCACACGGATATATAAACTGGGAGAGGTTAGGAAGGACTTGAAGATAAGCTGCAACCAAGAGGAGATTTTCTCTGAGGACTTAAGGGCTTGGAGGAAGAGGTCGTTCGCCTTGTAATTGGGAGATTTAGGGTTTATGTTGTTGCAGTGTCTGTTTCCTGCTGTGTTTTGGGGCACCAGAGGCCTATCCGGTTAGAGAACCAGTTGGTAGTTGGTGCTGATTAGCCCAAAGAAGAGCGGTGAATTCTGAACATAGTACAGGTTTGTTTTTGTTTTTGTTTTTCTGTGTAACAAGCTCCCCATTATCTGGAATGATCTGGTGCTAGAATGACTTCTGTGGGTGTTCCACGTGCCGGTGTGAATCTTTAGATATCCACACATGTGCTGCCTTTAGCAGGAAAGGACTCTGAGATGCTGTGTACTTACCACTAACAACGATGGGAAACATAAAAGAACAAGAGATACACAGACAGACATAGAGATATGGCTTAAAAACCAACCTGCCACCAAAGGCCGTCCCTAACCCCCAGAAAGAAATATATACAACAATGGTACACTGATACAAATAGGACTTTAATTTTTACTGTATACTTATAGCCATGAAGAATTCGGTGAATACTGGCTTTCTTCATTTCTCGTCGTTCTTTTGACTAAAACCAATCGTAAATCATCATAAGTAGCATGGAATAACTATTTCATAAAGACATCAACCATAAGCAAAGGAAGTTGTTACACGAGTCACATTTATTCATTCGCATGCAGTCCCAAGATCTATGTTTTGATAAAACAGCAACACCATGTTGGAGCTTGTGTCCCCTTAAACAGAAACACGTTCTCAATAAGTAGAGAATATATCACCTCATTTAAAAAACAAACAAACAAACAAGAACACATCACATTCTTTTAAGGCCTGTCAGCCTTTATGGTATAGGGAAATAAATTGGGCCAAAGGAAGAGGCTAATTGGTGGGAAGTGAGAACCTTTTCTTAGCAAAATCCCACTTACGATTTGCTGTATTTGTAAGATTACACACCACACTGCAAGGTTTTATATTTTAGTAGAATAACTGTTTTCATCAGCTCTTCCAGATGCTAGATGTTACCTGACTGTCTATTAACCAGATGCTATGTTTCACATTAGGTACTAAAGCAGGAATCTTCTAAGCAGATCCTCCCAAGGAAACCTGTATTCGGGGGCTCAGAGCTCCTTCTCTGAGGCTGCAGTGAATCCTCTGTCTGTACTTTTAGAACTCTTTCCAGACACGCGAAGCGGTGGCCTGGGTCCCTTTCTTGTCACATCCTCCTTTAGGAACAGGTTTTGGTTTGGGTTTTGGTTTTTACAGAATTAGTAATTAGTGCTGATCAGCCCCAAGAGAAGTACTGTCTCGAAGAAGCTGACCTCTAAATATAATATAGACTTTTTCTTCCAGGGAACACACTCTCCATTACCTGGAAGACTTGGGAAATATAAGAGCAAAGGATTTAGGCTCACTTTGCTTTAAACAGAAAAATAACTTGTCAGTAGTTAAAAACAAACCCAACCCACCCCAAACAAAAAGACAACTCTCCAAGCATCAGCCCAATTTAGAGAGCCATACCCTGAAAGACACGAAGCAAAGTGTTTGCTCACTGTATGCATCCTATGGGAAACTCTGGAACTTAATTTTTTTTTTTTTAAATTAAGCTTTTACAATTTACAAGGAAATTTCCCAAGTCAGTGCAATGAAATAAGGACTTCAGGTCGTTGCTGCATTTTTTGTTGCTTATTCTAAAATTATAAGTGTACTCCACAGGGGCTAGAAATACAATTTTCTTATAGGAAGCATACAACGATTTTAATATGTAATTTTAAAACTGGTTTTTTGCTTGCATCTGTTCGCATCGTGGTGAGGCTTGATAACCTAAACTGAGTCAGGAGTCTAGAATGTGATAATTTAGCCCCTTCATCCTTCTGGAATTCTATTTTTAATGGCACTTTGTTGGAGAATCTTTGAGCAACTTAAAGGACAATGAAATGTGGGTGATAAATTAGTATAGCCCAGTGTGTCTGTGAATGCGTCAAATTTGTCATTTAATGGTGCCACACTGTACTCCATGCTATTGATTGATACTGACTTCGGATATTGAGTAAGTAGGTAATGAACTTGGTGACTGACTTTTGGCCTCTGGCTTTACAGTTGGATCAGTTTTACTGATCCAGCACATCCGCACTGCTATCTTCGGGTCTTTAGGAAAGTAGAGTCGTCTAAGGAAGGTCGCTAGGCTTGCACATGCAGGTAGTGCTGAGTGATATGAGCAGGCCACTCCTTAGTGGAGGCAGGATGGAGAGACCTACTGCAAACCTATTATGTGGCCTTGAGCTAATCCTAGATCTCTGTGGTCTGTATAAAGCCAGGTCGCTTCTATCTTCAAACAGCTACTCCCTTTATATTAATTTTAATTTCAAAATAATTTTATGTTTAAAGAGTTGCAATTCATAAAGATTATTCCTGTGTACCATTCACTTGGTATTCTTTAATGTTAACATCTTTCATGTCTATGATATATTGATCAAAACTAAGAAATTAAAATTGTAGTCCTATAAGATCTTGCGTTACATAAGATTTGTTTAAAAGGATACAATCACTTGAATGTCTTATAGATTTTTTAAAAATTCATAAGAAGGAGTCTAACAGAAAAATTATTTGCTGAGATGTGAATTATTGTATCTTTAAAACCCCAAGTGCAGTTAACTTGGAATGTTTTTAATGAGGATTTTTAAAAATAATAATCTACAACCAGATTTTCTTGGTTTACTTATTACTGAGGAATAAATTAAGGTTCCACACTTTATACATAGACTGTCTTTTAAAATAAACAAGTAAAAGTTAAATGTCCATCCATGTTCCTCACTTATTCCCTATCAATCAAACATAAGAAAATTGCATCTACTTTAGACATCTTGTCTTTTGAAATAACTTGTTTCCTCAAACCCCTCCATCTCTTGGCTGCCAGAAGTTTTTTATTAATTTTCTTGAGTTTTTTGTTGTTGTCGTTGTTGTTGACTTGTTTGTTCATGAGAAGCAGATTTTAGGTTTCTGGCATTTCTTCTTAAAACATCTCAACTCTCAGCTAAAGAGCTGATAACTTCCTTTCTGCAAGGGTTTTGGTTTACAGTTTTTCTTTTCAGTTACTATAGTTACTATATTTGCAGTGTTTAAGATGTTTGTAAATAATCCAGGGTCGAGCAGAAAATCACAAAAGAGGGTTGCTTCTCTCCAGACAAATGTAAGTGTGAATAAGGTCTGCGCCCAACACCGTCTCAGCTGGTGTTTGCTGACTTTGCCCCTGCGTGGGCCATTCTGCAACCATGACATGTTACTCTAGAGTCAAGGCTATCCTGAAACATATATCAGGCACTACACCTAACTCTTGAAATAAGAAAATCTCACTTTGAATAGAAACTGGATTTTCATAAATTCATGATTTTAAAATGTGAATATATTTAAATGTTCTCTTGTTCACCATTTTTCCCCCCTGGAGTTTATATAAAGACAAGTGGAAAACCTGATCTTAGGCTGTGCATGATCTGAGACAGGAAGTAAGCCATTCAATTCTGCATATGTATTTTCTGTAAGAACAGAGCCCACTTTTGAATGCCTGTCTTGTTCTAAGAGTTCTTTTCAATTTTGAAGTTTCCTTGCAGGATTCTTATCCTACAAGAATAGGAAATAGACTGTGAAATTCTACTTCCTAGACCTAAACTAGGCAAATGTACAAAAAAGGAGAAGGTGATATAGACTGCTGTGCATATGGAGCCAACTCTGTTCCTCTAAACGTAACTACAGGTTTGAAGGAGCCACAACGAAGCAGGAAGCCAAAAGTCTTTATAGCAGAATCTTCATCAGCCGTTGCGCTGATGCGCTCTTATTCTACATACAGTTACAGAAGAGGATGGCCCATGTTTTTATTTAATCGCAGATCAGCAACTGTTTACTAAGTCTTTTTTTTTTTTTTTGACATTTATTAGGAGTGAAGGCATATGCTAAATAACTGGAATATAGAGATAAACGAGTAATTAAATAATTTTTAGTTAAGGAGAATAAGACAGAACTAAACCCCAAAATAGAAAATAATAAGATGAGTGGTAGGATAGATGTACAAACCAAGTCAGAGGAAACACAGAGAATGGCAAAGTTGATCTAAGAGATTTAAGTAAGGCTGCCCAAAGGAAGTGACATTTTAGTTGCAAGAAGAAAGAAAACATAAAACCAAGAAGTAGGCTTCAGAATTCATAAAATGTGGTTCTCTAAAGCCATTTACTACAGGGGCAGGAGCTCAAAATATTGTCGTAGTTCCAGGAATGTTACTATGTTATTTACAAAGATGAGGGTCTCTGGTTTTCTTACAGCAGTAGTATTCTTTAAGAAATTGTGTGAAGGCAGTTTCAGATACAGTCACAAAAGGCTTAAAAGATTGTTACATGTTTCAAAAATTACTACATAACATAATTCAGAACTGAAAGTTTCACTGATATCAAACCCATTTTACAGCCCCAAATAAATGAAATATTTCTTTGTAACTTTATTTTTTTCCAAAATATTACCAGGGTTCTAATGATAAAGGTGAAAAATTCTAAGATGCATCTATTACTGCCAATATGTACATGAAATTCTGTAGGATTTTTTTTAATGGGTAGTACTAAATCTAAACTCCTTTGGAAATGTGTGAGAGTTAAAGTCTCTCTGTATCAGAGAGAAACGAGGATTAGACAAGACTCCCACAAGCTGACAAAAATGAGTTTCTTTCCTTAATTTTATAGTAAAATGTCTGAAGCCAACTAAATATGTATTGGATCCTACTGATTTATAAATTTAAGTGACCAGAACAGTCTGCCAAAAGCTTCAGCGTTCAGTTAATTAGAGGCTTGGTAATACTCCTCATCCTTGTCCCTATAATTCACAGTCCCCAAAATATTGCATTAACAGTCTGATTTTTTTAAATTATACATACACTCACATATAAGAGAGAGGGAGAGAGAGGATAGAGATGGAAATGGGAGAGAGAAGTTACATACTGAGTTTCTTAGCTGTGGGTTCTCGCATGGGACAATACCATTGTGAAGGAAATCTTTACATTTTCTCTTTTTTCAACGATTTGTAGACTTGTTCTGAGTTTTTTTCATCTCCTCTTTCCTTCTACCCCCTCTCAATAACTTAGACTAAGTATTTTAGTTTTGTGTTTATGGGATTCAGAATTATTTGATCATACAACATGAATGTTCAAGTGATTCAAAAGAGAAATTAAAATATGTGATGGGCTGAATAGTAGCATAATTACTTAAGGGAGTCACAAAATAGAAGGAGCATAAAGCACCACCCATGTTGGTCAAGAGGCTGTGCTTGAAGGTGTCCTGTGCTGGCTTTGGCTTTGCCCACTGCCTATCCACTTAGTGAACTGGGGCAAGTCTCTTAACCTTCTTAAGGGCTCAAGAACTCAGACAAGCATTCGTAGAAGTTTTTTATTTCTTCAACCATAAAAAGTTTCCATCAAATTATGATACCAACAATTGTTTGTTTTGTTTTTTTTAATTAAGGACAAAAAAACAAAAAACTGTCATGTCCTCCCATCTGCAGTTAACAACAGTTTGTGTAAAAGAAAGGCTGTTTCAATGAACCGAGTAGAAAAGACATATCCTTAGAATAAAAGACAGTCCCATAAATTGAATACGTTTAACTGTATTAACATGTCATTGTGTCGCCTCCATTTTGCCAAAAATACTAGTGACTGCATCGCATTGCTTCTCCTTACACATCCCATATTGCCTGCCCAGAAAGACTGAAGATCTGAAAGCCACAAATTAGGATGTGATGAGTCCACTTGAGTTTAAGGTTGTCCGGTTTGAAATCCAGAAACTGATATATCTCGGCCCTTGTCCCACACCAGTCAACTCCTTTACGTCCCTTTTCTTCCTCTCTCTCTTGCTCTTATATTCTAACACACTCTCATTGTTTCCTCTGTGTGTGTGTGTGTGTGTTTTCTATTAGTGTCAGTACCATAGTTTGAATTTACCTACATATTTTCTTTTTCCTCTTTACCCCTAAGCTTTCTTTAAGGTGCTGTATTCACCATGGTTCTCTTAGTAGTATATTGATGGAGAAACTAAAAGGGTCAAGAAATAGTGATGCATCAGTATTTGAGATATTTCCATATTTCCTTTTGCCTTAGTTATTTAATGTTCCTATTTTACTAATGTGTGTGTGTATAATTTATGTATTTTATGGTAACATTGGTTAACAAAATCCAATGTTTCAGCTGTACACTTTAATGATAAGACATATATATATTTATGCTGTGTTCACCTCCCGTAGTTAGATTTCTTTCTGTCACCACATATTTGACCCCCTTTTCCCCATCTACCTCCCTCTCTCTCTACCCTCTGGTAACCACTAGTCTGTAGTCCGTGTGTCTCTGTTGTCCTATTCATTTGTTGCTTTTAGGGTTATATCCCACATATAAGGGATATCATGTGATTTTCAACTTTTTCTGTCTGTTTTATTTCTCTTAGCATAATTATACAAGGTCCATCCATGTTGTTACAAATGGCAGTATTTCATCTCTTCTTATGACTGAGTAATATCCCATTGTATTTGCAACCACATCTTCTTTAGCCAATCATCTGTCATAGGGCACTTCAGTTGCTTCCATGTCCTGGCCACTATAAATAATGCTGCTATGAACATTGGTGTGCAAATATCTCTTTGGATATGGGTTTTCAAGTCTTTGGGGTAAATACTCAGTAGAAGTATTGCTGGATATGGTAGATCAATTCTTAGTTTTTTGAGGATCCTCCATACTGTTTTCCGTAGTGGCTGTACCAATTTGCAGTCCCGCCAGCAGTGTATGAGGGTTCCTTTTTCTCTGCATTCTCTCCGAAATTTGTTGTTATCTGTCCTGTTGATTATAGCTATTCTAACAGGTGTGAGATGGTATCTCATTGTGGTTTTGATTTGCATTTCCCTAATAGCTAGTGAGAGGTTATACTTTAAAGATATTAAATTCATGTGTTCTGTATTCAACGCTCTCTACATTATAATTCTGCTACGAGAGGACTTGGAAGGATAAACAGCAGATAATATCATGGGGGAAAATGAGGACGTAGGGGAAGTCTCATTCAGACAGGAAGAGGAAGTTGAAAACCCATCTCCTGGTCTCTGGTGAATTGTGGAAAGAAGAAGATAGGAAATGTAGGGAAAGCAAGTGGTGAAATATATGTCCCAATGGCCTTTGTTCCTCAGTCACGAAGGGAAGAAACAAATGAGATAGATTTTAAGAACAGTCAAAACACAGGGTCATTGTGTGTTTTCATTTGGGTCTCTAGGAAGAAGTCAGCTTGCAGGGTGGTCTCACAACACTCTGGCCTGTCAGGTGGCTAGAGAGGAGAAGAAGACCTGGGCAGCACTCGAATCTCCTTCTGTTCCTGTGGGGGTAGGCAGATGGTGGTTGGGAAGAGAGGGTTTGTAGAAGCGCTGTGCGGTGTTGAGAAATGCAGGCAGGCCGGCGGGCTCCCCACATTGGGGCTGAGGGCTCCACAGCCGACAGTCTGGTTTGGGGATGAGGAGAAGACATGCCGAGACCTCAGGTTCTACCAACACCACTCAGACCTGACTCAGTGGCTGCAGAGTTAGCACAGCGAGAACTAACCAGAACTTACTCACTGAGGACTTGAGCACAGCCTGCCGTAGCACCTGATGCCAGTCCAACAAGCCCTCTGGAGTCTGAACTTCTCTGCTCCTGCCACCACGAGACCGCAGAACACCCCTGCCCCCTTATCCGTGACAATATCCTAAAGAGGGAGACTATTTTTCCCAATGAGAAAGCCGAAACTTTTTAATCACAGAGAAAATACCAGGATAGATAAATTTAATTTTTCCCAACAATTTATAAGGATACGTTTGAGAGAAAAATGAAGTTAGGTAAGGTGCCATTTGCTTTTATGGATAAGCTTGGTTTATAAATCATCCAGCCTGTACTACAGGGTGTTATGCCAGCCACACAGTATCTACGTGACTTTCCCAAGCTTCGAAAGCTGTGAGTCTTCCTTTTGTGTCTCGTAGGCACCACTGAGTATGATAGAAGGAAAAACATGTTCAGAATCCATCATCAGGCACCTGCTGTTAGTGATATTCCTTTCTCTTCAGGTCTTGAGCATCACTGATTGGAACTTTAGTCCAGATCCATGCACTAAACATATCAAAAGTGGTCCTGGACTTTTAATGTTTTAAACCAACAAGATACGGGGGGAAATGCCTCAACAACTAAAACATTTCACAAGCCTCCCTCAAAATCATTGCTAAGCTGTCTGTGAAAGCCACATGCCATGAGACACCTAATTGTCTGTTAATGGCCAACCCATTTTTATCTGAATTTGAGTGAGGCATTGTGACACATCGTTATTGTCACTGAGACAAGTGGCTTTTATTTAAAAATTAAAGTTATATTCTTTAATATTTACCATAAGGGTTTAAAATGTGAAAATGTGAGGAAGAGAAAAGGGTATGTAAAAGATAAAACCATAATAGGGGAGGGGTAATAAATCGCATTGTGCTTATGTTTCAGGCCAACATCATAAAATAAAATAAGTGTTGACCTCTCAGTCTTTTGGAGCAGACTGGGCAAGTGTGGATCTGTTGAAATTCCTGAGTTGGGCCTACCTTCTACCTTCAAAAGGCCACAGTAACTTTATAATTGTTCGGTTTCCTGATTAAAATGTCAGCATCTGCCATTTATTATGTAAAATGTGTGGAGTAGATTGTTCTATTATTCTTGAAAAACACACAATAGCGTTTTAATCTCCCCCTTTTCCCCTCAGTAGGAAGGCCCTGCTGGGCGTATAGACAGAAAATCTTCCTTAATTACTCCCTTCAGAACCTGGCTCCAAGCCAGTCTTGTTTTATTCTAATTATAACCTTTTCAAAACAAAGAGTAATGGGAGTTTAGAGGAACAAGCTGACAACAGTTTTTACCTGAAGTAAGTTGAGAACTAGAAGTAATTCTTTTTAAAAAATCAGCCAGTGGACATTGTTTTATTTATTTTTTTCTTGATCCAGAATTTTCCATGGTTTGTTAAATATGAATGAGTGAGACCATGAGATCTCAGAACTAGAGAACCTTGCTTGGCTTCCTTGACCATGGACTCTGCGTAAAGTTGGGCTAGCCATCATTCCCTTTGCTATTCTTCAGTAGTTCCCACTGACTTGAAGATAAAACTTCAGAACGAAGGCACCGGCACCCACACGCAGCCTTCCAGTGGTTGATCTCACCCTGCATGGCGGCCCAGCCTCTCGTCTCCCATCACCCTTTCCACTCCTTCCAACCTTCTCTTATTTTTGTTTTTCCATCTGCTCTCTGTTCTCTATTCCTTTCATTAAACTTTTAATTCCTAATGTCATATTCCAATTTCCAAACATCATTTATTCGTAATGGTTCTCGTCCATAGCGCCCTGTATTAATTTCACAGATGTGCTATCTTCCCTTTGCTCTTTGATTGGGACTTTTTCAAATGGTTGGATGATTCATGGTTGTCTATTCATTTTTTAAGAGCTGAGCACTAAGAGCTGAAAGTTTTGTCTGTATGAATAGGGTTTTTTGGGTGGTAGGCTTCCAAATAGGATTATCAGGCTGGGATTTTTAGTTAGGTGACCTTGAATGTCAGAATCTGTAGCTCTTTGCTCTTGGCCTGGTCATTTTCCCCAGGGAGGAGTCCTAATTGTTGCTCAGGATGAATTTGGTGGCCAGTATATTGAAGTAGAGCCTAGGAGGTCTCACTCTTCAATATGTAGATTTGTGCCTTATTTTCTGTTTTCAATATAGCATTGCTACCCTCAGTCATCCTATCACAGAGCCTAGATTTCAAATTTTCCGTAGTGTGTGCCTTAGCCCATTCGGGCTGCTATGACAGAATGCTATAGACTGGGTGGCTTATAAGTAACAGAAATTTATTTCTCCCCATTCTGGAGGCGGTAAACTCTAAGACACAGGCAGATTCAGTGTCTGGTAAGAGCACACTTCCTGGTTCATGAGGAGCCATCTTCTCATTGTGTCCTCACATGGCAGAAGGGGCAAGGGAGCTCTCTGAGGTCTCTTTCATAAGGGCACTAATCCCATTCATGAGGGCTCCACCCTCAAGACCTAATCACCTCCCAAAGGTCCCACATTATCTCAGTGATTAGGATATCAACATAAGAATTTGGGGTGGACACTACATTTAGTCCCTAACAGTGAGGGTGGCCAGGTCATGTGGGTGTTTCCAGTGGAAAAACTGGCTAGGGTCTGACGGTTTCCCATGGCGACCTCGCCAGTCCTCCTGACTGCAGCCCCACTTGCACACTCCCGTCTGCAGGGGTGCATGGTGGCTCCCATCCCTGCACCGGACCATGATCCTGCCAGGTTTGGATCAGCTTTTGGCTTGGTCTTCACCAAACCCATAGGCTCTTAGTTTCCAGTTTTCTGTCATCTTCTGATGAAGTTACTTTTTTTTTCTCTTTTCTACTTCCAAAGCTCTGTCAGCATCATTCTTCTACTTTTGTTGCTGCTCTCTTTCTTTATCCTTGTGAGGTTTTCCCCTTTTTTGGTTCATTTGCAGTCATTGCATTAACGCTAAAGGAAGGAGCAGAGGAAGTCATGTATGTTGAGTTCACTATTTACTCAGAAGTCCTCTTCCTGGATTTGTAGACTTTTACCATTCTACCTTGTCTTTATCTCCTCTAGAGTGCCTTAGAGCCTTCACTTAGAGCCTTGCTAATACCTGTTCTTGAAACATTTTTCCCTAGTCTTTCTCGATAACTCTATTTATTTTTTACCTCTCAACTTAAACTTTACTTCCTAAGGAAATCCTTTCTGGCACACCCTGGGCTCACTATGGTCTGCCAACTACAAAGACACGTAACCCCTACACTTCATTATTGGAGTCACTGACTAGATGTCTTCTACATTTGCCATTGCCCACAAAGGGGTTTAGAGTAGATGCATCATTACAGATTCTGTTTCCCCCAAAAGTGTGTGCTCTTCCAATTTGTAAAGGAGAGCCATCAAAGACTCCTAGAGTCTCTAATTTTGTCCCATGTCTTTTTTTCTATTCATACTGTCATTTTCAAAAGTGAATAATCCATTCTTCTTTCTTCTGCAAGCAGTTTCAAAACTTTTCATCCGTGGATATGCAGTAGTCACACTCCAGCAGAACTGTGCTTAACTTGGAGGCTCTAGCCTCCAGTCCCTATTCATTTTCTCAGCCGTGGTAGTTCATAGAGGAATGCCAAGTCCCCATTCACCAAATTATACATTTTTATCATTACGTCCTATTCACAAAGGAAGATGAGTTTGTAGTTCTTTGGATTTTTTGCAGAAATACCACCTGACTCATTAATGACAAGTTTCCTTGCCCAGCATCTGAGCTCAGGCACACTCACTCCAGAATCACAAAGCACAGAGGAATTTAAATCCTTTAACAATCCAAGTGCCATACCCCTAACCTTGAATAGAAAATAGATGCTAATAAATTCAAGTTCTTAAAAATGTGAATTATAGTCATTTCACACTTACTGGCAGCTTCATGCTGAAGAAATAGCTTAAAACTTAATTATGATGCTTGTCCTTTCATTAAGTACAGATGACATTCCTCTGATAGATTTTTGCAATGACATCTGAGTAAAGCAGTTGAGAAACTCATTAGTTATTCATGATGGAGAATATTGACTGTGTACTGATTAAAGGAAAGTGTCGACACCCTTCTTAACATGATGCATATGTCTATTAGTTTATGGTTCTCTCTGTGGTTCTCAGGGAAATCTCTTGGGAAATGAAGAAAATGCCTTTTAGCTTTGAATGCAGATGTACTTAGAAAATGTCCATGATGAGTAGGAATAAAATGGAGAGCAGGAGGCCCTGAGCTTCTGATTACCCACCCCTGCAAATGACTGGGCTATGCTTGAAGGCCATTTGTGGGACACACGACCATAATGGATTGGACATAGCACTTGAGGAGCTATTAGAATGCTACATTCAGCACTTCGTGGCCCATTCTAAAGCTGGAAGTCAGTTCCTAGAGAATGATGTATGGAGGGTTTTGCTGTCACATGACAGTCCCATAGCATGGGCCATGCAGTGACTAAGTGAACACGTAAAGGCTCATCCCTCTCTCTTTGTGAAAGTATGGTAAAGTCTAACAAAAAGAGAATTTTGCTCTTGTAATGACCTAGAATAGCTAAGGAGCAAGGATGGCAGAACCAAAGGTGTGAGATAGTGTACCATAAGCGAGCAGTGTCTAAGTGTTTGAAATAGTAAATCATCCCCCATGACAGGCATGAACTTTCTGTCACTGACTCACAGTAAAGGGGACTGTCATTTCGGGACAGTTATGGAGATGTGTCAAGCATCAGAAAGAGGGAAGATTTTAACTAAATGACCTTCAAATTTGCTCTAACAAAGATTCTAAGACTCAGGCTTCAAAGCACTGCTGCTCACAGACCCGATTTTACCAGGAAGCCAATTAAGTTCAATTTCCTTTAAAAAGTTTTTTTACTGAGTAGTGGGGGAACAGAATCTGTGACTAGCATTGATTGATTCCTTTTTATTTTCCCTTGGATTAAAGATGTTTGGAGAACAATCCAAATTCTTGTATCACTTTGCAAATTTCAAAGCATTTCAGCAAATACTCCCTCAAAAACTCCCTCAAGTGGGACAAGAGGGCTTGACTTCATTCCCATTGTAAGATGAGGCAACCGAGGGCTTGATGTGCAACACCTGTCTGTTTGGCAGAAGGCAAAGGCCCTATCCCTTCTGAGTGTTCAGTCAGGTTTGGCGGTTTTCCTTGGTGGGGCAGGGTCTCTAACACTAGCCGCAGCCCGGCGTCAAGGTTATGGGCAGGTCTCTCCGGCCAGACTGCCAGGCCTTGGATCCTTGTTTTGCCGCTTGCTAGGGTGCGACTATGCAAGGTTTTAAACTTTCTGTATCTGTTCCCTATTTGACCCGGTTATAAGAACAGCACCAACCTCAGAAGGACTTGTAAGAACTAAATGACATATATGAACTACATCAAATATTGCCTAGAACTTAGGTCTTACATGTTAATTCGGGGGCTTTGTTGTTGAAGCAACAGATTATTATTAGTCATTCTTGATTATGGCCAAAGAATCTGTCCCACAATTGAGTAGTTTTGCTATGTCATATTTCTCATAGATAATGGTCAGCAACAGGTTAACAGCCTATTTTGTACAAGTCAATATAATAAAGACAACTGTAAGTGTGAGCCAATGAATTGGTCCAATATGAAGTAAACTTTAACCAGGCTTCTGAAATTTTCTTATAGCAAAGGTATTTGCCATCTATAGTAAAGAATGAGAAAGGAAAGCCTTGTCTTAAGAAGAGAAACACTGAGAGATTAAAACCCTGCACAGAAAAGAAGAAGCAGTAATCATTGTGGTTATGAATGAAAAGATTAGTGTTTTAAGCACTTCTACCACAAGAGCTTTTTAACTTTTTCTGAATTGTAGTATGGTGAGCAAAGGAGGTGGAAATGTTGTTTAAAAAGAGAAAAGTATAGCATTTAAGCATCAAATGTTTTGAAATCCCCTAATTCTAACTATAATGACCAAATACTCCCTACTAGCTCTTCCAGCCATTCGTAGGAGGGAAATGGAAGCGAGATCAGCTTCACTGGAGGACCAGACTCAGCAGAAACTCTCAGACACAAGAAGCCTTGTCTGGGTATCTTTATCCCAGTTACTGACTGCCACTGGGCGTCCGTGATTCTCAGAACCCCAGCAGGAAAATGAAATTACACGTTAAACTCAAATGAAGTCGGTTTTTTTTTTTTTAATTTTTCACATTGACATTTTTTGTGTCATCCTAGAGATTGCCCATTTATTTTTACATGTATCCATAAAGTTTTGATCCTCCATTAATTTGCACCTTATGAGTTATGCTGTTTTCTTCCCACTGAAGGCCACAATGGGAACCAATTTGTCATGTGGCTTGGATGGATTTTATCTCATAACCACAGGTTGCTGCCATTGAACTCTTGCTTCCTACCTGAAACCTATTGCTGGGTCAAATTAACCTGCAAGATATAGTGGTCGCTGTGGTTTTTCTGGTCGAATTAATTCCCTTTGGTAAGAACAGTTAGTTAAATACCCTGTGGCCATGAAAAGCAAACACAGCAGTGTTTTTTAAAAGGCTGGTGTCACTTGACCTGACGTTTCTGATGAGGTCTAGTAGACAAATAGCACACGGGTCAAAACGCTGTTGCCATGGGTTCTCTGGGGTAGCAGTTAAACAGGGTTAAGGGGTTCAGTCTGTGTCCTCAAGATAAGCTCAGCAGGGCTGACCCTTCGGTTTACGAATACTGCCACATTCCAACTGAAAAACTTGATAAGATCCTAGGACACAGCCTATAAAGTAGGATGCTGCAAACAAAACAGCGTCGGAGTGCATTTCACACACGTTGAACCCATCCAGAAGTCTTTGAGGTGACATTTGCTGCCAGAATCTGGACTTCTGCTGACTAGGGTTCTAGTTGAACTCACCAGGATAGACACATAAATATAACCCACATGAATCCTTTTCTTCCACAAATATTTGCATGCCTGCTGTGTGTCTGACATACACACTAGGGACACAGTGATGAATAAGACAGCTGTCACCCTGGCCTCATGGAGTTTGTCTTCTAGCAGGGAGTCCGGCTACTCAGGCAGCGGTCTGCATTCGAGGGAGCACATCCCTGTGCCTAGTACTGACCTGGTCCCTTTGCGTGTCTTACCGCATATAATCCTCATACCAGAAAAAAATCCCCCTGGGAGAAAGCTCTGTCATTATTCTCATTTTTACAGATGAGGAACCAGGGCCTCGTAAAGATTCATGGACTTGCACAAAGACGGTGAAGGAAAATAGAATCTTACTTTGCCTGACGTTAGCTTATATTCTTCCTGCCAAACCATAGCACCACGCAACAGGAATCTGCTCTCAGCTGGAAGACAAAGGAGTTTCAGTGTTCATATTGCATTTCTTATGCCTTCTATGGCATTGATTTGGAAACACTTTAAGACTTTCTCTTCGAGAAAAGTAACTTGAGGACGTAGCCAAAACTCTAAGTTCAGCTTTCTGGTTATTGCCTCACTGACAATCTGCCACAAAGGAAATGTGTTACTACAAACACAGCCACACCTCAGGAAAAACATGGATCTATAACATCTACTTTTTAGCCATAGCTCACTAACCGTTGAACCATATACCACAAAGCGTGAAACACCAGTCTTCACAGCTTTTATATCACGTAATTACTAGTCATTTGTTCAACTGCTTATTGTTTGTCTTCCACACTGGGTTATAAATGCTAAGCCAGAGATTCTCAACCTTTGCTTCATATCTGACCCGTCTGAGGAGTTTGTAAATTATTCTGATTCCTAGTCCCCATCCCAACAACTAAATCAGAATCTCTAGGAGTGAGATTGGTATTGTTTAGAGCCTGCCTGGTGATTCCAGGGAGTAGCCAAGGTTGAGAATTAGGTTCTAAGAGGGCAGGTACTGAGGCCCATGCCCACATCACACTACACACATTTGAGCATTGTAAACCCTGAAACAGTGCCTGGCTATTAGTGGACACTTGGCAAATGTCTATTGAATAAACGGGTGGTAGAGAGATGGAAGGATGGGTGAGGGAGTGACTAAACAAAGAAACCATGATTGTGTAACACTTCCTGGAGTTGAGTAAGTTCTTAGAATAACTATTAGAGAATTATTTACAGTTGACCTTATAAGAGCTCCAATTCTATATATTACTCTGCCAAAGAATCAGAAGTTTCAGAGAAGTATATGAAAAAGTAAACAGAAAATTGCAGAGCGCTCCCATCCTCTGGAAGTGGAATTTACTTTGCCTTTCTTAACACCACATTAATCTCTAGTCTTGGCACACTCTCATCTCAGTGGCACGGGCAGCTGTTACCTCAAAAGGTAATGGTTCATTATTATTTCTTCAGTGAATCTTGTTTGTCTGAAGGAAGCAAAGATAACAAAGAGGAAATTATAGTTTGTGAGGAGTGATATGATTGCTTGTAAACCAAGCAATAAAAAGGGAAGTGTATACAAGCAACTGAGATTCTGTCTCTGTCCTCCAAATGCAGAAAATTGGGGATGAGAGAAAGATGCTGAAGTATCTTCCACGCTTGGACAACCCACTCTTTCCTTGTTACAGCATTGATTATCCTCTGGATAAGTCTATGTAATGCCAGCACCACGCTGAGCACACCAATTTTTATTCTCTCTCTCATACACAGAAAAGTTTGAGCAGGTTTGTGTATATAATAGGGGAAGTAGAAAGAACAATGGAGAGAGTAGCATTTCTTTGGATTTCTCCTTATGGACCAGGCACTGCCTTGGCGGTATGTTACTAGGTCGTCGGCAAGGATTATCCTGTCACCTAATATCTTCCTAAGAGTGAGCGATAAAAAAAACTCTGTTTTTGACAGATTGAGCAAAATGTAATATCCTTAGGATCTCCTTCTAGTCTGATGATCGCCTGTAATTTTGAACATCTCCTCTGGAATGTAGTCGGTTGAAGACCATATACCATGCTGCTATGTACTTGAGACTTATAAGTACATAAATCTGTGATGCCCAGGATTTGAATTTCCCCTCCACACACACATATACAGCTGTCACCCTTGAGCAGTGCATGACCGGAGCAACCATGCAGAGTCCCTGAGAGAATATCTCGCCATCCTGCTCAAGTCGTCTATGTAATAATACACTGATTGCACTTTGAATCCCAGCATTTTTTCTTTCATTTAATTTCCACCACAAAGACTACTCACACAAGGCTCTGCTGTACACAGAATATTTTACTCAAGTTTTGAGAAAGCGAAATAGGTTAAAATTAAATAGTGAATATTCTCGTTCTGCTAAGTCCCCAGACCACATTACCCAGTCCCTCTGTCCTCTCTAGCTGTCAGTCTGTCTTCCTTCTTTCTTACCTTTTCCTCTCCTCTCCCCCCCTCTCTCTCTCTCCCTCTCTCCTCCCTCTCCTCTCTCTTCCTCTCCTCTCCTCTCTCTCTCTCCCTTCTCTCCCACTCTCTCCCTCCTCTCTCTCTCTCTCCAACTTCGTTACCTTCTTGGTAACTCAGTTTCCTGCAGACCCATGCCCTTTGGGTTTTATCTCTCCCTCAAGCCGCATATCAAAGTGTTTTCCTAAACAAAGAGAATTTCTTCTCTAAGATAACTTTTAGGGCAAACATTAATACATTTTTTAAATCTTGCTACAAACATTTAAACTGGAATTAGGAGTTGTTCAGTATGTCAGGTGGTTTCTATCTAGCAAACATTTTGTCAGCTGCCAAGTAAGAAGAAACTATAAAGGACGTGAATCTAGAAAAGATGAAGATGCATATGGCCCTTGGATATGACCTGGTCCAATCCTGTCGTATTACGAGTAGGGGAATCTAAGCCCAGAAAGAGCCAGAGACCTGCCTCAAGTCACACAGCTAAGTGGGGAGGTCAGCACTGGAAATAGTCTCCCGATTCCTAGGCCTGAGTACTTTTTGGTACTAGAGTACCCCTTATGACCTTTAATTCACACTTTCTGTTCTGCTCACATGGCAGCCTGGCATCATGACTATCAGAGCCTTGACAGCCCTAACTCTGCCTCTTAGTACAAGGTACTTAGCCCCTCTGGGTTTTTGTTTTTCAATGTGCAGAACGGGGCTGCTAATACCGTTAAGTAAGAAAACCTAAGTTGAAATGCCCTCTTTGGATTTCAGAAGGCTTTCAGTGTTTAGAGTTCTGTGCACTTTACCCACTCACCTAGGAAGTGTATCATAAGAATGTTTAGATATTTAGGATGGAAGGGAATAAATCATGGTCCCCACCTCAGTGAATATGTCACCTAGCAAACGTGGAAGTCAGTTTCAACAGGCCTGTGTAAAAGGTACTGAGGCAGCACAGATGAAAAGATGTGTGCTGGGTCTCAAAGATGAGTAGGAATTTCCTAGAAAAAGAAGAGGAAAGCAACCTAGTAGGGAAAGGTAGCAGCATCTGGTAGAGCGTGGAGACAGGGACGTGTATGCGTGATGTGTTAGAAATGTGATAAAAAATGTCAACAGAGCATTTGGGACAGAGAGCGATTTAAGAAAAATGTCACAGGAGCATGTTAAGCATGGACGATGAAGAGATTTGAATGCCATGCCAATATTTTTGAGTTATAGCCTGTGGATGACGGAGAGCAAACAATCACAAAGTAAAAGAAGTACTGCCATATTAATCATTACAGTAATTTTAAAAGATGTTTTACTATTATCCATATTCTTGATTTATTCTCAGTTTGGAATTATGAAAAATATTCTGTTTCTAAGCTGTGCACTTGAAAATGGATTACCTCAAATGAAGTAGCCAAACCAAATGCTGTTGTGAAGGTGAAAATATAATCTCAGCAGGCTTTGATTTAATTGAGAGCATAATGAGGGAGTTCCCTGTGGTTAAAATAACATGTTCCCTTGCCACTGGATTTCATGAAAACCTGCTTCAAGCAGATATAAAAAGTGAAAAGCAAGGGGCATTTTCTGTCTAGTACATTTTCCAGGATTTCGATTACCGAGGATCAAATATGACACGTTACTGACTTATTTGAGGATATATAATTTTAAAAAGAGAAGGATAATGTAAAATGTCAGTTAAATTTTTTAAAATATGGCCAAGGCCATACTGGCATAAAAACAAAAGCAGTAAGCTTGTAGATACCTTCTCATTGGGAAATAAAATGTTATTTTTCTCCTATGACATGACAGGCACCTGACAATTTCTAAAATAAAATCTTAGAAGGCATCAGTAGAAATGTATATGTTGAATAGCTTCTATTGTGGGCAAATAGCAAAAAAGGGATCTTTAGAAAACATTCATGCCGAAATAGTAAAAAAACAAAGTCATAGACTTTTGCTTGATCTCTGTTCTCCTAAATCAAACTGCATAAAAGCAAAAATCTTTTCAGCTCCTGCCAAAAAAAAATAGTATCTGCAGGCCAATTTGGAATTTAATACAGTGACCAAAATAAAGAAAAAGGATGTGGTATGCACAAGAAAGCATTAAAGCACTAGGCAGAAAACTAACTGGAAATATAGGATGAAACCAGAGTATCCGACTGTGAAGCGAGACAGAGGACATCGTCTGGTCAGCAGGGCCTGTGTTCCCTGTCTCTAAGGAGTCAGGGGTCAAGGACGGAGGAGGCCTAGTTTTACACTTGAGAGCCTTTAAGGACTTTAGGTGCAGTATCAGCTCCAAGGGTCTGCAAAGCACACACACAGTGGGTGAATGGATGTCTCCAAAGCAGATGCCAGCCTTTCCCTTTCCCGTGCGGCCTTCTCCACACACATTTATGTGGGAAGCTTAACCTAGAATCCCCAAGAGGGCAAAAGATATCAAAACAGTTGACACATTCCAATGCAGGAGGTACATGCCAAAGCCTGTGATAAAATATGGAAGCAGAAGTCCCATTTCTCTGACATCGGGGAGTGGGGATATCTGAGTGACAGTCAAACACAAGTCTTAGAGAAACTGACGCCCAGTATATGTGGATATTTGGTTCTACCAAGGGAACCACACTGGCTGTGGGAAATATCTTGACTGTGTTAAAGTTCATCCTGGAAGATTGTATCGAGTCGGTAAGCTGTGTGAGCTTGTGAAACAGACACAGACTTTCCCATCAAATGCTTCATAGATTCCCTCCCTTTTGCCTAATGAAATTCTATACTGAACTTAGGCATCGCTTCCTCAGGCTCCACCCTGTGCCCTAAGCTCTTGCAGGACCCACATTTCTCCTCCATAGCATTTACTCCCATTGTCTATTGCACATTCACTTTTAGGCGTGTTTTATTCATGTTTGTGTCCCTAGTTAGCCAAAAGCACAGTAAAGGCAGGGTAACTTTCTTTTTTATCCCTGGGGAATAACACAGTGCCTACCACATAGAAGTTATTTGGTAAATATTTGTCGAATGAGAAACTAATGAGAATAAATGGGAGCTAGCTGTTATGTTTAACCCTAAGTAGAAGAGATGGGTGATCCTATAGACAATTAATATTTTGCTGGATTGTAGAACTTCATACCCTTCAGTGTGCCTTACATAGATCTAAATGGCTTTATTCAACCATAAAAACCAATTCCCTGGGCATTTAATTAACAAGAATGAAGCCAACACTTATGAAACACCTAAGCACCTATGTAATATCCTGGTCTTTGCACTCACGTAGACCTGAGTTAAGACGTTATCTCTGCCCCTTCTAGCCATATGATCTTCAACAGATCACCCAACCTCTTGGTGTTCATTTGCCTTATATGTAAAAGAAAAATAATAGAGTCATCTAATAAGATCTCTGTAAGGTTTGGTAAGCAAACCAAAGTGCCAACACATAGAGACATTTAATATAGTAAAATAATTATTCCAATTCAAGGGAAACTTTAAAGCATTTACAGTTGATTCAGTGAAACCAAACAGAAAGATGAGACCAAAATGCAAAAATGACATTGTAACAAATTGTACCTCACTTGTTTACTAGTTGATTATTTCCTGCATAAAACTAAGGGTCATGACCTAGGGACAAAGTCTGTTTTGTTTACTTCTATGTGTTCAGCACAGGGCTTGGTACACCGTAGATCATTAATACACATTGAAAGGAAGAAAGGAGGGAGGGATGGAGAAAAGGAGAGGAGAGGAGGAAGAAGGAGGGAGGAGGAAGGGAAGGAAGGGAGGGAGGAAGGAAGGAAGGGAGGGAGGGAGGAGGAAGAAGGAAGGAAGGAAGGAAGGTAGGAAGGAAGGAAGGTCAGATGAAAAAATATATGAGTAAATTCCTGGGCAAGATATGAGTTGCCAAACTGTGTACTAGTTAGAGCACTTTATGGTCTACACTAGAGTCACAAGGGTCATGGCATTCTCAATAGAAAGGGTTGGGGGTGATGATCAAGCAGGAATGTTGTGACAAGAGGGAAGCATAGCACTGTGGATGGCCATGAGGTCATGGTCATAGATGCTTTTGATGAAGACTAGTCTTTTATGCCCTGATTCCTGTCTTGCTCTCTTGTACTGTGGATTCTAGGTATGGCAATTATTTTCAAATTCTCAAATTCTTTCTCTCCCCACTTGGTCTTCGAATAGTGATCTGCCTGGAACCCGTTGTCCATATCTGCTCTTCATTTGGAGGGTCTAGGATTAGACATCATCTCCTATAAACCTTCTCTGAACTCTCGAACTGGTTTCAGTCTTTAACACAATCATAGCAATTCTTCTTCTGTATTGTGTTTCTATGCTGAGACTTTCCTTTCCTCCAAGTCAGTTGGGGAAAGACAGGGACAGTCCATGCTCATTCACATTTAACAGCCTTTGGCGTATATCATCAGTATTTATTGAATAAGTAGTCTCACTCTAAGATATAAAGAAAGCCTAAAGGAATCATAGGAATGTTACTAGAGAAATAGGGAGGTTGTAGGAAATGGTTGGAGCTTAAAGGTGAATAGTTTTAGTTTTTTTGTTTTCTGTGAAGTAACAGAAAGTCAGATGAATAAAAATACCTGATAAGGAATAGAACAGGAGTGCAACAGAGAAAAGGCAAGACTCCATGGACGGCATCTTTAGAGACAAGAGAAAAGCAAAAAGGAAAAAGACATACATTTAAGGACTGGAGGGTGCTGACAAAGGGGTTAAGTTACAGAAGCCAAGAAGAAAACAGTATGTTTCTCAATGGACTAGACACGGTCAGACCCTGCAAGTGGAACTTTATCAAAGCACAGGTGCTGAAAGGAAATGGGTGGGGGAGTGGAAACCACTGCTCTAGCGCACCAGAGGGGAGGAAGTTGGCTGGATATGAACTCACATGGGCTTCTCGGCCAAGGACAGTGGTTATAACAAGTTAGACATATGCCCGTGCAAGGCAATAAAAATGAAGAGATGGATGATAGTTCAGAAAAATGAGAGACATGGTTATGAGCCAGAAAGTCATTGGTGTTTTTCTGTTTTGTCCCAGAATCCTCTTTGTTCCTTATGCTGCTTTCCCGTGGGGCGATCGAGTTAGGCATATTGTTGTACAGAATGCCTTAGCAGTTTCCCAGACATTTGATGGAGCATGTGGCAGAGTGGTTGGAGAAGAAAGGGCCATCGGCACTCCTCATGAACATCTTTTTGCTTTGTTTTGTAGCTCCTAAGTATCTCTGTATTTCAGTATCCACAGAGCCTCCAGCTTGCTCACGTGCTGCCTTGGAACGCTTCCTAAGTTTTCTCTGTGCATGCCTGCCTTGTCAAGAAGTTTACAGTACAGTTGGGAAGACAACAGGCATAGCGTCATTTGCTTGAGTATCTTGGCAGTAACCAGTATCCACAGAAGCTACTTAACAAATGTTTACTGAAGTGAAGTCAAGCTGGGCTGATGTTCTTTTATGCCATGAGGCTTGACTTTCACATTCTGTCTCCTAAGTGGGTGAAAAATACTTTAGAAAGAATATTACTCTTCCATGAATTACTAAGAAGAGTGGGCTACTGTATACTGAGCACCGTGTAAAACACTTTACATACATTTAGTCTTTAGAACAATCCTATGAGGCAGGTTCTATTTTTATCCTCGTTTCATTGATAAGAAAACAGAGGCCTGGAGAAGTTAAGGAATGTATTAATCCAAGATCAAGGTGCAAGTAAATAACTCCACTTCTATTTGAACTTAGGCTTGTCTAACTCCAAATATCTCTAGGTTAGATTGTTCTTCATGGGGTCAGCTTTTCTATCCCCATAAGGCAGAATGTAAGGAGAATGTCAGGATGATGGTAACCTGTCCTTCTCCTCCAGTTGTCCTCCAGCCATGATAGAAGCCAAGTTTGCTGGTACGCTAGCAAGGACACTGTCTCATTTAGCACCAGAACCCTGATGGATAGTCTCTCTAGGCAGGTTAGTATCTTATACATTATGGACCTCCACCTGTCTCCATCTTAGAGTAGGGTCTCTGCCAAACACAGAACATCCACAATGCTTGGCACAAAGCGTACCCAACTGCTAACAGGTTTACAAGCATCCAAGGGACAAAGATGGGGCTGATTATTAAATTTGCTTTCGATTCATCAAATGTTGTGAGCTCGGTGCTTCAGGGTAACCAGTCTGAATAACTCCTTTGAGTAACTGGGGATGGCTCTGCTTGAACCTCTGATCAGCATGGCTTTAGGGAATTCTATGGGCAAAGGGAATTTGATCTTGAGGACTTCCCAGAGCCAGTCCTTAAAACTGACCATTTCTCCTTCTCGTTGTGAGCCTCTGTCAGGATTTAACGATCGTGTCTGTGATTTATTAATGTGCCTGATTCCCCCTGGGGCCAGTCCATTCCTCAACCATATTCCATTCTTCGGGGAGCTCTTCACCCAGTGACTGTCCATCAGAGTCACGTGTTTTGTAATCAGCAGCTCCATATATGCTCAGGCCTCACCAGACAATGCAGCAGAGTCTCCTGGGATCTGGCACACAGAGGAGTAATGGATTTAGAGAAATACAGTACAGTGACAAAGTGAGAAGACAGATTAACAGGGCAGACCAGAGGCTGAGGAACATGGAGATCAAATTCTGGGGAATTAGGCTGCATAATGGTAGCACTTGACACATCTATAACATCTTGATGCATCCCTCCCACCCAGCAAGAAGAGCTGACATTTGAGCAAATAGAGGGGTCTTGAGAGCTGCGAAATGATCTCAGGTCTGGATTGAAGCAATCTGGAAATCAGAATTTAAAACCACACCTTCGCGTACAACAAACTCTCCTTGCTTCTCATCTTTCCTTCCATGTTATTTTCTTTTCCTCTTTAAAAACCATTTAGCAAGGAACATGACAGAACAAAGAGAAAGGGAGAGGAGCTGTTTATTGGAGGTAGAAAATTCAACTCTTGTTGGCATTTTATCACTGCACTGAATAGCTATGGGAGATGCTTTTTCTTGAATGGACCCAAAATGTCACTGTTATCAAAGCTGCACATTGAAGAAAACAGCAGGTAATGTGCCTGGTAAAGTAGGCAGCCTCAGCCAGGAAAATATAACACTTCCATTCACTGACCCTCCTTTCCCTCTGCATCAGCGTGTGTCATCAATGGCTATTTACTGACAAGTTATGCTGATAGGAACTCAAGGCTGGTTACAGCACAGGAGAAATATGCCATTAGTGCCAGTGGCTGTTGGCCCTGCTCATCCCACGCTGATCACCATGCTGCCGGGTAGTGGAGGGATAACGGTGATAACCACCATCATTACAGGACTGAATCCCGCATGTGGATCTGTACATTAGCAGTCAGAAAACAGAGATTCAGCCACTAAGGGGAGCTTGAGAAATTCTATTGACATCTACTCCACGTTCTTGCCAGTACCCTGCACACACACACTACCTTCTCACTGTACAACAGGAAGAATTATATAACATTTCAGCCCTGAATTGCCTCAGTAATTATTTTGAAATGTTCTCTAATTTTAGCCTAGTGGCTGGTACATATAAATATTTGGTATTTAAATCATTGTTGAATAAAAGTGACCTAATGGAGTTAATGTAAGTGGATTTATCAAATAGGATATTTTGAGTAGTTACTGTTTATAATGGATTTTCATAGATTTAGTTTATTTGATCTTTACAACAAAAGCAGCAGCTACTCTGTTCTTTGATAATGAACAACAGAAACACATCCTGACTTAATTACCTAAAAGAGGATTTTCTCTGAAAGGATGTCAAGAAGCTTCCAAAATCAACAGGAGTCTGCAAAATGAGGCCTGGAGACGAGAAAGGACTGAGCAGTGGCTCCACAAGTCTGGGAAATAGAAATGCTGGGAACAGAAGGAAGTGATCAGAAAGCTATGGCCAGGTGGGCAGATCACTCCTGGTTTTCATCTCGTCCTTCTGCTCAGACTTGCGTTCTAGCAGGGTGAGCCAGGTTGTCCTAGTCCGGCCTCTGGGCCCACCCCTGACTCAGGGACTGTGGGCCCCCAACGAACTACAGCCTTATCGGGCTGTATTCAGCGAGATGGTGATCCTAGAAGGAAGTCAGGCTACCACGAGGAGAGGGAAGTAAGTGCCAAATGCCCATTGGGGTCAACTGTGTCTCCTTTATAAATAGAAACACTAAAGCTCAGGGGTTTTTTTTTTCCTAAATTACTTACATCATACTTCAAAAAGTGACTTAAACCTGGATCTTCTATTCCCAAATTCCACATCTTTTCCTTTATAATACACTCATTTAATACACTCACTGAGAGTGTATTAAATGCATTGTAGAATCCTACATTGGATCCTGAGTAGAAAAAGGACATAGGAAGAAACTGGTGAAATACAAATAAAATCTATGGTTCAGTTAATTGTACTGCACCCATGTTAATCTCTCAGTCTTGACGAATGTACCATGGTTATGTAAGTCATTGGTATTAGGGGAAGCTGGGCGTACAGGAACTATTTATGCTATCTCTACAACTTTTCTATAAACCTAAAATTATGCCAAGTATAAAATGTTCTTCAAATGTCAGGTTGGATAGCTCTCCTTAGACTTCTTTGGAACAAATTGACATTTATTGATAGTCTTCTAGATGCAAAGCACTATGGAATCCCCAAACTCTCAACATTTGAACCTCTGTACCAAAGGAAGAAATTCTCTAGAAAGAGCCATAACCATACCAGAAAGAAATACAAAGGACAGACAGTATATTCAGAAAGCTCCAAAGAGGCAACGAAATTTGAGGACAGAGTTGTGGGAAAGGTGGTATTTGAGTTGGTCTTAAAGATGCTGAAATTGGGCTCTCTGAGGAAAGAGAAGTATGAGGCAAAATCCTTGGATCATAGAAGAATGAGACTTAGATGGTGCATAAGTTAGGCAGATGGAGGACCCCAACATCCAGGCTGAAAATTTGGGATTTCCTCCTCTCTGTTGGCAGCTGGTTGAAGTCCTCAGAGCTGTTTTTAGAAAGGATTTTCCTACTTTATGTGTAGGGGAGATTCTGAGTAGGAAGGAAGGAAATATAGCGAGGTGATGATTAAAAATCAAAGATAAGAGATAAATCAATTCTAGACAACAGTTCAGTGGTTACCAGAGGGAAAGGGGTTAGGGAGTAGGTAGAAAAGGGTAACGGGGGTCAAATAATGGTGATAGAAGATATGACTTTGGGTGGTGAACATACTGTGTAATATACAGATGATATATTGTAGAATCATACACTATAAACCTATATAATGTTAGTAACCAATGTCACTCCAATAAATGTAATATAAAAAGCCTTAAGCATTGGAAATAGTCATCAGTGAAAATCTGTGTTTGTCCAAATACTGAGAACTATCTGATAGAGATACCAAATACTTGCTTTTATGGCAACCTAGAGAAGCAGACTAGATGTGGAATTTGGCTTATTGTTCATAGTCCTCTGTGATATCTTTTTAAAAGGTTATCATTCTATTCATTGTATGCAACAGCTGTTATAATTTTTGAAACATAATTTTTATGTTTAAAATATTAGTTTAAATGTATACTTAATTCATTTTATTTAAATGCAAAAACTAATAAAATGTTAGTTTATTTTAAAACTTACTACCTGCCAGGCACTGTCTAAATGGTTTACAAATAAATATTCATTTAATCCTCATATCCTGCCCTCTGAGGTTAGTAGCATGTTAGTACCTAGATGAGGGAACCAAGGAACAAGAAGGTTCGGTGACTCACCTAGGGTCACAGAGCAGAAGGTTAATTAAAACCAAGGATCCAGGCAGACTAGCTTGAGTCCTTACTGTTAATCAACACAGTTTTGTTTTATTATTTAAAAGTTGTGATTAAAATCAAACATGATACTCAAACAGCAGTGGGAGTAAAGAAGAGGGGATGGGAATAGGAAAGACCGCGTATGAAGGATATAGATAGAGTGGCGGTTCCATGAATACAGTTGGGGAGAGAGGAGGGAACAGTAAAAGGTGACCCCAAGCAAATGTGCCTTGCAGCTGGAAGTTTTTCTAGAAAATTAAAAAAATAAAAAGAAAGAAAGAGATTGCTCAGGGGAGTAAAAAGGTGTTGGCAAAGGATGAGCTCGAGCTTACATGCTCGCAAGTTATTTAAACAGAGACGTACAAGGAGCAGTCAGACTTCGGGAGCATCACTCAGATGTGAAAGCCACCTGCTCAGTCGTGACACTTGGTGCCACAAGAGCGAAAGTTACTATCAGGAAAACAGTATGAATAGAAAACATGGCCAAGTGATTAGTAAATGCCTACTTTGAAGAGGAAGAAGAGCCTGCAATAAATAGAGAAGGAATAAATTTCAGAAGCCTAGGAAGAAGAAATAACTGGTTTAATATGAAAGAAATGCCAAGGAAAATGAATATGTAAAATGGTACCCTGCATTTGGTGACTTAAAGGTCAGTGGTACGGGGAAAAATAGGATGAATGACAAGGTCAGAAGGTGAAGGAGATGGCAGGATACTGTAGTTTTTGAAGTTCAAAATGGGTCCCAAATTGCCATTATAGACAGACAAACACTGTACTCTCCACTGGGTGGCTATTTAAATTAAAGAAAAATTTTAAAATTCAGTTCCTCAGGCATACTAGGCACAGTGAGGGTGCTCAGTGGCCGCATGTGGTTACTCTGTCAGACCACACATATATAGAGAGAGCATTCCTGTCATTGCCGGAAGTCCTGCTGTACAGATTTGAACTAAAATAAGGATCAGCAAACTTCTTCTACAAAGGGTCAGATAATTATTTTTGACTCTAGGCCACATGATCTCTGTCACAATTACTCTGCCATGGTAGCTTGAAAACAGCCATCGAAAATACGTGGACAAATGAGTGTGGCTGTGTTTCAATAAAACTCTATTTTTGGACAGTGGCATCTAAATTTTTTTCTATTTTTTCATATCACAAAACATTATTCTTTTGATCTCATTTTAACCATTTAAAAACATAAAACTCAGTTTGGGAGCCATATGCACGCAGGTGTGGGGTAAGGTCCGACTGATGGGCCAGGGTTCGCAGAACGCTAGACAAGGACGTTGTGGGCCCAGCAACAGAAGCAGCGCGGCCCGAGCACATGCGTGTGCTGGATCGGCTGGTCAGGAATGAGAAAGTATAACATGAAATCATGGCAGCACTGATTTTGCCTGCTCTTCACCATCCAAAAAGATAATGCAAGTCAGATAAAAATACACATCAAAATTACATGAGGTGTCTTAGAATGTGAAGAGAGAAGCTGTTAATCTATAAGGATGAAAAGGAATTTTCGATGTGTGGATTTGATATGACTAGGTAACTAGGTGTGTTGCCATATAGAAACCAAATTATAGGTTCACGGTTAAAAAATTCCCGTAGCCCAGTTTTATGAAATGTCAGTATTTGCAATCTTAAACACTAATCCTCCCAAGACTGTGTAAGGTCCTCAGAGAAAACACAGTTAAGCACATTAATGGCCTCCCCTGTTCATGCGACGTTGTTGGTAAAGGGCGTTCTTCTCATCTCCTGTCCCCGGTTTGTGGACAGTAGCTGGAGCCCTGAGATGAGAACTATCATGATCGACTCTTAATGTCTGAGAGTGTGGGGTCATGTGGCACAGGTCTATGGTATTTGCCAGCACAATATGGTGGGGGGGGGAGGAGCATGAGATTTTGAACCAGTTGAAAATCTGACTCTGCTATACATGAGCACTTTTTTTAAACCTTATTATAGAAAAGTTTAAACATATACAGGGAAGGTATAATGAGCCCCTATGTACCTGTCACCCAGCTTCAACAGTTACCAACTCACCAGCCCTTACTTTACTTTCCCATCCCCATATTATTTAGAAGCAAATCACAGACATCATAGCATCCAGGAGCTATTTTTTGACCAGTTTCTCACCTTGCCCAATATGCCACTTTTGTTATATGATAAATGCTTTTAAATCATTCGGTGTTTTTCAGAGTATAATATTAAGGCAGAATCAGACAGCTAATTTTGAAAAGATCTAACAATGGTTGATTTAAAAAAAAACTTCCATAAACTGCACTGTGTTGTAAGATTACTATAGTATTTATATGTACAAGTTTGAAGACATAATTTATGATATGTGGACGTCTAGGTACGCTGTGCCCTCAGCTTCAGCAGGCAATGACCATGTGCCGACCATGTGCCAACCATGTGTCAAACACCCAATGTGGTCAGCAGAGTCACCCCTGTAAGACACAGAGGCAAGCTGAGGCATTGAGTGTGCTAAGTGATGGATCTGAGGCTGGACAGAATGGGAGCCAATTAAGGAAATAATATACTGTTCTACTGAAGCATGACTTCCTATACACCTAAGCTTCCTCTCTATTAACATAACTCTGATGTTCTCTTTGGTAGATTTTACTTTGTCTATTCAATTGTCTTTGAAACCTGAGTCCAGTAGCTACATGAAGTCTGGATATGTCTGACAAAAACATGAAGAGAGACCTAGAGGGGAACAAGTGAGTTTAGAGCTAATAATTTATGACCATGGAAATAAGGAAGGCGAGAAATCTTATTACATGGTCTGACTGCGTAGAGAAGAGCACTGCATCCCACACCCAGACTTTGAGAAAGAACTGCGTGATCTGACCTCAGAACTGCCGTTAGGATCTTCCTACAAGTTTAAACTGTTAAACAACGGTTTTTAATTCTGCCTTGAGAAATGGTTGTGCAGATGGAAATGAGAATGAGAAAGTACTCTTAACTTTAGGAATGCTCAGAGGCAGTTACACATCTATGCTAAATAATCATACCAGGAAATCAACACCTCCACCAGTAGTGTAATAATGAAAAGAAAATGGTTTAGAGGTGGGAGAATTTGACCTCTAACGGAGTTTCCCCTGACTGATCACTCCTCTCTGGTCTTGTTTCCTCATCAGAAGGCTAGACTCTCAGAAATTTCAACTGACAGCCCGTAGATGTTTAGTTTAGCATACGGATTGTGCTTTGTTTGTTTGTTTGTTTTAAATTGAATCAGCAGCCAATATTTAAAAATTGGGAGATTTCTCATCTTTTCTGTACACCTATTCTTATACGGCAGGACTTGAGAAACTCCAAATAGAGCTGTTGCCTTCAGAAAGAATGGGTGACCTCATATTCTCCCAGTCCCCAGCACTGTCTCCCTGACAGTCAGGCTGAGGGCCAGTTGCCATTTGTCACTGATTTTGCAGTGATTCCTGAAGTATTTTATTGTTACATTCCCTGCCTGATCGCTAGGGACATTTGCAGTTACAATCCAGACTTTGGAAACTCTAAGGTCTCAGAGGTTCTGTGGTTGCCTGGTGAAATAGAACATCTCAAATGGTTAAGGTTGCAATATGTTGTCTAATTAAAGTTTCCCAGCAGTGGGAGCTTGGGTGTCCAAACTAGAGGACTAACCTTATCACGCAGGTCACTGCAATTTTCAGAGGAATTGCTGACTCCTGGATCCAGGAGTTAAGGTGAGCACCTTGGGGTCCTGCCTTCTGTTTAATTACAGCTCCCCTGCCTTAGCTCTGGCTTGGTAGTCAGCCATTTACTACAGCATTTTTTTTTTAACTTCTTAGTAATGATATTCAAATCTGAATGATAGCCAGCTAGAGTCCTCTGGCCACTTGCTTTATCATCTTCTGTTTGTATTGTCTTTTACAATTCTAAAAATTCTCTGCTAAATATCATTTGCTTTTCACACTAATCCTGTGAGAGATGTGGAGCATGCATTACAATACTATTTTACAAAAGTCAGGGAAAAATAAGATGTTATTAACACAGGTTTTTATATTTCAACTTTTCCCCTTAAAATCAGACCCTGATACTTGTTTTCAAAGCTGTTTCCTAAATAAAAATTGAAAATGTGTTTATTTAATTAAAACATCATTCTCCAAGGCCTTAAGACTTCCAGACTGCATTATTCTCCCTCCCCACTGAGACATAATTGAAGATTGATATGATACATTTTATTAATTAGGCCTGTCTGGTTTTCCCACAGAGAAAAAAGGAATATGTCATCTTTTATGCCAGCCGATTTAAATAAAAATCCACTTGGATTTAGCCTTTTCACGCTGGTGCTACACCAAAACGACCACAATGTGAAATGTGAAATATTTACCTTTATTTTGTTCTCTGGAAGAAAATGTGAATTTTTGTAGCAAAATATATTTTCCTGGAGCACCGAGAAACTAAATGTTATGCAGGATTTGTGTATATTCTGATTGACTGACTTGACTGCAAATCATTCAAAATGAGTTAGGTGGAATCTTTAGAAGGAATACAGAGAGAAGTGTGCCTTTGCCTTGGTATCAGAGGGCACTGCTATGTGTGCACATGCACATGTGTGTGTGTTGGTTAATTTTATGTGTTAACTTGACTGGGCCATGTTGCTCAGACATTTGTTCAAACATTATTCTAACAGTTTCTGGGAAGTTGTTGTTGTTGTTGTTGTTTTCTTTAGATGGGATTAGCATTTAAATCAGTAGACCTTAAGTAAAACAGATTACCTGCAATAAAGTGGGTGGGCCTCATCTAGTCAGTTGAAGGCTTTAATAGAAAAAGACTGACCTCCCCGGAGGAAGGGAGAATTCTGCTAGCATACTGCCTTTGGACAGCCTACCAGCATACCAGCATACTCTGGACTTGACAGTGTCCATAATCTTATGAGCTACTTCCTTAAAATAAGTCTCTCTATGTATCTGTAGCTATATCTACACACACACGCACACACACACGCACACACACACACACATCCTATTGGTTCTGTTGGGAGTTGACAGACATTTTCCATCAAGGGCAATAAGGTAAATATCAAGTTTGGAGGGCCATATGATTTCTATTTCAAGTACTCAGCTCTGCTATTATAGCTCAAAGGCAGCCATAGGCAATGTGAAAACAAATGGAAATGACTGTGCTCAAATCAAATTTTATTTACAAAAACAAATAGTTAGATTTGGTCCATAGGCCTTAGTTTGCAGACCTCTGCTTTACACTTTAATGATGCTGTCTAACATAGTCATTGCGACAGTTACGGGTTGATCAAATATTGAGTATTTACCATATGTCCAAGCATTTTATGGTGCTAATGTATATACATTTCAACCACTACTCATATGTACAAGATATAGAATCCTTATTTTTCTATACCAACTTAATACCTAATTTTAGCTTTCATTCCACCAGAATAACAACAATAAACTACCAATTGGGATACCCAGAATAATTTCCCCCAGGTTGATCTCGTACAGAAGGAGCATGTCCATATAAGTACTTCATACCTTCTGTCCCTACTGGTATCCGATGAAATGTCTGTTGTCTCATCTGGTCCCTGGTCATCACACATCACCACTGAGACACCCCTACTTCTTGTCTATATGGCTCCTTTAGATCCTGAGATGCTTTGTGCTCTCTGCATGACCACTCCTAACAGTTTTTTCTGTTCTCACATCTCATGGGGGCAAAGAAAACTCTTTAAGATGTTTTGTGGCCTTACTGCCTGAATTTACCAGTTAAATCAATCTTACCCAGGCTGTTGCCCCTCCTGGGCTCTTTCTAACATTGAGATAAATTGAATACCAAAAACCTATTTCTCTATTTTTTTCCTCTTCTCCAGGCTCAGCCACTGGAGCAGGGTATAGGAACTGGCCAATGCCTAAGTTGCCACCCCTTCTTCTATTTCTCATTCCTCCCTAAGTGCAGTCAACTTTTTTCTGATCCAAGCGTGAGGAAATCTCACTCTGACTCATCAAGTCATGAGTCATGGCCAATCCCCTCATCTGCTAAACTTTCCAAACCCAAGGACAAACGTCTCCTATTTACTCTGCTTTCTTTCATGGTATCTCTTCTCAAAGACAGTGGGCAAAACATGCCTTGGATGGCAGAAATGTCCAAAGTGAGAAAGAAAATATCACTGGTAAATATTTGATAAATACTGTCCTGTCACATTTAATCCTCACCATGTCCAGAGAAAAGTGAATCTTTATACCTGTCTTACAGAAGTAGAAACCAGAATGTAGAAAAACTGAACCATTAGACCGAATAGTAAACTTAAAAATCAAATGTAGGTCATCCTGAACCAAAGCCAGGATTTTGAATCTCCAGTGGGTTATATGAACCCAGTGTTTACACAGAATGTCCTGCTGTTGCAGTAGACTGCAGTCTATGGAGTCTGACAATTCGTGAGTTAAGATCAAAGTGGGCAGAGTGGTCTCTTAGTGGTAAATAGTGGTATAGACAAGGGCTACAGGTTTAGAGAGAACAAATTACTGTGTTAGGGTAAGACTTTCCAAAAGCTGTGCTAGTTAAGTTCAGTCTTCAGGGACTAATAGGACTCAGTTGATGGGGATGGATAAGTTAGAGGGAGGAATTCCATATCTTCCTGTCTTATAGGAAGATGTCTGGTTCATGGACTTCAGTACATGTCCAGTCTCTTGAATGTGCCACTGGTTTTAGGTGTCAGTACCTATCCCAGTGACATGAAACACATGTATCTTCTTCATCCCCAACCATGAGACCTTTCCAGTGATAGTGGCCAATTCTTAACAATTTATCCTCTCTTTTGGGTACCTGGGAAATTTTAAGACATTCCTCACCTTGAGGTTCTGTGGAACTGTCCAGGTGGAGCCAGAAGAGGAGGCATTATCTCCCTCCTCACACCACTCAGCCATTGCCATGCAGGCACCAAGAAAGACCTGAAAATTCCCAGAGACCTCTGCTTTCCTCGAGTTGTATCTTTGAAGCTAAGCAGTGGTCAGTTTCGTTCTGGGAATGCTCCCAAAACCCATCTGGGATTCCAGGTAGCTACTCCTTGGTCCAGTGTCCTGGAGCTCTTGGCCACAGGCAAGATCTCAATTTTGAATATGTTCCCCCTCCAGTTCCTGTTTCACACCCATTTGTTGAACTGCTTTGTGCAGAAAAACTCTTCTTACACATGCTTGGAGTTTCCGACCTGTTTTCTTCTTACTATTTTTATATTTTTGGCTTACATCAATCAACAAACAGAAAATAAAATCCTCTCTCAGAAGATTAGCTCTTGTAATTAAATACCTCTGCTTTCAAGAATCTACCTTAGAGCTGTAAGTGAAGAATCCGACTCATTGTCCTGGGGTCTCTTCAGTGCCTCTACTCTCCCTCCCTACCTTTTACCCACATGCAAACACACATGTACACCACATGCACACACAGCAGACATGGAAAGCCATCCTTGATTCCATAAGTGTAGGTCTCTGGCTGTTTGTTCTCTGGACTTAATAAATGGCCATTGGCAGTTGTATCTTTTTTCATGGGGGTCACAGCTAAGGAACTTTTTGAGGTTTCTTTTTTTGAGGTGATGAATATACAGTTGTGGTGATGGTTGTACACCTCTAAATAGAATTAAAGTCATTGAATTGTACACCCTAAATCAGTAAATTGGGCGGTATGTGAATTATATCTTAATAAAGCTGTTTAAAAAGATATTTAGATTATGTAGAAAATAAAAAGAAATGGCCTCGCTCTCTGAGGACGCCTCTACTTGGAGGCGTCCTCCTCCCCGAACCCTGTGCTTAGTCACTGTCCTCACATGTTTCCTGTGTATACCACAAAACTCGCTAGGCCATTCCTTGCTCCTCTCCCCCAAATCTCACGCATATGTACTTGGCCTACAGGATTCCAACTCATTCTTTAGGAAACAACAATTCAGACGTTACCTATTTCCATGAAGTTTTCCTTGACCAGCCAAATGTGAGGTAATAGTCCCTGTTATGTGCTCAGATTATATCATTAAATTCCCTTGTCACATTCTGTTTCATGCTCTGTCATAATTGCTTCTTCACTGGACTGTGACCTTTGTAAGAGTAAGAATCACTTTCACTGTGTCCCACTATTATATCCTCAGTGCCCAGAAGAGCACCTGGAAGGGAGTACAGAGCAGATGGATGGATAGATGGATGGGAGCATGACCTACCTGCCAACATGCAGTTTAGGTCTTTATTTTCATGGTGTAAACGCTAATGGAGGCTAACAAGAAGGAATTTTTCCCTCTTAAGTCAGGAGGAAGAGAAATGAGGATGTTACCATTCAGACTGGTCATTTTGTTTTCCAGAATCTTATTTTTTTCTTTTTTTGAGTGGTGTGTAATGAAGGCTTTCTCTGGGGATAGTGGCTCATCTTGCATTTGCTATTATAATTGACCTAGCTGTGCTGTCCTGCTGTTCTCCCTGCTTGTTTATAAATTAGAGAACATCTTTCAACTTAGTGGGGGAGCTCTATTTTAATACAGGAACAGTAAGATGGAACTATGTGTAGGACAATTTAGAGACATCATTGTAGTTTGAATGAGATGTCCCACACTTCCTTTCAAGTCAAGTCATGAAATCATCCACCGGGATAAGACGAAATAGAATCAGAGCTTTTTTGCAGGACTGACAATTTCTAAGTAGGCTAGGAGCAGGGATAACATGTTGCTAGAATGAAGAATTCTCTGGTGACCAGTTCTTTCTTTTCATCTATTCACTCCCTAATGGCTTGCACAGTGGTGTTATGTAGCCACTAAATCAGTATCCCACGCTGAGCTTAAAAAATATGCCAACTCTTTACCAAAACATAACAATCAGTTGGAAGGTGCCTCAGAGACCACCTGGTCCACCCTGCTACTAATGCATGCGTCCCCTCCACAGTGTTCTGAACAGATGGTATTCAGCTTGTTCTTTGTGAATTTCTAGTGATTACTCATTACTGTAGGAGACAACTAATTTCCCCACTGGATGATGGCACAGAAAGTTTGTTTCATAGGAGCAGTCTAAAAGTGCCTAGGTCTGGAAACACACTGGTCTTAGAGTCGTGGCTCTGACAGCTAGGTGCCCCTGGACAAGTTACTTAATCTGTCTAAGCTTTATTTCTCTATATATCCAAAAGAGAGGTCAGTAACATCTGACCGATTATATTATGAGGATTAAATGAGAAAATACATGCAAAGCATTCAGTGTGTTGCCTGACACATAGGAAATATGCAATAAGTAGTAGCTTAAACCCCAAAAGTTCTTAGAAGAGTTTAAAATTAATATGTGCATATAAAGGTCAAGAATAGAGTGAGCTATAGCTACCACAATTAGTAAGACAGTATCTTGCTATAACATGTATGGCATGTGGGACTCTACTTGGATTTGAAATGAAGGTTTCTGAACGTACTCTGAGTTAAAGAGACCCAAGAATGAAGAATTACTAAGCACAAAATTATGCATTGTAAATTCTCTGATACTTGTCTACACATAGTGTGTGTGTGTGTGTGTATGTGTATGTCATGGCATAGACTGGGCTACTTCATTTTCTTAAAAAAAGAAAAATTGGAAAAGAAGAAAGTGAAAACTCCTGGAGGTCCTGTCTGTGTCCCTTAGTCATCTTGCTTTGCCAAGCCCACTGTTCCTACTGCACTAGCTAGTGGGTACCACAAGACAACACAAAATCAAATCAATTAGTTTAGAAGGAAGGACCATTTCTTTCCTATCAGTACCTGCATATGGAGTTCGAAGACTCCAGTTGTGATTTCAGTTAATTTTTCTTTTCTATGTCTAAAGTTTGAAATTACCTAGCTCACCAAGGCAATAATTGGAATCACTGCCTGATCTCTGAAAGAAATTGGAAAAAAAACCATTGTTCTTGATTTTTCTGAATTACCTTCCATTATAATCAGAAGATACTCTCACAAATAAGAGAGCCATGAATTAGAACCTAGCTCTTAGTTCAGCAAACCAAGAAAGGAATAAGGTTTTGATGACTCCCCAAGTTCCATAATCACCCACTTTTACTTCTTGAAAGATGAGTCAGCAGCAGAACTCGTTTCTTTAAAGTGGCCATGAGATACAGAGGACAAAGCTCTTAAAAAATATGTGAGAGTACTTCTAGGTGGCCCAGGACTTCTCTGTATTCCCCACAATGGCATTAATCAGAGTCACCTGTCTAATTTAAAGCACATCTCGTGCATGTGTGCTAAACATAAGGCCGGCATGCAGTGGGCTTCCCAGTAACCAAAAGTGAGGCCCTCAAGGTTTCTTTTAGGACCACGAGGTCATTACTTTATGGTCACCAACTTTCATCTTGTTGTTACACCACTGCCTCCCAATACAAAACACCACTGGGTCTGATCTATCTGGATGGAGGCATTGGTGCGCTCAGGAAGAATATGAAGGCTTTTGGGGGGGGGGGGTTGTTTATTTCTTTGTTTTTATGAAAGCACTTTAGGGAAACCTAGGTTTCTTCCTCCAGTGAATTTAGCCAATTCCTAGAACAGATGTAATGACTGATTTCACTTCTCCTTAACTCTGAGTTTAGGAACCTTTTATTCCCTCACCTGGCTTACCCGTCGTCCCACCCTCTGATTCTCTTTATCAGGATAACACCAGCTTATCTCAGACATCACCCATTCCTGGATTTCCCCCAGCATCTCAGCATCCGTACCATTGTATGTGACCTGCACTGTCTTATAATTTGCCTGCTTGGCCACCTGTCCATAGGAGACTGTGCACTCCAAACCTTTGTACCCTCAAGTACATGGCACATAACTTTCCAGTAAGATTTTGTTGAGTAGCTTTGACAGAAAGCAAACTACTCTAATTGAGGTATATATATTTTTTTCATTCAACACATATTTTTTGAGTTTTGATACCTAAGGAAAAGAAAATTATAAGGGAATAAGGTTCCAAAGTCAGCAGGACTGAGAGAACAAATCTCAGCCAAAAAAAAAAAAAAAAAAAAATCCAGGAAATTTCTTAAATTGTACCTTTGGTAACATGATTTTATGTTCAAATCTGTACCATAATTCTAATGCACTCTAAGGTTTGATAGCACTGAGTTAAAGGAAGGAACTAAGAGTCATCTCAATGCACCTCTCTGGGCAGCCAAACCATTCTGCAGCTAAGTGGCTATTAAGCTCCTAACCTCGAGTCAGGGAGTGGGTGTGCTGCTCCCATTCGCCTGCGGGTTTCTTTTAACATTAGGTCCCTACCACCTTAGCACACCTAGTGATATTTGTTTTAAGAATTAAATAGATAATAATTATAAAAACATAGCATAATTGGGGCAGTCATTTCGTAAGTTATATATAAATGTCTAATCACTGTTATACACCTTAAACTAATATTATATGTCAACTATAATTGAAAAAAATTAAAATTTTAAAAAGAAAAGCATTAGGAGGGGAAAACACATAGCATAGGTCCCAGCACCTCATGAATACTTAATAAATGTTCGCTCCATTTAAGTTTAAGTTTTAACTTGATTGGAACTACAGACACATCTGTCTTTGAAAATTATGGAAAAGAAGTTAGCCACTTGTTTCTTGGTTACTCTTACTGGCTTCACCTACTGGCTGCCACTGTCAGTCCTGGGTCTTGGCGCTGGAGCCCAAGAAGCAGACAGCTTGGTTCTAATGACAGTGTTTGCACTGACTACATGAATCATGTGACTCCACAGAGTGTGACCGTGTTTGCCAGCCACAGAGGCAGGATGGGTAGTTGAGGCGGATGTATATCTGGCTTTGGGGAACTCCGGGTCACATATAAAAGGCACAGATTGAATAAATAATTACTGAAGGGTGCCTGCTGTGGAAGAGAGATGTCCAAGTGGCCGAGATGCCTGTTACAGTCTCTCCTGAGGGTCAGTGAAGACGTCCCTGAGAAAGTGGTGTTTAAGATAAGTAATTAGCTAAAGGAACAGTGGGGAGCAGTGTCGAGTAGGGGAATGAAGGAAGATCAGAGATGAGAGACTGTGAAGAAGTGAAAAAAGTCCAGTCTGGTTGGAATGTGGAGGGCAGGGTTGGCATCGCCTCTCCCACCCCCTCATGTGTGCCTGACTAAAGCCCATCCTTGGTCCATCTCATTCTCGGCCTATCTCTTTCTTCTCTGAGGCAGCAGATAATTACCACAGAAAGATACGGTCATATTAACCAGCTCTCTCTAGGTCATGAGCCCTAACCTCAATGGGTTGTAAGTGCAGGGCAGAAGTCCTCCCCCACGTCTGCAGTGCATTCCCTGCCACAGGCTCCTAGAGTTACTTCCTACCTCTCCTTTCTTTCAGGCTTCTGTACCCACCCCCCTTGCTCTGCCTCCCTCTCTTCCCATGACTCTTCTTTTTCATGAAAAAGTAATGCAATCAAAGAAGAACTTGCACACATTCCTACCACAAGATCTACCTGTGTGTTTACCATTTGCCTCCCTCCAGTTACCAGGATAAATGTCTGTGCTTCTCTGTCAGGCATCCCTCCCCTCCACCCCTGCAAAGGAATCCCATTCCCTTACACCTATTCAAAGGTATCAGTCCAAGAATTGGCCATCATCCCTTCACCCGTTCCCTCTGGATCATTCCTATCAGTAGTCAAATATACTTTCACCTCCTAACAAAATGAAAAGAAGAAACCTTCCCTCACCTCCATATTACTCCTGGCAATGACCCCATTTATTTTCCACCCTGTAGGAAAACTTCCTGCAACAGTTGTCTCTATGTCTTCATTTCCTTCCCCACTGCTTTTCCTTGATCCACTCCAGCAGGCCTTCTCCTCCACTCCTGAGAACACTTGCCACATTCATCAGACAATTGCCAGAGGTGACATTACCTTCAAACATGAAGCATATGCTTCAGGGATCCTCATTAGTGCCCTTTCAAGACACTATACTAGATTCTAGTCTATCTCTTAAAGAGAGTCCCCAAATTATATACACTTTGGACCTCAAATTGCCTGGATTCACGCCTCACTTCCACATTGCTGTATTCAATGGTCAATTCTTTTAGATCTTTTCTTACTAAATCTATCACAGCAACATCCGACATCACAGATCACGCCTTCATTCTTACAGGGTTTTTTTTCTCCTGGTGCTCTTTTTGTAGATGTCCCTCCAATTCTCCTTACCTCCTGCTCAAGGTATGTGTGAGGAACATATGTAGTCTTTGGCCATTCCTCCTCTTCTCCCTGCCCTCTGGTCATTGTTATGGCCCAGGACTCAATCCAGGGGCCTTGTCTACACTCATTCCCTTGATAATCTCATCCAGTTTCATGGTTTTAAATACCTTCTCTATGCTGATGACTCTTACATTATTTATCTCTAGCCAAGACTTTTCTCCTGAATTCCAAATAGTTACTCACTTTCTCTGTTGGATGTGTAATAAGTATCTCTATTAGACAAATACTAACTTTGAGCTTCTGATTTTTTTCTAAGCCTGACCTCCTATAGTCTTTCCTATCTCAGTAAGTGGCGATTTCATTCTTTAAGTTACTCAGGAAAAGAAAAAAAAATCTATGTCTTTCATGTTTTACATCCAATTCGTCAGAAAATCCTGTTGCTTCCATCTTAAAAATAATATCCAGCATCAGACCACCTCTCAGCATCGTAACCACTTGCTCTCCTACCCCCTGCTGCCACGATCTCTTGCCAGAGTTACTACAATAGTCTGCTAACTTCCTGCTTCCACAACTGACTGCTTATATTTTCTGTATTTCAGTCAAAGTCAGATCATATCACTTCTTACTCAAAAGCGTCTAAATGGGAGGAGGGACTGGAGTTAGGGAGGAGGGCAGGGACACCCAAGGAAGACCAGATGGTGAAAAGCCTCTGAAAAGATCTGAAAGGGGACTTACCCAGATTTTCACTTTTAAAATCATGTTTTTATAATACATTCAGACCTGGAAGAACGGAGTCACAGGATATCTAGTACCCTCTAGAATTTCAGAAATTGGAGATATGGAATAACCAATATTTCATTTATATTTACAATGCAAAAAATGATAGCATCCACGTGCATCAACCATATTCATTTGTTTTTTTTAAATAAGGCTTTAAATATATTCAGTCTCTTCCAATTCTTTATACTTTTAATAATAAAGGTAAAATTAAAAATAGGTAGAAAGAAAATTCATAGAACCAATTTAGTTTTATTTTTGTTGAGATTATATTAGAGTTGTTTCTGCGATTTAAGTCACAGAGACTTAAATTATTTTGTTCTCTATTGCCTTATTATGAATGAGGCATATGCAAGTAAACTTATCAGTAAGTTGAAAGTACCTGATCTTCTCTGACTGTAGACGTATTTGTGTTGGGTATTTCAGAATGCTAATAGAAATGAAATGTTGACTTAGCACTTCAACAGTTGATTAAAACCGTGTCTAAGGACCAGGTGACTAAAATTTGCTCCATTCATGCCAATATGCTTAGGGTTAATTTTCCACTCCTAAAGGTACAGAGCTGCATTTCCAGTCCTTGTAACAACTCATTTCTCAGCTAAACATCTTTCTTTCCATGAACTCTTTTACCCTTTTATCATAAATTCTACCTGGGTATCAAGTTAACAGTCCAGCCAAAATGTGGATGTTTTTCCTCCCTAAGTCATCTCCAAACAAACCCAGGGAGAAATGTATCAAAACCCAACCTAGTGAAACCAAAGCCAACAGAATCTAACATTCTTTAGAAAATAATTATCGATAAGACAGTACGGTTTTTACTTTTAATTCTTCAGAAAATTCCAGAGTCCGATTGACTTTATACAGCTTCTCTTTCTGATATGATAGGATTTCTATTTGAGGTGAAATTAAATATGCAAAGTTTAATAAATCAGACTTAACTATTTTAATTCAGGTCTTCTGTTACTCATAGTGGAAGACAGTTCATGAGCAAGGCACTAGCTGCCTTTTGTTTCAAACTCTATTAATACTCAGGGATGTTTATACAGTGGACAGATTTAGGAAATAGAGACAGTGTCTCCCTTCAGAGAAGAGGGCAGCTATGCTTACTCTCTGGTATAATAACAGTGTCTCCCTCCAGGGCTAAGGACAGGCAAAAAACTGCCTGTTAAAAAAAGATTTAGGTTCCCTAAGCTCAGGGTTTCTCTCCTGCAACACAAGCAACTGCATCTGTAGACATCCACCTGGGTTCGTCTGTGTTGACCCCATCCCATGAGATTTGGGGCAAGGGAAAGTGACAGTGGTGTGATGATGTTTATGCTGCTTGCTGTGCCCCGTGTCTTCTGTCCAGAATCATGAAATGGTGGCAGGTGACCTTGTTAGCTGGACGTAGGGTGGAATTTGAGATTCTTCAGTTACTGACAACTATGAAAAAGATACTTTTAAATAATATTTTAAAAAGGAAAAATAAAACACTGCTTTAAAATCTATAATGAGTGATTCTAGAACATGAAACAGAAGCCTCTGAGTATGCTCATACTATCTATCTATCATCAATCAATCATCTATTTATCTTTACTCAAGCTATTTTTTCTGCCTGGAGTTTCCTTACTTCTCTGTATTTAAGTCATTCAACAGTTGGCACTTGGAAAGTTTTCTGAATAGTATTACTTTTTCATATACATGTAATAAGTCAAAAGCTCATGCTACAAAAAGTGATTAAAATAAAAGGGTTCAACTTGAGTCACATGATGTACTATTCTAGATAACAGCTTTAATAAGGAATATTCATTCATTCCTTGTTCAGCCATTTACTACATACCTAATTTGTGCTAGGGAGAGTGTTAGATTTGAGGATACAGAAATAGGAAACTCTGAGATAATGAGGCACAAGAGTAAATGAATATAAAATAACGAGATAAAGATGAAACAAAATCCATGCCAACAAGGGTTTTATAATTTCCCACCATTAATGTCTGACAAACAGCAAGGTGTCCGCAAACCATGGCTTTGTACTGCTTTTGTGATTTATATGGAATGATACCCAGCATCCCTTCCTGGAGTATTATCATATACCACTAAGTGAAGAATAAATTATGTCGACCACCCGGACAACTGTACTAGTAACAACTTTAGTTGCAAGTGAAAGAATGCTTAATCAAGCAGACTTTTACAAAGATGGGGGCAGGGATGGTAATGATTGGCTAACACAACTGAAAATTCCAGGGGATGATATGCTTCCCACATTTCTGGATCCAGGCACTCAAATGATAGAACTGAAACTTCACTTACTCTTTCCATTTCTGAGCTCTGTTTTCCCTTGTGTGGGTTTCATTCTCTTCCATAGTTATGTCACGATGCCTCCCAAGTTTCCATCCCATTCTTTATTCACACTAGAAGAAAAAAGGAAACCATCTGTCCTCAGTGATTCCAATAAAAATTGTAGTATTAAACCCCAGCAGCATGACTTGGATCGCATGCTTGTTCCTAAATCAATAATCGGCTGTCCAGGATGGGGCATATGGCTGGAGCTGGATGTAAATGTAGAACCACACAAACCATATTCCCTGGATGTATGGAAGGGGTAGACTCCAAAGAAATTCTGGTTACTATATAACTAGATGAATGGGGAGCATAAAACAACAGGTGTCTCTTATCTACCTGAATCTCTTTTTTATTTTCTTAAAATGTTCAGATAATAAAACTGTATAAACATTTCTTGAAATCACCAAATACTTATAGTAAAATAAGAAAGTAGGTTACTCAAATCTGTTAGTAAAGGAGGTATCAATTCAACAGTGATTGAAAGATATAGAATAATACCTTTATATGCTGTAAATATTGGTCTAAATTACATAACAACATTAAAATATAGGAAAGCTTAGCTGCACATTTTCTCACATTTTATTTTTTTAAATACAGCTGACAATAGGATGCCTTTGTAGTCACCTTCAAAGTACCACCATTCACCTGGCGGCAGGTTACCTAGGTTAAAAAAAATTCTAAAGTCCTAGCCTCAAAACCATACCAACTATTTTCTCCCTGTTAACATCAGCCCAAGGAACCAAATGTGATGTGAGAGGCTGAGATTGATTGGAAGAACAGAACTGACATTTTAACTCTTCCTTGAAGGTTTTTAATTTATAATAATTCATGCATAATAATGATTCTGCATACTTTCATTAAAAACTTCTACATGTCAAATGCTGTTATAGGCTTCCTTAATGTGATAGTTAATCAAAGTCAGTACTTCTTTTCTCACTAGTTAACATTCTAATTTATAAATCAAGCCACCTTCTTATTATAATAATTTTATATAGGTGGGTGCTAAAGAAATCCACTTGTGATAAGAGGTAAAATGTATTACTATAAAAGATATTTGCTAACTACCCTTCGCTGAAGGAGATTTTTGCTGCCCTGCCCACGTCAGGAATCACCCAGTTGCCTTTGACCAATGAAGTGTGAGTCAAAGTGCCACTTCCCAGCAGAAACTTTAAGAGGCCTTGCTTATTAATTCTGCCATTTTTCCTCTACCCCTCTGCCGTATCAGCAAATTGCTCTTGTGAGCCATTGGAATTCTGTCCTTGTTACTGCAACATAACTAAGCCTAAACTGACTGAGAGAAGTCCAGTGATTTAAAAGGATTTTGTATCGGCTTACATGCGATCACCCTTTTGATCTAGAAAAGGAGAGCCTTGTTAGCTCCTCCCACGTGAAGGTCAGAGAGATGGCCTGCATAATTAGACAGAACTCAGGATTTTGAGTATTGGTGACGAGCTATGTGTGACTAGCTTGCATTGATTCTGCTTAAACAGTGTGTACCTCTCAAAAAGTTTCTTTGCCATGACTCTGTGATCACAAGTATTGTCCGTCATTACTTTGTTTTAAAGAACTCTAATACCTGATTTTGTGTCTTGGCCAGTCTTTAATAGCGGTGGGACTTAGATCTTGCCCTTCACCACCATGTTGTAGTACCTCATTTTTTATTTTATTTTATTTTATTTTATTTATTTTATTTTATTTTATTTTATTTTATTTTTTATTTTATTTTATTTAATTTTTTTATTCAGTTCAAACTAAACTACTCCAATCCACCTGGTGCAATCATATTCAATTCTGTCAGAAATCCTAAAGTAAAAGTCACTTGAAGGGTATATCTAAATCCTTATTTTGTTTTGTTTTTTATTTCTATGAAGGACACAATAGCATAGTGTATTATCTTATCATCCAGGTGTATAATCTCAAATTATATGTATCTATAGTAGGTACAATTTCCAATCTGGAATAAAAAATAAGTGTATTTTGTTTCCTCAATTATATAAAAAATCTATTTTTCTAGATACCTTAAATACACTTATTTAATTCAGGATATCACTATCTTCCCTTCTCACTCCAGTTATATGTCTCAGTTATGATGTGAGTACTGATATCATAACAGGTCTTCTGGTTAAATGGCACTGGAGTCCCTGTCATTCTCCACCCATACTGACATCTGTCAAGGTGCCTTTATTTCTCCTGGTCTTTCAGTCATTGCTTATGGCAGAATACCACTGCATCCCCCTAATCCTGACATGAGACCCCGCTCTCTGTGCATCCCTTACATCACATGCCTGCTGCCCTTAGGCAGTGGGAAACATTTTGCTTCTTCCTATGCCATGCTCAGGGGCACACTGAAGTGCCCTCAGTCTGTCTTTGGAATCTCTCAGGAAACCATTTCTTCCTGAGTTTTGACACTTTGTCAGCCTTTCCTGGGAAGAGGATGAGGGTACCTGTCTCTCTCTGCTCTCAGATACCCCAGATTTACCTGGAGGTTTCAGCGGTCAGCCCTTCTCTGCACTGGGACTTCTGTGAGTCATAAAATAGGTACTTGAGCCCATTCTCAGGAATTCTTCATTGTCTAAATCTCCATCTTTTGTGACTTACCCATTCTCCATTCAGGAGACTGTTGATTCAGTCTGATGATAAATTACTTTGTTCAAACGATTTTTAAGAATTCATTGTTTATAAACTGATCTAGCCCTTTTGAGATCCAAAAGCCAAGAACCTGACTGTCTTACTACCTACAAACAGCTGTTTCATTCCTTACCTGAAGCAGTTTTATAGAAAACAATACTTGTCACCTGAACAGGGAAAAGGGTTACAGAACAACAGAAAGTAGCATGTGTTCCCCAAAAAAAAGCATAATCATGAATTATATCAAGATATTATTCTATCATAAATACATATATAAAAATACATGTAGGCACAGATTTAAAAAAACACAAACTTTGGGCTCTGAGCACAGCATCTTTTGATCAAAGGCAAGAAATTTTTATATGAAAATTAATATTTGTTGTCATGGTGTTTCCATTTTAGAAATATATGCCAACCAGCATGACATAGAACACATTATCTTGTTTCATGCCTATTCTATTCAATAAAATTACTTTTTTAGACTCAATCCTCTTCATTTATTATAATTATTAATCTCAGTAAAAAAAAAGTGCTTGAATATACTCAAATTTTACACATTTTTGTGTATTATCAGATTGTACAATAAGTCCCCATCTTTCCTTTTAACAAGAAAATCATGGTTATTCTAGACAATGCTCTTGAGCCAACACAAAAGAACACAACCAAGATGAATATAATCAAATGAAGGATTCAAAAGAAGACAATCAATGAAATATGAAGTATTTGCTTATAAATATTACCTTATGTTTTATAATAAGCAATACGTTATTCTTTTTAGAGATAATCTTAACATGAGAGAATCCTGAGCAAAGTTATTGCACAAGTCATTAATGATGTAGATTGAATCAATAATGGTAAACAGTCATAACAAGGCGACTAAAAAAAATCCTTTAAATGTCACTTTTTTTCACATTAGAACTGCGTACTCGAAAAAGCAATTAATTAAGGGTCTAAAACGTATTCTCTGCTTGGCTGTGTTGTTCCTAAGCAATTCCACTTCATTTCTCTGAGTTGTATTTTCTTCAACAATAGAGAAGAGATACTGGACTATGTCAGTGTTTCCCAAAGTATAAAAAGAATACCACTGGTGTCAACGAGATCATTGTAAGTGGTATATTGTGTGACAGAGTAACACAGCCATTCCCTTTCAACTCCGCCATCTTGATTAAGGAAAACTTGTCAAAGCTAGTTTTGGAGTTACCTAGTGTTGCTTCAGTGTACTTCTACTTTTTAAACAAACATAAACCTTGAATTCAGAGTTTCTTGGGTTATAATAGTTTCTAGATAAAACTTTGTTGTGTTTTTATTATATTCTCAGTTACTTTCTTTATGACAAGAAATGTTGATTTTCCATTTTATAGTAGTAGAACAGAGTTGCCTTTTAAAATTTAAGACAAGCATTCATTTAAAAAAAATAAGGAAATGTTAGGCAGGTAGAATGTACGTGACTAAATTTTTAGCATCACTGGATAGGTGATCTACAAGGACTTTTCAAAGGGTCCAGTTTTATGTTGTTTTTTTTTTTCTTTTTGTATTTAAGTATATTTGGTATACAATCTTATATTGTTTTTATTAGTTTCCAGTGTACAATGTAGGGATACAACATTTTTATACCTTATAGTGCGATCATTCCACTAATCCTAGTAATCGTCTGTCGCCGTGCAAACTTATCACAATATTATTGACTATTTATGTGTTGTTTAATGCTGGTTTTTGTCAGGGTGAAAGACAACATGGTGTGAGCTGGGGTCTCGCCCTCCAGCTTCTGATGCAGTGTGCAAAGTGATAAAATAAGCTTCAGAATATAAATAGGACATGTGTCTGAAACAACAGCTTATCGTGGTGGTTTTAGCAGCTGGATACACACACACAACCAACATATAAATAGATGTATTCAGGAATAGATGCCAAATTTATCTGAATTTGAAGGACAAAGCACTGGTCTTCAAACACATATATTTCTTATTTTTGAATGGATAGAATTAAGCAGATAGGAAAGTCATCAGAGTAGGTTAGTAGGTTCAGAATCCGAGATGTCCTTAAATTCAGGACACTATGCAGCGATCACTAAGACTATGTGGGAATAGAAACAATAGGAAGAGTTTGAAATGGCAGAGCAGTTCCACTGTGAGCTCGGAAGTGAGCTGACCACAACTAAACTATGGGATTTGATCAAAAGGGGCAGAGGGTTTCAGTGAGGCTTTGGTCCTGCCTCCCTGCTCCCTCGTTAATCTGGTAATGCACATCCTCTCCATGCAAAGAATATTGTTGTGAAATTATCTACATGCGTATGAGGTACCTAGCAATTAGAGGCAAGTAACTTGAAGCCCCGTTACCTCTATCTTGAGAGAAAATATGGAAAAGAGCAGGGGAGAAGGGTTTTGTGCTGAAGACAGAGATTGAGAAGATTGAGTTCCTGGGGGAAGAATTCAGAGTAATATGAAAAGGATTAAAGTGATCCTGTATACTTGAGAGCTTCTAGGGTGTTTTCTTTCCCTGAGCCACAAATTATATAAACAACGAATTTTGTTCTTGCATAACTATTGTTTCTCTCCCTTTGTACTCCTCAGCAGCACTGCTAGGCAAAAAGCTGGGTATGGAAAGAACAGAAATTTATTCTCTTGATGATCTGTGTTATGGGTATAGAATGGAACTTCCCAGTGTTTATATTATTTCCCTCTGCTCTGGGGAGTTGGGACAGGAGTCAATGCAAAAAGCAAACTACATCCCTAAACTCTAAATTTCACAGCCATTAGTGCAGCTATGGGATCTCGATAAAGTGTTCTTGCTTCATAAATTCCCATTTTCTTATCAGTCTTGTTCACCAGGGCTTACAGGAGATAATCTGGGCCTAATGAATAGTAAGTGCCCAGAGTATGGAATCTTTGCTCCGGCCCTCTCTCACTGGCTTCAAGAGTAGTGGTAGACAAAGACAGAAGGTTTAAGAACAATTTTCAAAAGATACGCATATTTCTGTGTAGACCAAGTCTTAATGGAGAATGCATGCTCTGTAAAAACTCAATCAATTGCAAAGTATTTAGAAAAACAAGACCAATTATGCCTCTCTGAAAAAACAATTTTTTTTTGGCCTGGGGGCAATATCACTTAGTTACACCAGATGCTTCAGAAAGTACCTTCACTTTCAAAACCCTGAGCAATATTTTGGGATGCTTCACAGAATGTGTTCCATGGGAATAGAGTTCTGGAACGTCCCACTTTAATAAATGCTGCTAAGGCAGTAAAGATGGCTTCCCGCCAAGTTAACATTAGTTTCTACAAATGTATCCTTCAATATCTTTCTCACAGAGCAGTCAGAGATAAGAGGGAAAATGTAGTTGGGAAAAAATAATAATTTTCTGATGCTAACTGTTCTGGCAGCCACCAGCATCAACATAAGTACTTTTTAATCCATCGTATTCTGCCAGAGGGTGACCCCCTCTGTTAGGAGCGGTAATTGCTCTACTTTGCTTCATGCAGTGATTTCAGGGAAGGGCTGTCCCCAGGCCCTGACCTGGCTTTGCTTAGAGACAGATCCCTGGGAGCTACTATTTTACTTTAATCCAGTACATGCATTTTTTTTTAAACCAGGTTTTATGTTTTAATGACTTCCTGAAACTCCCCAAAGTAAAATATATGATAAATATGGATCTCGGCAGAGGCGTGAGAGCCTAATTGTCTGGCCGGTTGTCGCAGGAGGGAGTAACACGACAGGCTCGGCAGGTCTTTAAGAAATGTTTAAAATGAGCTGTTGGTATGCGAGAGTGTTATGGAGTTAGATAAGATAGTCATTATTTTTTTCAATCATATTTGATAAATTAAGATTAAGTTTTCTAGCAAAGTAATATTCCTACTTATTCCAATTAGGTGGAGAACATTAGATGCAATTATTGGAAACTAGACAGACGCAGGAAAGGAAAAAAAATTTTTCAAGTATACATATACACACACATACACACACATACACATATACACAGATACACATCTGCTTACTGGGTTTCTCACAGGATCCAAGGATCGGCGATTTCTTAGGAAACACAGAGCCAAGGTTTGGGCTCCGCTCCGCTCGCTCTCCCTGCTCCCTGCCCTGGAGTCCACGTGGCAGAATAAGCCCACGTCGTCCCGATGCCCAGCCAGCCCTTGTGCTCCTCCCCACTGCTGCCCATGCTTTTCCCGTGAGCTGGCCTCCCCTTCCATGGGCCCCTTCAGATGCCTGTCCCCAAGCCTTTCTCCAGGATAGCCTAGTGTTCCACCCCGTTGCCCTCTATCCCCTCACTAGTTCCTTCGTAGTTCTTCGAATGATAGGAAACTCTCTTACTGGTTTACTCGTTTATTATCTTCCCCTAAATTTGAATGTAAGCTTCTTGAGGAACTTGTTCATCTCTAAATTTTTATCATCTGGACATTGCCACATATGCTCAATAAATGCTGATGGAATGAAAATATAAATACAGGCTCAGCTGCTGCTAGGGATGACCAGGCAGTTAAAGGGGACCGTTGTGAGCTAGGAGAGACTCCCCAAAATGTCCACCTCCAACTGGCTCCCTTAAACAAGTTCTAGTATTTCCTCAAGGGAGCAGGAGGATGCGGGTAACACACTGACCCTGCCTTTGACATACTTGATCCTAATCCTTTTGCCAATGCAACACTAGCTCAAGGAGCTAAATAATTGTGCCCTGCACAGGGGACCAGGGCATGGGGCCAGAATCACGTCAAATAAGTGCTTTCATTACCTACTCATTCTGACATAGATGAAAGGAATTTCAGGCTAAAAACTTTCAGTTAATATTTACAATTGAGCCCATTATTCACAGATCCTATATTTATGAATTCACTTACTGAAATTTATTTATAACCCCAAAATCAATACTTGTTGTTGTTTTTATGGTCACTCATGGACACGGGCAGAGGGGCAACGTTTTTGAGTCACTCAATGCACATGTCCCCAGCTAAGCTTGACCAGATTACTTTCTGCCTGATTGTTTCAGCTCTCATCACTGCAAACTAGCATCCTTTTCGTGGTCTGTTTACTGCCACTTTTGTTTCCAATGATTTTGCTGTTTAAAAGGGCCCCACGCATAATGTTGAAATGCTGTCTTGTGTTCCTAAAGACAGGAAGGCTGTGATGTGCCTCATGGAGACACATGTGTCAGTCAGATAAGCATCAGGCCTGCGATATAGTGCCGTCTGTGAGTTCACTGGTAATGAATCAACAATAAGGTGTCTTTAAACATAAAACAAGCCTGTGTATTGATTGGTTGATACATATGACCAGAGGCTTGCAGGAACCGAACTTATATTTCTCCTAGGAGCAATAGTTCAATATTTGCTATTTCAGTATTCACAGTGACTTTATAGAACATAACAATCATGAATGATGAACGATAAGAATCGACTATATTTATTAACCTAGTGAGACTTACTTCAAGGGATTTTCATACCTATTTTTATTGATGATATCAAGTAGAACTTCCAGATGTTTGCTTAAAGCAAGTTGGGTTTTTTTTTTCCAAAACAAGCTATTCAGAATACAAATCTTTGATGTAGAATATACATCCTTTCAAAAGATCATTTTTTTTTTACTACTTGTTTAAATTCATCCCAGATCGTTGGTGTCAGGCTCGCAAAACTCTATGTACCTTCCTGAATATTTGGGGCTGAGCTTCTGTACTGTCCTGTTGCTGACTAGAGAAAGAGGTTGTATTTCTCATAGTTCACTGTTGACAGGCCCAAGAAAGGGCTCACTGAGCTGTGACAGTTGACATTTGGTATACAGCCACTCAATCTTCATGGTAGTAAAGCTTCATGAAAGTGTGATACATTCTTTGTAATGTGTCTGGTCAGTCATCGTATTGCCTGCCACTTATCTTGGACTTAAAATTAATTAAGAACTGTTAATGGGAAAGGGAAGGTAGGGAATAGATAAGATGAATAATGAAGATTAAATTCAAGGAAATTATTATAAATTGACTGATTCTAGAGTAAATGGAAAGGACAAGAGATTATAGCCTTTACGGCTGGTAGAATCTCATCAGCAAAGGGCAATTTGGTTGGTAGAATCAAACTTCAAATTCAGTGAGGACTGTGGAGGGGACATCTGAAAAGAGAGGTAGATTTGTCACGCTTACACATTTAGGATTTACAAAGTGTCTTTTGTGGACCAGACTTGGCTTGCTCATCATGCTGGCTTTTTCCTGAACCTGAGTGACTAATTCATGTTGCCGCATCATCATCCATCTGGCCTCATTCAGCAAACGTTTATTTGGAGTGATTATGAGAGCCACGCGAGGTCAGACTTTGGGGATGCTGTGGAGTGTAAAGCCAGAGTGTCTGGACAGTGGCGCCAGAGCACCTGAGTGTGAAGCACAGCCCCGGCACTTACTCACTGTGTTGGCTTGGGCCAGTAAGTTAACCTGTCAGGGCCTCAATTTCCACGACTGTAAAGCATAGATAACAGTAGTGCCCACCTCGTAAGGCTGTTGCAAGGATTAAATGAGATAATCCACATATCGGTGCTTAGCACAGTGCCTGGCAGAGACCGAGTACTTGTCTGAGAGACAGAAGGGTGGCCACTGTGCCAAGACGTCCTCAGCAAAGGAAGAGTGTGGTACAAGATGAGGTAGGCGAGCCAGATGCTCCAGGGCCTCACAGGCAGTGCGGTCAGGATTTTAAATAGCTTAATTGCATTTAGGAAGGCTTTGCAGGTTTTTAAACAGGGCACCGACAACACTATTTAGACGAAAACAATGTTTGTTCTAAATAGAATGTAATGTCCTGTCTTTTTTTTTTTACTGGGAAAATTGCATTATGGCCTCAATACTTAAATTCCTTCAGTTCTCTTTAAATTCCCTTCAGTTCTCTTGGCTCTGAGCTACCCCACAGTGCTCCTAACCCTGACATAAAATTCTGCAAGGGCCCACTGGCCTGGCCTAGTGGTGACGATGATGGTGCTGGTGGTCCAGGTGTTCACAGTAACTGCTCCCTTCGCTGTGCTTACCCCGTGTCAGGCTCACATGCGTTATTTTATTCAAACCTCACAACTACCTTCCAGGGTCGTCTCATCCCTTTTTTATGCATGAGAAACTGAGGCCTGAAGTCTTGTAACTAGGATTCAGACACAGTGTTCTGCTCCAGGGGGGACCTTGAGTGTGACAGAGGGAGGGCCCTGAAGTCAGACAAGCTGTCTTAGCTCTGCCTCCCACCTCTGTGCCTCAGTTTCCCTATTTGAAAATTGGGACTAAGACCTGTTTCACAGAATGGTTGTGCAGCATTAACGGTCGTGGCATTAATGAGATGTGGCCGGAACAGTGCCGGGCTCAGCGTCGGCACTCCTCACATGTCCCGCTGTTCGCTTCGTTGCCTCTGGGTGTGTCATGCATGAAGGAAACCCCCCAGCCCTCTGCCAAGGGCATCCCCATCGGTCCTGCGTCTGCTTCCTCCAGCCTCCACGGAGGCGGAGCAGGGAAGCTCTGTGTCCACATTCAGGAAGCTGAGCCCCAGTTCCTCCTAAACTAGCCTTCTTCAAATTATGCTTTTTAATTAAACCTTTCAAGGTTTAATTAGGGAATGACATGAGCCGTCTTCGTTTCTGAAAATGTATTTATGGTTTGTCTAATTAGGTAGGTTTCGTATGATTTCTCGTCGTGCGTCAAATTAACACATTAAATATTTTTAAAAGGAAAACATCTAAAGCATTTTACCTGGGCATCAGGTAGAGAGCAAATATAAAGGTCAAAGGAGTTCCACCTAAAGCAAGGCTTGGAAAAGCTGGGCTGGTTTCCAGTGAGTCACTTTATGTGGGTTGCCTCAAAGACATACTTGCTTGTCTCTTCACCTACACTACATCTAAGCATGCAGCCTTTAATGGGTCCTCACGGCCTGGAAATAAAATCTAGGTTCCTCCTCCAGATACTTTACCCCAATCACAACTGCCACCCAATCTCATGTGTACTATCCTGCAGCTACATCAATCTCAGGGACCTTTGACTGACCAGAGGAGGCCCATCCACGTGATAGAGGACAATCTACTTTAACTGGGGTCTAGTGATATATTAACCTCATCTAAAAAGAATACCTTCACAGAAAACAGCAAAAATAATGTTTGACCAGCCAAGTTGACACATAAAATTAACCATCACAGACTGTAACTGTATGAGGGCAAATTCAGTCTAATATTGCTACCTGTTCCATCTGACATATCGTATGCCCTTAATAATTACATACGAGTGAACATAGAGCACCTCAGAGTGCAGTGCCCATATGTGCAGTCAGTGGTAGATGATGGCATTATTCTTCATAATAGAAAATTTTAGTAGTGTTAAGATATAGACAGGAGTCAGCCAGGACCCAGGACTTAAAATAGATATACGATTCAAGGAGAGTTTTCATAACATCTGCTAGTCACAGCTATTTCCACAAGGTCTCCAAGGGGCAGAAGGAAGCCCAGAGGAAGGGATGATGGACAGATGTATATGACAGTAAGGCCCTTTTGGCATAGTCCCTAGGCACAGGACGAGGGCAGTCAAAGGGACATTTTATTTTATTGCTAGCTATAAGTTTTTGTGTCCAAACCACCAACTAGGCTTTAATAAGCAGAGCTGGACACTTAGGTGAGAAGGCTCTCTTTATTCACCACTGAATTGAAAGATTAGAGTCCTGCCTAGAGAGAAACATTTTGGGGTGGGTAAGGGACAGATATGTTACTGTTCCAGCCACACTGATTCCAAATGTTCTGGTTCCTGTCATCCTGGTAACACCATAAGCTCCAGCCACTATCTTTTCTGTGAGAGGGAATGGGGAGAGGCCGAACTTGGAGATACCCACACCTGTACCCAGTACTTTTTATCAAAGCCTTTTCAATGAATAGACACTGAGCATTAATTCAGCAAATATTTATTGAGTAACATGTGGCAAGTAGAGGCTACAGACAAAAAGGTGATAAATATTAGGTAAATACTAAGGAAAAAAAGAAAAAGGATAAGAGGATGGTGAGCACCAGGAGGGTCCCCTCGTGAAGGTGGACAGGGAGGCTCTCTCTAGCCCACTGACGTTTGAGCAGGCACCTGAAGGAAGTAAGGGAATGGGCCATGTGTACATTTGGGGACTGAGTCCCAAGCAGAGGAAGCTGTGAGTATAAAGTCCCTCAGCGAGAGCACGCCTTGTATGTTCAGGGAACAGCAGGGTAACTGGTGTAGCTCAAACCAAGTAAGCAAAGGGAAGAATATGCAGAGGAGGGTGGAGAGGCAGCAGCACGGGGCCCAGTGCTGCAAGGCATTCTGGATGACCGTGAAGACGAGCTTTTACCCTGGCTGACGGGTTTCCACTTACAGGTTTTGAGCTGAGCAGGGTTGCTAAGAAGCTAAGGTGTCCAGCAGAGGGCTGCATTCTCCTTAAGACCTGCACCCTGACCCAAAAGCGCATTCTCCTAAAAAAAAAAAAAAAAAAAAGTTTATTTTTGAACTGCTCCTAGGACTGCCTGCATTCCAAGGATTGCTTTGGCCCAAACATGGTGCTTTTAAAAACTTTTGGCTTCTGAAGTGCATAGAGGGAAGCAAGGAGGCCAGTTAAAGGAGCTCTTGGAAAATCCAGGGAAGACAAGACAGTGGCATGGGCCACTAGACGTTTCCAGAAGGGCCTAGATTTCAAACGTATATTAAAAGCAGAGACAGCAGCTAACGTGTTATTGTGGGATGTAGAGGGAAAAAAAGGAATCAGTGATAACCCCAGTGAGTTTCGCCGAGTAACTAGAAAAATGAGGTTGCGGTCGACAGAAATGGGGAAGGCTGCGCCGGGGGCGGATGCAGGGGCGGGGGGAGCAGAAAGCAGGCGTGTAGAGCGCCCGTGTGGAGTCTGAGTTCGCTACAGATGTGCAGATGGAGAATTCAACGGGCAGGCACCACGTGTGGCATTCAGGGTGGAGGTCGGTGTGGAAGTCATCCATGTAGAGGTCTTCATCGAGGTCAGAGAGATGAGGACGAACTGCCACTGAGATGAGAGAACCATTAGAGAGAAATGTCCCCGAATCCAACTGTCAAAAGTTACAAGAAGGAGTGAGGGATACACTGCATTGCATACTGCTGGGAGACTCACGAAATAGGCCGGTACTGAGCCCACTGGGCTTGTCTTCGTGATGGAAATGAAGAGAGCAGAAATACTCAGATATTTAAAGGAGTTTGGCTATTAGAGAGAAATTAGGCCACAGCGGGAGGAGTCGTTGAGAACAACAGAGATGATGCAGTGAGCCTGTATGCTGACGAAAATTATGTGAGAAAGGAAAACCACTGATACAAAAAAGAGAATAGCCAGATGGTTTACGTAAGCAGAGGAGAGAAGAGCTGGGGTGCACGTGCCGGGTTTAGCACTGGAGCATGGAGAGGGAAGGCTTCGTGGAAGGAGTGAGGGCCAAGGTATGTGAGTACATACAGGTGCAGGTTGATCGGTCAGTGGGCATGTATCTAAGGTCTCTTCTGGTTATTGTCTTTTTTCTTAATGAAATAGGAAGCAAGGTCATTAACAAAGGTGACTATAGCTTTCTCTTTTGCTTCCAGTTTCTCTCATGCAGGACTCCTGAAAAAGGGAACTATTGATCACATAAGTAGTAGACACCTGAATATAGAAGTGATCCATCATAGAAGCAATGGGTTATTATTCGTAGAACACCTGTGTAATCCTTATAAACCGTGAGTGCCCTGTAGTTTAATCCTAGAGTGAAATCACATTCTACAGGCAAGGGTAATTGAGGAGGAATTCCATTCTTTATTCACATCTCTCGAAGAACTTAACGGGGAACCAGTCTCATGATCTACAGCATCACGCACTGTCACCCCATCTTATTTCAGTTTACCCTCACCCCCACAAGGCATCTATTCCACACCTCTATTTTTATACCCACTCTGCCGTCCACAGGGTGGTCAGTTGTCCTTCTGTACTCGTCTTTGTCTAGTTTTTATTAGATATATCAAATTCCTTTCCCAGTTCTGGAAGGAAAAAAATCAGTAAAGACAAATTCTGTCAGAAAAGGAACAGGACAGAGGTGAGAATCTGAGCAGGCAGAGCCTAATTTATTTTTGAGCAGATGTGGGGAGGAGAGAAAGCTGTGAACACTCACACGTTAATAATTTTTGTCTTGTCACAACTATAATCAAAGCCCTGACGACAGTGTTGTCATAAAATCTATACAGCCACTATTCTGGGCTTTGCATTTACTCTGTTTCCTGGGCTACGGCTCAGAATTCACCACAATAAATTCTTCCGTGGCTGTTCAGCTCCCCTCATCACACTGTTTTATTACCTCTTCCCAAACTTAAGATGCAACATGTCTTTATTCCAAATAGAGTATCTCAGAGAGGAAGCTTGTGGGTCATCTTATCTAACGTTTCATCCAGTTCTGGAATTATTCTTGTAACTTTCCTGACAACTAGCCATTCGGACATTATAAACAACCTCAGCCATAGGCTTCACTGCGTTATAAGGCAGTTCATTCCATTTATGGAATGTTTTACCTTACAACAAACTAAATCCCTTCTACTTCTAACCCTCAATTCTCTGCCTGACCTCTGAGACTACACCACACAAACACATCCTCTCCCCTTTTTTCAAAGAACTGGTCATCATCTTCTCTATCTTGTCTGCTAAGCATCCAGTCAACCTCTGAATCACAAATATGTCCACACTCATTTTGCCTAGTCTTTACCTGCTAGTACATTAAACATGAAAGGATATATCTGCTTGAAGTGCAGTTCCATATAGCCCTTTGCTTGGAGAGGACTGAAATCTCCTTGAATGCCACACTATCAATCTAATGGAAAGGGTAGAACTGGATGAAATTAAATTTTTAAATGCTATATGTCCAGGACTCCTACAAAGAATAAAAGCGAAGGTGTTACCATGATTATCTGAAATTGAGAGGCAAGATGAGGGAGTCATTCACATTCAACTGAACTGTAATCCCAGTCCTGTTCCTCTACATTCTCTTCCATCACATATTTATTTAGTGCCTGCAAATTCCAATCATTGAGCTAGGTGTGATGGTTTCAACAGTGAGCATTCCTTCACTTACTCATTCAACAGATATTTATTGTGGACCTACAAGTTGCTAGCACTATCTACCAAAGGGATATAGCAGTGCATGAAACAATGAAGAGAATAAAACCCTCTCTTTTGGTACCTAATATTCTAGTGGGCGGGGGGAGGAAATAAATAATCTCATAAATATGTGTAAAATTATAATAGTTATAAAAACACCATGAAGGGAAGATTCAGGATGCCATAACAATGTGTCCAAATGATTAGGGAAGCCTCTTTTTGAGGAAGGAATGCTAGGGCTCTAAAGGATGTCCAAGAGAAGGTCCCTGGCAGGGGAGCACATGGGCGAGCACAGCCTGCAATGGACACGCACAGCATGTGTGAGAGCCGGAAGGAAGGCAGTGGAGAAGATCAAGGTCGGAGATGAAACTTGAGAGGTAGGAAGAATCCAGATAACAGAGGGATCTGTGGGCCATTAGTCTACCATCAGTGAGGACCCACTGAAGCGTTTTAAGCCAGTCGTGTGTGTAGAGCCTAATCTAGTTTTTATTTAGAAGAAATCACTCTTGTTAAATGTGGAAAATGGATTGGAGGGGACCGCAGTGAAGACAGAGATAGTTATGAAACTATTACAGTAGTCCACAGGAAAGAGTCCAGTGATTGGACCTGGGTCACTGCAGTGGGTGTTGAAACAAATGGCAGATTTCGATATATAGGAGATAAAACCAATGGGCGGTGATTGGAATTTGCAAGGTAAGGAGGACAGATGACTGTAATAATCCCTAAATCTGCCACCTTTAGCACCTGCCAGTCATCTAACATGGAAAATAACCTCCTGCACATGGCCAGGCACTGGGTATCATTACAGAGTTGAATGTGATGCTCATATTGGATGTTTGGTCACTTTTATGTAACTTCTGGATAAGGGAGCAAGATAGAACTGTAGCATAGAAAATATCATAATTGAATGTTTTCTAGGTAGTACGGCTTTCTAAAAAGCATTTTTTAAGTTCAATCATGCTGGAGTTTTAGAGTGATGTTTTTAGAGGGTATAAGTATTGTTAATCCCCCATTCGGGGCTTTCTGCAAACTGGTGGAACCTCACCCTGAAGACAGAACCACAAAGTCACCAACCTGAGCCCATCCTCTGGGAGGGTCTAGAGTGACTTGAGATCTCCTGGTGAGTTTTACTGAGAATGTGTTCTTTGTGCATGTCACAGTAAATATAACTTCCCTAAGACTTATATGAGCATGTTTCTTTTTACTAAGCCTTTCACACTGTGTTCTTCAGTTCTATCATATCAGGAATGAATCCTAGGTAGTAAGTATGGCAGTGCCACCTCCTGGGATAGCAAGCACTGATACTGTGGTTAAACTGAGGACGCGTTAAGTTTGGATGTCTGAGATGAAACACAATAATAATGAGGTATCGATAACAATACAAGTCTGGAATGGTGATGCCAAGAATGACTTACACTATCTCGAGGGAGGGTCAAGCTTGATCAAAGAGCATTACATGTTAGAAGCATTGTCTTACAGAACCATTTATCCAAGGAAGGCTAAGCTAAAAACTCCCTACTCTGAGTTTCTGTGATTCATCAATAGATTGTCATGGAACTATTTCGTCATCTGATTAAAGTTAAGCATAGAATCAATGGGTTTAAAGAAACAAGTTTATCTCAACTAGGTTGTGGAATGTTTTAGAAACAGGAGTATCAGATGTAATCCAAAGACAGACCTAATGGGTTTCAAATTCAGTCTCAGAAGATTGTGCTTCTAGGAATTTATCCAATTTTTTCCAGATTGTCCAATTTGTTGGCATATAATTGCATAGTTTTCTTATAATCCTTTGTATTTCTGTGGTGATGTCACTTTTTCATTTCTGGTTTTATTTATTTAGGCCTTCTCTTTTTTTTTTTTTCCTGATGATCAGTTTTTTCTTTTTAAAGAAACAGCTCTTGGTTTCATTGATCTTTTCTATGGTTTCTAGACTCTATTTCCTCTCTGACTTTTATGATTTCCTTCCTCCCACTCACTTTGGGCTTGCTTTGTTCTTTTTCCAGCTTCTTTAGGTGTAACATTAGATTGAGATTTTTTTGTTTCTTCAGGGAGGTCTGTATTGTTATAAATTTTCCTCTTAGAAGAACTGTTTTGGCTGTGTCCCATAAAGTTCGGGTCATCATGATTTCATTTGTCTCAAGATGTCTTTTGATTCCTTTCCTGTTCTCATTGTTAACCTATTTAGTAGCAAAGTCTTTGGCCTCCACGTATGTGGGTGTTTTTGAGTTTTCTTCTTATAATTGATTTCTAGTTGCATACCTTTGTGATTGGAGAAGACACTTGATATGATTTCAATCTTCTTAAATTCATCAACTTATTTTGTGGCCTAGCATGTGGTTTATCCTGGAAGATGTTCCATGTGTACTTGAAAAAAATGTATGTTCTGCTTTGGGATGAAATGTCTTAAAAATATCAATTAAGTCCATCTGGCCTAATGTGTCATTTAAGGCCACTGTTCCCTTGTTGATTTTCTTTCTAGATGATCTAAGGATGTCAATGCAATATTCAAGTCCCATACTCTGTTTCTCTCTGCCTTTATGCCCATCAATATTTGCTTTATATATTTAGGTATACCTGTGTTGGGAGCATACATGTTTACAAGAGCTATGTCCTTTTGTCCTATTGATCCCTCTATCATTATGAAATGCCCTTCTTTGTCTCTTGTTACAAACTTTGTTTTAATGTCTCTTTGTCTGATATAAGTATTGCTACCCTAGTTTTTTTTTCATTTACATGAAATACCTTTTTCCATTCCTTTACTTTCAGTCTGTGTGTGTCTTTCAGTCTGAAGTGGGTCACTTAAAGACATTCTATGTACGAGTCTTTTTAATCCATTCAGCCACCCTCACGTCTTGTGATTGGAGCATTTAAAGTAGTTATTGATAGATGCCTATTCTCTTGCATGTTGATGACTTTCATTGCATGTAGTGCTGGGTTTGGATTCCTTTCTCTAGTTCTTGTATATCTCTTGTAGATTTCTGTTTTGTGATTACCATGTGCCTCATCTACATCAAGCTGTGTTTATAGCACTCTATTTTAAATCGATAGTCACATGTGCCTGCTTAGTTGAAGCTGTGATCCAAGTCTGACTGCTGCTTATGCCAGGCTTGGGGCCACTTAGCAAGAGGTACAGGGCACACCAAGGCAGGTTGCGTCTTGTTGGGGGTTTGTGGATCTTTGAGAGATTTTAGGAAATTCTGCAAGGCGAGCTGAGGCAGGCCACTTGTGTAGAGGAGTCTCTGGGAGCCCAGTGTGGGGCTGGAACCCCTCACTGCTTAAGGGGTACCTCCATAGCTGAGATATCTCTATTCTTAAGGGCCACCATATGGGCGTGGGACCTGCCGGGTCTCCGCTCAGCCAGTCCTCAAGGGTGGTTGGGTCTGTAATTTAGTTGTGATGTGAGTGTGGAAGGAGGTGAGCACAGCACTGATCTACTCTGCCATCCTAATGGTAGGTTCCATTTTAGGAATCAGGGCTTCGTCTGGAAGGCATTTATCCCTTTCTCTGTAGATGAGTGCTCCCTGCTTTGGTTTGGTCCCAGAGTGGTAAACTGGCTAGTCTCACAATCAACTCCAAGGCCCCAGGAAAAAAAATCCTATTGCCCCATCTGGCAGTGCCCTACCCCCTAGTCCAAATATCTCAGTGCAGTTAGGCCTCACACAGCCTACTGCGGAGGTCACTGGAGCAGAATCTCTGAGGACGGACACAGGTGGGCCTGCCTAACTGACTAACATGTCCAATCTTAGAGAAAAAAAGAGCTTCCTGCTTTACAATCTACTCAATTATCTTGATGATTATTAATCCATACATCCATATTTCACGTTGGTTAATTATTAATTTTATGCTTTCTATTTTCTGTCACTTCCCTGGCATCTAAGGAACTCTAGGACTAGCCCTTTCAGGCTTTTTCAGAATTTAGTCATCTCCCAAGAAGTTTATACTTCTCAATTGTATTTACGTCACTGATCTTATTTTGTATCTAAGTATTGTCTTCACATACTCCATCTTGAAGATGGCTGTGCTTCACAATTTTAGATACATTGGCATCCTTAATTCTTTTTCAGAGACCTTGCTGCCTATCACATAGCCCCACCCACTGTTCATCTTTCCTGAGCGTGCCACAAGCACCTCAGCATTTCTAAAACCAGACCGTCAGTGCCACTTCCCTCTGTGCCCGCTGGCAAGCTTAGTAAATGGCAACAGCAAGACATTTCCCAAATCTGGATGCCACTTCCCTTTCCATTAGCTCCCTAACCTGCCTGACTGCATTCTGTCTTGCTTGCCCTGCAGTGTTTTCTCTTTCCTGAAGCCAGATGGTCTCTAAACAGTCCTACCAGGTCCCCATTTCACATCCTTCAGAGGACAGAGTCCACAACACCTTTTTAGGCCAACAAGGTACTGATGGCCTGTCCTCACCTCCACCCTCTTTATGTATAACAGACTCCTTGGCTCACCCTGCTAAGTCTCCTTCCCATTGCTAGTTACTTTCTTCCTGGGAGACTTTCCTAAACTCCCCCTCCACGTACAGATGAACCTACCACCCCAGAGCCTCTGCCTTGTTGTACTTCTCTTATAATAAGCGCTTTCTGCTGTGTCTCAGTTGTCAGCTTACAGGTTTGTCTGCTCTGGGAGAGGCAGTACAGTGAGTACCCATTTTAGAACCGGACTGCTTGGGTTCAAATTCCAGTTTCGCTATGACCTAGCTGTGTGAATGTGGGCAATTACTCTAACCTCCCTCTGTGCCTCAATTTCCTCATACGCAAAACAGGGATAGTAATTAAATCTTAAACAGTACCTCATTAGATTCTCGGTATTAAGCACTATGGCGAGTACCCAGCCAGGCCTAAATAGCTGAAGAGACAGTCAGTGTTCAGTAGTTGATCAATCCAGGTAAAGGCAGACGTGACAATACCGATAAACCAATACCATCTTCTGGTCAATTCTTTAAGACATACAGAATCAAGAACACTCAAGTTCTTAGAGTGATTCAAAATGTTAGTAAATTTGCAGCAGAAGTTGACAAAAGGATGTCAGAATATTGGTCTTTCTAGGTAGATGCTAGAAACTGAATTCTTAAGCACAGCAGAAAGAATACAAACTATGATGTTAAATTTAGATTTGAATCCTATCTCTGCTGCTTACCTGTGTGTTCCATAATGTAAATCCCTTTCTTCATATATAAAATGACAATACAATATAAGTCATGAACTAAAGATTATATGTAGAAATTACCTACCACAGTGGCAAACAGGGAAGGTAAGCAATGCATTTCCCTTGACAAATCACCTTCCATCTTTTACAGAAGTTTCCTGTTGGCATAAAATATAAAAGATAGGTTAAGGAGATAAGAATAGGAAAACGTTTATATCTCATGAGTATTAAATTGCTTGACTCCATCTATGATAAAATAGTTAACATCTCTGAACTATCAAAACATGCCAGGCACTAAGTGTCTTATATTCAGTATCGCATGTAATCTTCCCAAAGTCCCACGAGGCCAGTACAGTCATCTAGCAGGTGGGTAAACCAAAGCCTGGTGAAGTTTTTAGAAGATAAACAAGGAAGACTACTTCATGGCAAAAGTCAGAGCCTGTTCTGAAACACATAGGGACGTGATAGCAAAGAATGGGGAAGGACACAGTCTCAACACCAAGGTCAGGTTTTCCTGTGATAGCTACCTGTTAGCCAACAGATAGCCCTCCAGTTGTCTAAGAGCATTATTTCTTAACTAAACTCTGCACCATGGCTATTTGACTTTTCCCCCAGTTACCCCAGGATTCGACCACATTCATAAACCTGCTCCTAAGTCAGCTAGCTCGCAGAAACATCCCTTTTACAACAGAGTTGCACCATAACTGTTGGAAATTAACTGATGATTAATGCTGTCTAACCTAGAAAACTATATTGCAATGAGGCTCAGGATTTATCGATAAATGTGATGATAATCTTCTATCTTTGTTTATATCAGTAATAATGTAGTTCAGGAGGGAGTCCTTAAAACCCTATATAAGCAAGATTTATCCCCACTGGAATAGATTACAGCCATATGTCACCATTCAAAAGGTAATTGGTACATTTCATTAGAAAGTAATTGAAGAAAAGATTTATTTTAATACCTTATAATAAACATTATTGTTAGCAGAGATATCTCCACCATGAAAGAATTTGCTTTACATCAAAATATACTATATGTTATATTTCATTCTTGGATTTTTCTGAGAAGTTTTTCCTTACCTTGTTATGACTGAGTAAAGAATAGCATATTATCATACTATGATTGTTCCTTTGTAAACAAGATCTTTCCCTTACGGCCACATGCCTTTACTGTTCCCATGAATTTTCCTTGCAACAGGACCTAAGTTAATCTATCCCTCAAATGAAATTCTCCCACGTATGTGAACAGAAATCTTTCTAACAGTGGGTTGGAGCAAAGGCCTTTGAGACTGAGCTGCACAGTCTGTTTCTGTCTTCCTATTCTGACTTTTTAAGGAGACACCTTTTTAAGGCGAGCTTTTCTTTAAATGGCATTGTAAAAGCAGGGGTGATGAGAACAAGCATTTTTCCTCTATTAAAAGTAACAAACACATGAACAGAGAAATGAGCAGTAGTCTCAACACCATCCATAGGCATGACTAAAAAGGACCACCCACCCCACTGAAGGAACTGAAGCAAAAACAGATCAACAATTTTCAGAGTTTTACAACTTTGTGATCTGCTATAGTGAGTAAAACCATCCTACTTAGTTTTTCAGCAGACTGAGATAAAGAGCAAAAAAATCCTTGAAGGCCATCTGCGGAGTGAAATGAAATCATGCTTTTAACAGGTAACCAACAATCAAAACAAAAGCAGAAGAGACTTTTTTTCTAACATCTCTAACAAGCCATGTTTGAGAGCCTTCTTCCTCCTACCTGAATTATGATAGAATAGTCTAAACCTGTACTAAGCACTCACTACACAAACATAGCTGTATAAAGTGAGTGTCGGAATCTTCATTTTATAGATAAGTTAAGCATCTAAGCACACACAGCTAGCTACTAAGTGGAAAGTCAGACCCCAGATTCAGTGTTTACTTACTCTGCTTCATTGCACAGCTGCTTCTCAAACTGGGAGACATTAAACTGCAGGACTTGATACGTCTTCCTGGAGAATGTTTTGCCTAAAGGTAGAAATCAAATAATTTAGCCAATGATAAATTAAAACACAATTTTTCCATTAAATAGGAATATTTTATGCCATTGAACACTAAACTTTATAAGCTAAGTACAAGAAACTCTGGCTGTTTAGTGGGTCCTGTGCCCATAGGAACATAGTCTGTGATAGATGATAAGTCAGTGGAAGGTTTTCAGAAGGCTACTTTGAAGCCAGATGGTCCTGGTCAAACAGCATCCTGCCTCTGTGAGTCAAGTGACTAGGTGGCCTTGGGCAAATCACTGCACCTTAGTGAACCTCACCTGTTCAATAGGGATTCTGCCTGGTACTGTAATGGATGCCCTGGGCCATGTGAAAGTCCAAAACATGTACAAGCTCAGCCCCTCGCGATCTTTATTATTAAACATTCACAAATCACGGGCCTCTGTCCACGTTGCCTTCCAATGCTGCTCTGGGTTTCCTATAGTCAGCCTTTTAACTAAGAGAGGATCCTGAAATGGGCTGTCAGTAACCATATTAATTATTTCATGGCTGAACCGGAAATGGAAATTTTCAATGATACATTCACATCCGAGATGCCCTTCAACACAAATAAGGTACTCCCTAATTTTTACTTGATTGTCATTTACTTTTCCGCTAGAGCCCTAAAACTTAGTCCTGTTATTCTAACATTTTCTCATTCTCAGTCAATAGAAGCAGTTTCAGGGTAGCTCTTAAAAATGTGGGGTCTGGTGATAGAGCTGTGGTTGGAACAGCTACTCCCTCCTCACTGTGTGACCTTCTGCGTAACTTCCCCCAGCCTCACTTTCCCTGTTTATAAAATGAGGGTCATTAACAATATTAATAGTATACTGACTTCCTTCCAGATTCATTTTACTAGTGCAGAGCCTAGTAGTGGTATGTAATAATTTTTTAGTAAATGGCTTTTACAAAATTAAACTTGAATAAAGTATAATTATTCACATGTGAAATATTATTTCTGCTTTTCAGCCTTAGAGCTATGTAGCTCACTGGTTTCGGTCACCACAGACAGGGGTTCTTATATAACATATACACAAACAGATGCAGAGTATTCTTTAAGATGTCTACTGAGTATCAGCATTGAAGATAAAGAGAGATCATTGTGATCTCTCGCATTATGATCATTCGGCAGTCAACACACTCACTTGCTGTTATTCTGCCAAAATCTGTAACAAAGTGGACGTTAGGGCTGGGAGAGTAACTATTTCAACTGCTACTCCAACCCTGTCATCTCTCATTGCATAAAGGAGAGCAGGTCCCCATGACAACTGGGTAGCGAACTTGGTGATAAGAATCCACTCCTAGTCCAGTGCTCACTCTGCAATAACAATTTGTCCCAGTGGGCTGAACTGACTCCCAATCCAGATCAAAGCTAGTGATTTCGTGTAAAGGAAAAACCTAAATAATGTTTATTTCATTTTTATTCTTTGTTAAAATAATTGACAGCCTACACATTTCATCATCCGCAAGAGGCACACATAGAGTCAGGTTAGCTGCATGGATCATTAAACATTCAGAGGTGTCAGATCTTATTGAGAAGACTTGCAGTTATTACTCTCATTAATGAGAGCTAGGAATGTGGAAATGTACATAATTTCTTTGATATTTAAATCAATTATTTAGTTCCTTTCTCATTTGAGAAGAATCTCCCAGCGTAAAGAATGTAATGGTTTGGAGATGGTAGGGTCCAGGAAGGACCAGAGAAGCTTCTCCAGAAATTGCAGTTATCATGTCTGTAGTTTCTTAAGCAGTCACCTTGGAAACCTCAGTTCTGCGAAACATGATTTGCTACAAACTTTAAGCTCCTAATCATTGTTCGGCAGCCCACGTTAGACTATGAAGGCACTATATTTGTGATCAGTTTTTACCTCTGGCAAAAGTAATTGACAAATTCTACAGAGAATCTGTCAAGATTTTCTCCTCTCAAAGTCATTGACATTTTAGTAAATTTCATAACAGTCAAAAGCTGTGTGAAGAAAAAATGGACTTCTTTGGCCTCTCGCCTTTATTTTTTGGATTAGAATTACTGTTGGCAGTCAGCTTTTTGTCAAGTCTGTTACGTGGCCACTAGGTAAACCAGGCTGCCTCTTGTAGATGATGAAATGTTAAGGGAGCCAGAGGGGAATAGGTGTGACAGAATTTTTATCTGAATGAATATGGTGGTAAAATCTATCACTTACCAGCACAAACTGTGTACTCGACCAAGGCTTCACCTGCATTTCCAGATTCCAGCTTCGTAACAGTCCTGTAAGGCAGATACTGTTATCCCTATTGAAGATGAGAAACAGCTGAGCCTCAAAAAGGCTGAGCCATTTTTCCCAAAGCAAACATCCAGCAGACAGAAGTGCTTGGACTCAGAATCCTGACTCTGAGGCTTTAAACCACCATCCCGCATTCCCTCCCAAGAAATCTAGATTAAAAATTTTAAGAGGGGAAAACTACGGCCCTAGCAGCACAAATATAGAATGAGGTAATTACTAGCAAAATAGGCCACAAACTGAGGGATTTATTATTTTTTTGGTCTAAACTCACATGAGAGAATGCTAACATGGTTGCCAATTCTAATGCAATTAGATTACAATAACAACTTGTCCAGACTCATACCAAGAAGGTGCGGGGAGGGGAGGAAAGGGTGTTTTCCGGCCCTGGACCTTACTCAGAACATGACAGGGGCAGTGTCTTTGATGCTGTGTAGCAGAGTCTAAGAAGGACATTGTCCAACACGCTTATTGAACACCAGGCAACATTCTTGATGCTGGGCATATATCTAGAGGAGTGACTTCTCTTACAGAGTTTATTCTAGAAGAAGAAAGGTTAAAACAAGTAAACAAATAAGTACAAATTGTGTAGCGGCATGAAGGAGTGTCAGTGAGTGAGAGAAGGGATGAGCAGGGGAAGGCTTCTCTAACGTGGTGACATTTAAAAGAGACTTGAGGGATGACAAGAGACAGACATAGTAAGAGGAAGGTTAGCGGATGGGCCAGGTAGACCTACCATTTGTTACAGGCAGAATGACCAGGAGGGGCGCTCACGTCCACTCACTGAATTTGCTGAAGGAAACCTCAGGATAATCAGATTGCTTGTTAAAAGCAAATGCTCATCTTTAAAATTTGGAGCACAAATCTATGAGAACTCCAGATAACATAGCAGGTTACAGGATGAGGTTTCCACTCAATATGTGAACTACTTTTCAACACTCAGAACCATGCAATATTATAAAACATATTAGCTAAGATTCAGGAGGCCTGGGTTTGCCATACAACTCTGTGGGCATGTGGTCTAGACCATGACATTTAACCTCCCAGGCTCCACTGCCACTTCTCACGAGTAGGGCCGGCAGCAAATACCAGATGAGTGTGAAAAGTAACCACCGTGCAGGGCATAGAATATAAATTTACTGATATGTGCACCTCAGATCTGTCCCTGGACTTGACACTGGGCTTCCATGTGAGGCCTCTGAGATTCTTATGAATCAGACTTTATGAATGCCTAATTCAGAAATACAGTATGAGTCATAATGGTCAGATGAAGCATTATGAATTTTAGAGCTGAAAACTAAATGGACCACAATATTTAACACATTGGTAGCCAGCACCATGCTCTGAAAGTTGTCTAGCATCAAAATCTCACCATTACTTTAAGTGGCCCATTTACGCTGAAACAAAGCAGTTTTTCCAGAATGGTGGTTGGTTCATTAGCGTTTATCCAAAAGCACGGCCAAATTATGGTACTTTTCTTGAAATGGGAATTCAACTTTGAGCTCTTAAAGATTCAGTGCGAGCTAGTGAACTTTCAGATCAATGAGAAATTGAGAAATATGCACCCTCCAAGTAAAGAGTCCTACTCATACGCTAAAATTTTATAAACACAGGATCATCAGATCAGCAACTCAAAAATGCAAGTGACCTAGGTGTGCAATGGACCCACAGAGTAGGCATTGCAGGTTTCATTTTGTTAAGTACATAGCTACTCCTGAGGTTATAACCTGGGCTACTTTTCTCCCAGAAGCAATATCATAACCACTTATTCCCATCAGCCAGATGGTGGGGTCCATGTTAAAGATGGTATATCTGTGACACACACAGAGATCTAAGTCAAAGTCAGTGATTTTTAACCACTGCCATATGAATTGTTTAAAATTCATATGCCCTGGAATTCTGATTTAATTTGCATGAGATGTGGCCCGAGCTTTGGAAGCTCCCATGTGATTCTCACTGAATTGAAATATCCCAACCATGGGCTGCAGCCAATCCAAGAACTCCCTTTGATCGACCCAGGCACCACCAACCTTACAAACCCTCCCAGCGCTTTTTTCTAAATCATTTCCCTTCCGATCATAATTTTTTTTCCTCAAGCATAGAACTCAGAGTAACCTAGGTGCTGATGCTAGTGTGATCTGCTCTTTCCTAGGAAAGACTGAGGTGCTAACCCTCTGCTATTTCAGTTCCCCCATGTATTGCTCAGTTTTTATGATGTTTTGAAGGTCGCTTCCCAACGTAATAAAAGCCATTGTCTCTATTCTCTGAGGATGGGAGCGAAATATCATCTCAACTCTTGTCCAGGCTTAGAAGTGATTAATGTAGATTCTGATGATGAAGGAAATGAAAACGAGAAATCTAGATAAGTAATCACTGTTTCAGCAAAAACAATTTCAACAAAAAATGAGCTCAAAACAGAGAGAACAAACTGATAATGCCAACAGCAAATAAATTATTCTCTGAGTTTTAAAAACAGACCTTGTGATAGCATTCTAAGTTTGTGGGGTTTTTTGTTTTTGATTCATGACACTTCTGAGTATAACTGAGGCGGAAAGGGACCCTGTTGTGATGCCATATTTCACAGGCACTTGACATGGAATTTGAGCAAAGAAGGAGAGGTTTCAAAAAGTGAATGCAGAAATGTGCCAGGAAGTGATGGTTCTGAAAACATCTGCGCAGGGCTTCCTGCACCTAAGAGACGTGACCAAGTTCCTCCTTGTCATAGTCCTTCAGCCACACAGGAGCTGCAAACCAGCTCAGAGAGCAACAAACAGAGTCTGGGCTCTTCAGGACTCTGGGCAGGACTTTGCTTTGTCTCTACCTATAGAATGAGAGCACCTCACAGGAAACATTCACCCTGGCAGGATGCCACCTACATAGCACTCAGCGAGACAACCAGTTCCAGGAGCATGCCTCCCTAGTCTCACCAGGCCAAACGAGGGAGCTGGCACTCCACGGGGTCCGAAAATGTTTGCATTGAGGCTGCATATACATACAGCAATTACCTCAGCAATATGGGAATATGCTGCCAACCACAATCAGACATACCTCCCACTTTGCTATCTCTAGCCCTGCATAGCCACATTTCCCTTTGACATTTCAGACACCTCCAATTCAACATATCTAAAACTCAGCTCACAGTTTTCTTGCTTACACTCTTCTTATTTTAGTGGCTGACCCACAGACTCTATCAGTTATAAAACCCACAACACTGGAAATCATTCTTGATTCATTCCATCACCAAATCCAAGTCACCATCTTCTCCCCAATGGATAACCAGAGACTCCTAGCTCTTCTCCTCGCAATCGTCTTGTCCTTTCTTATCCCCTCTCTACTCAGTAGCCAGATACATATATAATTATATGCACACACATATATATACACACACATCCAAACATACATATGTATGTTGGTTCTATGTATTTGGAGATCTCTGAATAATGTAGTATTTATAGATTGAGATTTATCATAAGGAATTGGTTCACCTGATTATGAAGGCTGAGAAGTCCTAAGATCTGCAGTGAGCAAATCTGGAGATCCAGGAGAGCTGATGGTATAAGTTGAAGTCTGAGGGCGGAAACCAATGCCCCTGCTCACAGGCAAAGGTCTGTTGCTCAGCTTTCATTCTATTAGGGCCTTCGATTGACTAGATGAGGCCGCCCATATTAGGGAGAACAATCTGCCTTACTGGGCCCACCAATTCCAGTGTGAATCTCATTCAGAAACACCTTCACAGACACACACCAGAGTCATGTCTGACCAAATGTCTGGGCCCCCTGTGGCTCAGTCAAGTTGACACATAAAATGAATCATCATAATCACAGTAATCATGCAAACACGGACATCGGATCATGTTGTCTGTTATCTTTTTATGCCTTATACCCACTACTCCATTTAAAATCCTTTATTGTCTCACCATATTCTGCTAGGCCATGCCTAATCCCTCTCTTACCTCTTCTTATTAATACCACATCCTCTAGCAACCTTCTTTCCATTTTTTTAAACTACAAAACTGTTTTTATTTCTAAAGGTTTCCATGCACGCTACTCCATGTGCTTGGAACACTCCTTCCCATTCTTCAGATGTCAACATAAGCCTTCCCAGACCCCAACTCTTCCTACAAGCCAGTCCCCAATTATAGAAATTCTTATAATCCCCTGTACTTCTCCAACGAGGATTCCTCACCACCATAAAGTACCTTATCCTCAATGGCACATAAACTCACTAAAGCAGGGATTAGGTCTATATTGTTTACAACTATCACCCCAGCATTTTGCAAATAAGAATTCAATAAATGTAATCCAAATAAATGAGCCACTTCCTAACGACTCTACCAGTCTGGGACACAGGCCATTTCTCTGTCCCCTTAGGCCTAGCATAATAAATGTTTATTAAATAAACTAACAAGCTCTACACTGGGGGAAAAAGGTTGATTCAAAAGAGTGTTTTGTGATGGTCTGGCTTACCTTTCATAAAAACAAATTTCAAAATGGCGTTGCTCTAGAGGACAGAATATTACTGCTCTTCTGAAAGAAAAGGACTTCAAAGGACAGTATCCACCCGTTTCTTCAATCATTAGAGATGAACCCTAGAATACTCTGCTTAGGTTTTCTACTCAGGTTTAAAGACAGACCTCTACACACACAGCTTCATACATAAAATTTAAATAGTGACTGCGTATGTGAGAAGGCTGAATTTCAAAGGAACCCCGGCTTGCCTTAAAAGTAGATCCTATATAATTAGAAAAGCCCAAGTTTCTCCTCACCTTTGGTAGGTGCTTATTTTATTTCAACTAGTTTCTATATTGGGAACTGAAATTGATTCCACTGAGTACAGTGTATTTAAGCCAAAGCAGCCATTTAAAACAGGATGACATAATGGTATGGATTTGTATCATACCAACTAAGCTAAGCCGGTACCATATTTGCAGGAAATCCCTTCTCAGAGCTAGGGTGGCTGCATGAGGTTTGGAAGGTGGGGGCAAAACCACAGCCACGTTTTGTTTTGTTTTGTTTTTTTTTACACTGGAGGGTGGTGCAGGGCACCAGGCTCGGTTGGAGATCACCTGCCGGCTCACCTTGTTGGTGTGAGGCAGCCCCATTCTTCAGATCTTCCAGCGCTCAATGGATCCTCCTTCAGCTTCTGCAACTCCTGGGCCACAAGCATTCATAGTTTCATAAAGAAGGGCAGCGGGTTTTCCTCCACTGAATCAGACCTAGAAGTGGAAAGAGACTGTCTCAGGTTCCATTCATCCTGCTGAGTTCCAGCTCATCCTCACTCTCCCCACTTCACATCCATCTACCCTGACTGCCTGCCCGCCTATCCTGCTGACTCCTGGCGCCAGCATCACACACAATGACAACAGCCTTATGCAGACTATTTACCCAGCTCCCACACTGCATAAGGTTAAATTTTTATCATGTGCCCATATACACCTCACTCAAAGAGCCTCTCTTTCTCTAATTGAACCCCGACAGATAAACTTCTAGAGAGTTTTCTAGCTAACTGGCCACTCTTAAGCCAGATCTGACTCTCAGAAAGTTGGCATATCTATGGTTTAAGTAATAATAAATGATAATAAGTTGCCAACCTTTAAAGATGACGTGATTTCATGATAAGATATGCGAACCTCTAGTACAGCAGCATGATAGTCTAAGTACCCTGACCAGTTGTTTTAGTCGAAAACAAAACTATTGGGTAAAAATATTAAAACATTTGAAATGCATTGATGAACTAAAAATTATTTAAGGTTATTCAGAGTCCAAAACTAAAACAGCATGGGAACCCAGAGAAGTAATCTGAAAATTGAGGCCAGCTGTAACTTTACGGATCTCGCTAAACTATATGAAATTCTGCTTCAGTTTTCAGCCTCATGGGTCCTGGGAACAAAGTAAATGTCAGGGCCCCCCTGAAGCAGGCAGTCTAATTAAGAGCTCCCGCAGTGAAATTGGGACCCCAATGTCCCAAACCCTCAGTGTAAGGATGAAATAGAATTCAATCAACCTGGTCTTCCCCATCTCTGACCCTTCTACCCAGAGGACTGCAAGGGAAATTGCATGTCTCAAACCTCAGCACTGAATGGAAGAGAAAAACATTTCTCCAAAGGCTTGATAACTCAGTTTGACCCTCACCCTTGTTTGTAGCTTGGATTCATATGACCTGGGTGTTCCTACGGAGAAATTAGTTTACAGTTTAAGCTGAAAGTGGTAGCAGTGACTGATGGAAACAAATGCAAATCCTCTAAATAAAATCACCTTAAATGCCAGTCTCAAATAATTTTCACAGATAAAGACCCCAGAAATATGAATCCATACTCAAGAAGTACAGATCACTCTCAGAAACAAGATACCATGACCTTAGAGAGCAGGAAGGGAAACAGGGCAGCCAGTTTAGACCCCTGGAGGCTTCAGACAAAAGAATTCGCAGAGAAATGTATAAAATAAATGTTTACTAGGAGTAAAGAAACCAAAGAATGAATTGAAAGAGAAAATAAAAATATATATAAAAATAACAGATTAGAAAATGAGCTGAACAGAATTTCTGGAAACAAAAATATCTCAAAAAGTAAAACTCCAATGGATGTGATGACATAGATAACAAGAAAAATAAGTGAACATGAAAATATATCTGAAGAATCATCCAGACAGCAGGGAAGCAGAATAATAGGAATGCTAGAGTAAGAATGTCTAATCCGAGTTTCATTCAGAATGAGGAGAAAGAATGAAGCCAAAATGATTTTCAAAGACATATCAGCTGAGTATTGCTCAGAAATGATGAAAGACACAAAACTACAAACTTAGTGTCAAAAAAATTTTTAAGTAAAGTAAGTAAAATGAAATCCACATCTAGGCATACCAGAATGACACTGCAAAACATCACAGATAAAAAGCAGTAGAGAGAAGAACCAAACAGAAGTTCTAAAATTGACGTTAGACTGACAGCTGACTTCTTATAATCACAACAGTGAGAACCAGAATATAGAGAAAGATGTTTGATTCCTGAGAGACAATAACTACCAGCAAGGTTGTGCATCCAGCCCAAATCCTTCACACAAGGGCAAATTAAAGACATTTCAGAAAAACAAAACTGAGATTTGCCCTGCAACCCTTACTAAAAGAAAATATCAAGGATTTTCTTGATGTTAAAAAAAAAAGGAGGGAAACTAAAATGACAGAGGGATAAGTGAAGTGAAAAATATATGGATATGTAAATTAGCATTAATTATGAAAACAGTAATGTTGCTGGATTAAAGAACACAAACCAAAATACATAACAATAGCATATAAATCAGGAATAGTGGATTTGGACTGTTATGTTTTTTAAAAAATCCATTAAAGACTCAATATTGTTAACTCTTCCCAAAATTGATCTATATGTTCAACTCAATCTCCATCAAAATCCCACAGGCTTTTAAATAGATATGGGAAAGGAAAGAATTTAGAATAAATTCAATGTTTTCTTTCTGCAAAAGTTGAAAGACAGGAGATCTATGTATAGATGTGAGTCCATCTATCTATCTACCTGTCTGTCTAAAAATGAATTTTACCCAGAAGATGTAGCAAATCAGTAACAAAAACAATCAAACTGCAAAAATATTGGACATAAGATTTAAACATCTCTCCCAAAAGAATATCTTTAAATACCCAGATGAAAATTTGCTCAGTAGCATTAGTCATCAGGGAATGGAAAACCATAATAAAGTACCATTTTTTAGCCACTAAAATAGCTTTAATTACACCAGTATTGGTGGTAGGACTGTAACATTGTGGAACTATCTCAGAAGACAGTTTGGCAGTTTCTTGTATTAATCTGTGGCTATATCACATATTACCCTTAAAATTTAGCAGCTTAAAACAACAGTTATTATCTCACTGTTTCCGTAGCTCAGAAGTCTGAGTGCAGCTTAGTGATGCCTCTGACTCAAGATCAGTTATAAGGTTGCAGTTAAGCCGGTTGGCCAGGACTGTGATCTCTTCAAATGCTTGATTTGGGAGGACCCATCTCTAAATGCACAAATCTTAGTGACAAGATTCAGTTCCCTATAGACTGTTAGATTGAGGATCTTAGTTCCTCATGGGCTAATGGGCTCCTTCGGTTTTTAGATATCTGCATAGGGCAGCTCTTAACATGGCAGCTGGCTCCCCTCAGAGTAAGGCAATGAGAGCACAAACCCAAGATGGAAGCCATCGTCTTTTTATAACCTAATCTCCTAAATGGCACCCCATCATGACTTTTACCATCTTCTGCTCGTATAGAGAAGCAAGTCACTGCATCCACCCACATGGAGGAGAGGGAATCACATAAGGGCATGAATTCCAGGAGGCAACGATCATTGGGGACCATCTTAAATGCTGCAGTACCATGCTTTTAAAAAACACCTATTCTGTAACAGTAATTTTCTTCATGGCTACTTATTTAAGAGAAATGAAAAAGTTTTTTTGTCAAAAAGACTTCTATAAGAATGTTCATAGTACTTTGTACAAAATGGCCCCAAACCAAAAACAATCAAATATCTAACAGGAAACTAGATAAAAGGTATAAGTTTCATTTATAAAATAAATGAGTCCTGGAGATCTAATGTACAGCATGGTGACTATAATTAATAATGATGTATTGTATACTTGAAATTTGCTAAGAGAGTAGATCTTAAGTGTTCTTACTGGGGAAGGGGAGGGATTGGTAAATATGTGAGATGATTGGTTAATTAGCTTAATTGGGGGAGTTATTCCACAATGTATACATATATCAAAACATCACGTTGTATACCTTAAATATATAAAATGTGTATTTGTCAGTAAATACAAATATCTGCATTTCACTGTATGTAAAATTTGCCTCAATAAAAAGTCATTTGAAAAAAAAAATCCAGTTATATGAGATGAATACCTAAAACATAACCATAAAGAATGGTTGATATTTAAAAGTATGGGAAAATGTCTCCAGATAAAATATTGACAGGAACAGAGAACTAAGAAGCAAAATGGATTTTAAGGCAAAAAAATAAAATAAAATAAAAACATTACAAGAAATAAAGACCACTATACCTAGATATGGAAGATAGAATAACTCTAAGGTATTATTCATTTAAAACACAATGCTAATAACATGTCTTTTAGGTACAGATAGATCAAATATGTGTGTGTATTTGAACAGAAGAATTAAATATTTTGAGTTAATAGGCATATATGGAACATAGTACCAACTAGAGAACACACATTCTTTTCAAACGAGCATATTTATAAAAATTGACACATACTGGGCCAAAAAGCTAGTCTCGATTTTTAAAGAATTGATTTTATGTAGAAAACATTATCATATAAGATTATCAGTTCAAAATCAACATTCAGAAATTTAAAACCAATGAAGAAAATATGTCCTAGAAAATCTTACATATTTAGAAATTAAGGAAAACTATTCTATAAAACTCATAGAACACAGGAGAACGCAAGCTAAAATTATAAAGTATTTACATCTATATCATAAATACACTTTGGGAGTCTGCCAAAGAAAAATGCATAACTTTAAATCCATATGTTAAAAATTAAGAAAGAAAAAAATTAACTAAGGCGGCAACACATTGTAGAACCTCAAACAACTGTAGAATTTTTCTAATTTATATAGAACAAAACGACAAGGAAAAATTGAAGAACTAGAAATATACATAAAACAGATAAGACTGACAAAACCAAAAGTTAGCTCTTTGATAAGACTAATAATTGGTAGTAGTGCTCCAGAGGAAAAAAAAGAAATAAAAATATTTGGAATGTAAAAAAAAAAAAAAGACATAACTACAAATGCAGACATTTAAACATGAAGATATTAAGAAGAGTTTCCCAACAAATTTAAACCTTTATATGAAATGTAAAGATACCAAGGGAAAAGATAACCAAAACAAACCTGAGAAGCACAAAACCTATATAATCCTAAGATTATTTTTAAAATGGAAATAACATTTTTTTCCATAAACAGATTTATCGATGAGTTTAAGTATACAAAGGACAAATTCTAGAATATAGGGAAGGAATAAAACCTGACAAAGATATTGTTAAGAAAGAGAAATTATAGGATAAACTCACTTAATGAACATAAGTGCAAAAATCCTTTAAAAATTAACAAATAATTTCAGATATGTAGAAGAGATTATATACAATGACAAAGTTGGCTTAATGCTAAAAAAAAAATCACAGGAGTGGTTCGTTATTGGTAAATTAATATAATTTGCCACATTAAAGAGAACTATATTATCTCAATATATGAAGAATAAAATAGCCCTTGATAAAGTTCACATTCATGAATGATAGAACCTCTTAGCAAAATAAGAATAGAAGATAACTTTCCTATTTTAATAAAAACGTATTCGAAAAACTCTATAACAAAAAAATCAGACTTATTGGTAAATTGTTGAACATTTTCCCTGTAGAGTCAGGAAGCAGTGAGATTGCTATTTCCTTGCTTCTAGTCCACACAGCATTGGACAGTCTTAGGCATTACAGAATAGAAAGAAAAATTAATAAAAATCATGAGAAATAAAATAAACTGTCATAAATTAATTAGTGACTACAAAGAAAACCCAAAACAACCTGTGCACAAATTATAAAAAATAATTTATCACAATATCAAATAAAAGATCAACATGCAATAAAAAAAGAACATCAATACAATAGGAAGAAGAAATAGGAGTAAGAGAAATGCTTTTAACAAAAATACCATTTTCAATAACCACAAAAGATATGCTGAACGCAGAGAAAACTGTTAAACTTTACTGAAATGCATCAAAGAAAACCGAACTAGAGACAGATGCAATGTTCATGGAATGGAAATAAATCCAATCAAAATTCCAAAAGGGCTTCCTTGTAAAACTTAAGTTCATTATGAAAAGTATGTGGAAGACCAATAACTAGGACATTCTTGAAGAACAAGGTGGGAGGACTTGCCTTATGAAATACAAAGGATTTAAGCTAAAATAATCACTGTCACAGGGATATATGACTAGAAGGATGAAACAGACATTGAATGCCCTAAAAGAGACTCATGGGTGTATGACGACATCACTTGTCATAGAGCTAAATATGGGCTTTTCAATACATGATGCCAAGCCTATTGGTCTGCACCTGTTCTGACCCCCACTTCAGACCATACACAGAAATGATCTGGTGCATTAGAGACCTAATGAAAAAGCAAAACATAAAATATTGAAAATGTAGATGCACTATATGACCTCGTGTGAAGAAGGGTTACTCAGATGTGACACAGAAAGCAGAAACCCTAGAGGAAAAGATCATAAATTTGTGACTATTAAAATGGAGAACTGCGTTCATGCAAAGATGCTAAACAAAGAGTGAAAAAACAGCCTCAAAAGACAACTGTCAGTCTACAAAACTGCTAAATATTTTTCAGAATATGTAAGTACTACTATAATTCACACACAAAATAACAAAATTAAACTAGACAAAAGACATTTCACTGAAGGAGAGTCTCAAATGGCTTCAAACAAAGCAAAAGATGCTTAGCTCCAACTCTGAGAAGTGTAAATTTAAAAGACAATAGCATCCCATTCACCTCATTTCATAAAACAATATGAAATGCCAGCAAGAAACTAGAATAACCAGAACTCTATACACTACTAGTCAGAAAGTATCTAAGAAATCTGTAGATATGCATATACTAGAAGCTAGCAATTCCACTCTTCACATGTGTCCTAAAGAGAATTTACAAATGTGCACCAGAATCCACATACAAGAATGTGTACAGATGCACTGTTTGTGGAAACAAAAACATGGAACCAACTCAAATGTACATCAGAAAGATGGACAAATAAGTCATGATGTAAGAATAACACCGTGGATGCATCTCAGGTACATAATGTTAGGGGGGGAAGGCACTAAATAGTAAGTGGAATCATCCTGTGTGTAAAGTTCAAAAACATGATAGTAAACAATATACTGTTTAAGGAAGCAAAGGTAGTAATATTATAAAGAAAAGAAAACAGCAAATACAAAATTCATAATAGTAGTTATCCTTGAGAGAAGGAAATGGATGGTTAGGAGAGGAACTCAGGGCATTACAAAGGCAAGAAAAATTTTTTTAAAAGGATGATGAGTATACGAGGTCTAATGCATAGTCATTCTTTATACCATATTTATATTCTTAGAAATCTTGTGCATCAATTATAAAATTTAATGATTCAGAATAAAATTATTTTTAATTAGAAAAAAAAAATCAGAAGCCCTGGCAGAAATCAGCCAGATTAGAATAGCAGCTGCATAGAGAGCATCTTCATCATTTGTCACATCCCGTGCGAGGCTGTTGTTTTCCTTACAGCTATCTTAGGGGTAATTCATTTACATCACCTATCTAGCCTTGGTGTATACCTGAGATTATGACCTTTGCTTTAGAGCAGCGGTTCTCAAGGTGCGGTCCCCACACCAGCAGCTTCAGCATCACCAGGAACACATGCAAGTGCAAGTGTTTGGGCACCACCTAGACCTGCTCTGTATATCAAACACTGGGTCTGGAGCCCAACAGTCCGTTTCAACGAGCTCTCCAGGGGACTCTGATGCATTTGAGAACCACTGTTCTCGAGGACATGGCCCGGCCTCTGGACCTCCCTTCCTCACCACTCTTCCATCTGAGGCGCTTCCCCCTCCCACAAAAGGGATGCACTTCTTCCTCATGGAAGCCTGTTCATTTCCAAGAGCCAGCAAGACCCTCACTGCCCGCCATCTGGAGGACGCCTCCAGCCAGTTTTCCTTGCTCGGTGCCATCTAAGCCGCTGTGTTGTGACTGGGAGTCTGTGGCCAGAAACGGACCACATCCCTTCAGCGTGCTTCGTCTGCTCTCTGCAGCCCCACGGGGCTCCTCCAGGAGCTTTTTCCACAATGGAAAGATGAGCATATGAACAAACAAAAACTCCTAACAGCCAGAAACATTAAGTTGGGCTCTGAAACAGAAAGCCAGTCGCCTTTTTGTCTCTGCTTCCAGTTAATTGTCATTCCTGCCTTTCACAATAGGAGACAGTTTCCAAGTAGCTGCCTTGCTGGGCACCCTGGTGCTTCCAAGGCTGACAGCAGGGAGAAAAGGCAGCTCTCATTTCAGGGCCCCCTCTGGCCGTGAGCCTCTCACTGGTCTCAGAGCCCACAGGTGAGCGAGAGGAGAGAGAATTCCGATGCCTGTCAGCAGTGCCAATGCTCCATCTGATAAAGTTCTCGCAGCTCCACACATTTTTTTCTACGTCAAGCTCTTTCTTCCCTCCACCTGTCTTTCTGTATGAGTCATTTGCTTTGAATGCTCGTCCCAAATAGGAACACATCCACTGTCTCCTGAGTTTGATATGGCAGCTGTTTAAATAAATTATGAGAACTGTTGTATACTGGGATGCGTGTATCACTGAGCCATTTGTAGTTATATCACCTTATTCTCAGACTGGTTCTGGGCTAATTCCATGAAGAGAGAGGTGGCATCTAATTACGAAGAATGGCATGAAGATATGACGGGCAGGAAAGCAGCCCAGTTCTTCTGGAAGTAATATGGCAACTGGCTCTGATGTCCACTAAACCAGAATTTGAATCTGGACTCTGCCCTTTGACTAGATGTACAATCCTGAGCAAGTCACTTACATTTCCTTGTTTCTACAATTAGGACCAAGGAAATGGCAAATTCACGGGGATTTTGTGAGGATTAAAAGAGATAGCACTCTGCACAGGGTCCATCGCCTAGTCAGTGCTCAATAAAACATAGCCAATGTTTGTGGCAAGAAATAAGACTAACAAAATAGGTCGTACCAACTTCTAAATGGCTGAATAAGCTCAAGGGTCCAGATCTTTTCTAAGGAACTTAGGATGGTTTTGATAAGTGACGTATTCAAAACTTAATTGAGGAAGACATATTTGCATGTGAAGTACACTGGAGAAAGGGGGAATCAAAAACAAAACTTGTGAGGCAATTAAAACAGTGCAGGTTGAGATGAATTAGTATGCTGAGTATTGAGAAGTCGTGGGCTAAGAGTGAGGTCACAGATCGCATGAGGGAGGGAGGAAAGAGGGGCAGGGAGAAGCTGGCATGAGCATGCTCGCCGGGGGAAGGTGGATGGCGCAGTGCCACTGAGAAGTCAGAGCTGAGCGGGTCGTATTATCAGAAAGGAACCTGATGCCATAGGGAAAAGGCATCAATGTCAGTGAAAACAGAAGACATTCGAAAGAAGTAGGATAACCGTAAGTCAGCCAGACCTTACAGGAGACAAATGAAGAAAATGGCACAAACCATCTTCATATTTCAAAAGTGAGAAGAGGTCAGGAGCACAGGAGGAGCTCCGCTGAGCTGGGTTTGCGTCCCAGGCAAGGCTGCCCTGCACAGATGTCACTCCCTGTTGCTCTGGTGACAAGACGCCCTCCTCATACTGATTGTAGTGAGAAAAAACACATGCAAATGAAGTAAAGCATAATTCGAGCCAGAACCACACCTGGATCAACACCAGCTTGGTGAAGGTCTTGTGAGGAGGAAAAGGTAGGAGTAGGGGGACTTTTGCTCAACACACAGGAGGGAGGTCAGAAAGGAAAGAATGAGTTAAACAGACGCTCAGGCCAGTCCTCTCGTGAGTACCACAGACCTGTGGTTTCTCTGTTACTGGAGCTGAGTCACTGGAGGGGAAATACAAAATCCGTGGAGCCGGCTGCAACCCTCAGGAACCCAGACCTGGGAAGGGTGAGAGAGCCCTCTCTTGGCACCTGTGGGATATGGCTGGGGACCTCAGTGGTGGCGTCCCACTGGTCAGCGGGCTCTTCCTGCCGCTTCCTGAAGCCCAGGAGGGTTTGCCTGACCCTGAGGGGGTGGTAAAAGCAGAACAGGGAGCCGCAGTTGACAGGGTGATGTTCCATGTTAACGTGTTCAAAGTGTCTGAAAGTTAGGAACCCAGAAATAAAACAGGAAATTGGTCTGGAATCAGAGCAGTTTGAGAGCCATGCTGAGGTCCTTGCTTCCTAGTTGGGGCATTCTCTCTGTAAAGAGAGTTAGATCTTCACTCATTTCTGTTTGGTAATAATGATAAAATCTGGTCTGTTCAGGGGATGGGTAATATTTTTCACATTAAATGAATTAGGAAAAAATCTTTCTAAGAAGTGTTAGCCTCTGTTTAACCACAATAATTAACATGGAGTGTGGTCGATTCTACTTTATTTTTTAACTTACAATCACATGTACTCTTTTGGGGGAATAATTATGTGAGCGTTCACAAACAGAGAGACATGTAACCCACTGCCATCAAGAAACAGAACAGCTCTACCACCGAAAAACATTCTTTTGTGCTGTTCCTTTGCAGTCAAATCATTTCCCTTCTCTAACCCCCAGCAATCACTGATCTGTTCCAAATCTTTTGACAACTGCCTGTTTGAATAAGGCCCGAGATTTCACCATGGTTTGCTGGTACGATAACAATAGTAACGGTCAGCACTGATTGTAATGGTCGGTACATATTATGCACTTACAATGTGCCAGGCACCATTTGAAGCACTTTATAGATGAGGAAATGGAGGCTTTGAAAATTTTGGAAAAAGGGGTGGGAAGAAAGACGTGCCCAAGGTCATATAATGGCAGACCCGTGACCTGAGTCCAAGCACGCCTCACTCTGCTTCTGTGGAAGACACAGAAAGTAGGACAAAGTGGAAGAAAGACCTACCAGTTTCAAGAAGCTCAATTTAGACCTGGGATCGTCTTACTCTAAAATGAAACCAAACCTTTGTAAGAAATTGGTTAATTATACCAGTAAAGCAATAATTGACTGGGAATAAGGTAAGATGAAGCCAAGACGCTCAGACTCCTTCCTTACAACCTGTGTGATATGCAATCAAGACAAAGCCCAGATGTGTTCTCCCTCATCGACTTGACCAGGTGTGTAAGGCAAAGCTAGAAAAATTCCCTGATCAAATACTGAAACAGTGTGTATATTTCAGGCTGGAGTCCCCAACCCGGTCTCTGGTGATGGAGGCCCCAAAAGGAGTAGAAATAAACGCAGAAGCTGGAAACATGGAAGCCACCTGCAGAACAGAGCTGAGACTGGAGTCCCAGGACGGAGAGGTATGGGGTGAGAGGGACAGAAAGATGCAGTTCCCACAAGCCGCCCTTTCCCAAAACTGGTTTGTCGCTCCCTTTGCCACTGAGGTTGATCCTACACTGGGACAGCAAAAGCTGCCCGTCAGAAGGTTTTAGTTTTATTTCTGGAACAAAGATGTTGAATACGATAAACCAAACCCACAACACATAAAAATTAGGACTCATTATTTGTAAGATGCTGAGATACTAGCATGTATTCCCAGGACAGAATTAGAAATACGGTTATAAAAAGGAATGCTATTTCCAAATTCTGTCTCTTGTCACCTTAAGATACGATGTAGGTAGCCGGCTTAATTAAGCTGTATCTCGCACACATCTGGCTAAAGATGAACTTAATTTACTTGTCATTTTTCGAGTGTATGTTGTGTGTTTCTACTTTCATTGAGAACGAAGACTGATTCAACAGCTATCGCAAGTAGAACAAGCCAAAACCTCAGCAGGGAAAGACTAGGCAATAAGAGGACGCAAATATTCCTTCTCTTACCCCAGCACAACCCCACTTTGTGAACAGAATGGCTGCTTGTGTTTTTTGCAAACAACGTAAGCCGGACCCCCAAAGAAAATATGATTCAACTGCAAACTTTTAAAAATGCCTTCATTGTGTTCATAAGCAAAGTTTTCTCTTTACAAGTCTTAAAAAGAGGGGGAAAAATGTTTTTTATTTTTAACGCTGAACTGGATTTCACCTTTCATATCTACTTAGAGGCAATCAGTCTCCAGCTGCCTCTGTACACCAAGACTGGCTTTTGATTGGTTTGTCATTTGCTGTATTTGTTTTAAAAGAGCTAGTCAGATAGAACCATCATTCAGTTATCAAAACTGCCTTCAAACAGCCACAGACTCCAAACCACACACATTTAGAAACAGTGACTACATCATGTACTCAGTTGAAAGCTCCCAGAATCCAGACGCCAGAGCATCGGTCACAGCGTATCAGTCACTTAAATCCAAAAAGTGCTGCAGATTCTTAAAGACTTACCACACAAACAGGCATATTTAGAGTCCGAGAAGTCCCACAGTAAAGAAAATTGTTAAGCTGGCATTTCCAAATTTATTTTACTCTAAAACTCTAGTCGCATTCTGCATGATAAAGTTTTGCAAAATGCTAATATATGTATAGCATTGCCAGTGCAGCATCGTCTTGCTATAATATAAGCTTCCGGAAGGGTAGAGACTGTGTTTTATTCGTCTCTGAATTCCCAGCACCTGCAATACTCAACACATAGTAGGTGCTCATTCGATTTAAGCTGAACATTCACCTGCTGCTTCTGAACGCCAGGGGAATGGACGACAGGCTCTAACGCTTCCCTTCCTGTTTACCCTTCAGATTAAGTTAGACGCTGCGAAAATCAGACTACCTAGGCTGCCTCACGGATCCTACACGCCCGCCGGGACGAGGCAGAAGGTCTTCGAGATCTGCGTCTGCGCCAACGGGAGGCTGTTTCTGTCCCAGGCAGGAACCGGTTCCACTTGTCAGATAAACACAAGTGTCTGCCTTTGAGGGACGATCCGCAGTGGACACTGTTGGCAGCGGAAGGCCTTTCGTTGGCTTTAGACACTGGCTGCCAGCTGTTTTTACTAGAACACAGAAAGCCTATCAAAGACCTTTTGTGTGTGTGCGTGTGTGTGTGCGCTCGTGTGTGTGTGTGCGTGTGTACGCGTGTGTTTGCGTGTATGGGTGGATATAAATATATATAAATATATATAAATAAATATATATATCCTCTGTATAAAATGAGGTTTCAGTACAAAAGGAACCATGGGTGACCCTGTGATATCCACTGTCATTTCCATCCCACCCCACCAACTACCGAATAAAGTCAAAACATTAATGGGGGCCCAGTATTCCCCAGACCCTTCAGCATCACACAGTGTGTTGGACACTTACCGAATATTCATCTACATGTCTGAGTCACAGCGCATCTTCTCCCGTAGTGTCCTTACAAGGCAGTGATGGCGGGAATCTCCAAGTCAGATCGAGCGCTGAGACCCTTGAATTAAAAATAGACATTTGGTTTCCTTTGGTGGCTTTCCCAAGGCCGGCCAACTTTGCCCTCTTCAAGCGAGGGATGGGGCGATGCCACAGACGTCAGCCATAGAAACTCAAAGTGGCTGTGCTACCTTTGCAGTCAAATGTTGTGGGGGTTTTATAGTCGGACAAATGAAGAGGATGAATTTTAGCAAAGTTTGAACAGCTCGCCCAACTCCTACTATCTTACTTTTTGCAACTCACATATTTCCCCCCAGTCAAAACAGGAGTTAGAAATGAGCACAAAATAGGATAACAGCTGTTCCTCAGTCATTTGGAAGCTACTCGGTGGCCTTACGGGCAAGAAATAAATGGACAGCGTGTCTCTGTTTAATGGGGGGAAAAATGGCTCAAAATATGTTACATCCTCACTTTTGACTTATTCAACAGAATCCAACCCAAAACGATCGGGTCAATCAAAATTCGCAAGAGCGGAACCCCTGCCCCAAGAGCAGCCATTTGGAGATGGAAGTCTAATTAGCATCAGGAACCTAATTATTTTTATATATTTCTTGGGGTTAGTAGGTAATTTAGAGACATGCCTTTTATTTTTAAAGGCATGCGCACACTCACTGGATTCAATCTTCTGATATAATTTTTTGGGTGTTGGAATATTCATATCCCTAATTCCATCACTATGTTTTCCCCAAGAATAACAGGTCTAAAGTACTGCATGCCCCCAGAAATGCTCACTGACATGTAGTATAAACTGTCAAGGGTCTTTATCAGAACCACTGTGTCCCCTGGGGCCCAGCAGCACCCAGTCCCCCACATGTGAAAGCGGCCTCTGATTCCCGCCATCAGCTACCTCTCATCACTCACCTCCACCGTCATGCTCCAGGGTCACCCTGGCCAGCTCTTGTGCTGGGACAGGGGATTACACCATCTCTGTTCAAAGAGGGGGAAATGTGCCTATGCCTTAAGTCAATGCACTCAGCAAGGAGAAGCACATCCTATTTATCTTGTTGTTACCTGTAGTTTATTTTGGGTGATTGGAGGGGAATGGTTTAGCAATGACTGGGCATCTTAAAAGGTGTCAGACAAGCCAAGTGGCTGACAGATGTGGACTGTAAGGAGGCCAGATGGAGACAACTGGCTTAGACAGTCCTGGATGCCGCTTGGCAAGGAGTGGCCCCGCATGGTGAATGAAGTAGTATTTGTAAGCCCGAGTGGCATTTTTTTTCCCTCAACAAGGTTCTTATTTTTCCTTACTTCGCAAGCAAGGGAAGATTTATCATAGGAGATAAGAGGTCTGGTATCTTTGAGTAGACACTCAAGCATCAGGCTGAGGTTTGCACACATGGGATGTAAAAGCAAGCTGTGTGTTGCTTTTTCATCTAGAAGGAGGAGAAAGAAGTGTGGTTCTAGCCTGGCCATGGCCCTGCTGGCTCCCAGACCCCAGGTGCCCCCTAGTCATTCGTACTCAATATCCCATGTAGAAGAAGAATTGGGTTGTTCAGGAGTGAGAGCATAAGATTGCTTCGTTTACAGCACTGGAATCTAAACAAGAAAACTACAAAAAGCTATCAAGTTGCTCTGATCAGTATTATTTACATCCTGTAGGATCATGCTGCCCAAATCTGCATGTACCACACACAGGGTTTTGCCCAGCCAGGAAAGGCCCTCCTTGGCTACTAGGAGCATCTACCCCATATCATTCAGATAAACAGTAGTAGCTATGAGGTCCTTTGTGGCTAAATACCTTAAGACAGAAGGGGTTTTTTTGAGCAGACCACCTTTGCATTCTGCCATCTTAAGTACACAATCTATGGATGACAAGAAAATGAAAGCTTCCCTGAACCTCTTTCCTCTGATTTTGTTTAATTATTAAAGTCTGAGATCAGCACCTTGAGAGTTTTACACCAATAAAAAGACTGGTGTGATCCCACTTGCAAAATTTTATCCTAAAGGTAATCAGATCAGAAATAAAATTAAAAATAGTAATGGTGGCAAAGAATAGAAATCAAGCAACTGTGGGGACAGAAATGACATAGAATCCTGATTTTCATTTGCGCTAAGTGACCACAACATGCCAGGTAACGAGCAGGAAATTTGGCATGGATTAAATTATGTAGTTCACTTCAGACTTTACAATTTGGTAAAATGCATTCTAAGCTCTTCAAGGTACATTTTTTTCCTCAGCTTCCTCCAATCAGAATATTTGTCCATAGTCATGTGAGAAAGTTTTACCTGAATTCTGGGGGGGGGGGGAGTGGGGAGATCTTTTACATTAAAATCAACCTTTAATTTTAAAAAATGAGATTCCTTCTAATCTTTATATATAATATCTTCTAGACAATCATGCCTTTCAGTGTATTGAGCAGTGGTGGCATAAATAAGCAGGAGCAAATAAATCTTTTAATATTCTAGAAGTTCTAGTATATTAATATTCTTCAAAAGTCATATAAATTAAAAATTGACTCCAAGTAGGTTTAGCACTTAGTTCTGTTTGATATCTGCTCAATAAGTCATAAAAGTTCAATCCTGGAAAACTACTAGAGTATGATGGAGATTTTCAAAAGCCCTTACGATGGCAGCTATCTAGATGGAAACTTGATTTGAGGCTTTTTAACTGTTATGTTACCCAAAGAATAGACCTTATAAACTTGAATTGGTTTTAACTTCCTTTACATCAGTTTTCCTTTGGATAAGTTTCATCGTCTATCCAGCAACCACAGACCAAAGATTGCTTGAGGCTTGATTTTAGAGCAGGGGTCAGCAAGTTGTGGTCCCTACGCCAAACCTGGCTCATCGCCTGTTTTTGTAAACAGAGTTTTATTGTAACACAGCCACATGCCACCATGTACATGTTGTCTATGGCTGATTTCCTACTCTAACAACAGGGTTGAGTAGTTATCCTCAAGACGTCAGGGCCCACGAAGCATAGAATACTAACTGGCCTTTATGTAAAAAGTTTGCTGATGCCTGACGTAGTGATCATTTATGGTACGTGTTGGACACGGCAGCAAAGAAAGCAGACTTCATGATAGCATGGAGTAAGCCTGCACTGCCACGTGTGCTAGAAATACAAATACTTGGCTATGGAAAAAAAGGTCGGCCGTATGCTACATGGGAATACGTGATGCGCTTGGCCATGAATGCAGGCGCACAGGACCCTGGGACAGACAGGGAAGCTGGAATGAGGGGAGGGCTTAACGAAATGGAAAGGTGTGATCCTCCAGGAGTTTTTCTTTATGATCCCTAATGGACAGGTGGCTCCTCCAGTCGGCATTTGATGTGACAAGAAGGGAGGCAGGGGTCCTATGATTTAAATTCAGAATCTCTTCTCTGAAGAGACTGCTTTTGCAATCTCCACCTCACCTACCATTATTCCAAAAAGACACCCATCCCATGGCCCTCCAGAAAGTATGTTCGGCTTAATGTGTCTTTTTGGCATTATCATCTCAGCTATTCACACCTCCAGTGTACTACTCTCCTATGACCGCATCAGGCCTGAAGGTCAATAGAATCAATAAATAATTAGAAATACTGGAAGAAGCATCTTAAAAGATGCAGGAGGAAAAGATAAAGTAAAACTCTTTCATGAAGCTGTTGCTGCGAGGAATCAGATTTTGTTCGATTTTGCTCCCGAGGCCCTGGGTCTTTGTTTTTTGGTACAGCCGGAGTGTGAAAAAGACTGATTTTGAATTCCGTGTCTGCCTCTGTATGGTAAGGCAGGTTCCCGCCAGACATTTGTCCCCTCAGTCATCATCCCTCTTGCTAATCCAGGGCTTTATTCTCATATTCAATATTGCTAAAACGGCATCAGTGTGAATGATGCTTTGTAGGTATGAGGATTCATGTCAGGGAGGAAACATGGGGTGTTTTTTGTTTTGATTTTTTTTTTTTTTAATGAAAGCAACCACCATTTATCAGACCCTAATCAACGTCACTTAAGGAGCCCTTCAGCATTTTATCTGGATTCAAACAAAAGAAGATTCAGTGGGCAACACTACCCTTCACAGGAGCAATTACATGAGAATATCTTGCTTCTGTTTATTTTAGGAAAAAGGTAGCATGATGCTTGGACAAAAGAGATAAACAGATTCACGTGCGCGCCCGATCCTTACTCTAAGGCTCTATGAAAGGTGAAACTCTCATTTAAGTGAGTTGTAAACAAGATTCATTTTCTAGCTTTCCCTGCACCAGGAAATCTTAGGCACGACAAGGATAACAAAGCAGTTCCTGGGATGATACATTTGCATGGTGCCCCGGTAGCGGGTAGGGAAAAAAGTTATAATAAAAGGAACAACCTTAGAAAACAGGCCTTTATCTCAAAGATAAAATGTCTCTCTTTTGGTCTTTCATCACTTTCCCCTTGGTGGAAAGTTCGCCCATTTCCGACATATTTCCATTAAAATAGTGGAAGCCACTGCATTGGGATGTCAGATGCATTTCTTTCTTTGTGGTAATCGGAATTTAAAATTATACAGTTGCCTCTGAATTTCGCATTCACAAGGCTAAACCACTTGATAAGAGATAAAGCAGTCTGAAGCCTGCTGCTTCCCCAGCATAGCACACCGCCCGCATTAGCTTTTTCCAAAGCAATGTGATTTCTGTGGTTCTTATAAGCTTTCTTCAATAATGGAGTCCTTGAGATTTCTCAAGGCAGATCTGAATGGCGAAGTTAAAATAATTACTTGCGGGAGGTCCTCATTTTGCATGTTGTTAGAGCACAAGCGTGAAAGAAAACAGTCCATTTCGGGTGACCCATGCTCACACACGCTTTGTTTTGCCCCCCTTTCCTGTTATAGATGCTGACAGAGTAGGAAATTAGCATCTTCCTTTGAGAAAGGACAGCAATTCAAGAATACTTGAGCCTTTGATGCCATAGGAAGTGTGATGTCCTAACAGTATTAATGACGTTATTGAATCCGTCAAAAAACAGTCTCGCACATTCCAACAGCAATGCTAACTCCTCAGCTTCAGCCCCATAAGTGGTGACATTGGCCCCACGTCCATGAGGTTTGCAGTTGGAATCAAAGGCAAGAAGTATGTTCAGAGCCAACTCACCTGTTAACAACAGGAAGCCAGAACAGTGTTCCAAAATGCCCCCTTAGTCACATAGGCAGACCCTGCAAGCGAGTGTGGGATTTTGCATCATCACTGAACATCAGCTAAGGTCGGATAAATAAGACAAATGGGGGGCTGCCCACTGTGGGAGAAGAGAGAAGGAAATCTGTCTTCCTGAAAATCAGTTCTGCACCCCTAGACTTGTCTAGTAGGCCCTCTTCTTCCAATGTCTTCACGGCCCACTTCTACAGTGAGGTTATTTTGGTGACATCAGAGAAAGCTCAGATTGCATAAAGGGAGAGATTCCAAGCTAATCATTTAGGTTCCGCAGGAGCAGTATAGAAAAGGATTGTCTGAGGGCAGGAAAACGGCTTTTGTTGATTAAAAAAAAAAAAAAAAAAGATGTTGGTGTTTCTTTAGCCCTCATATTCATCTACTTCATGGGTTTCTAACGTTTTGAGGGTCACAGATTCTTTTGAAAACCTGAACAAAGTTCTGAAACTTCTCCCCAGAAAGAATCACACCCAAGAAATTTTGCATAAAAGAAGTCTTCTTGTGCCCAAAGTCTACCCTAAGATATGACAAGGGTTGGATTCTCTTCTCCAATTATAATAATTTTTATTAACTAATATTCACTGAGCACTTACTGTTCAGCACTATGCTAAGTTTACGTGCACTTACTATTTTATCCTCAAAATCATCTTTGAGCTAGGTTCTGTTACGTTCCAATTAACAGATGTGGAAACCGAGGCCTGGAGAGGTTAAGAAACTTCCTCAAAACCACCACCTAGAAAATGGAAGAGCTGCAACGTGAATCTAACTCCAGACCGTGATGCTATAAAGTCCCCAACATGTCAAACTATTTTTAGGACTGTTAAGCAGGGTCTCCTACGAGTTTGTAGGTGACCATTTTGAGACAATAAATCTGTAGAACCTTACTCTCCCTTCTTGCCGTAATCACTCATCTCCCTTCCTGTTGCAATCATGGCACCTAGTACCGAAGTGCTGATCCTCGGGGTGAAAATATAGAGGGTCTGTCTCACTACTGCAATCTGGAGCCGAAAAAATTAGTTTGTTGCTCTGTGTGTGGTTCTCGTTAAGTCGGGCTTCTCGTCCTTACAAATTGGAAGACGCCTGAGTTGTCAGCTTTACAGTTAAGAGAAAATGTTCATACTCGGCGATCTATGGGTGTGGCGAAACAAATTAGCATTTCTACCCACATACATCTCTTTCCCCTATTCCTCACGTCAAAAGACAAATGTCTTATTTTAGGTGAGGTCTTTGGCACCATTTGGTTATCATACTTTTCTACCTGGTAGCAAAACTCAAGGAAAGAACGGAGCTTAACCTCTGTCACTATCTGTTTTCCTACAAGGAGCTGGACTAGCAAAGGCTCAATTAGCACCAGGCATTCAGACCCCGCCTTGCCACTTTGGCTCTGATGATAGCTTGTGCCGCACCCCCATACCTTGTCAGTCATCACTGATGGGTCACGCGCCCCCTCGCAAACAAAATTCTTCTCACCAAAGCACTCAGGCTGTCACTACCGATTTATCTGAGTTGGAAAAAAAGACCCATCTGCCAATTCCATTTAAACAGTGGCACTCTTTAACCTTGAACCTGAACGTTTTCCATCGGGCGTCCTAGACTCAGCAATGAGGTTGGTGGCATTCCAGCTACTAAAGGAAGTGAGTGCGTTGGAAGTTCCTTACAACTTGGTGGCTTTTGAGGCACTTTTGAAGCAAAGGGAACAGGGCTTGATCTGTAAGAATTAAAAAGACTTAAAACCATTTTGAAAAATTAGCTCAGCCAGGGATCATCGGAACAGGTTAGTGACCAGCTTGCCCGTGTGCGGGTCCGCTGTCAGTTTGCTCCACACAGAGCCCAGAGACGACGGGTTCATCCTGCTTCTCTATGTCTCAGCAGCACATATCTGATCCATCGGGGGCTGCGGACAGAGCCTTTCTCTGCTCCCAAAAGACGCAGCCCCAGTGCAAGCCAGGGTCCTGTAGTGCTCATCTGGCTCAACCACCTCACAAAAAAAACCCTAGTCAATGGATGAACTCAAAATGTCAAAGATTCTATTTTAGGGTAAGTCATTCAGGGATTTTCTTTTAATGGTGTATGTGTCCCAGCAGCAAATCAGAAATGGGTACCTTTCAAGGGTCTCATGGAACTAACATCACCAGAGCCAGCAATCGGGCTCCCTGGAAGAAAGGGGAGATTGTAGCAAAGTAGAGAGAGGAGTCTGCAAACCTGAATTAACCTAATTTGTATCAGGTTAAATCAGGGAGGAGGATGAAGTTTTCCCTGCTAACTACCTCCCCAGTCAACTTTCTCTCTTTCTGGGGCCACAAGAAGCAAAAAACAGACCTCTTAAGGAGGTCAGATTTTTAGAAGGAAAAGATAGAGAATATCCATCACTGTGTTAGCTAGATGCATTCCTGGAAAAGTGAGATTCTGGTGCTTTTAACAGAAAAGATGAGGTCAGAGAAGTCTCATTTGCTAAGAGATTTTGAAAAAGGAACCTCACTCCCATAAAGTAGTTAAGTTTAGCCTTTGGGTTATTTTTGGTTTGATTTTGTTTTGTTTTGTTTTTCTCCAGATTTGGGTGTGATGTAAGAGAGCTTAGTTTTGTTTTATTTTGAATAACATCGATCCTTGCACACTCTATGCAAAAATTTTGTAAGCATTGCAATAATGCTATGAAATACAAGGAACTATTTTAACTTTATTACACTTTCTGTATAAAAAAAAATTTGTATTTAATATTATTTCGACTGCAGTCTTGTAAAATATATTAATAAAAATAATGATTGGTAAGAAGGAAAGCACCCTTGTCCACTTCTTTAGGGAATTCCTCTTTCACAGTTGACAACCCAGTCACTCCTACTTGACTCTACCTCAGAAATAAATTTTCAGATTAACCTCTTCTGCACTTCTTTGATCGGTGGCCTAAGATGTTGGTTAAGCCATCCTGGCTCTCAGGAAAGGATTCACACAGGCTGCCTTATGACACAGAGCTTACTACAAGGTAACACATAGCCTGGAGCTAGGAGTCAGTCCCCAGGATTTGGAGCAGGTCAAGGGAACAGCCATGCTCTACTGCTCTCCTAATGATCTGTGCAGGCTCCTTCGGCTACAGTTTACTACGCCCCTCTCTAAATCAGTGAAGAGGCCGGTATAGTCTCTAGTAAGTTAAACCTTTTTAATTGGCCTACCTTAACATTCTTGGTCAGCCTATGGATGAGCCACTTTTGATCTAGGTGCCCTTCCCTGGTTCAATCAGTTTTCATCCTCTTCCAAAGAATACCCTAGCACTACTCCTCTAGATGGGGCCATTAGTGAAGCAATTTATGAGAGAAGTACCATGGCAGAACCACTCTGATGGACCCACCACAATCAACCCTCCATTTTGAGCATCTCTCCTCTCCTGGCCTTCCACAATGCCAAGTTTTTGCACATACTATTCCCTCTGCCTAGAATGCCCTCCCGTCTAGCACCACCCACCCCAGGATATCCTTCAGGATCCAGTTCCTGTATCATCTTATCTCTGTGGCCTTCATCACTCTTCCTTGATTCCCCTGCTAATTTGTTCTAATTTATTTTGTATTTCTACACTGCACTATGATGTACCTAGTTTACCTATCAACCTGGAACCTTAGAATGCTTCTATTCATTTTCAAAGATTATAAAGGAGTAATGACATATCGAAATTGACTCTCCTAATATGCTGTGAGGAGATAAGTCATTTCCTCGTCTAGAAACAAAAATTGGCAAACAAGTTTTACATACCCAGTGCATGACGGAACTTGTGTCCATCCCAACTGTATTTTCACTGGTGGCTACATCTCATCGAATTTAGCTTCTGACTACAAATGACACCAAAGCAATATTACAAAGTCCTCAAGGTCAAATCTATAATAAATTTTAATCCTAGTCAGGGTGCAATTTATCTCCAAAGATATAATAATTTATTACCTGGTTTCTTTTGCATAGAAATTTACCAAAAAAAAAAAAAATCGAAATCAAAGAGAATGAAATCAGAGAAAGCGCCATTCAAGATAGCTGATGCATTGGTTAAAAAAAGAAAAAAAATAGAAAAAAATGTTAAAGTGTAGCCAAAATGATAAAAGAAATACTAATTACATGGAGAGTCTGTAACTGATGAGCCCAACTAATTGACATCATTGTTGATATAAATTTAGAAAGCAGATGAAATAACAGGAGGCTAAAAAGAACTCTATTTTTTCTCAGTAGAAATTTTTTAGTAGAAAATTGATGCAAATCAGCAACTTTTGCATTTCCTCTGATCTTGACTACTCTTGGTTCTGTGTCCACTTAACAATCCAGCCCTACTTTATCTGAGGATAAGAGCCTGGGAGAGAGAGGTGGGGAATAGGAATCATAGCACAGAGAAACAGACACATTTCTGAAAAACTTGTGAGCAACATAGCTCCTTCAATCAAGTCCAATGACAGGTTAATTTTAGTTTGTAAATGCCAAATTTTAATCACCCTCAGTAACAACAAACCCTTGCATTTGAGGATCAATTTATAGTCTTCAAAGAAGATCCATAACCTATCAATGGACAAGCAGGTCAGCCTCTGAGACTCCCTGGTACACGTAACTAGACACGATAGAATACATGTGATATATTTCAAGATAACTCTTATTAGAATTTAAAATGGGTCTATAAAGTGTGAGATCAGAATCTCCCAAATTATAGTACATTTTAATAGGAAGTAAAGCATTTTGAAAGGGCAAACTTTAGGATAATAGATGTTAAATCAAAGGTAGAAACTACATCACTGAAACATCTGTTTTAATCTATTAAGAGACCAAGAGTTGCATTTAAAAACACGAGGGGCAAAAATTAACCTATAAAACTTGAATAAAAAGAAAATCAATATTTTAAAGTAGACTTATGGTAAAAAAAAATATATTAGGAGAAATTCAGATTTACAATATATAACTCTAAAAACTCTGTATTGATTATATTGAGCATTCATTTAACAGAAACCAAAAATCCTAAACTTTAAAATATAAAAAGTTTTCAGAGAGATAAATATAAAGAGTCCACATCAGCTGTACAGACTAAACTTGATAAACATTTTGTTTTCCTTCAAGTTAATTTGCACATTTCACAAAATTCCAATCAAAACCCCCACAGAAATTTTCTGGGAAGTAAACAATATAATTCTAAACTTTATCAGGCAAAATGAAATTAAAAAAAAAAAAGGTAAGGTACAGTTTCTTCAAAAGGACACTAAAAATGACACAAATCTAGCAAACTGTTTAAAAGCACAAAATAGCAATCGTGAAGCCAGTAATGTTTCTAAACCAGAAGTAAAGATCGATTGCACTTGGCATCATTTCTCTACCTGGCAGACACACCCTTCTCCTTCACCCCTGCTCGGCCTCTAAGATCCAACTCGGACGTCAGCCCTCCGGGAAGGTCTGTCACGCTTGTGATGAACCAAGCAGCCCTTCCACTACTCTCGGGGAACTCTGGGTGTACCCCAGGTGGGGTCTACATTGCCCTGAAGCCACCTATTCACTTTTCTGCTCATCCCACTAGAACACGGGCTCAAGAACAAGGGCACAGCATCCTTGTTTTATCACCTGAGCCTAGCAGAGGGCCAGGCACATAAATAAAAATGGTTGAACAGAGAACCCAGAACTAGACTCGAATGAATTTAGTCACTTATCTTCAGTCAATTTATCAATCCAATCTACCATTTATTCTGAAATATCCCCAAATAGAGAATAAGAAAAAGATGGTCGTCTCTGCATTCATGCGGCTCACAAATTGGCAATCGTGCCATTGAACTAATGGCCACAGATATGAAAATAAGCAATGGGGTGTACATGGGAAGCAGAGAGCTGGAATGCCACTGCAAACCAATGGAAAGGGTGCTGATTATTTTATTGTTATTAGGAAAATTGATCAGCCATTTTTTTATGGTGAGGGTAGGAAGGGGAAGCTTCAGAGTCCCACCTTAAACGACCGCCAGTGGACCAGAGTTGAATATATTTGTTCACATGGCATCTGCTGAATGCTTACTCTCTTAGAAAGAAATAACGCACGCTTCTTGCCCTTGAATTTCTCAGAGTCCAGTGGGGTGAACAGAGATCTAAAAAGGTCAATTACAACACAGTGTGGAAGAGCTATGAGAGGTAAGAAAAAATAATGGGAAATTGAATAACAGTCTACCTATGATCTGAAGATGATGATCCAAGAAATCACAAAGAGGAAAAGCTGGCACATTTAAGTATATGCAATTGTGTAAGTTCTTGCTTCTTCCACCCCACACACAGAACTTTTTTAAAAAAATGATAGCAGTAATAAGAGAAATGGTTAAAACTTATTTTTTTAGGAGCTCGTGCAAATCAATGAGAAAACCGTCAAGACATGACTAAATGAACAAAAGAGATAATAAGCACGTAATTCACACAAGCAAAAATATACTTTTTTTTCATTCCAAGACACTGGAAGATGTAAGAGAATAATCGCTTTTCAAGAGAAACAAAGGAATCTACCACAGTAAATAGTTACCCTGACTTTGAGATGCAATCTGATTTCAGAAGTGTTAAAAAGAGCAACTTAGAATCCACTAAATGTGGTTATATCCATGAAATAAATGTGGTTAAACATGTTCCTACCCTTGCAAAGAAAACTGAATTAAATCAATGAGATTTTTTTTTAACCGCCAGGTTGGTTAAATAAATAACTGTATTGAGGGCCATGTAATAAGGCTGTGTTTTATGCTTTATGTTTAATTATAAAAAGTGTAAGGTAGATATATAGCAGAAATAATGTACAAAGAATTAGGCAACTTGCCTAGGGTAATTCTATTAGCAAATGGCAGAGCTGAGTTTTAACTTCAAGTATAATTTTTCTTCCATTGTGTGAAGCTGCCCACCTTTCTTGTCAAAAAGGAGGGAGAGGCAAATACACATCTGTGCGTGAAAGCAACAGACATTGGCATAAACTTTCAGAAGGTAATTGGTCAGTTTTTCTAAAGAGCCATAAAACTGTTCATATCCTTTAGCCTAGTAATCAAGTCCCATTTTCAAAATTTATCCAAAGAACAATATTTAAACAGGAAAAGTTGTTAGCAACAGTGAGAGCATTTCACTAGAATTTAAAGATGGGGAAAATTAGCAACACTACCTAACCAGATGAAAGGGAAGGCTATTTAGATCATGGTTGTTTCAACTTTATAATAGACTATCATGCAGTCTTTAGAAAGGGTTGTGAGAATTTTGTTTCATCTGGCAAAGTAAATGTTAAGTATGTAAAAATGATGTATACACATGAATCAAGACTTCTAGGGAAACTGAAAATGAAGAAAACTGATTTGTTTGGATGGTGGTATTGTAGGTATATTTTCTTATCCTTGTGTTTATAGTATTTGTATAATAAACTTTTTTAAAAAAAACTAGTATATGTTCTTTTTCTGTAAAGCAGTATTAGGGACTCATTTTTTGATCCCACAAATAATCTGGAAGAAGAAAATTTACAGACTCAAAATTGTCTATTGCAGTGTTTTTATAAAGAAAAAAATCTAAAATTTGCCTTTTTTTTAACAAATAGGTAAATAAAAGGGAAATAAATTATGGCACAACCAATAATTTTGGAAACTACATAACAATGTCAAATGTTTAAAATAAGTCAGAAAGACCTAGAATTATATAAAAGCTAACTGCCGCTATGTGAAAAGGAAATGTATCATTATGGATGAAAAAGGACCACTGATAATTTCAAGTCAGTTGTTAAGGTATATAAATATGGCAGTTTAGTTCTGTTTTCCCAAACCTTCTTGAGTATAGTGTCCTCATAATCATCAATTTTGTAAAACATATGAACAAAAATCACTTCCAAGCTTAGCCAAAAAAAAATTATTTAATTGTCAATTTTCAGTCCACTTTATAAATCTACCAATGGGTCAAATTGAAAAGTCCTCTGAAATTAGCGAATACCTGGGGCTTTAAGTGGTGCCTCCCTCCGTTTCACAGAACGAACTCTTTTGAAAATGTTCTCTTGGTCCTTTTTTATGGCTACAAAGCTCTACTACAGATTCGACATTAAAGAACAAGCCACACATCTGAGCTCCATTTGGGCACCAAGGTTGTATGGAACTTGGCTCCTCTACTGGAGTTCCAGCAATGACCAGGTGGGAAGGGCTCGACTCATCCCCCTTTTAAGAGCCTTGTAGGGGAACTAAAGAACACTTTTCTTCTTACCACAACTTGAAATTCATAGCTACCTTAAATGCAGTAATGCGTGCAGTCCGGTCCTGCAGAACCTTTATGATTATTGCTGTCTTCATTCACTCTCATCCCACCCCCAAACTGCAAGACTCCCCCTCCTGCCTCAACATTCTAGATTTATTTTGTCAAGTTAGACCTTCTATTCTCAAATTGCAAATGGCTCCGTGCAGACGTGGTACATCTTAAATCCATTCCTCTCATGATTTCTGGGCTTCATAATCTACCTCCCTTACCTCCCATACTTTAATTCATGATCCCTCCTTCAACATCTGACTAACCCTTCTCTCTATTAAAGTCTCCATAATAGATAATCCACTGAGGTCCTGGAACCCAATAATTAATCCTTTTTCCAGTACTTTAGACAGTTACCACAAGGGTCCTTCCCTACTCTTTAAAAGCTAAATATCTGTGTAATCTGGCCCAACGAGTTTACCTCCCTTAATCCTTCCACCCTCAGCCAATGGGTATTCTCCAAGCAAATTATATTTAACAGGAAGGAAGCTTATCATAAAGTGATGGGTTCAGACACTGGAAGGGCATCAGTTTTGGTGTCAAAAGACCAGTGTCTAAGACCAGGTTCCCTCATAAGGAATGCGGGTAAATTCTCATCTCAACAGTCTGGGTTTCTGAAACTTTCAACCATCCCTAGTCAAGTCCTTTTTTTTTTTCTTTCTCAACATTATCTGTATAGTCTACTCTCTTCCTTGAAGAAATATCCCTTCTCTTGACTCTCTTTTTTGTCTTGAATCTTGTTATATTTCACCTACTAACATAGTCACATCTCTCCCATGACATGCAAACCCAAAAATATTCTCTCAACCCTGCGCACCGCAAAAAAATCCACCACCCAGATTCTTGAAAAGTCTATACTCATTTCTTCAGTATACATACTTATCAATATCCTCTCATCTAGTATTTGCTCCTACCACTAATATGACAGTGCGCTCTAAAAAAAGTCATCGTTGACCTCCTAATGGTCAAATCAGGTTTTCCAGAATCTATTTCTCCATTTTGACACACTCTAGCCCTGAGTCCATGCTATAGAAGGTTGTGATGGTAGCAGCCTACACAGCATCCACTTACTTGTTTGATTTCCTTCCAGAACGCCATCTGATTAGGCACATGTCCTGCCCCTATGATAACCACATGACTCAGGGAAACTTGAAATGTTATCAGTAAATAATAGATAAATTAAGCCAAAGGACACAGAACCCCTTCGTTTTTGTGTTTCAGTTTGATGAACATTTGGTGATTGTATACTACCCCAGACAGATCTCTGACACGTTTTAAAATTTGCCTTGCTGATTTCATCCTCTGACAGTTCTATCATGATCCTGAGAGTTACAACATTTCACAGAGAAATAGAGAGTGGCCCACTCCCCAACTCCGTCCACCGCAATGGTGAGTTTACAACACCAGCCGTTGCTCGCACTGTCTCCTTGCCTTTAACTCTTCCTTGAGGTCTTGTGCCCCCTTCCCCAGGCCATCAATCTTTTTTTTTTTTTTTTGTAAAAGAACTACAGTTTGCACAAAAGCAGTGAGCTTCCTTAGAGGCGTCTTTTTTTTTTTTTTTAGCACTGCCCAACGGGTTTTTATCGGATTACCAAATAACCCTTTAAAATTATCCCACTTAATTGTCACGTAACATTATAAAATCAGTAAGACAAATATATCATCTTACAAATGCAGAAACCGAGTCCCAGAAAGACTTAATGACTATCTAAGATCTAGAATCTATTCAGTGCATCTATAGTTTCTGAACACCACCCACGAGGCAGGAGCTCCCAACCAAGTAAGTGCCTATCTGTACTCCTTTCAGAATCATTGATGCAGCACGGAGAAAAGAAAGTCAGCTTTGTTTTCTGTCTGGCCACTAATAATTTGACGGTGAGAAAACTTGCGACTCGCTCCTTCCTCCATAAAATAAAGATGACAGATAAGTGATCTTCACGAGCCCTCCCAGCTGGTGATTTCACACAATGCTCTGCGGACTATTTATCGTCAGTGACCGGTTCTATGTCATAGATAGGCCAAGCCTATCCATTCATGGGCCAAGTGTTTAATAAACGTGAGCTAAGTGTTAGCCATGCTTCTAGGTGTTCGGGGATTATAAGAAATAACAAGTCACATGTGGTCTCCACTGTCGTGGCATTTACAATCTAATGGGAAGAGGCAATGCTAAAATATACCCAAAAAATCAAGATGATTTCCAGACATGGAAAAGTATGCAATTAAATCTCTCCCTACAGAGGTGACATTTGAGCAGAGATTTGATGCAAAGAAGTAAGACACATAAAAAGCTGGCAGAAGAGCATTCCAGGAGAGGAAACAGAAAATTCTGAGAAAAGTGTGTCATTAGTTTCATTACACAGAAAGACTGAACATTCAAGTGCTCTGTTCTTCTTCATTTTCTTTTGTGAATTAGACATATGGAATGTAATTATTGCCTTTTCACCTGCTGGGAGAATGTGAATATTAATCTGTCCTCCAGGAAGTGGGAACACTTTTTTTAGATGCCAAGGATGGCTTCTTTAATTGACCATCATGGACTATCATTACAAAACCAAAGGATACAGGGAGTGCCTTTGAGGCCAACAGGAAGGGAGAGTGTATATTTTTGTGAGGGTAATAAGAACGGGACAGAAGTCAGAAGTCACTAGTAGCAGCCACTTCACACTGCCACATGCCAAGGAGGAGCCAAAATTTCAGAAGCCAAGATGCTGCATTCCATGGATGGCCAAGGGAGGCTGGACCCCGGAGACCAGAATCCCCCACTTCTGGGATTCCTACGCTTCGATATCCAGTCCAGCTGATGTCATGAGCTTACACGTTAAGGCCCAACATCTGATCTGAACACATATCAAAATTAAATATAAATACAGGAAAAAATGTGAAAAGTGATAAGATGGCCTCTAAACCAAGATCAACATAACACACAGCAGCAACTGATGAGAATGCAAAGCACGGAAGAGCCAAGCTCTGGGGCTGCTGATGCCCAGGACCAGAAGGAAACTATGAAACGTCCCTGCAGAAGGTGAGGATCTTGCCTAAATGGAGAGTATTCTATGCTTGTACACGAGCAGATGCGATATCACAAAAATGTGTTTTGTCAAACTAATCTATTATTCCTTGATCCAATTTCAATAAAAAATCCAAGAGTTTCTCATGGAACTTGACAAGCTGATACTAAAATTTTAGAAGATTAATGAGCCAAGAATATCTAAAACACTGTAGAAGATTAATAAGGTACGAGAAGTCTATCTACCAGATAGCAAGAGTTACTATAGTGATTTAAAAACAGTGCTTTGCTGAAGCAGAGACAGGTAAATAGACTAATATGGCCTAGAGTTAGTCTTAGATTGGTATACATAACATTTTTAAAATATTCCTTATGGAACTGCATTATAGACTTTATGCCTACTACGCATGCATATCATGGAAGTGAGGAAAAAAAACAAAACACTAACACAGGGAAAATGCACCAAATTTTGTCCTAAAGATGTCTGTGGCAGTTTACCATTAAGAAAAAGCTAGAAACACGTCCAGGAAATGATAAACTATCATGGTACAACCATAACAAAATCTCCTACACAATAATTAAAAATAATGTTTTCTAAGAATGTGAATGCCATTAAACAGTAGCAAACCTTACAATTTTATGTATAAAACTGCTGAATATCATATAGTGCAAAGTTAGAGCTATAGCATATTTTGAATCATGTAAACACATTAAAAAAAAAAGAAAAGTCCTAGGAAGATCCCTCAGGCTTAGTGTTTTTTCTCTTTCTAATTCATTTTATATATAACTTTCCCAAACTTTTTCAAATGTGCATTTATTCTTTTTATATTTAGAAATAAATCCATTAAAGACACATTAAAATGGAGAACAGCAATATGCCTCTTCTCCAATGTAAAAGAAATTATCGTTTACCAAAGACACTTTTCTCTATGTCTTAGACATTAACTGGTATTCTCTCTTCTGTTTTGAAACATACTGTGTCTGCTTAAAGTTTTAATCTTGATGAAAAAAAATATGGCATGCTGCTTATTTACTCAGACATTAGCATGCACGGACTGTGGCATCGCTCTTTATTCCATTAAGAGCATCGCTCTCTTGTCTGATCTCTGTAGAATCTCTCACCAATCTTTCCAGCTAGACTCTTGCATCCTGGCAGGTAGATACTTCAGGATTAAGAAATTTGGCATTTAGAAATGTTAGAACGTTATTCTTTAAAAGAAGAAAAAGTAAACTGAAGGAACTAATTGCTTAAGAGGTGTGTTCCCTTTACTCAGCTATTTTCTTAGAGATATATAGGAAAAGAGAAAGAAAGGAAGCAAACGGAAGGAAGTGGTGGGCAGACCTGATCTACTGACGTAATTCAAATGCTCTCCAAAATCACTGGTTACGTTTGCAAGATAGAGGCTGCAGCAGACACTTCATTTAAAATTAATGAAAGAATGAGGGCATCATACAAAGATTAAGAAATGGATTTGAAGTCAGTTCACATTGGGGTGGTTGTAACCAGGAGATCCATTTAATATCCTGGGTCCGTTTCCTCACATGCAAAATGGAACTGTAACAATGACTAAGTGAACATCAGTTTTCCCGGCCTGTGAGGCACTGGTGCCCTGGGGAGCCTGCTCCTCCCTAGTCTCCAGGCTTCTGGAAGGGCTGCCTGCCCCTGGCTTCTGCCTGGGAAGGAAGCCTTGCTACTATCAGTTCCCATTACCATGATCAATCCAGTGGTAGCCTACAAGCCAAGGCTGACCAACCAGAGCCCTTCCACGGGACGGTGCAATTTAAAGCTGCAGGGGGGGAAAAAAGAGGCCTCGCCTTTGGGTCCTATGTCTGGAAACAAGATGCCATCTTCCTAACCACAGAGAAAGAAAGGCTAGCTTCTGTTGGAAAGAATGGCAACAATGTACACATAGCAAGGGAGTGTCAGAGAGGTCAGGTCGCAAGTGAAGGCGAGAGGCAGGGAGCCACGGGGTGGGGCCGAGGGTCTCAGGCAAGGATCAAAGGGACAGGGACAACCTGGAGTAAAACATTTAACAGCATTGGGGTAAGTAGAGAGGAAGATGAGGAGAAAAAGCTGGAATAAGAACCAGGTGTGGAAGATGGCCGGGGATAAAATGCGGAGAGCAGAGAGGGTCATAGACCGTGAGCCAAAGAGAAGGGAAAGAGGAGAGGAGATCGAAGGGGCAGGGAGGGGATCAGACAGAGAAGGGGTTGTAGGTACTGGAGAGAAAGGGAAGAGAAGAAGGAATAGAAGCGGGAGAAATAGAGGGCAACGAGACAGAGACAGAGGTACGAAGGGAGAGGGTGGGAGAAAGGAGAGTGAGCTGAGACCTCCCTGTGTGCAGAACGACACCTGGACCTCTCTCTCTGGCATTCCTAATACGCAATGCTTGATCTGCACCAAATTTCCTAGACCCGTTTCTATTTATACCAGTCCAGGGGTCTACCTGAGTTTTGGGGACACGCTCTGACCTTTTCCACTTCTTTGCCCCCGGCTCATGCTATTTCCTCAGTCTAGAATGCTCTCCTCCACTCTCATTCCCCTTTTGACATATTAGCCTGTTTCACTGTGACAGTCAAACACACCTCCTCTGAGAAGCCTTCCGAGATATCCTATTTGGAATTAATTCCTTTTCCCAAAAACCACCTGAGAATATTTAGTTTCATACTTACTTGCCTTGCATACCTCTATTAGTTTGTGAGGATTTAAAGCACTGGTCCCCAACCTTTTTGGCACCAGGGGCCGGTGCTCCTATGAGAATCTAATGCCTGATGGTCTGAGGTGGAGCCGAGGCAGTGATGCTAGCACTGGGAAGCAGCTGCAGATACAGATGAAGCTTCGCTCAGCTCCCTGGCCTGCAGCTCATCTCCTGCTGTGCGGCCTGTTTCCTAACAAGCCATGAACAGGTACAGGTCCATGACGTAGGGATTGGGGATCCCTGTGTCTTACTCAGCTTCTAAGCCCCTTCCACTGAAGTTCACAGACGTCTCCCAATAACTTGGTTGTATTCACCTGAACTTAAATTTTAACTCAATAGCTATTGACATTATCACATTGTGGCTCTCCAAAAATATTAGTCTAACAACCTGATAAGACAAAATTGAGTTTCTTCATAATGTGGGGGGACAACTACCCTGAAAAAGTCTTCGTATCCTGACAAACGGAGAAGGAAAACGTGGGGACATGTATGATAGTTAAAGTCTACTTTTAAGCATGTCTTTGAATGTGGGGAGCTTGGTTGCGATGGGGTAAGAGTCATGATACAGTAGTCTGGGGTTGGTAGACACAGTATAGTGAGAATCTGAGGGGACACATTCCAACGTTCCAGGGTATAAACTTGCTTTTTTCTATCGGAGAGTTAATGGGTCTTCAGAATGCACTATGAAATTATTTGTTATATTTATCTTCTGGGGAAAGCATTTTCTGAAAGAGTAAAGTCATACTGATGAAGATGGTGTAACAGCAGAGTCAGGCCAACGTGGAGGGGAAGGTGTTTCTTTCTTTACATCAGTCAGAATTTATCAAGTCGCCGAGAACAGCACTGTCGGAATAAATTTTAGAAGAGAACCAAAAGAAGTAAAATACTCCCAAATATTATATATCATCTCATCATCCTAAGTCTTTTCTATTAGTCAATTGCTTCATTCTTTTAAATGAGTCAAAAACAACTAAAGCACTACCATCTTTCCAGCACACAGGCCCTCCGAGGAAATTTAAATTCACCTATTTTTTAAATTTCAAGAATGCCCTTCAGGTTCTGAATGTGGGAGAGGAACAAGAGAGCCTGGGGAAGTATGGATGCTTTGGGGTTCTGCCAGGGATGTTAAACAACCATGTTTTGCATATCAACATGAAGCTCCCAGAGGACTCTTTTGAAAAGGTTCTGAGGCCAAGACCGGGCTTAGCAGAAATAGCAGTACAACCGATTCCTGAACCCGCCATGAGCATGAGGAGGGCAGCCGAGGTCTCCACTCTAAGTATTTGCCATTCTGGGTTATTGGCTTGAGGAAAGACTATACTTATTATTTCACCCCATGCAGATTTCTTGTTTGGTTTTGCTCTGATTTTTGCCACACTGATCCCAAGTAGCTACTATGTGTCTTTACTGCCAAAATCTTTGAGTGAAGACTCTGGAAGGGTCCACAAAAATATGAATATTATTTCAGAGGAATGCATAGGTAAGCATCATTCTTACATGACAGCCAGAACAGACTCAGCTGACCAGAACCGTCAGGGCAGGCACTCGATGCCAAGAATATCCTACGGGGACACAGGACAAAGACTATTATCTCCATGTCCCCTGGGCACGGCTTGGCCTGCAGCAGGAACTGTAACCTAAACAGCCTATGAGGATCTTCTGTAGGATGTTGTGCTCAGATGCTAGGAAGAGAAACTCTCTCCCTTACTCCTGGGGCTGCCAAGCTAGCCTGGTTTAAGCCGGGAACTGTTGCAGTGACGGGCATACCTTGCCCTATACCTGATGTCTGGAGGGATCCAATCTGAAGAGAAAAAACTGTGGCTAGCTCAGAGAAATATGACACAGAGAGCAAGAATGACAGAAACTGGTGACACTATGTAAACTCTGAAGACAATTCTATTCCCAGACTTTCTAGTTATGTGAGCCAATAAATTCCTTTTGCTTAAACCATTGTCGGAGTTTGAGTCCTTTTAAACTCAAAAAGTCCTGATTAGGATTTATTAGGCTCACTTCTAATGATGGTCTCGAATTCTGGAAACAGGCATAATTTTGTGGTCCTTCAGGGATCCTCATCTCTCTTACGGCCCCCTACCCATATGCGATAGATTTCAGAAGCTGGAGACAAGATTTTTTTACTTTACTTTGTAAACACAGATTGAGTACATCAGCTATGTTGTTTGTACTACATGGAGCCCAGTTTAAAATTCATGGAAATTCACAAGAGATGAAATATGCCCTTATACTGATGACTGCATATAGGTAGAATAAGAGCTAGCACTCTGAGCCATTTGAAGGATGAGAAAATAGAACAATATTCACATGATTCCTAGAGATCTCTTTCAGACTCTGAAAAAGTCCTAGGGCTATATCGTAGTGGAAATGATAAAATTCAAAAACTATCAAATCCTTCTTTAAAAAAAAGTTAATTTTATATAAAGACAACAGGAAATGCATGCTTCTCCCAATGATGATGTTACTTTACTTGACCTCTAAAGGTCCTCCTCTAATAATCACGTTTCATTGGCTTCCTTCAACGAATATTTTGCAAACTCTGCTTCCCAGAGCCCGCGGGACTCTGATGAGATACAGCAGGGACTTCGCCAGGGTGGAGGGGAAGGCAAAAGGAAAGGACGTTTGCTTAGCATCCTGTATCAACCAGAGCATCTCTTCTTAAAAGTTACCGTTTATGTATTGGATTCCCAAGAAAAACTAAGTCAAAAAAAGGTTTTGAAAAAATTAAAACTGATTTAACTCTATAACCACATTTTAAAAAATTAGAAACTAGCTGCTTTAACCCTAGAAGCAGCACTAATCCAGGTATCGAGGGTCTAAGATAATAGTCGATACCAAGGACTTCATGTAGATCGAGGTAATCTCTGATGCAGAAAACCGCGTGATGTATTGCTCTAAAAGGATCACCACTTCTGCCAATCCTTTATTAGAAAATAAGTTTATGCTCATCTTACTCTCCAGAGCATACCCAATAGATGCGCTCTGCATTTGTCAGGGACTGAAGTGGAGGCCAGGGCACTAGTGCTGCCTCTGCTGTTTAAATCACTTGGGCTTATCACGGTCTTGATAGGAAATGCTACCATTTGCGATCAGAAGCGCTCAGCATGCAGATAAACTTCTATTGTTGCAACACAGAGCCCCGCCCCCCATAAGTTACATTTAAAGCATTCCCTTTTCACGTGGTCAATCATGCAAAAAAACAGAAACACCTGTGCTAGCATTCTTTGGTGCAAAGCAGAGGTGGAAAGAGGCTTCGAGGAAGCACTGGTACAGCAGGCCTACAGATATATTATGATTTTACAGAACTATTCCCCCAACACATCGGAACCTATAGTTTGTGACCTTGTTAATTTTACAATTCTATCCTTTTCTATACTAAAAAATGAAAAAAATAAAAAAATAAAATAAAAAAACCTTAAAAGAAAGAGAGAATCTCTAATTCTTTATCTTATTCTCCATCTTCAAAGCGGGCTCTCTTTTCTCCTTTACATTTAGATTTCATTCTTCTGCTTGCGATAGTAAGTTCAGGGAATTTTCAAGCAGACAAAAGCTACTCAAAAGAATATAAATGTCAAATACATGTAAATTTCTCCTGCTCCCTTTTTCCCCAAGTCAGGAATGTCCTTTGTTTGCTCCCGGTATGTTTCAGCTGGCTGACATCTCTGGTTGAACAGTAATCATCCAGGCAGCGTCCTTACAATGTAATGACAATCAGTTACCAAAAATGTGCAGGCACTGATAACGGGACTCACAAGGGTCAGAAATAAGACGAAGAAAATAGCCCTTTCAAACAAGTGCACACCAACTGCTGCTGACCGTGGCTTAAGACTGCATCCAAAACATTTATTAATTCTCTGTTGTAAAATATAGGAAAGCCAAGCGAAATCCTGATAAAGCATCATTCTGGAAAGGAGAGAAGAACGCTTTACTGTTTAAATGGTGTTCTTGCAGTTAAATGAAATTTTTTCAGAAACATCTTTCCTCCCACTTATGTCAGTTCAGCCAAGATGAAGGAGATGCTAGGGGGCAGGCAAACGTATCTATCTTCAGACCTATACCTTCCTTGAGGATGACTCCATAGTTTTATGGAATTGGATAACTAAACCAGGCGCATGTAAAGAACAGATGCACTAAAGATTTTAGCAAACATATAACAGCAACATGAAGAATTTATCCCCAGTGTAAGTCTTCTTGGGGAGAAAGCTAGAATACAAATATGAAAGCAACTATAGCAGCTACCTTTTATTGAGTCTCTACTATAATCCAGGTGCCCTTCTAATTCAAAAGAACTCTGCAAGCTGGGTCACACCTTGCAGGTGAAAAGTCAAAGCCTTAAATAAAATTTTTCATTGTCAAGAAATTAATATGAGGATTTAAAAGTAACCCTTTTTGATTCTAACACCAGGAGTCATAATCTGTGTGCTCTCCATTTAAAAAAGAAAAGATAAATTTGGGAACCAGAAGATTATATCACATGAACTGAAGAATTTAAGCCCTTTAATCTAGAGAAAAGAGACTCAGCGGGCTTTATAGGAGCTGTGGGAAAATATTGCAAAGGTCACCATATAGATGAGGTGAGACTTCTCATTAATCCATATGTTTTATTAAAAACAAACAGGAACTTGAAGGTTCTACTTCTAGCTATGACAGAGAAGCTTGATTTGGACTAAACTTCCTGTCAACAACATCGATAAAAGCTAGGTAAAAGGGAAAAAAACCTCTTTATTTTCATCAGAAAGCGATAAAGGCAGCCACTATGCAATAGATCAAGATCTAGAAGAGAAGAAAAATGTATTGAGAAAACCCCTATATGTGTCATTTTTTTCCTCCACTGTACCATTGACAATTTTTTAGAGAAAAGGATAAGGGTGATCAAAAAGTGGCAATCAAGAGTTCTGTCAATCACACTAAGTTGGAGGACCAAAATAAATTACCTCAGGGCCGTTAAGGAAGCCAGAGTTTAAGGGAAAAAATTAAAATAAAAATGTTTCTAGATAATCCCTCAGAAAGTGAGATGATTTGCCAGTAGCACAGCGGCATTGAAGAAAGACTAAAGGAAGTTCTGTGGGCAGAAGGAAGATGTTCCTTGATAGAGAAGTACATCATGCAGAAACAAATGAAGATCACCAAGAAGGGTAAATTTATGTGGATAAATCTAAGTAAATATCACTATTTAACAAAACACATCTTGTGGGAATTTTATATATACACATCCCCACATATGCTTGAATTATCTCACAGGCAATTTTAATGTGGCAACGATCACACAAAAGGTAGAAGTATGGTTAATGGAGTGAACGTTTGTAAGGTTGATTTACTCTAGAAGTGGTCGAAGTAAAATTTAAGTTAAAAGAAGTCGAAAATGTATTTGTAATTTTTAGGATGCAATCTAAATAAGAGAACATGCAGTTAACAACACAGTAGAAGGAAAAGAAAATAATGTAAAAATATTTTATCAGTTCAGAAGGTGGCAAAATAGCAGGAAGAATAGGTGGAACAAATAGAAAACACAGTAAAATTATATATTTAAACCCAAATATATCACAATGACATTAAATGTAAATGGACTAAATATTCTATAACAACACAAACATTGTCAAATTAGGGAATAAAAATCAAAACTCTACCATATGGTGTTTCCAGGACACACATTAAAAATATAAGAACCAGAATGAGTGAAAAATAAAAATATATGTATCCTAAAATACTAATTTAAATAAAACTAGTATAAGTACACTAACATAAAACTAAGAAGAGTTCAAGACAAGAGTATTATTAGTGATAAAAAGACATATTTTCACTGCCCATAATAGACTTAAACCAGAAATCAATGATAAAAACAACTAGAAAATCTCCACGTTATAAAATTAAATAATGTATTATTAAGAACTCATAAGTTAAAGAAATAATATTTAAAATTTGAAAATAATTTGAAGAAACACAATAAAAATTCAGAATGGCCAAATCTGTGAGGTAGAACTAAAGTAGAATTTAGAGGAAATTTTATATTTTTAAATGCATATAATAGAAACATGTTTAAAATCAATTATTTAAGCTTCCTTCTGGTAAAGCTAAAAAAAAGTGAGGTGGAAATTAAAAAGCAGAAATCAATGAAATAGAAGGAAATCAACAGCAAAAAATTTGTTCTTTGAAACTAGTATTTAAATTGATAAGCATCCTTGCAAGACTGATCAAGAATAAAAGAGAAAATACAAGCTACAATATCAGGAATGAAAAAGGAATATCACTACAGATATTGAAATACTACAAAGGAGCAATCTTATGCCAATAAATTTGTCCATTTAGATAAAATAAATAAATTGCTTGTAAACACATCTTACCAAAACTGACACAAGAAAATAAAAACAAAATTTTTCTACACTGGTTAAAGAATCTGAATCTATAATTTAAAACCTACTCACAAAGTAAGTTTCTGACCAGACTGGATTCCGTAGCAAATTTAACCAAACACTGAAATATACAAATAATACCAATCTTATACAAAGTCATTCAGAGACAAGAGATAAAAGGAACACTTCCCAACAAATTTTACGAGACCAGCATTATCTGGATACCAACATTCAACAAAGTTTTTATAAGAAAAGAAATGAATAGTGATATAAAATGTCTAAAACAATGTATCAGCAAATAGTACAGCAATATATGAAAAAGGATAATATACATCATAACCAAGTGGGCTTTATCCTAGAAACGCAGGTTAGTTTAATCTCAAAAATCCTTTGAAGAGATATACACTCCATATTTATAAATTAGAAATTTCATTATTAAGATATCAATTACCTGTCCCCAAATTAAACTATAAATTCAATATAATCCTTACCAAAATTCCAAAAGGTTTTTTTTTCAGAAATTGACAAGCTAGTAATAAAATTTGTATAAAATGTAATAGATCTAGCCTCACTGTGAAAATCTTGGAAAATTCAGATAGCTTACCCTACTAAATTTCAAGACCTTCTGTATCAGTCAGGACAGCATGATATTGGGAACAAGACAAATAACTTAATGGAATCGTCTATAGTTAGAAAGCAGATCTACACACATACAGTTGCTTTATTTTGTCAAAGCAATTCAACAGAAAACAGTTCTATTCAACTAATGGTTTTGGAACAACTGAGGAAACAAAAATGATCCTTGACCCACTACTTCTTACCATAAATAAATGTTAATTTAGATTATGAATTCAAAGATGAAAACTAAAGCTTCTACATGTGTTTCAGTAGCTTCTACAATAAAACATTTGTGAATGTCCTCATTTTCCTGAAGGAGGCAAAATTTCTTAAGACACAAAGAATACCTTATCAAAGAAAAAAAATGATGCAAATGACCTCATCAAAACTAAAATCATCTGCCCATCAAAAGACAACTTCAACAAAGTGAAAAGGCAAACCACAGACTAGAAGAAAATATTACATATAGGTATATGGCAAGAGACTCATAACTATAATGTGTAAACAATCCCTATAAATCAATAAGAAAATGGTAAATAGTCCAATTTATTTTAAATGAGCAAATGACTTGTAAAGGTAGCTTCCAAAGAAAATATTTAATAAGCCAACAGCACGTGAAAAGATTCTCAACAGCAAAACTCGACAGGAAAATGCAAAATGAAAACACGAAGGGATACCGTCACACATCCATTAGTAAGGCTAAAAGTTTAAAAGCTGACAAAACCAAATACTGGAGGGAGTATGGAACAGCTGGAAGCATTATACCTTACTGGGATTTAAAATAGTTCAATCATTTTTACAGCTTTTTATCATATATTTCTCATAATGTGAAATACACATCTATCCTGCGATCCACCAATTCCACACCTAGATTAACATCAAAGTCAATGAGGGCATATGTCTACGAAAATATCTGTATAAAAACGCCCATAGAGACTTTATTTATACTAGCTTGAAACAAGAAACTACCTGTCCATCAACAGAAAAATGGATTTTAAAAGTGTGTTATATTCATATAATACCATACAGCAATTAAAAAAAAAAAAACCCCACTGACAAACATAACATAGGTGAATCTCAAAAATGTTACAATCAGTAAAATAAGCCACACACAAAATACTGTGTGAGTTAAAGTCCAAGTCCAAGTATAATTAATCTATTGCGATATATGTATAGTGGTTACCTTGGATAGAAGGGGTATGAGTATTCACTGGGTAGGGTATGAGGAAACTTTCTGGAGTGATCTGTAACTTTATCTGAATGATTTATGAAAACTTATTTGGCTGCACACTAAGATTTGCTCATTTTACTTTACGTAAATTAGACTATTTTAAAAGAGATAACAAGAGAACATTTTGAATGGCTTTATGCCAATATATTTGAACATTTAGTTGAAATAAATTCCTTTTAAAAATCACATTTAACAAAATCTGAAAATCTTGTATTTATTAAATAAATTTAATCCATAGTTTAATATCTTCTGATGAACAAAACTCCAAGCTACTGGGTTCATCAGTGGTTTTCTTCCAAGCAAAGAAGAAATAATAATATCACACAAACTACACAAGAAAATAGAAAAAAAAAGGGGGGGGACACATTTTAACTGGTTTTATAAAGTCAGCAAAATCTTTTTGCCAAAACTTGACAAGGACATTACTAGAAAGCCAAACATTAGGCCAGTCTCTCTCATGTTTAAGATTTTAGGCACAGAAATCTTAACAAAAAATTAGCAAAATCAAAACCACCAATCATTACATAGAAGATAATACATCAAGACTAAGTTGGATTTATTCCAAGCATATAAGGTTGGTTTAACATTTGGAAATCTATCAGTGTAATTTGCCACATTAACAGAAAAATTATCTAATCAACTCGATTGATGAGCAAAAGCTTTTGATAAAAATCAATACCCATCGATAATTTTAAAAATCTTCAGCAAGCTAGGGATAAAAAGAAACTTCCTTGACCTGCTATTACATCTTTCTTAATGATAAAATTCTGAAAGGTTCCCCTGTTATCTAGAAAGATAAAAGGATACCAGCTCTCACCTCTTCTGTTCAACATGGTACAGGAGTCCTGACCAATGACACCAGCATAAAAATTACCAGCATGAAATTTATAAGTGGCGAATTAAAATATATCAAACGTCAAAATTGTGTACATAGAAAACTTTAAAAGGATCTAATAGAATTACTAACTGGATTTAGCAAGATCACTGAATACAAGGCCAACATACAAAATTTAGTTATATTTTTATAGGAGCAAAAAAAAGACAAAATGTACATGTATATATACTATAACAACATCAAAAATATTATCTAGGAGAAAATTTTAACAGATACACAAGTCTTCTACACAGAAAACTATAACTATTACTAAGAGAAATTACAGAAGATGTAAATAAATGAAGGAATATAATGTGTTCATGGATTGGAAGCTTAAATGTTTTAAAGATGTCGCTTCCTCCCAAATTTATCTAGAGATTCAGTGTAATTCCTATTAAAACACCAGTGGTTTGGTTTTGGTTTTGGTTTTTTAAGGAAACTGACAAACTAATTTGTGTATGTGTGTATAAAAATGCAAAGGGCAAGATAAACTCAAAGAAAAAGAACAAGGTTGGAAGACTTAAACTACTAGATACCAAGATTTTTCTGTAAAAGTTTAGCAATTAATGTAGAATTGGTGCAAGATAAAAAAAAAAAAATTCTTAAACAGACCCACATATGTTTCGGTACTTGATTCATGGCAAAGAACAAAGGTATTACTGCAGTTTGGTAAAAAAAAAAAAAAAAAAAAGGATGGTCCTTTAATAAGCTGTGCTAGATTCCATGGATACTTATATAATAAAACTTGATGGTCAATATTCTTTTCCCCATTTTACAGAGGAAGACACTGGAACTCCAAGAGCTAAATGATGGAACTAAGATCAATAGCTAATAAACCAAAGCTACGTAAGATGCTTTTGGTCCTGGTTATGAGCCAAGAACTTCATATAAATTATTTCATTTGATTAGTATTTTTATCAAAATTTTGTACGTAAGGAAACAAATTCCTAGAAGTTAACTTTCCTGAGTGATGCCCCTCCCCCACAAAAGATGGCTACGTCCTAATCCCCAGAACCTTCAAATATGTTACCTTACATGGCTAAAGAGATTTTGCAGGTATATTCAGAATCTTGAGATGGAGAGATTATCCTGGGTGGGCCAAATACAAGGGTCTTTATAAAAGGGATGCAGATGGGTCAGAATCAGAGAGAAGACTTGACCATGGAAGAAGAGGTGAGGCGGGGGAGAGGGAGGGAAATGGAAGGGGGATTAAGGAAGGGAGGATGGGGGGAGGGGACTTGAAGATGCTACATTCCTGGCTTTGAAGGAGAGGCCTTGAGCCAGGGAATACAGGTGACCTTGAAAAGCTGGAAAAGGCAAGGCCAAAAGGTTTCTCCCTAGAGCCTCCGGAAGTGACACAGCCCTGCTGAGATCTCAGCTCACTGAAGCCATTTCAGACTCCGACCTCCAGAATTATAATAAAATTGTATTGTTTTAAATCATTAAGTTTGTGGTAAGTTTTTACAGCAACAACGGAAAAGTACTATACGTATCCAACTAGGATTTGCTTCCTGGTTTTTCCCTCTGTACAGTCCATGCATTTAATCACAAGGTGGGCATAGTGAGCATAATGAGAAGCAAAGCTCCAGTATTTATCAGAACGGTTTGCCCTGCAGAGACCCTCGGTTTTGCAGAATTGATCATGGTGTCTCTGCAGCTGAAATAAACAGGCAAACTACTAATGCCTTATATGATGTGCGTAAACGTTACATACCTACTTAGCAACTGACAGAATCCTCATGAAATCAGTTACTTGAATAATCTTTACTTATAAATATATGTGTGTATGTAAGTATACAGACAAAAATGTATAATGTATGTGAGCATGTGTGTATATACAAAGATAATATAATTTTATCCATGTTTATGAATATCTACATAGATGTGTCACCAGATATACACATATGTGTATGTGTGTGTATGAATATATTTGCACGTATATTCATGAAATATCCTTGAAAGAATCAACTGTTTAGAAAATCGCTTCCAAGAAGAGGAACTGCGTTCTTAGGGGATAAGGACAGCAAGCTTTTTATTTTACAATTAGATATCCCTTTGTACCTTTTAAATGTTGACTTGTACAAGTGTTTTTGCTTATGAAAATATATGCACATAAAATTTAAAAGTATACTCCTTTGTAGACCTCCATCATCAAGAGTCAAGGGAGACTCCATGTGTTTTTCCCAGGACCTTCCACGATTTCTCCCACCCAACACTCACTGCCTTTTCCTCACTCTCTGCCTTGAGACCATGAGGTCATGTCTCACTGTTCCTCCCTTTATCCCCTTCACCAGAGGAAGCCCTCAGCACAGTGAAGTTTGAAAACTCCCCTTCGGGCCTGCTTCTACCTGCCAGTGTCCGCACCATTTCCACTGCTCTGTCTGCCTAACAAGGAGCAAGCCAGAGTGCCCTCTCCCTCCCGCAGTGGTCCCCTGTCGTGGCTGAGGGGAGTGGGTCCAGCATTGTCCAACCCCTCGACCCTCGCCCTTGCTGACTCTGAGCTGTGTGTTTCACGCTTTCCCAGAGCTCCCCAGGACTCGGCTTGGTGGCTCTCTGTGGTCGCAGACACCCTCTATTGGCCGCCTCCCCTTCCCCATGTCACGTCCCCACTCCCCACCCATATCCTCTGTACCTCCCAGGGAGACTGCTTCCTGTCCCAACGTGCTCCCTAGGGAACCTGAGCTGCTAAGAGGCCTCTCTGAGGAGCTGGGAACTCAAGGATGGGAAGGAAACGCCCGGTGAAAAACAGATCTCCCAGCGGAGGCAACTTCTTAAAGGCCTGGAGCTGGGAAGAGAAGTGTGCAGTGTTCCGGGACCAGAACTGAGGCCAGTCTGGCTGTGGCAGGAGGCACAGTGGGAAGCGAAGCGGAGAAACATGGGGGGTGGGGAGGGCGGCGCTGCAGGGTGAGTCAAAGGTCAAAGGGGCCGGTGGAAGAGCTTGACCTCACTGCAAAGTCGGGCCTGCAAAATACCCACGATATCCAAAATATTCACGTGCTCCTCCAACTTCTGAATAACACCGTAAAATGAAGTCCGTCCTCCGGTCTTACCTGCCGCTAAACATGCGCCCACTGAGGGTGCATGAGCAAGCGGCCCCACCATCGATGCTTGGCCGCGATGTGAAGATGCCCAGCCCAGCACGGGGCAGAGATTACGCACCCGGTAGGTAGCATTCCTCCCTAAAAATGCAGTCGGTGTTCACAGGGAAGGAAAGACGATTAAGATCATCACTAGCTTACTTCCTGGCTTAGGCTGATGGCCATTCATTTAGCAACTATGTATTTGGCATCATCTATTGCTGGACACTGGGGATTCCAAGATGGGCAAGATGAGGTGACGGAGGGAAGCATGGACGTTGTAATTCCACATAAATGTGACAAGCACACTATGGACAAGGACTTACGTGACTCTGAAAGAAGTATCTAACCTTTTTTACGAGAGTTGGGAAAAGCTTCGGAGAAGCAAAATATTAAAACTGGCATGTGAGTCAGACTTAAAGAATAAGTAAAAGCTTCTCCCCCAAGGCAAAGAGGGACAAGAATGACATTTATCTGAGGAAAAGTTCAACAGGGCTCAGCACAACCTGCATGAAGTGACAGGAGGTGAGCTTTCCAAGCTTGCTTCGGCAGGGGACTCGTACAGCTTTCTCTGCGTCAGGGTCTCTCGAACCTTTCGTGTGCTCTTTGTGATTCTCCATCAGAAGGCATAATATATAGCATTTCCGCATCTTATTTGATCACAGATCGTGCTTTCTGATGTTTTCTCTCTTTTTTCCCCCAAATTTAGATGACCTCCAGTTAAGAAATAGTCTCTTAGATTACATCATGAAGTGACTTATGTGCCAAATCCAGAAAGCGACAATAAAAAAGTAAAAAGTTATTAAGAAAGGTCTATCATATGATCCTACTGTTTAGAAAGCTAGCTCTGATAGTAGACGGTTTGCCTAAACTACAGCAACTTCAACAGCAGGATTTTAAAAGGTCCCATAACCTCTGCCAAAACACATTCTAATCTTAAACCCTCCGGCCAACAAGTGCACCTAACTCAAGTCCTTCTTACTGCGGAGTAAGTCCATGCATCACCTCTGTATCCTCCTTTATGACTGTTACTTTTCCAGCAGATTATTATAACGGAGTATTTTCCTCCTTTGCTGACTCCTCCAGAATAATCACTAAATAAATAACAATACACAGAGAAATGCAAGTGGTAAACACTAAGAATCAGTTGATTTCCAACCAAAACGTTTTTTGAATAACGAACAATTCGGCTTCCTGTGCATTTGTTCCAGAGTTCATTCCTTTCTAGATATAAATATTCTATCTAGACAATAGGCTCTTCCTTCCAGATCCTCTTTCTTCCTTCATGACCATTTCACCTCCTAGACCCTGCTGTCCGTGCAGAGTTTCACATAATAGACCGCACTGTCCCATGACTGGGCTGTAGCCTCTTCCCCACCACCTCCCAGTGAGAATCCCATCTCAGCCATTAGGAAAACTGGAATCAGGAGTCTTCTGCCAATTCACGTGACCTGAATCGAAGTAGGGCACTTTTTGTGTCCGTTTGTGCTTCAATTTCCTGCCTTGTAAAATGAAGCGTCAAGAACCCGTCGTCTCTAAAGCCCGAGCTATCTCCGTAAGTCTGAAGACGGCTCTTTCCAGCCCTTTCATCTGTAATGGGGGAAATCCCAGGGCTGCAGAGGCCTCTTGGTGCCCTCTCTCTCAGGGCTCCTAGAAAATCACCCCGCACTGACTTCGTGGTGTAATCAAACTTTCCCAAGTGAAGTTAAGCCCAGATGCCTAACCTTTCTGCTCTATACCATCCCCTCCAACAGCTGCACAAAACCTTGCCTTTTCCTTGGAATAAAATAATGACACAGTTCCCAAAGACAAGCAAACCCTGTGCATCTCCCAAGGGACCTCCCCTCATCATGCTGCAGCCAATCTGATCAATTAGCCAGGACTGGAAAGGGCCGGCCAAGCATCCAAGTAGGGAGAGAAAACATTCAAGATTTAGTACAGAGATTATAGCTTGTAATCCTAGAAGTCCTATATCCAGGCCACAGATTTTTTTTTTTTTTAGTTTGATTCAGCTTAAATAAATGAGAAGAATTCACATAAAAATTCAGATTTTCCATTTTTCTTGAAAAATCAGAAGATCCACCTATGCTAGGACCCCGTAACCCTGCTGGCATGTAATGGGCTGGCCCCTCGTAGATAGTCCCCCCCCTCGTAGACAGTCCCCACCGATTCCCAGCACGTGGCAGAGGGCCTTCGCCATGCTTTTCCTGTCGTCTTCTTGTTTAAAAACAGAAGTTTTCTCTGTATCAGTATTGGGGGAATATGAGATATACCAAGCGGACTGATCAAGAAAAATGGAAAATAGCATATTTTTACAGGGAAGAAGAGAGTATGACTTCTTTTTAAAGCAAAAGTAAGTGTGCTTGACTTTTTTTTTTTTTTAATTAACCCAGCCTGATGGGCATTTAAGTTTGAGACAGTTTGGGAAACCTGGGGTGGGGGAAAAGCCATGCTGAGTAAGAATCAGCTGTCTCTTGGAGACAGACTCAGTTTCTCCACATGAAGTAAGCTGGTTGGACTACAGAGTGCTTTCCGACTTCAAGTCTAGGATCATATATTCCAGCAGAGCCAAAAAGCCTCTGACAAGGATGAGACAACCCAATCTGGGTCCTGCTAGGGGAAGAAAAGACAATACTGACACCCAGTGGTCCCTCAAGCAGCTCCCAAGTGATGCCCGGAATTCCCAAGCTCAGATAGAAACTTTTTCGTGTCTTGGAAACAGAGGAAACAAAAAAACCAGCAAAAGCTAATGCCAGTTAAAAACAAAAGCATGCACTGGTTTGTTTTCTAAACCCTTCCGGTTTGGCTTAAACATATCCAGTATATCAAAAGTATTTGTATTCAACAATGTTATTTCCGGTACATAATGGAAACAAATGTGCTTTTGAAAATGCAAGACTTACTTCCCAGGAGGGAAAAGCCCAAACACCCTGAACTGTTCTATAATGATTTCTTTGATTTGTTAATTAGTCCTCTAAAGCCCTGAAAAGTAAATAATAAATATCTGTGACTATGAGGAGCAGAGGCTCTGTTTGATGAGTTCGGGAACGTCCTAGCACAGCCTCAAACCCTTAGGTTTGGAATAATGAGGTCACTACAGGAGTGAGGGCTGAGGCAGAACCAAGAGGAGAAACATCTGCACAGCTGCCTTCGCCTCCAATGGGCTAAGGGTGACCAGAGTTTTTAAGTCAGCATGATCTAAAATATAACCTTTTGATGACATTTAATCTGACTGCTGAAAGAAAATAGGTGAAAATGTGTTTTAATAATTATTATTTCACATCTAAAGCCTTTGATTTGGCTAGGGGAGAGGGGGAGGGAGAGGGGAGGCGGGAAGGACCGGAGACCTGACCTTCCAATCATAACGTAAGCTGACATCTCAACGTAATACTCGAAATCAGACTCCAGAATAATAGCATTGGTGAGAAATGCAGGAAAGTTTACAAACGTGTCTAAAGCTCTTGCCTTTTTATTAAGTGGAAAACTCACCAGCTGGCATCATGGCATAACTGAAACAATCAAGACACACATTCGGGGACAGAGAGAGTGAACTGATTCATAGACTCTCCCTGCTCTCATAAACAAGATCAAGGGGGAAAAAATACCCCCCCCAAAAAAAAAGAGGAAAAGAAAAGAAAAAAAGAAAGAAAAAATCAGCAACAACCAAACAGGAAGTCAAAGGCCATAATCTCCAAAAGGTATGAAGGGGAGTCAGAGACCCCACATGCACGAGAGTTTCCCATACCTGTGTATGTATTAACCTTGGCTGTTTTTTCTTGCTAATCTGTCTCGTGTCTATTTGGTAACTAGCCCAGCAGAAAGAAACTCAAAAGTTTCTTACTCCCCCACGCTGGCATGAGTAGAGGAAGCAAAAGTAGGATGAATTTGCTCTTTCTGCCTAAGCAACTCCTGGTGCTCAAGCTTTTGGACTCACCTAGAGACTTACACCATTGGCCCTCCAATTCTCAGGCATTTGACTTGAACTAAATTATACGCCTGGGTTTCCTGGGTCTCCAGCTAGCGGGGGCCAATCATGCAGCTTCTCCATAACTGCATGAGCCAATTCCTATAATCAATCGATCTCTCTGTTTCTGTCTGTCTCCGTCTCTCTCTCTCTTTCTCTACACACACACACACACACACAGCGTGACCTTAGACACAGGACTATTCTGCATCTCATACCAGAGGACTGGAACTAGTTATCCCTTACCAGTTCCCCCTTTAATTATGGAACTTCAGGGATTTACAGGTGCAAATACAGAACTTTGATTCCAGCCTCTTTAGCAGCTGGGTGTGACCACGTGACTATACCACAACACAATGTGTTGTAATTAGATTCTGCATAATTTCAGAGACGTGACCTTAAAGGGAGAGGGTGGCAAACCTCATCCCCTACCCTGCATGCTGTCAGAACATCAATGTGATTACCAGAGCTTTTCCCTCGTGAGGATGGGACTCCATCCTAAGGAGGCAGGAACAGAAAGCTGGAAGAAGCCCGGAACCCAGATGATTATGGAGTCCCCACACCAGCCCTGGCCTATAACTGGACTTTACAGAAGAGATAAAAAAAAAAAAAAATGTCTTGTTTAAGCCACTTTTTTTGCATTTCAGCTATAGCTAATCACAGGTGCAAATGGCTTTCCTTTTTATTTTTTGAAGCAGTAGAAGCCCTTTACCCTTATTAAACGGTAATTCTAAACACAAGGTAATTCTCCGGGTGAAGCAAGGGTAGGCCACAAAGCCATGTTTTACCAATGAGTAAGGTGAAGCTCAGAGAGAAGAAATAACTTGCAAAGAGCAAAGCTCAGACCTTGACCTGGTTCATTCTAACACCTGCAAGTACTGGCTGGCAAAACAAAATGGACATTTGGGCATTTTTTTTCCTGTTGACCCCCATATACTCTCCTTCCTGGAATCCTCAGTGTGAAAAGAATAAAGACAATTTTATCCCTCATCGGGTCTGGAAAAATGCCAAAATATTTTAATCATGCAAAAATGGAAAGGCCAGAAAGACAATAAACATCTCTTCCAAAAGCTGACATGCAATTTTTGACCAAGAAAGAAAGGGAGTAATGAGGAGAAGGCAGAGAGGGACCACCGACCAATTCTGAGGACCCCCCCAGCCCCACCCCTGCACCTTGAGAATGACTTCTCATTGCCTCCCAAACATTTGTTTCCAGCTCGTCTCTCTCCCCCCAGGTCCGAGAAGATGCTGGAAATTTGAAAGTGTGCATTCAACAAACACTTATGAAGATCTACTTGGGAGCCACTGTGCTAGAACCAGGAATCCAATATGAGTGAAACATGGTCCCTGCCTTCCGAGTCTGTAATTTTCTGACGAAAATAATAACTATGATGTTTGAACACTGTATTAGATTCTGCAGTTCACAACCTAGTATGAAATAGTCATTGTTCAAGTTGTTTTAGATGCATAATATCAGATCCATGCAACAGATCCATAAGAAATGTATATTATTATCCTATTTTACAGATGAAGGGGTGAGGCACATAGCAGTTAAATATTTTACCCAAGGTTACACAGCATATGCTGTCTCATTTAAGACTCACAACAGTTCCACCTATTGGTACCTGTGTAATGTCTTAAATATTACATTCGTTGTTGTCAAAGGTGTGGAGAAATGGACCCACAGACAAGGGTTGGGAGTGTTACCTGATACAGCTTTAGTGGAAGAAACATAAAACAAGATTCAGAGATAAAAGGACTTAAAAGCTCACAGGTATTAAAACTCAAACATGAGCCCACGTAAAATCAACTCCAAACTGAACCTCTTCTAAAACCTTGCAATGCAACGGCGCTGTGATGTGGACGAGCAGCAGTGCCTGGGAAGCAGCCCAGGAAGGACACCTGAGGAAGCTGGGAAGGGAGCATTCATGAAACGCCGGTTAACTGGACCTCCACGCAGAGCCCAGAGGGTGATTAGGCCCCTGTGGGGAAAGGCTATCCATGTCGGGAGAGCTAAGAGCAAAGTCCTGCGGACCGATGAGAACTTGCCTCCTTTGGGAAGTGCAAGCCCCGTGACTGGAGGTCAGAATGGGAGAGATGAAATAGAGAAAGATGCCACTGGAAATGACATCTCCTTTTGACGTGGTATTTTAGTCTCCAATTGTCCATAACTTAAGCCAACTTTCTCTAAAAATCCACTCCTCCTCCTGGCGTCTCTGACTCCATCATCATCTTAATAAATGGGATTCTAAGTCTTAACATCACCCGTGACATGCCCCTTTCCCTTGCCTGTGCATCCAAATCCTCACCACCTCTTGTTAAATTATCCGATGTACATCCTTATCTGTTCCTCCTGTTAACACACCTTGAGTGTACCTCGATTCACAAGTCTAAACAGCAATAACCACCAGCCTACAATTTTCAGCCCATCTTTTCAAGACCCACATGCCACATAAAATCTTGGGATTTCATGGGCATGAGACAAAAACTGGCATTTCACTCCCCCATTCAAACACCCAATATGAATCACACCAAACACGTGGAAAGACACTCGGCCTCACTAGCAACTAAATGCAGATAATAAGGTGTTTACCTCTTAAACCTTGAAAGATGAGAAAGAATGGCAAGTGTCCCAAGGATTAAGGAAATGGGCAGGAAGGATTGTTTTAGGAGTGTGAATTGATACAACTATTGAGGGAAGTGATTTAGCAACGAGGAGCAACGTCTTTAAAAATGTCCATACTCTTTCCCAGTAATGTCACTTCTAAGTGTTTGTCCACAAGAAATCACTAGACCTGAGTGTCGACGGTACGTGTAAGTTATTTATCATAACATAATCCAAAACTGAAAACAAAATGTGTGTCAATTATTAGTGGACTAAGAAAAAAAAAACATGGGATCTGTATCTAAAATATTAATCAACCAATAATGTCAATACGCATTTATTGACATGGAAAAGTGTGTCAATATAAATAAATACATTTCTATCTACATATACACGCAAACACACAGGTGTATATAAAGTAAAAAAAACCCTAGGCAATGAAAACAAATGTGTAACAGGGTCCCATTTTTGTAAATCTCTATCAGAGACTCAAATTCCATAGCCAAACCTGCCGCATACCTTAACTAAAGAAAAAAAAAAAAAAAAGGATAAGCTGAATTCAAGGACACAGTCTTGAAAGTAGGAGTCACCTCTTACCTGGATCAAGGGGGGATCCAATGAACCATGCCAAACATCAGTGCTCACATTTCATCCTTTTTCCTCTGGTCTATCTCACAACCTGAGATTGCACAGAACCCTTCGCCTCCCTGCATTCTTCACTTATTATCATCTACCAAAACATCCCTGACTCATGCTGCGATACATGATTTATAGTAAGAAATAAATATTTGGCTTTCATCCTCATTTCTGAGACAGAGCTAAATCCCTTGGGATTTCCTAAGTGCTAAGAGGAAAAAGGCATCTTTCGTTAGGCGACGGGGTGACTTTCAGAACCCAGGGAAGGATAGGGGCTGGTTGCCAGAAGAACCAACCGTGTGATGAAAGTGTTGGGACTCTCAGTTCCACCGGCCTGACCTCTAGGGAGGGGACAGGGCTGAGGGTTGGATCAGAGCCAGTGGCTAATGATTTAATCAATTGTGTCTATGTAACGAAGCCTCCATGCACACACACAAAGCACCCAAACTGCCTCCAGCAAGTTCTGAGTGTGGGATCTGGGCCTAAAATCTACCGTAGGTCAGAACCCCAGGAGCTGGGCAGTAGACTGGAAGAAATAAAGAAGCTGCCTCTCTCCATTAAAAAGAAAAAAGGAAAGTTTCCGGGTCGGTGAGCATGTGGAGCTTTGGGGAGAAAGGCGCACCCAGAGAGCACGGATGCTCCTCATCCATTCCCCATACCCTGCCCATGCATCTCATCTGGCTGTTTCTAAGTTACATTCTTTTACAATAAACCAGTGTTCTAGTAAAAAAAAAAAAAATGTTTCTCTGAGTTATATGAGCCCTGCAAGCAAATTAATGGAACCTGAGGAAGGGGTCACGGGAACCTTCAATCTAGAACCAGTCAGCGTCTGAATGGGGCTGGGGCAGTCTTATTGGACTGAGCCCTGAACCTGTGGAATCTGATGCCCAGTAGATAGGGTCAGAATTGAGTTGAAACTGTTGGACATCCAGCTGGTACAGAACTATTTAGTGGTGTGGCATGGAGTGGAAAAGCACGCCCACCCCCAACCAGAATGAGTGAGCAGATCCCTGACATGCTTGCGTTCCTCCACTCCTATTTTTAGCCCACTCTCTTACAAGGCTTATGGACCAACACTTAGATATTGGTCATGTTCCCCTCCAAATCAGCCTTCTCCAAAGCCTATCCTGGCCCTCAGTGATCCCTTCACTGATAAGCCAGGAAGGAAAAGAGCAGAGATGAGGAAAGGGAGGGAGAGGTGTGGAGGAGAAGGAAATCCTCAGAAGGCAATCTCAAACTATTTATTAGACATAAGGCTACTGAATGGAGACTCTTGGAAGTATTTATTTTCCTGATCGAACAGACTGGCACAAAATTCACAGAGACAGAAGTAGATGGAGGTCTCCAAGGGCTGGGAGAGGGTTCCTGCTCAATAGTAACAGCTTCTATTCCGGGTAATGTAAATGTTTGGGAAATAGATGCTGGTGACAGTTACACAACATTATGAGGGTCAGGAATGCCCCTGAACTGTAAGTTAAAAATGGTTAAAATGGAAAAATGTGTGTGTGTGTGTGTGTGTGTGTGTGTGTGTGTATTTTACCACAATAAAAAAGAGAGGACTGGCACAGCCTTGGCTATTTTTGCTCCTTCGGCCCTTTCTTTCTGCTCAGAGTACAGACAATGCCCATGTTGGTACAGGAGCCAACTAGACACCATGAGGTGACAAGCACGAGGATAAAAGGCAACAAATTAAAGGTGGCAGAGCAGACAGACAGTATCGGGGACCCTGCAGGCATGGGCAGGCTCACAGTCCCAAACCGACTACTCCCACAGTCCTTATTATACAAGAAAATTCAAGTCCCCTTTATTCAAAAGGTACTTAGCGAGTTTTCAGTTACTTGCCACTAAATACAATAACAGACACGAGCCCCTTGGCCACTCTAGGAAATCAAACATCTGCCCACTCCCAACCACGCCCCTCTCAGTCGGGCCGCAAGCTCTCTTCGCAGGCTTTTCGATCTTACCCCTTTTTTCCCCATGTAAACCCCAGACTCCTTTCTCTAAACGTAGTGCTCACCTTCCCGTGTCTGTGCCTTTCCTCGTGGCAGTTTCCTACTTAAATGTCCTCCCTGGCAGCCCCTCTTAGCAACCCTGCAACCCATCTCTCCCAGAAAGACTTCGCCATATCCCAGAAGACTCTCCTTCTGAAATCCAGCCCCATCTGCATCCCATTTGCCCTAGTATCCAAGCCATCTGCAAGTCTTAGCAGATCGACTGTGGTCCCCCAAGAAACCACTCCCAACCATGACCACTGGTCCCACGCTCCTGCCGGCCGGGCCAGGCCCGCTCTTGTCTGGACAATCAGATGCCTCTTTATTCTACTCTGGCCTCCTTCCTTCCAGGCAATTTCTAGCACAGATGCCAGAATAAACTCTCAAAAAACGTAAGTCGGATCACGTCATCCCCCTGCCCTGACACTCCAGATGGCTTCCTAACACATTAGAATAAAATCCAAGTTTCTTTCCTTCCTTGGCCTACCAGCCTCACCATAATCTTGTCACTGTCAGCCCCTCCAAACTCAGCTTTTGCCCCTCTTCACTTCTTTACTCCAGCCATGCTGGCCTCCTTCTGTTCCTTGAGCATATTAACCTAATTCCAGTCTTAACACATTCGCACTTGATGTTCCCTCTACTGGGAATGATCCCCCAAATCTACATACACATAACTGGCTCCCCTGTCACTAAGGAATCTCTGCTGGAGCACCACCACCCCAGAGAGGCCTGCCTGACTTTAACTAAGAGAGACACTCACGGCACCACTCTCTACCCTTTACTCTTGGTTTTTCTTTATAGCATTTCTCCCCCACTGAGTTTAAATCTATTTTCATTTTATTTTTTACATAAGAACTCCCCATACATCAGCTCATTAGGGCAGGCTGTGTCCTGTTCATCCCTGTATCTCCAGCATCCACGATGGGGCTCCTTGACTCATCCTTCTTGTGGATAGTCCATGTACCTACTTCACTGTTACAACTCTGAGTCACATTCCATATTTTTTCCACCTCAGCCTCCTTCACCTCAAACTACCACGCACCTCCCTGTACCTACTACAAAGTTCAGAATAGCCAAATACTGGTACAATGAATAAATGTTTCCGTTTCTGGTTTTAAGTCTGTCAGGAATCTCTTGTATAATCTGTGATCTTCAACTAACAAAAATTGTCCTTCACCAAATAGGTTAAGTACTATGAAATAATTCTGATGCTAATGATTAAACCATGTCAGTTTTTTCCTGTTTTATCAGGGAAAAAAAAAAAACCACTTTGAACTCTTCTTGCAAAGAAGTACAAATACATTTTAAAATACAAAAGATAAAACAAAGTTTAAAACCGAAATAAGTAGAAATAATAATGGTAGGCTATTTCAAAGGAGAGAATCACAAGTAGCCATAAGCCCATGTCTATAAATAGTAGTTAGTCATTCTTGCTATTTCTTTCTGTTTAGCTCAAAGACCACCGTTAAAGTCTAAGTTTTCAAGTTTCTTGAGAATACCCTCCAATGCCAGCCTCATTCTGGACAAGCAAATCTCATGGAACTCTTTCCACAATTAAAGTTCTGATGACTAAGATCTTCAGCAGCAACATCACTTCAGATAAAATGATTAAAACCACAATTTTCCTTAAATACATATTGGTTAGTGAAGGAAGCCAACCAAAAAGGCTGTACGTACTGTAGGAGTCCAACCACCTGACACCCTAGAAAAGGCAAAGGACAGAGCCAGGAAAAAACGAATGTAGTTAACACAACTAAGTTATGCACTTAAAGGTAATTAAAATGGTAGTTTTATGTTTTTATATTATTACCGTAATTTAAAAAAAAAAAAAAACTCTGTGGCTGCCAGAGGTTCAGTAGGAGAAGTAGGGAAGGATGAACAGGTGAGCTCAGGATACTTTTAGGGTAAGAAATCCATTCAGCATAATACTGGAATGGTGGATACATGTCATACATTTTCCAAAACCCATAAAACATACAACGCCAATAGTGAACCCTAATATGAACTATAGACTTTAGTTAACAATAATGTTATCAATGTGAGTTCATCAATTCTGAAATATGTACCCCACTAATACAATATACTAATAATAGAAGGGACCAAGGGAAAGTGGGCAAAGGGGTTTGTGGGAACTCTCTGTATTTTCTGCTCAATATTTTCTATAAGCCTACTTCTGAAAAATAAACTCTATTAATTCTTTTTAAAGTTTTTTTTTTTTCTGGTCATTGGTGTCTACTCAAATAAAAGTTTTTAAAAAGTCCTTAATGGCAAATTGTAGGTTTAGGTTTCCATTCCCATAACTGCATGTTTATATTTCTTCCCAATTACTGAATAAGTTTTCTGTTTAATAAATATTCTTAACTGTCAAAGAATTTCTTGGGGCAGATGTTTCTTAAGTGCCTACCACTGGCAAGGCTCTGTGATAGGCACTCATATTCTTATAAATCAGTAAACCCATTTATTCAAGGTCACCCTGGAGGAGGGAAAAGAAAGATTTCTGTGGGATTCCCCGAGACGTTTTCTTCTGGGTTCGCAGATCAGATTGGTGCTTCATCACTCTGCCCAGCAATTCAGAGGAATGGGGACTGTCTCTATCTTCTGCACAATTAATGAATTCCTCAGCTCCTCTCAACAGAAAGAGAATTTCTCAGAGCAAACAGCCCCATTGATATTCATGGGATAAATGGTTTGTAACTGAACAGCAACACCCCACTAATGTAAATTTCACACACAGCTTCCAAAAGGTTAAACAATGCCGCTTCGCTCTACTGTGCTTGGAAAGCAAATGACAAAGGCTCAACCTTGGTGCCATGCTGAGACCTTAGGCAGAAACTTCTCTCAGCAACACGGTCTTCCTGCTCTCTGCTTGAGAGAGGTGTTCACCACCCAAGGGTCACTACCAGTCAGAGTCCCCTGGAAACTAGTGTCTGAGCACACACGTGAACCATCCAACTTTCTCAACGTAAAAAGGAAAGACCACACGTAGACGACGGAAGAAAAGCAAAGATGGAGTTATTTTCAAGTGTGCCCCCTGAATAAGCATTTTAAACAACGTTCCCAAATATGCTTGCTGAATGTCATTATCCCCTCCCACGGGTTCTTAACTTAGCACTCCATGCTCTCTCATTCACTCAATATTTGCTGAGTGCCTACTGTGTGCCGAGTACCCTTACCTGCGCTGGACGCATAACAGTGAAGAATTCAGACAACTTCTTTGCCCCTAAGGAGATTACGTTCTGGAAGAGGCAGACAATAAGCTAATTTCAGATTGCGTTAAACGCTTTGACAAATAGAGCTGACTGATGGTGTAACAAGGAGAGTGAAGGCTTGGGGCGTTTGCTGTATAAACTTTAGATCGAAGACCTCTCGAAAGAAGTGACATTTAAACTGAGAAAAGGATGAGGAGGAGCCAACCATCTAAGAATGCGTACAGACCCCCAGGCAGAAATGCCTTTGCATGTTCAAGACGAGGAGGGCGGCAGGAGCATCCAGCAGACCGAGAGTATAAAAACGTGGTGGTCAGAGGCTGGGTCATGGGGCCATCGGCGCATCCTGGGTTTTCTGCTACGTGCAATAGGAGGTAAGTAAGGATTTTAATCAGGAAAACAAAATGATCTGATATGTTTTGAAAAGATCAACTTTACCGTGGCGTCCAGAAGGGGCTGAAGTGCAGAGGAACGAGACTGGAGACGGCGCGGTGCTGGGTGAGGACCGGCAGAGCCCGGACGCCAGGGAGCCGTGGCGGGACTAGCAGGTGGCGTTGCGCCGCTGCTCAGACTCTACCCCTAACGTGCCCAGCCCAGGGACAGACGGGGTCAGAACCGAGCCCTCGCCTATCTTGCCAAGCCCTGTGACCCAGCTTGGCAAAGGCTGATTCCACTGTAGAGGAGAGCCATTTGACAATTCCACTCCGAGAGAATACCTCTCTCCCTATACCTGAAACTGACTTCACTGCTCGGGAACCACCTTGACCCAGGACAGCCCCAGCCTGATGAAGACAAGAGCCTCTACGAAGAACTACCGGAGAAGGTGACCTGAATAGGATTTGCTGGTGAAATCAATTCGGGGTGAATAGAACAATTAGGGGTAACGCCTAGATTTTGGGCTTGAGTCTCATGGTGGAGGGTCCTGCTTCCTGAGACGGGGAAGACCAGAGAGGAAGAAATTTGTAGTGCCTAGAAAACCAAAGTTTTGTTTCAACATGTTAAGCGAACTATTAGACATCAGGTGGGTAAATCGGGTAGGATGAGTTTGGAAAGCAGAGAAGGGGGGAGAAACTGAACTGTGTTGGTGAGCGGAACAGAGGTCGGATGAAGGAAAGGAGCCAGCAAACTCCACATTGACTCGTTAGCTGCTAACATGTACTCACGCAAGGAAACTGGACATGAAGACAATTTGCTCCATGGAGACAATTTGTTCCAGAAACAGCTGCCTCGGAGGGGAGACTGGGTGATGCTCAGTCAACATGTGCTTTATAGCTCATTTTCAATCAAAGGCTTCCATTTAAATCCAGATAGCAAATCATCTACAAATTTAACTAACTGTATTTGTGCAGAATCTCAATTTGACTATAAAAGTTTAATGCTTAATATAGTTTAAGGGTCAGTGGCCTTTCTTAATGAAAGGAGGCAAATGAAATGGCCACGAATTAATTTTTCCAGTTATCCCCAATATATCGGATTTATGAAGACAACCGAGAAGAGTCAATATTACAAGTCTGAATATGGAATAAAATATAGGATTTAACTACTATCTTCCAAACTCGCCTTAAACAAGAATTATTTTCTCTAATTAACTGTTTGCTCACAGCAACATGTAACTAGTGCCTCCTGAAACATTCTCTGAGGCCAGTACTTCACTCCCAGGCAGACAGACACATCACCTTCGAAGGGTTTTTGCCTTAGGGTGCAGGCAGCTACCATGAGCACTTGCTAATAATAATGGAAACAAAACACTCTGCAATAATTTTGGCCAGATCCATAAATATTCATAAGGTCCAGGGTGAATTCATTCACATTTTTTAGCTCTGCTAATTTAAGGAGTGTTGTCATAAAGACCAGTAGGTCTGGGTTTCAGTCTTGGAACTGTCATCTGCTAGTTGAGTGACTGTGGGCAAAGAAGTTACTGTTTCTTCAGCAGCAAAAGGGGCTTAGGAAAGCCCACTCTGGCCATTCACAGGAGAGCTGAGCAACTAAACGAAACGCGGGTGTAAACTTCCTCGCCATTTCTATTGCTAGGAAAAGTGGATTCACATACATTACAAACTCAGTGCTGCTCTGAAATATCTTACCTTGTAATTGCTGAAATATCAGAGATTAAAGGTGTCTGGCAGATCTGATCCAAACACAAGACAAAGGCTGTGTTTTCTCACACTAGCGTATAGTAGTGGCTCAACAGATATCAGCTTCCTGCTGTCCCTGCTTCCTTCATCGCTCACCGGACTTCAGAGATTATTTAGTTTGAGCTTATTTTAAATATGAGGCAACCAGGCCCAGAAAGGTGAAATTGTGACCGGCCCAACGTCTGGTGCCTGACACTTTGAAAGGTCAAAACTCAAAACATCAGGATTTGGAGTAAGGAAAGTTTCTTTGATCGAAAAGGCACCGACTGAGAAAATAAGGTGCCTAGCACTGCCTCAGATCCATCTTAAAGTACAGCGTTCAGGCTTCTTTTATGTCAAGGGAGGGGGGTGATGGGAGGGGCAAGAGGTAATTGAGGACCACTGACCTCTGGGTCACAGCAGGGTCTGAGGAAGGTTGTACTTGTCTGTTGACCCTAGTGATGTGAGTATGGTCACAAGGTTCCTGCAGATCATTGATAAATAATGCATGCTTCCCTTATCGCCTCAGGAGAGGCACTTCCTGGTAAGGGTCTGTTTTTATAAAGTTTAAGCCATCAGCAGAGCTTCTCTAATGACTAGCATGTCTATACGCAAGAAGCTATTACCTGAAGGCCCTGGGAACAAAGCAGGCTCGAAAGGGATGGAGTCAGGGAGACTGAGCATTTCACTTTGTTAACAAAGGACATACTTCTGAGTTCACAGTAAATACCTCTCAGCCTAAGTTACCCATCTGTCAAATAAGGGGCTTAGACTAAAGAAGTCATTTAAAAACTGTGTTTCAAAGCAAAGCCCACCCACTGGGGTTTAGGGGAAGGCAGAATAGGGCCTCCATCCACGCAGAGCAGATCCGCTTTTAGGGCACTGTATGTTTCAATTGCATAAGGTTAGTAAGAAAGGAGGTTCTCATGCTGCTAACAACAAAGTATTTTAAAGTAACTCTTGGTTATAAGAGTTCATGACGAACTGGTGTGGCCAAATCCTGATAGCAGGATTTGGGGGCTGGAATATGTTCTAAATGTCCCTGGCTTCTGGTATAGCTCACAGCTCTACAATTCACTAGGTCCTCACACCGTTTTAGTCTTATATCAGCCCATTTCACTGAATCGAGCTCCTCTCTGGCTAGCCCCAGAATTGCCCCCACACCACCCCCTGCCATCTCATGTTTTGAGGCAGTCTTATGGTTAACTTGCTTAATTTTATCTTTCTATACTTAGGATGCCAATGTGGCTGCAAAATGTAACGGGGCTTAAGCAAGATAGTTCACTTCTCTCTCACACAGAGGCTCGAATATAAGTAGTCCAGGTCTGATGTGACAGTCCCATGGAGTCTGGGGACAGTATTCCTCCTATTTTATTGTCCTGTCATCCTCAACCTGCCATTAGGCATCCATGAGCCCAGATAAAGCTCAAGATTCCTAAGGGGAGAAGGAGAGAATGACTAGTGGTTTATCCCACATCTTCTCTAATACATTTAAACTCTGAGGGTTGAGACCATGAGATAAGCACCTGTGTACCCTACATGATGCCCAGTTATATGCAAAATCTGTGCAAGTAACTGCTTAATACTCATTACTATAAGGGAACCAACTGAAAAGGAAAGATTCTATGTAGGAAAAGCAGGTTGGGTGTGAGAGAGTAATCATTTTTGGACGGGTTTAACTTGAACACTTGTTAAGCATCAAATGGAGAGATTGAGTTGACAAGTCATTTAGACCAGTCTGCAAAACAGGAGCAAAGACTGGGCTGGGAACATAAATTTGGAGTCATTGACATGTGAATAGTATCTAGAGCTTTGGATGAGAACCTAGGATAATGGATATCGAGAAAAAGAGATCTATGAACTGGGTCTTGGGGTGCATCAACATTTAGAAGTTAAGGAAATAAGGAGAACCCAGCAAATGAGAATGATACAGACCTTGAGGAAGGTGCAGAGAAATATTGCAGATACCAAAAAAAGGATTTCAAGATGGTGGTAGTGATCGATAGTGTCAGATGCTAATAGGTAGAAAAAATAAGGAATCAAATGCGAACATTCAATGTAGTAAGGGAAAGTCTTCAGTCATTGGTCACTGTTTCAGCAGTAAGTTACAGGCGAAATCCTGATTAGAATAGGCCCAAGAAAGAATGAAAGAAGAACTGGAGACAGCAAGTATGGGTGAGTCTTCAGGGAGTTTGCTATAAAGTGGAGCAAAAATGGAGTTTAACTGATGGCGAAATGAGAGAAGGGAGTGTCAAGAAAACTTTTTTTTTTTAAAGATGTGAAAAATAATAGCCTATTCCATTGCAAATAGGAATAATCTCTTAAAGAGAGAAAATTCAGTGAGGGAGGTGAGACATAATAATTGTAGCGATATCCTTGCATTAGGTGGGAGGTGATTGGATCTAAGGTAGAAGTGGAAGATTTGAGAGTAGATAAGAGTGTGGCCAAGTCATCCTTGATCACAGTGGGGGAAGACAGAGTATGTAGATGTCAATGCTGGCAAATGGGTAGATGTGATAGAGGAATGAGTGGAAGATATTTTTTCTGATTTCAGTTTTTTCAGTGGAATGGAAAACAAGATCATCATTGAGAATTAGGATGGAGGAAGAATTAGAGCTTTTAAAGAAGAAAGTGAGATATAAAATGGTTTCTGAAATGGGGTGGTGAATGGACTAAGACTGTAGAGCATGCTTGCTTGACAATCTCAAGACTCCCCTTGAGACTTACGGTCATGAATTTAAAGTGGGACCAAATCGGACCCATTATACATTTTATTTCTCCCACGTACAGCTGCACAGATGCAGGTATGCCATAATAAAGTGAGTGAGTCGTGGATGTATGAAGGTAATAATTATAATGACTGATATTGGAATTTAGGAAGGAAAGTGAGGTCATTATGGTGATAAGGTACAGTGAAAGGCAGTAGAATTAATTGAATGTTCAAGTGTGTTTGAAGGACCGATGGAGTTGAAAGACAGTGGTTGTAAGCAGAACGATGGAGGTGGTGGCCAGATACTGAGTTATAGGAAACTCAGATTACTAAAGAGGTAGAGCATGTGTAAGTGACTGATCATCAGAGAAGAAGGAAGTCTGGTTACCAGGACCAAGATCACACTTCTCCTATGTCTTTTATTCCCATTATCAAGACTGAGGATGGGCAGGTTCTTAGAATAACACCCGGCTTCTCCACAAAGTCAATTATCAAGGTCAAGACAAGTATGCACCCTTTAAGTTCACCCTTTCCCCAGCAGGGGTTAAGAAGGAACCAATGTGTGAGAACTAAGACTGCCTAGACCATCTACCCTTATTATAAAGGTTAAGAGGATGCCCCAAATCTTCCAATACACCCAGCCTTGTCATATGCTTCGAAACCACCAAGTTGAATCTCACTGTGCTCTTTATTGGACAGTGAGTACAGAGCCCCAGATCACCCCTCAACTCTCATACTCTAATCTTCACATGACTCTGCAAATCCCCTTTTTGCCCTCAATGTTCCTGTCACCTTATTACTTTATGTATGAGAATCTCTCTGTCTCCTAGGACACAGATTCCCTTGTAGACCTCTCAAATGACGGCTCTTTTTATTCTTCCATACCTCTTGGTATGGGCATGGAAGCAGGATAGGTTTTTCTCTTTGCCTTTTATTGTGGCTTCCAGATAATGTTCCTCCCTCCTCTGCTTAAAATAAAAAATAAAATAAAATAAAATAGCAAATGAGTTTTGAACTTCATGTCATCATACATTCTCTCTCCTTGATGCTGTCATCAACCAAACCCTAGATAACGCTCTAACTTCTCTAACACTTTCAGTCCCGGGCTCACTGTCACTTCCTTCATTACTATTCCTACCACAGTTCTTGCAATTGTAACATGTGAATGCACTATCCAGCACTCTGCCTCCCTACTTCCATGGTCTACTCCTCTCCATCTCTTATATCCATCTCCCTACCTTAGACCCTCACTCCCATGAATACAATTAGATCTGGTCATTACTTCTGGTAGATGAAAAAGCGAAGTCTATAAAGGTTCTTAATCAGTACACTCGGCTGCTTTTCCCTTGACATTCATGAAGGAGAGGTAAACCGAGATGAATTTGACTCAAGTTCTAGTTTAGACTACACTACTCACTAGCTGTCTGACCTCAAGCAAGCTCCTTAAGTTTTGCTTCAATTTCTTCATTGGAAAAGAAGAAATAATACCACCTACCTTACAGAGTGGCTATAAGGATCAAATGAGATTATGTGTGGTAAAGCACAATGTTGTACTTAAAATAGGACAGTTATAAAACTATGCCTTTTTTTTGCTATCTTCTCTACTGAAGATGCAATATGATATACTGCTTAAGTATAGTTCTGCAGGTTGACTTCCAGGGTTGAAATCCCTGCTCCATACTTCAGTCATGTGATCTTGAGCAAACATCTTAGCTGTTCTGTTTCCCCAGCATCCATATGTGTAAATGAGGATGACAACAGTGTCTTGTTAAGTTGCTGTGAGCATTAAATAAGAGTACATATATGCTAAGGTGTGGCAAACCACAGCCCACAGGTCAAATTGTCCACTACCTGCTTTTGTAAATAAAGTTTTTTAAAACACAGTCATACCCATTTGTTTAAGTATTATTGTCCACTACTTCCCCATTTGTAATTACAGAGTGAGTAGTTAAAATAGATACCATAAAAAATGCCAACCCTAAAATACTATCTGGCCCTTTACAGAAAAGGTTTGCATACCACTAGTATGTGCAGTCATAAAAACAGTCTGGTATAGTGTAAGTTCTCAATAAGCAATAATATGGTTTTTTTCTTTGTAAAAGCTTACTTCAATTTGCTCAATAAAGTGTGGGGAAAAGTTGGGTATGGGAGGGTAAGTAGAAATAAATCACTTGTGTTGTGATGTCTAGTAGCAAAATGCTGCAGTACATAGTCCTACACAGAAACTCAGATTTCACTGAGGACAGTGGCAGAGTTTTGGGCATAGGGTTGAGTTGGACTTGTACTGGATTTTCATATCACTGCTGATGCTGTGACCAGTATACCTCACACCAAGCATGAACTATGCTTCCAAGGCTGTCACCTACAGAGGATGCCTAACTGAACCCAAGATTCTCACAATGAGGCATGGAGGACAAGCCTAACAGTGAAGTTAAGTTCCCACAGAATACAACAAACTGAGCTTGTTTTATTATATATCTGTACTGGCTTTGGAAGCTAAAAATAATGAATTAGAAGGATGTTAAAGAATGCCTAAAAATCATTGCTATCTTACACTTTATGGGATAAAATATATCAAAATAGACTTTGGTCACAAGTTCAGTCATACAAGGAAATAAAAGCACTTAAAAATGTGCTATTATACCACACACTGAAACACTATAAAAATATATCAGACTTTAATATTCCTCTAATTGCTTCAATGTTTCTACTGCAGCACTGGATTTAACACATGGTAGAAACTAGTACTTACACAAAATGTATTCCTTTATTCTGTATACCGTAACGCATGACAAAATGCCCAAAGGGTTTCTAACTGACTAAAGTTGAGAAACCATATCAATTGCATAAATACGGTAGAGTGTTTACAGTTAGGTTCATCTGAACAGCTCAGGCCTGGAGTTTACCACCTACTAGTCTAGAAAGATATTATGATTATTTCAATATTTTCACCCTCCCTCCATAGTCATGAGGTCATAGAGAGAGGATACATTTAAAGCAATTAGCACAGTGCCTAATATGTAATATGTTCTCAAAGTTAGCTAATAATAGTAGTAGTTGTCATTGCCATTGTGTTGTAAAAAGTGTAAAATACAGAATTACAGACTCTTGGAAGCCTATTTCAGGAGTGGATGACTTAATTTCTACTATGGCTGAGGATTCTAAAATCCATAGCCAGTATCGTTTGATAAACTATAAAATAAAAGAATTAACACGTGATAGATCTTGACATTTTTAAAGAGTGGATTTACAACAAAGTTTAGGTGTTTTTTTTGTTGTTGTTGTTGAAGTCCATTTTATAAAAGAATTTATCTATTTATAGACATCTCTCAAAAGACAGATGACCAACAGACACACAAAAGCTGCTCAACAGCATTAATCATCAGAAAAATGCAAATAAAAACCACAATGAGATATCACCTCACACCTGTCAGAATAGCTATCATCAATAAATCAACAAGCAAGTGTTGGCGAGGATGTGGAGGAAAGGGAAAACTCATGCACTGTTGGTGGGGTTCTAAATTGGCGCAGCCACTGTGGAAAATTATGGCGTGTCCTCAAAAAATTAAAAATATGACCCAGAAATCGCATGTCATTTATCAAATTTATCAAAGAAGTCAAAAACACTAGTTCAAAAAGACATATGCACCCCTATGTTCACTGCAGCATTATTTATAATAACCGAGATGTAGAAGCAACTTAAGTGCCATCAATAGATGAATGGATAAAGATGTGATTTTCACACACACACACGCACACACATACACACATGAAACATTACTCAGCCATAAAAAAGAAAGAAATTTACCATTTGCACAACATGTATGGATAGAGGGTATTATGCTAAGTGAAACAAGTCAGACAGAAAAAGAAAAATATCATGATTTTATTTACATGTGAAATCTAAAAAACAAATGAACTAAGTAGAAACAAACTCACAGATAGAGAACAAATTGACGCTGCCCGGTGGGAGTGGGCCTGGGGAGATGAGGGAAAAAGAGGAAGGGATTAAGATGTACAGAATGCCAGTTATAAAGATCGTCACAGGGATGTGAAATACAGCATAGGGAACATACTCAGTAATACTGTAATAACTACGTATGAAACCAGATGCACCCTGCACTTATGGGGCGATCACGCCATAAGTTATGTGTCTAATTACTATGTTGTACACTGAAACTAATATATTGCATGCCAGCTGTAACTGGAAAAAATTTAAAAGAAAGCACAAATATACATATAAAGAGGTTTGCTATAGCAAACTTATAATTGCAACAACAGCAACAAAAAGGAACCACCTAAATGTCCATCGAAAGGAGAATGCTGAAATTATGGTTTATCCACATAAGGCAGAGCACGTCTCTTTCTGAAAGTGCCTGTGCTGTGACCGTAGCCTTTCCAGTTCTGGGTATTTTCAGAAGAGAAACTGAATAGACCCACAAAAAGACCTATGCAAGTATGTTCACAGCATCTTTTACTCCGAATTGCCAAAACTGCAAACAGCCTAGATGCCCATGAATAGGAAAACGGACAAACATTTAAGATATGACACTGCATACTCGTACAATGTAATACTACTCAGCAATAAAAAGGGACACACTACTGCCATCCTCAGGGACACGGATGTATCCCAAAAGCGTAATACCGAGTGAAAGGAGTCTTATACAACAGAATACAGCATGCCCTCAAATAACATCACGTATTTCAACATTATTTCATTATAGTGTTCAGGAGATGCTATAGGAACTTAACTCTCGTTTCTACCAATTAGCCTGTGGTAATATAGGTTTCGTTATACATCGTTTTGCTTAAAGTCATGGAACCCGCTGACAATGTTAAATGAGGACTTACTATACAATCTTTCTGGGGTTGCGATAATTTTGTTTCTTGATAGGATTTCAGTTATGCAGGGGCTCGTTTTTGTCCAAACGCATCTAATGTTACACTTAAGATTTGTGTATTTCATTGTACGTAAAATGTATCACCAAAGAAAAATGTAAGCAAATGTTGAACGCTAGTTAATGATACACATAGGAAGTATTTAAAGGGAAGTGTACCGGTATCTGCAACTTACTTTGCATCAAAAAAGTAAGATGGGATGAGGGATAGATGTGATTGCACAAGCATAGTAAAATGTTAATGTGGAGTCCATGTAATGCGTAAAATTTCTTTAACCCTTTTGTATGTTTAAATACTTTTTTTTCACATTAAACTTTTGGGAAAGTGAGATAGATGTATATGTTGACATAGAAAGATCATCAAGCAATATCATTATGTGGAGAAAAATAAGCCACACAGATATACTAACATATACACGTTAGATTTCCAGCCAGATACACAGGAAACTTAATCACCATTATGCCTGAGGAATAGGAGAAAATGGTGTTGGTAAAGAGAGGAAGACTTCTACTCCCTAACAGGGGAAAAAAAGGAAAGTTAAGAAAACAGCAGTACTGTCAAAAATAAAATAACACAAGCAGAGGAAGTAATGACCCAAAGCAGCCCAAAGCGAGCCCAGTGTTGTATGTAATGATATGTGTATTGAAACACAAAACAAGCATGTGCATCTCCTCTGGCCTTTACAACTCAAACAGACACACCGAACATCTCCCTTGATCCCATTGCTCTGTGCAGTCAACCTTTATAACACTGAGAAGAATCTAATGTTTTAGATTAAAATCAATATTCTACCAGGTTCCTGACGATTCTTCAGAAAGAGTGAAAATTCAGATACTAAAATATGTTAGGATGTGATTTGCAGTGTTTGTGGTAACGGACAGCTTTGAGATGTCTGCCTCGTCCATCAATCCTTTCCCTGAGAAGGCTTCTCACAGGGATGTCATTCCAGGCCCACAGTTCTCCCACTTGACCCCAAACCTCTAGCCATGACTAACCGGACCAGGATGAACGCCTAAACCCGAGGTGATCCAATCAGATTCTCTCTCCCTTGAGTTCAGGATTAGATTAAAATCCATTCATTAATATTTGCCAGCATAGGATCCGGGAGGGCACGCAAGCTCAAAAACTATGGAGAGGTGACTTTCCACCATGTGCAATTAAGAAGCAAAGAAAGTTGGTCCGCCAAAAGGGAGAATGCAGGGGCTGTGCAGAGAAAAGTCAAGAAGAGAGTCAACGAAGCCCTGAGAGCAAGAAAAAAGAGCTCCCTGATTTTAAATCATGCACCTGCACTTCCGCCCCTGGCACCGCATAAAGCTTGCTCACAGGTCTCTCTGCACCTGGGTTCCATGAGATAACCCTGAAGCTGTCCATAAAATTTCTTTTCTTAAACCAGTGTGAAGAATTTCTCTGGAAGCCTGAAGGATCATAAGTGTGGCAATTATTGCAGAAGAATGTGCGAACTGCAATTCAGAAGGACAGAGGAGATATCTGAGGCTCTGAGAATTATGAAAACTTCATACTAAAGAGAAAGTCACCTGGGACCAGACCCCATAGGGCCTTGATGCTCTAAACAATGTCCCCTTAAGACCTCCCGTTTTGTGACTCCCCTCATGCACCTCTCCCAAATGGAGGTCCAGAGGCAGGCTGTGGTTCGGAGACGCTAAAATCTTTCTCATCACTCCTAAATTAACCTTCTATCTTGCTTTGCAAACACAGCCTCCAGATAATTACCTAACCACCACTTACAAGTAAACTTTTACCCCACATCCACCCTATGCAGAAGTTTCCATGATAGTAGAGATTCTGGGTCATTAAAAAGCAATCTCAAAACATTACCCACAAAATTTGCTTTTACTCCTCATCTTCCTATATACAGTACCGATGGAAAAATAATGAATGCTTGTGACCTGAGGTTGTCAGGCATTAAGAAAATGCTGGTCTGAGAATGCTTTGTTTTGGACACTTGTGCATGAGAAACAGAGCTGGCTGCCCCGTGCTGACTTTTCAGCTCCTGATGGGGGTCACGGCCTTCGGTGCTTTCTAGTCCAGCACGCCCTGCATTGTGAAATAACATCTCTCAGACAAACAACCACCAGAACAGAGTTACCCTTCACAGGATTCAATGTCGAGCTCACACTTCTCTAGGACAGAAGAAAGCAAAAGGAGATAATCCGGTGTTGGGGCTTAAAATGAAGGAACTGCAAACCCCCTTCCACCTCAGCAACGTCTTAGTTACATAGCGAGGAGTGGTGATAAGGAGATGGCAACGTGTATTTGTTCATTCGACAAATACTGTGGGTCTCTAAGCTAAGCAATGCTCCATGTGCTAATTTCATAGACAGCTCTGAATAAATATGTCAGGAAGTAATATGTCCTTTGACTAAAAAAGAATACATGGCAAGAATATATTTCCGGTAGGTTAGCGCTGAAAGACCTCTGTGATAGGACATATTTGGGCAGAAGCCTAAAGAAGCTGAGGGAGCAGCTGGCTCAGAAAAGAGCATTACAGGTGAAGGTAAATCATAAGTGCAAAGGCCCTGAGGCATGACAATGCCAACAAAGCAATCTCTAAGAAGAGGAGACAATGTCACTCAGACAGTAAAAACAGGCCTTGATCTGTGCAAGCAAAGCACACTGTGAATGATCAACTGCCTTGAGTCCTTAACACTTCGCCGAACTTCATAAATCCCTTCGCTGTCTATGTCCCACATCGTTTGTCATCAAAGCTCCAAGGCAATTTATTATTAGAAAATAGTTAATGGTTATTTGGAAGTAAAATGTTCTTTTTTTTTTTTATCCCCCACCTATTTTACCCAACTCTATTTCACCTGCGAGGTCAAACATTAAACCTGTCACATACGTACATTACTTACTGATTTAATACATAACAACCAGAGGAAAGCAAAAAAAATCATAAAATAAAGCAGCCTCAATGTCTTTTACTTGATTTAGACAGTCAAGAAAAATTTAAAGTGTAAATCTGAGATCAAGATTAGCGAGTACGTGTAAGTTACAAACTGTGGTTTTTGCAGGAAAAGCAAATCAGTGGAACAGAACTGAAGGCCCCAAATACCGGCCACTCCCATCACACACAGAAAATTCCTTACATGAGAAAAGGGAGTGTTTAAAAGCAGGGACGATGTGGATTATTCAATAAATGGTGATGGGACAACTGGCCAGATGTTGGAGGTGAAAAAAATACAGATATCATCACTACTTACACCAAAATAGATTCCATTGGCTATAAAGGTAAAAAATAAATAAATCGTCAAAGTTTTCAAGAAAAATATTGCAATTTAAAAAAAATATTCGAGTGGGGAAAACCTAAAATAAGATATATAACTCAAAAGTCTTAAAGGAAAGAAATATTGTCTACGACTACATAAAACTTCCAAAACAACATAACAGTAAAAAGACAAATATGGAAGGAAAATGCAACATGGTACAACAGGTAAACTTTTCAATTCATAAAAATTTCCAACAAATCAATGTCGAAACAAACGCGCGCCCTCAAAAGTGCAAACGATGTGGAGAGACATTTGGCAGGGAAAAAATGCAAATGGCTTTCAAACCGAAGTGTAACTGCACATTCAAAACTAAAGAAACTTAATTTAACACCGTAAAATAACATTTGATTATGTTAACGAAGACAAAAAAGTTTAAAAACAGTACTGGTGAGTGTGTTAGAAACAGGCTTTCCCTATGCAATTGTTGGTGGAAGTGGAAACTGGTATGATCTTTTTGGAGGGCAATTTGGCTACATGTATAACACTTTAAAATTCACATTCCCTTTGACTCAGTAATTATACCTCAAGCAATATTTCCCCATAGAGATATTGTTCTCATACCTGCGTAAAGAGAATATCTAAGCTGCAGTAAAAACGTAGCAACAACTTAAACATTCACTGATGAGGAATGAGCTAAGTAAAGGACGGCACAATCATATATCGTGATACTGCACAGCCATTAAAAAGATTGAGGGTGACTTATATGGGCTGATAAGAAAGGACTTTCAAGATATAATGGTAAGTGATAAAAGTAGAACAAAGTTATTATAGATATTATATGTATATACCCCCACACACAAGAAAAATATCCTAGCAAGGACTAACTCTGGAAAATATCGATCATACCCAGCGTGGCCAAAGTTCCTTTGCTTTATTCACCCGTGGCCACATTGCCAGTGAGTCTGAAGCGAGGACTCAAACCCAGATCTGTCAGACTCCAAAAGCTCACGCTGTTAATCATGATGCTAGATGCCGTCTGATGGTGCGAAAAGGACAAAAGTAGCAAGAAAACAAATGGCAAGACATTTCTTGCTTTCTATGTCCCCCAAAACCAGGTGTAACAACGAACAGAGACCCATAAGAAGGAAATAATGGAATTTTACAAAAGAAAGTCATATTCATCTTTAAGTCCTTGAAAGGAAAAGGCTGATATAGTGAAGAATGTTTAGCACTGTACCTCATTCTCAGAGATAATCCAAAAGACAACCACAATTTGTCAACATTAAGACCCTTTTGTCACTTATATGAGTTATAGGTGCAACCCCATCAGACTAGAATTCTTATCTTCTGGCCATCCATAAGACTTGGTGCTTTCCACACTGGCACTAACTAAATTCTATCCAATTTAAAAGTTAGATAAATCCCCAGCTTTTTTGACAGCATTATGTGTCAAATAAATCTACTTATCTATAGCCAGATATACACGCATCCTTCTAATATCCTGCCAGCTCTTTGGGAAGGAGTGAGAATTCCCAGGTGAATTCTGAAATTTACAGTCCTCTAACCTGGCAAAACTACATCTAGCCCTTGTGTAAAATTCTTCTATGCCAAAACCAATCACAATAGCTGCCCGGCCCTCAAGAATTCACTTGTCTTTGGGAACAAATTCTAATACCCAGGGGTAGGCCAGAGCCCAAAGGCCATCTCTCTCTGCCTTATGATGCTGTCACCCAGACGAAGCAAAATGAGCCAGGGAAACCAGGAGCCCAAGCTGGGCCAATCGAATTCTCTACTGCAAGAACATGAAGTTTAAATCAAAGGGCTGGGAGCCTGCTTTATTACTGAGTCAGACGAACAGCAGCAGTACCCTAGAGAGGAAGTCCACAAATTTCTAATGCTGACATTCCCAGAGCTTCTCCCAGCATCGACCTTCCTCAGGCTTCCACATGCTTCTTCCACTGTGTGAGCCGTCTCCTTTCACCTCGGGCTGTCTGGAGACGGTCTCTGTTGCTTTCGGCAACAAAATAATATGGACAATATGCCTCCGCTAGTGGCCTACCGATACTCATTTCCATCTCCCTTATTAACAGAACTCTGATTTTGCTCGCATGACACTATATCCGGTTAAATACTCATTCTCCCATCCTACCCTCCATGACCCAGCAGCCCTGGTCAACAAGACCAGCCAAGGTCCCTGGTGGAGGTTCCTGCGAACCCTCAAAAGTGCCAGCATGCTGGGGCCTCCGTCTTTCGCTCTCACTTTCTGTCTTAGCTGGAATGCAGACGTGATGATCGGAAGTGGTCCTGCCCTTTCCTAACCCTGAGGTTGAGAGCCACAGACTAAGGAAGACCGAACGGGAATAGAGAAGGAGCCTGCATTCCTAAAGTCACCTTTAAACAACTGCACTGGTCCCACCTCATGAATTCTTATCTGCGAAAAATAAACCTCCCATTTGGTTAAGCAGTTTGGACAGCTTCTCAAACGAACAGCCAGACACAGTTTATATGAACTCAATTCAACGCAGGTATTAAGAGAATCTGCTAGTATACGCTGAGGCAAGAAAGGAAATAATGACAAACAAGGCCAGGTCCGTGCTCCTATGGGTAAAACACACAGACACATAACCCACTCTAATAAAGGGTAGAATTAAGTGTGTGATAAACAGAAGCACAAACGACCACTGTGGGAAAAACAGGGCGGGGTGGATGAAATCTAAGAGATCAGAGAAAATTTAAAAGCAGAGGTGTAACTGATCTGGGCCTTGAAGAATAAACAAAATTTTGATAAGCAGAGGGCCCACAGGCCAGGCGCAGAGCTCAAACAGGGGCCCGTATGTGTGTTGGGAATAAAGAGCTCGCATCGGCTGTGATCATCTGAACGCTTACTAACAATGACAGCTGTCATGTGAATACTTTCTCTGCACCACTAAGTCCTCACTGCAAACCACAGAAAACTGAGGTACGATTATTAGCATTCCCATTTTACAGATGAAAAAATTAAAGCATTATAAGGTGAAGTCATTTCTCCAGGATAACAAAGTGAATAAGTGGCAGAGAAACATCGGCATGACTCAGTCTACAACACGACCTCTTACGTTTCTGTGTGCAAATGCTTAAAAATATTCTCATGAAGGATGTTACTAAAAGGAGAGGCTACTGGCACGTGGAACTAAGTGGAACCCAACGCTGGAGGGGATGACCGAGATTTTAAGAGTATCGCATAGTCAAGAGCCTGGACAAAACGTCACTGTTCATGACTTAAAACCACACTTGAGCCCCCCGAACATCATTCAAGAAAGGAGCTGAGTTGGCTGCCAAGTAAGGTATATATCCCTGTGCCCACAACACTTGTGACTAAGGAGAATAATGTAAACAGAAGAATATCTCAAAAGGCAGAGTCAGGGGCCGGGAAAAACAATTTACAGTGAAAATTCTCTCAGTGAGCAGAATGAAAGCCTTATAGAGGAACATCTTTCACTATTACCGAGCTAGAGAGTCCTGACAATGTGAGTGGGGGGTGGGCGAGGAGGGTGGGACTTTGGGGTGGGGGGAGGCTTAGAATGCTCCACACCATTTACTACTTACTGTGCATCTCCCATTCTTCTCCGCTCCAAATAGAAATGGTTATTAAAATTATCTTGACCCTGCCCCTTTCATCACTGTATAACTTCAGAGTAAGAGATGAAAAGGAAGTTTGTTTTTTAAAAAAAGTCACCAAAACAGAATCAAGAAGAACTATAATCTTTTGTTTCTGACAGTATCATGGATAGGTTCTGAAAGGCCCGCCCCTCAAAACAACTAGGTCCTGCATAAGGCATATTTTAATTTCATCGCTGGACTCACAGGAGATAAGAGGAATTCACAAAGAGATGATAACACATGCGTGTACCCATAAAACAAAACTGAGCCTAAACTAGAGCCGCGGGCCATAAGCACCCAGGAATGGTATGGTGACGCCGAGAGTGAAGTGCTTTATGGAGTCAGTGTTTCAGTTGTAAGACTAAACCCTAAGTGAAGAGCAAGTTAGGGGCAGAAATTATATCTGAATAAGCTAGAGGCTCAGATATTAACTGAAGTGGTCCCAATATTGGTGGCATTCCATTTCATAGCATCAGCATAGTCTCCTCGGGAAGAAATCATCTTCAATTTAAAATCAACCTCATATGCTCTGACAGCCAATGATTACCATACATACAAGGAAAGGAACCACCATGAGGGAGAGTCAGCAGAAAAAGACAATAACAGATTTAGACTCTTCTTTCCCCCAAGGACTTGAGATATTAAATCAGACTGAGAATTAAAAAGACAGCATATGAAATGATTTTAAAAATAAGAGATGGAATCAGAACGTTCTCAAAAATGAGCTGGTGGTTTTATGAATAAACCAAATAACCCTTGGAAATAAAAATATTTTTCTTACTACATATAATATATATTTACTATATAAATAATAGTATATATTTACTGCATATTATTATTACAAGTAGAAATTAAATATACCTAATGAGAAAATTTGTGGGTGGGAAGACAAATCTAAAGAAGTTAATCAGAATGCAACACAAAAAGACAGAAGTAAAATTCCCAAAATAGAAATTGCAGGATTAAATGGAAAAAAAAAATGCAAATCTCCTAAATAAAATAATTAGCAAGGCAATTTCATTAACTGACAATTATGCCTATATAAATGCAAAAATTGTATAATAGAGTATCAGAGGGGGAAAAGATATACAGAAAAAAACTTGATAAAAACTACCATTTATGATAAAAGTCAGCCAAAAGTTATAGAAATTCCTTACTCTAATAAAATAAATACATCAAAAACTTAAATATTATACTTAGTAGTGAAAGATAGGGACACTTGCTTTAAATTCAAAAGTAAAATATTCATCACTGCTTCTATTCTGTATTGGACTAGAAATTCTATCTGGAAGAGAAGACAAAAAAAAATTTCAAAGTCCTCCACCAACAGGATCAAGAAACAAAGACTTTCCACTAGTAACAGGTATACCTAACACTGACATACTGGTCGCTAACACCATTCTCCACTGAAAGAAATAAAGGCTCCTCAGAGAAATGACTGATTCCATGATTCCAGGGTTTGGGCCAGGTTGGGACAAGATGAGGCCAAAATATCCCAGAATATGCCAAAAAGTAAAAAGGTGCTCCAAAAATGATGAGGGCATATCACAAATAAACAGTAGCCAGTTGGGGCACTAAAATGATTAAGGACAGTAATGAATTAGGAACCACTGGAGAAAATATAGGGATTCATGAGGCCATTCCAATAAAAAGTCGATAAAGTAGAAAAATTATAGTAAAATGTTAAGGGCTGACAGATAAATATAGAAGGTAAGCTGGAGTTAGGAAATTGGCATTTTGCAAGCATCTTAGTAAAGACTGGATCAGACAAAAAGTATCAAAGAATATTAAATCTATAGGGAAATTGTGATAAGGAGCAGGATATTTGCATGTTCTTTATTATTAGTTGCAAGGGAGAAACATATCTAACAGAACAGTGGAGAAATCAGACAAAGAGCACCTTAACTGGGTGATCAAATTAACATCACCAAGAAGGGACAGATGAATATCAAGTGCCACCAGATATGAAAGCCTCAGAAGGACATTTCATTTGTGCAATGTTCTGGCCAAGAATGAGTCACCCAAATGCAATCACAAGAAACCATCAGGCAAACCTAAATTAAGAAGCGTAAGATAAAAAACAGATGAACAACCACATGAAGAGATACATAGGACAAGCTCCAGAAGGGTTTCAAGTGCAGAAGCTTCTGTCCCCATGGAGTTGAGGGGCACTACCCTTCTAGAATGTAGATGGCTCACCAACCAGAAGCTCCCCAAGCCCCATACAATTGGGATTTTTTAGATGCTTCATCATGTAGGCACGATCAATTATTCATTCCATTTCTAGCCACTCCACTCTCTGGGGAAAGAGGCTGAAAGTTTCAAGCTTCTAATCATGGCTTGGTCTGTCTGGCGACCAGCCCCCACCCAGGACCCCACCAAGAGTCATCTCATTAGAACAAAAGACATTGCTATTGCCCTAGAAATTCTAAGGGTTTTAGGAGCTCTGCCTCAGAAAATGGGCTAAAGTGTTAGACTAACTGTCAGAACAAAAGATTCTCCTAGCACCCGTATTTACAAGGAGTTGGGAAGCCCCGTGCCAGGACCCCAAGGCAGAGACCAATATATATTTCTTATTATTTCACAGTCCAGCATCTCTATTGTGTTTGTTCATGCAAATCAGCTTTCACAAATACTGGGACACCTTGGCTTCCTTAGGGTGGGTGCATCAGGGATGTCGACAACCCAAGGTGACTTAAGGTCAGACAATTAGGGAGGAGCATCAGAGTGACAGGGAAAACTTGACGGAGAAAAACGATGAACCTGGGAGAGATCAGCTGGAAACTAAACAGCCCAGAGCTTTGGAGGATCGCAGGTCCGGTGGTGCGGGCGTGATAAATCGGCCCCTCCGAGGCTGCCTGTGATTGAAGCCAGATTGTCAAAAACAGACAGTAAACCAGGACAGAGAAGCAAGAAGTTAGATGGGGCTGTCAACTTGCCAGGGGATATGCAGCAAAGAGTATTGGACTTGCATGAAGAGTGAGGAGGGAAAAAAAAGGAAGGGAGGTTGTGGATGAGTTTTTTAAATAGCCTCCAAGGACACCAGTGAAAAATATCTGGGGCAGCTGATGTCATGACAATGAGTTTGCAAACAGGTAATCTGACCGCCTTCCAGGAAATGAGGTCCTCTGCTGGCACCAGGTCAGCAAGCTGAGGGGAGCCAGCTGAGGGTGCCCACCTTCTAGCCAATCTCGGAAACTCAGAGGAGGAGCAGGGAAAGAAGCACTTGGAGCTGTCTCTCTGCATGCTGAATGACTGGGCGAGCCAGAATTGTAGGCCACCTTTCCCATTCTTCCCTGGAGGGCAGGGGTACGCTCAGCACCCTTAGGAAGGCTTGGCTCTGTTCCGGAGCCACTGCCAGTAGCTCCTGCGAACCGTGGGGGCAGCCGCCTCATTAATTTCATCTTCAAATTTTTTTGTAGAAGGGAAAGCTCATTAGTCTGGAGCAGAACAAAAAATCCAAAAACCCCAGGGGAAATCTAGCGAGTCCAGTGTGTTCACACGGTGCTCTACAAAGTCCCAGGGGATCTATGAAACTGTCTCAGGGGTACAACTAATGAGCAGTGGGGAGAAACAGACAGCAGGGCTCCAAAGAGAGCACAGCCTTCCTTGGGTGTCAAGGTACAGATAACATTCATCGAGGACTTACGATATGCCAGACACTGTGCTAAGCATTTCACTTGTGTTCTACATAGTTCTCATGGCAACCAAAGGAGGTGATGCTATCAATAGTCCCATCATACAGGCGAGGAAACGGAAGCACAGAGAGGTTAAGTAACTTGCCCGGGGTCGCACAGCCAGTAATTGGCAGCAGTGGGATTCAAACTCAGCTCTTTGTGGCTGGGTTATGTGGGTTCCTTCTTAAAATTTCTGCCATAAAAGGAGTTTCTCCCTAAAGAAGGGAGAGGGTTTATCTGCCTCACAGGCAGCAATCTTAAGACTGACACGTCTCGGAGCTTATCAAAATCTCTGATGGCAGCCTCTGAATAACGAGTAAGAGTCACAGCTGCTCTGCAGTATACTCTGCCATCTGTTAAAATCAGGAGAATATTAAATATTGACCTCTCGTGGCTCAGGCAGGCTTTGTGAGTTTTAAAAGATTTCACGGAAAGTCCCCTTGCCCTTGTACCGTTACACTGGGGACTGCACGGGGACCCTGAGGACATCGCTCTTTTTCTTTCTTGCTCCCAGAGCTAATGAAGGAAGGGGCCCATCTGAGAGCTTCGTCTAGACAATCACTATGAAGGTCAGCTTCCAAAGAAGGGAAAACTCGTGAAATAACGAGGAAGGTGGAGATGATGGAAAAAATGCTGAACAAGCATGGGAGATGCTTTTGCGTTAAAGAAAGAAAGAGTTTGCCTTCGGAAGAATCCCTGTTTGTTTTTAAGAGGCCATGAGAGGGCCCTGTGCTCTCCCCCTTGACCGTAAGAAGACTCGGTCAAATCCTATGCTTGATTTTAGTCTATTTCCTTAGCTTAGGTTTCTGACGATCAGCTTTCCCTGACGATAAAATTGAGAAGTATCCAAAACGTAATAACTGTGTGTTGTTATGACCTGGCTTCATATTCTTTTGAAAGAAGTGGGCAGAAGATAACTAATACATTATTATGCTATGAATGGAAGAGAATATGCACTGGCCGGGAAACATGAGCTAGGATTTTCTGGGAAATAAAGTCCAAGAAAAAAAAAAGTTGCTTTTTAAAATTTTTTTAATTTATAAATACTTTTTAAATTTTTAATGAATTTAAAATGTTTATAATGTAGAAAGAATCTGAAATAAACATGGAAATATTAGCATCTGAGTGGTAGGTATATAGTTCTTGTCTTTCTCTGCACATTGAAAAGATACACACTTTTGAAAATAAACCTTTTGAAAAATTGCTGAGAGAGACCAGCTGGCATGAGAATTAGAAGCCCTGAACAGCCTGATTTTTGTGATGTAAAGAGCTCATATTTTGAATTTGAAGTCAGGCAAGATTAAGGTAAGAAACAAAACTCTTATCTCCAGTCTTCTGATTGTTCATGATTCAAGGACATTTACAAAGCTCCACTGTGTGCCTGGTACTTGTCCAGGCCTTGAGGATGTAAGAGTGAATGGAACAAATACATTCCCTACCTTCCCTGAGCTTCCAATCTAGTGGGAGGAACGGACGAGAAGAAAACACGAATGAATAACGTGGTGGTGCTCTGAAAAAAAGCCAATAGCATTGAGATAGAAAACAATGACGAGCAAGCTTTTCCCAATTCGGACAGGGTGAACTGGCCTCTAGGAGGAAGTTCTATTTAGCAGAACTAAAGGAAAAGAAACAAGGGAAGAGCAACCCAGCAAAGTCACTGGCCGTGCACAGGCCCTGAAGCAGGGCAGCAATGTGCAGGTCCCAAGCGGAAGACGTCCATGTCGGCTGGTACACATCACTGAGGAGGGAAAGGACCTGGGATAAGGTTCAAGAGATAGTCAGGGGCCAGACTGGCACGGCTTTGGACACATTGCAAGGAACTGGCCTTTTGTCCAAAACAGATAGAGTAGCCACTACAGAAGTTACAAGGGAGTGACATCTAAATTTATCTTGAAAAAGATCACTCTGGCTGCTGGAGAAGAACTGGCTTGGAGGTTAGTCAGAGTAGAAGCAGGGAGATGAGCAAGAACAGGAATGGGATGATGGCAACCTGTGAGCCAAATTTGGTACACTGTTTTATAAATAAAGATTTATTGCAACACTGTACGCTTCAAGTTTAGATCAAGTCCTACTCCTCCATAAAGTTTTCCCTGACTTACACCTCATTCTGTATGTCTGAACTCTAATCATAAGTCTCTTCTGTGTTAAATCTTTGGTCTTGATTATACTCTATTTATGGCTTGGGATGACCAAAACAGTTTCTCCCATGGTTAAAAAAATAGCCTTTGCCACATAGTTCCCTAAGCTCTGCGGTGCCAGTCGAGCCTCTCACCCAATGAGAGAAGCCTAGTTCCAAGGCCATGGCAGTTAGTTCAGGGTTAGAGCACGACAGAAATTTTTCCTCACATGCACCTGCGGGAAACCTGTAAGAATGAGCATCTCTTGTCTTTGCTGCAATGGTACTAGAGGCTCTGAGTCTGGGATTGCCAACACCCCACCAAATATGCGCGTTCAGAGGCACACAGCCCACTTCCAGGAAGAAGGGAGGCCATGAAGAGAGAGGCAAACTGAGAGCCAGGAGCCTCGATGGTCTTCCCTGGGCTCTGCACGTCACAACGCCTCACATCTTTACTAATTACAGATCCTTACTGCTTAAGCTGATTGAGTTTCTGCCATTTGCAACAGGAATCCTGACGAATATAATAGTCTTTATCAACTGGGCAACTATGCCTGCCGAAAGACCAAGGCAGAGCCATATGGTATCTCTACAACCCTCTGCCTCGTGCCAGGGAAATTCAAACTGCTGGTACAGATGTGGTTGGTTGGTGGACACAGAGGCCCTTTATATTCTGATCTTGGCTATTAAGGTTTTACCTACATGCAGACTTGGGTGAGAAGGAACCTGGGGAAGGTCTGGCACAAAACCAAGGTCCCCGACCTCCCATTGCCTAGGGTCTGGCTCGGCCACTAGCTTTCTGTGTGATTAAGGCCTTCTCTTCATGTTCTCAAGTTCCTCACCTATAAAAGGAAGAAATTGGCCTTTCTAAACGACCTTCTTCGTTCTTTCTGAACAACCTGATTCCTGAGCATAGGCCTGTTCAATGCCTCCAGGAAAATGAGCATTTTAGCCTATCACTTTGGGGCCAAGGTGACTGTTTTCACAGAGCATTATTTGATTTAGTTCTAAAACATGTCATCTCTGAGCCACACACAGAAACAGGAGTGCACTGTTTACACTAGGCTTCCCACTCCACCCTGACTCAGGCAGCCCACACGGCGGCGGCAGGCTAAGAGGAAAGAGGGCACTTTTCTACGTGTCTCATGGAACAGTTCAAGTGCTTGTTGAAAAAACATAACAAGGAAAAGAGAGCAGATTTACAAACATCTTAGAAGCAAGCATCACCTCTGAGGGATTCAAAAGCTGGCTGAAAATGTTGTTTTCTTGTTTCCTATAAAAGCACCTTATTAAAAAATAAAATAACAGGTCAAGAACCCCTCTGGTGATTGTTTTTTTGTTGTTGTTTGTGCATGTCCCACCCTTAGCCCCACTTCTTATGAGTTCTATTATTCATAGATGATCCATTCAGGTCAAAATCATCAGAGTTTTTCAGCTGGGGCACTATTAGCATTTTAAATGAGATGGTTTTTCTTTGTGCTTCAATGTCCCCAGCATGACAAGACATTAACAGCTGAACGTCAGTAGCGTAGTCCCCCATCATTGGGACAAAGTTTAAAAATACCCTTATGCATTTCTCTTAAGGAGGGTCCCAGCACTACTTCCAGTCAAACTCTCATTTTACTAATAGGTTAACTGAGGCCCAGAGATGTGACATGATTCCCCAAGATCACACAAGAAAGACAGGGCTATGGGTTGGATCTGAAGCCACATATGTTGACAGTCAATCCTAGTAATATTTCTATTACCTGACCCCATCCATCTCTGATAGCTGTGGGTTTCAATCCCACAGCTGATGCTGTTACAAAACTTAGAACCAGGTTATTATTGATACCAATGCCAATCATTACCTCCCAAATACATTTGAACCGCATTTGATACCCTCTTACACTGTAGTTGGCACTTTTTTTCATATTCACGAGGGTCTTCATTACCAGAAGCCCATCAGTCATCCTTGCATTTGTTAGTGGATGAGGGTGGCCTACCAGAATCCAAAAGCAGCATTCTAGTTCCTATCCAATGACACACAAGAACGAGAAAGACAAGCTGGTGGGAGGACACCCAGAAGGCAGAGATCAAAGGTATTCAGCAACTCAAGAAGCAACTTTGTCCAGAAGAGCCTAGCATTTCAGACTTTGGAGCACTGTTCAGTCCATGTTTGTCTTCTCCAGTTTCTGCTGTTAAGTGACCCTTCAGGTGGCCTACAATACTTAGAGGGGTCAGATCTAAGTTTCCAGCAGTGATAAGTAGTGTGTTGAAAACTCCTCATCCCCTACCTGTTACAGCTCCCCAAAGTCCATCCCATTACGAACTTCTGAAGAAGATAGACAGATAGGAAAAGAAAGATGATCCATTAATGTTAGTGGTATTTGCACTGCACCGTCCTGCTACAATAAAGTCACCAGCAACCAGGATGGAAAACTCTGCCTGCAAATTGTCTGCCTGGGACTCCTCATGCACATGTACACATGCACACCTGATCCATTCAATACTGTACGATGGTAAAAAGGACAGAGCCTCCAGGACTCTGCTCTCATGGCATTTTCAGAGCAATGCACGAGCCTCTCTTAAAACGTTTGCCACCTCTAACTATTTCTGAGTTTTGGTAGACCCACAGGTCCACAGTCACATTTTAATAGCAACATTCTTCTATAATCCAGAGAATCCTTTGTCCCGCATAAGAATTTCAAAGACAGAGAAAATAGATTGGTTCAAAAGTTTAACACAAAGTGAAAAGAACAAAGCTAAGTAAGGTCCCAAGTTTGGACACTTTTTAGCCAAATGTATTTAAAGCAGTAAATACAATGTCATGGAGATGCCAATTTTTATAGCTAATTACCATTAGGGGAAATGAAAATATATAAATATATAAAATATAAACATACTTTTATACATATAATATAGATATGCACACACCCCAAAGAAGAATGTGGTAATGGCACAGAGTTTTCTTTTTCATATTTTTAGCAGTATTATTAGGAACTTGTTAGGAGTCAATTACCGTATAATTTCTCTGAAATACTCAATTATGGTTTTGCTGTCCAGGGACATAATTTTTCCAAATGTCCCTTCAAAGGACATAAGCCACTTAAAACAAAACTAAAATTTTGCCTTTTTTTTTTTTCCTCTACCAAAAGACGGTCAGTTTTGAGATCCGAGTCCCAAAAGCCCATTTTCTAATTTTGACAACAATCTTCCAGGGGAACTGGAGAAACGAGCCTGACTCCTATAAAAACACTGGCAGCTAAACCAAGGATGCCCTCTTAATCTCCCCGTTTTTTGTAAAGCTGAGGGCTACAAAAGCGTTTATTCGAATCCATTCTTCAACAAATCTTTGTTGCAAACAAGTAAAAGGCATACAGAAATTTACTGTTAGCATGGAAAGTGAAAAAAACCACCGTTCATGACAGAGACAGAGGGAGGGAGGAAGAAACACCCTAAGAATGTAATTATCTGGCATGCCTGTAAGCTAATCCTCACTATTTTAAATTACTTTGCATATAAATATCAATTATCCCAATGGGAAGATGTAAAACCCAAAGAGAAATGCCTAGAAACGATTGGGTAATAAATCTGGCATGCGAGTTGCTTAAGTTACACAGAAGAGAAATGCATAACTCCCTTCCCCACACCCCAACTCGCCTTCAATTCTTTCCTGTGAAGTATATTGACAAAGTGAAACTTCCTGGCAGTGGGGGGCAGAAAACAATAACTTGGAAGTGATGCCACTATTTCCATTCTTCTCCCAAGGCCTCACCTCCATCCTCAAGAGGTGGGACTCAGCATATTATCAGGGAGGATGTTGTCTTGCTGCAAACTGCATATGGTAAAGGAGTAGATGGTGTCTGGAAATGCTTGCCAGACTATGGACGGAGTTTTTTCAAAGCTTAAGGGAATAAACTTCAGTGTAGCTTCAATGTTCTTTGCCTAACAAAAGAGAATTTTCAGTTCTCCACTCCCTAATAACCAAAATCTCCAAGAACACAGAAAATCCTTTTTTGTATTCCCTTGAGACCAACTTGAGTATGTTAAGGGCCCAGGGAAAGCAAGCCTTGTGCCTTAGGACACCAAATGATTTGCTCATACAACTGGGACCATTGTTTAAATAAATATCAAGGGTAGAGTAGAAGGTATTTGGGAAGAACAGTCAGTTATCATAAATGTTGATGAAACAGGTAAAAATCTAGCAAAGACTCATCCTTTAACTAACCTTTAGTCAGGCTCTTCTCAGCCCTTTTCAGCTAGGCCTCATCCTTGGGCCTTGTTTTCCAGAGCCGAAATTGTGCTAAGTCAGTTTATGAAGAAGCCCCTATCCTCTGAGGACAACTGGTATCTGGTCATCTTGCATATTTGATCACGTTCCTTACCCTGCATCATCCTCCAAATGTTATGTGATCACTCAGACCTGCCATCAGCAAGAACCCTGGTTCATCCAGAAATCACCCTTCATCCCTGATGTTTACATTAGTAATTTCCCATCCACTGACCCCACCCTGCTCCTCAGCTCAAATTTCCAATTGTGCTATTGTATTTAAATTGAGCCCAGTGCTGCACTGAGGTCTCTAGACCCCTGATGCAGTAATAAATGTTTTTGCTGCTTTAACTAACATGAAACTCTGCTTTGCTTTGATGAAAATCACAAAAGCGCAACAAATAAGAAAAAGTGTTCATGGAAGGGTGTTTCTTGGGTGGACAGCGGGTTTGTTTTTGTTTTAAAGCGTTAGCTCAAAAAGTTCTTTCTTCTTTCTTCCATAGACATGTATGCGGGCTACTGGAATTCCGGGTTTCCTATAGCCCCTATGCACCTTAAAGGTGGCTCCTGTGTATTTAGAGAGGGAGCCACGTTGCAAAAAAATACGATCACCTTGAGTAAGCGATCCAAAAAAGAGACTCTCAAGGTGGCCAACTTTTCTCAACCCAGAGTCTGCCTCAGTGAACAGCAAATGTCAGAATGTTGCTCTAATAAAACTTTCTTAGTCCTCTTAGCAAGTGCTAAGAGAGTAGAAATAAGCATTTGAAAAGATTTTTAACAACCAAATCCAAGAGCTATTTGTGATGCAGGGTGGAATGAGGGAAGAAGAAAATTTCAATGGTATGGGAAATGCAATTAACCCGGAAAATGCTGGTCCCCAGACCTTCTGGGTTATTAAAGATGTGGAGCTTGTTTTTGAAATTGTCCTGTCAGAAGAAAAGCAGTGAAATAAACTAGAAAAGTCGTGATGAGGATCTGGATGCTGGGCTCTGCTCTGACCATTTTGGAAGAGTCACGGCACTCGTGGGAAACTGTGAGAGCTACGCCTGAAAAGGGAGACGGTGGGGGTGGACGTACAGCCCACCAAACCTAATAAACGTCAGGCTAACGAATGGCGATGGTGTCCCCTGGGCAACGTGAGCCATCCAAGGTTGTAAAGAAAGTGAGGGCCTTGATTAGAGTTGTGATTTAGCAAGTTCCCTGGGAGCGCTGGTCCTCGAGAATTCGACAGAGGAAACATCATAGGCAGAGAAGCCAGTTGGGAGGCTACTGTGACAGTCCAGGTAGGAGATGATGATGGCCTGGAGTGGACAAGGCAGTAGGGATGTGAGATGATGGCTATGAGGCAGCTCTGGAAAGAGAGACAAGGCAATAGGATGCTCTGTTTGGAACGTGCTGGCTTCCAGGAATGGCGTTTGGAACAGAGGTGTTTAAAACAGCAGGACACGAGGGTGAAGTGGGTAACGGGCTATTGGAAATACAGAGAATCAGAGCCAGGCTGTTCACTGAGCTCCCGCCAGGAAGGTCCAGGACCCTTTATAGATGCGGTTTTAAAACAGGGCAAATTCATCCACACAACCAAACATATGCAACCCTCTGCAAAAACAAACCCAAAAGCGCCAATGGCCCTTAAGAGCAGCCCTGCTCAGTCGGCCAGTCCTGGAAATTGCTCTCCCGAACTCTCAGCCTCCCTCACTTAGCAAACTCTCCACCCCTCAGACTGGGTCGCTACGTGACAGTGCCTGGCCGGTTGCTAGGTAAATCAGTAACCTGTGGTCTCTCGTGAAGGTCTTGTCCACCTCACGGAACGCTGAAGCAAGGGGTGGGCTCGACCCCACCGGATGGTGCGCTCCCTCTCAGCCAGGCTGAGAGCTCCTTGTTTGTTCCTCGCCTTGACAACGGCCTTCTTAGTTCTCCCCCTTCTTCATGGCCCCCAATTTAGGAGCAATGTCTTCCTCTCAGGAAGGATTTCTAGAAGATCTGAGCAGACTCCAAAGTCCAGGCCTAACTAGCTTCCACTCAGTTATTTCATCTAGCTTCGGGGAACCATGAGCTTCTGTCCCTTTCTCCCACTCTGCTTCTTAAAACCGCAAGTTAAAGATACCGGGAAACATCCTGAAAAGCCCACCAATATGTGATTGGCTAACAAATTATGGATTCTCCACGCAGTCAGGCATCATTCAGCACTTAAAAATCCACCAAGCTTATCTATGCATGCTGATATGGAACAATCTCTACACTCGCCATTAAATGAAGAAGAAAATTGCAAAATGCAGTGCACTGCTACTATCTGAGCCGGAAAAGGGGCTCTCAATGCTGGTATTTGTATCAAATAGCTCTAGTCGAGCATTGCTTCTAAATTATAAGTGGTCAATCTCTGAACACAGTGCCTACAGGTTTGCCCCAGTCCTCAATGAGGGGAAACGAAACATATAATGAAATTATTCTAGTCACTACTTGATTTTTTTTCTATCCTATGGAAATTGGTAAAAACTAGTTTTCTGCTAATGTCTTGTTTCCAGGATACCATTTTTCCAATTACTCACAAAGAGCAGGGATTATTAACCCTGTGATTTTATTCCAGTGGGACTGTTCGAAATCATACTTCCTATTATACACAGAGGTTAAGTAATGAATTATGAATGCCACAATGAAAATGGAATCCTCGGAACAAACTCTGTGAGCTCCAAGTAGGTTTTCTTGGTGGGGGAAGGGGGTCAAGAAGCAGTATTAATAGTGTGAAGGTCTGATATATTCAATTTGATTTATAGAGTAATGAGGAAGCTTCCAGACTATCTGAGAATTTTCCCTAGCTCCATTTAACAAACAATGTCAAGCCGCGGTGTCTGGGAGATTTTAGAATTAAATGCAGTAGGAACCACCAGCTACAGCGCCTGCAGTCAAATCCCCTTACCTGGAGTGTCCTCGGAGTTTCCAGCAAAACCCTGACCCAGGCAATTCTCTCTGCGCAGAAAGGGAATCAGATTGGAAATGGCTGCCCACCTTGCGCTCCTCATAATTAGTTCACGGGGGATCCATGAGGCTCTGACCCAGGTGAGTCCACCAGGTGCAGACCATTGAGCGGCTAAATGTGGTGCAGCCAGTCCTACAGGTCACCAAAGGCTGAGTCTGGGCGCTGGCTGCAGCACCCTGTACCCCCAGTGAGCCCCATAGAAGCTGTAGCAGAACCTGGGGGTGTGTCAGAATTACAAGCCCCTGCCCAGACCCACAGAATCTGCATTTCAACAAGATCCCCAGGCAATTCTCATGCACATACAATTTGAGTACCAGGAAGTTGAGTAGCGGTAATGAGAAATACTTGCACTGAATACAAAGAAGCAAAACAGAAGAGTCCCTCCCTTTGCAGCCTTGTAAAATGTTCAAACATTATTTCCTCAAATCTTGGCCTAACACTGATGCTCTAGGAAGATACTCCTACAGAAAAGCATGCCATCCCCAGTTCACCCTGCACCAGGGGGTGGAAGGTGAAGGAAGGCTGCAGGGAAGGCTCTGGATTTAATCAGTAACTCAGTTTGATGTCAGGCAAGTTCTCTGCCCTTTCTGCACCTCACTTTCTCCACGTGTGACATGAACGCTTTAGAAGTAGACCATCTTCTAAGCCCCCTCCTGAGCAGTGACAGTCTATGGTTCTATCAACGAGAACAATATCCACTATGACGTCTCCAGATCACGGGTGAAAATGCCCTCCAATTTCTCCCCTTCATTGACCCCTGGATTAGACAAGGCCCTGGTGTCAGAGCCTCTTTTGAACTCTGTGGCTTTTTTGGTTGTGCTTAGCAGCCCAACACTCTGCTGGAAGGCCTCGCATTTCCCTGGAGGCCAGTTGGCCGCATTTCCTACCCTCTGCTTCAAGGAGTACTTTCAGTTAACTCTAGAGACACAGATGCCTGGCGGCCAAAGCCAAAGCTGTGGCCAGGATAGCACGCTCCTTCCCAGAAAGGACAACACACATACAGAGTCGGCGAAGATGAATAGTTTAGCTTCCTTGGTACTTGTCAAATAGTGATAACCACCTTAGTTTTCTGCAACCCACAGTGGCTATAAGCACAGCTGACCAGCTGTTAACATAGAATCTCAGGATAAGCAGTCTCCTTAAAGAGTAAGTACCCCATCCCCGACGATATTTAAATATCCCCTTTGCAATACTCTGAAACATTAATGTTTAGTCTCTGAATATCCTCTGAAAACCAGTGGCAGTCCTTACCATTCTACCTGCTCTCTGGGAAGTTCCCTCAGCTTCTGGATCACAGATCTATCTGCCTTCATTCACCTTAGCTACTGGGACTGGTTCTTTCTTGTAAAGCCCCACATCAGCCCTCCAGGGTGGCCCTTCCAGCTATTGTTCTCTAAGCAGCCCCAGTCCCTCCTAAGACTTCATCTCAAATCTCTTTAGTAGGTTTACATCCCTTTAAAGAGCAGCACCTGAACTAGACATCAGGGCATATTCTGGACACGGAAGAGAGCAGGACTCAATCATGGCTGTTTTGCTGGTTTTCTGTGAGAAGGAAGCGAGAGGAAGCATTATGCGACAGGGCGATGTCTGGAGATATCAGCTGATGTTTTCTTCTTCCTGTGTATCTCACCACCCAGACCAGGTCCTGAGACCTTTGTGCCCCCATACTTCTAGGAGGCTTGACCTTTGTTTTCCAAGATGTTGTATTCCCTGGCAAACTTGGGGGGCAGCAGGAAGAGCAGACAGAGTGTGAAGCCTTTGAAGCAGAAAGGTGGAAGCGAAAGATAAAAAGAGGACATGCCCCCCAATAATGAGAAGAAGATGGAGGTAATTCACTAAGTAATGGAGCCCTTTGCCTGTGCTTAAGAGATGTGGCTCGTCCTTGAAGAGGGGAACAGTTGCCTGAGGGGTTATGGGGGCCAGACTTCGAGTCATTAGGAATTCTACCTAAGTAACTGAGATGTCTTCAAGAGACCTCACCCTCCCTGCCTCTGGCTTGGTAATGGAGAATTCTGTGGAGGCCGTGATGGACTGTAAATGAAGGAATCTTTCCCCACTTTCTAGCAACAACTTACCTACATCTCTAAAGCTTGAACATGACCCCTGGGAAGCGGTCTGAAAGTCACTTTCCTTACAGCCCACCAGGTTGTCAGTTTAGAGTCTGACATAGAGAAAATATTTTGGTTTTTATTATACTTGAACTTTTTGCTTAAATTTTATTTCCAGTATCACTGTATAAAGTATTACGAAGGAACTCAAAAGAGATTCCTTGCCTCAAATAAAAGTGCTATCTAATCTAGAGATAATACTTTGATTTCTCTTGGTAATGAAAGGAATTGTAGCCCAATATAAAGCAATGTGACCCTTTGTCATGTCATTTTCTCTCTGTATTTTACTTTCCTCCTCTGATAAATAGAATAATACATGAGTTCACAAAGATTACTGGTAGAATTTTAAATTCCCATGCAGATGGCCATATTAAATTTTCAATAACCACAGGATTTGTAGAACTTGTTTAGGCTACGGCTTAAAGCTTGGGCTTCAGGGTTAGAACAACAAGGTTTAAACCCTGGTTCAGTGTGACCCTGTGTGGCTCCTGGCAAGCTAGTTACCCTCCCAACCCTTCAGTTTCTTCGTCTATAAAATGATATGTAATAGTAGCTACTTTGTAGGGTTTTGTAAGAATCAAATAACATAAGCCAGGTAATGTTCTTAGCATAGTGCTTGCTATGTGCCAAATGCTAATTAACTATTTTGCATTGAGGAAATTGAGGCAAAAACACTTTAAAAGTTAAACACATCGTCTGGATGTAAGTCATTATTAAGTACTTGGTATTTCAGTTGATTCGAAAAGAACTTTTCTCATTTTTTTAAATGAACTAAACATCTGGACCTAAAACATATATAATTATAACAACAAAAGAAGAGAAAACGTTTACATCCACAGATGGGGACTATTACTTATTTGGGCCTAAAAATAACTCCACATTGTGATATAACTCATATCCAGTTCCATAAATATTCATGGAATGATTAAATGATTGAGCATTAAGCTGCAATACTCAAACTTCTTTTGTGCGTGTATGTCTAAATAGGAACATCTTTAAAATTAAACTTTTTTTTTCCCCATCTGTGAGGCAGGTGATACAAAGGTCTAATCAATAATTCATCCTGGCAAAGAAACTCATTACTCAGTCAAGGCTATGACGAAAATCCTGTCAGGAAGCCTTGTTTTGGCTAAACAAGACAACTTAATTTAGTGCAAAGTGAATAATCTCACTTCCTATAAATCATTCATTCCAGGATTAAATATTATGGATTTTTCATTAAATATGTACCCAAGGCCTGCACATGCATTAATGTCTATATGGCTTGGCCCTGAGGAATGGCCAACCCAGTGTTCTTGGAGTTCCTTTGGAGTACCAAGCCTACTGGGCAGAAAAAAATAAACAAGAGTTTTGGAGAAGCCAAGAATATAGAGTTGGAAATCCTCAAAGCCAACCTTTCACATAACCTGGGCTTCCCCTTCATACTTGCTCTGAAGGCCGGTCAACCTTTCTGTGTGACTACTGTGAATGGGGCGTTTACTACCCATGGGGGTTAAAACTCTTTCCATTTCAAATGGCAGAAAACCCAACTCGAACTAGTTTAAATAAAATGGGAATTTATTTCCTTATATCATGCAGCATGAAGTCTAAGACCATAACATCAGCCTTGACATGATCAAGAGTCAACCAATATCAATAGGGTTTGTGTTTTATTCCCAAATCTGGGCTCTGCCTCCTCTCAAATACACTCCCCTTGTGGTGCGCAATGGCAGCTGCAGCCTCCCATTCTCTCCCTCAGGGCCAGCAGGAAAAGACCAGCATCCTGGGCAACTCAAACAAAAGCCTTGGAAGTGTCTTGTTACTAATTGGCTTAACTTGGGCCTTGTGTGCATTCCTGACTCATAAAAGGGATGTGGGGGGGGGGGGGGTCATGCAGTGTGCCATGATTCCTGAGGCTCAGTTTCCATGCCATCGCTGGGTGGAGGAAGAGTCAGCATCAAGGACAGAAGAGAGCTATCAGAAAAGTCAGTCCGGATGGAAAAGCAGAACCAATGAATGCTAGGTGACCAGAATCCTACTTTCTACAATATTCATCACCAATGATTGTTATGTTACTCTAGTAAAGCATTCCTTTCATTAGATAGAAATTGATTTTCAGAATTTCCATTTCCAGTCCCAAATTTGCCTTCTGGAATCACATAGAACAACACCATTTCCTCTTACCAATAGCAGTTCAACCCTTTGTAGACAGACATCAAATCTCCCTTGGTATACTCTGCTCTAGGTTAAATGTACTAACATAAAAGGAAGGAGACTTTTTGGATGGAAATAAATTAATACATTCAATTAAGCAGCCATCAGAGTCTTACTGTAAAATTAATGTCATTTTAACTTGTTACATTCACCTTTGTTTCGAAGAAAATAGTTTTGTTATAAATTTGATAATGATTAACAAACATGGTTTTGGATGCCTCCTGAAGTTGGAAGAAGTTAGGGACTTTGAGAAACTACTGCCTAGTATAAGCTAGGACAAAAAAAGCTATACCCTCAGGGTAAGGGTGACTGAGCAGTAACCCTATATCACCTAGGCTTGCAACCTGGCTCCAAGTCATCTAAATAATTCATGGAACTTCAAGCCTTAAACTTGAATTATGATAGCTTTATAATGGTATCACATAAAGGTGCCTGACAGATGCAAATTCAAGTTCTTTTTGAAGAAAATTACATTATTTTAGACCTCAAATTATCCCTTCAAATAGTTTTATATGCAATAACCTTCAAACAATGAAGATAGCCAGGCACACTAAAACTTAAGGCACTATAAGAACCAGAAGAGACAAAGGGAAACAAAGCCAAAAAGACCTCGAAAGTATAATTATCAAACATGCTTAGTATTAGATAGATAAAGGAATGAATGAATGAATGAATGAATGAAGCAAGCAAGCAAGCTAAACTTAACATTGAGTCCATTCAATTGGGAAAAGTAGTCTCTTGAAGAGATGGTACCGGGACAAATAAATCTGCTCATGCAAAAGAATGAAATTGGACCACTATATCACACCATATACAAAAACAAGCCCCAAATGAATCAACGACCTAAGTATAAGACTAAAGCAAAACCCTCTTAGAAGAATACTTAGAGGCATATTTTCATGGCCTTAGGTTTGGCAATGGATTCTTAGATGTGATACTAAGATAACAAGAAACAAACAAACAAAAATCAGACAAATTGGACTGTATCAAAATTGGAAACTTTTGTGTTTTAAAAGTACATTATCAAGAAAGTGGAAAGACAACCTACAGGAGACAGTTTTTTCAAATCATATATTTGATAAGAAATTAAATATCCAGAATATATAAAGAGTTCCTACAACTCAACAACAGAGACAATACAATTTTAAAATGAGCAAAGTACATGAATAGACATTTTCCAAAGGGAGATATACGTTTAGCCAATAAGCATATGAAAAGATAATCAATATCATTAGCAAAATTCAAATCAAAACCAGGAGATACCACTTAACATCTACTAGATGGATGTAATATTTTTTAAAAACTGTTGGAAAGGATAGAAAAGTTGGAACCCTCATACATTGCTGTGGGAATGTAAAAATGGTGAAGCCACATAGAAAACAGCATGGTGGTTCCTCAGAAGCTAAAACAGAGTTATCAGGACCCAGCAATTCCTGCTCTTAGGTATCAATCTCAAAAAATTGAAAGCCGGGACTTGAATAGATCTTGTATGCCAAGGTAAATTGCAGCATTATTTACCATAGCCTAAGGTGGAAACAATCCAAGAGTCCATCAACACATGAATAGATAAACAAAACGTGGCATATACACACAATGGAATGTTATTCACCCATAAAAAGAAATAAAGTTCTGATGTGTGCTACAGTGTGAATAAACCTTGAAAGCCTACTTTGTAAAATAAGCCATACTTCTTGGCTTAAAGGACAAGTAGTGTATGGTCCTGCTTATACAAATCGGCCAAATTCATAGAGGCGGAAAGTAGAATGGTGGCTGCCAGGTACTGAGGGACGGGGAATGGGGAGGCATTGCAATGGTTACAGAGATTCTGTTTGGGATGATGAAAAAGTTGTAGAAATAAGTAATGATGATGATTGTACAACAATGTGAATGGAATGAATACCAAAAAATTATACACTTAAAGCAGTTAAAATGACAGATTTTATGAGATACATATATACATATATGTGTGTGTGTGTGAGTGTGTGTGTGTGTGTGTGTATGAATGATATCTCTATGTAACTATATAAATTTTGAAGTGAAAAAAAAGCTAAGCTTGAAAATTTTGGCTGGGAACTATAAAAATTGACATAGCAAATATTAAAAAGAGCCTAATACAAATTCGAGAACCGATTTAAAAAGCTAAAACTAGGAATCCAACAAATGAGTTAAACAACATATTATATTTGACTTTTAAAAGAGAATGTGAACTTTAAAAAGATAGAAGAAACTGTTTATAATGCTACTCGGACAAACAATGGAGAAGATTCAGCAGCGACACTAAGAAATAGGGAGGATATGGCGAAATCTTTTCTTTAATTCAAGTACAGAAAGGAGAGAATGGGCTGAGGCAAAATTTTAAAGAATAGCAGAGAATTTTCCAAAATTGATGAAATATATAAATGTATACTTTCAAGAAGTTAAGCACATCCTGAAGGATAAATAAAAAGAAATCCAAACCTAGACACATTATAAGGAAACTGCAGACAACCAAAAACAGAAAAAAAATCTTTGAACAGTATGAGGTAAAAATATTAACCTCAAAAGTGCAACTCTTAGTCTAAGGCATGCCACCTGAATGTGCCCGATCTCATCTGATCTCGGAAGCTAAGCAGGGTTGGGCCTGGTTAGTACTTGGATGGGAGACCACCTAGAAAGACCAGGTGCTGTAGACATAAGTAAGTAAATGTGCAACTGTAGACTGAAAGAAGCTTCTTCCAACAATAATAGAAACCAGAGGAGAGTACTAAGTTGTCAATGTGCTAAAAGAAACTGCCAACCTAGAAGTCTAAATCCAGGGAAAATAGTCTCACTAGAATGAAAGCCAGATAAAGACATTTTAAGATACATAAAACCTATCAGAGATGACTACAAATAGACCTGTGCTAAGAAATGCTAAAGGCTGTATTTTAGGCAGAAGAAAAATAAAGCCAGATGGAAGTCAGAAATTCAGAAAGAAAGAAAGAGCAAAGAAAGTAGTAAAACTAAAAAAAAAAAAAAAAAAAAAAATTTGAACGAAGAAAACACTATCATGTTGAATCAATAATTTTACACATAACTATAATGCATGTTAACAGCATATTTAGAGAGAATAAATGGAAATAAGTGTTTTAAGGCCTTGGTGGTGATACTGACAGATTCTGATAAGATGAAGATGCATGTTATCACTTCCAGAAAAAACACTAAAAGAATTGAAGTCAGTGTATAATTTTCAACCTAATAGAGAAAAAATGAGTTTAGAAAAAAAGCAATCCAAAAGAGATTAAGAGAAAAAGAAACATTAAGCATGCAGAACAAATAGCACAAAATAAGACTGTAGTTTTGAACCAAAATCATATCAGTAATTCACTTGAATATAAACAAATTGCTCTAGTTAAAAGTTAAACATTGTCAGGGTGGAAAACAAATCTAATTAAATGTTATTTACAAGGAAAATAGGCGTTTTCATAACAAAATTAATGAAGTATAAATTGGGAAAACTCTTTGGAGGGGAATTTGGCAATAACTAATCTACCAAGACTTTAATTAAAAATAGACTTTAAAACACCAATGCTACTTATAGGAACTGACTCTCTAGTTGTGTTCCCATTAGTGCACAGAACTGTACCTGTGTGAATGTTCATTGCATGTAGTTTGTAATAGCAGAGGACTGGTCACAATCTATTCACCAGCGGAACCTGGTTAAACAAATATGGCACATTTATAATAATATTTATAATGGTATAGTATTCAACACTTAAAGTAAGTGGAGTTTTCTGTGCTGATAGGAAAAGATATCCAAGATTTATTATGAAGTAAAAAAGAAGGTGCCAAATACTTGTACACTATAAACCTTTTTTGTATAATAGAATACACACACACACACACACGCACGCACATAATGCTTGTTCGTGAATAAAATGTTTGGGAAAAATACAAACACATACACAAAACAGGCAATGGTGATTTTTCTCCAGGAGGAAGGGAAAGAGATAAAAAAAGATTTAATTGTATAGCCAATTTTTATATAATAAAATAATACAAAATAATTTAAAATTTTTCTTTGGACATGATAAGAAGTTTTGCAATTGAAATCCTCCCGTTTGGCTAGGACATTACCTTTGCCCTCTCATTTTCCCTTTCTCTCTACAACACAACACAACACACACACACACACACACACGCGCGCGCACGCTCCCACACAGATCAGCCACAAAAGTCTTCCTTCTCCAGGCAACATCAGCATCCTCTCATGTACTATTCACACTTATAACAATATGCCAGCCAGCAGTACAGGCCTGGAAAACTTTAATCACCACACGCTCGGTGTGAAGCAACTGAGTGAGACATTGCTGTTTAGAAATGAACGTAATCTTAGGTTGCATCGTAGGAAAACGCAATGGCCTCTTTCTATTCTATGGTGGTCAGGCCCCTACATTCATTTCAAACAACCTTATTTTTAACAGTTTTACTGAGATATAAATGACATGCCATAAATTCGCCTATTTTTAAGGGTACAATTCAACGGTTTTTAGTATATTTTGCAGAGTTGTGCAAACCATAACCACCACCTAATTTTAGAACATTGTCATCACCCCACAAAGAAACATGTTCCCATTAGCAGTCACCCCTCAACTCTAAGTAACCTGCACTCTCAACCCTAAGTAACCACTAATCTTTGTCTCTACAGATTAACCTGTTCTAGGCATTTCATAGAAATAAAATCATACAACATGTGGTCTTTCGTGTCTGACTTCTTTCACTTAGCATAATGCTTTTTGAGGTCTGTACCTGTTATAGCATGATCAGTATTTATTTGTTCATTGCCAAACAGAATTCCATTGTATGGACATACCACCTTTTGTTTGCCCATTATCAGCTATTGGACATTTGGGGTATTTCCACTTGGGAGCTATTATAAATAGTGCTACTATGCGCATTTGTGTACAAGTTTTCATGTGTTCATATGTTACTTTTTGGGTAGATATCTCAAAGAGGAATTGATGGGTCATAAGGTAACTATGTTGAACACCGGGAAACTACCAAACTGTTTCCTAAGCGGCGGCACCCTTTTCGCATTCTTACCAACAATGTGGGAGGGTCCCGATTGTTCCACTGCCCTGTCAACTTGCTATTATCTGTCTTTGTGATTACAGTCACCCCTAGTGGATGTGAAGAGGCATCTCGTTATGCTTGTGATTTGCATTTCCCTAATGACTAATGATGTTGAGCATCTCATGTCCTTATTGGCCATTTGTATATCTTCTCGGAGAAACTTCTATTTAAATTCTTTGCTCATTTTTAATTGAATTGTTCATCATCTTAGTAACTCATTTGTAGAGGGAGCAGTGACAAAGCAGAACACATCCAGACACAGATGAGGAAGAAAGGAAAACAGTGTTTTAGGGACAGGCAAGGAGAAGACTTGGAGGCAGAGGGAAACATGACCATTATCTTTAAATGTCTGAGGCCTGCCAGATGGAAGAGAGACTAGGACTGTCCTTTTTTATTCCACATGGGGAAAATGGACTAAGAAGTGGAAGCCACAGAAAGGCAGATTTTTCCTAAGATATACTTCTACTAGTTATAATGGATGGCTGCCTGTGAAGGGTGTTGTAAAATGGACCAAAACATGAAAATAGAAATAGATTTTTCTTCATTCATTCGATGAATATTTGAGAGTATAGTATGAGCCAAACACTAATAGCTAATGGGAATATAGAGAGAACAAGACAGATACATCCCCTGACCCATCTGAGCTCGCACCTTCCTGCCTGACCTATGTGCTACTTTTGTTTTAGGTCCGCGTGAAGATGTGAGTTTAAATGATTGCATGATGTCCCATTCAAGGTACAGTAAAATCTTAAATAACCAGAATCCAGATGGAAACCAGAGTATTTTTCTTATATTCTTCATCACTGAGCAGGGGTAGAAAAACAATGAACCAAGATATAATGAGATGGAGTTAAAACTGAAATAACAAATAATCCAGCACATATCTTAGTAACGATAAACATTCAGTGCACTGTCTACATGCCATGCTCTGGTGTTTTTCCAATCAGAATTCAAGTTAAATAGGGCCTTTGACATCTTCCAAAATCCTTCATCATACTGGGAGTACAAAGGGGTGTTTGTAAACAGCAGCATAAATGAGAGGCAGGAAAGGATGGTAAATGACAACTATAACAGGTGTATAGAAGCCACAAGAGTGCTAGCATCACCTCGAAAGAATTCAGGATGGAGTGTAGAACTAAGCCAGAGCCAAATCTCAGGCAGACAGGATTGTGCAAGAAAATGAGCTGTGAACCAGGAGCGATAGCTGAGGATGAGAACCAGTGATGAATTGGGCAGTGTCTTGGGGCTGACCACCGTAGGTCAAGAAAGAGCAAAACCTGAGCATTGGGTCCAAAGACAAAAGTAAAGCAGGGTCTGAGTTCAGAATAGGATAGCAAGACAAAGTGGTTAGGAATTGGGGAGGCTAACAACATAAGCACTGTTTGAACCTGGGCCCGTGAGTCACACTCTCAGGGGAGCTGCTGCCTGCGACAGAGCTCCACTGGGTGAGGGTATAAGAAATGCAAGTCGTAGGCCCCAATTCCAGACTCTGAGTCAGCATCTCTGGGGTTGGACCCAGGTGTATGCATTTTAACATGCCCTAGGTGGTTGGTTCTTAAGCTCTCTACAGATGAGAACCACAGATCAAGGGACATATATGCAGCTTCTGAGTAAGACCAGAAGGCCTCAGATTCAACGTTCCGGCTCTCCAAGGGCACTGGATGTCGCCTCGCCGGGGCCTATGCCGGCCCTGCCAGCAAGTTCATTCAGTAAATCTCACTCTGAACTTGCTGGGGCAGGAAACTGGACTAACAACAGCACCAATGTCATGGAGTGCCTACCTGTGCCAAGCCCTGTACCAACTGCTTCACAGGCACTGCTACGTTTAATGCTTGCTTACAAGAAGGCCTGATTATTATTCCCAATATCTAGATGATGACGTCAAGATTAAGAAGCCAAGTGACCGGTCTGGGCTGGCTGGCTGGGTGAGAGCAGCCTCAGGTTCTGGGCTAGTCTGACTCTTGAGGGCTGTGCTCTGTCCAAACACCAACGCATTGCAAACTTTTCCAATAATAATTTTAAATGAAAAGGGAGGGGTGGGAGGAGGCTGTAGCATTAGTTGACGGTGAGTCTTTGGTTAATTATAAAACTTTTTTTTTCACCACAGCATGCCCAGGGTATTGAGGTGAAGCAAGACTTTACTGTCTTTTCTAATCCATCATCTTGATCCCCAAGCCAGAAGGTATTGTCAGGTTGTGTCATCTCATTCAGGCCTTTTTTTTTTTTTTTTTTTTTAAATTTCCATCTCTGTGAAGAAGTGTTTGAGATTAAGTTTGGGAAGAGATCGAAAACCAAAGCTCAGAGGAACAGATTAAAATGATGCAGAGGCACCCTGAATCAGGAGGGAAAAAAATGATAGGACTTTGTTGATGGAGCTGCTGAAGGGAGATAAGACACCAAGGGCCTCTCAGAGGGAGGAGAGAGGGGAAGGAAAGAAGAGGATGAAGGGAACAGAGATAAACAGGAAGGAACAGAGATAAGAGGCAGCACGAGGGCAAAGCCGAGGCGGAGGATGGCAGGACCCGGGTTCTCTGCAGGAGCGTGGGCCCAGGCCATTTTCTTTTCTTCGTTTTTAAGTCTCTGAGGGTATATTTTAAAGGGGAGGAGGAGGCCCGATTTGTAGTATACTTTAAATCTTTGAAGCTGATCATTCAACCTCTATGCCTCACTTGGAGGTACATCTAAAATCTGTTCAAGAATGTGAGACCTGAGCCCAAAGACCCTTTGGCTTCATGTCCTTCATACTCCCCCACCCACTTCCAGTTTGGTCATATTCAGACAAACAAGGAAAAGAGAACACCTAAAAGAGAACACGTTTTTACTAAGGCAGTTACAGGGAACCTAAAACTCCCAACTGAACAGGCCTTTCGACCTTACACTGGAGTATAATCATTGAGAGATCGCGAGGTACTTTATACTCCCGGAGGGGCCAGAGCACAAGGGTTAAGGCCCCAGGTTTCGGAGGTGCTCCAGAGTTTGAATCCCCGCTCAACTGCAGACCAGCTACTTTATCTATCAAAGCGTGCATTTCCTCATCTGTCAAACAGGGATAAAACTGGCAATTCCTTCATAGATTGTTATGATTAAATAAAATAATGCAGGTAAAGTGCTTAGATAGCGCCTGGCCTATAGTAAGTGCTCAAATCATATTAGCAATGACTACTAGCCCTGTTATTAGTGCAAAGCTGGGTGGGCTTGGCAGGCACCTCATGAAGATGGAAGTCCATTAGATTGAGGAAGAATCAGGATGCTTAATTCTAGTCCTGTCTCACTCATTATGGTAGGAACGCAGACAGTCACTTTACCTCTTTTTGTTTCTACTTTTCTCCTCTAAAAAATGGAGATATGCCCTTCCTCTGACACAGAGTAGTACTATGCGTTTGAAAATGCTTGGAAAAGTATGAACCAGCATAGTAATGTAGGAGTGGTTATTTCCATTACCCTACATTGCACTTTTACCAAGCTGGCCACTTTCTGCCAAGCTTAGAAAGTTTCACTGTAACTCACAGTTTTTGCTATAATTTGCCTTGACCTCCAAGGGCTCAATGTTTCCATCTCATTCTTCCATGACTCCTGACACTGCCTCAAAGGTCCAGTTCCCAGCTTCAAGAAGGTTTGTGTGCAGAATTTCTGCACCTCTATCCTTTTTATACCTTCATTCTTCTTGTTTCTCAGGTACATTAGAAACGACCCAAATCTTTGGAGTCATAAAATACATAATAAAGACAGGAATGGCTTTGCAGTCTGTGAGCTGCCTGGGAACAGGGATTGGGTCTTTCTTGCTCATGGCTATACCTCAGCACCCAGCAGGGCCCTTGGCACTCAATAAGCTTTTTGGGATGAGTGAAAATCAAAATTTCAAGTCAAAAATCAAGGTTGTCTACCTAACAGCCACTCCTAGTTTCTTCTGTGCTGACTGATTCTAAATTTTGGCCGAATGGCAGTGTACACTGCCTAGGAGCTGAGTAATGATTGGTGCAAATCAGCCCTAGAAATCTCATTCCCCTTTGCCAAAGGGTAGACATGTGACCCAGTGAAATATTAGCCAATGAAATATACGGGGGACTCTTCTGGTAACTTCTATGAAAAATTGACCCTTTTGATAAAGATTTAGAGTCATACAAGGGAAAAAGTCCCATTACCATCCACCTCTTTCCTTCCTGCTTGGGATGCGTTTGTGGAGTGCATATGAGAGCTGTGGCAGCCATCTTGTAACCATGAGGGAAGAACCAAGAACGTCACAGAGGTTCTAATATCTCATCTTAGTAAACTTCTGAACTGACCCTGACCTAGGGTTTCTCTTAAGATCTTGTTTCTCTTCTGATCTTGGTGTCATCTCTTCATTACCCTTCTGAGGTCTCTAAACAGAGACATCACCTTAACTCCCCAGATAGTCCTCCCCATTATCTTTTCTGTTTTCTCATTATCCCTTTCCACAGACCAAAAACAGGCCTAAGTCCAAGATACTGCGGGTTGGTTCCAGACCACAGCAATAAGGCAAGTCTCATGATAAAGCAAGTCCTGAATCTTTTTGTGGCAGAGGGTCTTACTCCAACTTGTAAAAAAACATCTGTGAAGTGAAGTGCAATAAATCGAGGTATGCCTATATTATATCTTGGTTTTTAAATTGTTTTAATGGGCCTTGTCCATAGTGATGGGGGACTTTAGGTCATTATCTTGTCGCCCCAGATCTTCTTGAGCAATTTTCTTGATCATTTATTTGAGCAAAATCATTTGAGGGTACCAGACCCACATTAACTTGTAACTTTGGCCAAGAGTTATCCTAATTAGCAGCATTACTTTCTGGTGCTAAGCTACCTTCTCTCAAGAAGTAGTTCACAAACATTGCTCTGTATTAGAATTACCTGAGTTGCTTTAAAAAGGCCTGATGCCCAGGTCTCCCCAGGCCAGTTAAATCAAGACTTCAGAAGGGAGTCAAGCATCAGTACTTTTTAAGTTCCCCACATGACTCCAATGTGAAGCCAAATTTGAAAATCAATGTTTTAGATCAGTATTTCTCAATCTTTAATGTGCATACGAATTACATGAAGACCTTGTTTAAGTGCAGGTTCTGAGGGTCTAGGATGGGGCCTGACATTCTGCATTTGACAAGCTCCTAGGTGATGACAATACGGCTGGTCTGAGCCCCCCATTTGAATAGCCAGGGTCTAGGATCTAGATTTAGTTGTCTATTCCGCAGCTGGATCTGAACAAATTAAATTCCACTTGGGTCCAGTTGCAAAGTCACAGAAAAACAAATGATCACTGCGATAAAGTCAAGAGCAGGGGCTGCGAATGAAAGAGCTCAGGGAGCTGTTGCTTTTGATCTTGAGTATAATTATAGACTTCGGTTGACCAACACCACCAGTGTTTGCCCAGCAGTGAGGGAGTTCCCAGCGTGTGGGACTTTGAGTTTTTAAAACCAGGACCAGTTGGTCACCCTAGTTAGGGTGGTATTTTTTTTTAAAAAAGCAATAGAACAGCCCAGCTTTGCACTTCCTCATTCTAATTCCTCTTTCTGGGAACAACAGTCCACCATAGGGTCAAGAATGTGCTTAAAAAGGTGGTTCAAGGAAAAGAAATGCTGAGTCATACCTACCAATAAGAAGCTACTGCATATGATTTCAGAAGGGTAAATAATCAGCCAGATCTGCGTGACTCAGAAAAATCCAAGCACAAGTTCACACTTGGCCACAGTTAAGTCTGGGTCCCTGGTTTGGGTCTCCACTCTAGCACTGGTTTCCTGCGTAGCCGGAGTAACTCGAATTCCCTCTATCTGGGCCTCAGTTTCACCAGCTAAAAAACGGGAGTTGAATTGAAGGACGTGTAAGGGTCTTTCCCGCTCTCCTCCACACTCCCCCAGCCAACTGCACCCGCAACACGGATGACGCATACAAGCAAAACGGCACCTTTTCCGCTCAGTTAGTAAATGAACCCACCTCGTCTGGTGCGCCTCTGTCTCCAGCGCGGCCTGGATTCCTGGGAACAGCATCGGCCTTTGTCTTTTTCGGGAGCATGCCCCCTCTCAGTCTTTTGTTGCTCAGAGAGCTGAGAATTCACTGTGCCTTTTTTTTTTTTTTAAGACTGTAACATGTTTACAAATCTAAATGAAACTGTTTCAGACCCAGTCTTTGGTTACAAGTGGCTTCCTCCTTCTGCTCTTGCTTCCACTCAAGGAGCCACTTCTCAACTTTTTGTTTTCTTTAGAGAGACAAAGAGTCTCCCCAGCCAGCCATTGCCACGTTCCTGTTAACCTTTCATTAAGCCTGGTGACAGCTGGTTTTGCTCTTTATGAGTCAGTTCAACACGTTCCTATTTAAATGTGTCCCACCTGGCTTCATTAAGGTTCCTGCCAGGTTCTCCACTTGCAGCTTCCTCTGCAAATGAAAATAAGATTCTGAGTAAATAATAATGGGGACAAGGGAAGACTGAACTCTAAAGGGGTGGGGATTGGAGAACCATTAAAACACGCAGGTTCCCGCGGATCTGAGTAAACTAAAATCCATTTGGGACCACGGGTTAACCCTGCAGTTCTGCATGCATGAAGTCTTTAATTAGGGCCTTCGTGGTGCAGGACAGGGCGGTGCTTCAGAGTGTGGAGTCCTTCCTGCCTGGTTCAAGGTCTGGCTCTGTCACAGGGGGTTGGACTATATGACCTCAGGTAATTTCCTTCGTCTATCTCTGCCTTGTTTTCTCAGCTCCGAAAGCTGTTCCATTGGGCTGCTGTGAGGATTCAATAAGGAACTGCTTTGAGACACTGAGCAAATGATCCTGAAGAAGTGTATGTTATCTTTCATTTAGTCTAGAAAGATTAAGGTCAAGGTTGTAGAATTAGAAAGTTCTAAATCCTCAAAGTTTGTGGATGATGCTGTAGGAACCAAGCCTCCATAGAAAACCTTCCTTGTGGAAATGGAATAACAACACTGCTTCTATTCAAATGCATTCTTGTGTGTGTTTTGTCTCATTTAGGTTTTTAATCTGTTTAAGGGAAGGGAGTCTCTCCTGGGCTACTGCACACACTAGATACTAGGAAGTTGTTTGTAGCTGGCTACCATTCACCCTGACAGCACTTAGAAAGAGAAACAGCTTCACCAAAAACCTATGACCAAAGAGTCTCTGTACAAGAATTAGACATTTATTAATTCATCATTTGGTAAAACCTCACCCCCAACTCCCAGACTTTGCGTCTCAAACTGATTGCCTTGTTCTAGACCAAGGGTCCTCAGCACCAGGCTACAGACCGGTACTGGTTTATGGCCTATTAGGAACCGGGCCACACAGCAGGAGGTGAGCAGCCAGAGAGCGAGCACAGCTTCATCTGTATTTGCAGCTGCTCTCTAGCACTAGTGAGACGGGATTATCACTTGTAAAATTCTTACTATTTTAGCAGGAAATGTAATGGGACATCTCTGGCACAGTTAATCTTTTTAGTAAACCTAGTTAAGTTTTTTCCCTTTCTTTGGAAAAGGATCCTCTCCCTCAATCTTGATAATTGCCCTGGTGACTCAAATCCTCTGGCTATTGATAAGGGTCATCAGCCAGTCACTCACACCTGTGCAAGGAAGACCCCTTCAACGACCTTCAGCCCACCTGAGTCTCATTATCCATCATAATATGATGCATACGCCCAGAAGTTCATTAATATCATTGTAACAGACTGAATTCTGGGAACAAACACGCACAGAAAGCAAAATAATGAATCACTGAGTCCTGCCATCTTAGTTGTCACTCAAGGAAGCCCACTCCTCTAAGAAAAGTAACCACCCACAGCAAGTAGGGATAAAAACCCCAAAGGCTTTGTCACCAGGCCTTTCGAACCACGCTTCTCTTGCTCGGCCTGTCCACGTCTGAGAGTGTACTTTCCCTTCTAATAATTCTACTGTATTTTGGTGTCTTGCTCAATTCTTCGTTTGAGACATCAAGAGCCTGGACCACGCACCGAGAGAGGGTCCCAATCTCTGGTAACACTAGCATCACCACCTTGGCTCCTCAGATCATCAGGCATTGGACTCTCATAGGAGTGTCGGTCCCTGGTGCCAAAAAGGTTGGAGACCACTGCTCTAGACCATGGCCATGTGTTGCTTGCCTAGGACATTATTTTAACTTTGAATGTTAATGTCCTTTAAGTGGACACAACACATTCCACGTTGTTACAGGCCACATCGCTCTGCATCACCCCACTCATTTGTATCAGCTGCCTGGTTTCTGAAGTCATAGGCATCTGTCAGCCTAGCCTTCTTCTGGGGTGCTGCTTCTCTGCCCCAGTATGGAAGTCAGAGATAGGAATCTCAGATCTGCATTTAGAACAGATACCTCTGCCACAACACAGAGAACAAATCGGAGAGGGAAAGAAGAGGTTAATGAGCACAGTCAGGAAGCTGCTGCGGCGGCCAGGCAGAAAGAAATGCTGGCTCCAGTGCAGTCTGTGCCATCTACCTACCTCCACCTGGACCTTTGCCTGTTGCAGCTGCAAACTCCCCACCTGGTGTCTGGCCACACCCACCACCAGAGCTCTGGGTGAAAGAGAATCTTTTCTTGAAATCTTAATCCCCCTTTTAGGGGTTATTACACTGCAATAGTTCTCAACTTTAACATGCACCCAATCACCTGGAGGGCCTATTAGACCACAGATTGCTGGGTTTCCCCATTTATTGGAGTTTCTGATAGGGTAGATCTGGGGTGGGAACAAGAATTTGTATGTCTAACCAGTTCCAGATGATTTTGAGGCTGCTGGTCTGAAGTGCATAATCTGAGAAATGCTGAGCTAGAACAGCAGTTCCTGGGCTCTGGCTGCACAGCAGAACCACCACTTGGGGCATTTAAAAAATTCAGATGCCCAGGACCCCCCCAGGCCAATTACAGAAGAATCTCTAAAAAGTGGGACTCTGGAATTGGCATTTAAAAAACCCTCCAAGTTAATTGCAATGTCCAGCTAATATTGACAAGAACTACTAGGTGAGAGGCTCCTAGAGGCCATTACCAGTTCTAAATACTTTGATTACTGGTTTAAATGTTTCTTATTCTGACCAAGGCTTTGAATATACTTGGGAAGAGACTGAAGATGCCCCTCTTGAAAAAAGACAGATATTTATTGAGTTTACTTCCTGTTAGGAAGTATATATATGCCTTCTTTTCTCGTCAGACCCAAGTTAATAGTGGCACTGATGGTGGTGGTGGTTCAGAGGTCATCAGGGAGCAGGAGCTAAGTGTGGGTGGGGTGTATCATCGACTCACAAAATATTAGAACCTATTACACAAAGTCATCTTAGTCCAACTCCATTTTTCAGATGGGGAAACTGAGGCTCTGAACCTGTCTCTAAATCCATTTTCCCACTCAGTTTTCAAATTTGAGTTTAGCACACTAGCAAGTCATTCCAGTGTCTTAGGCTAACATGGAGGAGCAAGTCAAGCCAAAACAAGAAGCTACCCACATGCTGCTGCTGCTTCCTTCACTTATGCCAAACCTGACACTCTGTCAGCACCCAAAGAATGAGCCCAAGGCATGCTGCTCTTGGCAGGTTGTTTTCCAAGTGCTCAGGTGAGAAGAGGATTTTTTTTATTATTATTAACTGCTGGATCTGTGTGAGGAATCTACAGCCTGGAGTAGTGAAGTAATGACACTAATTTTTTCCTCTCTTAAAAGTAATGTCAAGAGGGTAGAAATACAAAAGGCAGTTTCTTTGAGAGACTGTGTGCTTATTTCATTATTGCTGCTATTGCCCTAAACATACCAGAAGTATATCAGGGAAATGCCTTTCAGGTCTGATTGACTTCCCACATTTCTGCCCAACCAGAGGCCTCTCTCACTCAGGTACACATTCTTTCCATCTATTCATTCAATGACTGTTGGCTTTAATCCATCTCCCTCAGTTCTCCGTGCTACTAGCTATTAAAATTTTTAAATAAAATAAATCGGTTTCTAATGAGGACCCCATTTCCATGAACTACATTTAGGGGGGCTGATCTGGGCGGCCTCACTGTCACTTCCATACGCTGTCCCTGGTCAAATGTCCATGTCATTCGCCACCTTTTGTTTGAGGGACTCATTTCCAAAATTAAATTCCTCAAGGAAGAATTAAGATGTGACACTATGGTCATCTCTACAAACACCCAAATGTGAACAGAAAATAATAGAAACCCAAGAAGTTTCAGCAGAGGGCAAGGTTGTGGTGCAGGTCCATGTTATTTCCTGCATCACTGATGATGCCCAGGCCCGGGGCTGCTCATGCCAGACCCGGAGGGGCCACTGAACTCTGAATGTTTGGCGTAAAAAGAGGATACGAATGCATGCCAGGCAAAGGCAAGTAGGGTCGGGAAGGGACCAGGAATTGTGTCCCAGAGGCAAAGTGATTCGGGTGAGACATAGGGTTCTCCTTCCAATATCTGGAGCACTACTAGGTAGAAGAAGGTTTAGACACGTTCCGTGTAAGCACAATGAGTTCAACTAGGACCCACTGGCAGATGCTATCTGGAGAGAGACACTGTTTTACAGATTTCTAAGTCTCAGACTGCCCTGAGATGAAATGAACTCCTTAGGTGTGGTAGTGAGCTTGCCATCAGTGAAAGTGTTTAAGCATGCTGGGAAGATCACTTAACAGTGATACTATAGAGGACATTAAAGCACAGAGCAGAGAAGGTGTGGTCTCTAAAGGACCTTTCATTTGTGAAACTAAAGCAAGACGGGCTCAGTGACACCAATGGAATAGACTGGCTTTTTAAAAAACAAACAAACGAACGAACAAACAAACATTCTAAGACTTATTTTAACAATTCACACATCGTGCCTCTGTCTTCAATCCTAAGAAAAAGACACATTAGAGTGTGAAAAGACCATCTTCATCTTCTCTTCCATGCTGCATGTCATTGAGGATATTTTTATTTTCTCCAACGTTGTCTAGTCTACAAAGAGAAAAGAGGCTGGTAATGAGAACCACCAAGACCAGAAGTGAATGAATGCTGCTAAATTACAACCCAACTAACTAAGGCTGTCAGAGCTAAAAGTGCTCAGAGTTCATGCAGTCCAAGCCTCTCATTTCAGATGGGAAAACTGAGGCCACAGGGGATAAAGGGCCTTTGCCATTATGTTCTAAGAGGAAATTTAGAAGTTTCTATATTAGAAAATATAAAATCATGCTCTAAATGAGTTTATTTACAAAAAGATCACCAAGTATGACCTTAGGAAGTCATCTCGCTGAGCCTCGGTTTCCCTGAAAGCTTGTTGATATTAATTTGTTAACAGTAGTGTAGCATTGATGCAATCATTAAGCAAAAGCAAGGTCTTCATCATGGTTTACACCAAATCTTTTCATCTTTTCCAAAAAGTTATAGAACAAGATAGATATCCAAAAATCCATTCATGAGGTCTCTTCAAACTTAAAAATAAAATAAAATAAAATAAAAGGGACCCAGAAATCTGCGGTCTAACTGGGCAGAGGAAGCCATATCCTAGGAATAATAGTTCACTTTTTTTTTTCCATTTTCCATGCTTCCAACTCTTCATTAACTGTCGTTTAACAATGTCTTTTTAAAGTGAGTTGATCAGATTTGAACAAAGAATTTCTAACAGAGAATAGAATGATATATCACCTTCTTTCTTTTGTATGCCATACTTCTATTAATGCAACCTGCCTTTGTATTTGCATTTTGGACAAACATAATAGTGTTAACCAAGACTGAGGTTAATGCGAGCTAAATCCCCATGTCTTTTTCACCTCTAATGTCCCATCTCTTCAACCCTGTATTTAATCAGAACACAAGCACAAGTCATTAAACCACTGAGTAGTGTCTAATCATTTGTAACAGCTTGTACTATCATTACAGCGATCAGTCATGCAAGATGAATTACCTTGTGTGTTTCTGGAAGCAATTGGTTTTCATGACTTTCGCTGAAAAGACAAGGCCACAGTATGAGCTGAGTGCTATGCTAGAACATTTGAAATGCTGGGGAAGCCCAAAACTACCTTATAAAGAAAAGAGGTTGTCCAAAGGTGAGAATTTAGGGACTGGCTTTGGCAGGGGAAGCCCTTACTTCTCCTGGATCAGATGATTGCATCTTTAGGCTTCTAGGCAGTGCCCATCAATTACAAAATTGTTCCAACATTGTAGGCAATGGTGCCAAGCTGCTCTACTTTTGAGTCATTTGCTCACCCAAAATGGATTTAAAACATTTCTTTATGAGACGTACCCAGAATTTCCAAAACTGTGACATTCCTTTGTGTGAGGGCTAATGACAAGCTTCCACTAAGTTCCAAACTCACCAGGGGCGGGCTTTGAAATATGTTTCACTATGTTCCTCAAACAGGCTGAGATGGTTACTAGCCTTATCTCCTCTCTTACTTCCTTGGGACAGCTTCCATTAACCACTACAGAACAGTTTTTATCCCCATTTTACAACAGGACAAGGTGCATGTATATACCTCACATGAAAACTATAAACTCTCTTTACTCCTTTTTTTTCAATGTTTTAAAACTTTTTTAAAGGGTGGGGTAGAGCGATGAAGTGCAAAGTTATGGACCAGCTAGAGAATCTAATGACAACTATGGACTTGTCTTTGAAAAATACAGGTAAAAACATACAAGTACTTTTGGACATGATGTCAAGGGATTCACTTGTCTTCTAAGTTCTGTGGACCCTTTTAAGAAAGCATGTTTTAAGAGAACAAATAAGACTGGGGGTTTTCATGGCTTTCCTCCGGGGACAATCCTAGCAGAGGAGGAGGCTAAGCTAGGGTTTCTTCCACCCCACAACAGTGATAATAGTCACACTTTCCCCTAAGGCAGTAATGACCTCGAATGAGTTCGTGCCTCAAGTGTAGCCTCAAGACTGACACATAATACTGTCCAAATAATGAAATGCTCTTATTTTTTTTCTTTTCCAAACTATAACTCTGTCAGAAGGATGATACAGAATCCGTTAACACCTTAGGGAAAATGAGTTTACCTGTCACCTCTTTGACCAGGATGGGAACAACGACAGAACTTGGACTCTGGGGAATGGAGGAAAGGGACAGTAAGCAGAATCGATCTACTCCCAGATCCTCCTGGGGTCTCTACAGTTCTGAAAGGCCCCATCCCAACTGGTCCTGCCCTCCTTACCTCGAAGGAAGAATGCCACAATCAGTGCACACAGCACGAACCCCAGGGAGGGAACAATGATCATCATCAGGTCAAAGGTGTCAGGCATTTTCCTCTGCTGAGACACAGGGAAGATTATTGGGCTGCTGGAACACCCTCCTTACGGAGTTTCCCGTCCCAACCATACTTTCCAATGACCAGCAGCTTCACTGCTCCTAACAATCTTTTGCCCAACATGTCTGAAGATCGAAACAAAGCCAACCTTACAAATCAAAAAACAATTTTTTTTTCATCTCTGAAATCTTGAAACATTTTATCCAGACCCTCGAATTTTCCTAAGTCTTAGACATCAGGCAGGCACATGGGCTGCGGGGATCTGAAGGTAAAAAATTACTGCTGCGAGCGGTGCTCTCCATTAGCAAGTCACTTCGCTGGCCATCGCCTAAATCCTCTAAGGGCTAAGCTCTCCCCAGCCCGGTGCAGTTCTCAGGGGGACTTAGCCATCTATAGGCAACAAGATTAAAGAGAAAATGGAAACCAATTTCACATTTTCTACAGCAGTGGTTCTCAAAGTGTGGCCAAGGGATTCATGAGATTAAAATGACTTTCATAGACATTATGTTCCATTTTGACTGTCATTCTTTCATGAGATGTACGGTGGGGTTTCTAGAGGTTACATGGTGTGTGATGTGAAGATCTCATTGCTCTGATGATGGGATATGTAAGCAGATATAGCCCATCTATCTCCTATTATAATAGCCAGACACTGAGGTTTGTAAATATAAAACAATGCCACTTTTCTCATAAATGTGTTTTCATTTGGCAAAATGTAGTGATTTTTTTCATAAAAATGTATGTTATTTATGTTAATGTGCAATGGGCTTGTTGGTTTTATTTGTGAATGAATAAATATTGTTTGCAATGTCTCGGTTTTAATTTTAATGAGTACAAAAGGGTCTTGTCACCAAACGGGTTGAGAAGCACTGCTTGGCAGGCAGCATCCAGCCCTTGTGGGGGCGACACCATATCCCACTGCCCAGGCCATACTCCGTTCCCTGTCGCATTCACCAACACAACGGCAAGGACAGGAAAACAATCTCTCTGAGGAGAGAGAAGAGGAAAAAGAAAGAAGAATAGGGGAGCCTCACTTTCCTTTATAGATGTCTGCACTGCCTACAGTTTTTACTTAATGCGGCTTGAATCACTTTGTAATAATAAACATTAATGAAGGGTATTCTCAACAACTAAGGGGAACCCTGGTGGCAGCTGTCATTCTGCAAGATGCTACCAACCCCGGGCCACACAGAAGGAACACACAGCGGTTTTCCATGTTTTTGTATTTGTTTTCTTTTTCCTTTTCAAAGCATCTGCACATATAGAAGTAACAATATTTAACATGATTTCTGCCAAAAGTACAAGTATACAAATTTCTTAGCTATTTCAGAACAGTTGTGATGCATTTTGCACTTAGATATATCTGCTCTCCCTAGTCCATTCCTGCAAACCTCTACCGCAGATTTTAACATCCAGGTCATGTACTTCAAACACATTGCAAAAATGTTTACCTGTTCTATTTTGACTTTATTTTGCTCAACAATTGCCATTTCAGGTGCTGGGAAGAAAAAGAGAAGAAATGTTTACATTTCCTGTGGGAGAATAAAATGCCACATTGTGAAATAGGCATTTGAAAGCTTATCTAGAATGTCAGTTGATGTATTTAATCTTTTAATCTCATTTTTAAATACAATTTGTTATGACATGGTTTTATCTAAAAGCTCATCTGTTACCCAACAGTAACCCACTGGAACATGCCCATTGTATAGATAGGTAGAGTGAGGCCTTAGACCAGCAGGCAATGGGGTCTAAGTTTTCTGTAGGCCCCAGCAATGCATCAGAATTTTTATCCAGCAAGAAAATTTGTCATTCTATCAGTTAACAAATATTTATTGAATATTATTCATGGGCCATGCACTTATTCTAGCTGTATCATTGGCCTCGTTAATGAATTTACAACTTAGTGCAGAAGACAAAATTTCAACAAATAATGTGAATAGTTGAAAAATAATTAGTTACAATCATGCAAAATTCTGAGAAGAAATAGTATAAGGTACCATAGGAGCAGACCCTGAGGATGGCTGGCCTCTCATGGGTGGTCAAGGAAAGTGTCCTTGAGAACACGGAGTTTAAGCCAAGACACGGAGTCATTTATACTGATTGTTGAGTTCAACGAGGGAAACACACAAGTGCTAAGCACTGTTCCAGACACCAAGAATCCTGGGATGCCTTTGGCATGGCACCACTCTCACAAAATTTATACTACATTAGAGAAGGGAGACCAGAAGATTATTACAGCCTAACAGGCCAAGGGGAATGAGGGAGTATGGACAAGCTGCTGGAGAGGGTGGGCAGAGGAAGAAGCACATAGGCCAATGTCATAGTTTAGTGAGATCTATTGGAATTAAGCTCCATGAGGACAGTGTCCCTTTTTACCTGCTCCATAATGGAACCCCGACACTGCCTGGCACATACTTGGTGCTCAATAAATGTTTGTTGAATGAACAACACCTGAACTGAGCTAAGATTGTATAAAATTAGCAAAGAAAGTTGGTAAAGGTCTTTTAGGCAGAACAGCATCAGCCAAGCTATGAAAGCATGAAACAGTTTGGTTCCGTGTCAAACGGGCAAGCAGCTCTGAAGATATAAAATGAGGAATTGGAGTGGCAGGGGTTGGGCAGGAACCAGTCAAAGAAGGTCTTTTGTTTTGTGCTGGTAAATCTCTGTTTAATTCTGTAAGAAGTGGGAAATCACAGAAATGTTTTGAGCATGTCATGGTCCAGTTAGGAGGATGAGGATTGATCAGCAAGATAAGATTATCATCTGCTTCCAGGTCTGAAATTCAGAGCTAGTAGAAATGAAGGGAGAGATTCCAGAAATGCCTAGGAGGGAGACAACAGAATATGGACATTGAATATGGGGATGAGAAAGAGACAACAGTCTCAGATAACTCACAGTCTCCTATCTGAGATGCTCATCCATTGCCTGACTGTCCCTAAGACTGGGGACAGTGGAAGCATTGCAAAAAGGTACATGTGGGAGGGAAAGGTGATGAGTTCAAATTTAGAGTCATTGCACATAAGGTACCTGAGGGAGACATGCAAACACTATTTGCCTAACAAGTAGTTGATGGATTTGAATCTGAATCAAGGTTTAGTTGGAGATACTGATTTGAGAGTCATCTGTATCCAGGGAACAGTTAAAATCCTCAGAGTGTAGAAAAATCCAAGGACCACATGTCCAGACAGAAACCTAGCTCTTAAAAGGCAGAGGAAGCAGAGAAAGAAGCAGAAGAAACAGACGGAAAATGAAGCCGTGTCACAGAAACCAGGGCAGGAGAAAAGTCCAGGAAAGATGCAAAATCATATATGCAATAAAATTTTTGATAGAAACAGAACATAATGTCACATATAGATAAAGCCTGAAGGGAATAAATATCTAGGCTAATAAATACTGAAACTGATCATTTCCCCCAAGTTTCCACATACTCAAGGCAAAAGGAGAAGTGTGATCAGTTTTATAAGGCTCGTTTGGTACTAGAGAGCTTATTTGTTGGATAAATAAAAATGACTTGTTGAATGCCTAGGAGCGTAAAACTCCAAGGGAGAAATTCAGCATGTTTTCATATCTTAACTCCGTCATTGTTGTTTTTTCTTTCTGCTATTATCCTCTAGAGCTGGAAATTGCAGGTAAGAATTTAAAACTCCTACCTCTGTTCTGTCAGAATCCTGTTGTATTACAATCATTTGTGATGGATAAGCCTGAAATTGAAACTCTCAAAGAGAAACACCAGCCTGGGTCAGTTTTGTCGGAGCTAATCTGTGTTTTAAATTGGAACCGTCTAACGGCAAAGACATCTTACAAACACAAACACTGCCGAGTGACACCTAGCAGCACTTTTTCTTCTTCTTTCTCTTCAGAAAATGCCCAAAGCCTCAGTGGGAAGCACTGCAAGGGCCACAGTGTTATACACTGTGGTGAGACAAGTCAAGACTATTGGTTTCCTCGTCTGTTGTCTGTGCTCTCCTGGCCCTTACATTCTCAAGGCTCTGGATTTTGATACTATAAATACCTTCGGGCAAAGGCAGGAGCCTCCTGGAACTTTCAAGAAAAGCAATTCAGTTGAATATTGTCCCCTCCCCCCCCATCCCATTGTGTCCACCTAGAACCTCAGATTGTGACCTTATTTAGAAATGGGGTCTTTGCAGATGTAATTAGCTAAGAATCTTGGGATGAAATAATCCTAGATTTAGAATAGGCCCGAAATCCAATGGCTGGTGTCCTTATAAGAAGAGGATGCAAAGAGCACACAGATAAAGTCATGTGAAGCAGAGGCAGACATTGGAGGGATGCTGCGCCAAGGGGTCCTGGGGCATTAGAAGCTGGAAGAGGCAAGGAAACGTTCTCCTCTCCGGCCTTGGGAGAGAGTATGGCCTCCACTGACAGCTTGATTTCAGGCTTCTAGACTCCAGAACTGTGAGAGAATACATTTCTGTGTTTTAAGCTACCTGGTTTGTGGTACTTTGTTACTGCACCCCAGGAAAACAAATATGGGAATGAAAGGGAATTGACACACAAAGGATGAGAGTGGCCTTCGATGGGGGTAGCCAGCCTAAGAAAGAGTCGGCAAATGGGTGCTGAGCACAGGTAAGAAGGCTAATTCCAATCAAAGGGCCTAGCATTGAACTCAAGAGTATTAACCTAATGCCACATTATTACGAGTATTCTGTTGAACACTTAATCCTCAGGAGCAACCCTGTGAGGCAGACACTACCGCATATAGTCAAAAGACTGAGTGAGGCTCAGAGGGTTTAGGAACACGATCCAGGTCAGACAGGTTGTAGATAGTGGAGCTGGGATTTGAACCCGTTTGAATGACATCAACACCTGTGCTCTTAAGAACCTCATTATCCTGGAGCTGAAGCACAACTGTACCAGGGACATAGCATGGTATGCAAGGATGCAAGAAGGAACGTTTGGTACTATGATTTGCAGTGAATCTAGAAAATGGATAGTATAGAACAGTAGTCCCCAAGGAGGGCTTGATCCTCACCCTGAGTGGGCAAGGCCATCCAGTGGGCATGGGGAAGATGAGCACCTCTGTTTATATTTATTTAAATTTTACCCTTTAAACATTTATTTGAGAAGGATACATTTCAAAAAATATATATCAGTATGAAAGTGTATGAATAAATTATCAATAAATGTTTTACTAAGAAGAAGACATCTCGTATAGAGAAGAATGAGTCATTTGTCTCTCAGTTTGGAGACTATGGTGGGCAGAACAATGACACCCAAAGGTGTCCACAACCTAACCTTTAGAATGTGTGAATAAAGGGCAAAAGAGATTTTGCAATGTAATTATTAAGTCAAGGACCTTGAGATGAGAAGATTATCTCAGATCATCCAGTGAGCCCAATATAATCAGAAGGATCCTTTCAAGAGGGAGGCAAAATGTCAAATTTTGGCTATGTGATGATGGAAGAAGAGATCAGAGAGAGAGAGATTTGAAGATGCTAAATTGCTAGCTTTATAGATGGAGGAAGAAGCCCCAAGCCAAGGAATGGAATGCAGGCCACTAGAAGCTTGAAAATTTGGTAAGGAAATAGATTCTCCCCTAGAGAATCCAGAAGGAATGCAGCCCTGCCAACATCTTCATTTTAGGACTGCTAACCTCCAGAACTGTAAGATATAATAAATCTGTGTTGTTTTAAGCCACGATGTTTCTGGTAATTTGTTATAGCAGCAACAGGGAACTGATACAGACATGCCGGTCACTAAGATGCTCCGAGAGAGCAGTGGCTCTGGGGATGGGCACAGGGGATGGAAGGAAAACTGATATCATTGAATAGTTTTTGTGTGCTTTGTACATTTGCCATGTAATACATATTATCAATCTGAAAGAAATTGAAATGTAATAACAACAATGAAAGAATCTTAAAATTAATCACACTTTTCCTAGGTTCATGTACTATTCGCCAATACTTCTGCTTAATATTAGATTTTCCTACAGAGTAAGAACGCATTTACATAAAAATACCAAAATATGGACCCCTTGGGAGATAGAGTTTTCACTGCAAATTATAAAATTAGCTTGCTGGTTTCGTTTTAGGCTCTTGAGTTCTTTGGAGGCATGGGTACTCTGGCAAAATGAAATTTCTGTGAAACTTAACTTAACCCCTGACCTTAGAACACTCTGAGGTTGTCACCTGGCCTTCCTCATGCTTTCTCATTATTAAGCATTTATCTCAGGTTTCCTGTGTGACCTTGGGAAGGATGCTTTCTCTCTCTGAGCCACAGTTAAATCATCTGAAAATGCTGGTATTTTACCAACTGATCTCATGTCTTTTTAACCTGTATATTTCTAAATGATGCTTTATGAAGAATTTGAATGACCTGCGAAAATTATCACTACATCGTAATTTTTATAAAGGACATAAAGCCACTCTTAGAATAGAAAATGAGTATGTAAACACTTAAAAATATATACACAAATAACTGCATACTTCCTACTTCCCAAAGAAAACGAAAAAGAAATGCCGAAGGCAAAATACATCTGACTTTGGATAGAATTATTACAGGCATTTAATTTTTTTTAGTAGCTTTTTTGTATAACTTCTAAATTTTCTCAAATGTAAAAAAATTTCAACCATAAAATATTCTACGTATCATGTGTTAATCACTGGAAACTCTCCAAGATGCCTGCATCAAGAGCTAACTCTCAGGGCGTGTGCCACTTTCCTAAAGCAGTGCCACAGTGACCTTCTAAGCAAAACTTTGAATAAGGTGTTAAAAACCCATTGGCACACAGCCAAAGACAGGCTGGGTGGTACTACTAGAAAAAGGCAACTTCCTAGATCTAAGACTACTGACCTGCAATAATGTACAGGAAATAGATATATATTGGTTGTTTTTGTGGATTAAAAATGTTTGTTTGTTTTAAATAACGAGTACATATAAAAGCTGGTGAAGTCCAAGTAGGGATTAAAGACTAGTTGGTTGCATTGTACCAATGTCAATTTCCTGGATTTGATGGTATACTATAGTAATGTAAGATTTACCAGTGAGGGAAGCCAGAGGAATGTATAGACCTCTCTGTACTATTTTTGCAAGTACGTATGAGTCTAAAATTATTTCAAAATAAAAAGTGGTTTAAGTATCAGCCACTTCATATGGTTCAATTTAATATATACATGATACGTCGTAGCTTTGCAGTCAAGATTTGTTGAATGAATTTTAAAATGAGTTTAAAACAATATAGAATAATATTGCAAACACTTAAAAATTTTGTAAAATAATAGTGATCGATGTTACTATGCTTTTAAAAAATGGTCTGAGAGAATATGGCTCAAATTGTTAGACTAATTAACTCTTTATCTTGATAATTTGGGGGCAGAGTGGAGGTACAGTGGAGGAGGGGGTGATGTTTGGAATACAAGGAACTTTCACTTTATAGTGTTTTAACTTTTTCTTTTACAAGAGCATGTATTCGTTTTGTGACATGGAAAAAAAATGTTTGAATGTTGTAGCTCTAGCATAAAAAAGACCATCTTTAGCCTCAAAGGATTTATAATCTAGTAGGGCAGGAGGCAATACTCAGTGAATGTCCTGGAAGAGCCCTATTGAAACAGACTCATCTCTGCCCTTTCTAAGGAATGTGTCCTGTATCTGGATGGTATTGGTCAAGAATTGGCAAACTACAGCCAGAGGGCCAAATCCTGGCTGTGGCCTGTTTTTGTACAACCTGAGAGCTAAGAAACATTTTTATATTTAATGGCTGGGAACAAATTCAAAAGAAGAATGACATATAACACATGAAAACAGCAGGCGATTCAAATTTCAGTGTGAATCAATAAAGTTTTATTGAAGCACAGCAATACCCGTTTGTTTACATGTGTGTGTCTAGCTGCCTTTGCATTAAAAAGGCAGAATTGAGTAGTTGCATCAAAGACTGCGTGGCTTGCAGGGCCTAAAGTATATACTATTTGGCCCTTTACAGAAAAGTTTGCTGGTATAGTCTACTGGTGCAAAAACAACACCTATAGAGTCAGGGAATTAAACATGTCATATCTGAACGCAATTTTACTCTGAAGGCCCTCAGACCTTCAGACCCTAGGGTGGTGAGGGATTTACTCTTCAAGACAGTTATGCCTAAGGTGGTAGACTCAACCCCATCCTCTCACTCAAATAAAACCACTTGTTACATGAAGTTTCGGATTGGCACTGCATTTTTAGAAAATCTTCTAAGAATCCATTTTGAATATTACTGCTGTTCCTTTCTATTAGTGGAAATTTGCTTCAAAATTACTGGAAACTCCCTCTCAAAATCAATTTGAGCACTACTGTGTGCATGGCACAGTGATAAACACTTCACATAAATTGCCTCATTTAATGCTTACAAAACTCATTTTATAGATGTGTAAACTGAGGCTGAAAAAAGTTTAAATCATTTGCCCAAGGTAACATAAACCATCAAAGGAAATTTGAACCCAACTGTAACGGACTCAAAAAGTCATGATTGTAAGCATTCTGAGAGAAAAGAAAAGAGCATATTACAATCCCGTTTCAAACACAAACTCTAACCAGCGGGCTTCATGCCAGAAATCAACTGGAAATAAAAGCTCTCTATCTCTTAAGTGGATAAATTTTAAAACTCATTTTATATATGTTGACTCGTCATTAAATTCATAGACCCTGAGACTCATCTGTCTCTATTTTTTAAACAAATTTAGGTCCGAAATAAGTTCATTCAATGATGCAATCTTAACATAATCCTAGAATTTTAAAAGTGAATTTAAAAGCCTCCGGAGTGTCTTTCGTAGTTAGCATTGGCTTATGCTGCCCCCTTCTGGATCACTGGTTGAATGGTCTTAAAAATCCAAAGGCTAGCCAAAAGGATCCAAAAATCGCAATCTGAATATTTGAGAGTTGGGAAGAATTTGAAATCATTTCCTCTGATTCCTTTTTTTTTTTTAAGCAATAGAAAAACCGAAATCTAGAGAGAACATTTCACTTGCTCCAGGTTCCATAGTAATGAGTTACAAAGAAAGAGACTAGAACCCAGGTTTTCTGACTTTGCCTGGCAGCAAATGTGGAATTTCAAAATGCCTTTGGGAAGTACAAACGCACATTTATTGAACTCACCTCCTTCCTTTAAATTTCGGAAACCTCCACGTGTTTTTAATATGCAGAACGATCAAAAAGAGCAAACGACTCTACACTTAAATCAAACAATCGACAGGGCATTCCATACGTGAGCCAGGGATTCTTTGGCTGGAAGGGCAAAATTGCGTGAGGTCCCTTTTTTTAATTTTGAAAAGGAACAGAGAATAAATCATTTTGGTACCCAATGTGATTCAAAAAGAGGAAAGAATGATGAGACGACTTCATAGTTCACACAGATGTGGTAACAGAGGGAAACGAAGACTCTAGAACACCATTATCTGAGTGACTCACCCCAGTTCTGAACTTTGTCTCAAACTTCCACCACCCCCGAGGTGTCCCAGCAAAATAAAAAAAAAATCTCATCCTCCTGCGAGATCCCAGAGTCACCGCCCCAGCCTCTTGCTCCCATGTGCCGATCGATATCTGAGGGTCTCAGTGAAGCATGGACAAGACCTCATAACTGATCTTCCCTTACTGGACCCCTCTCCGAGGGGCAATGTCCAGCACTGCTCTGCCCACGCCAGCTGATACATAAACCTTGACTGAAGCAAGGTACACATTTTACTATGAAACCTCAGAATTACTGATAACAACAAACGGATAGCCTATCCTAAGCACTTTCTACATGCCAAGCACAGGGCAAAGTATTCTTCATGTCCGCTCTCATAAAATGCCCTACAGTCAGCACGTTATTGTCCTCATCTCACAGTGAGAATCCTGTGGCCAAGAGATGTCAGAGAAGTCACACAGCTGCAAAGCAAGAGAACAAACCTCAGAGCCAAGAACCCAGCTCTTATCCTCTGGGCTCTGTGGCCTTTGGGGAAACGTGGCAAGAGCTCCCATACACCTGCGCTGGAAGGATCGGTGCTGGAGAGTGAGTGACCATGCTGTTTCACAGTACAGCGGGAACAGAGCCGTTTGGAATGGACCCCCAGCCCTCCTCTACCTAGGTGGATGCAGTTCTGGGAAAGAGATCCTAATAATTATTATTGTTGACGATGACAATGATGAGCACAATGGAAGCAGCTGAAAGCACAAAGGACTCATGCGTAGTATCACATCTGAACTTCCAAATGAATCCACGAGGTAAGTAAACTTAAGGTGAATTAAGTCCACTTGGACATAATAATGGAAAAAGGTGGAAACTGAGGCCCGGAGAGGTCCCATATCTTGCCCAATGCTGCCGACCTAGTGAGGATTGCAAGTAAATGATGGAGCAGTGACATCCGAGTCCAAATTCCACATCTGTCCCCTCTGCCAGGCCACCGAGCATCATAGGCTTCAATGGTACGCAAGTACAGACAGGCCCTTGCCAAAGGGCGTTGGTACCATTGTTAACTGACTTGTTCACAGCGGGGAGAACAGACACCTCATCATCACAGCACTCGCTGAGGTTCACCCTTTCATCTTACTTTTCTGAGAAACTAAATGTCTCTGCGGTGCCTGGCCAGGTGTCAGAGAGACGCTATGGTCCGCAGAATGAGTCACCCAGCGCACTTGGTTAACCATTACTATCGGCATTTCTTAGGGCTGACGGCATGTTCCATTTCAGTGGCCGATACTTTCTTTTCTGCTCTCCATTTGCCTCACCATGGGCATGGCTCTCTTGGAGCTTGGCTACTCTCTTTGACCTTATTTGGATGGCCTTTCTGAAGGTGAGCTGCTAGATGCTAGAATTACATGGATTCGATTCCAATTATTCATGAAAACAAGTCGTTTGTATGGTTGGTAGAATAGAATGCTATTGTGAGAATGGTGAGAATCCACTTTTTGTCCTTTTCCTTTATGCCCAGCCTGCCAGCCTATCGGCTGACTCGAGCCTGTGAAAAGCGCTGGGAATGAGAGAGAAAACAAATCAGCTAATGCCTTGCGAAAGATGTTGACTTTGAAATCAACTGCATCCAATTTCTTTTCTCGTAACAACTGCGTTTGTGAGTGAAAATGAGCTTAGCGTCATTCCCCTGCCTCCTTCTGTTTCTTCTGCTGAACTTGTACTGAGAATGGCAATTCCTCCTACAACTTCTTTGTCCTTGATCAATTGAGGAGCCAGGAAAGTGTCACGTTCTAACAGGGCTCAATTTTGTCCTTAGTAAAACAGTGTAGCATATGGGGAAAAGCTGTGATGTGGCGATCAGAAAAGGGTCATATCTAAGGCCTAGTTCCCACTTCTCTTAGAAGTTTTTTTAATGCCTCTGTGCCTCAGTTTCCTCCTACATAGAATAAAGAGAGTGCACCTCAGCAGAAATTCCTCAATGCCTTCTTGGGACCAGGGCTGGGCTAGCTTCAAAAGCATCTCCTGAGGAAGTTTGTTAGACATACATTTATTGGGCCCACCCACAGAGGCTCTAATTCTGCAAGTCTTTGGTAGAGTACAGCAATCTCTAGTTTTACTAAGCTGCCTGTGAATCCAGCCCACAGCCAGGTTTGGTATTCATGGACCACATGTTCTCCAAGTTCACAGTCTTTGTTCTCCGGTCTTCTACTTTCCTGGAGGCCGACAGGAGATCTGATTGCTCTCACACTCTCCTTTATTCTCTCCTTACTCCCTTCTCTCTTATCTTCATTTCTAGACCCAATCCCACCTCCTCATTCTTGACCAGCATCCCTTTCTCACCAAGACAAACCTTGCTCCATTCACCATTCCCTTCTCTCTCTGCTCTGCCTCCCCTCTAAATATTCACCCTTGAACTTCTTAAAAGAACACTTAACATTCGTTCTCTAACCATTGCTCACCTTTGGACTCCAGGGCATCCACTCACGGAGCCAGCACTGTTCACTTAGTGCCCCGCCCCACCACACACACACACACACACACACACACACACACACACACACACACACAATTCATGGCCTCCTTTCTAAATGCCTCATCCTGCTTGACCAGCATTCAGAAGTTTTTAATATTTAACTACACCCTCCATAAGCTGTGTTAGCCCAGCTCCCTCTGCCCTGCACTCTCCTGGATCTTTTCCTACTTCTGGGGTCTTCCCCTATGCCTCCCTAGCCAGCTTTTATGATTTCACCACACCCTCTCCCAGTGCAGAGGTTCCTTTGGGGTGTGTGTGTTGGGGGGCGGGGTGCTCTCCTTTTGCACCCTTTCATCTCTCCCTTCATTTCGTACAATATCTTTAGGTGACCCAACAGAAACTTCAATTAGAGCTTAACTCTGCTTAGGAGACAATATAATAAAGAGTTTAAGAGCTCAGTTCCAAGAGCTAAGAGACATGGGGTTCAAATCTGGCAAATTTCTAACCTCTCCAAACCTCAGTTTCTTCCCCCTTTGTAATGGATTTAATAATAGAATCTTCTTCACAGATCCAGACAACAATGTCTCACAATGAGACAATGCATTGAAAGCATTGAGCTCAGCCCTGGCATATAATCAGCACTCAATTAAGTGTCATTTATCATCAATGACTCCCAAAATTATATCTACAGCCCTGAACTGTCCCTTCCCTTATGAGATAACATGTATGAAAGTATTGGTATAGTGGTTAGTCCCTACTGGGCACTTATAATGTGAATCATCATAGTAATGACTATTTGATCGGAGGTAGGTGCTAATCACCGAAGATGCCCACCCACTGAGACCTTCCCTAAGTCAGCCCAGCCTCACATTTCCAACTGCCTGTTAGATATTTCCCAGAGGTACTTCGAACCCCAGATCTTCCAAACAAATTGAATTCTTCCTCCTGGTGTTTCTTCCTCAGTTAACCCATCACATTGATCTAGTCTCCCAAGTACAGAGACTCAGTCATCCTTCATTTCTACTTCAGTTACCAAGTCCTCTTGATTCGGACTCCTAAATGGCTTTGACTCTGTCCCCCTCTGTTATTACTGCTGCCATCATTCTAGCCTGTCTATACTCATCTCTGGCCTGAATTATTGCGGAAGCCCCCTGGGTAGTCTCTCTGCCTCCAGCCTGGCTCCCCTGGAAAACATCTTCCACACTCTTGCCAGGGCAATTTTTCCCAAAACAGGATTGACAATGTCATTCCCTGCTCAAAACCCATGAATGGTCCTTTATGACCCTGGAACGACATCTAGATTCTTCAGTCCATCAGTCAAGTCCTTCAAGAACCTAGACCGTTCCCAGCTTCCTGTCTCCATTAGATTAACCTAATGATCTCCAAAGATTTCAAGTTCTCATCGAGTCCCCCTATCTTCGCTCATGCTGCTCTCCTTCCATAGTCACTCCTCCATATTCCCTCCTCAGTGAAATGTTCTCCTTGAAGAACCAATTCAAAGATCCTTGAGTGAAATTGTCCTGGCCCTTTTTCCGAAGGTAGAATCTATCCCTTTCTTTTTTGGGCCCTCAAGACACTTTTTCATACTTCTGGCCAAAACAAAGCATACTGGATGATTGTTTGGAATATACAAGCCTGTCTATTCCACTAAAGTATGACCCGTTTAAGAAAAGAGATCATGACTTACTTATGTTTATGTGTCCTGTGCCATGTACAAAGAAACAACTATATAAGCCATGTTTAATGAATGACAGATTTGAAAGGTCTTTACCAAATATCATGCTACCTATTTCCACATATCCAGACCAAATGCCAAGATAAAGATAGAAAATGCCAGCTCCAGCCACTTTTCTCTCTGAGAATCCTTTGATTCCACGGAAAGGCCAGCTTGCTCTGGACCATGACACAGGGGCTGGTTTTATAAAACAAGAAGACACAGTAATAGAATGAATATTACTGAAAACAGCCCCTCCCTGTTTTTCCACCATCTTAACCCTGGAACCAACAGAAAACTACTGTAAAAATCTCAAGGAAAGAAAAATGTTATTATTACGAGAGCAATGTTCTTTTCTTTTTTCTTTCAATTTTACTGGATTGACAGCAAAGTCCTCGTGCATGTTTGGGTGCATTAAATTTGAAGTTGTCTACAACTTTGGCTTCATGCTGCTGATGAGTATAATGATCCACCCAAGGGCTGAGAAAAAGTGAATCCTAAAACTTTAGAATAAAATGTGAAAAGCCACCCTCCGGGAAGCTCTGTTGAGAAACAGTGGCTGCCAGTCCTGGAACAAAGGTCAACATGGGGTCAGGCGAGCTGGCCTCTGGTCTCAGCTCTCTTCTTCCTCACTCACTACAAGGCCTCTCTCCACTTGCTGGGCTTTTCTAGGCCTTGGTTTCCCAGTTTTCCATAGACAACAAACGATCCTTCACTCCTCGAGAGTCCATGGACACAAATTGAAAGCTGGGTGTGAGTCCCCGTCCTCCCCCTATCTAGCTGTATGGTCTTAGAAAAGTCACTCCACATTTGTTTAAAAAAAAAAAAAAAAACTTTTTTCATTTTATTTATTTATTTATTTTTTCTCCCTCTTTAATCCTCCCCCCCACCAACCTGGACCCCTGACCTACAGATGTTGCCATCTCTCCTTAAGAACTGGATCTCTAAAGGTGGGGTGTCTCCTCCCACACACTTGCAGCAAGTACCTGGGGCCTGGACCCCCAGCGCACCGGAGGGGGGTGCCTCGCACACCCGGGGCATGGTCCATGGCTCCACCTGTGGAGTGAACCTAGGCCCTTCTGCGTGTAAAGCAGATGTGCTAACCGCTATACTAGGGAGCCACCCCCTCACTCCACATGTCTGAGCTCCATTCTAGGCAGCTATGGAGAGATCTGTACCCCTGGGTGGGGCTTTGTCAGATGATGTCTGCAGACCAGACACCTTCAAAATGGAAGAGGGCACTGAGGTGGAGAGATGTACTTGGAAGTGTCTTGTGAAATGAATGACACAAACCTGGAAGACCTTGCATGGCAGATTCGACCACAGCCCTTTTTCAACCATAACTAGATTTCCAAGCCTAAATTATAGACTGAAGCCTTCATAGCCCGAGCAACGTGAGAAGGACAAAACAAGTGAGAGACAGCAGAAGATTAAAGATATTCACCCACAGGAATAAAACCAATAATTGAGAGTTTTGTCGAGCCATCTAAAAAGGAGTCAGCGAAAACCTTTCAGGATCTCAGATTTATTCTAATACTGAGTAGAGAATTATTACCATGATATTTTAAAAACTTTTGTAGCTTCCCCAAGTTTATAATTTTCTCACTCACCGGCTGTTTCTCTGGTATGATTAGCAGTTTGAAAAAAAATCGTAAAGCCAAAAAGTGCTTATGTACTTATAAGGAAGAGCAAGTCAGCTGGGAGCTTTTGGAAGTAGCCTCGTGGTACCTAGCTGGATTGGCCTAAAAATAAAGTGTAAGAATAGCACAGAGATGTATGGAAGAGAGGAATAGGAATTCATGATGATGATTATAATTTATTAGCCAGTAATTACGTACTAAGTATTTTTCTCATGCATTCCTCACTTAACAGCCCTATGAAATAAGTACTACTATTACCTCAATTTTACATTTTGAAGAAACTGAGATTTAGAAGAGGATAGAACAAGCCACTCACCTGAAATTCTATGAGGGGTAAAAACAGCACAAATTGGCAGAGCTGGACTATAACCCCGAGGCTTTGGACTCCTCAACGCGGCTCCTTTAACCCCTACCCAATGCTACCCAGGAGATTGTGAGAAGATACGACCAGAAAGAAAGAATTCGGGATGTTATCAAGAAGGCAAATGTGAGCCTAAAGCATAATCAGCAGAGGATTAAACATTAAGATTTGTGTTATTTATTTTATAAAACCCTTCCATGTACGAGATTTCATTTAAGAAACGACATAGTGATGTGGCTCTGCTCACCCTGGCTTCAGAGACCTGACCCAGTCGAGAATGGGTCTTTAGGGAACACTCTGGAACCATTTCACACATTCCTGCTGCCCAGCAAGAAATGAATTAATCCTCGGGTTATATGGAAAGGCTTAAATTTCTAGGTCCCTGGAGGAGTTAAGAGCTTGTAGCTGGGGTCAGAACCTATGAGGGTCCTTATCGTCATTTTTCCTGGTTTTTTGGTTTCCAGCTGTGTGATCTTGGGCAAATCACCCCACATCTCTGAACTCAATTCTAGGCCTCTCTGGGTAATGTTAGTTTTAGGGAATAGTAATTGTGACAAGATCCTCTTTTGATTTAAACCAGCCCTCAACCAAGGAAAAGGCTTTGCCATCCAAAAATCACATGAAGAAATGAGGATGGACTGGGGGATATTTAGTCAAGGAAGGAAAAACCCACAGAGGCATGCAGGTCCTTTGAAATGGGTTGAAATCACTTACATATAAATGAAGAAATTGCCTTATTCTATAAGAGCCTCCAGCAGGAAAGTCAGGGGCATCAGAGTGGAGCAGACTTGGCTAAATCCAGGTCCGTCATTTCCCAGACAAGCTTTAGAACCATCACAAATTCTTAAATGGAGGTGATAAGGATATCTATCTCATAGGGTTTTGTGAAAAATCAAAGGCCGTAATGCACGTAAATGTATAATGTTAAAAGAAAGATAAACCTTAGGTGTAAGCTTCTCAAATAAATGCTCTGACCTTCTGTTTCTTTATCTGTAAAATGGGAGTAATATCTGTACATGACTAGGAGGTCATTGTGAGACTTAAGAAAATGCATGTTAAAAATCCTTAGCACAGCAACTAATAACTAAGTCCTTAGTCAAAGGTAACTGCCATTATTATTATGAATGCTTTATTACCAAACCCAAGAGAGGATGGCAAATGAAAGAACACAACCTTTTATTTCAGACTGGAAAGGAACAAAATAATATCTAAGAGCATGGAATCAGAGCCAGACTTCCAGGGTCTGGTACCTGAGACTGTGTGGCCTTGGGAAGGTTACATAAAATAGGAATATGAACACCTGCTAAAAAGGATTGAATGAAGTGGCCCATGCAAAGAGCTAGACACTAAGCCAGCACACAATATGTACTCAATGAACCCTGGTTTCGTCCACAACGAGTACACGTTACATGAAGACTGAGTGACCTTCTTATGAAAGGCTCCTCTTCAGCAGAGCAGCCTCTGGATATGGGAGCAGGTGTGCTCTCTCTCCCAGGAATTATCAAGGAGGAGTGAAGTGAAATATCAAAGATGTTATAGGAGAGGGTAAAAAAGTGATGGAGAGTGGGCAAGGATCTAACACAAGTGTTATTTACTTCATTTAGATCTAACACAATTCAGTGTAAATTAGTCTAAGACCTAAATGAAACAAATAACATTTTGACAACTCCTTACTCACCCTCCATCACTTTTTCAGTTGCTACCTTCTCTTCTGACAGAAAATAGCCCCCCCAACTTTGCCCATCCCTCAGACAAAGAAGATTTGGATCTCTCGCACCTAGTTTTGCTTAAATTATCAATATCTAGTCCAGCTTTTGCCTTCCCGCTGTATGAGTTAGTGCATGCCAAAGCCAACACTAGCTCACCCTTGCATTTCATCCAGACTTACAGTCTTCCTTCAAAACCTATCCCCTTCCACTCTTCTTGTCTATCCCCTCTCATTCTACCTTCTGAGACTTTGTGAGTGATGGTATGTTGACCCCTCACGGAGTTAAAGGATGGCTGTTGTCGGGCTAATAAACATGTAATGGCTAATAAACAACTCTCTGTTAATCAGAAGAGTAAAAGAATGAGATGACATTTTCTTCTCAGGAGATTGAAGAAAATGAAACGGATGGTCATATCGAGGTGTGAGGAGGATGTGGGAAAGCAGATAGTCTGTGAGTGGGAAAAGGAAACAGCACAGCCCTTCCAGAGAACAATTTTGTAATAGCTATTAAAAGTGTACATTTCTTCCAGCCTAGGATTTCTCCTTTTTTGTCACCACCCTAGCTGGAGAAACACTTGCGTAAACGCTTAAGGAGGCACTCACATAAGGAGTGTTCACTGCAGACTATTTACAATAATGAAATCTTGGAACAACTGAAATGCCCCTCATTGGACAATGGATTCTATACGTATCCATAGCATGAGATACTATACAGCAATTTAACATACTGATGCAGATCTACATGGACTGAGGAAGGAAGTGATCCAACATATAATGTGAGGTGACTAAAACAAAATGCAGAAGGCTTCAAACAGTATGATAGCATTTTTTGAAAAATCACACATGCACACACTTCTCCCAAGAAGACATACAAATGGCCAACAAACATATGAAAGGATGCCCAACATTACTAGGTATTAGGGAAATGCAAATCAAAACCACAGTGAGATACCATCTTACACCTGTTAGAATAGCTATTATCAACAGGACAAGTAATAACAAATGCTGAAGACGATGTGGAGAAAAAGGAACCCTCATACACTGCTGGCGGGACTGCAGATTGGTATGGCCACTATAAAAAACAGTGTGGAGGTTCCTCAAAAAAACTAAGAATTGATCCAGCAATCTCTCTACTGGGTATTTACCCCAAAGACTTGAAAACTCACGTCCGAAAAGATTTGCACACCGATGTTCATAACAGCATTATTCATGGTGGCCAGGACATGAAAGCAATCGAAATGTACTGCATACATACAATGGAATATTACTCAGCCATAAGAAAAGATGAAATACTGCCATTTGCAACAACATGAATGGACCTTGAGATAATTATGTTAAGCAAAATAAGCCAGTCAGAAAAAGTTGAAAACCACATGACATACTTATATGACATCACAGATATAAACCTAAAAGCAATAAACAAACATGTCAAACAAACAGAGATTCATGGACATGGACTATAGGCTAGTGGTTACTAGACAGGAGAGGAGAGAGATAGATGGGGTAAAAGGGGTCAAATACGTGGTAACAGAAAAAAATCCAGCTATGGGCAGTAAACATACAATGCAAAATATATGACTTACTATTGAATTGAAATTTACTGGATTTTGTTAACCAATGTCACCATTAAAAAATATCCACTCTGTATATTTCTACCTCTATACACCCATATAAGGGAATGGAAAAAAGAGAATCAAAGAGAATTTTATTTCTACTTTTTAAAAATGTATCCCTCACAAAAATACATCAGTATAATATTCGTGTGATTTAAAATGAATTAGTAAGGTTTTGAAAGGTGATGGGTGATTGTGCACTAGCATTCCTAGCTTTAAGTCAGAAGCAGCTGAGGAAGAGGGGTTCAGAAACAAGGCTGAAGAGGGAAGAAGCCAGGCCCAATGCTGTTAGCATGTTTCACTTTCATCCTGGCTTGCGGGAGGATGTAGGTTCAAAATAACTGTATCCCAAGACAAGCAGGCAGACACGAATTGTTCCCACGGCCAAAGACAAAACCACTCATAAGAGCACAGCCCGTACCTCTTGGCTGAGGAAAAGTCACTGTGTCATTCATTTCCCACGTTGATGCCTGGGTTGTTGACTGGAGAGCCCAAGCTTTGGACTCTGGAAAAAAACAAAGGAAAAGAGAGAATAAACTTAGGTAAATGCTTGTCTTCCTATTTTCGGTGACCCTCTGTCCCCTAAACTGACATCTGTCATAAAACAAACAAACAAACAAATAACAACAAAACCCCTAATTTTTACTGAGCACTAGTACATGTCAGACACTGCTCTAAGTGATATACATGCATATTTTCACAAAATCCTCAGAAAAAGACATATAGGAAAGGTATATTATTATTCTCATTTTACCAACGAGGAAACCACGTCCCAGAGAGGCTAAGTAGCTTTCTCTCAGTCACACGGCTGGTAAGAGGGAGGCTTTGTGAACAGGCAGTGTGGCACTAGTACGCACACATGAACCGCTCTACCATACTATGTTGTACTATCACAAGCATTGGTTTATTTACCCCTCAGATGTTGATTTTCCTCCACTTGATTATTTATAAGCCCCATTAAGGTAACAGCTACCATTTGAGTGCTTACTAATGTGCCAGGCACTCGGCTAGGTCTTTTATATGCATAAAGTTACACAAGTCCACAACAAAGCTGGGAATAAACTGAGGCAAGAGATCCCTAGCAAAAAGTTGTAGAACTGAGAGTCAAGCCCAGGAAGTCCTCTCTAGCACCCAAAGATACAAATCATCTTATTTTTAGGGTAGCCTCTGCCCCCTGGGTCTTAGAAAATACCTAAAGAAGGCTTGATAGATAGCTGAAAGGACATGAATGAAAGATTTCTCCCTCTACTATAAAAAGCCAACCAGTCAAAGTGGTACACCCCTTAGGGGTCTCAACAAAGACTGGTGTGCTTCAAATCAGGATCACAGATAAGCACCCTCTTGCCTAGAGTGGAAAGGCAAATTTTTAGAGATGTGTTGCCATGGAGAATTGCAGAATGAATCAAAATTAGTACCTCTCTGTGTCTGTCTCTGTCTCTCCCTCCCTTCCCCCATAAGAACAAATGCTGCCTTGACATCAGTTTGTCCCAGGTAGAATTCATGGCACACAGGGTCCAAAAGTCATCTCTACTCATCTGATTCCATGACACTCTAGTCAGTATTTCTTTCTCTCAATCTAAGAAAAGGTAAGGAAAGAAAAGAGAACAAGTGTCCACAAACCTTTGGATGTGGGCAAGGCAGTGCCTCCAAAAGTCTCCTCAGTGCTTCTCTGAGAGTCACTAGACAAAAGAAAGTTTCTGATTCTGGAAAAGAAAAAAAGTTTGATAAAAGGAAGCTAAAAAATAAGTGTTTGTACTGAGTAGTGAGATTTGGGACTATTGAAAAGCCTTTGTGCTTTTCTATATATTTCAGGTTTTCTTCAAAGGTTACAAGTAGTTTTTAGAATCTAGGCAAAAACTACAAATGTTCTATTTTAAGATGATTATTTTAAAGGCAAAAAGTAATAAAAAATACATATAAAATTTATTGGATTAGGGTTCACAGATTTTAGGTGACTACTCAGAGCATAATAAAATTAGCCAATTGAATACTATAAAGCTACTTAAATTATCCAGGCCTAATTGATGCAGATGAAATGCTGAAGAAAGCCTTCAAGCCATCTTCTGATTGTATTCTAATAATCTTATCCTCAGAATATGAGATTGAAACATGGTGGGAGCTTTAATAAGCCCCTGTAAGTAATGGAGCTAGTAATTCAGTGAGAGTTCCAAGGTATAGGAGCAAGAAGGATTTGGGGGGGTGGGGAGGAAGGAAGAAAAAAGAAAGAGGGTAGAATGAGTTCACTATCAGAAAAAATTGTAAGGCGTCTGGAGACCTTTTTCCAATCAATCTAATGCCTAGGCAGAGACTAAACCCTTAGCAGGATGGAACTTGAGTACCTGGTTCTTCAATAAACATCTCCAAGATTCATGGGAGGTCAACTGGAGACGCAAAATAAAGCTGACTTTTTAAAATACACAAAGGAAAAGAAACAAAAAAAAACAGGGAAAAAGGAAACCATAAAGCAAAAAAAAAAAAAAAAGGAACAGTTTAGAGAAACCACACACACACACACACACACACACGTGCACTGTTATGATCTGAACTGTGCTCCTCCCCAGTTCATATGTTGAAGCCCTAACCCCCAATAGCTCAGAATATGTTTGGAGATGGAGCCTTTAAAGAAGTGCTTAAGGTAAAATGAGGTCATTAGGATGGGCCCTGATCCAAGAGGACTAGTGTCCTTACAACAAGAGGAGGTCAGGACACAGACACACACAAGGGGAAGACTATGTGAAGACATAGTGAGAAGATGGCTGCCTACCCACTAAGGAGAGAAGCCTCGGAAGAAACCAACTGCATCGGCACCTTGATCTCAGACCTGTAGCCTCCAGAATTCTGAGGAAATAAGCTTCTGTTGTTTAAGCCACCCGGGCTGTGGTATTTGTTATAACACTCCTAGAAAACTAACATGACAGACACATACACACACGTGCCCACGCAGACCCAAGAGCAAGTCTCTGGGCTGGCCATTCAGTAGAAGAACCCTGTTCCAAGGGACCCAAGATACATCCGACCAGCAGAAAGGAAAGAATGGCCATGGTACCATGTACCTGCATCAAGGGTGGACCCTTTGTGGAAGGCTCAGTGGTAGGAAGACTTGTGGTTGTCTCCGGGAGGGATCTCGGTGTGGTCAGAGGGCATGTGGTTGCCGTTGTGAGGGTGGTGGTGGTTCTTGTCTGAAGCGTTGTTCTGGTTGTGAGGTCAGGCGTAGTTATGGCTGTTGTTGGAAGGACAGCTGTGGTTGGAAGCACAGCTGTGGTTGTTGTCATCTCAGTAGTGGTGGTTGGGCGAGTTGTTGTTGGGGCTGTAACCAACAGAAGATATGTCTAAGTACCATGTGGAGATGGAGGAGGAGGAAAACAACACAAATATATGTGTGTGCCATTCATTCCTGTCTATATCTACTGCCCTCGCCTGTCCACTGGCCTGGACCACTGTAATGCTCATAAAAATAGGGGTTTTTTTGCCACTAGCCTTGACCTTTCCAGTTTATTCTTCACACATTAACTAGAGTAATCTTTTAAAATGACAAACCTAGTTATCTCAGTCTCCCACTTAAACTTTTTTGCTGGGTCCTCCTTGCCCTAAGATCAAGAACCAACCCTCCAACCTTGCCTGCAGGGCTCCACCTGACCAATCTCATGTCTCCACTCTACTCTTCTCATTTTTCCCCAGCCTTTCTTCGGTTCTCTGAACACATTAGTGACCTTCTGGGTGGAGAAACTTTGTACCTGCTACTTCCTAGTATCTCCCTCCACTAGGCTGATTCCTACGTAACTCTCACACCTCAGCGGAAAGGACACCTCTGCCTTGAGGGCATCTGTATTCTGTGAGAGTGATTTGTTTGCACTCTCAGACTTTACTTTCACAGTGCTTGTTGCATTTCTACACAAATACCTATACATTTATTTGATGATTATTGTTTACTATCTACTTCTTCCACTAGACGGTAAGCCCCACGAGGGAAAACCTGATATTGATGTTGTTCTCTGGTACAAATCTAATACCTGCCACAGTATAGATCACATAGTAGGTGTTCCAAAAACATCAATGGCTAAACAGATGACTGCATCAAAAGTGAGCCCAAACATAAAGTTTTGGTCAAGCGAGATGATAAACTCTAGAGATCTACTATACGACCTTGTATCTCCAGTTAACGATAATTTATCATACACTTGAAAATGTGTTAACGATAATTTATCATACACTTGGAAATATGTTAAGATGGTTGAACTCACTCTGGGTTTTCTTTGCACAATAAAATAAAATTAAAATCTAAAAGATTCAGCCCAAAGTGTGCAACATAGGTAGACAATGTAGTCTATTTCAGATTTTAAAGATTGGTTCACACCAGCACCAGTCACTCCCTAAACATTTGAATTTGGGTTCATTAGTCACAGTTATTCTATAGACACCACCCATTCTAATATGCCATATTTCCATGAACTCTAATGGACCAGAAAGATACCATTAGTTTCAAGTGAACTTAGAAATGACCCCATAGAGTATTGAGGTCAACAAATATTTTATAAAATAATAGCTAGTTATACCAGGCTTGAAAAGAGAAGACTTGGATAGGCATCATTTAACTTCAATAAATCAAAATAGTAGTAACTTCTATCTCACAAAGTTGTTGGAAAAAATATGCTAATGTATATGAAAGTTCTCTAATTGAAGAATCCACATCAGTTGCTTTTAAATTTTAGAGTGCAGTAGAGTCCCCTGAGAAGCTTATTAAGCATCTAGATATCCACCCCTACCTTCCAAGATGCCCATCCAGTTAGGAATGGAGCCCAGGAACCCTCCATCACTGAAGCAAGTTGAACACTGGGCTTACTTTGAAAGGCTCCATTTCAGACAAACAGGAAAGGTGGCTATTGTTAGCATCCTTCAATCACAGGCTTCCCTCCATATAGTTCAAGTCTTTAAAAGTTTCACTATATTCCAAATTTCACCAAAAGCAACTGACAGTCACAGAAGGAAAGAACACCTGAAAACGACTATAAGTATCTCCAAATCCCACACCTTTTCCCCGTTGCCAGAAGTTGCAAACTACTGGCCTATGGGCTGAAGCTGACACACGGATGCACTTTAGTTTACACAGTACACATTTTTCTAAACTTTGAAGTGTTTGCCAACATGCAAAAATCAGCACAGCTCTCTCTCTCTCTCTCTCTCTCTCTCTCTCTCTCTCTCTCTCTCTCTCTCACACACACACACACACACACACACACACACACACACATCCGAAACACGGGGCCCAAACTCCAGCAAGGTGACGACCCCCTAGATAAGCAGCAGCTGCCTTTTTCAGACTGACCCTGCAATTTCCTTCCCCACCCAACACGCTCCACTCACTCACTCCTGTGGCCTTCCTGGCCCCTGTGAGCATTTACTTCATACCATGGCTCCTCTAGTCAAAGCAATGCCTCCCAATTTAATCTGCCCACTCATTGCTTAAGGAACTAAAGCCTCTCCACCACCGCCCACTGAATCCATTGCCCACTAACCGCTGACTCTTTCCTTCCACAGATATGAGCCCCTCCACGTGCTCACCTTGGGTTAACTTCAAACGAATGTTCTTCTTCACGTCATTGAACCAGCCAGGCACCTCTATGCGGCAGCAGTACAGAGTTTCATCATTTTTATTGGTGTTTAAGATGGTCAAGGAGACGTCACCTCTCCAGATAGCCCCCTGAAGTTCATATTTTTGCAACTTCCTTGAGAGCACCGTCGTCCCATCGGTGCGGAGAAGCTCCTCATTACATCCAGAGTTGGGACATGTGCCTTTGCCCCAGCACATGCTGTAGCTGCCATGAGACCACGATGCGTACATGCAGGGCAGAGTCGCCGACTCACCCAAAAACGCTTTCACGACGATCTCTGATGCAGCTGGAGCTGTAAAGAAGGATAAAAAACTAGGTGTGCACTATTAAAATCTCTCAGATATGCTACCCGGTGATTGTATACGTAGATGCTTCCAGGAAGACGAAGAGAGTTGTAGTGTATATGTTTCTTTAGTCTAAATTCTGACGTGCCCTTCACCACAGCCAAGCTCCTAAATCCATATCCTTCCAAGTGGAGAGAGTTGACCCACCTGAATCTCTGAACTCATTTCCACATCAAGCTCTTTTTCCTGATTGAAAAAACTTTGACCTTGAGTACCATTCAATTAGCCAATAAACTCTGCAATGGAAAAATTAACTCTCTAATGAAAATAACCCTTTAAGTCAACTCCACTAACTCATATAAACAGGTCTAAAAACAGCACCCTGCCCACTGTATCTCGATAAGCAGTGATCATGTGCTATTAACTTGAATGCCTCAGATGGGCCCCCCTCTGTCTTCTAAGTGACAGAGTGCTATGGCAGGAAGACAGGCTGTTGAACTATATCCCATAGTCTTTCTCTCCTTTCAGTACTAGAAATAGAAATTAATTCCTCTGGATCATTTATTTGCTCTTAGACAATATGAAGTCAGATGGAGTTTGAGGATTTTTTTAATGTTAGAACTGAAAGGGACCACGGGAATGATGTAGAATGGCAACTGTGACATACAAAAATGTCAGAGGGTTAGATAGGAGGTATCACTATTTCTGAAGTTAAGTATCTATGTTTCCCAACTTCAGCTGCTCATTGGCATGACCTGAGCAGATTGTTTAAAATATATTTTTATTGTCCAATCCTGAGTCAGAATCTCTGAGGCAAAGCCCACGAAAGTGGACCTAATCAATTTCTTCAGGTCATTCTGAAGACACTGGCCACTCACCCAGTGTGTGAAGAGCACTGGATGAGCTCTAAGATTATATCCATCTCTGAGAAGCCGCGAAACATTTTCAACTGCTGCAAATGTTAAGCCTACTGGTTTAGCTGAACCTCAGTAATTGTCCTAAACCAAATAATAATAATAATAATAATAATAATAATAATAATAAAATAATGATAATAATGATATGATATGATAATGCTATTGAAATGAGGGCCAGGCAAGCTGAAGCTCCAGATCATCAGAACTATATCCAGCAACTTCTTTTTGGGTACCTTGGTCCCTGCTTATTGTTTTCCTCAAAAAATGCCCCCCTAAGACTCTCCATTTACTAACTTTTTGGACTCATTTAGCTAAGTTGTATAAGACATGTCAGCAGTCCCCTGTTCCTCCCTGACCAAGTACCAGATACATGCAGGTGTCCCTCTCTTAGAGGTGAGCATGAACCCTAAGAGACACCCTGAGGGTCAGCACATGGGTTTTTCACAGTTGGCTCTCACGATGAAGGGTATTCTAAATTCAGACCAGCCTGGAGCCTTCTGTGAACTCAGTCTCTTCGCTTAACTACAGTGAAAATGTTTCACAGATCATAAATGCTGTGGAAGTTCATTTTGCCCATATGAAACGAGGGAAAAAGATAAGAAATTCATTGTCACAACCCTCAGCTGTTAGCAACACAGAACACATTCACCTAAAACTAGTATTTTCTCAAATATGAGCTTATTCCTATAATATTTGGAAAATTAATTAAAAATATATTCAAGAATTATTTCTACTGGAGAAATAATTTGTTTATTTTCCCAAGTATCATAGTGTAGAAGGAGGTATCCTATTGTTCAATAAGAAAAGACACAATTCAAAAAGTGGAAAAGGAGATAGCAGTCAATTCATAGAAGAGGAAATATGAGTGGCCAGTAAATTTCACCTATTTGACTGGCAAAAATTTAGAATGCTGTTAACATCAAGTGTTGGCCAGACGGGGATCCAGGGAAAAATATCCTACCCGAGTAAACAGCAATGAGATGAGGTGTGAATTTGTACAGCCACACTCTGGGGCAACTTGACAGTTTCTATCATACTTAATCTGCACGTGTGCTAGCTATTCTACACAATTCTATGTTCTATTTACCCTAGAAAAACCTATTTGTAACTGTTCACCGCGGCCCTCATATACACGTGAATGGAAGGAACAATGTGTATATGAAAATGGCAAAACTATGGCATATTCACTTGATGAGATCATGTGTAGAAGATGGTTAGAATTAGTCTATATCAGTTGGCGTGAAAACTCCAAGCCTTATTAATGTAAGAAAAGGGCAAACTTAAAAACAACACATAAAATATAAAGCCATTTGATAAAATAAGTCAAGCAGTTTGTAATTTTTGGTGGGCACAGATGTATGAAGGTAAAAGCACAGAAAAGTATCTGGTAGGATACACACCCAAGTCACTGTGTCAGTCCCCTTCATGATCCTTGGAAAGGACAGGGGCTGGAAGTAGTCTTCTAAAGGGATTTTTAGCTTTATAACATTTTATTTTTTTTTCACCAAGGGTGTTTCTGTATTACTCATCTGATTAAACATTAATGTTTAAAAAAAAAAAAGGAAGTAGAAAATTTGGTGAGGCAGAAAAACATTCATTAGGCTTACATCGTAACCCTCATTTTGTCAGTTATTGCTTTTGTGTTTTTAGAGGAAAACCACAATAGTCCTGACCGCATTATCATCAAATGACAAAGGGGACAGATAACAACTCGCCTCAGAAAGTGTTTCTAAGTTTCTCATGAGATGAAGTATACATGTCACGTGGAATTAATAAATATTAGTACAAGTAAGTAACCAAGCACTTCAGAATTTAGAAACAGGACAGGAAACTGTTCCTTCCAATTACAAAAGTACCCTGGAGCAAAGCAATCATTGGTAGCAAATCAATTCTCCTTTTCGGAATTACCCAGGATGGTGGGTACTACCTAAGTTCTGATGCGAGTTTAGTTCCTTCGCCAGCCGGTGCCCTTGAAGAAACGCCCTTCCCCAATCTGGGTCTCAGTTTCACCATCTACTTAGTGAAAGGTTTGATTCGGCATCTTTTAAGAACATAGGCAGCTCTGATTGATCCTCATTGATTCTGAGCAGTCGCTCTCTTCTAAATTGTCATTTTAGAAAAGGCACAAATGGAAAACAGTTCACCAGTGTTGCCTCTTCCAAGAAGCTGCGCTAGCTCAACCAGCAGCTCAGCCAGTGCCCACCCATTAGCAGGAAATGTGGGCTTAGACTCTGGCAGCTTTCAACACAACAAAACCCTCCGCACCTCAAGTTCCCAGGACAAGATAAAGACTATTAAAATCATTGATAAAGAACCTAAGTGTCCATCAATGAATGATTGGGTAGAGATGTGGTACACATATACGATGGGTCTAACAGTGTTCTCAAAGAGTCCTCAAATTAGGGACATGGAAAATATAAGTATTGGGTGAAGCCAGAGAACAGGGGAAAGGAATGAAAATAGAAGGATTCAGAGGAAATCTTTCCACTGAATGCCCACAGAACTGTGGGATGCTATTCCAAGGAAACTACGACATGTAATTCTGGATAAACTGAATGGCCCCAATAAAGTACTTATAGATATTGATATATGGGTGTCTCCCAACAATACCACCCAATTTCTCATGACTATTGCATGCGCCTTGATCATTGCATGCACCTCTCTTAACTTTTTAGTGTGTCACTTTAAAGATAAATACACACCCAAGGATCACCAGACATTTGGGCAAAGTCTTCAACATGAAACAAATACAAAAGCAATGTCCAAGATGACTTTTTCACTCACATGTCTAGAAAATTGATGAGATAAGGAGCTAGTGGCTGGACAGGCAACCCCTCTCTCCATATGACCCTTCTGTATAGCATCTTGGGCTTCCTTACAGTATTACGGTATGGCAGTCTCAAAGTAGATGGATTCTTACATAGCATCTGGCTCTCAAAACTGAGCATTCCAAGAGGATCAGGAAGAACCTTTGAAGGAAAAGATCTTTGGCGGCTAGTTACCAAAACAACCAAACCAGGGTGGAGCAGAATAACAAAGAAATAAAATTTTGAGTGGTGGTAGTGAGTGTAACTAATAGATTATCTGATGCACTTAGATATTTTAAAAACAGATTTGATAGGTCTTTGATAGATAGATTGGAATATTTTGGTTAAATTTTGAGGGACACTTGGGAAATTCAGAAAAGGAACAAATGAGATAATTATTATAACCAGGAAAGATAAAATATCGTATGAGGCCTAATAAAGGGTAAAATATTTCCATTTTTGACAACATGGATGGATCTTGAGAGTATCATGCTAAACAAAATAACTCAGATGGAAAAGGATAAGAATTATATGATTTTGCTCAGATGTGGGATATAAAACAGGAAGCGACAAATGAACAAACAAAGCAAATGCATAGACACAGATAATAGTATGGTGGTTACCGGAGGGGAAGTGGGGTAAGGAGACAATGGAAAGGGTAAAGGAGGTCATGGTAACAGGAGACATGATTTTGGGTGGCGAACACACAATGTAATACATAGATGACATATAAAATTGTACACTGAAACTAATACAATGTGATTAACAAATGTCACTCCAATGAACTTATAAAAAATAATAATAAATCAAGAAAGCGACAGGGACTGCTTTCATTCCATTAATACTACAGAGTATCTGGGGATAGGAGCAATTCAGTGAGCAATTACTACAGGGTGACAAGTCCTCTGCTGAGGGGACTCCAAGGACAGGCCCTCACAGCAGAAACACCTGGACCGAGCTCAGGAAAAGCCTGACTTAGGTGGAGAGCTGAGGATGCATTGAGTTAGGGAGAGAAAAAAGGCAGAAAGAACAGCATGACAGAGGCTTGAGGGGTAAAAAGGACACCTGTGTTTTCTTTGAAATGTAGGTGTTTTCTCATGCAGCACATTTCCAAGATTCATGCCCAAGTCACTATGAACTTTTACAACTGCAAGGGACGTTGGACATTGTCTAGTCCTAGAATCATGAATTGTTAAAATTGGTCTTATTCATGTCCCTTATTTCATACATAGAAGAGCCAGAGCAGTTTAGACATGTTCCCAATGGCAACCATTAGTGGCTGAGACACAACTGCAGCTCAGCACTGCACTTTACACCACCAAGAGGCGAAGGTCTAAACTGGCCCAAACTGAATGTGCACGTTCGCATGGTCCAAAACCTGGAAGCTTCATTTTGAAGCCTCAACCCCAGCAAAAGAAAACAAAACAAAAAGCCAACAAAAACTAAAACTAAAAAACAAAGTAAAAAGGATGATAAAAGCTCTCACCAAACAAATTCTCCCGGCTCTGACTGTGCTAATAATATCCACAGAGGACATTTTCCCCTGCTATTTCATCTAACCCCTTATCTCTGTTTCTTCTTAAATTGTCATTTCTGATATGGACACAAATCGCCCCATCCTAAAACCCCAAAACGAGTCTCAGGATAAACCCAGTGTAGCAGGAAAGAAAGAGAACCTCCAAAGAAGAAATTCTGGTGGGGATGAGGGAGGTGGGATGCAGAGATGAAGTGGACTTCTGCTCTACTGAGACCCAATCAGTCATGGAAACCCATCGCAGGGTGCCAAGCCCCTCAGGGACTCCTGCATGGACCAGCTTAGATACTTACTCAGATAAAGTTGCCATAGCTCAATCAGCAGCCAGAGAATTAGAGGCCCTTTGGACATTTTGACGCTTGTCAGACCCCAGGAGTCTGTCTCTCTGCCCAAAGTCCATATCTTATATTCTAGTTAATGCTGACAGGGCAGGACATTTTGGTTTCATTTCTCTTTTTGTCTCAAAATCTTCCCTTGCCCCCATCCGAACGGCTTCCCTTAATCTGGGATGTATGATAAAATGTGCTGAGCACTTTTCTCCGGGACACTAGTGTGTGTGTATACATGGGCAGGGTGGTGGCGTGGGCACACAGGTGCTCCATGCATTTGGGGGGTCTCCTACTGCGCATGGGCATCGCTACATGTGCCTGTGTGTATGTGCTGGTGTAAGCTGCGCGTGAGCTGCGGTCCTCCTGCCTGCTGGCAGCGTGTAATAAATGTAATGAACTCTCCCCACTGGTTGCTGTTTACACATAGATTCCTCATAGGGGTCAAAGGAAAATTAAGTGGAAATTTGACTCTGCTCCCATTCTGGGTCCTCCCTCACTCACACCCTTGCCCTCCTGGCCCTGATAATGGAGACAGAAACGCAGGGCTGCAGTCGATCACCGCATAAGCCAAAAACACCCTTAGAGTTTACTGGGCAAGGAAAAAAAAAAGGTTCAGTAGAAGCATACTGTGATCATCACAAAGAAGTTCGAGGTCTGGGCTCAATTCTGTCACGTGTTAGTGAAGCAACTTGATGAGGAAGAGCACAAAAGATAATTCATTAACCAGATTTTAGGGCTTGAATTAGATATTTAAGGTCTTTCTGGACCCTGTGGCTTCAATGAGATATCCAGGAACACAGAGCCAGTTAGAGGAGGAACCAAATCAATGTTCACCAACCAGATGTGTTTTCTAAAACAGATTTAAACCATCATTATTAGTTAATAAATACTTAATTATATGCCAAGCACTCTGCTAAATAATACTGATATATTATTTAATTATCATAGCCCTAGGAAATAGATAATATAATACCCACTTAACAGATGAGAAACTGAGGCTTAAGAGAGTCACATAAATATTGTTCACAACTAAAAAGTTGTAGAAACAGCTCAGCCAAGGTCCTGATCTCAAAGCCCGTGCTCTTAATCAATATACTCTCCTTTGACCTGTAACCTTTAGTGTGATGCAGCCATGAGACCAACTTTATCAGTGACTACTTCAGAACCAGCCCCAGAGAAGAAATTTAAGGATGCACAAATGTTCCAGATTTTTTTAAATCTTCATTTGATTATAACCTACCAAACAAACCCTAAACGTTCAACATTGCTTACATGGAAAATATAAGTATTGGGAGGCTCTGGATTCAGAGAAGCCAGAAAACGGGAAAGGAATGAAAATAGAAGGATTCAGAGGAAATCTTTCCACTGAATGCCCACAGAACTGTGGGATGCTATTCCAAGGAAACTACAACATGTAATATCTGGATAAACTGAATGGCCCCAATAAAGTACTTATAGATATTGATATATGGGTGTCTCCCAACAATACCACCCAATTTCTCATCAGTAGTCATTGCATGCACCTTGATCATGCATGCACCTCTCTTAACTTTTTAGTGTGTCACTTTAAAGATAAATACACACCAAGGATCACCAGACATTTGGGCAAAGTCTTCAACATGAAACAAATACAAAAGCAATGTCCAAGATGACTTTTTCACTCACATGTCTAGAAAATTGATGAGATAAGGAGCTAGTGGCTGGACAGGCAACCCCCTCTCTCCATATGACCTTCTGTATAGCATCTTGGGCTTCCTTACAGTATTACGGTATGGCAGTCTAAAGTAGATGGATTCTTACATAGCATCTGGCTCTCAAAAATGAGCATTCCAGAGGATCAGGAAGAACCTTTGAAGGAAAAGATCTTTGGCGGCTAGTTACCAAAACAACAAACCAGGGTGGGCAGAATAACAAAGGAAGAAAATTTGGGTGGTGGTAGTGAGTGTAACTAATAGATTATCTGATGCAGTTAGATATTTTAAAACAGATTTGATAGGTCTTTGATAGATAGATTGGAATATTTGGGTTAAATTTTGATTGGCACTTGGGAAATTCAGAAAAGGAACAAATGAGATAATTATTATAACCAGGAAAGATAAAATATTGTATGAGACAATGTAATTGTGGTACACTTGTTTAATATGAAATAGGTAAATATATGATCATAATAATGTAAACTCTGGTTACTGGTTTAACATAAAATTGTGATATGACTACATTGGAAAATAGGCAGAGGGAAGCGGGGTGGGAGTACAAGAAAGCCAAACCTATTCACCCTTAGAGGAGGTTAGTAGATAATGTCTTAGGAAATCAAATAAACAATACCAGTATGAACATGTTATTAGTAATATGGAGGAGGGGAGCGGAACAGGAGAAAAACTCAAAAGAGTTTAAATTTTATGGAAAGGAATGGGAAAGGAATTGACTGTATTTTTTTTAATTATCAATTTTTAAATTTTACTTTTTAAAATGTAATATTGAGCATACTTAGCACCCAGATCTTAGTTTCTAAATACCCTCACCAGTAGAAGGAATGAGGCTCTTTGGAGAAATGGCTGATTCTAGGTCTAGGCAGGAAATGTTTTAAATAAGTTTCAAGCATCTTCTTGTGCTAGAAAGAATGGAAGTGCTAAAAAAAAAATCACAGTGGTGAGATATTTAGGGGACACAGGAGACAACTAAAAGAGCTTCCAATGACCAAAGCTAGAACTATCTGAGCAATAAGTAGAACTGAATTATAACCTAATGTATAAAACAAATATATATGATATAAATAATTGATCAATAAATAAGTGAAAGAGAAAGACAAATCTGTCCAGAAGAATTCTAAATAGTTTGCTTTCTTCTCAAAGAGATAAAGCATAACTCTCCCTCCTTAGTATGGGCTGGACATGGTGACTTCCTGCCCAAAACTACAGTAGGGAGAGGGAGAAAAGGCCAATTTTACATTGGAGAGACCTGACAAACACTACCTCAGGCAAGTGATCAATGTCAATATCAATAGAGATAAGTCAAGTCATGTTGATAGCATGCACCTTTGAAATGTTATGATGAAATGGCACTTTATCTCTATGGTTTTCCTTTCAAGAAATATAGTCCCAGCACAAGCATGAGAAAAACATCAGATACAACAGAGTTGAGGGACATTCCGCAAAATATCTGACAAAACAAAACAGAAACAAATTCACAATACAGAGAACATTTTGATGATTGCCAGATGGGAGGAGGTTGGGGCAATGAAAAAGGGGAAGGGATTAATAAGTACAAATTGGTAGTTACAAAATGCTCATGGGGATGGAAAGCATATCATAAGGAACACAGTCAATAATATTGTAATGACTATGTATGTGTTAGATGGGTACTAGATTTATCAGGGTAATCACTTTGTAAGTTGTGTCTAAACACATGCTGTACACTTGAAACTAATATAATTTTATATGTCAACTGTAACTAAAAATTTAAATATTTTTTTAAAAAAGAAAAAAATATCTGACAAATACTCTCAAAATTGTCAAGATCTTTAAAAACAAAGAAAGGAACCTAGGAGAAATGACAATTAAAATGCAATGTATCTTGGATAGAATACTGGCAGAGAAAAAGGCATTTGGTAAAAACCAAGAAAATCTTTGGACTTTGGTTTAAATAATATATCAGTATCAGTTCATTAATTGTACAAATACTGCATACTAATGTTCAAGAGGGGAAACTAGGTGTGGGGTATATGAGAACTCTCTGTGCTATCTTCATAATCTTTCTGTAAATCTAAAGCTGTTCTAAAATAAAGGTTATTTTTTTTAAATACACAGTCTTTTATTTTAGAAATGCAAATGTTAATAGTAATTTGGTATCTGGAAGGGGTCATGCACTGAAAAAAGAGACTAAGCTCGGTTTTCTTCTCTTCCTAAGTTAGGTTCCATGGACAGGTATCATAGAATTCACAAACATCCTAATGTTGGATGCTCGTTTTGTATTACTGTATTAAATCATATCATTCTTGAGAGAGGTGTAGGTCTTTTAATGTCTTCACCACCTTCTTTTTGCACATAGGGTTTGCTTTGGAGAGCCGGTCCTCCCCCCTTCTCGGTCAGTGCAGCTCAGGTGATGTTATTTGAGTCATGGCCATGGCTTTTGATGCAAGGATGAACAAGTGATCCAAACAAAGCCAACGATACACAGTCTAAGCATGTTTGCTGGGACTTTTGAGAGACAGGGATCCTCTCTATTTTCCACTGGTCTCTTGAGCTGTGAGGATATGAGGCTGAATCCAGTGTTAGCCACTGTGCCACCAATGGATGCAGTATGCTTGGTAAATTCTCTTATCAGGCAGAAGGCAAGTGGAGAAATAGAGAGGCCTGGGTCTTTGAACATGGTTCGAGTACCTAAAATGTGACACATGAATGTGACAATATATTCTCTTTGGGGCTTAAGCCAATTTGTGTTGGGTTTTCATTAATTTGAAATCAGAACACCCCAAGTTCTTAAACCTAGAAAGACCTCTGCATAGTGGTAATTCAGCTGATGACTAAATTTTTCCAACCCTAAGAGTTTACAACTATTATCTGCTCCAACTACTTGCTTCACCAAATACTAGCTTCACCTTGACCTTTAAATCATTCAGCAAGTGCTTATCAACCTATTATACTCTAAGAAGTGGGAATTCCGCTAGACTTAAGAATCAAGATAAATAAGGCATAGATCCTACTCTTAAGGACCTGACAGTTTTGAATCTTTAAGCAGAGGTGTTCTCATCAGACCCCATTTTAAAGAAAAGGCAATAGATAAAAGACTGTTAAGAAATAAGAAGAAAATGAAACCAGGTTTTCTGATAAAGAGCTCTTTGTGGTAATGAGTACTTCCTTTCTGATAAATGGGTTAAATGTAATCCCACTTATTTATTTTTATTTGTTCATTTCTCTATCAATTATAGCTCAGGTCAGCAAACTATGACCCATGGACCAAATCCATCTCTGCAAATAAAGTTTTATTGCAACACAGTCATGGCCAGGTACTTACATATTGTCTATAGCTGCTTTCACACTATAATGACAGAGTTATATAAATGCAAAGATACTGTATGGTCTGAACAGAAAAAGTTTGCCTACCCCTGAACGATTTATGGAGTTCATGCTATGCACCAGACACTGTGATAAGCACTGAGACTGCATATTAAACCAGCCATTCTTATTCTTAATAAGTTCACAGGCAAGTTGAGAGACAGCATGTGTGATAAGACATGACATGGAAAGGTCCGAGCACTACAGGAGAGTTGGGAGAAGATTTCTAGCCCAGTTTGAAGATGGAAGAAGATAGTCAGGACAGTTTTAAAATATAGATCTAAAGGACACTGAAGAGGGTTGGGGTGCGGTGGAAGGAATTTCAGGCAAAGTGAAAAGCATCTAAAAGCTTAGTGGTGATAATACAAGGCATTTTAGACTAACAGAAGAATTTCAGCTTTACAGGTGTTTACTATAGTATTTAAAGGTAAATATAGAATTTAAATGTAATCACTCCCCCAAAAAAGTAAATGAAGAAATGAATAGAATAAAATAGGACTATGTGTAGACTAATAAGGAGACCATGTAGTGAACCGAGGGTTATTGGTGTGTGTGTGTGTGTGTGTCTGAATTTCACTGTGACCTCAAATCAGGAAGGAAAAAGTGGAAGTACCAAGTGAGGGGGCTTGAACACAGGCTGGGGTCAGTAATGAAGGGCACTGTCCACATGAAGGCTTATGATTGCTGTCTGAGGGCAAAGAGGAACCCATCTTTTGTGAATGACTACTGAACCTGAGAGTAAAATTTGTGAAAGAAAGAATTTCACCATTAGGAGCATTTTCATTAAAATGGTGTTCAAAACTAACTAAATCTAAAATCTCTAAATCTCCTCTACCTTGGGCTGTCCATGACTGTGTATTCTCTTGAGATCAGGAAATGACTTCAACTGGGGAAGGGGGGCTATTTTTTGAGGGTTCTGTATTTTTTTTAGTTGAAGTAGAAGGGTAGCTTCTCCAACTTTTCGTTAATCATGGGGGACTATTCGGCAACCTTCCTCTCATTCTATAACCTCTGCATTAAACTTCCTTATTTTCTGTGATTTCCTATGAGATGGGAAATGAGACTGCCTGGGTTTTGTCTTGACCACATTCCATTTATATGGTGATGAGTAATTTACTTAACCTCTCTGTGCTCAATTACCCCTCTATAAAATAGAATAATGTTATCTACATCTTGAATTGCTGTGAGCACTAAATGAGATGGAGCATGGCAAGCATTTAGCAGAGTACCAGGCAAATAGTGAATACCAACAAATGTTAGTTATTATTCAAGTAGTTACTTAGGTAGTATTAGACGAGTACAAAAGACAGAATGACCTGTTTTAGTGGACATGTCTCATTGTCTGCTCAACATCCTACCCTTTGTGGAACCAGTCTTGCTCATTCTGTGAGGATCCAGTCTGGCATATGAGTAGGGCAGGCATATGCCTTAGGTATAAACATTCATTTTAACCGATTCCCTGGAATCAGCACCCTCTCAAGAACCTCCAAGGCATCACTTGTTCTGCTCTTCTCTCAGGCATCTCTTTCTGCCTCTCTCTGAACCTCTCCCCTGCCAGTTTTCTCATGATTTCAGTTTACTCATGGTCCATGTGGTATATATACCCCAGCTCCAAATCACCTGTGACCCTCAACTCAGCTCTCTGAGTTTGCTGACTCATTCTTTCAATTTTAAATTCCTGAAACAGAATTCCAGCCCCTCCAGTCCTCATTTACCATGGTGGACCTCAGCTTGTAGTTCATGGGTTGGCTACCTGAGGATCAGCCATGTTAACAGGGAGAAGGATCCATTCCATTTGCAATTTGGGAACTGGGAGCTATGAATAGAGTACAGTGCCTGAGAAGTGGCCGGGTGGGAAGGGGGGAGGACAAGCAATGATTAAGAACTCTCGTACAAATAAGAATTTGTTTGAGTCAGTCACCAAAATAGTCAGTTGAATTACTTAGGAATCCATTCAACTGTGAATAATAGAAAATCCTAAACATTTAAGTGGTTTGTTTTTCTTTCATAATAATAAGTCTGGGTGTAGGAGACCCAGGGGTTCAAAAATATCACCAAGGATCCAGGCTCTTCTTTTGCTGTTCTTACATGTCGGTTTTTCCACAAAATGGCCAGAGGAGGGCTGATGTGCTTCTGGACATCAAATTCACCTTTGGGAAGGGAGCAGGAAAGTCATGAGGGCTTTTATATTATTATTCCTTGACTTATTTTGGAAGAGAAGTCCTTCTAAGCAGACCTCTCTGTACAACTTAGTATTCATGAGTGCACCAACCAATTCTTAAATCTATTCTATGAGATATCTATGACTTGGTTGAGACTAATCAGGGCCATCTCTTGAGCCTGGGATAGAAACCTAAGGTTTTGAGAGCAAGGGATGAAATATGCTGGTTTCCTGAAAAAAAAAAATTAGAGTTATGTTAGGAAATGGAAAGGCTGTGGGTTGAAGAGAGGGTAGCGTCTTCTTTACCAGAGCGCTCCTACAGGACAAGGGACCACATATACACTCCCTGTGGCTGGCCCAATACTAGCTTCCAACAGGTAACAAATTCTTGTTGAATAAATAAATGAATGAACAAATGAATGAATAAATGACAAATATTTTGACTCATTAAGGGGAGAAACTGATACAAAGTCGAAAGAAGACTAGAGTGGTTGTAGGAGATGAAAATATTTCAGAAACCTCTGTGAGACCTTGTCTCACCTCTCTGAACCTCATTTTCTTCATCAGTAATATAAGATTGAATAACCCCTTCACCATAAAGTTTATTTGGGTATTTGAGACACAACAGGTAAATTATTTGAAATCGTAAAGAATTGGGAAAATATTGTTCTGATTTATAAGCACTGGAAACAAAGATAGGAGGAAGCTGGCATGAATCAATTGGCTTTTAAAATCATCTTCACGTAGGGGCCTCCACAAATAGAAAAGGAGAAATGAAGCCTGGGTGGATCACATTCTGGTTAGTTCAAAAAGTCATTGTTACACTGAGCTCTGAAGATAAAAGAGTTTCCATCTGAATCATCTGAGAAATGCTGAAATGAAATCTTGGAAACCCAACTCTTATTCTTTTGGCAAGGCCATGACTTGGGTTAAGAAATTGAAAGTACGTTACATGTAAGAATGAAAAAAAAATCTCCAATTCAGCAATGCTGAGGATATCCTAGTTGATCCAAATATAGTGAAATCACTACTTCCAGGTCACATTATATTGTGGAAACTCAGATAAATATAGCAGGCTGCCTTTGGCAATTGGGTTCAATTTGATTTCATACAACTCAGCAACAGTTGTTTTTGTAAATATTCCAGTTATCTTCCAGGCACATGGTGGAGTAGCATGTACTGCCCCTATGATGTCAGACATGGCCACGTGACCTGATTTGGCCAGCACGTGTGGGCAGAAGTTCATGGGTCATTTGCAGGTGGAAACCTATAAGAATTGGTGTGCGAGTCATTATTTTCCCTTCCCCTGACAGAACAACTGTCTCCAAATAGTGAAATTTCCATAAGTCTGAGTCTCTGAGAATGGCATTTAGCAGGAACCCTTTCCCCAATGATCCTCAGTGGAAGCAAGCAAAAACGAAAACAAAGTTTTATTGTAAACCACTAAACTGTTTAACCACAGCATAATGTAATGCCTCCTAATACCACCTCAGTCATGTGGAATGGTGAAGAACATTTTCTGAAGTGAGGACTAGAGGTTTTGACACTCACTAGCCACATGGCCTACCATTCTACATCCCTATAGCCTCATTCCTCTCCCTCAATCAGTCTGTATCTGTGGTTCTCAAATCTTTTTGCATCTTAAAATCACAAGAGGAACTTCTAAGAACCACACCCAGTTTCTACCCTAGACATTATGATTTTATTGGGTTGGGGGGGGGTGGCGGGGGATAGGCATAGTATTTTAAGCTCAAACATGCAACTGGATTTGAGAATCACTTGTCTGGAATTCCTTAACTTTCTTAAACTGGTTCATCCTTCAACACAGACTGAATCTTCTCCAAAAAGTCTTCCCGAATCCAAAATGCCCACTTGAGCTTCAATAGCAACATGGGCACAACTCAGAACATGACATCAAGATGATCTATTTTCATAGCTGCTTTCTAACCAGAGCGTCATCTCCTGCAACAAAGGGACTAAACTAAACTCTTCATGTAGCCCCAGCATCCAGCACAGATCCTAGCTTCATACTATACAGCAAAGTATATATATCACACATTATTTATTTAAACAGAGAAAAGACCACTTGATTAAAATTAAGAAACCATTGGTGACCTTTGAGAAAAGTTTTAAGAGAAGAATAGAAGAAATGACAATCATTTCTAGTTTGAAAAGTGAACGTGAAATTACGTCTGCTTAAGTATTTGTAGATGTTGTCTTGACACAAGAAAGAGGCAGATGATGACAGTCAAGGGAATGGGTTATTTTTAGGACGGGGAAAAAAGCAAACTATGTAGCACTGGGAAAGAGCATTTCGAAGAGAAATGTGTTTCGACAGAAAAGTATTTTTTGTGAGTTAAGGATTCAGAAATAGGGGAAAAATGTACAAAATGTCAAAAGTGTTGTTGTTTTTTTTAATGGTGATATTTGCATGGTATATATTTTTTAACACTCCCGGCAGCTGCTCAATAAGTATTTGTTGAGTGAATAATTTTTGCGTGTGGAGTCACAGGTACAGAATTGAGTTCATCATATAGTTTAAGGCACAAAATCATCACGTGTCTGTTAAGCTTCTATTTCCACTGATATCTTCATGCCCATTCCAAATTTTCTCTGATGTATTCAGTAAATGTCACTGGGTATGTAATTATTCCTGAAAGGTGCACAGTATTGCTTTGTATATTATGTTTTAAATTTACAAAATATTTTGCTATAGATCATCTGCTTCCTTTTTGACTCAACCCTAGGTTAAGATCTAACTGTGTTACCTTATGCACAGTTCTCTTATAGCTTCTAATTGCTGCATAATATATCATCGTAGGCACATCCCCTTTTATATTCATCCACGCTTTTAATAATGAACATCTACTTTGCTTCCAACTCCCCACTAACACAAACAATTATTTCAATGAACAACCTCAAACATGTTCTTACATGGACCTGACAGTTTCTAAAGGGTAGGTATCCAGGAAAGGGATTATTAAGTCTTAAACTTGTCACACACTTAATTTCAATAAGTACTGCCAAACTCTCTCAGGAAAACTGACCAGTTTTACTCCTATCAGCTGTGCATGAGCATTCTGTTTCCCTACATCCTTGCTAACAATATTATCCCTCTTTAAATTTCTTCAAGCTGATAGATGTAATGTGCTACTTCGTTCTCTTTGGATTTCTATGATAACTAGTGAGTTTAATCATCTCTTCACATACTGGTTAACTGTTTGTGTTTTCCCTTCAGTGAGATGACTTATCTTTGCCCGTTTTTCTATTGGTTTGTGTTTGTGTGTGCATGTAATGTCATTAATTTCTTCTCCATCATCCCTCTGCCAACTTTGAACATTAATTTCTTCTCCATCATCCCTCTGCCAACTTTGCCTATTGAATACTTCTTTGAATTTAAATCCTTAACAATGATATATTAAAATCCTCATGATTTCTACTTTGGGGATCTCATTTACGAGTTTCATTTCTACTCAAGATTACTGTATTTGCCCCCACTTTTTTCTATTAAATTTTTAGTTTTACTTTGGCGATTGGTCTTTAATCCCTCCAGAATTCACTACTATATATGGCATGAGTTAGGAATCCAACTTTTTTTTTTTAATAATAAGCTATTTTTTTCACTGCTTTCTATTAAAAATCCATCCTTTCTTCACTGATTGGTAATACCATCTCTATCATATGCCATGTAGAATATTAGACAGGTGGAGATAAGTACATGAATGTGTGTATTCTGCACTGTTTATTCTGTTGCATTGGGGTGTGTTTGTTGTTGTTGCTGTTCTTATACTGGTATCACATTGTTTACAATGATGGCTTTGTAGCAGGCTTAAATATTCATAAGGGTGAGTTGAAACCCTCCCACTGCCTTTGGTGTTTTTTAAAAGCGTTTTTATACTTTATACTTCCATGAAAATACTAAAATAAGTTTTTGAGTACTAAAAATGATCCTGTTAGGAGGATGGGGATGGGGAAAACGTGTGAAGGTGGTCAAAAGGTACAAACTTCCAATTGTAAGATAAATAAGTCCTGGGGACGTGATGTACAGCCTGGTGACTAAACAACACTGTATCGTATATTTGAAAATTGCTGAGAGTTGATCTTAAAAGTTCTTATTTAAAAAATGTAACTATGTGCGGTGATAGACGCTAATGAAACTTATGGTGATTATTTTGAAACATATACACATATCAAATCATCATGCTGTACACCTAAAACTAACGCAATGTTACATGTCAATTATATTGCAATACAACTGGAAATAATGCTGTTAGGTTTTTGTTGGAATTGGCTTGAATGATGTGATTAGAGAAAAATTGATATCTTTACAAATGTCAAATTATCCATACATGAACTTGGTATGCCAGGTTTTCTTATGTTCCTTAACAATTTTACTTTTTTTTAAATAAAGGTTTTGCACATCCTTGATTAAGTTAATTACTACATACTCTATGCTTTTTATTGCGAATGTGTGCTATACCTAAATTTAATATTTTCTAGATAATTATTACTGAGATAAACTGCTATTGACATTCTACCTACTTTCTATTTTGCAAGAACAAAGCTATCTGTTCCTCTATAACAGGAAGGACAGAAACAAGAAAGGTTAAAGATAGAGAAAAATATAGTGGATTAAGTGAAGGAAGTTAACAGTTCATTCCTGAAATTGAAATTGTCCTCAGCAGTTTAAACCTCATCTCGTGAATACTTTTCTATTAGAAAACCCAGTTTAGTCATTGAGAAACAAGGAGTTACTAGGAAACAACTCTTCTCAAAAAAAAGTTACATAAGCCAAGAATTGAAAACTAAACCTTCAGAATAGAAAAAAAACAAATCAGGATGAAATCTAAATGTTATCTTCTCCACCTACTTCCTCATCTATAAAATGAGGAAACTGTACTAAATGATATCTTAACTTCCATCTTCCTCAAGCCTCTGAAGATATATCTTTTAGAAAATGAAGAGTGTGTGTAGAAAAAATTATTAAGTGTGAATGACACTCCCCTATTGACTTTCCTATTATATTATTTTTTTCTAGCAAAGAGACTTTGAGAACAGCTATTTTTTTATGGGAACTCAAGAGGAGTAAATTTAGTCCACATAAATGTACAAACACAATTTGTGAATGGACAATTTTAGAGAGGAACTGGATTTTTAAAATAACTATCATTTTGACTGGTTCTTTCTCTGCCATTAGCTCTACCCCCACTTTAATATGAAGGCTCTTTATAATTGGGTCCCTGAATGTGAAGTTTTCTGGTTTGGGAAGAGAGGAGGGAGAGAGAGAAGTGAAACTTCTGGAGTTGCATTGCTAAAGGAAACTTGTTCTTTCAGACCTTTTGCTCAAAGTTCCTCTTTTGTTCCAAATTTTTGTTCCAAATTTTTACTCAAAGTTCCTCTTTTGTGAAGGAGGAAGTTTTCCCCCACCATATCCAAAAAATAAATAAATAAAAATTGAGACAAAGTACAAAACCCATCACCTGAGTATCTTGTATAACAAACAACTTCTTCACTTAATTGAGTCCCCTTTCTCCATCTGTAGAGAAGGTCCAGTTCCCTCACTAACATCTCTAGGGTAACTTGGAAAGAAACTAAAGTATAATTTAAAGAACAGCAAATCTTAAAATCAAATTATTTTCTCAAAACGCAAACATATGACTTAGAAATTGGTGGCGATCCAAATAAATTCTTAAAAGTGAATATAAGACTATTGATAGTAATAACACAAAACTGAAAATAACCTGTGTCATGTGCCATTAATGTGAACGTTCATACTGAGTCATCAATATAAAGATCCAGCAACCATTAAAAAGAATGTCATAGGTGTATATTTATTGATGTAAAAGATCTTCAGGATAGAAATGAGGAAAATGATCTCATGATTGAGTGTGACAATCAAGACACAAAAGATTATGTACAATATCAACCCAGTTAGTAAGAAGAAACACACATGTACATAGACAAGCCTGAAATGGTATTAAAAATGTTAACAATGGTCTACACTGAGCAGAGGAAACAGATGGTTTTTGTTTCCTTTTCTGCTATAAATTCATATTCTTAAATTTTGTGTAAGAATTAGCTTCCATTCTTCTGTTAAAGCAAAAATTTAAAAAGAAAGCATAAAGCAAAAAGCAAGTGACCACTAGAGATCTATGTCCTGATCGTAGCGTGTCCCAAGTCTAATAGAAAACTTTCCTCATGCCTCATTTTCATTACCTGTAAGGTAAGAAGAGCTGCCCTCCTCTGGCATGGAGTTCTTGTAATGAGTCCTCCCACAATTAGCAATAAGTTAAACATATACTTGCCATCAGGCCCAGCAATTCTAACTCTTAGGTATTTATCCAAGAGAAATAAAAGCATGTCCATACACAAATTTGTACATAAACAAATGGTCATGGCATTACGGATTAGCCAAAAATTGGAATGTTCCTACAACCAAACATGACTTAGCAATAAAAAAGGGACAAACTACTGATATAGGCAACAACATTTATGAAATCTCAAAATCATTACACCAGGTGAAAAATCTAGACAAAAAAGATTACATACTGTACTATTCCATTTATAGAAAATTCTAAAAAGAAGCAAAAACAAAGTGACAGAAAGGAGATCATAGTTGGTCAGTTGAGGCTGGAAGTGAGGGGAGAGGGCTGGCTGCCTGCGAAGAGGTACATGGGGCCGGAGTGATGGAAATGTCTGTATCTTCAATGTGACGGGGGTTACAAAATTATAAGCACTCGCCAATACGATATATACTTAAACTTAGTGGATTTTCTTTTGTGTAAACTATACCTCCATAGAGCTATTTTTGAAAGCGCACAGCAGAATTTAAAACAAAACAAACAAAACAAAAACTACTCAACACAGTATGTAAAATATGTTGTAAAATGTAAAGCTCTATAGAGTGTAATGAATTTTCTCAAGTGCATTTCTTTTCAAATTAAACAAAGTACAGAGAAGCAACCTTGGCCTATATTCAGGTAATGGCAATTTTCCCTTGCTCAATGGGATAGTAGGTGTAAGCAAAGAGAAAAAAGAATCATTGTTGCCTGTTTCTTCAATTTCTTTTAACTGTGTTAAATTTTACATAACAGTTCAGGAGAAACTATTTTAAATTATTTTAATACTGTTTTCTGCTAAAAACTTAGAAAATAGAGAAGAGAAAGTAAAGAATAAAAAAACCTCGGCTTCAGCTGCAAATCCTGCCATTAGAAACCTAGCAAAACAGACATTGACATTAAATATTTGGAAAACCTTCGCGTCTACATTCTGACACTTTGGAGAAACTGAGTCTGTGAGTTGTTAATTACTTGCTTGAGGACGCATACTAATAAGTGGGAAAGTCTGACTCTTCAGTCCGATTAGGGGCTGGAAACCTGGTCACCGCCCACCTTTCCTCAAAGAATAAATACACAGTAAGAGCCAATGAGGCGACGGTGCGGGGTCTGGGAGGAGGAAGTCTTTTGGAAATAAGAAGTGGGAAAGGTGGGGTGGCCACACAAGGAGAAGGAGACCAAAAGGGAAAAGGCGAGGTGCCAGAATCAGGTTCTCCTTTCCCATTTGCGGCCTAGCTGGCCTCTGGTGCCCCTTACCATGGGCATGGGGGAGGGGTGCCCACATGACAGTCTGGACTGTGTCTCGGTCACGAGGTGGAACATTCACACGTTGAGGGATCCCTGAATCTCTGGATTGAAAAGGAGCAGCTAACAATCCCACTTGTTAAACTAAAGGACATTTACATTTTGTTTCTCGTTTGTCTTGTCATCCCCCGTTCCGGTTTCCAGGCTCCTAATGTGAGATTGCTCTGAAGCCAGTCTTGCGTCACTTTGCTGCACCATGCCTTGCCTCTTTAAAGAAGGTGGTCTGGAGGAGCCGAGAAACCTGCAGGAAGCCTAGAGGTTTACACACTCTTCACGCCATTTTATTTCTGGAATATGCTTTTGAAAGATAACTTTGGTTGGTTTTGTGTTAGCATTATTACAAAGCGATGCATGGTCACTATGTATTTCTCTTTTCTTTATCTCCTAATAGGAAAAACAAGGCATCTAGTTTATGATCCCAACACTAATCGATAGTACTGTAACACAGACCCTGCTCATAATTGCACATAGCATATCTCTGTTCTGGTGACCAGCTTTTTCCCTTTACTGCACCATGAACATGTTTTATAGTCTCAAATTTTAATTTAAATCCTCTTCTACTGCACATATTTTAATGTCTTTAGAGTCGATTGCACATTGTATGGATATGTCATAATTTATATAAATTGGTTCCCTTTACTAGATAGTTAGATTTCCAAACCTCCCCCCAATGTTTTACTATAGGAAACAGCACTTTAATAATACCACTTATGAAGTATTGTTTTCAATAATATTGAAATTAGATCTAATCAAAACATGAGCTCTTTCAGCTTACAGGAAATGAAACAATCTGAAAGCCCACAATATGAGACATTTAATAGAACTCATGTAGTTTTTCAACAAGTAGGTGTCATGAAAAAAGGAGTCACTATTCTAGATGAGAAGAACCCACAAGATATAACAACCAAATGCAGTATATGGGAGAAAGTATTTGCAAAAGACATATCAGATAAAGGGCTGTTATGCAAAACACACGAAGAACACTTAAAACTCAACAATAAGAAAATGAACAGCCTGAATAAAAATGGTCAAAAGATCTGAATAGACACATAACCAAATGAGACATGCAAACAATCCCATGAATAAACATATGAAAACATATTCAACATCATATGGTATAAGGGAATGAAATGCAAATTAAAACAAAATGAGATAAACTGCTTGTGTAGGGATAGTTCAATTCCAACATCAAATGCTGACAAGGATGTAGAGCAATAGGAACTCAATCATTGCTGATGGCTATGATGAATAGTACAGCCACTTGGGAAATTTAATAATATTTTACAAAACCAAACATACTCTTACCATACAACTCATCAATCCCACTTTTTAACCCACATGTTAATGTTTATAGCAACTTTATTCAGAATTGCAAAAACCTGGAAGCAACCAAGATGTTCTTCAATAGATTAATAAATAAACAAACTGGTACGTCCAAACAACGAAATGTCACTCCACAATAAAAAGAAAGGAATTAGGAAACCATGAAAAGAAAGAGAAACTTTAAATTCATAGTGCTAAGTGAAAGAAGTCAATTTGAAAAGGCTGCATATTGTATGAGTCCAACTATAGACATACCAGAGAAGGTAAAACTATGGTGACAAGAAAAAGTAAGGGATTATCATAGGTCTGGGGGAGGGACAAGAACAGGCAGAACATAGATTTTTAGGGCAGTAAAACTATCCTGTATGAGGCTATAATAGTGGATACATATCATCACACATTAATCGAAACACAGAATGTACAATGCAAAGCATGAACTGCAAGGTAAGTATGGACTTCAATTGATAATGATGTGTCAATGATGGTCATCAATTGTACTAAATGTACCTCACCCAGAAAGATGCTGATGATGGAGGACACTGAGTGTTTTGGGGAGAGGAGGGTAGTTATGTGGGACTCTCTATATTGTCTACTCGATTTTGCTGTGAGCCTAAAACTGTTCTAAAAAAATAGTCTATTGTGAAATATTTGAATCAGTCATCATAAAAGTATTTTTGAGGCTCAAGCAGGTGCAGCATTTGCCAGACAAAACAAATCCCATCCCAGCAGTCCACCGTATAAAATAGAGAAGGTTACCTTAGAGCATTTCCTCGCAGGCCAAATGGGACTTTCTTCTTTGCTTATTTTTATAATTTGTGGACAAAAACATCTAGTTCTTAGAAGGCCCAGAGACAGTCAGCTAGACAGCTGTGGGCTGGCTTCCTGTGAAGCTTTTCAAAACGTGGCCGCATCCAACTTCTTGTTCCCAGGGCTCCCACCAAAGCCAGACATAGGACGGATCTGCTCTCCCCAACATCATGCCCTTCCCCCACCCGGTTGTTCACCTGTCCCAGACCGTCATTGACAGTATTCTGTTTCAGTTTATATCTTTTATGCTTTTCCAGAGCTCTGGTCACACATAACAAGAAAACATGCTGTTACCTTCCCTCGTCACGTCAGTGGTTCTCACCCTTGGCTACTCATTGAAATCACCTGGGGAGACTGAAAACTAACATTACCTGGGCCCACCTTCTGAGAGTCTGATTCACTTGGGCTCGGCATGTGTAGTGGGCCAAGATTCCCAGGTGATTCTAATGTACAGCCAGGGCTGCAAATCGCCAGTCTGAGAGCTCTTGAGGGGCACCACAGACTCCAACATTCCAGCAGTCATGTGACGACTTAGTTATTTCTATCTCACGAAAGATCGTGAAAGATGCTCATCTCTCCCCCGCCCCAACCCCACGCACACACAGAAAGGTTCTAGCAAGCATGCTTTCAATGTATTCACTAATTTTCACAGATACATACTGAGCACCTACTATGGGGACGCTGGGTGCTGACAGACCACAGAAACTGCCCTCCAAGAGCTCAGAGTACGAAGGTCATCAGTGCGACCATCTCTAACATGAATGACTAAGTTCCAGGGTCCCTGCTGGTGGCCACAGTTTGGACAGACTCCATTTGACAAAGCTCTGCCTGGGCTCAGGGATGCGACAGCCAGAAAAATGAGGGGTCGCTTTGTAATTCAACCAAAGGTGCCATACATGCTGGGTAGGGCACTGGCCTCCTGCAGAATGACTTGAGCTAGGCCACTAGCACCACGCCTGGCATATCTGGCCTGTGACCAAAAAAAGGCTGTATGAAGTTTTCATAAGAGGGGACTAATTCTGGCAGGGGAATGCGTCCAGTAAGCCTGAAGAGGTGACGTTTGAGTTGAGCCTTGAAGAATGACATGCCCAGTGAAGAGACAGGAGACAAGTTTACCAAAAAGGCGGGTTGGCGAATGGAGTGGAGAGTGGGGGTCTGAGGCAGTTATCTCCGCTGGGGCATCGGGGGCAGGGCTGCATGAAGCAGGCAAGGGAGAAGCCGTGAGAGGCTTACCGCAGGGCAGGGACTTCTACTCAAGTCGGAGCACTGGGGAGGATTTTCAGCTCACATGTAACGCAAACAGATCTTGGTTTTTGACTACACCACTGGCTGTGTGGAGGAAGGACCCAGGGGACATTGGAGAAAGGCTCCCCTGGCCACCACACCACTCAAGTCAGAGCTGGAAAGGCGCTTAGGGTCCTCGAGAATCCCCAAGGGAACTTTACCGTCAGATTCTCAGGGAGTTCTAAGTCTCTAAGGCCCACTGCCCCACATTTACCGGGCTCACATTTCATAGTCAAGGCTTCCAAAGGCACCACATTACTTTTTGTTGGCTGTCATTACCTTTCCACTGGTGAAGCAGTGACTTTGTTGCTGTTTCCTCAGATGATCTGATGTAATCAAGAGTCAAAGAAGAGACTGTCTTGGGAGGAGGTTATCTTGAGACCCTCAGATCTGCACACAACCAACTGATAAAAGACCTTTGGTCCAGAGAACAAAAGACAAACTGTCATTTGCTTTCCTTCCAGAGTGCACTATGCATATAGAAGAAACATTTCTGAACGACTAGGCTATGAAATCCAAGGTGGAAATATGTTCTGATACCATTCTTAGGGTTTTCCTATATTTTGGGGACTCTGAAGAATTTTGTTTAGTCCAGACATAGCATTGCAATACCAACACAGACTAAATATAGTTTTTCCACATTTTTTTTGCCACTTTACTTCTGAAATAAGTAAAAATTGAAAGAATTATTGCATGCTTTTTCTACATATTTTTTCATAAGTGTCAATATGTTTTTGTTGAAATGTAAAAACAGTGTGTAATAGCTTGTCTTCTGTAATTGAAACAAACAAAAAGAGGTCTTACTAATCAGAATCAACTGCAGTTGGGCCCAACAATCTACACTTTAACAAGTTCCCAGCTGATCTAACCTATTGTCACCCCTCTAGGTACCTACAGCGTCTCTGCCATATTCACATTGCTCTTGTGTTATTATTCACACAAGTTGTTTTAGATTAATTAACTGTAAAATTGTAGTCACCCCAAACGTTAAAATTATGGTTTGATGCATTGTTTTTCTAAAAATACAGATCAAAACACATATCTATTTTTTAAATCCATCACGTAACAGCTAAAAACAGCCCCCTGAATCACTACTACTCCACCTGCAAGTTTGGAAAGAGTGGGTTCAGCTGCTGCTCTACCCAGCTCATCAGAGCAAAACTCTGGCACCCTCTCCCTCTTCCTCCAGGACCCCTCCCTCTAGGCCTGGGGCCCTCATCCTGTCCTGTGGAAAGCCCCTCGCCACCAGCACGTATTCTTCTCCTCCTACCCTTCCCTAGTACCCTCTTTCTGTCACTCCAACCAAACCGGCCTTTTACATGTAAACTTAACAGTGTCACTGAAGCACATAAAAGATTAATAGAATTTGATGATCCACAGCAGTTTTAGCCCTTAATGTGCAAAAGTGCTGTTTTCAAGAGTGGGACTCTCCTCAAAACAGCTGTGTTCACAGAGCCCTGTTCACCCGAGCACCCTGTGAGGAGCCGCACCCATGCCTCCAGCCTTGTTCCTTTTCTGTGGCCACACTCACTTTGCTGTGGGCCACACTGGCTTTCTTACCCCTTGGAACACACCTTTCCTCCCTCTTAATACACAGCTTCTTTCCTGTTCCAAAGCCCCTGCTTTTGGTGGATCCCTTCAAGTGGCAGCCTTTCTTGGTTCCAATGCAAACGTCACTTCCTTCCCAGAGGCAGCCCCTGACCAGCCCTGCACCTCTCCCATACTCCCCAAATCCCTCACCCCCTCAGGCATCCTCTATCACAGTAGTTTTCAATCATGGGTGACACTGCCTCTCAGGAGATATTTGGTAAGGTCTGGAGGCATTTTGCCATTGTCACAACTGGAGGGGAACAACTGTCCCTTGGTTGGTAGAGGCCAGGGATGCTGCTCAATATCCTACAAAGCACAGGACAGTCCCTCACAACAGAGTTGTCTGGCCCCAAATGCCATGGTTGAGAAGCCAGGCTCTTTCACTACTCCCTTTCTCCACAGCATTAATCGGTACCAGCATTGATGGTTTGGGCGGGCAGTTCCCCCTACTAGATAGGAGCGCCTTGGGAACTGGAGTTCAGGATTGTTCTCTGCTCTGCCCCCAGCACGTAGAGGAGTGCCAGGCACACCTGACCCTCTCTGCCCTTGGCTGGGGAGTCCACACTGACTTGAAGATGCCTGGCCCCAATGAACAGATGAGCCTAGAAAAAGAAGTCATCAGTTTTCAAAAGGAAAATGAAAATCACGTTTATTGGACAGTGTGCACATAATGAAACTAGGACACCCTCACACTTTTGCATACTCACAAAATTATCTACACAGCCATCAGTCAAAGATTGGTTCTGCTACTACTTAAAGATGTATAAAATTTCCCAAGTTCAAATACATGGCTTTAATTACACCTGTGTCCCATTGTCCCAGGACAGATTGTAGAAAATGGAAAATTCGAAACACTCTACAAGATTGATATATCTACAAAACAGAAGTTAATATTTGCCAATACCTCCCCTTCCTTTCTTCTTGGTTACTGACAATTATTTTTCTATGGCATAAAATGAAAGAAAAAATTACCCAGTAAAGCTTTCCATAAAAGAAACATTATTCAAAGAAGAAAAAAAAAAGATGTTCTATGTAGCAAGAGACTAACGAATGCAACACTTGAAATTATCTACTGAGCACTAATGCTAGACATGCTTGTAACACAAACTCAACTAAAAAAACCCACGTGCATTTCTGTAGTGATTTCACTTTGCGGCCTTTCACAAGTGACATGTCATACGCTCTGAAGTAGGCATGGAAATAATGATCTCTAACAGATGTAAAAATGTTGGCATAAAGAAGTTTGCCCTAACGTCATCAGTGTTATTGTTAAGAGCTGGGATTAGAACTCAAGTCCTGGTTCTAATTCTGTGTCTCCTGCTTTCTCCAGGGCCCCGCATGTTACTTCACAGAATGCTGCTGGGCCAGCTAGTAGCAGTCATTGTGCTTATGGGTTTCAAACATGTTTTGGAAATGCTGGATTAAACGGAGTTAACCAGATTTTGTTAATGTGCCATCATAAATCTCGAGGAAAGGTACAGGAAATAGAGCAGGCATCATAAATCCAAAGCCCCACAAAAGTCACAAAGTAGGTAACAAACATGCGCATGCAGGCAAGGCAAGGACTGGGATGGCAGGGGAGGGGAGCAGGGCGCTAAGGGGAAGAGATGCCATCTAATGGGATCCTGATTGTGTCGACTGCAGTCCAATGGTGCCAGGACATTCCAGAGAAGCTAAACTCTGGGCTTTAATCTGAATACTCCGTGTTTACGCATGCTGTCTTGAATTTAAAAGAAAAACATATAGTTTGTACCAAATTTTTTAGACCAGTCTAACTTTGCCTCAGTTGGGAACCTAACATAATGCATAACAATGTCATTTATCCATATAACCTTTATTCAGTGGTACTATTAATTTCTTAGAATTCTGCAGACTGCTCTCCTAGACCATAATGGTTTCAGTAGCTCTGAACCACAAGCATGAGTTATTTCATGGTTAAATCAAATTGAAACTAATACCCAGCCTTGTTAACTTTCATACAGAAATGTTTCTGGCGGTTAAAAGTATCCTTACCTTTAACTTTTGTTTAACTCTCTTGGCAAAACCAAAAATTCAATTGCAGAAAATGAATAGCACTGAAATTGATTTGATATAAAAACAAAAAACTTCATCCTTACAAAACAATTTTAAAAATCAAAGTCATTTGGGGACAATTTAGAATTTCGGTGGTATGTGCAAACTTACATTTCTAACTCAGAAAGTCTTTTTCCCTATTCTCTCCCTTTTTTCCCCTTTTATCTATCTCTGCCCTCCATCATTCTAAAAATTAGTTCAGATTCCCTGATGGTTGTCTACGTAAGTGCCTGAACTGTAGCACAGATGTAGCAGACACAGCATACATGTGTGAAGTCACATGGCAACTGATTTTCTTACCTGCGATCTACTTGGTCCACACACTGTCCCAGCTTCTTCTAACTGCTACAATACCCATCCTGGTCCCAGGGAAAGCACTAACCTTATATGTTCAGAGCCATTAAAAAAAAAAATCTACTGGTGAAATCACACTGACTCAATTTCCCTAGGAGGGAAATAAAAACTTGTGCATTGCCATGATTTAAAAACCTTGGGGGACCTCCTAAGAAATGTAATACTTGGAGTTGCAAGATAAAAAATAAGAGATGATCATGGAATGCTTCCAAGTCATTTAAGTACTGAATCAGATTTGTTAATTTTAAGTCCTGATTGACTCTTCTTGAGAGCTTTGATGACCAAGGTGAAGTTTTCTTATCTCCCCATTGGAAATTTTTGATGGATGCAGGATTCACAATAACTAAAGAGCATATATATCACTGAAGTGTTCATTTCATATTTGGGAGCGAGCTCTGCCATGACCAGAAAGGCTGAGCCGGTTCAATATAAACAATGAGGACAACATTACTAATGAGGCTGACTACACAAGTAGAAGAGCTAGACACACTCTACCCAACACCACTGACATGGGCAAATGACCAAAAAAAAAAAAAAAATCATCCTGGAATCCTGGAGCTTAAAAAGACTCTGACATGCTGTTACATGGTCACTGTCTTCTGCAGGTAAGGGCACGAAGCCCTAGAGAGCCATTGGATCTTAATGTGTGTTGTAAACATGGTTCTCAAAGTAGATATTCTCATCTGCTCGGTAGTGCACCACAGCTGCATTTTCCAAAGCTCCATTCTTCACATCGTTCGACGAAACCTTGCTACAAAAAGAGTAACATGATAAGAGAAAAGCAGACCAGTATGTTTGTTTATGCTCAGTTAAGACTGGGTATTGGCACCTCCCAGACCCCCTTCACATAACCTATGGAATGAACAGAAGCCTCCAGAGCTGTGAATATTAAGTTGTGGAATGGTGGTTTAAGAAGCAGGCAGAGCCTAAGCAGTATTCAGCAAAAAGTCAGACTAGTCTCCTTCAAGGGCCTCATGGAATAAAATACAAAAATTAATAATCTAGAACAATAATTAGATATCAAATTGAAGTACTAAATCAAGATGCATATATTCTCAGAGGTGGCTAAGAAATGGTTGGCTGCTGTTTTTCCAACTGTGAACTTTGACATCTTAAAGGGGTTACTGAATCTATGATATGGTCTATAGACTGTATTTAAGATCAACAAAGAACACAAAATATCAGAGCATACTGGATGTAGTAAAATAGTGTTGTTTCACATAAGCGTGTATTGGATCATGGTATCAAAATCTTACTGTGTCTTAATGGTCAGAATTTGAAAGACATCTGTTAGATGACTTTTATAACATATATACTCACACATCAAGTGTACAAAAGGGTTATGTGTAGTTTTTATATGGCTGCTTTCTAATTTGTACAGATATAGTGATTGTTTTTATTACGTAAGCCTGCCCAGAAATGATGCGTACAGCTTCGATCTTTAAATGGATCAGTCACACAGCTGTGAAAATAGCTTAGGTGTTAATAGCTCCAAATGAGTCAGCATGATGTAGCTGCCAAAAAAAAGGTCATGAGGAAATGCTAATTTTTGTTGGTTTTTTTCGTTTCCTTTTTTTACATTTTACAATATTTTCTACAGTAAATATTTTTTTATTAAGTAATAGGAAGTAGATATAAAGCAAATGTTAACAGTGAAGGACAAAAATCAAGTAAAATGATGCTGTATTCCATGTTTTCTGTCTCTGAGGAGTATTTTTTTTTCTTCTATTCTTAGAAGCGGACAGTCAAAAACTTCCATAAGTATAGGATTTAGACTCTAAAAGACCTATGATTGAGTCTTTTACCTGCTGTGTGGGGTGTCCTTGGACGTCACTTAGCAGTCCTAAACCTGTTTCCAATCTATAAAGTGAGAATAATAGTGCCTGTCTCACAAGTTTATTGCTGTGAAGGGCATGATTGCAATAACCGAAGCCAACATTTATGGATCACTTACAATGTGCTGGGTATTGTTCAAGGCACATTCTGTGGATTGGATCATGTAATTAACTACAACAGGGAAAAGACTGTGCGCAAACATCCAATGAAAAAGAACTAGAAATAATGAATGGCAGCCTCAGAGGGATTGATTTTGAATCGAAGGAACACCTTGCGTAAAGCCCAAGCTGAAATAAATGAAGCAGGCTAAATGGAACTGGAAGTAAGCAGTGGCCTCATACCATTACAGATGTTCGAGCAGATGATCACAAGGCCTGGATGCAAGTAAAGGGACTGAACTTTTAACTGGACAGTAGGCTGCGTTTACAAAATGGGTTTGTAAATTCAAATGTCTATGAGGCCCGATAAGCGAAGTAAAGGAGCAGAGCAGGCTGAGGATGGAAGAACAGGGCGTGAGGGCACCGTGGAGAACTGGAGGCACTGGCCCCACCGCAGTGCTGTTGGCCTTCTTCAGCCTGGAGCCGTCTCCCTGCAGATCTTTGCAGAGGTGCCTTCTACTCCTCAGGGATCACTCACACAGTCCCTTGACCCTGCTCTACATTGTCCATGGTATCTGTCTAGAAGGACTAAAAGGACGCTGTTTATTTGCTTGTATGTTTCCTGTCTGTTTTGTTCAACTCTTTGGAATATAACAGGCATTCGGTAAACTAATTACCAAATGAAATAAAGACACAAACAACTCATTTAAATGTTTCGAACAAGATTTGTGATTTGGTTCCCTTACTCGAAGACTTTGGGTTTGAGGTACCCCTTCTGAGGCAGTTCATGACACATTCCAGGGAAAGCTAAGAACATCACTGGAAGTTGTGGACAACAATGGAGACACGTTTTAAACTAGTTTTTAGGATCCAGGGTATAAAATGGAAAGGTCAGGAGCAAGAGGAAAGGGACAGAGCAAAATTGCTTTGTTTTTATTAGCGAAGGAACACTGAAAGGCATTGACACAAACCCTTTCTTACTTACCTTATTTGTAACACCTTTTTTCTTGTGCATAAATATTCTAAATTGGGGAGGAGTTGAAGAGAAAATTAAACATGTCAGCCAAAGAACTCATTAGATCTTTTTCCAAACAAGTATATTATTCCTGTTATTACTTTAATATGAACAAATTCTGTATAGAGCCAGAGCCTAAAAAAATTAAATTTGGAAGAATGTTTTCAAAAAAGGGAAAAACCCCAACTCATACTAGGCTCTTGCCTGATAACTTCTTCAGGTAACTCCTTTAGAATACATACAACCCAAACAAACCCCTTAGTGGAAATTATTTATATGTTCATTAACAGTTTAGTCTATTCACACACATGCCCCAGCTGACCTTAATGCTATCATTAATACTCATATTCATTTCTAAAAATCAATGATTGTGGTTCTTTCCTGGAGGCTGGTTACCACACACACACACACACACACACACACGTCAATGGTTACTTTTTAGAACCTTTTCTACTCTTACCTTGAAATCTATTTCCCTGCCAGTGTTAACCCCTCTTGAGTTAAGTGAGCTTTGTAAAACTCTCAACATATTATTCTTCACTTCCAAATCCCAACTCTACCTAAGAAAATCTTATTTCTTCATATTTAATTTTTCCTATAGACAGTTTAGATTTCATTTTTCCCCTCATGGGCCAATATATATATTTTTTAAAGTATGGGGTTATGAAATAGAGAAGTTATGTTAAATCAAAATTACATGATCTGTGGAGCTCCTTAGACCAAGGCGGTTGGGGTCTAAACCCTCTCTGCCCTTAGGCACAATCTGAACTTGACTTTGGTAATTACAGCAGCCAAAATAGTGAGCAATAATATGACAACAGCAATAGAGACTCCAATGTAGAGTGCCTCATTGGTGGTCAGCCATGGAGTTTGTTCCAAGACACACGAGCTAAGGACACATCAGAAGATGGAAAAAGCATGTTGTTAGAATTATGGGTAGAAAACATTTCCTAAGATGATAGCATACTCAGACAAGTTTATCTTTATTGGCCCTTGGCTACTCTAGACCATGAAGAAAGGATGAGAACAAATAATCTGAGGTTGTAACCACGGTGAAATTCTAAGACAATTTGAAATGCAATATGTATTTGGGGAGGTGGTAATATCTTATATGTTGCTTGGAGTGGTATACATTTATCAAAGCTCACTGCATACTCCAAAGGGTGCTCTTTATTACATGTAAATAACGCCCCCTTTAAAAAAAATCACTAAGCTAAAATACATAGCTTAATAAATACAACCAACTATTTTATTAGAAAAGAAAAAAGCAATATTTATTTATATACAAGTTGACAGGGTGATACTATCTAATGCTGTGTGCATGTGCTCAAATATTAATTTGGTCCTTAATACAGTCCTTATGTTTTTAATGTCATTTCAAGACTCTATCTATGTCTATCTAAATGGACCTGAATTCAGCTGCCCATGGACACGGCCCTGATGAACAATTAACTTAAAATTCTATGCAACTGGGTAGAATATAGAATTTTGTTTACATCTCCAGGAGGTGGACCTACAGGGTCAAATTGTATACTTCATGTTTTCATCATCTTAACATCCTCAGAATCAAGGCTCAAAAAGCTCACAATTTTGCTACTGTCCATCATGAACTTGCTTCTAAATTGCTTCTGCTTGTTGTTAAACATACTTGTCCAACAGGTAACTCAGGTCAATAACAGTCTCACCATTCGGAATGATTTTTTTTTTTAATTCAGCATAAACCTGGCCATAGAGTAAGATAATAATCATTTACGTAGTAGCAGTTCTGGGGTTTAGAAGGTATGCACAAATTCAGCCCACATTCATCAGGGTCCATGCCATGTAGTTGTTAAATCACCCCACCTTGCCTGACTTGAATTTCTTTTACTATGACCCGGCTGTCATTTCTCACCACTTGTGAGGATTGATACCTTAATAAGGCATCCTGTGTGGAGGTTAAGGTATAGAAAAACTCAGAAGTGGCCTCCAAATTTCTATATAGCATGGTGTTGGGTTGGAAAAGGATATTAGAGGGCCTGTATTTAAGCATGCACATTACCACTTTCATAATATATCTGTGTGGAATGGTCACCAGGCCACCAGAGGCACTCGAAACATGTTATTCACTAAATGATGACCAGAGTCTTCCTGGATATGTTATGTTAACTCACTCTGCTTGAATTAATTCATTCTTTTTGGTCCAATTTTTGGCCAGGAGAGAAAGTCTACATTGTGTGAGTGTATTGATGTTCATGTGTGTCAGTAAAATATCACTCATCAGGTATCTCTATCAAACTGGTCTACTCGTATCTAAATGAACTTCTCAAATTAATTAAAGTATCATTAGTTAAGAAACAAATTCTTTTCTTCCTTGTCTTTTAACTAAAAAGAATCAACCTCTGGGCCAGTCTTACAGAAGGAATCTCTAAATAGAACTTGCTTCCAGGGAGACATAGAAGTGAATTTGGCTAATAAAAGAAGGAACGTGCTTACAGTTCCATTGTATTGCCAAACGCCATCTGAAGGCTGCACCACAGCGCCACTCCCATCTGCTCGACAAAAAGGAATATCAATTAGAATTACAAAAATAATTACATTTTCGCTGCAGACACTAAATGTATTCATATTAATTTTTGGTGATGGGTGAAAAGCTGAATAATAATATGGCCAAATGTGGCAGGTTACAAGACTTATACCAAGTTACTAACATTTATTGGTTTATCCTATAAGGTTGTATTTATTAACCATTTTGCATGGACTCTGCGAAAATGGACTCCACTTTACTTTTGAATGGGAGAAAAATGCATAACATGCAAAATTTTACTTTCAATTTTAGGGCACAGAGGCATTCTTGGAACTAAATTTAAAATGCCACTTAAAGGTAGATAATCGATATTTGTATATCAGCTAAAACCTGGCAATGAGATCCCAGAGACCATATACACAGCTAAACATCAAACTACTCTATTAGGAATGGACAGTACGTTGGTTTTACATTGAAAATGTAAGTAAAATGAACTAAGATTATCCAAATCAGGAGGCATATACCTCCTACATTATAAGCCAAAGGGCCTAGATACTGATCCAGAAGACCTCTAGGAAATACTTGTTATATCAGCCATAAAGCTAGTATATTATACATACATTCCCTAAAAGCCTAATATAAGAAGACATTGTTCCTTAACATTTAGAATGTTCAAATTTTAATAGTGCTTTGAAATATCTATTTTGTAACAGAGAATATATTGCTGGCCTTCCTAGGTCAAATGTAGAATTCTCTTTTTACTGAGTATCGACACTATACTAAGCATTACAACCTTATGACGATTCCTTAAACCTATTTTATAGATAAGGAAACAGACCTGGAATGGATAAATAAGTCTTCAGCTCTAGTAAATAACAAGAGTCTCTGCTCATGACCACCACACACTCCCATCAAATGAAAACACTACAAGCCTTTGAAATTCCTGTCTGACAAAGGTATAGAAACTCAATGGTAATAAATTGGAATGATCATATCCCTGTATATGTTTATATTACTTCTCTGTTTACATTTTGCTCATTCTGAGACCGCTTTTAGCCTAAGGCACTACTTAGGTTTAGGCTATGTTTCTGATTTGCATTATGACCTTAAGTAAGTCCTTCAGGTCTAGAACTGGATGATGTGGTAAAAACTGCATGAACTTGAGTCTGATGAAATTTGAATTCAATGCTGACAATGTCCATTAGGAATGTGACCTTGGTCAAGGTCCTTTGCATGCACGTATTTCTGTGTGTGTGTGTAATTCTAGCTACTTAGCTTGACAGCAATAAGCTGATATCACAATAACTGTTCAATATGGTCACATAAAGCACTTCACACCACTCCAGATAAATATCAGCTATTACTACATATTATGATGTTACAATAGAAGGTTCAGTGCAGGGAGGAACATCGCGCAACTTTCCAAGCATCCTGCTCTTCTATCAGCAGGAACACCTAGTGAGGAAAGCCACAACTTGCCCATGGCTATGCAGCTAGTAACTGGCAGAGGAACTTGGAGCTGTCTTGAAAACAAAGCCACAGGGCTTCCCTAGTCTGGCAATGTCAGTAAATAAGGTCTGCCTTAAAGAATTACATGAGATAACATGCGATGCTTTCCTGGCATATACACTGTCAAAGGTGGGTGGCAGCCCGTGTGATGACCAAAATCACCAAACCTAACATTCTTTGCTTCTCTGAGGCTTCCACCCACAGAAAGCTGATAGGCACAGTGAGGATTAGGCTCTAGAGCCTCAGATACACCGCCAAGAAGGCAGCAAACACAAGTCATGGGGACACAGGTGCTCCAATGTCTCTTCTACCCCAGAAAGCTCTACCTTGACCTGGTTTTAGTGAACATGACATTTTAGAGAATGATTCCCACTCCTGCTTTCTTCTTCCTCATGCCCCTAAAAGTGTGGGTGCAGCTGCTCCACTGCTGTTACCTGTGTTCTTATCTATTTTCATTATGTTCATGTGTCTAGAAACATTTCCCACTGAGGATTCCACTTTCAAAACAGAATGTCACCATTATGAAATCCCAACTGAATAGGTCCCAGTTGCATCTCACTATAGGTCCATTTTAAATTAACCATCTTGAAGAAATATTTGGCAGAAGATAAGCCATTCAGGGCCCCCTACAGAGTGGCCACTCCTGAGTACAGTGAGTCATACACATGAGGAGTCCTGCAAGGTGTGACCTTGCTTGGATGCAACACAAGTACAAGGACACATGGCCAGCCTGTGTTACAGAGGGGTTCAGCATGTGGTACTCACCACGCTTACCACTATGGGTAACAGAGTTAGCTGGAAAAGATGACAGGATTCAGTATCACCTTTCTCCACCACAGGAAAGACCCATCAATCTTACATTTGAGAGAAGAGAGAGTATATGGGACCTGCCCAGAATGGGGAGAATGGGGAAGACGTTTTGAAGAACAGCAGATTTTTCAGAGGGGCATGCCCTCAATCCGTTTCAAAGTGTCCATTTGCAAGCCTGGCAAGGAAGCAAGGAAGCCTCCTGGATACACTAGGCTCTGAAGCTGAGAAGAAAAACAAACATGGATGACTGGTGATTTGGATTTAATTGTTTCACAGCTCTGGGCCAAGGAGGCAAGCCTAGTAATAAGTCTGGAGTCGAAACTGATTTGTTTCATTTAGAAAATAGAGATATACATGTAGATGTTCCCAAATCATGCAAGCTACCTATGCTAGTCACATATATGTACTATGGACATCTAAGTAGTAGTCATAGTTGCTATTATATCTGTCACTCTTATAACTTTGTGCCAAGATCTTTATCTCATTTAACCTTATAAGGATTCTATACGATCAGTGATGTTTCCTCCATTTTACAAATAATGGAAACAGATGCAGAGAGAGTAAAACTTTTGATCAAGTCACATCACTGACTGGAAGGGCCAGCGTAGCACTCATGTTAGATCTGTCTTATTCCAGAATATGTGATCTCAACAACACAGCAATGATTAGCAAAATTTAAATGCCCAGTAAAGAAATTTCATCAGGAAAAAAATGAAGTTACCTGTTAGGCAAGAGTTTGACTGTAAGGTGGTCGTATATGTTTTCTGTGGAGTGGTAGGCTGGGTTTCTGTTGTCTGCACTGGAGAAGATGAAGTATTTTCTGCAATGGAAAAAAAAAAATCAAAGAGCTGTGTTCTATTTGTAGAGAAAAAGTCCCACCCCTACAAAAGGAGACAACAAGACTAAAATCAAAATTACCTTCAGCTTTTTTTAGAAATACATTCAAAGATGTCCTTGAGGCATTGTACTGCCATGTAGGTATTTCACAATATGAATAAATCTGACCTAGATAATGATCTGGACAGTCGACTAAAGACAGAATTATTTCATAGTTTTTATACTCCTAGCTCTTTAAATGTATAAAGTCTACAACAGTGCACTTATGTAGGACACCCAATTGAGCTTTTATCCATACAAGTGACATTTCATTTTTATGGAACAGGGATCTGGGAGTTTGCACTAACCTACCCTTCCTCTTAACAACAACTCCAATCTGGATTTTCTGACCTTATTTAAGTTCCCAATTATCCATTCACACATCTGTCCACAGAGATGCACATATTGACCTGTACACGATAAACTCACAATATTTAATTCCTTGAAGCCTCTTCAAGGTGACTATATTACCCAGTGTCTCAGCCTTGATAATGATTCACACCCTCAAAGTAAGGTTCCCGGTAGACCTTGACCCTGGCTCTTTCTGCAGTCGCATGTGGTCATTTCTTTTGTCAGACTGACTTCCTGTGTTGTCTGACTCATCTCTTTTTTCTCCCAAAAATTCTCACTCAGAATTCTCCAACACAGGGCTGAATTTCCTTTTCTTTTTTGAAATCAATCCTTTGTTTTCCATTATATATCTTACCTTCACCACAGAGTACGTCACTTCCTCTTTATAAGATCTTAATATTCCAACCCCACAGAAATTTAGAGCAAATAGTGATGCTGACTGGATACAATTCTTAAACCTGGGCTTTCCATTGCCTCTCATTGCTCTTTCTGTTTCTGATTTCCTACCAAAGTCTTCACATGTCAACATCACCCTTTCTCATATTCTGAACTATTTCTCTGTCTTCCTCTTATATTCTAACCTGTGGCTCTCTTTAGGAACTAAGAACAAGACACTACAAGAACGTCAGATGACAGAGTCTCTCCAATTTAGATTTGTGCAAAAATACTCCTGGGCTTAAATTCTTTCCTAAGTTTAGGTCTTCGTGGGTATCCTCCTTTCTTCTCCTGATCCTACAATCTTACATCAAACCATCTACGCATATTTGAGGCAACTAGCATGTGCCAGGGGCTCTGAAAACAGACAGGGAGTGGTGTAGAGACAAATGTCTGCACTGAATTAGCTCCACTGTTCAACTCCATCCTAAACTCAAACTCCTTAGGACACTATCAGGATAAGGATAAGGCTCAATGCAATAAATAATACATTCATATTCCCCAGGTGCTCACACAGACATTAAACCAACACTTTTATTCTGAATCTCTGCTTAAAACAAAGTCAAAAACATGTTCACCAAAACAATTTCACTATTCCATGCACTTTCAGGCACAAACTAAGTCAAACTAAGTATAAAGAAACTAAAGCAATAATGAGAAAATAAATAGATTCTCTAGTATATTCAGCCACCTGGAACAAAGCTGTTTGTCTTACAAACTTTTACGGCTCAAAAATTCCAGTTTTAACCTGAAATCCTCTCTTCCAAGCTCAGTTCATAGACCAAAATGCCTTAAGTCCTTCCTGGTTAAAAATACACACAGTTCAATGGGAGTCAAGGAAAAATCAGTATGTTTCTTTAGATATTTCTAGCTAAGAACTGTTACATCTCTCTTGCTCTTCAGAATCCAGGGCCACATCAAAATATATAAGAGTTTTGAAGGCTGTAAGAATCTTCAGTAAAAGTTATCATTTCAACCTTACAAATAGAAGATTTTAATATAAACTGGTCCTCAAGATGGAAAGCTATTTCTCCACTCATACTTCTAATTATTCTCCATTTGTATTAAATCTAAATCTTAACTATCAGAAATTTGAAGTGCGACCCATGTAGCCTGAATTGAAAAAATCATGTATATGTCAAATCGCTGAATCTTCAAATCTGATCTTTAATAGTATAAAGAGTATAAATAGTAAAAATTCTTAATCTAATGTTCAAAGTATAAATACCTTTAAATTTATGTTACATAATAAAGTAAAGGATGCTAGAAGCAAAAATGTATAAGTCACTAACTGTTATGAAAAGAAAGGATAATTATACAAAGTCTTTTACAGTGACAATGTCAAATCTGGATAAATTAATTCAAACACAACCTTGGTGCTCATGAATGAAGGCACGAACCATGATGTATAACCAGAGTCCCATTTCAAATTAATGAAGACTAACTTCTGACTCAACAACTTTCTATCCATATGCCCAACAACGAATGAACTAAGACTCTTGGCCTTGGTCCCCACAACTATAAAATAGGAATGAATCCCACATAAAATCTATAGAATTGACATAAGAGTTAGGTAATACAATTCCTTAAAGGACTTACCATGAATCCTGTACATAGGAGAGGAGTAAATGTTTACTGCACTGAAATCTTATGCTGAGTGGAGAGTCGGACATCAGAGAGGACTAAAGGACCTCCACTCAGAGCTCCTGTGAGGGCAGAATCTCGTGAACCTGAACCTTGTTCTTGGCATTTCCTCTATTTTCCTCATAAACGTGTGCTCAACAGCAAAACATCCACACCATCGTCATTAGAAGACAAACATCAGTGGCCTGAGGTAGGTAGGCTAACAACGAATCCATTTGAGAATCCGATTCAAAAAACTACAAGTCTCCTCACTCTGAAGACAGTTACAAGTACAAAAGGACCATATAACATGGCACAGAAGTTCACGAATCCTGTGAGGCCCACGTTTGAAACCCAGGGAAGAACCCTACCCTACGATGTACCTCTGCCTTAACACAATGCTCTGGGTAGTCTGCACCATTGTCATAAGGCCTCTGGCCTCAGAAACACATCGCTTTACCTGTGTGAGGTTCAGTGTGGTTGCTGGCGTTGTAGGAGTAGAGGTAGAGATGTTAGGTGATGTGGGAACATTGGTGACCTCAGGTGGAGCTAGAATCAACAGGAAAGCAAGCATTAATCAAGCAGCAGAAAACCAGGCTTTGTGCTGGACCTGTACATGATCTCAACCAATGGGACCAACCCTAGGCAGAATGGGGCTCTCTAATCTCCACTCCTTACCTCCCCAAACCCCTCTCTCCCCGAACCCAGAGTTCTTGTCCATGGTTAGCTAGAATCTGACAAGGTTGGGCTTCAGGACAAGCTTGCTAAAACTCAACAGCTGCACTAAAACATTATATTCCAGGAGAATCAGAGTTTTAAAAAGAAGGTTACCCACGATTAGCCCTGAAGCCTTAATCAGATTGTCTAATGAACTTGCTTTCGTTAGTGGTAAAGTTTCCCCACAAAGCAGCCAGGAAACTATGAGAGAAGATGCAGGTGAGGAAAAGCTCGAGAGAAGGTTAAAGTATGATCTCAGTCTATGAAAACTGCTTGAAAACTTAAGCAAAGAAAGTGGTTCTTGGACGCAGCCATAAAAGAAAAAATGAAACCTTGCCATTTCTGACAATATAGATGGACATAGAAGATATTTTGCTTAGTGAAGTAAATCAGACACAGAGACACAAGTGATCTCAATACATGTAAAATCTAAAGAACAAAATGAAAAACCAAGAGAAACACACTCATACATAGAACAAATGGGTGGTCCCCACATGAGGGGATTGAAAAGCTGGGTAAAAAAGGTGAAGGAATTAAGAAGCATAAATCGATAGTTACAAAATAGTCTTACGGCTATAAAGTACAGCATAGGGAATATTGTCATTAATATTGTAATAAGTTTATAGTACCAAGTGGGTACTAGATTAATTAGGGGATCACTTTGTAAATTAAGTAAATGTCTAACCACTAGCTGTACACCTGAAATGAATATAAAGTAATATTGAAGGTCAGCACCAATTGAAAACCAAAAATCTTTTCTTTAAATTGGTTATTGGAGGCAGAGAGTCACTTAGGCTCTGTTATGGATCAACTTCCCACTGGATAAAGCAGTGGCCTTGTAAATGCTTGCCTATTAAAGAATTGTAGGCATGTCAAAAGTCTCCTACAATTCCTTTCCATGTCATTTCTTTTTACATTCACCCAGATAAAAAATGTTTACAGTTCCAAAAAGTTGTACTCATCATCTCTTCTCCACATGCTGCCTTCTACATCTGTCTGTGGAGTTCAGTCTCACCAGCCTCTTTGAGCTTCTCTGGACTGCCTCACAGACATAGTTTGCCCAGAGTCAACTGATTTCTCCATCTGACTTGACCTTATCTTACTTGCCTTCATGCAGGAGACAAGCAAGGTCCATAACTTGGAAGAAGCTTTACAGAATACAGTTCTCTTAAAAAAAAAAAAAATACATAGCTTACTAAGGCAACAGGTACTGGGTTCTATTGTGAATATACAACCTCTGTGGAAGGAGATTCATTAAGAAAGAGGTACCAGAAACCAGAAAATCCTGAAGAATCCACCTCTTTCAAATGATATGAGCATTAGGACGCCCACGTGAAGACGAAAGCATTTGTAAACAACCCATATTTCTGGATTTCATGAAAATCTTAAAATCATCTGGTGAATAGTTATTGTAACACTAATGTTTTCATATAACAACAACATAATTTTATTTTTTAAACAACCAATGTCATGATATGATGTGAGATGTGCTTCAAAAAAATCCAAGATACTGGGTGTGGTGGAATCACCTATGCTTAAACAGTGTATATGCAACAAAATTAAACCAACGAAGGTTAAAGTAGGTGATACACCTACCTATCAGTACCCGCAACTATAAAATAGGACAGAAACACACCTACAATATATAGGGTTGCCATAAGACTTGGGTAATATAATTCTTTAAAGAGCTTAAGATGATTCCTGTCACATAGGAGAGGAGTAAATGTTTACTGCACTGAAATCTTATGCTGAGTGGAGAGTCAGACATCAGAGAGGACTAAAGGACCTCCACTCAGAGCTCCTGTGAGGGCAGAATCTCGTGACCCTGAACCTTGTTCTTGGGCATTTCCTCTATTTTCCTCATAAACTTGTGCTCAACTGGGACAAATCAACACCACCATCATTAGACGTCAAACATCAGTGGTTTGAGGTAGTAGGCTAACAACGAATCCATCTGAGAATCCGATTCAAAAACACTACAAGGCCCCTCACTCTGAAGACAGTTACAAGTACAAAAGGACCATATAACACGGCACAGAAGTTCACGAATCCTGTGAGGCCCACGTTTTGAAACCCAGGGAAGAACCCTACCCTACGATGTACCTCTGCCTTAACACAATGCCTGGGTGGTCTGCACCATTGTCATAAGGGCCTCTGGCCTCAGAAACACATCGCTTTACCTGTTGTGAGGTTCAGTGTGGTTGCTGGCGTTGTAGGAGTAGAGGTAGAGATGTTAGGTGATGTGGGAACATTGGTGACCTCAGGTGGAGCTAGAATCAACAGGAAAGCAAGCATTAATCAAGCAGCAGAAAACCAAGGCTTTGTGCGGGCCTGTACATGATCTCAACCAATGGGACCGACCCTAGGCAGAATGGGGCTCTCTAATCTCCACTCCTTGCCCCCCATTCCCCTACCTCCCCGAACCCAGGGTTCTTGTCCATGGTTAACTAGAGTCTGACAGGGTTGGGCTTCAGGACAAGCTTGCTAAAACTCAACAGCTGCACTAAAACATTTATATTCCAGGAGAATCAGAGTTTTAAAAAGAAGGTTACCCACGATTAGCTCTGAAGGCTTAATCAGATTGTCTAATGAACTTGCTTTCGTTAGCGGTAAAATTTCCCCACAAAGCAGCCAGGAAACTATGAGAGAAGATGCAGGTGAGGAAAAGCTCAAGAGAAGGTTAAAGTATGATCTCAGTCTATGAAAACTGCTTGAAAACTTAAGCAAAGAAAGTGGTTCTTGGACGCAGCCATAAAAGAAAAAATGAAACCTTGCGATTTCTGACATATAGATGGACATAGAAGATATTTTGCTTAGTGAAGTAAATCAGACACAGAGACACAAGTGATCTCAATACATATCAATAAAATCTAAAGAACAAAATGAAAAACCAAGAGAAACACACTCATACATAGAACAAACGGACGGTCCCCACATGAGAGGGGATTGAAAAGCTGGGTGAAAAAGGTGAAGGAATTAAGAAGCATAAATCGATAGTTACAAAATAGTCTTACGGCTATAAAGTACAGCATAGGGAATATTGTCATTAATATTGTAATAAGTTTATAGTACCAAGTGGGTACTAGATTAATTAGGGATCACTTTGTAAATTAAGTAAATGTCTAACCACTAGCTGTACACCTGAAATGAATATAAAGTAATATTGAATGTCAGCACCAATTGAAAACCAAAAATCTTTTCTTTAAATTGGTTATTGGAGGCAGAGAGTCACTTAGGCTCTGTTATGGATCAACTTCCCACTGGATAAAGCAGTGGCCTTGTAAATGCTTGCCTATTAAAGAATTGTAGGCATGTCAAAAGTCTCCTACAATTCCTTTCCATGTCATTTCTTTTTACATTCACCCAGATAAAAATAATGTTTACAGTTCTAATAAGTTGTAATCATAACCTTTTCTTCACATGCTGCCTCAACTACAAAATAGGATTGGAACACACCTGTAATGTATAGGGTTGCCATAAGAGTTAGGTAATACAATTCTTTAAACGAATTAGCATGATTCCTGTCACATAGGACAGGAGTAAATGTTTACTTCACTGAAATCTTACGCTGAATGGAGGATCCGACCTCAGAGAGGACTAAAGACCTCCACTCAGAGCTCCTGTGAGGACAGAATCTCATTAACTGAACCTTGTTCTCGGGCATTTCCCCTATTTTCTCATAAACATGTGCTCAACTAAGACAAATCCACACCATCATCATTAGATGCCAAACATCAGTGGTCTGTTGTGTGTTGGCTAACAATGAATCCCTCTTGAGAACTGAGTTAAAAGAACTTCAAGTCCTCTTATTCTGAATAGTTATAGATTCAAAAGGAATAGGGATTTGCAAATCCTGCGAGGCCTACATTTGAAACTCAGAGGAAAACCCTAACCCTACATTGTTATATATCTAAACACAATGCCCTGGGAGGCCTACAGCTTTCATTAGAAGGCCTCTAGGCTCAAAAACACATCTCTTTACCTGTCGTGAGGTTCAGTGTGGTTGCTGGTGTTGTAGGAGCAGAGGTAGACACTCTAGGTGTTGTTGGAACACTGGTGGTCTTAGGTGGAGCTAGAATCAACAGGAAAGCAAGGATTAATCAAGCAGCAGGAAACTGGGACTTTATGCTGGGCCTGTACATTAACTCACCCAATGAGCAACTAACCCCAGAAAGAATGGGGCTCTAATCTTCCCTGATCCCAGAATTCTTATCCTTGGTTAGCTAGAATCTGACAGGGCTGGGCGTGAGGACAACTTGCTTAAAGTGGTAATCATAATCAGTTCTCCACATTCTGCCTCTTACATCTGTATATGGTGTTCTACCTCACCAGCTTCTCTGGGCTTCCCTGAATTGCCTCCCAGATGAGGTTTCCCTGGAGTTAGTTATTTTCTCCATCTGATTTAACTTTAACTTACTCTTGTTCACATGGGGAAACAGCCAAGTCAAAGGTTGGGAGATCGTAATATAAAATTTCTCCTAAAAAAAAAAAAACTATGGAGATATAGTTTACTAAGGCCATAGGTAGTATTGGATTCTACTGTCAGTATTAGACCTTAGTGGAGGGAGATTCATTAAGAAGGAGCACCAGAAACAAGAAAATCCTCAAGAATTTATTTCTTTTATCAAATGGTAAGGTTATTAGGATGTCTACATTAAGAGGAATGAAATGTAAACTGATGAGATTTCTGGATTCCATGAGATCTTAAAAGCAAATAGTGAACACTTGTTGGAATGCAAATGTTTTCATATTGCAACGAGGTCATTTGGATGTTTTAATAAGCAGTGCTGTGATATGAGGTGAGATATGCTTCAAAATATCCAAGGTAGGCCAAGTGTTGGGACAGAACTAGATCTGCTTACACAAAGCATATGCAAAAAGATGATTGTTAAAGTTGATGATATATATACTTGACCATATCTTACATAATATTACCTATTTTCTATGTTTCAAATTCTTGATATTAGTTTAAAATGTGAAGAAAATTTCTCTTATAAATTTTCTAAGACAGCATCTCAGAAAAAGGGCTGTCGATTAAGCTGAATAAGTTCAGGTTGATAAAAGTGTTCATTATATTTCACAGTGGAGCAGTTGCATGCTTTTTCATGAATAAACTAACATTTTTGAAGCGCTGCTTAAGAAATAGTTGGCTGACTTAAAAGATCCTCCAGCCTATGGTCTTGAATCAAAGTTGTTCTTCACACTCCATTCTACACAAATAAGTTATTCTGTTTCCCAACAGTTATTAGAAACGAGACTGTAGGAACCTCCTCTTTCTCTAATAGAAAAAGAGAAAATTACTACCAAACAGTAAAAGTCTCTGTCCACTCACATAAAGACATCGAAGGAAGAATTAAAACAAGCTCACCTGGCTTTATCTCCAATAATATGTGGACTTTCTTGTCATTAAACCACCCCGAGTGCTCAACACGGCAGCAATATGTGCCACTGTCGGATTGTTGTGCATTCTTTATGGTTAAAGACACGTTCCCTTTCGGAATGATTCCATTTAGCTCATAACGCATGTTCCTCTGAAAGGTGACACGGTATCCATCAGTCGCGATGAGTTGATCTGAGCATAGGGACAAAGGACATTCCCCTCGGCCCCAGCACATGGTTGTGACTTCACTAGCTGTTGAGTAGGTGCAGGGTAGCATGACAGGCTGACCCACCACTCCGCTTACTCGTACTTGAGAAACTACAGCATCTGTAAATAAAGAGAAAACAGGACGCAAGGACTCAATATTTTAATTTTACATTTATTTTCACTTTTTTCTTTTCATATAGTTTATTTTATTTGTAATCATGTAACTTTACATCTTGAATTTTAAAATTTTATAGTTTGTTAACATCTTTATCAGCATTTCATTTACTTGATATTTGTAAATATGACATACATAATTTAAACTTTTTTCTGTACTTAGAATTGCTTCCTAATGGGATAGATCTCTAAGAGAGAAAATTATCAGTATAAAGGGCAGAATATTTGCAGTCTATTTTTTCCAAATTCCTTTTTAAAATGTATGAATGAATGAATGACACTCCAATTATATATGAGTGTGTATTTCATTCTGTGTTTAACAGGTATCTGCTTATTCATTTGAAAATTCTATTGCATTTAGAGTTTCAATTTTTATTATTATTGTAATTTCAAAAACTGCTACTACAAAAGAAGTCGCTCACAAGCCCTCATAAAAATAAGCAGAGCTACTGTTTTCTCTAAAGTATCGTCGGCTTAAAGGCAGAAGTCTAATAAACTCTTCATAAATCAATTTTTAGAAAATGAGTTTCTAATACATCCAGGAGGAGCTAAGGAGCTAAGGCTTATCAAGTGCTTTAGGGTCAGTCCAAAAATTCCAAGTCAGTACTCCTTGTCATGAGTTGATGACAGCCAACCCTTGAGCAAGTCCTACTTCCCCTGGTAAAACCAGAGAACTTGAGAATATTCCATCCGGTACTAAATTAGCTGCTCAAAACTAAAAACTCTCTCCTGTGGTAGAAATGCCAAATGTACTCAAGGTGGTCCTTAAGTGAAATCTGAGATTCATCAACTAATCATATTGATTCATTTTTAAAAATCGTTTTTCTAAATTTCAACTACAGTTGATATTCAATATGATTCTAGTTTCAGGTACACCACAGTGATTAGACATTTGCATAACTTACAAAGGGATCGCCCCCATAAGTCTAGTACCCATCTGGCACCACACATAGCTATTACAATATTATTGACTACATTCCCTATGTCATACTAATCCTAACTAATCCATATTTCAGACTGGGCTGAGGGTTTCAGAAATCTTCTAAAAATAAAATCATCATTGTTACATAAGAGTGGTTTTTCATCGGAATCTTATAATATTTATTTTTTGCCTAACAGCATTTTTGGATTAGAGATATAATACATACTAATTATAAAAACTCAGTTATAGAAGTATTATAAAAATGGTATTTCCCCCGTCATCTCACCTCTAGTGATTGTTGTTTTTTAAATTTAGGAGATATTTATTTCAAAATTTTTCCCTATCTCAGATAATGTTTTGAATTTAAATGTCTTATTTTTAAAAGAAATAATTGCACATGTTAAAAAAAAATCCGCTGCACAGAACGGTACAGTGAAAAACTGGCCCCTTTTCCACCCTACCCCCATTCCTTCTCCCCGTCCCCTCCCCCTCCGTGATAACACCTTACTATTTCTTACATACAGGTGAGAAGTCCATGCATTCCCAAGTATCTACCCATGCCTTCTTTTTGTTTAAACACAACTTTCAGCATATGACATACTGATGTACACCGTGCCTTGCTCACCAGCCACAGATCTTGTAACTCACAGCATTGAAGCAATTTGTTTGGATTAAGATTTCAGCCTGGCTCTTTGCTCACTAGTTGATCCATCACCTTCTGACAAAGCCCCAAAACACTTACCTTCCTCCACCACACCCACACACCCCCCCTTATTCCTTCATGCTCATGCCCTCCAAACCCCTGCCTACATATGCACTTACCTGTCCAAAGTAGTGTGAGGCTTGTGAAGGCTAACCAGGAATGCATGATGCTGTCAGCCTAAGGGAAAGAGAAAACAAACTGCTTGGTGTGCCCCTACCAGATGGAATGGAAGCGAGTTTTAATTCTCAGATTGCAACTTTTCCTATCACCCTGACTGGGTGAATCACATGAGCCTGCCCTGCTAAGGATGAGTGAGCATGTACTATGGCTTTGGCTTTCTGTTAGTTCTGGGTGGCCAAGGGTTCTATACCTCCAATAGACAGGCAAAGCTGTCCTCAGAAGCAACCCTTTATTCCCCACAGTTCCTTCCCCACACAGGGGGTCCAAACTGACTTTTGATACTCACACAGGAGATGAAGGAGCAAATAGGAAGGAAACTAAAGCCAGGCTCAGTGAGAACACCAGAGCACAGACTAGCCTTCTAAAGGTAGAGGTGCACTTACCCTTGGCCTCTGAGATGACACTCAACTTGGTCCTTTGGTGAGTGCAGGGTACTTCCTTCCCTGGGCCACAGTGCTTAGTCCGCAGCCTCACTTACACTGCCAAGTTACCTATTAGCAAGCATGAAGCCGGAATGTGAATCACTGAGCCTCACCATTCACTCTATGGAAGTAATAACTCAAACTGCATTTACAGACCAATGGCAGGAGAATGTTTCTAGAATCAGAGTCTGGACCACACTCGGTGTTCACACACACAGACCCAGGGAAAATACCTCAAACCGAAAATCTGCCTCATAAGTAGAGGGCAGAGACAGACTGATAAAAGCAGCAGCCCACCCTGGCCTGGCAACTAACAGAGTTTATTAAAGGAAACTTACATGCGAGGCTCCTCCTGGGTGAGAGTAAGACAAAATGTATCCCCACTGTACTTGGCAGGCACCAAAGAATTATATAGAGCAAAGGGTGGGGATAGTCATGGGGACAAGTCCAGGAATGCTAGCTACCAGGTACTGGAAACTACTTTACATGCTTCACCGGGTCAGGACAATGGCCTCGTCCAAGAACTGGCATATAGCAGGAGGTAAGGCAGGGGTACTGACGAAGCTCAGAATGGACATCAGTTATGATTAGACAGTCTCTAAGGGGGGTTTGTGAAAGTAACTTCCTTTCTGGCCTGGGCCCAGCTTGTAGGACAGGCAGCAGTCACGTCACAGAACAGTCTCTCCTCCACGCTCCACCCCTCGTGACAGGCTCTTACAAACTCACACCACCCTCTTCCTCGAGGTGTCCTGAATGGTCAGCCAGGGGCTTTAGTAGCAGGGAGACAGATGACTTAGTTGCCAATTGACTACAGTGGAGACGCGGTTCTCAGCAATAGGAAAGACACATACAAGAAAGGAGATAAAATAAAAGAAGCAGTCCAAGTACTAGTGACAATTTTTTTCCATCATGCTCCCCCAGGACCCAAACCAGTAGGTTACCAGGTCGCCCAGGCCTGGGGCCAGATCATTTAAGGCATGTACTGGACTTTGCATATGTGCTGTCAAAGAACTATTAGCAGATTCGTCTGGTATAAAAACACAACCTTCAGTCTTGGTAATGGCACAGGGTCCCACCCCCACCCCTCATAATGAATTGCCACGTAATTGCCAAGCGGAAGTCTGAAGACAAACATTTAGTAGGGATGTGAACTGGGAAATCTCCGTCTATGAGAATGACGCCTGTAGCCTGGCCACACTGTGTAAACCACACTTGTTGACCAGGGAGAAGTTGTACACTCTGACGTAAGGAGGTGAATAGAACTGGGAATACGCCAGACTAGAGCCCCTTCTCTTCCTTTTCTATGGTGTGTATATCAATCCATGTGCAGCGGGTCTCCAAAGGTCCCAAAAGCATTAGGAGAGGGTCCCAGCAGAGATAAGCAGGTCCTGCCCACCCAGAGATGTGAAGTCACTGACTTAAACTAGGGGAATGTTCCCCTGCAGATTCTACTAAATGGTCCCTGCTTTCAAAACAATAGGGCTTCATGCCCTCATTATCATAGCTCCTTGGTCCATGACAAGTTTAGGGCCTATTGCTGTGTCCTTTGTTTTCCATACATTTATTCTATTTTAAAACAGAGAAAGAAAACCAAATTCTGATTTGGTGTCACCTTACTTTTAGTATTTAATCCACTTTATTACATCTACTTTAATCTTAGAATGTTTAGCCAGTCAGAACAAGTCCAGGAACAAGCAGGTAGCAGAAAGCGAGGAAGGTTTGATTTATGTCCAAATGAATTCCAGTTCTCATCAGACAATCTCTAAGGGGGTTCATGGAAAGCAACCACCATTCTGGCCTGCATCCAGCTCATGGGACAGATAGCTCGCACATCACAAAGTCTTTCTTCACACTTGGGTTGAGATTCCGTCTCTGCCATTTATAAAGCTGTATATCTCTATGCATAACTGAGCTCCTCCAAACCTTCTTTTCCTCATGTGTAAAATAGTGCTAAAATACTTGACGTATCTCCTCAAAGGGTTGTTATAATGAGCAAAAAACTGGGTGAACTTTGAAAACTGAACCTAAATATGTATGAATACTAGCCAAGGTTTTTAAAGAATTTACTGAGTAGCGGGCTCTGTGCCAAGCACCTATATATGCATTTTATCCTCACAGGCCCCCTTAGACAGGTGCTGTCATTCACCCCATTTGTGGAGGAGGAAGCTGAGGCTTGGAAAGGGTAAGTGAGCCTAGATTCCAAGTGAGGCCTTCAGATTTTGCTCTTAAACACTAAACCATACAAACATATGTAAGCCTGCCTTAGCACATCACTAACTCCCCTTCTGGTATAAAGATGCAGTAACTTCCTTCTCCCAGGGAGGCACTGTTCCCCCATTTCTAGCCTTTTGGCAGCTCATGACAGCTTATGGCAAAGTGGACGATGGCCTCAGCGCCCTGTGGCAATGGGTCCTGTGCTCCCAGGAATGTGAGCCCCCGACTCCAGCAGCCTCTGGAGCAAATTGGGAAGAAAACTAAAGCCTGATGCTGTAAACCAGCATCCCAAAGAACCTGGACGGGATGCTCAAGGGAATGCCTGTGGCAAAGGACTGTGGTGGGGCCTTCCACAAAAAGTTGAGGTGGAAATGGCACCAACACACAATAGAAGCAGGCCAAGGAAGTAGTTGGAAAAAGAAAAAACAAATGGGATCCTGGAGACCAAGTGAAGCAAATGCATCAACGAAGAGGCAATAATCACAAATCAGATGTTGCCAGGCAAGGGATGCGTTGTATCTATAGCGCTGAGCAACTTGGAGATCATTCATGACCTTCACAAAATCTGTTTTGGTAAAGAGTAGTTTACTGACTGTTCACTTTCCATATGTACACCTAAAAAAACAGTTTACATAGATAGGGAAGATTTGGAGGGAATCGAGACAGGGAACTCTTTCAAAGAGTTTTGGAGACAATATAAGAAAAAAAAAGGAAAGGAAAGTTAGAGTAGGATAAAGAGGAAGATTTATTAACATGCCAAAAATCACAGCATAATTGTATGATCTGGAAATGACGAGAGGAGGAAGTGATTTGAGAGTTGTTTGTGGAGCAATGAAGGCATGGAATCCCGTGCCAAATTAGCGGAGTCCCCTTAGACATGACCAGAGGTAGCATGTGGGTGAGAGCAAATGGACTAGGGACTAATGCAGAACTGTCTGGCAGCACTAAGGGGCCACTGGAGGCAGGTGTCATGAAAGTGAGACCAGCCCAAGCGGCCGATGCTATTCTCCAGCTACCTGAGGCTGCAGGTCATGAAGGAGGAGGAGTAGGATCCACCCCTAAGGAAGGCTAAGTTTTTAAAATCATTGCATACGGCCATGCTACCCTGAACACACCCAACCTCCTCTTATCTTGGAAGGTAAGCAGGATTGGGCCTGGTTAGTACTTGGATGGGAGACCACCTAGGAATACCAGGTGCTGTAGGCATTAAAAAATAAAATTAAACAAACAAACAAACAAACAAACAAAATCATCTCTGGTATCTGCAAATAATCTAATCAAATATCTCCCCACTTTAAAAGCATCCAATGGCTTCCCAATGCCAAACTCTAAAAGCTGCTCACCTCCAAGCTGTCACACCCTTCCATCTCAAGCCTCACAAAACTCCAACCAACCCAAACCCAACCAAACCACTTGGACATGCTAATCTTTGTAAGCAGAGTACTCTCTAACACAGAAGGGACAACAGTACAATCAAACCTGCAAAAGTGAGAAACTAATACCAGGCTCCTCTTTTAATAAACACTACATTTTGCACAACTAGTTATTATTTACAATTTACAAATGTTTTTACTTTACAAATCATAAGTTGATGAGCAAAACTGCTAATATAGCTATGCTCTAGATACACATATTCCCATTTCCATATTATCATATAATTTCACAGATGGAAGGAAGCTCAGCAAAGACAAGTGTTGCTTCTAAAGTCACACAGCTTTCGTTGAAGCCTACAGGACTTCCTCCCACGGCACACTATTCCTCTCACTGATGTTGTCCGAAAAAAGCTTAAATTCAGAAGTACGGGTCATGATTTCATTTAAATGAGAATCTAGTCTTGTGACTTTTTTATAACCAGGAGTTTGCACTTTTTAATTCCCTTCACATTTTTCACCCTTCACCTTTCTCGCTGATCCCCTTCCCCGCCCCAATCAGAGAACCATGGGTTTGTTCTGAGTTTGTTTTTGCTTAGTTTTGTTTGTTCCTTTGTTGTTTAAGATTTCACGTATAACTGAAAACAGATGGTATTTGTCTTTATCTGTCTGACTTATTTCACTTAGCATCTAGGTCCATCCATGTTGTCATAAACGGCAAGATTTCATTCTTTTTATGGTTTAGCAGTATTTCATAGTACATATGTACCACATGTTCTTTACCCTTTTAACTACTGACACTTAGGTTGCGCTTGCGCTGACCTTGAGGGCATCTGGGAGAGGCTGTGTGCTGCTCAGCCAATGCTCCCATGGGGCTAGAGGGTGACCGGGAGAGACGGCAGGGAACACCAGGAACACCAGATCAGGCTATTACACCTGAAGAGCAATCGGGAGAGACTGCAGGGTCTCCAAGGCTGCTCTGAAGAGTCTGCACCTGCTAGAAGGGGCTCCAGCAGGGCTAGTGGGCTGCGGGGGACTGGATCTCCTGGTATTGCCACAGCCGGGCAGACAGTATTAGCCAGGAGAATGGAGAGGGACAGATTTTTGTGCCTGCCGGCTCAGGGCCAGCTGAGTGGGAGGAGAGCTCAACAAAGGAACAGCACCCCCTAAGGCTTCTGTCCCCTGAGAAAGTTCCCACCAATCCCTGCCGCCACAGCCCTTGCCCCAAAGTCAGTCAATTTCATCCTTCCCTATGTGGCCCAGGCAGGCATTTCTGGAACTGCTGCCTCTCTATGCTGGAGCTTAGAGCCAGTAAGTTTGTGCCGAATCCTCTTGGTACAGAGTCTTGGTCTCCCACACCCTTCATCAGCCTCAGATGTATCCCCACTGGCGCTCAAGGCCAGATATTACAAGGACTCCTCTTTGCAGTACAGGTGCCCCATACTGGGAAGCCCACTGTTGGGCTCAGACAGTGGGCTACTGCGGTTGGGGGGCATGGAAGCCTTCCAGCGGAGTTACCTCTCCCAGTCATTAGTCACCACGTGGGTGTAGGACATGCCCAGACCATGAGTCCACCCTCCTACCTGTCTCCACATGGCTTCCTCTTTATATTCTTAGTTGTAGAAATTCTGTTCAGTTAGTGTTCAGCTGGTTCTCAGTGAAGGTTGTTCTCCAACCTTGTAATCCTGATGTGTCCCTGGGAGGAGGTGAGTTCAGGATTTACCTACTCAGTCACCTTGACTCCACCCCCCCACACCCTCACCCAACCTCCCCTAGTTTCTATTGGCTCAATCATCATTGTCCTAATATGCCGTATAACACTCGGAAAGTTCAAGCAACAAGGTTTGGGTTTCTCCTTGACATAAATTTCCAGGGGACTGTACTTACCGTCAATCAGGAGTTTTCCAGCTTCTCTGGTGGTTGTCAGGATCCTTCCCCCAAAGGTTTTAATGGATGAAGACAACTTTCTTCCTGAATTCCATTCTTCATCTCTTTGCCACACATTTACATAAGAATATTGGGAAGTATCTTTGAAAGTCAAACTTGTCCAGTCTGCAATCTTCTTGCTGGGTTTTATCTTTTACTAACTTATGCAGATTATAAGGATATGAGTGGGCTGGAACAGTATTTGTTTTCTGCTAGGCTGTTTTTATACTATCAGCACAGATCTGGCTTTTAGGTCAGACTCTAGTCCTAAAAAGTCATGTTGATTTTGATACTGTTGACACATGAAGAGACTTTAAACTATCTGGGGGCAACCCCACAATTTATAAATGAATAAACCGAGGATCAAAAAGAGGACTAGAAGATGGGACCCTTAAAAGATACACTGTGGGGCAGATGCAGAAGTAAAAGCCAGGTTTGCCTACTCTTACTCAATTCTTCTTGTCACTTAACAAGCGTTATTTCATCAAATATTCACTGAGCACCTCGTACTAAGAAATGTAACATTCTATACAAAAAAAAAAAGAAAACCTACAGTTTCTGCCTTCAAAAGTTTAGGAAAACAAGCTGCCACCTTTAATAAGGATGAACTACATACTGCTACACTGTGCCCCAATATCATTTATATGCATCTTTCAGGTGTTAACAGCATGTCCATCGGCACTCAGGGCTGTGAATTTGTGTATGACAACGATGGCAGAAAAATGGCTGGAGCTGAGCTCCAGCTCACACAGCTAGAGGACACAACTTGCACACACATTATGATATTATGGTGCCATCCCACCCCGCAAAAACAAAACAACGGGCGTTATCTACTTAAAAACATTGACATCATCACGGATTTGCTTTTGTATTAAAACATTCACTTGTAGCCACTGTGCCTTGTTGCATTATCACGAGATTGTAAGACATTTCCTCCACATCCAGTTTAGGGAAGATGGGGGGGTCAAAACGACTTTAGGATTTAACCCAGGTAGGATTAGGATAGTTTTCTAAAGTAGGGGTCTTTAACCTTTTTGGCACCAGGGACATGTGCCCCTATGGGAATCTAAAGGTTGATGATCTGAGGAGGAGCTGAGGCAGTGATGCTAGCACTGGGGAGCGGCCGCAATTGCAGAGGAAGCTTTAGTCACTGGCCAGCTACTCCCCTTCTCTGTGTGGACTGGTGGTACCTAACAGGCCATGGATCCATACCAGTCTGTGGCTTAGAGGGTGGGGACCTCTGTTCTAAAGAACTCTACTCTCCCAAACCAAGACATCTGTAGACCTGGGCACCAACTGAAATGCCTGTGCTGGTAGCAATTATTGAGAATGTATGCTGAGCTCCTCTAAACTGATGTGATCACTGTGTTGGTGATAGGAAATGGGACTTTAAATAATGTCTACAAAACCCTCTGCTTATTAATAACATACAGTGAAAAAGAATGTGACATTTTATTGGAACACTTGTATGGAACTGTTTCTAAAAAAAAATACCAAGTGAAAAAACTGTTCATACAAATATATTTCATAGAAACCTATTTTTGTAAAAAAACACTGTAACCAAATGACAACATATGCACATGTATCACATGGAAAAATCATAGGAAAGGCATGTGTGACCAACTACTCATTGGACTGTTCAGTATCTGTACTCTATGACAAGAAAGCAAGCTGAGACAGGGGTGTATTTTAGCTTAAAGCTATTTAGGTATAAGTTGAGTTTTTACAATAAGAATTTACAAAGGTACTACTCATAATATATGTAAAACGTTTTAAGAAACACACACACACACACACACACACACACACACACACACACACAAAGAAACCCAAGAAATCCCCAAACTGTGTGTTCTTACAAAAGTGGAATTCTTTTACATTTACATAAGATATGTTTTACAACTTAATTACAACCATCATTTCTTTCATCTCAGATAGAGGGAAAAGAATGTAACTTAAATTAACTAAAGCTACATTCAGACATCAACAATTACCTAGAAAGACAGAAGATTATGAAATAATGCTTGAATTAACATATAAGCACTTATACTACAAAGCATGCTTTTCTACAAAGTAGAAAATATATCAGGTCACTATATATTTATTTAGGTGTCTGCTGTTGGAATCTATGTCACCTGTATCACTTCATGCATTTACCCAGTTAATATTTATTGAGCCTCTGCTGTGTAACAGGCCATTCTTATTCTATGACATTCACTTGGGATTTTACAGACGTTAAATTAAGGAAGTGGTAAAGACAAGGATTAACATTTATAAGAATAAGAAGAAAAAAAAAATGAAGACATCACCAAAAAGAAAAAAAGTCTTTTCTGTTTCATTCAGAATCTAGTATGCAGATCTGCTAACGCTTATTAACTTTCATTGTAATTGTTTGCTTGGATATTGGGCTGCCTGGATAGACTCTGACTTCCTTGAAGAAAATACATGAATCTTCTGTGGCACTTGTATCATAGCTTGAGTTTACAATATAGCAGGCATATATCACTGACTCAATCAGTCTGCAAATGCTTATTTAGCACCCACTACAAGTCAGTTATTTTACTAGGCCCCTGAGATATAAGATGAATGATAGAGTTTACTTTCCAGTTGAGGCTCGAGGAAGACAATCACTTACACACACACACACACACACACACACACACACACACACACACACACAATTAGAGAATTTCAGATTTGAATCAATTATGTAGGAAATAAACTGGACTAGAGATGGGCAGGTTAGTCCTTTCTCATTGCATTGGGAAAGCTCTCGGATGACATCTAATCTGGAAACTGAAAGATGTGAAAGAGGAAGCTCTGCAAACAGTCTAAAGGAAGTAATTCTGCAGGTTAAAACAAATCCATTGAAAAAATGCTAAAACCAGAAAGAACTTGATCTGTTCTAGAAGCAGAAAGAGACTAGTGTGGCACAGAGAATCAGGAGAGGCTGATGAGGTCAGCAGAAATCCAGTCCCATTGGAAGCTGTCGAAAGGTTTTAAATAACAGAGTAATTGAATCTAGTTGATGATTTTTAAAAAGAAAAGGAAAACACTTAAACTTCTGTATGAGGAGAATAAACTATTAGGAGAGCAAAAGTGGAATGGTGGATACCAATTAGGAAGCTATATTTTGGAATGGATATGGATGGATGGATGAATAAGTGGATGAATGGATAAGTGGGCAGATAAATGGATGGGTGGCTGGTGGAAGGAATGAAAGGAGGAAGGGATGGAGGAAATAAATAAGTGAATAAATAATAACTATGACTAAAAAGAAATAAGGCCTAATAGAGTCATTCGACATAGGTATTTTAGCATAAAATGGTTCTTAAGTCAAATTTCAAAAAAAAAAAGCGAATTATTTTGAGTGAAAGAAACGTTGCTAGAATAGTTTTCTGAAATGACTGCCTTGAGTAAAATAATATATGTTTAGTAATACAATGACTGGTATATATGTTTTAAAATAAATCATTATTCTATAAGTCATACTATGTCATGAAAATTTGTAATTACCTATATAGCTCTCACTGTAATTTTACTTTGACACAGAGTAGAACTTATACCTTGGAAGTATACACAAATGCACATAGGTTTTTTAAAAAACAATTGTCCTTGCAGCCTTATTTGAAACGGGGGGAGAGGGACTAAATATCTATGCATGGGAAGTGATTTAATAGATCATGCACATTTGTTCTACTTAATACTACATAGCTATCTAAACAAAGGCTATTGTCTCATGTATTCTGATGTGAACCATGGCCTTCTATAAACATGGGTAAAAAGTAAGTTACAATATCTAAGTATGAGAGAGAACAGAGAATGTTCTAGAACTATGCTAATATTATAGCCACTAGCCACATGTGGCTACTGGGCACTTAAAATATGACCAGTCAGAATTGAGATGTGCTCTAAATATAAAACACTCAATTTTGATGACTTACAATAAAAAAAATAAACTCATTAATGATGTTTATATTTATTCTACATTGAAATAATACTTCAGATGACTGAGTTAAATAAAATATATTCTTAAAATTAATTTCACCTGTTTCTTTCTTACTTTTTGAATGTCGCTAGTAGAAAATTTATAATTACCTATATAGCTCTCACTGTAATTTTACTGGACAGTGCTAGTCTAGAAGAATAAAGCAATAACACTGATTATTCCTGGGGAGTAGGATTGGGAGGAAGGTTTGATGAGGAGGACAGGGAATGGGGACTTTCACCTTTAACCAAAATGCTACTATATTTTTCAAAGAACATTTAATTAAAATTTTTAAAAACCAATAATAAGAATCCAAGCAAAGTCTATAGTTTAGAAAATGTCATATCACTGTTAATGTCTTAGTTTTGACAAATGTTCCCTGGTTATGTAAGCTGTTAACATTGTAGGAAACTGGTGAATACAGAAACTCCCATATCATTGTTATGAGTCTCTGTAAATCTCAAATTATTCCAAAATTAAAAGTTAAAAAAGACAGCATTAAGGACACAAGCAATTTAACAAGTTGTGTCCTCTGCTTAAATAGAGATTGTTATTCAGTCTCAATATACTGCAAGGCAAGTGGCTCCAAACTGTCTGCTCCTCACAGTGTCCCTTATAAGGACATTTGCTTGAAATAAAATAGCTACTAGTATAGCTAAATGTCACATTTCTTAGTTTTTATCTGAAATTCCATCAAGTCAGATAACTACTTTCTCCCATGGTGATTAGAAACTATTTGGTTGCTATTTGTGTAGTAGAAATTTTTGTTGGAGGACAGTTGCCTGAGAGAACCAGGAACAGCTCCTCTGAGCACATTCCTGAGAATGTTACTTAGGCCTGGGCAGCTGGCAGATTTTAAAGGCCCCTCACCACTGGATCCTTACTTCAGCTCTCATTTAGCCAGTACTAAGGTCAAGAGATTTTTTCCTAAGATTGAGTGGTGAACCTTTGGATAAAGAAATAATCCAGAAATCTATAATATTAGTAGAACAAAACTGTGAGACAACCTCCACTACATTTCTACAGTTGTTAATTTCAACTTGAGTGTTTTCTGAACAAGAACTAAATTTAGTACAAAATTGAATAGTAATGGCAAGTAAAACTGTGGATAATAAAATTAAAAGCAGACTAGATACAGATATATAGATATATGGATACTTCAGAGCTGGCAAAAAGAAAATTGGAATGTAAAATATTTCTAGTTTATGTGAACTAGGTTTAAAAGCAGAAATACAAATGTGGAAATTGCAGAGGAAAACACACAACTTACCATAAAGCATGAAGCAAATAAAGACTACAAGGCTATAATAAAATATTTTTCAAAGATGATGCACCACAAAACAACTATATGAAAATAATGTGCACATTTAAAAAGATGTCTCACACCAGCACACATGAATAGCTTAAATAACCATTAAAAATAAAATCTCATGCTTTCTCTGAGAAAAGAGAGTCAAACTATAGCAGAAGGAATTTAAACAAGAATTCCAAAAGAAAGTCACTGCTATGAGTAAATGAGTCACTTGGAATGACCTTCACAATTGCAGTCAATAGACTGAGAAAAAGACATAGGGATCTAGAAGCCTGAAACTAACATTTCTGACTCATACTGCTCCTTTGCACAGGTTTCAGCCAAAATCTGAGCTCTGCTGTAGCTTGAGAACCTTTCAACCCAATGGTCCAGCTGCCCCTCTCTCCCAGAAAAGGCTGGTGGGAAATCCTACACATTACACAGTTTTAGGGCATCTCTACTTATCACCAGAAGGAGTCAGACTTTCTTGACAAAAAATCTGAGGACAAATTAATCTGGTTCAGTTTAATTTTTTAACTTAAATTTAAATGAGAATAACATTAAAATTTTACTGAAAATAGGCATAAATCGATAGCAGGCCTACCTTGGAGATATTGCAGATTTGTTCCAGACCATCTAAATAAATAAAGCAGGTCAGAATCTTTTTGCTGGTGGAAGACTTTCGACATATTTTTTTTTTAAAAAAAAAAACCTCAGCACCTATGAAGCACAATAAAGCAAAATGTGATACAATGAGGCATGACTGTAATGTGGGCTTGAACAGCCTGAAATTACTACCTTAGAAATCCCAAATCTAGCAGAAGTAATAGAGAGATAAAACATAGCAAGACCTTACTTTTCAGTCTAAAAAGACAAGTGGCCCCCACTTCACACAGACTGTGCGTCTCTTAGGTAGAGTCTGGGGGGAAAATCCAAAGGTACTTCTAGAACAGATAACATATTCAATCTTAACACATTATTTTTAATTAAGTTACCACTTGTCATCTTCAGGGATATGGAGCTTTTCATTCTCCTTTCTGTCTTCATCCCATTCTAAATAATTGATTTACAGCGACTCCTACTCTGAAAACCAGGGTTCCAGTCCTGGTTTGCTGGCACACTCTCTTGCTGGCCCTAACCTTGAACTTGCCTGTCCCGTTTCATGTCTTTCTATAATGGGGGAGACAGAAAAACATTGCAATATGCTTAAATCTAATCTTTTCATTACAAAAGAAAATAGAGGTCATTAAACAATTACAAAGGCATGCTGAAAGGAAAAAGTGATCATCTCTTGATCATTTGCTATGGTGAGGTAAACATATTGAGCATATTCTTCCACATTTTTTAAGGAATAAGATAAAATTTGCATCAATTAGATATACTATTCAAGAACTTTATTTTTCTTATAACTTAGCACTATAGCATTTTTCTCTGACAAATACATTAAACTTTGTGACAGTAGGGATTTTGTCTGTTTCCTTCACTGAGATATTCCTAGGGACTAATACACTGTCTGACATAGTACCTACTAATAAGTTTTCAATGAATGAGTGGATGGAATGAATCCTCCAGCCTATGGGCTTAGGGATGTGCCTATTGGTCTCTCTCTACGGTCTCAGTACCAGAGTACCAGGCACACATTAAGCACTTAATGAATATGTGTTAAATTAGCAAACGGCTCAATGACGAAACTCCCGAATTCCTTTTAATTGCACCAGTGTGCTGATGTACCACAATAATCAATTACTGCCCTGCTGATAAAAAACATCTCCTGTGAATGTCATTGCAATGATAATGCCTACGCACTTACCCTAGTATAAAAGTTTTTGTAGGATGAGCCTCTTTTGGAGGAGGCCATCAATCTGGTCCAAATGTGTTCTGAAATCCCATCCCTCTTAGAATTTCAAAACATTTACAATTAATTTTTTTCAGCTTGTATGAGAGCCAATGCCTATGATTTTGCAAAATGATCTCCTTTACATATCTCTGTACAGAAATCCAGCGCTTCCCAAAACTGTCTAGATGCAGCCCAAACACTATAGTTCCCACAATAATTCAGATTGCCTGCAAGACTTCTAGAAACAAACAGGCTGCCTGTGTTGTTGGTGACCAACATGTACTACACATAGCCCAGTAGCACGTTAGTCATCACCCAGGGAGGGGCAGTTTCCTGGCAGTGATAAGTCCATATTGTTGACTAATTCCTTGTGTGCTGAGGAGGGCTCAGCAGAAAGGGGGAAACAGACAAGAGGGTGGCAGACTTCCAAGGGCCTGAGATGGGACAATATGCTGAGCAACAGAGGCCACTTCTGCTTACACAAGGGTACAGGGAGTCTGGGGATATTTGTGAATTCTCTAAGGAGTGAGGTTAGAGAGCTCTGTCTGAACTCTCCAACGGGAGAGACGGCAGGAAGCTACCTTTCTACTTATTTAATGTTTTCATTCCAAAGATATTTAGTAAATTTCTATTATGTGTGAGAGCAGTGCAAGGCATTAGAAAGGCAACAAATAAGTAAGGCAGATCTAGTCTCTACATTCTTGTATTGAGGCTTAAAGACCACTGTCTTTCCATCAAGAAACCTGAAGTGGACAAATACAGATTGCTGGAGCCCTTTTTTCTTTCCACCACAAAATCAAATTTGTGTCCCAGTCACTGCTTCTTCTGTGAAAAAACACAGCTCCAGTTCTTTCCATGAATGGAGAAGCTGATCGGAGATATTTCCCTCTCAGTGATTACCAAGCAAAACAGCAACGCACACACCGAGTGTGCTTCCTTTTTCCCCAGGAGCTCCTGCCACACCATGGGTTTGCTGGGCTGTCCTCATAACAGGCAAAAAAGAGCTGTGTAGTGGCACTTACTGCTGCAGAGTCAACATGCGAAGAAGCATAAACCTTGAGCCTCAAAGGGAACCTTCAATACCATCTAGTCCTACTCCAGGTGTTTTTTAATGGGTCCAATATCTTTTTGAAAATCAGTGGCTCCTCTAAACTTTCTGTACCGAAGAAAGATATTTACATAACTGTCCCTACATTTTTAGGAGCTTCGTGGACACATCATGTGACTAAATTTCCTGGAATTCCAGAGACCCCATATTAGAAATTCCTCCTTTACACACACACACAAAAAACCAGTTGAGTTGTAAATACCCCAATTATCAGTCTCTGAGTTGAATAACCTTGCCGGTTGGAATGCCGAAGTAATGTCGTAACCTGTCTGAGAACAGTGCAGGTCATGGTTCAATCCCTTGTGAGCTAATTATCTTCAGAAATGGAAAAACAGTGCTTGGGAGCCATGGATAGAACCTTAAAGCCAATCAGCTGACACATTTGATAGTTTTCAGAGAAGACAATACAAGCACAAAAATGAAGCTGGGTCCGACGACATAGAACGGCGACCCTCAGAGGTTGTCAGGATTGCTACCCAGTGCTGGCGTAGCAGTAATACTCCGATGGATCCTCCATTTCATATACGTTCTCCTCAATGGTATAGATGTTTTCTTCTGAGCGCATCCCCTCTGCTGCTGTATTAGCTAACCCTAAGGGAGGGAGGTTAGCCAAAGTGACGAGGCTGTGGAAATAAAATGTCACAGTTGAGTTCATCATTTCTTGGTACCACAGAATAAAGAGCATAGGCTTTGCTGAAGAGACAGCAACCAAAGGCAGCACATGATGCCTGACTGGGTCCTGACTAGGGGGAAAAACATAAAATAGAATAATCTGAAAAACATTGAAGAAATCTGAATTAATCTTAATTGTTTTAGTTATAAAAATTAGCACTGTGTTATCTAAGAGAATATTTTTGTTCTTACGAAGCACAGACTGAAGTGTTTAGGTCAAGCCTTGAGATGTCTGAAACATCCTTAAAATGGTTCAGAAAGAAATTGTGTGCAAAGAGAAACAGATAAAACAAACATATCAAAAGGATAAATCACATATATAGGTGTTCCTTATACTATTATTTCAATTCTCCTGGGGGCTGGAACAATTTCAAAAAAATGAATATGGCTTGTAGTCAATCAGATTTGAGTTTGAATTTTGTCTCTTTCACTTACCAGCCATATGACCTTGGGTAAGTTGGGTTTGTTTTTTCATTCATTTATTCAAGAAATATTTAGTGTGTTACACACTGTTCTATTCAGCAAGAGATTCAGCAGTGAATAAAACACAGAAATTCCATGAAGGCTATACATTAGTAAGCTCTGTGTCTCAGGCTCCTCATCTGTAAAATAGGAATAATAAGCATGCTATCTCACCAGGCTGCTGAAGGAGCATTTATTCATTCAATAATCAAATATTTATTAAGTGCCTACCAAGTATCAGGAGCTGTGCTAGGGGATACAGCTATTAATGTGGCAGACAAGTTCCTTATTTTCTACAGAGTTTACCTTTATAGGTAGAGATGAACATTAGCCCAATGATGTCACATAAAATGAACCAGCGCATGTGTGTTACCTATGAATGTTATCACATTTTAGGTTTCAGCTCTAAGAAAGGATAGTGACACACATAATCTAACCCATGGATAATTAAATTATTTCTTTGGTCTCGTTTACTTCTTTACTGCAGACCATTTTGTCTTCATAAATATACTGCCTATACTTAGTCTAAAATTATTAGTGGTTTAGAAAGTATTCAATGGACAGCGTCATTTTTTTTCCTTGAAATATACCGCATTCTATCAATGTACCAAATGTTACTAAAATGAAGGAAAAGTTATGCGTGTCTGGAATTGAGGTGTGTGTATGTGTGTTATAAAGATGTATGAATTTGGTCAGGAATGAAGACTAAAGCTGTAATGTAATGAACCAGTAGTTCTCAACCTTGTTTGCGCATCAATATCACTGGGAAAGCTTTTAGAAAAATATTTGTGCTTAGGCCTTATCCCTAAAGATTCTAGTTTATTTTGCTCTGGGGCTGACAACAGATTGTGTAAGTGACTCTAATAGGTTACCCGAGTGAAGAACACCTAGACTGGGCTACCAAGCCCCTGTGAGCAGATTCTGAATTTCTAGTTTTCTTCTGAAGTCTAATATCTACACCAGAGCCTGGATGTAGTACATGCTCAATGAATTGAAGGGTCAGTTGATTGATCGAAAAGACCCATTAATATAGAATAAATAAGCATTTCCTATTGACAGGAGATAAATTCTATACCTTCACTTTAGGACTAAGGAATGAGAGAGATTAGGAAGTAAACAGAGCAGTGTGCTTGCATTTCACAAAACTAGGCCTAATGCAAGAAGGAAGTATAAGTTTAGATCCCAAAGTCCCAGGGTAGGACTTCCAAGTTCAAAGATCAAAGCCATATGAGTAGGGGCCTCCGAGATTCCCACTTTCCCCTACCCCACCACTTATTCTTACCTCGAATTCTGCAACTTCTCTTTCTTATGAGAATACCCTAGGCAAAGGGGAGAAGAAAAGTCAATTAAAATTACTTTCATAGTTAAATGAAATAAGAAATAAAATGAGCTCACTGGAGGCAAGGATTGTTCAGGGAAATCTGGTCTTGCCTTAGGTTGAATAAAATCAAACTACCATTGTGTGTCTTGGTTTATCACATGAACTATGCTAGAAAATAATAAAGAAAAGTAATATTTAACCAAAATATGGAATACCTACTATACGTCAGGTAGTATGCTAAGCACCATGGACACAAAGGTAAATCACAGGGCCTGACTTTGTGAAGCCATGTTCTAGTGAGGGTATCACTTTAAAAACAACAACAACAACAATAATAATAATTTATCATTTTGATCTGATATAAAGAAAACCAACAATGCACTGGAACTGATAATAGAGAAGGTAGAACTCCCAGAAAAGGTGACTCTTAAGGTCAACTCTGAAAGAAGAGAATGAGTCAGCCAGTGAAGAGCCAGGTGGAGCATTCCAGGCAGACTAAAGCCCTGATAGAGATCATGGCAAGTGCCTGAAACCAAAAATATGGCTGGAATAAAAGAGTGACTCAAGATAAGGTCTGAGAAGCAGGCAGCCTAGGCTAGATCCTACGGGACCACTTAAGTAAAAATCAAAGGTTTGGATTTTATTCTAAGGCCTGTAAGAAATACAAAGGGCGGAAATATAATAAGATTGGGTTTTAAGATGATCACTCAGACTGCTATGTGGAGAGTGGGTGAAAAGGAGGCATAAAAAACTGAGGAGGTAAGTAGAAATGATGGTGCCTCAAAGTAAGGTGGTGACCGAGAGAGATGCAGAATAATGAATGGATTTTAGATATGTTTTGGAGAAAGACTGCAGGAGCTGAATTTGAATTGTGTATTAGGAATGAGGACAAAGGATTCAAGGATGACTTCTGGCTTTCTGGCATAAGCGACCAGATGGATGGCAGTGAAACACCGTGAAGGCAAGGACCAGGGAGGGAGAGGTTACATTTTGGGAAGGTGCAATATAGACTCCACTGGGTATGTTAGATATGGGACACATCTAAGTGGAAGTATCAATTGGACAAGCATCTGAAATTTGAGAGAGATATTAAGAATGACATTAAGTCTATGAAAATATAGGTCATCACCTAGAGATGCAGAGAGAAGGAAAGGTTCAGCCCTGAGGAACCTCAACATCTAAAAGTCTAGCAGAAGAATAGGAAATAACAAAAATGACTGGAAAGAAATGGCCAATGAAATAGGAGAGAAATGTTTCAGAAGCTCAGAGAAGGAAGACTTTCTAGAATGAATGAGAGTCAATTTAATTAAATATTACTGAATGACTGATCACAATGACTTTGTGTGTATTGCTTAACCTTTCAGCACACTAGTTTTCCATTTGGTAAGTTAGAATAATATTAGAACCTTTCTCAAAAGAGTAGTTGTAAGGATTTAATGCACAGAGAGTACTACTCAGCAGCTTCTAGAAACATCCTGGTTTTCTCTGCACTCTCCCACTTTTAGCATTGGAAGTCCCACATCTAAGATCCACTTTCAGCCCTGGGAAAATCTGGGATACCTGGTCACCCTACACACACAGTCCATATTTTTGTATCAGTAAGAAAGGCTGCTAGAATGCACTAATCCCTGGGTATAAGGCCTTGGCCTCTGATCTCAAAGAGAAGAGAATATATCACCATAATAGGTGTAAAGCCTTTGGGCTGATAAAACTGTGGCCATAGTTCCCCAGGTGTTATCATCTAATGAAATTTACCAAGTTAAACACACTTTAAATATGAGGTTAATTGTGTATAAAGCATCCCTTAGTAACAATTTTTAAAATAAAGGTATGTAACTTAAAAATGCATTGTGCTGAGTGCCATGATGGAAGAAAATACTAATGCAGCAGTCCTGGCCATGACCCCATGTTAAAAGGACTTGATACCCCTCTTTAAAGACTTATTTCTGAGAAACAAAGATAGAAAATTCACAGAAGGAAATGATTTTCATTGTTGTGCTTCCTAATAAAGCTAGAATATTCACGAACTAAAAGGTTCTTTTTCTTTCAAAAGAGAATAGGTACTGGAATCAGCCTGCCTGGATTCAAATTCTATCTTTGTCACGTACTGATTCTGAAACCTGGGAAAGTAAGTTACTCTCTCTAAGCTCTACTCTCCTCTATGAGGATAACAATCCTACCTACCTTATAAGGTGGAGATGATGATAAAATGCATGTAAAACATTTAACGCAATGTCTGCCTGTTACATGGTAACATTGATAATAATAATGATATTATTATCATTAAGGTTTAGAAAGACTAAAGAGTTCTAGACTAACAACCTTTGGGTATAAATATAAACTTATATTTCTACTAGGTTTATACTGGTTCCTATATTAATAGTTTCTTATCAGAGGGAGAGAAAAGCAATATTAAATTACTTACATTTGAGAATTAAGGCACCAAAGATAAGAACCAGAGTCAGTCCGGCAACGATCCCGGCTCCAATGAAGACTCTTATTCTGGTGGTCGCACCAGAGTCTTGTAACTCATTAGCCAATGTGGATATTTGCTATGGAAACACAAACAAAACTGTAGCATATGGCCAGAAACTGGTTGTGTGCTCAGCTATTCTCATGACTTGTGCATTAGACTATCACTTTTAAAGCATCAGAGGAGTACAGAGACACTGAAACCACCCTTGATCTGCTCCCTTCTAGACAAACTTCAAACCACCCAAAGAAAGGCAGTAGCTTAGTCTTTGGAGTTAGCAAGGGACTAAAAGACACCTTCTGCGCTTTGGATAGAGAAGGAGCTCTTAGTAAATGGACTGCGGCCCTCGCCATAAACAAAATTGGGTTTTAGGGCGGAACCCTGTCCACCCAAGATCCCCTGGTGTTCCCAGGGAATTGCAGAGTGGTCTACATTTACAAGCAGTGAAGCCCTTATTTTGACAGAAAGACAGTTACTTAAGAGCCAGGTTTTTGCAGCCAGATAGTCCTGGGTTCGAATCCCGGCTCTATCACTAAAAGCTGAGTCATCTTGTAGAGTTATTGGAAAAATTAAGTATCAAAAATATAAAATCCCTGGCACAGGGCCTTACACATGATAATGCTCGATCAATAATAGCTATTATTGCTTTTGCTCTAATTAATTTGGTTTTTTGATCATTGAGAGTCATAGAGAAAATCCTCTGCTTCCAAGATTTCAGTCCATGCCCACCCCCGTTTAAAAATAATACTAAGCACTTTTAAAGCAATGAAGTCAAGGATGCTACATGCAAGGTACTGTGCATCAAGCATGTGGGTGCACAGAAGTACTACAGAGGCAGTCCTTGATTGCAAAAAAGGGCAGGGAAAAATACAAAATGCTCAGCCTCAGTTGTGAACACACAAGTAGCGATTAAGTCAAAGGAATAGGTCCTCAAAGAACTTTTATGTCATTACTACAAATTTGCTTTCTAGTGGTTTCCCTTTTTACTCTAAGAAGGTGAGGGAACACTGAAATTGTGGTTAGTTGTAATATTGCTTTATTTAGAGTTAGATACATAAATTCCTGGTTTAGAATATTCCTGACTGGTGTCTTGTTACACAAAAAGAAAAAAAAAATCTCTCTCATTTGAGTTGCAACGGAAACAAGAAGAAACATATTCTAGGGAGGTGGAGGTCTTTGAATTCTTCACAGTGGTATACAGCTATGAACTTTGAGAAAAGGACAAAATGCTAATGCCTCTTCCTTTGTTTTTCCAGCACTTACTATGTGCCAGACACTCTACATGCATCAGTTTATTCCACCCTTACAACAGGTCTATGCAGTTACTGTCATCATCAACATGTCAAAGAAAGGAATCTGAAGCTAAGGGAGATTAAGGCATTTTTCCCAAAGGAAAGAGTGGGCTGGAAAGAAGGCTAAAGTCATACTTCCTTTTCTGAGTTAAACACAATGTTAGCTCCCACACACGAAAAAGTTACTTACTGTTTGATTTCTATCACGGAAGGTCTCCATTGTCTGCGTCTCTGCCACAAAGAAGAGAATACCCAATAGAACAGTTAAAAATGTTTTCTTTCATCTGAGTTAAAAACAATCTTAAATATGCCTATAATCCTATTAGAAATTAATTTTACTTCATACTCTTGACAGTAACTAATTGGGAGACCAAGAAAATTTACTAAACACTTACAAATCAACTTTAGGATGACCACATTTTTTCATCCAGGTAATGAACCCAGCTACTTATGTTTTATGAAATGGAGATTTCTACCAGGAAGACCTATACTGAATACATAGTTTGTTGTATTCACAGGGCCCTAACAGGGTCTGCAGAATTCCAACAACGTTGCTAACACTCAGGGAGGCATTATATTGTAATTAGCTTTGACAGATAACAAAAGTTAAATTTTCCTGAAAAAGCCTGCATTTTCTCAATAAGAGGGAAGAGAGTATTTGGTTGCTTAAAAATGAAAAAAAAATAATTATAGCTACATTTACCATGAGCAGGCATTGTGCTAAACTCTTGAGGTCGGTCATTTAGCATTCAAAACAACTATCTGAAAGTAGGGACAATCAGTCCCATTACACAGATGAAGAAGCTGAGAATTAGGAAGTTAAGTGACTTAACCTAGGTCATACAGCTTAGTGAATGACAGAAATGGTCTTCCAATTTAGGTCTGCGTGGCTTTAAGCATATACTCTTTTTTTTTTTTAATTTAAGTATAGCTGGTATACAATATTATATTAATTTTAGGTGTACAATATAGAATATCGTATATCTTACAATATAATTACCACACTAAGTCTAACAATCATCTGTCACCATGGAGAATTATCAGACTATTATTGCTATATTCCCCTTTACATTTTTCACCGAGTATCCCACTCCAACCATCAGTTTGATCTCTGTTACTATAAGTGTGTTTTTGTTTTACTTGTTCATTTGTTTTGTTTTGTTTAGATTCCACATAATACCCTGAAAGTCCATGAATGTTGTCAAAAATGGCAAAATGGCATTGTTTTTTTATGGCTGAGTAATATTCCATTGTATATACATCTTTATGCATTCATCTATCGATGGTCACCTAGGTTGCTTCCATATCTAGGCTATTGGCATATGTTCTTAACTCTGCTGCCTTCAACAACCTTCACATCAGCACTCTCACTACTATTAAGTGTGTCACACTGCCTAGCTGCCAGCTCACCTTCTTTCCTCTTTTTTCATTTATTTGTCCATTTATTTACTTATTTATGCCTATGCATTTGATAAACATGTAGTAAACCTCTACCCTGTCAGGCATAGAGGACAGAGCAGTGAAAAGAGGGGCATGGGCCCTAACGTCATAGACTCTGCATCTTAAATATCAATAGATTGTCAGCTTTAAAAAGCAAAGTATGCCTACTCATTCTTCTGGCTGAATCAGAGACTGAAACTTCTTAAATGTCATGGTCACTTTCAGAGGCCTAAAAGTACAAATCTTTTAATATAGAACCCCTGGTTTAATAGACTATGATGTTAATATTATAATAGCATAGTCTTGGCCTAAAAGTATATATATATATATATAAAACAGAACGAGATTATCTTCCACTTACATTTTTGTTTTATTGCCCAAAGAGAATTTAAAGTATAAAAATCATATTGATGGAACTGTTAAGTAAACATAAATCTTAACCACACTCAAGATTTCCAGTGTAAATCTAGTTTCTGCTTTCTTGGCCTAAATGGTAAACTGTCTAACTATCTGTCTAACTTTCTTTCTCTTTCTTTCTTTCTCTCTCTCTCTCTCTCTCTCTCTCTCTCGCTCTCTTCATTTAACAGTGAAAATGATCAATAAAATAGAGTCCTTTTAGGTCATCACAGTTTATTTTCACATAAATAGTTATCAACCAAGACAGGTAGAACAGTTGGAGGAAGTTGTAATGTTTTCCTAGGGAACCCAAGAGTTGGCTGTGGTGAAGGCAGCAGTGATAGGATGTGACGGTCTTAAAAGCATATAAATTTAATAGTTACCATCTGGCATATATTATGTGCCAGACATGGTGTTTAACACTTTACATGAAAAATCTCTTTTAATCTTGAGGGTAATTGATCTACATAATATTATCTATTATAGACATGCCATTAACTATCATTAATTTGAATTTTTCATTTTATTTTCCTCTTTTGGAGACAGAAGATAAAGCTGAGATTCAGAGAAGTGAAAGGCACTGATCTTGGGCTAGGTTGTACCTAACCAAGAATCCTAGCCACAGGCTCATTTTTTCTTTCTTTCTTTCTTTTTTCTTTTCTTTTTTTCTTTTTTTTTTTTTTTTTTTTTGGTTTGTTTGTTTAAATATTTTCTCAGGCCTCTGAAAAGCTTAGAGAATATAGGTCTATGCCTATATTCCCTGATGTAAGAAAAAGATGGCCCCATTTTTGCTGCCTAAAGGGAAAGAACAAACAAGTGAAAACTAAAAGGAAGGAGACTTCTGTTTAGGGTATAGACTGCTCTAAGGAAGTGCACTGCCTCTTCAGGGAAGTGAAATCCCCATCCAGGAGGGCGTGTGGGCATAGAGCAAATGCCCACTTTTGGGTACTTTACAAAGAACACTGAAGCACAGGATGGAAAACTGGGATGAAATCACCCCTCAAGTCCCTTATAGGTCTATAGTTGTAGGACTTTTTAAAAATATAATAATAGCATACAATAAATATCTGGTATTACTTGATTAGCCCACAATGGGGTGAACATCTGTACCCACCATATCTCATTTCCTCACTAACTGCATAAGTGATATTGGCCAACGATCACTGAAGAACCACCAAAGATTAAAACTTTAGAGAGCTGAACTTAATAACTATAATAATAACTAATTTTAAGTGCTTTCTGTGGGCCAGGAACTATGCTGAGCATTTTATAGACATTATCACATGCAGTCTTTACAACAATCATATGAAGTAGGCACTGGAGTAACATTAATTGGAGAGGTGAGAAATTGAGCCTCACAGACTTTGAGCAACTTTACTGACTTCATAAAAATACTATGAGGAGCTGACATCGGAACCTATTCTACCTGTCACTGAAGCACTTGCCCACCGTCTCATTCTGCTTCCGGATCTTACTGTTAATGCTAACAACTTAATTAGCATGTATTGAGTATATACTACAATCAGACACTGAGTTAAGCATATTAGTCACATTTTCTTATTTAAACCTCATAAAGTGGGACTTGTGAGATTTATGGGATTGGGAAATGAGACTTACCTATTATTAAGTTTATTTCATGGAATAAAAATCTGAGCTCCAGAGAGTTTAAGAAAGACTAGAACTCTCAGAGGAAATATTTAACATGAACCTTTCTGATCAATGTGACCTGAGATCTGCTTTTCTGACCCTATCTTCTCTTCCAGTGCATGGAAAAGTCCTTGCTAAACTAATTATAGAATTTAGCTGCTCTTACTGAGGTAAAAATCTGAGGATGCTGCTAGGCTTTATTCCAGTTAGAAGGGGTCCTAGAAATCACCTTATCAAATATGGACTGTGATCAATTCCAGACAAAACATCACCAGTCCAGGAATAAATCAGAAAATAATAAGAACAATGTAGAGTTTTTCATTAGATTAGATTTACCTAATTTAAGACTGTCCTTTTTTTGGCAGTGATGGCAATATTAGAAATTTTGCTTTCCTTACATGGCAAAATACGTAGATAGAAATTCCTTTGGTGGAGGAGGGGATCAGGAATTTTAGTGGGTCATGAAATCTAAAAGTGTCTGGACAGAAGAGGAAGCTGAGATTCAGAGAAGTGAAAGGCACTGGCCCTGGGCTAGGGTGTATCTAACTAAGAGTCCTAGCCACAGGCTCATTTTTCCCAGCACAGATTTATCTCAACCACCTCTTTCACCTCAAATATTCTATCAGGTGTACAGAAGCATTCATACTTCACTCTTAAACTGTTCTCACCTTTTTCCATATTCAAGATCTTCTGAACTCAAACTGCCTAAAGGCTTCCTCCTACACCCCAAGTATATGTAATTACCTGAGTCATGTCCCTCGGTGGTGAGCAACCTTGGAAAGGCTGCAGTAATGTCTCTCCGTGTAGTCCAAGCAGGGGTGACCTTGGCTAATGTCAAAAACCAATGTAAGGATGAGGCTTCTCTGAGAGCAGAGAGCTTGTTTAGTGCATCAAAAGGGCAGCAGGAAAAACAGGAAACACAACAAATAAAGAGAAACACATGCTCAACTTTCAAACCTGGACACTTTCTTTGAGACTATATCACACACTAAAATATTTATTACACATTTTAGGTTTGTTGTGTTACAGTCATCATTGTCAGTCTAATTGTTAAGAATAGAACTAATAGCCACACAGATGGCCACACTAAATGCTTTTCCTAAAACAGCTCCTACAATCCTTCTAATGGCCTATATTGTAGGTATTATATTTCACAGAGGAGAAGGTCACAGAGTTTAAATAACTTGTTCAAGATGACACAGCTAAGTAAGAGTCAGAGTGGAACTGAACTTAGCTCCATCAGCCACAAAGTACATGCTCTATAAATCTTAAAACATACATGCACTTGCATACCACCCCCCCACACACACACACACATATGCACAGTGCAGTGGGTCTCAATCCTGGCTATACACGGGGGAATATCACCTGGGGAAGACTGTGTAAAACCCAGTGCTCAGGCTCCACGTTCACAAATGCTGATTTCTCTGTTTTGCAGGTGGGGCCCAAGAATCTGTAGATGTTACAAAGCTCCTGAGGTGAGTCTAATGAGCAGTCAGGGTCTCAGACTACTTATCCAGGCCTCTCTTCCCATTTCATAGATCCTATCCATGAGTTTCAATATAGATAGAGAATAAAACATGGCTGGACATTGCTGAAGGGCCTGCAGGTCATAGGAGCCCACAACTCCAGGGCTGTAATTTGGGAGGTCAGAGATAAGACCAATCAGTATATTTAATATGATCTGTAAATGAACCTTACTCATAAAGAAAGCATGCAAAGGTCCACTCACCTGGGTTAACTTCCAACCGCAGGTTAGATTTTTTATCATTCATTGGGCCTGAGAACTGGATGCGGCAGCAATAAATCCCACTGTCGGCTAAGGTCACATTCTCTATGGTCAAGGACACGTCTCCTTTGTGGATATTCCCCTTTAGCTGGTATCTTCTGGATGTCTGATATTTCACGTCCCTTCCATCAGTGTTGAGCACCATACTTTGACATTGAAATGCAGGACAGGATCCCTTGCCCCAGCACACAGGCACGAGATCCTCAGAGGCAGGTGGCATGTAGCTGCAGGGTAGATAAGCATTCTGACCCACCTCAACTATGTACGATCCTTCCAAAGACACTGAATAAAAAGAAAAGGAGAGCAGGATTCAGGCAATGAGTGAGACTGGTCCATTTCGGGAAAACTGCAAGTAATGCCTTGTAGAATGAAGAAGACATTGCTGCTATCCTGTTTGGAGGATTCCCTATGACAATGACTCTCAGGCTCGAGGGGCATCAGAATCACCAGGAAGTCTTGTTAAACACAGATGGCTGGGTTCAACTACTAGAGTTCCCGATTTAATAGGTCTGGGGTAGGGCCTAAGAATTTGTATTTCCAACAAGTTCCCAGGATATGTTGACATGGCTGGTCTTCGACTCTCACTGGAGAACCAATGTTCTAGGAAAGAATTGTGGCCCAGTCTTACGAACACCAGAGGGCAGGGCTGATGGAAACGGACAGTCTTTGTCAGCCAGGAGAACAGCTCAGCCATTTGTACTAGCTGTCTGTTCATCAACGCAAGACGGTTATTCTAACAAATTCTTTCTTCCTTTTCTCTCTGTATTTTTTCTTAAGCACTAGACATATTCACTATATAGTGAATAAAAACCCTTCCTTAAAAAAGAAATGTGTGACTATTTTTAGGTCTAAAATTACCTTTAAGAAAAATTATCCATTAAAGTGTTTTCTCATCTTTTTCCTATATTCAAAATCTTCTGAACTCAAACCACCTGAAGGCTTCCTCCTCCATCCCATGTATAATTACCTGAGCCATGTTCCTCAGTAGTGAGCATCCTTGGAAAGGCTGTAGTTAAATAATAAAATCAAAAAGTATAAAAAAGGTATATGAAGTATATTCCCTCTCTGCTCTTCCCCATTTACCAGCTTCCCTTTCTAGAGTCTACACATTAAGAAGCATTTGTGTATTCCCACACCCTGCCAATACACACTCAAACAGAAGTCTATTATATGCATTATTATGCTCCTTGAAGTTTTTCAAATAACGCTATGACTTAGACATTTGATAGCATCATGTATAGTCAATTTCACTGTTTGTACCATGGGTATATTGCAACTTATTTATTTTGTCCACTTCCCATTGGTGGACATTGCTGTTGATTCCAAACTTTCTCTATTGCAAACATTACGACGACAACCCTTGCATCTTTATCTTGTCCTATCCCATTGCAAAAGTCCATGCCCAGACTTACTTGTAAGTAGAAGCAACCACAGGAGGACACAGTCAAAGGAAAGATGTGAAAACATGAGTTCTGCAGAAGAAAAGTGAAAGAATGGCTCTGTTTACGTGCCGCTTTAATTCTCCAATTGAACCGGAGCTGCGTCTCTACTCCACAATCATGGCAGTGGTGGCCACTTCCCCGAGTGCCAACCCAGCACACCAGGGTGTCTGACTACTGAGAACTCCTCTGTGAATGCTGCCAATCTATGATCACATCAACGAAAACCCCAGTTCTTAGTCATGCTACACCACACACATCCTGTAAGGGCTCTGATGTTTAACCTGTTACTGTTAACGAAGAGGAAGCAATACTCAAAGGAAGAAGTGTTAGGCAGTCCAGAAAAGTGTCAGCAAGTAAAGAGAGCCCTCTGATACCTCCGATGAAATAGTCCTCTGCTTGAAGTGGACCGTGTGCGGATCCAGCTAGGCATCAGGGAACACAAGGTAGAAACATGCATTCATTCAGAACATCAGTCAATTGGTCAGTCGTGAGACCATTGCTGACACGTGTGTCAGGCTCTGGACCAGGAGCTGGAGAATACCACAGAGAATGGCATGTTCCTTATCCTCACGCTTATGGGCCCTCCCCACTCCACTCAAGAGTCTAATTCTTAGCCTTGTTCTGAAACAAATCGGCCTATGTCACATAACCTTGATGGCTCTCAGTTTCCCCATTTATAAAACTTACAAAATGAAGAGTTTGTATTAAATGATATATATACAGCTTCCTGCTAACATTCTGGTTTTGACCAAAACTTTCAAACTCTTCCACTTAGGGAAGGCACAGTCCTGTCAGCAAGGCTCCTTTTCCCCTACTGGGAGTGGAATTAAGGGGAACTGAGGGGCCCTCCATATTCTATTCCCCGCATATACACAAAATGTCCCCTTCCCTCCCACACCACGGACTTCAGGCATGAATTGTCAAAAAGTGTTAAATTACCACCACACTGTCCATCACTGAAGTAACATCTCAGACCCAAACAGTCTCAGCCCTGGAAGGGTGACTATTGTCTGGAAACCTTAAAAGCCAAGAGTTCCTTACAAAAGGGAATGGAGCTCACAAGCTGAATTGTTTCTGCAAACCCACAGTCTTCCTGTCTTTCCTTCCTGAATTTTCTTGTCACCCACCTTTATGCCATTAAATGCATTTAATATAAATCTTCAGCTTCATCATGTGTGCACTTTCACAGCATCACAGAACTAGTAGATACTCCAGAAATCAGAGTTAAATTCTTCATTTTTAAATTCTTCATTTTATAGATAGGGAAATTGAGACCTGAGAAAATTGATTTGCCCAAAGGCACATGATAGCCGATTTCAAATGAGAACGCTTAGTCCCTAGACTCCAGATTTTCCACTATACACTATGTTTCACAAATTTCATGTGTGTCCTTAATATGTCTGCTCACATAACTAATAACCACCAACAAATGCCCATATCCAAGTGTAAGGTAGAGTGGATTAACCAAGGGAACAAGGGTCATTTTACTAACAGCATTGGTGTGAATTATCTCTCAATAAAGCCGCTAAAAAGAACAAAAAATTGGCTGACATTCTGGCCAGGCTTCTTCTACCAGGCATTTGTTCAAACCACTTTACCCCTGACAAGGCCTAGCTCACTGTCCCTTAAGAAATTCTGTCTGGTGCCAGGAAGAGTTCTAGAAATGCTTTCTGGCCTGTGGTGGCTTTCTAGCCTTGGGGAAAAAAAAAAGCAAACATTAGGAGAACTATCCTTGTATCTCTATCTTGCACTATCCAATTGCATGTAATTCTTCAGTTAATAATCAAATTTCCCTGATTATCTAAAAAAATGTTCTTATAATAGGTTTGTTTAAATTTAGACCCAGTTAGGTTCCTACATTGCATTTGGTTGTTATGTCTCTTAACTGCCTTTCAATCTAGGACACTCTTCCCTCCTCTCCCCTCCCCCCACACTGACTAGCTATGCAGCCAGTTGTCCTGTGGAATGTTCCACGTTCTGGGTTAGTCTGTTCCTTGTGGTGTCATTAAATTATTCCTCTTTTCTTTCTATTTCTTATAAATAAAACAGCACTAGAGGTTTGGTTAGATACAGGTTCGACTTTCTGGCAAGAATATTGCACAGCTAGTGCTGCGGGTTTCAGATTCTTAGTGTTATCGTAGTGTGTTCTTATGCCAACAAACTTCTCTCCCCACTTCATGTTGCAGCTAACAGAAGACCCAACTCAAACTACCCTCAACTATAAAGTGAATTTTTTGACCGACATAGAAAAGTCCAGCTTCATGCAAGTCTTGGTCCCAGTGAGGTCACCAGGGACTGTGTTTCTGGCTGTCTCCAGTGTCGTCTCCTTCCTTAAGATTCTGCGGTGTCCCTTCCTGAACCTGCAGAATACACAGCCACACACCAAGAACATCTCTTGGCTGCTCCTACACAGGCCCAGGGATTCATATTCCCTCAAAGGCCCCAAATGGGTCACAGACTCATTTCTGGACATTCTGTGCCCAGAAGCTCAAAACGACTAATAAGGTTAGGTCCGGGTCGAAATCCCAAAATTCGTGTTCTGAGAGTGAGAGAAGGTGGTTTCCTGCTTCCCGCCCCGCCATACACACCAAAAGTGCAGTGCATTTCAGGGGTAGAACTGGATGCTGGGTAACAAAAACAAATGTCCATTATAAACCCCCTTCAAGAATAGGTTGAGGCAAGAAGATGGGGAAGAAAACCTGTCCTTCCAAATATGTTGATCTTTTTCTTACAAAAATGGGATTTTACGAATACAGTGCTTATTAGACACACTCTTCACAACCCTGGGGAGATGATAAAGAACTCTCCTGTTTGTAAAGTTTTATATTTAGCAACTTGGATGAATGCCAGAGAGATTAAGCTTGAGGTTACATTCAAACCAGTGTAAAAACCAGCTCAGAGGCTTCTCAGGGACTGTGCCCCACAGCGCAGAAAACAGTGGCCCAACCAGAACAAGTCAACATTATGAGGTATCACAGTATTTATGCAAGTAACTTCTATGCCTGCTCATGTAATCAAACCTCTTTAGAGGAAGTGAGGAGGGATGTGGGAAAATGTATTCTTAATAGCTCAGTGAACCTCCCAGTGATGGAACTGAAAAGAACGAAAAAGGGTCTACTGAGAAGAAAATTCTGTTAAACTATGCATGAGCCACTGTGGGCACTCTTATCTGCAGTCTCATCTCAAAAATGCAGGTCCCAGTACCTCCTACAGAGGCCATGCAGGTGGGGGAGCTGTATGAGTGGTCACTCATCCTGAGCATGTCCTCCAGTGTGGCATGTCTTCTTTCTTTTTATTTGCTTATAGTCTTTCACTCTAGGTTCAGAGTAAAGCTAACCATACCCTCAGTCCAAAGGACATAATAATCATCAGTCCTTGTGAGCTTTCTTATTTCATATCAGTTTACTATTTTCCTCCTTTGCGCCTGAACCATATTCTCAGTTTTCACTTCTCATAGGCACCCAGTTACAAGATAATATTGAGCACTTAAGTCTTTCAAAGTGCTTATTCCAGCTTACATTCTCACTGGTGGTGAGAACGATTCTTATGATGCTCTAGGTCTTTGCAAATATCAGTAGTCAGACTTTTAAGTTTTCCAATATGATGGATATTTGATGTCATAATATGGTTTTAAGGTTAAACTACTGTTTAATGGAAAGTATTACAAATGTACAGAACACTGCATAAATTAAAATTTATAGTTTAAGAATACTTACAAAGTAAACACTCAAGAAATCAGGACCCAAAGCAAAAAATAAAACATTGCCAATCTCCTACTAAAGTCTCTCTGATCCCCATTCCAAGTCCATGAGTCCCTTCTTGACCACAAAACCTTCCCCTTGACAAGTAATTGCTAGCCTAAATTTTGCAATAATTGTTTCTTTACCTTTTTTATACTTTCATTACCTATGCTTGCATCCCAAAATTATATGTATAGTTTTGTTTTTGAACATCAAGTGAATGAAACCATATTGTCTGTAAGCTTTTGTTTTCATTCACTCAGTGTATTTATGCAATCCATTCATACTGTCCTATATCACTGCAGGGTTTTTTTTATTACTGAATTGTTTTTCCGGAAATGGATATTCTCAAATTATTTGTTCATTCTATTTTTAGATAAACATTTCATCTTCTGTTTTAGGTATTATGAACAATGCCATTCTGGACATTCTTTTACATGAATCCTAGGTGCACAGATAGGTGCTTCTCTGGAATATATTTCTGAGAGTGAAATTACTGGGTCAGAGGATATATACATTTTGAACCTTATTAGATAATGCCTGTTTTCTGAAACATCTACCAGAAGTGTATAATTTCTCTTATTTCACATCCTCACCAACACTTGAATTGCCAGATGCCACAGATATAGTCAAACTGGTTAAGAACATAATGGCGTCCCACAATTGCTGCGACTGCATTTCTCTCATTACTTATGAGGTTAAATAGGTACCTTTTCTTTTGTATAGAAACCATTTAGATTGAACCAATGGAGACCCTGAGGGCTCATGGGAAACTTTTACCTCTCCCATAAAGAATTTAAATTAGGGGCCTTGCCCATAATAAAAGTTATTACCTCCCTTCCCCTCTCCACTCCCCCCCCCCACAAAAAAACCCTTATGACCTATCTATACGGCAGGGCAGACACCTAATTACTGCTCTCCTTATGTCCTATGAATGACCTTCCTTCCCTCTGAAGCCCCAAGGACCTGACCTTATCCTAGTTGTCATTTTTTCCTCATTTTCCCTTTCTGTCCCTGAAGCTCTCATGCATGTGGAATTATCACATACATAAATAAATCTGATCATTTCTCTTAATCTGCCTCAGGTCTATTTGATTATTAGACTTGCCAAAAGAACCTACCTAGGACAGAGGAACTTCTCTCCTTCCCCCAAAATGGCTTTATCGTAAATGTTGCTATCAGGTAGGACAAATCCTCCCATTAATCCTTTTATCAAATGCATCTTGGCTACTGGGTCCTTCTTACCTCCTACACGTTTTTGAATTATCTTACCAAATCAAAAAAAAAAAGTGAAAATGTGATTGGCTTACACTGAATCCACAAAGCAATGTAAATTTGTCTTTATAATATTGAGTATTACAATCCATAAATGTTTTATCTCATATATTTTTCTTTACCACCTCTTAATAAAATTTAAAAATTTTCTCCAGACATCTTTAATTTATTCCTTGATTTTTTTCCTGGGTACTTCATATTATTGATGTTATCTTACATAGTATCATTTCAAATGTTTAATTTTGTTTATTGCTGATATTCTGAAATGTACTTTATTTTTGAATGTTCATTCTTTTCCTCCAACCAACAAACTCTCTTAATAAATTATCTGTAGATTCTATTGAATTTTCTATGTAGACAAATATTTTCTGCAAATAATGAGCTGCTTCCTTTTCAAATTTATGTTTTTACAATGCTGGGACATATTGTAAGTATGTACTACAAATCTAGTACATACTTAATAGTTTTGATAACAAGCATCCGTATTTCATTCCAGCTCTTAAAGGTTTTACCTTTCCACTGTGGGTATATATAATACATGCTGCAGGTTTTATGGAGCTACCATGTATTAGATTAAGGATGTTCTCTCCTGTTCCTAAATATTCTAAGAGGTTTTCTTTATTTTACATGAATGGATGCTAAATTTTATCAAATGCTTTTGCGCATCTGTTAAGCAATTTGTTAAAGTTATTTTTCTCCTTTATTATTGTGACTTTATTTATTTTATATTCTTAAAATAAACATGGATTGGCCATAAAACATTACCTTTCATTTTTACATATCGCTCGCTGCAATGTGCTAATATTTTTTATGCTAGTCTCATAAAAAGTTAGAGAATGTTTCCTCTTCCTCTAGTCTCTGAAAGTCTGTTTAAGTTTAGGTTCCCCACCCCCACCCCCACCCCATCCCAGGAGTCCTTGGTAGAAACTATTTGAAAGTTTCTTTGTGAGGTTTTAAATACTGGTTCTTTTTTTTTTATCATTAGCAAGCTGTTCGGGTCCATTCAAGTTGGCAGTCAGGTAAACGTTGTGCTTGCCTCATCTCACAACCACATCAAAATTATAACCAAACTGCAGAACAGCCATCTTTGGGAGTAGCTTGATGTCTAGCTAAACAGAAGTCCTACAACTAGGACATAGAAGAGACCACCTCGAGATTGGTGGGGGAGAGGGGGAAAGCAAGCTATTCAGTTTCCCTATTCTTAAACCAATATGGGTTATTTTATAAAAACATGACCTTTTTGCCTAATTTTTTCAATTTACTGGTATAAAGTTATCCAGAATATTTTCTTAGTATTTCTTACTATTAACATAATCTGTAGTAATGTCCCTTTTTATTTCTATTGTTTGTGCCTTCCTCCTTTTCTTCTCTCTTCCCCATAGACAGCAGCAACTCAAAGCCCCAGGCGCACACACCACCTAAGCCCTTAGGCACCACCTCAGCCCTTTCAGATCAGATGCTTCTGCATAATTGGCAAGGCTGAGACCTGAGTATGTTGCTTGGGGACAAACTAGTTTCAGAAAGAATTAGAATGGCTCTTCTCTTTTATTCTCCACTTTAGATGGTACCTACCCTATAAGATGGGTACTATAAACCATTGTTAAAGAAACTTAGATTCAATCAAGACTACACAGTGGAGCCCAAATCCTACCATGCCTTTTTTCTTTTAAACCTGTTTTAATTTTGCCATTTACTAGCTGGTGTCTTTGGTGTGTGGCAGGTTACATTTGAGTCTCAATTTCCTCATCCATAAAATAGTTTTTATATATTTTTCCAATCTATGTATAGATAAGATACAAATATGGACTCAGATTATATCCAGCAACTTTTATCATTTCTGGAATATCTTTCATTCTTAATGGCTCTTAACGGGTTGTATGGTATTCACGGTAGAGCCTCCTATTTGTTTACTGAATGTATTATTGTAAAAATCAGTAAAGACCCAAAAGGCATCTTTCCTAGCAATTCTGAAAAAACACACTCCTGACCAGCCACATCTCTCTACTGGATTCCCATCTTTTGAATGTCTTCCCTTATTCTAAACCTAGAGTGGGGGGCAGGGAACCAGGAGCTTCACAGATCTTGGTCATTTGTTAAGCAAATACAAGAAGCATCTTAATGTCTTACTCAGAACCAAACAATACTTCAGGTCTTCCCCAGGTCTTGTCCATGCAGTCCTGGGAGAAAGGCTCTCATCAAAGGACTCTAATTCACAACATAATACTGATTATTTTGAACAATTTACACCCTTTTTTAGAGAAAAGATTCTGTAGTCAAGACAGGCACAAGTAGCAAGTCTCACTTGTTGAATAAAGTTCAATACCATAAACAGAACCTGTTTCTCCATTTCATTTACCTACGCCTCCGCCTGGCTGTAGCTACTAAACTTGAGGTAAGAGTGCCACTTACTGTTAGATTCATTACATTGCAATTTAAAACCAGTTCTTCAATCTGACGCAAATGCAAAAGACAAGACTCAACAGGAAGACTAGCAATTGACCATTGATAGTTTAGTACCAGAAATTGTGCTGCTTTGTAACCATAAAGCCACAAAACTGACGCTGTTTCATAAATTGGGATAATACCTACCCAAGAGGTTTTCAGGAAGATAAGCGCTGTAAGAACAGTATCTACTTAAACTATCCAGAGGAGTCTAAGACATAAATGCCTTAACATGTTCAAAGGGAGCTCATAATTTCCACCTACAAATCTGTTCCTCCCTCAGTCCAGTACCACGTAATGTCTAAAAGTATAAACTTTATAGGGCAAAATAAGATTCCACTCTTGGCTCTACTTCCTATGACTTATTACTATGATGTAGTAGAAATGTATGGAGGTTGAGTGCTTTAGCTTTGAAACTGGAATTTTCCAATTCTGGCTCTACCACTCACTAGCGTGGTGTCCGTGGGTAAATTACATAACCTCTCTGAGCCTCTGCTTCCTTGCCTGTGACATGGTGTAAAAATCATACTCATTTCATTGGGCTCTTCTGAGGAGAAAATAAATTGCTGTATGAGTGATTACAACAGTGTCAACGAAGCTATTTTTTTCCATAGAAATTTATATTCATTTCTATTGATTTCCATCATCAGATTTAGTATAAAATAATCTCCTTCCCTTAGCCTTTTAAATCTTGAATCTATACCCCATCAGCTTCTCCAGCTCCAACCTCTTCCCTGTTGTGGCCATAATAGCCTTCCTCACTTAAATCATGCGAACTTTTTAATTCATGAGACACTCATACTTGCTCTTTCCAGTGACCGCAGGAACTTAGCATAGGCCTTTTCTCTGAAATACCAGACAGCGCTTAACAAATGTGAACATGCAAACATAACCTGAAAAGACTAAATAGACAAAGCATTCTGAGCAGGCAATAGGAATAGAACTGGAAGCAAGATTTTTCTATTCTAATGTTGGATGGTTAAGGCGCAAACGTAACACCTTCAAAAATGTGTTTTCTTGTTCATCTTTCTTCCATTTTCTCCAAACCCCGAGCAACTAACCAAGGATCAGGCATATAGAGAACATTCACTAAATGAATACAATGAAAAATGAATGAATGGGGGGGGAAGGGTATGTGTGACTACTCTCACAGAGATCAGTAAATATAAATTAGTACAATGTTTATTTTTGCTACTTATGTCAAAAATTTACATGTGCTTAATATGTGGTAAGTATCTACAGTATGGTCAGCTAGGCAACCCCTTTTCCCTGAAAGGTGGACTACACTCCCCCGTACAGACATTTTGGGGAATGTCAAATCTTACAGGATCCTGGGCCAGCTGACTGGCCCAGCTGACTGGCCCAGCTGGAATCAGGAGTCCCGCCCCTCATTCCTCCCCCAAGCTGGTTCATTAGCCTTCCATATGTATTTTGTTTTTTATTTTGAGAGACAACTCCTAAGTATTTATATACAAAAACTTAACACTTGGAGCTATCAGCAACCATGTTCTCCATCTATATGAAAAAAGTTGGGCTGTAAAGAGAATTAAACTGACAGTGAAGACAGAGATGGGTCTGGATAGTTTGAGTCCCTAGAGACAGACCCTCCCTCCCAGTCCTCTTCAGGGTTTAGATGTTCAGCTTATTGTTCAAACATATAATAACAAATTCATCTTTTTGATTAAATTAGTTCAAGAAGAGAGTACAGACTGACAAAATTCCTTTAACCCACTGCACAGTAATCTAGAGATTCTTAAAACCAATGCCAAGCCCCACTTCAGAACAAGGAAATAATCTCTGTAGTTTGGGTCTGGATTGGTAATTTTAAGGGGTACCCAGGCATTTCACTTTGAGGAATCAACTTATCAGGCATATTCATTAAAAACAGGTGTGCAGGGAGGTTATTTTAACCTTCGCAAGATTGGAAGACTTTATATAAAACTTCTAAGCTTGTAACTATCAGACCACTAGTGCCCCTTCATTCCACTATAATAGTTCACATCAACACTTTTAAAAGACCAGCAAGATCCGATGCTTTCAGTCAGAATTTAAGATTCTTAGAATTTTAATCACTTAATCCTCTCCCAACACACACACAAATTCACATACAAATGTTGTGAATCTTGAGCAACATTATGTGTTTCAATTAGTTTTTTTCCCTGCAAGGATTTATTTACACAACAGCCAAAAATTGGTTTTGTACCTCTTAGCTCAACATCCTCAAGGTTCTAAAAGGGGTGAGGTCAAAGAAATAAAGACATGTCTGGAGAGTTGCTTGAGTGTTATACAATGTCCCACTTGCTTCCTCAAAGGGAGGGGCTCCCTCCCCACTCAATTTAAGCTTGAGAGAGACTGGACTGTGTCCTCTGCAGTCTCTGGAGCCCAAAGATCTACACCAAACACATACCAGAAAAAAATTAGACCTGCAAACTAGCTGCCTATCTATCTAATACAGAGGATCTACTTGGGAACAGCCTACACTCCTATTTCTGAAAAAAAAGATGAGTGTTTCACATACAGAATTGACCTGTGGCCACTTTAAAATGGCTTTGCTAACTCTAGGGCTGGAGACCCTAACAGAGCAAATTTCTTAAGGATGATATACTGGAAACCAGGGACTGAGGAAGAATCGACAGTGAACATCTGGGAAAATCGCTTATCAGTGATTCTTAAATCTTGGGTGTGCATCAGAAATATCTGAGGGCTTTTTAAACATCTTGTTGAGCACCACCCCTAAAGTTTTAATAATTCTAAGGTGAAGCCTAAGAATCTGCATTTCTAACAAATCCCCAAGTAATTCTGATGCTGCTGGTCCAGGACTACGCTTTGAGAACCATTAGCCTACACTAAGAGAAAGGCCAGCAGAGAGCCTCTTATACAAAGCAGACTCTCTACCAAGCCTTGTGGTGGAGAAGTTGGAGGGCATAAAAGAAATACAGAAATAAAATCTCAGTGATTAAAACAAGGCGATTTCTCGCTCACATAAAGTCAAATTGGCTGGGGTTGGCGGGGAGAAGTTTGGAATTAATGAAAAGGAGGCCTAGTCCTCAGTCATTCAAGGATCCAAACTGACAATCTTTACCGTCTTCAAGATGGCTTCCAAAGTTGTCCTGGGTGTGGTCATCCAACCAGGGGATGAGAACAGAGGATCATCCAAGTACGGGGCAGGCCTGGATTTTTACACCCATTTACACCCATATTCCACTGCTAAGAATTCAGTCACATGGCCTCCCATAGATGTAAGGGAGTGGGGAAGAGTAGTCCATGGCAGGGCAGCCTTACTTCAGCAACATCTGAGGGGAGCAAGAATCTCCAGTGAACATCTAATAGTTTCTGCCACCAAACCCCCTTCCCATTGCAGGCTTCTGGCCTTAAGAAAATCTGAGTTTAACTTTAAAGGAAATGTATAGCGAATTACATAAACATTTTAATTACTAAAATAAATGTTCATAACTAAAAGGGATCAAAAAACTTAATGAGTGACTGAAAAAAGTCATAGGACCCATCCAGGATAAAGACAAGAGGCTGAGATTTTGCATGTTTACAGGGGAAATCAAGAGGAAAAATAAAATTGCTGTTTTATAACTCTATGGAGTTCCTCTCTTAAGACGTTATGATACTTTAGAGATTAAGCAGATTTTTAAACAAAATTTAAATTTCATAATTTCACATTTATACAGCTTAATATCCTTTATCTATCATTCTTAAAACAATTAACAAATCTACTTTTCAAGAATGAAAGCTTGCTATTACTGAGGATTATCTTCAACGTTTACTGCAACTCCAAAAACAGGAATGTTCCACACAACAGCAGCACTTGGATTTTTAAGTTGATTCCTCTTAACGTAGCCATACTCGTTTGCATATGCTTGGCATAAAGTGAAATTACTGCCTGGGACATCTCATAACTGAAAAAGTCGGAGAGTGGCACCATTTATATAACTACTAGTTATATCTCTTTTAAGACTCTCCAAGAGCAAATTACTATATGATCCTGTTTACTGAAAGGAAAAAAAGAAAAAGGAACATCCTTCACGGTCTTTCATTCATTTCATCAATTAGAACACACAAGGCAGCATCTTTCTCTATAATCTGATCTCTCCGATGACCTGAATTTTCTCTTTGTCGTTCACTCTGTCCAATACAATTGTTGCTATCATCAGCATCCATCGGTTCAGTTTTTACTCTCATCCCCGCTTCTGAATGAGGCAAATCATCAGGCAAAGAAGCCAAGCAATTCTGAATCATTTCAATGACTCGTTCCAGATGCTTTTGAAACCTCTCAGCTGTTTCAAGGCGCTGACGTTTCTGCACCTCCATCATGACTCTCAAGGTCTCTCTTGCTTGGTGGGGTCGGTATTCATTTATGAGATGATGGACATGTACAAAAAGCAGCTTAAGGTCTTCTAGCTTTTCTTCTCGTTTTATACTCCCAGGGCTCCTTATCAAGATATCTAAGAGGTCTAAGAAATTAATAAGGATAGACATATTGAGTTTTCTCAGTTCTTTCTTGTGATCAAACTGCATAGGATGAAGCCGTTCAATGCCCTGACTCTCTAAAGGGCGGATGATAAGATCATCACACTGGAACTGGTTGCCAAACATCATATAACTGTCTTTTATTGGAGGTGGAGGCCTGGGAGCTAGGCCTTCCTGAATATTTTCATCTGTATACTCTTTGATGTATTGCATTGGAGGTGGTGGAAGGGCACTCACTTGCTGCGGTTCACCCATTGTGGAAGATCAAGAACCTATAGAAAAAGACCAAAGATTTAAGAGCACCTCTACAAAACAATCCTGTCACATTGAGTGACTAGAGACAGAACATTTTCCTTTTTTTTTTTTTTTTTTTTTTTTGCCGTGGCAGTGTGGGACCCAGGACAAAATGATCTTAGTTTCTAAAACTAACATTTACAACAGGGAAAGACTGCCATCATTTCTATTCTAATTAGCATCACGTCCTCAAACATCTAAGTATTTTCCCTTCTCTACTTAATACTTTCATAGGCACAAAAAATATGCTATAGTATATTTTCATCTATAAAGAAAATCTTCTAGATTCCACACTTCCCCAGTTATGCCCCATTTCTCTACATTTTCCCATAGTCAAACTATCCATGTTGTCTCCCCATCTCATCTCACAATCACTTTTGTTTTATATTACAGATTTCCAAAAGTGAATACTTACTTATGACGCTAATAAACACTTTCATACATTATGTCATTATAATTATGAGTACAATATTGCTATATTCCAGACAGCTGGTATCATCTGAGCTTGATAAAATGATGATCCAATCCATCCCCTTTATTCTGCAATATACTCTATCTACAATTTTTTTGTGAACATCATTAACTTTTCAACATCTACTACAGAAATGTCAAACCCAAGTGTATCTTCTATGGCCACGATAACATCTATTTCATTTTAAGCTTAAGTATATCATAAAACAAGAAGATCTCAAGTGCTCATTTAGACTGACTCTATCAGATTCTCAAGATATATAACACCATCACCCAACATCAGAAATGGCAAGTAATGTACTAGAGGTAGTTTTAATACTTGGAATTTCTTAAGTTCTAGAGGCAGCTGTGGAGCATCCCTGAGTTTCACCCAAGCCAGAGTGCAGAATGCTACTGAGAATCTTTGAGGCAGTGGCCATGGGCATCATGCGTTACTGTAACTATACCAGCCCACAATTCACTGCTTTACTAACTTTCTGCCTATTCCTTTTCATCATTATCCACCTGGCTTCAATCGCCTATCTCCACAAAAAGTGCTCATCAAGGTCATAAATAAGCACATCATCAAATCCATTGGCTATTTTTCTAAGGTGATCTTAACCTATCGGCAGCATTTTCTTTCTTTTCAATACACACTTCTCCTCAGCTAAATTTATGTTTTTCTTCTACCTCACTGGCCACGCCCTCTCAATCTCCTGTACAGCCTCTTCTTCTCTAACCAAAATTTAATGTCAGTGTGCCCTGGGTCCTCTTTCTCTCTAAATTAGATCTTCACCAACTCAAATACCAAAGGGAAAAGACAGGCAACATAAAAAGTAAGCACTATGGGACAGGGATTAGAGTAAACTAAGCACACACATGCCATATCTCAAAACCTCCAGCCATTAGCATCCAGTGGGAATGAAGACTCATTACTCCTATTTCTTGAGGTCTCAAGAGGGCAAAAATCCAGATTTTTCTATGAAACCTCTCTTTTTTAAAATACTGCTAATTAATTCCAGAAATTGTCAACCACCGTCGAGTCAAAAAGAACTTATCTACAGCAATCTTTGTGGTCTCCTGGCCACCAGTTTTAGACCTCTGCTTTATATTCTCCCTCAGATGATCAGAATGAATTCCATAACTTTTAATACCATTTCTATCAATGGTCTCAACGAGTAGCAGTTATGCTCACCAACACTTATGGCAAGGTCTGGAGACATTTTTAGTTGTCACAACTGGGGGAGGGGTGATAGTGGCATCTAATGGGCAGAGGCTTGGGATGCTGCTGGACACAATGCACAGGACAGTCCCCTACAATAAAGAATAGCCCATCCCCAAATAACAACACATTGTGCCAAAGTAGTCTGTGTTTGACTCTTTGTATCTCCAATCCAGATTGCCTCTGAACTCCTTCTGGACGTCTCATAGGGCAGTCAAAATAAAAGATAAAAAAATTGTTTGATTCCATCCCCTATATACCTAGGCCTAAACCTGTTCCTCCCAGTTTCTAATTTTCCCTATCTCAATAAAAATATCCCCATTATCCACCTAGTGTTTCAAACCAGAAACCTAAAGGTTATCTTAATCCTCCACTTTTATCAACCTCCTCTCATCCCCATCACTATCAAATTTATCCAGTCCTGTTGATCCCACATCTCTACTATCTCAAATTTATCAGGTCTGACCAAGCCACCATTCCCTCTTGTCTGGAATACAATGGCTTCCCCTGGATCTTTTTGCTTTCACTACTGTTCTTCTACATAATAGCCGGCATAATTATTCTCATACCAACACTCTTTCTTCCTTATTATATACTAGCAAAACTGTCTTCGATCCTAGTATTCTTACACAACTCTTTAACTCTAAAAACCTCTTCTGCCTTTGAGTCTTTTCTCATGCTTTTCTTTCTACTTCAGGCGCTAGCTTAAAATGTCACCTCTGAAGAATGAACTACTCTGATTGTTCATCAAAAGCAGATAATGCCTTCCCTCATTTATTATCTGTACCATTATGTGATTTGTCCTCCCAACAAGACAATAAGCCCCATAAGGGGAAAAATTCTGACTATCATAGTTCCCACTGTGTCCACAACCTTGTACCTAGGAGCTTCATAAGTATTTGTTTATCGACTCCATCCATTTCAACAGGGCTCCAAACCAAGGGGAATTTGGAAATAGGTACAAACATCTTTAGTGTGTGTTCACACTTTGATATATTTATTGTTTGTTAATATAACAATGCGTATCCAGGGATAATGATTATGATGGTAACACCTGAGTGCACACAATGGGCCAGACAGTTCTAAAACTTTTCTCATGGTTGTGAGAAATCTGAAGAGATCAGTGCTCTTTCTATTTTAGAGATAAGACAACTGTGGCTCAGAAAGGTTGAGCCACTTGTGTAATGTCACAGAGTAAGTAGAGGAAGGATCTAGAGCCTAAAGAGCTCAAACACTAAACTATACTATCTTTCAAGGATAAACAAAGAACACTACCTCCATCCTGTGTTGCTAATAATCTACCAAGGGAATAACTTTTAAGACAAACAGATCTGACTATCAAAAATAAATGTAACAGAAAACAGAATGGTGGTTACCAGAGAGGAAGGGGGTGGTGGGAGAACAAAGAGGGTTAAAGGGTGAAATATATGGCAATGTAAGGAGACTAGACTTTGGTTGGTGAGCACACAAAAAGTATAGACATACTGTATTATAAAGATGTACACCTGAAACTTATTATTAACTAATGTCACCCCAGTACGTTTAGTAAAAATGAATAAATAAATCTAAAAATTTCATATAGAAAAACATATAATAGCAGCAAAATAAAAAGGCAATTCCATTTTTCTGGAGAAAAATTCTTGCAAACTTACAAAGGGCAAATATTTGAAATTTTATTTTGATTTTTTTAAGAACATATTTGACTCCATCCACACTCAAGGAAAGTACTATAACTTCAGGAGTCGCCTGTCTTGTTCACAACTCTACTTCCAGCACCTCGAACAATGCCTGGAAGGCACCAGATCCTCTATAAAGGTCCACTTAATGTCTTTTTTTAAAAAGCATGCATCAAAAAGGAAAATAGACAAAAGATGACAAGGAAATGCAAATGCTAAATAAAGGTGGGAAAACATTCAAGCTGAAACATTTTTAAAAGCAAATTTAAAAAAGGATACTTTCTATGTAACGGATTATCAAGATTTCAAATATTCCATCACTGAAAAAATGTAAGAATATTTTTGTGCAGGCCCTGATTTCCAGCTGAGGTCACACTCTCCTTCCTCTGTTTCTTCAGAATGGTCATCCCAATTTTAGAAGCAGGTTTTTAGCTATCCTGGCCCCTCACAAAAGCTTTCTGGAGTGAAGATCATCCATTCTCCTCAGCTCTCATAGAGGCCACCATCACGACCACCATGTAACGATTCTTAGCAGGTAAGCCACTACCACCCGAGAGAATATAAGAAATTCTCATATCAACTGATAGAAAAAGAAACAAACATATTTGGAATTTAATTTGGCAGTATCAAAAAATTCTTTGAACCAACAATTTTATTTCTAGAAATTTGTCCTATAAAAATATTGGTACAAGTACACAGAAAATGTGATAATGATGTTTAATGCAAACTGAAGAGTAGAAAAAGCTGAAATCAACCTATGATTTTATCAATATGAGGGCTGGATAAAGTATAGCTACATGTCTATACAGCCATTAAGGAAAAAGAGGTAAAACTCCACGAGTGGACGATTACAAACACTTGTGTACTGTCTCATTTATTCACTACCTATGACAGTTACAAACAGTTGTAATCAACTTTTTAGAACTTTAACATAAATTCAGACTTATAGAAACGTTGTATGAATAGTATGTTCCATATTCTTCATCCAGTCTCCAAATGTTAACATTTTCACTCACTTGCCCTATTGAACTCTTTACCCCAAAAGAATGCACTGCAAATCGCCAAAACGAAGATGTTCTCTTATTCACGACATAATTGCTAAGATCGGAATAAGCTTTGATCTGGTACTTCAGGATAAATTTTAGACGGCCCAGGTTTCAGCCCACTCAAGCCTTTTTAGGCCGCGGGTACTGGTTTTGTGCTTTCCAGCACCAGTGGCATTCCATTTAAGTTGCCATTTTCCCAAGGCTAACTTCGTGACAAGTACCCTTTTTGTATCCTCTTAATCTTCATAACAATTCCAAGTTAAGTACTACCATTAATTTCACTTTAGAAGTAAGGATCCCAAGTTTTAATGAGAGGGAAGTGTTTGCACCAGCTCAAAAGGCTGGTAAATAGTACACAGCATGAATTATCCTTGGTCTTTTAGCAGCACAGCACGAGCTCTCTTACATCAGTAAACTGCGTAGCCTCCAGCTGTACAACAGAAACTTGACATCTTACTGAACTTAGTTAATGTTCTATCACTTCTCTAGACTGAACTTTTCAAAGGCGATGGAGGTCTTCAGTAAAACTTTCAGGTATCATGGCCGGTTATTAGACACAAGATCGGCCTTTTAGGGTTTGTTCCATCCTGGGAGGGGGTCTTAACCAAAACAGAAAGGCATTCCAGGGCCCACCCCGCGACATCTAATTCACTTTGTCTACTGTGAATGGGACTGCTACAAAGTAGTTTTTAAAAGCTCTTCAGAGGAATCCTGGACGATTAGGCTAGAGATCTCTCTCTCTCTCTCTCTCTTCCCCCTCCGTAGTAATTCAGCGATTTCAGGATCGCTCCCTGAAAAAGGCGGGCACAGGTGGCAGTCTCAATTTACAAGGGCCGGAGAGGCCAAACAGCTCGCCGGAACCACAGAGCTTAGCACACCCGGCGGCGCGGAACAAGGATCCAGGGCTCCCACCTCCAGCCCGGCTCGCCCTCTCCAAACCGAGAAAGCCCCGAGCCCCGCCGGCACGAGTCCACCCCGGGCTCCACGAGCAGTGGGGAAGCGGCACGCCCAGAAAGACGTGGGAACAAAACCGCGAGCGAGCGCAATTACGCGCCAGGTCTCCCCCTTTCCCAGCCCGCCCTGACGAAACTGCGAGGTCCGCAGAGACGCACGCACACGAACGGAGCCCCAAAACGTCGCGCGCACTCACCTGATCCCACAGTGTACTCCGGTGGCCGCCTTCCGCCCTCGCCACAAACCCGACTTCCGGTGTCTCTCCGCCAGGGAAGAAGCCTCTTGATGCCGTCGCTTCATTGGCTGAAAGAGGCTGTCCCTTTAACCAAGCGCTAGTCCCGCCTCGGACGGCCGGCTCGCTATCGCGCCTGCGCACACCCCGGCCCCGCCCCGCTCTCTGCAGTTTGGGGGCGCGGTACCCCGCAGGGTTTAAAGTGGAGGTAGAGCTCTACTTTCTGTCAGTAAAAATAGCACTGGTGTTTTTTTTTTTTTTAATGCTTGAAATTAAATAAGACGTGTATACCTCACATAAAAGTTAGAAAATACAGATAAGCGGATATTTTTGAAATTATGTCGACTAACCCCACTGTCAAAAACATTCTAGAAAATGAGGTTGGATTCTATAAACTATATATACATATATATATATATTTATTGATCTGTCAATATTTGGCACCACGATTGGGGATCAATAATATATCCTCAATTACCATTTCTTCACCATCCATTCCTTTCTATTGTCATTCAGGAATTCAGAGATAATCTACTGTTTTGCCAAACAACAAATGAGCAAATGAAGGGGAAAAGTTACCTTTTGGAGGTTATTTTCATCGGCAGTGTCACAAATTTCTAGTCATAGGACTCGTACAAGAGCATGTTGCACATTAAAGATAAATTGTTACTCTCACAAAACTTCTCAACTTTACCTCTCTAAAATAAGATTCCTTGATTCCCCTTTTTAAAAATTTCTTACGAAGAATGCCAAAAGTCAACTAAAGGTCGCTGCCACCAATTGAATACCACCAGGAGTCCGCAGACTGGGTTACGTGGGAAAAATAAAACTACTCAGGAAAACACTTTGCCAATAAAAGACACAGCGGCCACTAGACAATAAAAGTGCGCTGTCCCTTCACAGAAAGGCCTCTTTTTCTAGCGAAGTTCCCACCCTAGTCCCTGATTGGTCCACTTGTATGCAAATGAAGGATCCAAATTTGCACATTGTGATTGGTCCAAATAGCTTGGACTCGATTGGTCAGAATTGCATATTTTGATTGGTTGTTCTGAAGCTGCTCTGATTGGTCAGTAAAGATGCAAATGAGGCTTATAGCTGTGCGGTTTCCATTGGACAGAGTAGGCCTCACCCCATTGGTGGAAAGACTATACCAGAAACTCCCTTATAAGGGTTGACTCAGACAGGTACACAGTATAGGACGCCCGCATCTCTTTCTGTGGATTTCCCCTGAAATGCAGAATAGGTAAGAAGCTTCTGTCAGCCTCTAGACTCTGGTTATAAATTTGTGTCCACTTAACCAGAAGTCCTTCTTGGCAGATAATTTCTTAGTGTTCACATAGACATAGAATAGAACAGTGTACCCATTGCTCAATTTCAACAATTATCTACCTATACACATTATTTAATTTCAACATGCATCACTAAAAAATAACTCATTTTTTTACATAATCATAGAAATCATTTTTAAATAAATTAATATCACAAAAATCAAGTCAGTACTTGGACGCCAACTGCTACAGGATCTAATAAAGTCCTCCCTTTGGTGACTAACTAATATGTCTTTTAATTCATTTTAATCTATAGAGCTCTTCCCCCATCTCAAGTCCCTCCACTCATCGATTTATTTGTTGACGAAATCCATTCACTTTTGAGCATACCCTAATCAAGCTTTTCTCGCTGCCACTGAGACCAATGTGGCCTGTATCTGTGCCCTCCAATAGTCATTCTAACTTCTCATTTTACTCCACTCAGCAGTATTGGCACATTTGATCATTTGAATTGACCCAGGGCTCAGTTCTCACTTCTTAGTGGGATGTCATCCAGGTGGTAATATCCAGGTGCTAGCCAGGCCCTGGCAACACCCCTCTTATTTGCACTCAGACTCCATATCCAACAGTATTACATATCTTTACGCACTTACACTTCACTCAATTACAAAGGCTCAAATCTAAACATTCATCTTTTACTTTCTCCCATACTCCATTGAAACTACCATACCACATTTTGTATTAGTTCTATTTAGAAATAATTAAATTTCTGGAAATGGATATACTGGACCCAAAGGTGTAATGTCTTACTTAGTGGCAGGATCGAGGCTAAAATCTAGGACTTGACTCTCAGTCTTGTGTTCTTTATAAGAAACTATACCTGAATAACAGTATGAAATTCATATTATGAGAGATACTAGTGAAAATATGGCATATAATAACCTATACTTATGTGGCTATATTTCTGGAATCTGAATGGAAAATTTATTCCTTAAAGGTTCCTTGTATAGCTTAACAAGGGATACATCCATTCAGCAAATCTTTATTGTGCATCTATTTTGCCAGGCACTGTTCTAGAAAATAAAAAAGACAGGCAAAAATCCTTACATTCTACTGCATGTGTATTCCGTTGTACGAAGGTAAAATAATAATTCATTTATTCATTCACCAGCTGATAGACGTTGGGCTATTTTCAGTTCTTTAAATATCCATATAGGCATCTTTGTATGTTTTCATTTCTTTTGAGTAACTGCATAAGAATAGAATTGCTGAGCCTTGTAATAGGTATATGTTTAAGTATATAAGAAAGTGTCGAGCAGTTTTTTAAAAAGGTTGTACCATTTTTTATTTCTACTAGCAAACTGTGGGAGTTGCAGTTGTAAATCTTCGTATGTACTTGGCATATTCCTTTTTACTTTTACTCGTTGTGATTCTAATAGCTGTGTAGTTGTTTTAATCTGCATTTCCCTAGTGTTGAGTAACTTGTTTGCCATGTCTTTTGTGAACTGTCTGTTCAAATTTTTTGCCCATTTTTTAACTGGCTTGTTTTTTTTGTTTTTTGTTTTTTCTTACTATTGAGTTGTAAGAGCACACACATGCCTGTGCGTGTGCACACACACACTACACAATGGATATGTCCTTTATTAGATATGTATTTTGTAAATGTTTTCCTCCCAAACTCTGGCTAATCTTTTCATTTCTTAACAGTGTCTTTCAAAGAGCAGACCTTTTATTTCATTTTATTTTTTATTTTTATTTTTAACGCCTGCAGCACCTGGTCTTCTTAGGTGGTCTTCAATCCAACTACTAACCAGGCCCGACCCTGTTTAGCTTCTGAGATCAGACAGGATCGGGCATTTTCAGGGTAGCATGGCCTTAGATAAGAGCAGATCTTTTAATTCTAATAAAATCCTATTTATCAATTGTTTTCTCTTATGGATCACACCTTTTTGTGTCCTAGCCAAGAAAGCTTTGCCTAACCCAAGGTTACAATAATTTCCCCCTGTATTTTCTTCTAGATGTTTTGTAATTTTAAGTCTTACATTTAGGCCTATGGTTCTTTTTGAGTTAATTTTTTATATATTGTATAAAATGAGTTGAAAACTTTTTTTCATGTGAGAATCCAATTGTTCTAGCACCATTTACCCTGATTTTGTATGTTGGCCTTACTACATCTGTCATTGGTAGACAGGTTCATGAATAATATCTCTGAGCTCTTAGTAATCAACAATACTAATTGTCTCTGCTTGTTTGATCAGCACAGGCAGAAGAAATGGAAATTAGCAAATTAAATTTTTCATCTCCAGCTTCTGCTTCTTATCATATACATATAATTGTTATCAGCTCATCTAAATTGTTGAAACAATGCACTTTGGGTGAGAGTCATCACTAATGCATTGTTCTCTGCTGTACAATTTCAATTCATAATCACCGTTTGCGCTGTTATTGTTGTCTCATGGTTACTAAAAACCGTATCACCAATAACAGCCTCAACAACCCAGATCTGTGTGTAGCACGTGGAAGGGGAGGGGGTGCCCGCAGTTTCTGGTGCCTGCTACACCTTTCCTTAGCAGCAGGGGACAGCAGTAACCCTGCTATTTGGAAACTATCCCTGGTTTACACTTACTTTTCTCCCAAAGATTTGTGTCCCACATACGAGGTCCCACTGAAGGACACCGAGATCCGACGGCAGGCCGGTTATCTCTGGCAGATTGAAGGTCATAACATGGATTTAGAATCCTAAAAAAAGGCAGATAAGCCTTTTTGAATTATTTGTCATAGCTGTTACTGTGATTACGTTCTATAGCTTTGCAATAAGGAAATGTATTTTATTTTTAAATTATTTAAATTCAAAATCACATAGGGTGTATAATACCCTTCCTGGCTATCACCAGCTCTTTCATAAGGTTAGTGGAGTCAGAGGAGGCGGCCACAGCACATTATACTATCACAGTGTTGCAGACTGTGTTCCCCGAGAAACAGATTTTGAGATGGCCAGACCTTCACACTCCACATCAATCAGTTCTTGTTGTGTGCTCTGGGAAGAGCATTTACCTCCGGTGAAGTTCTCTGAAGCTCAGGCAATTTCCAAACTTACTGCCAGCTAAGTCTGCTCCTGCACCGCATTTCCAGAAGCCCAGGCCACAAGTCCTTCATTGAAGGAATATCCATCCCACTTGGGTATTTCAAATGGAGAGGTGTTTTTCAAAACATCCTCTCCAGTCTCCTTATTTTATAGATCCCGTGGCAAAAGACAGGAAGTGACACCAGGTCACATTATAACAAAATCCTTCCCAAATATTCCTCTTCACAGCAACCACAGTGCCCTTTACAAAGTGCCAATTTAGTCAAGTCACTCCTTTACTTAAAACATTTCGGTGGCTTTTCATTACTCTAAAGTCAGAAGCCAGAACCCTGGACCTGGACCTCAAAGCCTCGCATGACCTGACCCCCTGCTGTGCTCTGCAGTGTCTCTCTTCACTCTCACCCTGCCAGCCACGACACTGCCTTCAATATTTAAAGGCACCTTGCTTCTTCCCCTCAGAGTAGTACATCTTTCTTCTGCCTGACAGACTCCACTCGATCACAATAACCCCATGAACGACCTCATTTTACTGTTGGCGAAAGATCCCTTTCTCATCTTTTGTATGTGTGTGTATTATGCGCTGTTTGGAACACTGTTAGGCAGATCAGCCTTCCGTTGCCTCATTGCACTTGCAACAGCAGAATTGCTACCATGACGACAAATATTGCTATCAAAAATATTGGCCTTTATCTGATAAGGTGTATTGACTTGGTGCCTGAATTGATATCTCCCTCCAGAGGAAGAGATCTGTTGCTTTGAAATACGTAGTTATTTGTGCATGCTTCTCTTGATGAACTGTCAAGATAGAAAAGGAAATACAGAGAAAGCGCCTGGCACAGCTCACTGTGGTGGGCAAGTCCCCGCCTCCACTTTACTTCGGTGGCATTTGTGTAAATTGTGGGTCTGCTCAGCTAACGCCCTGCATGGTGGACAAACTAGGTTCATGTTAAAGGAGCCCTGTGCAGGGTGGGGGTATGAGTGCCTACGACAGGACTAATAGAAGAACAAAAGATAGAGCCATGGTCTACAGAATCATGAGATTAAGCCGTTTGTAGCCACAGTAATTCAGCCTCTGGTTTAGTGTAAATTTGGGCCTCTGAGTAAAAGGCTTTGGAAGGAGTTCCCCTTTCTCCTCTACCTCATAACCTCTCATTCCCAGGAGGCTTCCCCAAAACCCCTTTCAGGTCTTTGAGAGCATGCCTCTTTCTCTTCTCCTACCTGTATTCATTCACTGCTCAAAGAGTCAACACCGAGGATGCCTGGACCCACAGCATCTATTCGTCTTTGTATATCAGAAATCACCAGGTGGGATTTTCCAGCCACCCGCCAGAGCAATTGAGAATGGCTTCCGCTGATATTCCTAAGCCACCGCTCCTTTCAGAATACCCCATTTCTCACTCCTCCACCTCTACCACACATTTGCTCTCAGTTTTATTGGAAACTCAACTTCCATCCTAGTAAACGTCGTCACAGAGAATGAGCAAAGAATCTCAAGGTGGGGCAGAATACCCCTAGGCTCACACAAACACACATGAATTATTTTTCTCAAATTCAACTTTTATCATCTGTTGTTAACAACTTAATGGTTTGCATAGATGCATGAAATTTATTTACATCTTTCTTTTAATTGAAAAGATAACGTAATTTCTTTTTCACAATAGATATGTTTTAAAGTTATAATCTCATTTCTAATGTGGCATTTATTTGGGGGGAGGGAATTACCTTCCACATGCATACATACTTTACAGAGCTCATTAGTACACAGCATTTTGGATTATTCTACAATATATCTAGACCTTTTCCAGGTTCCTGGATTCTAAGTATAATGTCACTTAGAATTTTTATTTTATAGTTATTGAAAGATATCTTTCAGACTTAGGTATTTTGCCATTCTACCTCTCTTGTGCAAAGAAAACATAAGTAAAATAAATTAGTTAAGGTATTTCTAAGGCAGTAACTGCCACCTGGCTGACAGCCACTTAAAACCATGCTGATTTCAAAGATGTTGGAAACAAGGTACAACAATAAATTACTGTGGACACATCCCTTTGCCTAACAGAACAGTCTTCACTCTGTTGAAGCTTTTTGTAGGTACTTTTCAGACCATTCCTCTCTTTCACCCTATAGATATCGCTATCCTTAATTTTGTGTTTTTTTGTTTATACTTTTAGCAACTATTTACCCCAAAACATATTGTTTGATCTTATTTTTGAACTGTTCTACAAATGGAACTGTATCACATGCATTTTTCTAACTTGCTTGTATTAGTTAACATTTTGTGGCATTCCTCCATGCTAACGTGGATCATTGCTATTCACTATCACTGCTGTATTGTATGCACCGTAGGTGTACACAATTTATCAGTTCTTCTGTTTGATGAACATTTGAGCTGTTTCCAGGGTTTTGTAACTACAAATTATTATAAACATCTTCCTGGTTGTCTCCTAGCAAGCGTTATGTGAGAGTTTCTCCACAGTGTATACCCAAGAGGCAGGAGAATTGCTAAGACTAGATGTATCGTGGCTAAGCCTTTCTTTAAAGGGCCAGAGAGTAAATGTATTAGACTTTGCAGGCCATTCAGTCTTTGTTGCAACTACACAAATCTGTTGTTTCAATGGGAAAGCAGCCACAGACAATATATAAAGGAATGGCCGCGGCTACGTTCCAATCAAATTTTACAAAACCGGGCGGTTGGCAAGATTTAGTCCTTGGGCTGCCAATTCCTGATCTAGATGATAAACTTTACTCTTCTGATTGCCTACACATGCTGCTGCACCCTCCCCCCCACCCTTCCTCTCCTGATTATCCCTGAAGAGACGTGGGTGTTGTCTTCAGTCTACGGACAAGTCCGTATTAAAAGACCACTGAGGAGAAGAGGAAGGAGGGCATGGGGACATCGTGGTGGTGCTGCTGTCAAGTCTGTGACTTGCAGCCACAGTCTTAGGGACACCAAAGACAGAAGAGGTTGAGACGAGGCAGGGCACTCGTGTTGGCTCTGCTGGACATGGGTGGGAGGTGGGGTGCTGCTTGCCTGCAGGCTGGGGTCTCAGGCTTTAGCTCGGTTCACATCACAAAAGCTACTGTGAAGTCACTACGGGGCTACAGGACATAGAAATTCAAACAGAAGATAGCATTTCTTTTGGAGTTGTATGGTTTCTTTTTATTAAAGAAAGCTGGAATTGACTGTCTAGGGATTCCTCCACGAGGCTGGGTCTCCATTGCAGCTTCTTGCCCGGGCTCTTATTTAAATGGTTTTGGCTTCAATGATGATCGTCTCCATTGTCTCAGATGTCAGGGTACCAGAGATCCCCAGATCCTGGCCACCTGGAGCTTTCTCTACCTTGGTCTCTATGTTGCACTTCTCAACTGCCTTAGCCACGAAGTCGACCTCCCTGTCGTGTGGTGTGACCACAGTTTTTGAACCAGGAGTGACTCTGAGGCTCTTGAAAAAGCAGCCAATCCGACTGGATTTCTTACTTAAAGTACCTGAACTGGTGGCGGATCTGCTCTTGCTCACTTTGTACGCTGACCTCGACTCCTTCACGGTGGAGCTGTGGCTGGCGGTCTTGTGAGAGCTGTGCCCTCTGCCCTTCGCATGGCCCTGCCCTTTTTCTTTTTTGTCGTCTCGTGTGTGTCTATGGCCAGATAAGGACCGGTGGGAGGATGATTTCCGGGTTGACTTGCTCCCTCCTGTCCTGTGGTGGCGAGAACTTTTCCCAGCGGGAGTTCTGTCCTTCTTTTCTCTCTTTTCTTTCTTTTCTTTCCGAGCTTCGGCTCGGGGCTGGGAGACCTTCTGGCTTCCATCCCGTTCACTCATGTAGCCTTCACTCTGCAAGGTGGAGACGAGGGGCCTTGCTATCGGGCCTTCGGCTTTCCCCGCGGCAGGACTCTTGGTCATCGCTGCACCTGCAAACACCAAGCTGCTCTCCGGGGAGAGACTGGCAGCCCCCGCCGTTACGGTGGAAGTACCTAACGAGGATGAGCTTGCAGCACCCGCCAAGACCACGTTCACACTCTCAGAGGATATGTTGGCAGCCCCTGCGATGGCCTTGCTGGATCTGCTTTGTCCTGGACTCTTGATGGCGGCTCCTGACAGGGCTGTGCTTACCTGGCCTGTGCCCGTGCTCTTGGTTCCTGCTATACCCAAAGCACCTGCTGCAGGGCTTGTGGCTGCCCCTGCTCCCGCCACACTTGCTGTAGGGCTTGCTGCTGTTCCTGCTACGGCCAGGCCTGTGGCTGCCCCCTTTGCTGTTCCTTCGGCAGTCCTTGGAGTTTTCATGCCTAAAGGTGAACCAGTATTTCCATGAGGGACGTGATGGATTCCCTCTCCCCCAGAATAAGCAGAAGAAGTGGCTCTGGACACATTATGAGGCTTGTGAAGCCCCTTATCCTTATCCCCTTCTCCATGGAGCTCTGAGGTCTGTGCCGAGGGGAGGAGAAACAGGTGAGAGAGAGATGACAAGGTGAGACCAGATCTGTCTGCTCCTCTCTCATCCTAGAACCAAGCAACTTCAGGGCTTCTGATGAGAAGAACTTTTCAAATCATCACATCTAAGCTCCCATAAGATGCAAGATCCTGTCTACAGCACCCCTGTCAAACAGCCACTTGGTTTTGCACGAACAATCCCCACACTGGGGAAAGTACTGGTCCAATTCCCTGTCCTCATACCCTTCTATGTTACACATTTGTGCTTGTATCTCTGCAGGAGAGATTCTCAGAAGTGAATTGCTGGGTCGAGGGATCTACACATTTTACATTTTGGTGGCTGCTAAAGCGAATTGCGTGTGTGCTCATTTAATCAGCACATGACTGTCACAGGGAGCTGGAACAAAAGCAGGACCTCCTAACTGTTAACAGTGACAATCAGGGTGCTGTAGAAGGGATTGCAACCCTGCGTATGAGACCAGAGCAGCTGATACCTAAGGTCTCTCTGAAATTCAACCTTTTGTGGGACAATTCGGAGAAGGACTCCAAGCGTCCCCAGTGTGGTAAGTGCCATCGTGGTGGCTCATTTGGCCCTGAGCCTTTTCAAAATTGGATGCATTTCCCAGGTGAGCTTCAGAGAGCACCAAAGGCTTTGTAGGACCAGCTTGAGTTGTTCTCCCAAAGCACCCTGCCCTGCTGTCTTGAGTCTCTGCAGATGCTTACCACTATGCTTCTGTCATCCTCTATGGTTGCCGTGTCCCTGGTCTGGATTGTCGGGGTGCTACTGCTACTCCCCATTGGTGGTCTCAGGAGATAGACAAGTTTTTCCCAGTAGCAAAAGAGATCTTCTCGTGCATCCGAAGACGGACACAGCTGCAGATAAAAGGTGCGGCCAGTGGCAAGCTTGAGGCGCAGCTGCTGTTTCTCACGATCGTGGATGGAGATCTTGACGAACTTCAAGGGAAGCAGCCTGGTGAGCTCTAGGGTCTTGGAGGGCTTGCGACCTCTCCCCCTGGTGGTCCGGGCGTGTCTGGCATGCTCTTCACAGACTTTAGTTGGTCGGGCCAGCAGCATGACGTCAGGTAATGGGAGGATGGGGCTGGTAGACGCGATGCCCACAGTCACCATTCGGACACGGTTGTGCACATCGATCACCTCTCCTTTTTTGCTGATCTGGATAAAGTCACTCTCAAACATCGGTGCGTACTTGAAAATATCATACTCTCCTCCCTTGTACAGTTGTCGTTGCAGGTCCCCCATGGAGGTATTGAACACGCCCATCGAACGGTAGCTGTGGGCCGTGTAGTAAGGTAACACACATTCGCTGCTCATGGTTCTCTTCATTTAGGACAGCTCCACCAGCCACAAGTCGAGTCCCCGAGAGAGAGGGAGCGAAGGCAACTGCCCATCTCCCTGCAGGGCTCTGCCTAAATCTCCTCACACCACCACATTTATCCTTCACAGTCCTTTGTGACCTGTCACCATCACACACCCCTTTGTCCAGCCTTCAAGCAGCCACCCCCTTGGGGCAGGGTCATCAGCCTCCCCTCAAACAAATCATCACCTCCAAGGTTGACCCTACCGGGGCATAGGTGTGGGTAGGCTAGATATTTGTTTCTAATCAAAATATTGGGATGCCTAATTGAGGAAACCATCCTGTTTTCCAAAAGACTGGGTTGTTTTCAGTTTTGGTGCGGTTGTTAACAGGTATCCCTGCAATGATGTCTTCCTGCGATTGTGTTTTTGCTTTTGCTTAACTACAGCCTGAGGATAAAATTCAGGAAGTGGACTGGGGTATTTGCTCAATGGAAGGGTCCTGTCACTTGTCGTCCTCCATGTCCCCAGTGCGTAGTGCCATGCTCACAGGTACTCACAAGTTGAAGAGATTGTTGGGTGAAATGGTCCAAAGGGCTTCTTCTCCCTAGCAGCATCACAGTCCCATTTGTACAGTGGTTTCCAGGGAGTAGAGGATTGATTATCTCACCCATTTGCACATTTGAAGGAGGCAAATTTTTAGAGGCGTAATTCTATGGTGAGGACCTGAGGCTCAGGGTCAGAATGCAGAGCCAGCTTCTATCTCAGATCTTGGGACTCAGATCAAAGCTTTTTCTCTGCCTCAAGCTGCATGGCTCACCGTCAGACTCTCATTGGGCACCAAATATAGAATTGTTCGTGGTTAGCAATATGCGTGGGGACTTACTGGGAACAACAGGAATTCGTAGTGGTCTTGAATCACCATAGGATTTCCCACATTGGTATGCCTGCTGCGACACTCTTGATGTCTACCTGATAAATTACTGATGTTTTGTTTCTTTGAAAAGCTCTTCAGAGAAATTAGGGCAAAGACGTCTTTTTTAAAATTTTTTTCTGAAGTTTTTTTTTTCACTTTGCACAAGGTGACGAATCCAAATTCCCCCTCCCTCAGTTAGAAAACTACTTCTGAGATAAAATATATCCCCCAAACTCAGTGATAACTATGTGAAGGTCTTGAAATAAACTTCAACCCCCAAATGTTCTTTTTTTATATCCCTGGTGCCTACTGCAGTACCTGGCACATTGCAGCTTTTCAATAAACATGACCTTGTTTGTGCCCATTGAGATTCACCCTTTCATTTGTTTACTCAACAGAATGTATCGAGCAACTACTATTTTCCAGACCATCCAGAAAATAGAAATGCAAAGATAAAGGTCTGTACCTCTGAAGCACTGAAATGCCTTTACTAAAGATGTTAAACGACTTCTCCGAAAAAAGAACAAAGTGGCTTTTATTCTATTGTAAGGACATAATCACTCAAAGTTGACACTATTAGTTTAAAAATAAGAAATGAGTTTTTTGATTTTTTGACCATTGTTTTTTTCTCAAAAGTCCATTTCTTACGAATGATTAGTAACGAAAGAAATCGATCATATTATCGAGAACTTACTATAAATCAGGTATGGTGCTACCCACTTTGCATTCTTTAAAAAATTTTAATGCCACAACAGCCCTGTAAAGTGTAGGTGCAACTACTGTCCCTGCTTTATAGAGGAGGAAATCAAGGCTTGGAGAAGTTAAGCAACTTCAAGGTCACAGGAAACCAAATGGTGAAACTGCACTAGGCTGGGTCACAAAAATAGAACACAAATAGTCAAGTACTAGGCAGCATAAATTCATTCATTCATTGAATAAATATTATTAAATGCCTACTTTGTTCCAGGCCCTGTCGTAGGTGCTAGGAATACAGCAGTGGACAAAAACAAGTACCCTTGTTCTCATAGAGTGTGTACCTAGACAATAAATGAGTAAAACATATGGTATGCCAATGCTGATAAACACTATGGAGAAAGATAAGTAGGCAGGTGGGATGGGAGCATATGCAGGGGATGAGGAGCTAGAGGTGGTGGTCAAGGAAGGCTCAGTGAAAAGTAACCTTTGAGCAAAGACCTAAAGGAGTTCAGGAGGAAGCTATGCAGATGTCTGGGGGAGTAGCTTCTCAGTCCAAGGGAATAGCAAGGACCAAGATCCATGCCTGGTGTGTTAGAGGAATGCCAAGGGGGCTGCAGTGACAAGAGTGGAGTGAGGGAAAGTGGTTGGAAATGAGTTAAGAGGTAGAGGCGGTGATGGTAGGGAGCAGATCACGCTGGACAGACCTTATAAGACATTATGAAGTCTTTGGCTTTCCTCTCAATGCCAGATGATCTGACCTACATATATAGAGAGTCATTCTGGCCACCATGATGAAAAGAGATTGTAAAGGAACAATGAGGACAGACATGGAGACTGAGTGGCTCCTGCAAGAGATGATGATGGGTAAGACTTGTGTGGTAGCGGTGAAAATAGTGAGAAGCAATCTGCTACTAGACATGGTCTGACTGAGGCAACTGTTATGTATATTGATGTTGAACAATTTTCAATAAATAAATAGGAAGTGAAAAAGCAAGTTGCAAAGTGGCATCTATGGTATGCTATATATTTTTGAATAAAAAATTTTTAAATGTGTGCTTATGTGTTACTGTGTGTACATGTGTGAAAGAATGCACCAGAAACTGGCAACAGCAGAAACCTGGGGCAACTTGTTGGCTAAGGGAAATGGTGGGATGGAGACTTACTTTCCAGGGCCTTCTTTTTATAACTTTCAGATTTTGTTCCATTGCATATACTACTTACACAAAAATAAATAATACTTTAAGTTTATAAGGTTATAAAAATGTTAAGCCAGTAAATAGCTTCATTCAAATTTAACTTTCTCTGGCAGCAAATTTTAGAATTTGAGAGCCAAAATACAGAATATTATTCAAAATTCGTTTTCCGATTTTTCTTTAAGATCTTTCAAAAATTTATCCTTTCCCCCAAAGGTTTAAAAGTCTGATACATCCCTTATCAAAAAAGAGATGGATATATTTATTTATTGTTCACTATGTGCCCATTATTGCTAAGAACATTCAGGATATCAAAATACAAGTTTCAAAAATTGGTAAATATGACTCTCATACAAATGTAGAATGAAAACACTCCAAAGATTTAATTAAATCATCAATGAGGGAACCAACAGGATGATAAAGTTGGTTCAAAGGCAAATTAGGTATATGCATTGACATTGAGGAAAGTAAAATTATAATTTTTTTAATAAACAAATCATTTTCATCTCTTTTAAACAAAAATCTATGAGTTATTATAGAACTTTACAGAGTTTGAATTTTAATCAATAATAGCCTTCTTGGGGTACTGAAAATGCTCTAAAATTATATAGTGGTAGTTACACAACTCTGAACAAACTAAAAACCACTGAATTGTATACCTTTAATGGATAATTTTCTGACATGCAAAATGTATCTCGATAAAGCTGTTAAAAATAATAGACAGCAATATTTCAGCCTTGATTTATTGATCCGATCCCACTGTCTTACTCCTTCTCTTAGATAATTAAATAACCCTTGGGCAGGCATGTTAAACAGTGCTTTGATTTGATATTGAAAGGACATGTTACCTGCTTTATAATTTTTTAATTTACAAGTTTGGGGTAATTTTTCCTAACAAGGAATGTAATGAAGCTTGTATAAGCCATGAATTTAACTTCAGAAAGCTTACGTCCAGTAGAACATACGGACGAAAGAGAGCACAGAACAGGAGGGCAGTTAAATACATGACAGAGTAATACTGAATGAACTGAATGAATGGTGGATCTAATAACACTTATCACAGTATTTAAAACCAACAGTAATAGCTTTGTTAGAAGAAAAATTGACAGACCCACAATTCTGAGTATAGCTTTCTATACATTTAAAATGTTTAAAAGGCCTAAGATTGAAGAGCTGTGAAAAGTGAAAACACAAAACACTGTGTAGAATATGTAGACATGCAAAGTTATAGATGGGTGAAGTTTACATATTTATATGGAAAGAAGTTTCAAGTCAATCATGTTTGCTCCCCATCTAGTATTTTGAAAAGCAAGGCAAGAAGACAACTATAAATAGCTTTTTCAATGAATATGTACCGGAGAGGGCACTGTGAGCGAGGCAGGATGTGAGGGTGGGGAGATTTCCATACTGTACACAATATGTATGTGCTGGGTAAATCCCCTGGCCTAAAATACAATCCACAGTACTTTTATGTTGGTGCTGCTAAGTCGAGGTGGCGTGGGATGAGCTGCGGTTAGCTTTGGGCTCCTAGGACTTCAGGAAGCCAGCCTGATTTCTGCCTTACCTCTGGCTGTCAGAAAAGAGACCACAGTCACCTAGACTCTTCCCCTGAGGGCCAGTATGCAAATCAACTTGCCTCTGCTCTGGGTTTAAAATGAAAATGAACTGGTGTACAAAAAAGAGCCAGACAGGCAATTTAAATAATCGTATTTCTGAATACACTGATCCATCTAGTGTCACCTCTCTTCCCCTCCTACTCTTTTTCTTCACCTTTCTTGTTTCTGTCCTGCTCAGCCATATTTAGCCCCACCTACAGCCAAAAATCTGCCCTGCGCATAACACTCATAGCTGTTTCCCTCTCTCAGCTTCCAATTTTGCTGTATTTATATAGCATTTATTTCTTTGACATTAAACTGAAGAAAGCTGCAGTTAAACACACACACAAATTAAAAAAACTCAGTTCACATCGAAGTTAAAAACAAAGATTAAAACCTCTCTACAGGTAGAGGGAAGTAAATGATCTAGAAGCCGGGATGATTATTGCAATTGAAGATTAAATTTAACTAAAAAAAATGGAAGAATGTAAAATAAATATTAACATTGATTATCACTGAAGAGTGAGGCTAGAAGTTATTTTTGTCTATTTGCTAATCTGCTTTTTCTCGTAGAATATATTTCATTTGCATGTATATATATTTTAAAAAATTAGCTTCATGCTTCCTGGTCACCTCAGTTATCATTGTCTTGTGCTAATCAAACTAACAATTTCTGACAAAGGACTTTGTTTTATTTTAAATTGAAAGTAAAAAATTCTCCCACAATATCATCTTTTCAAATCACATAAATTAAAAAGCAAAAATATCTCTTTACCTTTCCAGTTCCATTTGCTGGAAGTTTGCAACATAAACTTTCTGATGTTGCCCTGTGCATACACATACACATTAATAAAAAAATAAAAAATAGAATCGTGCCATACTTATCGGTCAGCACCTTTTCTGTCTTAACAATGTACCTTGTACTTATTTAGAGCAAAGCATTAGATATACATTTTTCATTTTCATAACCTTGTAGTGTTCTAGTGAATGGATATACCATGATTATTAACTAGTTTCTCACCGATGTTCATATAATTCATTTCTTTTACGAACAATGCCGTATTGAACATTTTGTACATATCTCTTTATATGCTTATGCTATTTTTTTTTTCTCTAGGATTGATAGCTCTGGAAGGAATAAGAATTTAAAAAAAATAATTTCAGAAGAGTCAATGTAATTACCAAATCTCTTGAGTCTCACCCTTAAACAGATGCAAATAAACCCGATCAAGCTTGGATGAGAACCATAAAGAAAATAAAGGGGTTCCAAGCCACATCCTAAGAGAACAGTTGAAGGATCTCTTCGGTCTGGTCACAGTAGGGCTCTGGAGTGATATGAGAAGCATCTTCACTTATCTAAATAGTTGTCCCCTGGACCAGAGAAGAGGATTGGAAATATAGGGCCTCAAATGATAAAGCAATGAAGATGGACTTTAGGTCAGTGTAAGAAAGAAATGTTTATCGCTGAGCCAGCAGCCATTGCTCTTCCTCTAGTGGCAACACTCTGCTGCTCCTCCTTTGGAGGACCACCTCCCCTTGCTCTCAGTCCACGTAGTTTGTTAGGGCTGATAGTATCCCACCCCCAAATCCAGGAGAGCAGGCAGACCTAGAACAGACAAAAGAATATTCTCTAGCCTTGGCTGTGACGATTGAGGTACATGTTAGCCTATCAATCCAAGCCAAGGCAGTAATTCACAGTTCTGAGACTTATGCCAGAAATATTATAAGGAAAAAGAATCCAGTTCCACCGGTAAAATGTCAGCCTATTTTGCTGCCGTGGAGGAAAGCCTGCCTACCCATGAAGTCAACACAGAACTAAGAAGAAAAAAACCAAAATTTCTGATGTCATCGTATTAGGTAGGATCCAGATCCAGCAGTGCCAGGATGAATTGGTTTTTTCTTTAGAAATTATAGAATGTTAAATGAGGCTTTTCAACTCAGTTTTTTAGTTGATGCCACAAAGGCATAAAATAATACAATTAAAGGAATCAAGTATCCTAAAATGGAGTATTGTATTATCCAAGCTTGACACAATAAGAAGCAAAACAGGTTCTGCCAGTAGCAGTGTTCACCCACCTGTAGCCTCTAGAACACAAAGCCTTGAAAAGTCAAGAGAGGGCTTTGGGTGCCCTGTGCATTTCCTCTCACAATCTGCTCAGGAGAAAGGGCAGCTGGCTGGTGCCTGCATCCGCTAGAAGCCTAGTGACAGGGCCTTTAAGGGACTACTCAGTGAGCTTGGCATAAATCTCAGAATTTAAGAGACATAGGACTGGTGTCTCAATCCCGTTTGGAGGAACATAATGGTGAAGGCTTGTGGAAGAGCTGCATATTTGGTGTCAGAAGAAGAAGGGGCTGTACTTGGGGCAAGTGGTACATCCATCAACGGCAGGGCAAGGATGCCAAAGCATTCAAGTAGAGCCATGGGAAGGAATAGTGGTGTGTTGCTCATTTTCAAAGAAAATACACCCAAGAGGATAACTGAGATGGGCAAAGGGATCCCAACGGAGTTGGGAGGAGCAGAGGGAACACTGGAAATGGACCAACAGAAGCCCAAGGGCTGAGGGCCGGGCTCATTGGCCAGTCAGAGTGGCATCTCTCGCATCAAGAAGCCTCTGAAACTAATGACAACAGCAAAACACACAACAAAAGTTTCCCATGAAAAAGGAAAAGTAGCCTGTTTCTACCACTTCTTACCACATTCAGAAACCCCAGATTACAGCTTAGCCTCATTGGAAGCTGCTCCGTTTTCCCTTCCTCCTCCATGAACCTGAGCCTGATGGGGTCGGTTAGGAGCCAGGCTAGCCTTTTGGGAAGGAAGAAGAGTTAGGATGTAGTGGAAAAGGCAACATGCTTAGAAGCCTGAAGCAGACTTATGCATACCTTGAGGAAAAAGCATTAAATTGAATATGTTTGGAGTTTTGATTATTATACTGAACTAGACAGGCCTTTTAAAAAAAATCTTTCGTCATGGAAATTTTCAAACATATAGCAATGTAAAGAGAATAGAATGAAGTACCCTTATTCTACCCTACCCATCACCCAGCTTCAATTGTCTATTCATGGCCAAACCCTACCTATTTCTCCCCCTCCACTGGATTATAACAAAGCAAATCTCAGATGTCTTGCTATTTTACAAATGATTATTTCCTTATGTTTCTGTGCAAAATAAAGACTCTTTTTAAGATAACAACAGTGTCATGACTGCACCTTTCAAAATTAATAATTTAATGATTAATTAATAATGATGATTTATTAGTCCTCAAATATAAGTCGGTGTTCTGATTCCCCAACTGTCTGATATACAATTAATTTGTTTGAATCGACATCCAAAACAAATCATCACATGCTTGACGTGTCACGTAACGTCCCTTTTAGTCTATAGTTCTCCCTCTGACTTATTTGTTGCAGACAAACAGGTCATTTGTCTTTGGTGCTTTACGTATTTGGACTTGTCCAATTGCATCTCCACGCAACTGTCATGTTCCTTTATCTCCCGTATCTCCATGCATTTGCTATGTAATTTCTCTCTCACATTTCCTGCAAAACTTGGATATAGATCTAGAGGTTTGATGAGATTCGTGTTTACTTTTGGCAAGACTTCTGAGTTGGTGGTTTTGTGTGCTTCTTATTGCATCACATCAGGAAACAGCATGTCTGGTGGTCTCTCCTTTCGTGATGTTAAAATCGAGCAGTACGTTACAGTGTTATCAGTCTAACTTAAACTATAAATTTTCCTAGTGGCTTTCCCATAATGATTTTAGCAGCCATTGATGATCATTGCCTAGACCCGTTATGCCATTAGAATTGCAGAGTGGTGATGTTTTATCACTCCATTTATTAGCTGTAATTCTCTAAAGGACTTTCTCTCATTAAATATTTGATTACTAAACTAAAATATAGTTCCTCGGGAGAAACAGAAGTATGTTTTATTCTTTTCCTTTGTTTTCCAGGTTTTAGAATAATAAATCAGTTTTCCAGCCTCCTCCAAAAGTGATGGATTAGTTGGGATTTTTCTTTTTTTTTCATTTTTAAAATTAATTAATTAATTAATTTTTATGGTGACATTGGTTAATGAAATCCAATGTTTCAGCTGTACACTTTAACAGTGTATATATATATGTGTGTGTGTGTATACATATGTGTGTATATATATGTGTATACACACACACACACATATATGTTTACACTGTGTGTTCACCTCTCATAGTTAGATTTTTTTCTGTCACCACATATTTGGCCCCCTTTACCCCGTCTACCTCCTCTCCTCCCCTCCTCCCTCTCCTCTGGTACCCACTAGTTTATTGTCCATGTCCCTGAGTCTCTATTTGTTTGTCCTATCCATTTGTTGCTTTTAGGTTTATATCCCACATATAAGTGCTAGCATGTGATTTTCAACTTTTTCCGTCTGGCTTATTTTGCTTAGCGTGATTATCTCAAGGTCCATTTATGTTGTCACAAAAGGCAGTATTTCATTTCTTCTTATGGCTGAGTAGGGATTTTTCTTCAAGTATCTTATGAACTCCTGATTTTAACATGTTGGCTGTTCTTCAGTTCCTTGCAGTATTACAGTTATTGTTCTTTTTGATGCTTTAATTGTTCCATCTTTGACCAATGGGAGCTTCTTTAATTTGGCTCCTGTAAATTGAACTTTTAAAAGCAAAGCGAAGGGTTATTTATCTTTATGTATGTTTTCCTGAAAGTGACAGGGAGAATATGGGTCCTTAAAGTTACATTATGTGACGACAAAGACCAATCCCATGACTGGATTTGAAGCTGCCATGAGAGAGAGAATATAATTACTTATGCTTGCATTCCATGGAGACTTAGCAAATGAAAGGCTCCTATCACAGTAACTACTGATGGTATTTTGTTTTCCCACGTAAAAACACTTTGTGAAGTCTGTAAATCTTACAACCTGAACAAACCAAGTGTAAATCTACTGCTCTCAAGGAAGGTTACAGTACAGTTTGGAATATAATGCTGTATTAGTTAAATTAAGTTTATTGTTTGTGACAACTTCGAAAATACAAGAGTTTAGAGAATAGAATTTTATTTGTCTTTATGTAAAAAAAATTAAAAAAGTGCACCCACGCTGGTATGGAGGATCCAAGCTCACCAGGACCCCATGCTCTTTCTATCTTATGCTTCATTGTCCTCAATGTGTAATTTCTACCTCATGATATAAGAGCCGCTCCAGCTGTAACCATCGCATTCACATTCTAGTCAACAGAAAAGGGGAAAAAGAGAATGAAAAGGGTATGATGATTGCCGTTAAAAACATTTCTTGGAAGTTGTGCTCATTACTTCTGCTATGTTCCATTATCTAGAAACAGTTAAACGATTGAAAAATGTAGCCTTTATTCTGGCTGGACAGATGCCTAGATAACCTTCAAGGAGTCAGTTACCAAGGAGAAGGATAAGAATAAATTGAAGATTGAAGAAAAGGGCAATTCCTGTATCAAGCCCATATTCCGAAGATAAAAAATACTATCTCTTTCGGGCAGTGTATTTCCACACATGTCTTAAAATTTCAGATGGGGGAAGGAGGATCATTTAACGTAACGCCTCCCCCACCATCCTGAATGCCTTGATTATGCTGGGGCATTCAATATCTGAAACAAAATTAACCTGTGGTCTAATAATTTACATTTAAAAATCATATTTGATAATTGCAATCCCATACAGCAATGATGATTGTTTTGTTTCATTATTTAGCCCTGGCCAATATATGCCATCTCTGCTTACACTGAGATTTCTTGGTTATTTACTTCACACTAGAAGTAGGATTCACATACTTTATTTCAACTATGTACTAATTCTAAGGCAAGATACACAGCACCCATAGTTCACAGAGTTTGTGGGATTCAGTCCCCTAAAGAATCCTAACAAGGAGATGAGATCATCACTAAAAGAGAAACAATTTAGTAAGCAAGAAAGCTGGGATTCTAATATAGTTTTGTCTTCAGAGCCCATGCATGCTTTGTTTATTATGCCATTTTGAAGGATCTACTTATTTTCTGCTTTTCCACTAAGTTTTAGGATAGAAAACCATTTGTAGCATGGAGAAATTCCTATGGGTTTTCATTTAAATTAAAAAAAATAAACTTCAATATATTTCTCTTAAGTGTTTTATGACCATTGTCTCTTTTAATTGTCCAACCCAGTCCAGTGGTTATTCACACAACACATTCTTCTTAAACATCCTTTTTTATGTGCGAAGCACTTTCTCCTCATGCCCATTATGACAGTTATAATTGTAAATTTCAGAGGGCAGTTTGTAGATTAATGTTTGTCTCCCCCACTAGTCTGGAAGTGCTGTGATAGTCAAGACTATGTGGGTTTTGGTCACCATTATATACTCATCAACCCCAACTGACCTTAAAATAGGGGATTATTTTAGATTATCCGGCAGACCCAAGGTCATTTCAAGGGTTCTTAAGTATGGAAGAGCTTACAGCTGTATGAGATGAGAGGACGTGACCCACTGTTGTTGGCTTTGAAGATGGAGGCAGAGGGCCAGGAGCCAGAAACGTGGATGGTCTGAGAAGCTGTAAAGGGCAAGAACAGAGACTCTGTGTTAGAGATCCCCCAGAAGGGATCCCAACCCTGCTGACATTTAGCCCAACGAGACCCATTTTGGACTTCTGAACTAACAGAATGGTAAAATAACAAATTCGTGAGCCACTGAGTTTATGATTACAGCAGCAACAGGAAACTAATACACAAACTATGCCCAATGGCTCCAGTGCCCATGTTCCTACCTCTTATGCTACATGCCTTAACTATTGGATGGGCTAAACCAGAAACTATAAAGATTAAACTCTAATCCTTCATATCATTTTGAGTCCAAAGTTTTTCAAATATCGTTTCCAAGCCCTACAGCAAAGAGTGTGTATATTTTCTACCTATGCCTCTTTTTTGTGTGTGAATTTTGAAAGGATGTGGTTACAGACTTTGACATCAGAGGAGAAGCTCAGCGATGTTGACTGAGCGTTGATAGAGAGATAACGTTGGAGGCAAATTGCCTTAGAACAACTCTCTCCAGATCAACTGCCTCCTCATTGCATTCCTTGCCCCGAAGCTATCTCCTCTGGTTGTGCTGAGCGGTGATGCCCAAGGCGCATCACTTTTCAAGACTTGGATCATGAACAACTTTATCCTTCTGGAAGAACAACTCATCAAAAAATCCCAGCAAAAGAGAAGAACTTCTCCCTCAAACTTTAAAGTCCGCTTTTTTGTTTTAACCAAAACCAGCTTGGCGTACTTTGAGGACCGTCATGGGGTATGTAAGCACTTTGTTTCATCTTTTATTAAAAAGAGTATTTGCTATTTAGACTTGGGCTGAATCATGACGATATACATGGAATAAAATAAAGACACAAGGGACACAGATACGCTTGTCAAAAAAACCTAAAAAATACAATAAGAGAAATTAGAAGAGAATATGGAGAAAAGTCAAGAGATGGGGTGGTTGTATTAGGTGATTTCAGTTCTAAAAGTTCTACAAGAGTAAAATTAATTTTAACATTTTTCAGCTTTTTTTTTCTCCTGCAAGTTTAGGTTTAATTTTTAAGTTATAATATTTCGTGTGGCAAATGTTATGACTGGATAGAATTTACACTTTCTTTGAAATATATTAAACTTTATGGGCATAGATTAATAAAATATTAGCAGTCATGGGTACCTGAGTGATGATCTAACTCCATTTCCTTAATTTGTAATGAATGAAACTGGTAACTGAAATAGGTGATAGGTTTAGTGTCAACATTTTTGTGTTTCTAATTCTATTTGTCTCAATAGTCATCGCTCACCTGATATCTTGGAATAATATTCCCTGAGCATTGAATTGTCCAAAATGTGCAAGGTGCAATGGTAAACCTCTTTATCCCTTGGAAAAGTTCCCAGGAGACTAGACTTATTTTGCACAAAGCGTTATGCCTTATAGACTGTCGGTTCTTATCCAGAAGATTACAGCCGCTTAGCTAACTTAATCTTTTTATATATCTAAAGACATTCTTAGATTCCCTAACATCAATAATAATAATAATAACAACATGAATAATAACAATGTAGTTTGGCATAAAAAAAGTACTGGATGAGGGCTCTGGAGACCAAACTTGGCTTTCCTGTAAGTGAGCAAGCATGAGCAAACGTCTCTACCTCCTGTGTCAGGCTCTTTCTTTATAAAATGAAAGGACTGGAAATGCTACCTATGAATATCACTTTCTTCTTTAAAAACCTTTGTTTCTGTTTAACCCTTCTCAGCAATTTTTCAAGCATGTTTGATTTCTTACTATACCATTGCATTATTTTTCCATCACTAGGGAAGTAAGGCAAGGGTTTCCACCTATGTTTTACTGAAGGGGAAACAACATTAGGTGCTCGGTGGTCACTTAGGATCAAAGGTGCTCTGATTCCTGGCTTGAATTTGGATTGTTTTGAGAGCCAGGCTTTGAAGTGTTCAGCGACATGGAGTTCTGAGTGAGGCCAGGCTGTAATGGAGCCTGTGAGGCCAGGCCGTAATGGAGCCTGGCCGAAGTTTCAGGTGAAATAATACTTACTGCCTCTTTGTTAGAAGTGAAAACACGTACTCACTTTCGGAGATGCTTAGAATAACAATCAACAATCAATCAGAAAGCATATGGAATTACTGACGCGTGAGGCCCCTTTGATAGGTACTCAATAAGTGTTTGCTGACTAAATTAATAGAGGGCCAGCAGTCAAGTTTTGAACTGGGAGGATTCATCATTTAGAGATGAAAAACTGCATGGCATTGGTAAATATTTTTCTTATTGTGAGTCGGATATTAGAAGTTCTTGTTCATGTTGGAAGAGAAGTCACTTGCCTTTAATTTTTTTTCAAAGCCCATTTCACAGTTGTCGCCAATTTATTTTTCTAACTCAACACAACACCATCTCATTTACTTAGTATTGATTATTTTTGAGCAGCATGGCGATTTGTGAACTATTTAGTTGTGAATTTAGGACAATATTCCTTGCAAATAATCACACAACCAAATGGCTTGATTCAAAATTGTCTTGGTGATCATTTGCATGAGGACCATGTTGTAAAATCACATTGCTTCTTCATTGGAGCATAATGAAAAATTCCAGGACAATTAATTCATTCTAGTGAGCCCTGAGCTATAGCTTTTAACATTTCTATGTGGGATGTAGCAGATACATGATGCACAAACATCGAATTTCTTATTTTCTAATGCCTGTTGCTCATATTCATAAATAACATTTTTAAAAGCATTTGTTTAAATCTTATAATAATGTATTGGTTAGAAATTTGCCCCAAATCACTGAGAAACTTAAGATATGTGAGCTATTAATGCTCATGCCCTATGTATGTTCCATTATAAGGCCATTGATTTACACACAAGTGTATTATTTATCACTCATTAATAAGAATGTCACTATACTTGTGGGAAAAACTTTTTATTTTTAAATTAAAGCCTCAGTCTTCCTATCTGTAAAACGGGTGTGAGAATAATACTCACGTCATGGGAAGCTGGTAAAGATTAATGGAGAGAATAAATTTAAATGAAACGATTTGAAATCACCTTTTGGTAGATCAAAAAAGATCAGATATTGACAATATCATGTAGTTCAACTTAATATATAAAGTACTTAGCATAAATCCTGTCACCTACTAAGCACCTGTTCAAAATGAGCTGTTATCTATATCATCATATCTCTGAAGGAGCCAGCAGGGTGGAATAACATACTTATTTACAAGTGAAGAGAAACATCAAAGGAGTCTTTGATGTCAGGTTAATATCAAGGTTCTGGATTCCTTCTATTCTGTGGCTAAACACAAGTTTGAGGGGAGAGATTACATGCATCATGAGATGTGTGATGCTGGCTACCATTGCCCCTCTCAGGGTCTTGGCTTCTTTTTCTTTTTTCTCATTTGTAAAATTACATTCTTTGCAGCTCTAAAATTCTTTAGATTTAAGACATCTTATGAAAAATAATCCTTCTACCTATTCAAGACCAAATTCTGTAGTTCTGCAATTTAAGTCTATTTTCTAACTTTAAACAGCCATGCCTGTCGTCATCGTAATACCGGTTGAGCCTTTTATTTTAACATGTATTTAGTTCTGGTGTGAGATGCCTGATTCCTCGGTTGAGATGTGCAAGAGTTTGCAGCAGGGCCAGGAAGCTCCTTCATCCTGCTGGCACAGCCAGTAGGTCAAAAAAAAAGCGAAGAGTTGGCAGGTGGTGGCTCACCTGGGACCGCTGCCACTTCCTAAGTATCTCCTCGCACTCACTCTACCTTGGCCCCCTGCCACTCCATTCTCCCCACAGTAGCTAGCAGGAGCTTTTCACATGGTAACAGTGGTCATGTCCTGATGCCCTTCATCAGAAGTTGACTTGTCCCCTCTGTGGTTGTCCCCTTTCCCCTGAAAGTGGACATCTCTGTCTCAGCTCATGTCCCTTTTTCTTCTTTCTTCTTCTTTAAGGTCTCCACTTTAAATGTCATTTTCTTGGGAACATCCTCCTTGATTTTCTTAGATGGGCCATCATCTCTTGTTAGTCTCGCCATAGCAATATATATCCTTTCTTCAGAGTACATGCCAAAGTTATAATTACCCATTTATTAGTATGATTATTGCATGGATGTCATCCCCCACCCTACCCTCCATTAGACTATAAGCTTTATGAGGGCTGGCACCCAATTTGCTAAAGCTGGCATCACCAATATCTAGGACAGTGCCTGACACATAGCATTTATTTATTAATTATTTGTGGAAGGAAGAAAAAAAGGGTGGGAAGGAAGAAATGAAGGAGGAAGAGCAAGAGATATAGATATAGCTGGAGAGGTTAGAGTTATACAAATGAATCTCTAACAGAACAAGGCTCAATGACAAAAGAGTAGAGAACACAGCAAGTAATACAAGACTTCAATTAGGAAATTCCTTGCTGTAGGAACTCCCTGGAGACAGTAGTATATAGCCTAGCTTTGAACAAGTAAGAGGAAGATTCAAGTGGTTGGAATTTTAAGAGATGGGTCAGAGAAACACATGTAGGTACCAGGAGATGGGCCTTGTTCATCACTGTATCACCAACACAAGATGTAGGGGTGATCAGTAAATATTTGGTGAGTGAATTCAAATATAGGACTCTCCTCCTCCCCCAAAGCTTGCTTTTATTTATTTGTTTGTTTGTTTTACCTAACACTTTATCAAGGAAATGTTTCTATTGTGGTATATTTAGAGTCATTCATTTGTTTAGAAACATTTATTGAGCACCTACTATGTACCAGGTTCTGTGCTACATACTAGGAAAGAGTGGCAAATAACAGAAACAAGGTATCTGCCCTCAGAAACATACATGCTGGTGAAGGAAACGGACACAAGCAAGTATATAAATACACGGGACAGGTACAGACTATGGTATGCTTTATAGAAAGATTAAGCAGTAGCTGGAGCTGAGTTGGAAAGAAGGGTGGTCAGAGGAGCGATTTATATCTGATGTCTGTGGGGACAGCAGAGTATACAAGGGGCAAGAGTGGAAGCCAGGAAGCCAGTAGAGGCTACTGCAGTGGTCTAGTTTGGTGAAGTCTCATCTATTGTGTAGTATGCCATGAGCAACTCTGGGTTGCCCGTCAGTTATCTTGTTTTAACTTTCTTATAGCATCCCTCTCCCTGGGGGTTCTTGGTCCAGAATCATTCTATTCATGTTTTGGTGGGAAAATGCCTGATATCTAACCTGCCTCATGACCAACACTGAGCTCAGGCAGTGTATAGCAGCAAGGACCAAAAACAAGTTAGAATCAGGTTAAATCCACTTTGACCTCAAAAGACAGAGCAGCAAAACTTCATATCCCCATACTGTTAAAAAAAATGAATGGAACTACATACAAAATGTTCTCCTTTACTTTTTTGTCTGAAGTCATCAATTTAAGTTCCCCATGAGAATAACTTTTTCTCTCATGCAGACATAACTTGCATGCAGTTATAATCACAGTGCATGAATATTCATTCTCCTTTTCCATATATTCTTTTGTGTACATACTTCCCTACATCTACATAGAATCATTTTCTCTTATATATATGATTTTTTTAAATGATCAAGTTTGTTCATTTCAGATATATGCTTATCTGTTTTATGTGTCTGAACAAATTAACGAGTTTATCTGTCATCTACTGTTTGACATTTTGGTCTGTTTCTAGATATAGTGAAAACACTGGAAAATAACGGTATACTAAACACGAGACTGTCTCTTTTTTGAAATCAGCCCCACGAGATAGAGCACCATGTGTGAGATAACAGTGTCATAGGATAAGAACACTTCATAGCCTCCCTCATGTGTCGCTACTTCCTCTTCCAAAGAGATTGATGCGATACACAGGGTCACCGCAAGCTACCAGAACCATGAGAGAAGATTATGTTTCTAAGAAAGAGCTAATAAAAACAAAAAATTCCCATAGTTGTGGTGATTTTCGTGTACACTGTTTTCAGAGGTTTTGAATGTTATGGTGAAAGGGAAAATAGGTAATATTTTATACATGGGGAAGATGATTTGATTTCAAGTCAATCATATTATATATGTAGATGGACCTACCAACTATATAGTAAGATTCAAGGGGTGCCAAAAAAGCCTCCTACTCTGCAAAACATCTTCTCCCTAGTTGATCATCTTAGGGGATCTGAAAGGTTCACATGAATGAACTCTTTCATTTGCTTCTTAATAAACCCATCACGTGTCTTTATTAAGGAGAAGCAAATGAAATCCAGGAGGGTATCCCATAAGCCATTTTTGATTGCTCCATAGAGGTCAGCTTTAATTTTAGATAGAGCTTACAGGACTGAAAGCCTCAGACAGACTGTGATTCTGTAATTCTAGAAAAGTAGGATGAGGTGAGGAAGCAACAACATGATAGTTTCATAAATGGAGACCTGGCACTAATTAACCTGGGCGACCTTGGGCAGTACCATATTCTATCTGAGATTTTGTATCTTGTCCATAATATCGAGGGATGCGACTAGATCAGTAGTTTTCAAACTTTCTAAAACATGGAACCCTTTTCTAGGACAAAATTATACATGACATCCTCATTTCAATGTATGAAACAGATATAAGTGAAAGGGCTCCGGTTGAAGCGAGAACATGGAGGCTGCCCAGAACCTTCTGCTCTTGGTCTCCCCCTTGATCTGCAATGATCACCAAGCTTCCTTCCAATTCTATGACCTGTCTACTCAGGTGGAAATCGAATAGTAGATATGAAAAGGCAAGAGCCAATTTAGAAAGTCATTTCACCTTGAAGCCTCATCACTAACATAAAAAGTTGGATTGAATAGTCTCTGAAGTGGAGCTCAAAGAAGTAGAAACTGTGATCACATCCTTTTGAATGATGATATGATATGAATTCATAAATAGACATGGAGATTAGCTAAACGTGGTGCCTTTCCATGAAGTAATGCATCTGAGAGATGATTAATAATTGTGTGGCTGATAAGACAAGCATGTTGTCAATATCTAAGATACATCCTAGAAAAGAGGGCAGACATTTCAAATGTAACCAACGTAAAATTTAAAATAATAAGGGTCACTATTTAATGAGTACTTGCTGAGTTTCAGGGCACTGTCTTAAGCGCTTTGCATGTATCATATAAATATTCACAATAACCACACGCAGCAGGCCCTTTTGCTATCTTCATTTTATCGATAAGAAAGCAGAGGCTTAGAGAAGCTAAGTATCTCTTCCTAGGTCACGCACCCGGGACAAATATTAAAGTTGGGTTATATGTTCTTCAATGGATCTTTTCAGACCTAAGCTCGTTTGAATCTGAGAAGGCTTGTAATAGAAGTTGTGGCGGCTGATAAAGGAGAGTTGTGGCAAAGATCCCTTAGTGAGTTTTCAGCACTGCCTAACAGAGGTCCTGAGTGGGTGGTCCAGTTAGCCCAACAAGTTTACCTAAATGACAGCACATCATCAATAGCAGTAACCAGCAATCTCCACCAGGAGAGGACTAAATCGCATTCCTATGAATTTTCTCATTTAATCCTCACAGTTCTTACAAAAAGATAAAAGTCGAATTCTATTTCAGAGAGGAAGCAAGTGAGAAGTTACACTATTTGCCCAAAGTCACAACAGTGGCGATAAGTGTAAAAGCAACAGCTTGCTTTCGGATTAGTAATTTTCTGTACCTTGATCCTACATTCTGATAGCTCTCTGTATCCTTTACTGATAGCTCTCTGGTTGCCCAACTAGAATTTTCTCCTGTGAGAATTCTCTGAAAAACTTTCTACTGTGAGTGTGTGAATTTGCCAGTCTCTTGTGATGATGCAGAATGTGCTTCTGTCCACTTGGACTCTGTGGGTGACAAAAATGAGCTCCTGAACTTGTAACCTTGAGGCTCTGTTCCTGAAGTGACCTCTGCTAAGAAAAAGTACTGTATAAGCCTCTGCTCTGTTTAGCTTACCAGACTAGCTTATCATAATAACAACTAGCCCTCACTGGGCATTCCTGAGAATGACATCCTGGGAATGCTATACTCAGAGTGGCAATATAGGAAGATCACCATGTCGGGGTGTCAGCCAGGAGTAGGGGCCTAGAAAGTGGGATTGAGGGCATTAACACCAAACCTTGCCCTTTCTCACAATTTATACTGTGACCAATTTCATGTACAATGATCTGATTAAGTATTTTCCAAATTGGGTTACCACTAGGCACATACAAGATGGTACATGGATAAATCTGGTTTTGCCAAGTTCATGTTCTATTCTTTTGTACATGGCCAAATTATTCTCCCTAGATGTTGTACCAATAAACACTTCCCAGGGCCATGTGTGAGATATTCTCTCAAAACCTCCTCAACACCAAGTCTGACGTTTTTTTTTAAAAAGGTGCTGCAGTATAATTTATTTGTATTTCTATTACTATAGCGAGTTTGAGCATCTTTTCATATCCCTTTTGCCCATTTTTCTATAATATTGTTAGTATTTTCCTTAATAATTCATATGAGCTCTTTAGCTATTAGATAAACCCTTTATGCAAACTAGTTTTAACTTACCTTCTCATTGTCAAGAGATTTTTATACACTGTCCAATCATTCTGTGAATCTTACTCAAATTATTTACATTAAGAGTTTTGTCTTAGGTCCACGAATAACACTTTCTGCTGTGTTTGGTCTTACTTGTTATTCCTCAATCAATCAATTAATAAATATTAATTGAGCATCACTCTGTGCAAGGAGTTATTTCCTGAAATACAATGACACTGGCATGAATTTACATACTTTGGCTACTTACTGTCCAGTGCTTGGAAAGTAGATACAAAAATATACTCATTAAAAATCTCATATCAATATTCTGGAAATAAGGAGGGCTTTGAAAGAGCTTTCACAAACCAGAGACACTGAGAGACAAAATACACTTTATATTGGTACATAGCCCTTAGTTCATAAGTCCTTTTCTCTCTGCCCACTTTTGTAAACAAATATGCTTTCTAAAAGCTAGGATCGCTAATATCTCTATTAATATAAATGAGGCTTGGAAATGATTCCTAAATTATTGCTTCACTTCTAAGATAAATATACCCACATAAAAACACAGAGTTGCTTTATTAGAATCTATGAAGAAAATAGCTATTACTCAAGAAGAACATGAGAGGACCTGTCATGAACTTGAACCTCCATGGATTCAAAAGAGCAGGTGACAGGTGCTGCCTGGCTGCTGCTTACTGCGAATGGGGTCATGAGGTTACAAGCGCAAAGAGCTGCATCATTCCGCACACCCAGCATTTGATGTGTACCCCTTACCCTTCTTCTCCTCTAGTCTTCTGCCTAATCTGTATTTCACTGTAGTGTTCTAAAAATTTCTGACTGCTTTAAATATTAGTTTCATTTTCCTGCTTAGTAAATTTACATGCTCACTGTAAAAACTTCAGATATAGAAATATATCACTTACATTGCAGAAGTCTGTCATATTGCCACCCAGAAGGGAGAGCCAGGGTTAGCAGTGTTCCTTCTTATGTTATTTCTTTGAGTTTTGCATAAACTAATATGTATTTTATTAACTTTTCCCAAAAATGAGATGATGCTTCAACTATTGCTCTAAACCTGCTTTTTACATTTACATATATATTTTTGTCCCTCTGTAAGAACAACTTTCTCTATGATGGTGGCTACAGAATAGACACAAGGTGGATGAATCATTAACTAATTTAACCATTTGTCTTTGATGGATGTTCAAATTTCTTTAGTTTTTTTTTACTGTAATAAATAATGCCACTATGAACATCACTTTTTCTACATATTTATATATTTTGAATAAATGTTTCTGTGGGATAAATCCTACAAGGGAAATGTATTTATATATTTTAGTTAACCGTTTAAAATACAGTAAAAGAAATGCATGTTCATGGTAAAATAATGAAACGGTATAGGAGGATCTGAGATGAAAAGTAAAGTTCTCTTTCTACTGCCTCACCCCTAATCTCAGGACCACTCCCATGAGCTCTGCTCTTAGTGGTTTCTTGTGAGAAAATGCATTCATAATTTTAACAGATGCCTAAAATTTCATGGCCCTCTGGAAACTGGATGAGAGTACTCTTCTTCTTCTTCTTCTTCTTCTCTCTTCTTCTTCTTCTTCTTCTTCTTCTTCTTCTTCTTTCTTTCTTCTTCTTCTTCTTCTTCTTCTTCTTCTTCTTCTTCTCTTCTTCTTCTTCTTCTTCTTCTTCTTCTCTTCTTCTTCTTCTTCTTCTTCTTCTTCTTCTTCTGTAAAATCCTCATTTTTTTCCTTTTGAGTAGTCAGGGTGCTGCTACTGACAAGATGGCAGACTTTAAGGAAAGCTAGAGTGTTTTCCCCACAGCACAACCAGCCCCATAGTGAACCACAGTGTGAAAAGCTGAGGTCGGGAAAGCCAGTTGACTCTGGTTTCTCTCTGACTCAAAGGTCTTGGGGAAAAGAGGAAAGAAAAGAAGGCAGGTGTGGGATGGGTCATAGTTTCCTGGCTTTAAGTTGGTCCAGGAGCCTCAAAATCAGCTCCCTGGGTTCCAGGTCTTCCCTAAACTTCCAAGTTTAGTGGTGGTAGGTTCAGGTGAAGATGGGTTGGGGAGGAGAGGAACCAGCAACAGCTAACTACAAGTTGCATACCTGTTTTAGATGATGCTACTTTTTCCACAGAGAAAGTAATGATCATATCTTTATTGGGTATGAAGCAACACGTTAGGTCTCTTCCTGTAGTGCAGGTCATATAATAACCCTGAGCTGCTGCTCTCAGCATCCCTGTTACTCCTGAAAAAAAAAAATAAAAGAATGAAGAGTTAAGAGAACTAAGTTTAGAACTGAGATAACTCGCTGAGTGTTACCTGTCATCACAAGCATACAAACCACAAACCATGGCTTTTCCTCTTTCCTAATCTCCGCCTTTCTTCCCTGTGGCACAAGGGTTCATTTTGGCATAAAATACAGCAAGCTGAGTGACTTAGGAGACTGGGAGGCAATTCATAGATTGCTTCTCGCCTGTTTTGCAGAAGCGATGAAATTAGAATCCAGGAAGACCCCTTAAAACCATTGTTAGAACTGATATTCTGTATTCTGCCAGGGGCGAGGAAAACAACCCCCTAATCAATCACTTAAGTTTCATTTCACACATCAGTTTTAATTTCAATTGTGTCATTGTGTGACCTCAGATTGGAACAATGGCTCTACTACCTCCCAGAAGAGGCAATGAGCAAAAAATTTGAAAATTTTGTTAAAATAATCATCAGAAAGATTTCCTAATCTTGAAGAAATGCTGATAAAGGCAACATGTGGCTCCATTTATAGTGCAACCCAGGAAAAGTTACTCCCCTTGGTGGTTCCCTTTGAAAGATACTCTCTCAGCTGATGCCTGAAATTCCATTATCAAAAGTTTCCTACTGGCTTAAGTCCTCTAATAGGTACTATCCTAATCCAAACTCCTCTGAAACAAGCTAAGCATTAAGCCTTTGGTGCATGACTGAGGAAGGTTTTTGACAGGAGAGTAGGAGAGGAAGCAGAAAGCTAAAGTCCTCAAATTTACAAAGTGAGAGCTCATGTGACACAGTTGGGAAGGCCAGGAACCTTTTCATGATTTTGCTCTGATTTTACGAATACTTGGCAAAATAAACACATGACTCAGGAATGTCAAAATCACCAATACCACCAGTTAAAAATTAATGTTATCTTCCCTAATGGTGGTTCCAGGTTCCATATTTGCCTGAAAGAAAATCCCCAAAGAAAATGTGGGCACATAAAGACAGGAGAATCAGGTCTCGTTTTATGGGCAGCTTTTGGAGAATGAAAGAAAAGAAACATTGGAGTGACGGGTTTATCATTTGAATGGTTTTATTTTGCTAGTAGGCTTATGTCATCCTTTTAAGTTCTCTAAATTAACCCATGATTCAGGGACTATTATTATTCCCACTTTAAAAAAACGAGGGAGGGGGACAACTGAGACGTTAAGACACTTGCCTCAGGTTGCACAGCTCCGTTTCTGTCCCACTCTCCCTCATCAGAGCAGAGAACTCAAATTCTGCTGCTTTTTGAGAAGGGTGGAGGTGTCCTCTTCCATGGTATCGGACATATAACTTCTCCCTGATCTCTCTGCTGGACTAGCCAAGCAGCCAAAGAGCCAACATTACGGAGTGAAGAGGAGCTAGACAAAATGTCCCCATTTAAAATCCAGCATAAGTATTGCATGACCAAATGCGGCAGAAACAAATCTCTATTGGGTCATGGCTTGAAGAAATCAGTCTCACAATTGATCGTTCAGTGTTGGGTTTAGAGAATGAAAGTTTCCTGTGGAAAGTTGAGAAAAGCGTTAAGCCATGAAGTGTAGTCATTAAGCGCTCAGGATCTGGAGTTATAGAGTTGAACTTGTGTGTTGCTCTTCTATTATTAAGAGACTTGTCCCCTCTGAACCTAAACTTCCTCACCTATAAAATGGGGGTCATGATTAAATAAGATGGTGCATTGAATGCCTGAAGCATAGGAAATGCTCAAAAACATTATTGTCATTTTTTTCCTGCATCTCTTCTTAAAAGTCACAACACAAAATTCTGTCTCATACAATATAGCAACATAAAGAAAAAGGAGACATAAAAGTCTCTTGCACAAGCTTTGCCTTTGTACAAATGTGTGGGTATCAGTTTCCTGGTGGATTTTGTTGAACACGTGTCAGATGTCCAGGGTGAAGCTTTGGAATGTTGAATGCAGCTTTGAACATGGCCACGAGACAAGGCCAAGTGAGATCTTGTGACTTTTACCCCAAGTGATGTAGCCGGAATAACAAAGAAGAGTGAGGGCATGTTTTACTTGGTGTCTCTCTTTCTTTGGTGGCTTTTGTTTTATTTCCTTGGAAGGTTGTACCCTGGCATTTTTCAGAAATAGTGCAGTTGTTTGAGATGATTACAGGCAATCACCATTTCCCAGAGAAGAAACTATGTTTAGCTAGCTGACCAGCTGCTCCTCAGTGCCTGGCTGGGGAGAGGCACAGCTGGTCTGTTGTTTACCAGTATCAAATCTTCCTAAGAGAGAGAATGGCCTGAAGGCCTTTGGAGAGACTGACGAAGCAGGATGGATTGTGAGAATCAGAGAACTCATTTGGGAATGAGAGTGAGTTTTGATGGTGAAACGTGAAATTCAACCAACAGAACAAACCTGATGGCAGGCTCACCTGACCGACAGTTAAGGCACCAATGTCTTTTTAAATCCTTGTTTGAGCTCAAATCAAGGAGATCATCTGAGTTTAGAGGAGAAGTCTTCCTTGGAGATCTTGAAGCCATATTATCCAATAAGACATCAGCCATGTGTGGCCACTGAGCACTCACATTGTGACAAGTTCAAATTGAGACATGTTGTAAAATACATGATTTCAGACTTAGAATAAAAAAGTATTAATTGGTTATTGGTTATTACATGTGGAAATGATAATACTTTAGATATATGTATCAGGTTAAGCAAAATATATTCTTAAAATTAATTTTACTTGTTTTGTTTTGCTTTTTTAGTGTGGCTACTAGAATATTTTAGATACATATTTGGTTGGCATTATGTTTCTATTGGATAGCCCTACTTTAGAATTTCGTATAGAATTATTATCCCTATTCACGACTCCAGTGTCTGTTTACCTCCATTTTATACCCTCATTCTGTTGATCTCAGGCCATTGACAATCAACACTTATCCAGAACTTTTCTACCCCAGGGCTTTGTTCTTGCTGTTAACTCTACCTAGATGCTCATTCATCCAGACCTTCTCATGTCTGGCTCCTTTTTCAACTTTCTGATCTCAAATGCCCTCTCTCCAGAGAGGCCTGCTCTGACCACGAGCAGATCGCACTAACCTCTTCTGTTTTCTTTAAAGCACTGGTTTATATAGCCTGCCTTCCCAACCTGACTGTGAACTCCATGAGAAAGTTGACTGCATTAGCATTCACCCCGCTATTTCCTGCCCTCAGAGCAGTGCCCAGCTAGCTCATAGCTGGCCCCACAATAAGTATTTCCCGAATTGCTAAGTGCATTAATCTTAAATCTGATTGTTACTATTTAAACTGTGTTCCAACTTGTCACCCTTCGTTCATATCATCCTGACTGAGCGCTTTCTGTGGGCCAGCCACTGTGCTACATCTTGGGGATAGGATAACAGATGTCTTGGTCTGTACTCTCTGGGAGCATAAGACTTAGTGGGTTCCAAGGACAAAACTGTCTGCAAATGGTGTTGCCGTATTACCGCCATAAGCTTTGGTTGCATTTCATCATGTGTACTACTAAGGAAATAACCCAACACAGGTCTGAAAACAAGAAACCTCAAAGCTCAGACTCCCTGTTTACCCGGAGCTGCAGAAGGCTGCTTCCCTGCACTCGTCTGCCGATTAACCATTCCAAAGACTATGATTATGGGCAGGATCTAGCTGTGGAAGGCTCTGAATGAGAAGGCATTTGAGTCCAAAGGGCACATGTTTCAGAGATTTTTAAGGGAAGTCTGACCTGTTCGTACATCGCTAGATTACAAAGTGGTTGTGGACCACTGTGTGGAGCAGACGCTCGTTTTCGTTTGTATTGTGTATATTCTGCAAATGTGTGTGGGAAAGACAAAGGCATTCCAATGGTTAACCTTGACTGAGTCAGGGTTACAGAAAAGGGCAGGACAATATGACACTATAAATGTCTTCTTCCTGTACCTCATATTGGGTTTTTTTGTTTGTTATTGTTGTTACAGTAACCATGGATAAATTTTTTACTTTCAAAAATAGTCTTTTTTATAAAAGAATTTAAAAAGAAGCTTCCCTGTGTTCAATAGAAGCTACTTCTCACATCTTGACTTTTTTCAGCTCAGTTCTGTGCCTCAGCTACTAAAGCAAAGACGAGCAACCAGGCTGGGTATCAAAAAAAAAAAAATAGAAAATAAAGACTGATCTCACTTCTAAAGAATTCGATGGAGTCATGGTTCCCTGAATACTCACCTAGCACACTCGTATATCACAACTCTCTTGCCATAGGACTTCCTTAACCTCCTTAATTAGGGTGGGGTACCCTTTATTGAGGGCATCCATTATAAGCCAGGTAATTTGCTTACATATTTTCATTTTATTTTCAAATCAACCTTTAAAGGTAGGTCTTACTATCTTTGCTTATCAGATGTGGAAATTGAAGTTCAAGGTTAGATGAATTGCCCAAGGTCATAGAGCTGGTTAGAGGCAGAGCCCAACTTTGCACTTAGAACCCTTTTCAAACTTTTGTCCAATTCACCATCATTTTACTACCTTTTTCTAAAGGATAAGATATAATGAAATGTTTTGCAACTGGTTCCACAGCTGAATTAAAGTCTATTCGCAATGGAAGCCCAATTCTAGGCACCTGTGAAAGGCTTCTGATCTCTAAAAGTTTTTCCTAACTGGCCTTCCACAGAGCCTGATAGCCCACTAATGGAATTAATCCCATTGGGGAAAAACGATTCAAAGAGCATGTTCTCCTAGGAGTCTGCTCAGAGTATCCCTCTCAGGCACTGGGAGCAAAAAAGTGGCTTCTGGATATTGGAGGGGGAGTGGATTTACAAAACTAATGGATTTCATCTAGTAATGGATCTCTGCAAGCAACCTGGTTAAAAATACTGTCTTCTCTCTTTTTAAATGGGATGGGCTTTTTCTCCCCACAGAAAAAGCGCACGTTGAAGGGCTCCATTGAACTCTCCCGAATCAAATGTGTCGAGATTGTGAAAAGTGACATTAGCATCCCTTGCCACTATAAATACCCATTTCAGGTAAGTCCATCATGCCTAAGGGGACTAGCTCCTCTTTCCTTGTATGATGGTTGAAATCCTCAGTCATTGTAATAGAAGGCGGATAGGGTTGGCTCTAATCTAGGGTTAGAACTTACACCAAGACCAGAAGAAAGCTCTTGTGTTCTTTCAATCAATTACACATTCGCTCATTCATTCAATAAAGATTAAGCACAAAATTCTGAAGAAGTTGTCTTTCCTCATTCCCTTTTCCCTTATGTCTTCCCGACCTCAAAAGAAAGACCTAATTACTCTGCTCCTACGGGAAGGGGGAAAACTGCTAAGGACCCCAAGCTGAATGTTCTTTAAGTGCAGTTTACTCATGACTTGGGGAAACTGATTGCAATCTTTGGTTAGAAATTGCTTGGAGGTTCTGGGTAAAAAATCAGATTTTACAATCTGAGAACTCTCTAGACTTGTTTCTGTCCAACCCAGTGGCCACCAGCCAGCCACATATGGATGTTTAAATTTAAATGTGAATAATTTAAATTAAACAATATTGAAAATTCAGCTCCCGAGTCACACGAAGCTGCACTGAATGAATGAACATTTCATGTGTTCAATAGCCACACGTGGCTAGTAGCTGCTGTACCGAACAGCACAGATAACACAACACTTCCTTCGCTACAGAAAGTTCTATTGGACAGAGCTGGTGGAGGGTATCTTTAGTCTTTAGGCCGTTGTCTAAATCTTATTACCACTCGGCATTTGTGACTCTAAGGTAGTGGCTGTCTCCTTGCACATCATAGGGTATCGTTCTCATCTGCCAATCTGAGAGGTAAATATTCTATTTTAAATGTGGCATAGAAAAAGACTTTTTTCCTACTAGAAAAATGATTTCCATGAGATAGAATTTTAGGCCTGAAAGTAAAAGGAATAACGTATTTTCCTGTCATTAAAAGTCTAATTACATATGAGTGCATGAAAGATTACACATGAGTGCATGAAATTCAAAGATCTGCAGTCTAGTTAATAGCATTGGACCAGTGTCAGTTTCCTGGTTTTGAAAATGTACAGTGGTTATGTAAAATGTTTTCATTGGGTAAAAAGTACACAGGAACTCTGTACTATTTTTGGAACTTCTGGGTATCTTAACATTATTTCAAAATAAGAAGTTTTTAAAGTCCCAATTATACATTTGTCATCTAATATCTTACTCTTTCAAAGGCCAGAAATATTTTCTTTAACTACTAAAAAATTAATGTGAGAAATAAACTGGCCATCAAGAGAACTCTTTCTCCAACTCTTTTAATTTAATGACATCTTAGAGACCCCACACTTGGCCCAGTAAGCCAGACTGGCCTGCTGTCAGTCATCCATCTCTGGTTGTGCTGCTCACCTTGAACTTTGTGTGTGTCTTTAGGTTGTGCATGACAACTACCTCCTGTACGTGTTTGCTCCAGACCGCGAGAGCAGGCAGCGCTGGGTGCTGGCTCTTAAAGAAGGTAATTAACCTCCTGTGTGACCGAGTTCCTGAGACCCCTCGATCTTAGTTTGGGTTCCACAGCAGAATAAAAGGCAGCTGAGAGTCAAACATTTCTCCCTTTTGGTGGTGGTGGAAGGTCCCAACTTTTCAACATGGGCCCACGAGGCAACAACAAATACAGGGAGGATCAGTCAAACCCAGCCCATCACCTGTTTTTTGTAAGCTTGAAGCTAGGGATTTTTTATGTTTTTAAATGATTCCATTTGAAAGAGTTATGTAAGTTCCTATGTAGTATATTGATTTTGCCTGTTGTTGAGCGATACCATAAATATTTACTATCAGCCCCTTTAAGTAAAATTTGCTGACTCCTGATATGGTTTGAAGAATAAGATAACGCCAGCATAGACCCTTGAGTTAGAAGACCTGAGTTTGAGTCCTGACTCTTCCACTACTAGCTATGTGGGTTTGGGCAACCTCCTCAACAGCTCTGTGCTTTAGTTTCCACATCTACTTTTAAAAAGGAAAGAAGAGAGAATACTAACGATAGTACTACCTCCCGAACTGCTGTGAGTAAAGCCCTTGGAATGAGCCTGGACCGTAGTCAGCACCCAGTAAACATTAGCTAACATAAAACGTTTTCCAATCATCAGTAAATGTTTCTTAAGGTTAACCTTCCCGACAGCATAATTTGAGACAGCACAGAGTTTAGGTGCACGGGATGTGGAGCCAGGCTGCCAAGGTGAAAATCCCAGCTCTGCCAATTATTAGTGTGTAGCTTTGAGCAAGTTCCTTGACTTTTCAGTGTCTCCATTCCCTCAGCTATAAATTCTGACTAATAACAGTCACAGGGTTATTGTGTGAACTAAATGAGTTATGACGTATCAGACATTCAGGACAATGCCCCCAAAAAGCACTCCATCAGTATTACTGTTATTATTGTTATTTAGCCTGAAGCCCTGGATTTGCAGGAGAATTGAGTTCAAATATTAATGTCTCTAAGTAGTTATGGGGACTAAGGGTAAGCAAGCCATTTGGAACCATAGGAGCCACATTGCCTCTACCTGAAAACTAAGAATAAAAATGCAACTCTTGTCTTCTTCCAAGGTTGTTGTAAGTCTCAAAAATGGGATGTAAACAAGCAAGGCTGGGTAAACTGAAAAAAAGCTCTCAAGTTTAACAGTCACGGGGCAAAGAACAAATACTAAAGTAAAAAGTAATCAAAAGAGCCCCAACTATGTCCACTGTCCAGCCTCCCTCTGTGAAGGGGTTTCACTCATAGGAAGTTAAAGCTAGAAGGAGCATTAAAGATCATCTCTCTAGTTCTCTGGTTTTTATACTTCTTTTTTTTTCTTTTCTTTTTTTTTTTTCAGCAGGAGAGTCTCTGTTTTTCTTTTCCTGCCATAATCTTATTTTGAAACCACAGATCTAGAAGGGATAGAAGCAAAGTTGCTGTGGTCGAAGGTGGGAGAGATGGAGGGGGGAATCTCACCTACTTAGTCTTTCCATTACCCGTAAGGCGCTTGTGTGGGGCCCACTAACCCCGTCTAACAATCTCATTGCACGGTGGGGAAACCGAGGCTCAGTTGAGGGTTTTGCCTAACTTAAGGACACACGACTTACTTGAGTCAAAGCCAGACATGAGCCTGAATCTGCTGATACCTAAATCCAACACACGCCCTACCACGAATGTGCGTATTAGGGACAGGGGCCATTTTTTCTGACGCTTCTGAGTGCCAGTCACTCCAGCTCGTACAGCTGGGTCCAGTCTCAAGGAGCTAGAAGTTTGGTGGCCTCGATAGACTGATCCGAAAATAACCTTCTCCTGGTGCCAACCCTTTTCAGAAACGAGGAATAATAACAGTTTGGTGCCCAAGTATCATCCTAATTTCTGGATGGATGGGAGGTGGAGGTGCTGTGCTCAGCTGGAGAAGCTTGCCGTGGGCTGCGCCCACTACGATCCCACGAAGAACGGTAAGACGCCGAGAATCCCCCTTCCTTCTTTGTAAAACGAATGACCTTTCTACTAGAAAGCACAAGCTCTCAGCTTCCCAGCATCAGGGGTGTCAGAGACTGAATGTAAAATTCCACGTTTTCAGAATTCTCAGAGGGAAATCATCTGGCTCTACTACCTGCCTGGTGATTTTTTTTTTTTTTTTTGGTCTCAAAACTTATGTCTTTATGCCTCCTTGCTTCTCAAAGCGTGTCCTTGGACGAGCGGCACCGACATCATATGGGAGCCAGTTAGAAATGCAAATTCTCTGGCCCCATTCCAGGTCTACCGGATTAGAATTGGTATTTTAACAAGATCCCCAGAAGATCTGTGTGCACGGTAATGTTCGAGAAGCACTGCTATAACCTTCAAGCTAGGAAATCTGAGTGGCATCATCCACTTAAATCTTAAGTTGCAGGGACAGCCTTAAGAGGTATATAATAGTTATTTTTTACAGAGTCATCACAGCACACATGTGTTTAATTGCACAAGTTCAACTCTATACACTCAGTAGGGTGAGGGGAGAAAGCAAAACCAAAACAACTGTTTATTTTGCAACGTGGCTTTTTTTTCACCTCCTCTTCTAACTTGCCATTGACCTGCATGATCTCAGAGAAAAGGAGAACTATCGCCTGGAAATGAAAGACATTGTTTCTTGGCATTTGAGCTCAAAGGCCCAGGTCCTAGGGATCGGAGCACAACTCTATTTCGCCTTATGTGATGACTTTGGGACCTGAACCCCCAATGCAATGCAGTTCTACTCTGATGCACTTTTATGTGCATGAGGCTCCCATTCATCACAACCATCTGGGTTAAATGGTGTGATGTTAAAGACAGAGAAGGCATGAGCAGTTCCGCACGCTCGGGGTCACACAGCTAGGACATGCTCTGCAGAGCCACTCTTGAATAGGAATGATGGATCACGTGGGTTGTTTTGCTTCCATTCCCCTCTCCATTCAGCCTCTCTTACCCTAGTTATCTTTTCTTATCTGTCAGTTTCTTTTTCACAATAAAACCTAGAACCTCAGATTGACAACCCAAGGCAGATGTGCTAAATGTAACACATGGCTGGATTTTCCGTGGCTTCCTGAGTCATAGCCCCTTTCAGTACTACTTTAAAAACTACTGCTTCTCACCCTCCACCTCGGAAGAGAAAGTTCAAGGTTACGAGTCCCTTGGCCCAGAGAATAATATTCACTTAGTTTTGGAAGTCAGCAATCCTCCATATTAACCCCATTGACCATACCCCCAAAGGTACATAATGAAAAGGAAATGCAAGGTTTTAATTTATATGGGGAGAATCCGTCACAATGACCAGATGGCATCAGCTGACCTCAGTGAGTGACAATCCTTTCCAAAACCAGAAATCTGGTCTCCAAATTCCTACCAGCACCTTGCTGTGGGCCCTTGAATGAGTCACTTGGCCATCACGCATCCTAATATCTCAAATACCTCTACAATGTCAGGGGATGTTTTGGGACCGAACATGAAATATTCACGAAGTCCCCTTCCAGTTTTGAAATCCGTTGAATTTGCATTTCCATTTTGCTGTCTTCACCATGCATGGCACAGCACTTCCCCTTCAGGGCACGCAGCATTTCCCTCCACCGAGTGTAGGTACATGACTGCGGCATGAGGAGTGTCTGAATGACTCACTGGGACAATGCCTGGGGAGGGCTGGTCACGCTGAGCTCCTCCCCCTGTGAAGCCAGGGCCTAACCGCTGTGCAGTCACTGCCAATGGTCCTGCCTTTGTGTAGACACCTGCAGCCATCTCCCCATCGGGCTACGTCCTCAGTCTACCGTTTCAGACTTGGTTTAAATAACCTCATGCACCGCCGCTGGCAGAACTGAGGGCAGAGGCCGTGAGAAGCACACTGCACAGCGCACACAGCACATGATCACTTGCTCTGGGCGAAGCCTCCGAGGGTTCCGGTGTGGGGCACACGTACAGTGCTGGGTCTGAGAGCAAAGAGCAAAAACCCTTGGGGTGAGTGCCGGCGCCATCACTTCCTTGCTGCGTGACTTCATATATGTTACTTAACCTCTCTGAGGCTCTCTGAGCCAGTTTCCTCTTCGGTAAAATGGGACAATGATAATAAGTAGCCACTTTATGGGGTTGTAGAAAGCTCTTAGCATGGCTGCTGGCACTGACTGAGCTCTCAATAAATGACGATTATGTCTACTAGTCTTTCTTATTTGTGGACAAAGAATGTGAAGCTGAGCTATAACAGTACGTAGGTACATGTCTGGGAAGCAGCAGAGGTGGTTGAGTAAAAGTGGACCTGACTATGCCCAACCCACTTCCATTTACATAACCAGAACTGGCCCTGATCTCACCACATGCCAACCTCACACAGAAGGCGAGGAAGGAAGCCCAGAAGAAGAAAGAGAGACCGGTCACAGAATGTTCAGGGCCAGAAGGGGCCAAGGCCACACAGCTGTATGTGGTAGAGTTGGGGTTAGAATGCCCATCTCCTGGCTCCAAGTTGAGTGCCGAATAGCATCCATGCTTCCTATTATGTTGGTTTGCCTTCTCTGTTAATTGCATACCCAATACCCCACCCTGCCCTTGCTCAAGGAGTTAGCACAGGGGCTGGGCGCCTGTGTCAATGTCAGAACCCCTGCTTACCACATCTCTGAAATGAGCTGTGCAACTTCCAGTCAACCTCATACAGAAATAAGAAGCTCACCGCCTATTCATTCAGCCCAGTCCCTTCTTAACTCGGATTGTTAAAGCAGTCTTTGAATTTAGCGACGCCTGTACACTGCCTCCTATATGACATCTGCTCCCAGACACACTGGGTCCATCGAATCCAGCCCTGACCTTTTCAGGGCCTCAAAAGAGAAATACAGAGAGACAGAGATGAAGAAATGAAAAGAAAGAGAAAAATGAAGAGAAAGAAGAGAGAAGAAAGGAAGGAAGGAAAAAAGAAGGAGAGAGAAAGAGAAGGAGACATGAGACTTGGAGACACAAAGAGATAAATGGGGGTGGGTGTGCCGTTCGGGGGAGGTGTTAAGGTAACTAAGGTGTTAAGGTAGCTCTCAAAAAGCAGCACAGGGACCTCCCCCTCGCCCACCCCCTCCTCAAGCCCACAACAGCATCAGGAAGCCAGTGAGTCACTGTTTCCCTGAGTCACCCATTCCCACTCCTGGCTTTAGCAGGTGGCAGGTGCCTTGGTGGAAGTCTCTTGCTGACAGGGAAGGACCCAGGCCTAGCCCTTGTGTCAGCAAACTTTGGCTTAGGCTTTGCCTGGGAACAAAGTAAAAGAGGCTCAGAATATTGGCTTCTGAAAATTCCTGGTGTCTCCTAGAGAATGAAATGGGGAACCAGCAAGTTGAAAGATACAGCAGAGATTCTGGCAAAGCCGATATTCATTGCTCTGTGTCTCACTGTCTCCTTCTGGCCCCTTTTCTTCTGCTGAAAAGCCCCCTGACTGCTCACCCACCTCCTGTTGGGGATGTTCAGTTTCAGGTTCATTTTCTTTTGCTGTTTTTCTCATTTCAGCATCAAAGAAGCCTCTTCCTCCTACTCCTGAAGACAACAGGGTGAGTGAGCACTCAACTCTGGGTGCGGGTGGGCCCACAGTGCTGTAGGCTGCTTGTCTGGCCTGTTTCCACTTGCATTTTTCCTGTCTGCCCAGATTCCTCATGCCCTGGGCAAATGCAACAGACCGTCGTGATTCGGCCGAACTCAAATCCTGGGTTTCAGGGGCCTGATCTGTCTCATGGGTCTGTTCACGTAGAAGGACCACTCGGCTGCTAAATCTTCACCTCACTTTATTCACTCGACAAACACTTCTGGGTATCACGCTGTGCATCCAGCCACCTGACGGCTTAGGAGTATCATAACAGGTCACATCTATGTAAAATGGCATGTTTACACCTTGACATGCAGGCACCTTGGAAGCATACGTTTGATGATACTTTACATTTCTCAAAGCACTTCCACACTCTTGCTATCTATTTCATCTCTCCTCGGACTCTGCCATCTGGCTTCTGAGGCCCCTGGGAGGAGCAGCGTCCACGCGGCGTCACTACTCCGATCATAGGGCCTTCGCAATCTGGTTTCGACCGCACATCTAAATCCATTGCAACATTTCTCACCTCGAGCCGCTTGAATTCATTTCTCCCTTCATTTTCATGCTCTGTCCCCTAATGAGCGGTAGCATCTTACACTGGCACCTAGAGAAGCTCTGATTCTAATCCAGCCTGAGCGAACAGGCCTGATGCTCTGTGGGAGAGTGACTGTGGAACAGGGCTGGTCCTGCAGAGGGTTGAGGGTGGCCGTTTTTGATCTGGATGAAGAATATTCATGATCAGAGTAACTGACAATCCCAGGCCTCTAAGCCCGTAGGTGCACACGAGGTCATGTTTCACATCAAAGCCCCAATATCAGCTTCTCTTGGCCCCCTGCTCACACACAAACTCAGGCCTTCCTTCAAGGTCGCTCCTCATCAACCCAGAAGGGGTTCCTGAGGGGTGACTCGGGAACTTGTGTTCCTGTGTTCTTGGCTTCCTGCTAAGGCACCCTTCCCTGCCACTGCTGTGTGGGTTCTCTGGGGGAAAGGGAGTCCATCTCAGCCTGGCGGAGCTCTCTTCTGCTGGGGCCAGGTGAGCTCTTAGGACCAAGGTCTTCCTGAGGCTTGCAGCCACTCATCCACTCATGCTTCAACTTGCAGCCCTCCTGGAGCCCAGACTCAGTTTCTCCAAATGCCGTCTCTTCATTTTCTCATGCTAATCTAGTGGTTTCTAACCCAATACTCCCTTTTCATGCCAAATATTTTGCAAAGCCCCTTTTGTTAATCTGAAAAAAAATTATAGATAATACAAATTACAGAAGCACATACATTTAAAAGAATCAATACATACTGTAATTGTAACATCTTAAAAGGGAAGAAAAATAATTTACACAAAATAACATATGTTTCTGCATACACATACTGAGGCATGACTATTCTGGAGGACATAATGAAACAGTCCATTGTTTGCACCTGTGGGTCAAATTCCAGTGAATTAGGCAGTTCAAACACCACTGATGCGGGAATGTTGTACCTGTGACTCGAAACTGCGTTAACACCTGTGATGTGACTTTCCAAAATGGAGAACAACTCTTGGTAAAGCTCGGAATTAAACATAGTCTTCCCTCAGTGTGCAATATGGATGCATTCCTAGGAAACTGAATACTTTGTGCAGGGTAGAGGTATTCCTGTATATTTATTATCCGCAGGTTCTCGCCACCCGCGTGTCACAGGACATTCAAAAGTTGTACAGGATGTGGGATAGTGCAGAGAGTTTTGCATTCTCGGCCCTCTTCCATTAAATGCTGGTACACACCTCGATCTCTGTGACATTCAAAACACCCCACAGGTGTCCAAAACGCCCCCTGTGGAAAGGTAGCAGTGTGGTTTGAGAACCTTGCTCTGGGGGATTAACCAGTTAGTTGGGCCTCTAATGAGATGAATGCCATGTCATATCCCTCCTTTCTCTTCAGATGCCCTAGAACACAACTCCTTCTTCCATCAGCTCTTGGGGCAAAAGCCTCGGACCCATCAACTCCTGTTCCTAGAAACCAATATACTGTGTCACACGCCCCAGAAATATCTAGGCTTTAAATTCCAATCTGGGCTCAGCTGGGTTGACGGACACAGCAGTATGACAAGTCTCTCTCTCTCTCTTTTTTTTTTTAGCTTTAGTATTTTTATGCTATCAAATGCTTCAATGTACTCAGAGCACTTTTGACTTTTGACAACAAATCCCGTTCTGGACAGCAATGTCAATCTCTTTCCATATTTACTCTCTCACAAAATCTACCCACCCATGGCAGGTGTGGCCATCCTGAACTCTTGTGACTGTTTGCCTTACAGTTTCTTTTTCATGGCCTCAATATTTCATCTTAAGAAAGATACTGAGACGTAGACACATAGGCAAAAGGGCCCGCAAGAGGAAGAAGGAAGCCCATATGCTGTAGCAGAAAGAGCATTAAGACTAATTCAAATGCTAAACTGGGCCACATCCATTGCCCCAGTTGGGCCTCAGTTTCTCCATTCAAAACGAAAGAGTGGATTCAATGATCTCTCAGAGGCATTCCTGCTCCAATAGCCTATGATTCAGATAAACTCACAAATCAAATCAGAAAAGCATGGACCACATGATTTGGCGTTGACTGTATCACCTTTGACAAGAATGTGATGCTCTTGGCAAAGAGGCTGCAAAATGTGACACGGTGTAACTAGAGAAACCAGAAGACTTTCGTGAAAAACATGTGGCTGCTTGGAATTCACTGTGGTCAGAATTTACATCATAGAATGGGAGGGGTGTTGAATTTTAGGTATTGGACATCTCTGTGTGATATTCAGCACCATAATCCTAACTCATAAAGAAAGCCAACTAGAGGAAGGCTAATGGTCTCAGCAAATACCTCCAACGGATTGTGGGACCTGGTGTTTGATCTGGCACCGATCCAGGAGCAAGTTACAGCTCGGGGCCTTGCTGACCTTGCTCTGCAGTTCAGCTCCTTTCTACATCTTTGCTTGATTGTGTATTGTCTCCCTTCTCCAGCGATCACTTCAGGAGCATGAAGAAACCCTGGTCATTGCCTTGTATGACTACCAGACAAACGACCCCCAGGAGCTGGCGCTACAGCGTAATGAGGAATACTACCTGCTGGACAGTTCTGAGATTCACTGGTGGAGAGTTCAAGACAGGAATGGGTAAGGCACATTTGTGGTTGCTGTCGAGCGTTTGGGGTGAAGCGGGAACAAGGGAAATGCTGCGGGCTTTGTCCTGCCTCTTAGCCTGACCACTGCACTGACTTAGGAGAGGAGAGCCGAGGCAGAAGGAAAAGGAAGGAAGAAGTAATTGAGGGGTGTCTTTCTGCTCCTCAGAAGTAGCTGGGAGGCAGCCACTAGCTATCATTGCTTCTTGCACCCCATCAAGCTTTCCCAGCCCCTAAACTCATCTAAAAATCTCCCAGGGTTTTCCATTGACATCCACAGTTTGGGAAGTAGGCAATTTGTTCCACAAGGAAGCACTATTGCTCTTGAGTGTTTAAGTAAGACTGAAGGTACATCCTATTGTGAAGGGCTTATTTTTGGTGGGAAGAAGAGCTGTGTGGAGATGGTGAATTAGTAGTCACATTAAGAAGCATCAGGAAGAAGATACTGAACTAAATAAAGATTTAGCTCCACCAACAATCTTTGAACTAGCCATCCAGATAATTCATGGAGAAAATAAGTTTGCACAAATACCATTGCTCACGATGGGACTTTGGAATAAAAAAATCTTATGAGCCCTTCTCTGATCTTAAGCACAGCAAATTATTATTAACCTTCAGAAAGCTTTGGGATGTGTATGACTTAGATACTGGTGCTTTGTTTAAAGGCATCAGATTCACACTGCTTTATAAGGCTTTATTTTTTCTTTTTAATATATCGGAAGTACTTACCACACTTTGAAATGCTCTCTAGAATAGGATTTCAATGACCACATAAATCCAATCCAATAGAAAAAATGAACCATAATTTAGCAAATTCTCTTGTTGGGCTCTTAGGTTATTTCCAATATTTTGCAGATATTAACAGCACTTCAGTGAACAGTCTTGTATTAATATTAAGGGTTTAAACATTTTTAAATATGAGGTTATGATTAGTTTAAAAATATAAAAAAGAGGGAAAAAATGCTCCATCATTGCAACATCTGCATAGCTTATGTCAATATTTTATTTTAAAAAGTAAGTCGAGAGAAATATACATGAAAAAATAAGTCACTCTTCCTTTGTTTCTGTATTAATTCCAAAAGTAATCTTGTGTAACCTGGACAAACAAAAATTAAACATATACAAATGCAGACTTTTGAAAATTTCCGCTAAAGCAATCCATGCTGCTTTTCATCTTGCTTTTAACCTTTAGTGATATATGTTGGAGATCTTCTAATATTAGCAGTTATAAATCTACCTTACTTTAAAAATAATTGCTTAGTTTTAAAATGTACAAATGTATTATTTAGCTCCTTCTAATATTGTTTAAGTATTTAAATAATCTTTTATGGTGAGACATTTTGTTCCAAGTTATTTGTTTTCTTCGTTATTTTAAATAAGGCTGCACTGAGGATCTTGTATTGCTCATTGGCAATCTTTTGAAAAAATATATTTAAAAAAATGTGTATTATTTAGAATATATTTTTATTTACAAAATATTTATCTCACATTTCTAACTATGGAATTGTTGAGTCAGAGTATGTTACATCTTAATTTTGATAGATAAGTCTCTCAAAAAGGTTGTCAGATTTACATTCTCACCAACAGCATATGTGAGTGTCAACCTAAATATCATTAAACACACACACACACACACACACACACACACACACAGGCAATCTGACCAGTAAAAAAAAAGAAGTTACAAATTTCTTTAAGGCTTTACTTTTTACATGCACCAAAACTTCCATTTTCAAGGCATCTTCTCTTTAAGAAGCCTCATCAAGTCCACTGTAGGGTGAATGAGGGAGAGGTATAAAATATAACCAGATCAAGATCTGTGGTCTGAGAGGCAGTGTCATTTGCTGAGAATAGAGCCCAATGCCCCTCATTCAAAACCTCAGGCCTCTCTATTTGACTCTTGGAGGCAAACAAGGATGGGCTCATCGCCTTCTCTCTGCCTATTATGGGGAGGCCTTATCAGAAACAGGTTCAAGAGAGCCTGGTTCTGCAAACATCAGAGAAACTTACTCAGAAATTCATCCCTTCAATCAACTGACATTTATTTAGCACACCTGATGTGCCAGGAAATTTCTTCTCCTGGGTCTCACTTCTCCAAATGAGAGTTTACCCTTTATTCAGGGGCCTGTGGAAAGACTCAACTGTGCACTTCAAAGGACTTCGAAGAGGACACCCCAGAGGCCAACCAGCACATGGGAATTTCCCAGTTTGCTTTGTAATAGTGCAGTATAGTGGAAAGTACACAGGATGGCGAGACAGAAGAGTTGGGTCTTAGTGTCAGCTGCTCTTGATGTTTATGGCTTTGGAAAAGTCACTCAACCCCTGTGAATCCATTTCCTTGTCTGCAAAATGCAGATGCTATCAGTTTTGTCTCTCTCAGAATTTCAAGAAAATTAATGAGCTGATGAAAGTGAAAGGGCTTTGTAAATTCTATATCCACATGCAAGTGAAGAGGATTATCATCATTTGTGCAGATAACCCAGCTTGGGCACATTAAAACACAGTTATTCTATTTGAAAACAAAAATAATATTTTACGTATGAATATAATTGTAAACATAAGGTGTGGCAAAAACATTTAATTAAGAGGAATTCCAAGAGAGAGATATAAATGAAATAGCACATTTCAGAACAAGTTGACTCCCATCAGTTGGCACGGACTGCCCTAGGCACTGTGTTAAGGGTGATTCTGAGCCTGGATGCCCAATTCTCCAAAGAAAGCATAGCAATGTCAGCCATGAGCACAAGAAGTGAGATAATCATCCCATATTTGACATTCCTAGTTTTGATTTTGTCACTCCTCAGAACGATTTCGTGAAATAGATTACACATTCCCCATTAAATATATCACTAAATTGAAAAAAAAAATGACCTTATTACACAATAATTAAAACATTTTACAGAGTAAAGAGCAAGAAACTTCCAGGCATCTTTCGATCAACTGGCAGAGTCAGGGAGATTTTTATGTGTAACCTAGTTTAGGTTTCTCATTTTACAGGTAAAGGGACACTGTTTTCATGTATTAAATGTGATAATAAGTGTAGAAGGAGTTCAAAAGAGACTCCCCCCCAAATCCAGCATGATGTTATCCTTTTTTCTCATTAAAAAATATCAGGCCTCAAATTAAAACTTACAATGCTGACCAGCAGCATCTTTTGGTACCGTGGCTGGAAAGTAATTTTTTATATTTTAATTATTTTGGTTTCCTGACTATAAAATATAATTCTAAAGTGGAAAAAAATACTGGTTATTACACACACAAAAATGTTTCCTCACAGAAAATAGAGAGTGCACATTAACTTTTTTTCCAGTAGAGGAAACTTCACAATGAGGAGAGCATCAGGCAGAGCTTTTTAAGTAAAATAGCCATGTCTTATTTATTATGGTTTCTGCTTTAGTAGTGAAATCTATTGCCTTTAACAGATAGCAGGTTGTAGTCACTTTTAGCAACTCTTTTATTCTAAAACTTTTAAATGTCTTCTCATGAATGCCAAATAATGTGAGCCTCTCCCATCTTTAAGTGACTTTTAGTGGATTAAATTTATAAAATAGAGATGTGAAAATTGGTCCTATATTGGTCTAAATCCTGATTTCCCTTTTAACAGGCATGAAGGATATGTACCAAGCAGTTATCTGGTGGAAAAGTCTCCAAATAACCTGGAAACATACGAGTAAGATATTTATTTACTTTCCAAAAATATGGTACTAAGGAGTCCTTTTTAGATTAGGAGTAAATAATTGGTTGATTATAAAAGTACCATGTTTTTTCTTCTTGACCTACTTTCTTCTCCCCACACTGTGATCCCTAAATAAATAGCAGAGGAACGCTTTAAATAAAAGAAGGGGTAGGGTATGGGTATTCACCTGCCCTTTGATTAAAGGGGTACTCCTCAGATGCCCGTGCAGATTGTAAAAGGAAAAAATTCTTCTGGAATCCTGGGAATATTGGTCTGGCTGGAGAAGGCAAAAAGTCCCTGTGAACACTGGATCAAATACAAACTGATTAAAAAGAGGGTTTAATCTTTTCAATTCCAAAATAGCAGACAAATAGGTATTAAATCTCTGCTCAGCTTCTGTTGTTTATTTTAAGCTGTCATGTAGAAGACGAGTTTGCATGAATATAATTTTAATGGAACTACTTAATGTTTAATAAAATCCAGTTCCGTGTACAGAGAACTCACCACGTCCATATACTTCCGAGCCTCAGCTGCTAAAAGGCCCAGAAGCAATAGCACCATGGTAGCAACGTGCACACTCAGTGTCTCAATAACACTTCTCAGTAACAAGAACCATTACTAATTGATCAGAGCTTTTACATGAGCCAACGTGTTTAATACTTGGTGTTCCTTCCTCACCCAGACTTCTCTCCTCCTGGGTTTATTAATTTCAAAACTAATTGATAACTGATGATGGTTCTATCTCCTCTTACCTAATAAGTAGCCAGGGAGGCCAGGATATGACTCAAGTGTTAATAATAACGTCCCAAAATTTCATCCCTAAAAATCACTCATATTCTTCTTGACCACCCTTCAGCTGTTTTTTTTTTTCACCAAATTATACATATAATGTAATCATCTCACAGAAGACCTTGAAAACCACTTTTAAAGAGGAAATACTACAATTAAAAAAGAATATTTGCTATGCTTTCAAATTTGCATTAAATTTTTATAGCTGCCCTAGTATCGTCCTACTTATAACCACCCACTGACTTATGAAATGGAGCAGAAGATAAATGTTTTCCAAATTTTATTATAAAAAATTTCCAACCTGCACAAAAGAGAAGAATATAAGGAACCCAAAACCCAGCTTCAGCAATTATCAATATTTTACCAGTTACGTGAGCCTTTGCTTTTGAGTTTAAAAGCATTGGTAGAAACAGAAAATACCAAATCATTTTCTGGCATTAATTATGTTTTACATGTAAATTATAAACATTTTCAAAATGTCATTGACGTATGACCTTTTCCCGCTTTCAGGTGGTACAATAAGAGCATCAGCCGAGACAAAGCTGAGAAACTTCTTCTGGACACAGTAAGTCTCCTTAACTTGCCTTTGACTTAAAATAAAATGAATTGTGCTGAGGTTTTTTTCCAGCCATACTGTGGTTTAAGCCAAAGCAGTGAGTATATATATATTGGATTTTCAGTGGTTTTCTTGTCTGGTAAAAATATTCTGGGGATTTACGGGATAAACACACAACAAGATGAGAAACCTGGGGAGGGCTGAAGGCCTTGCTGTTGACAAGCAACCGTGGCCACAGGATGGTGGCCTTTCCAGCTGTGATGGCGGACCCCAGCGAGCCATGGGGCTGGCTGTCTTCCTTGCCTGCTTCTCTGGCTAGATCAGAGGTGGCTATGACTCAGATTCTGCCTGGTCGAGCTGTGGGTGCTGAGGAAACACACTACTTGTTTTAACGTATTTTTCATATAACGGTTCTCGAAAGCCATGCAGCATGAGCATCTGCAGCAAGACTGCTTCTCACCCAGGGCCGTTGGGATTAAGGGAGAGAGGGGTGAGGAGAGAGAAAGCAAGGTGCGGCAGGAAGAGTACCGGGTCCTGGTCACCGTTCTGTCACCAGCTCAGGGTGAGACTTCAGGAACATCTCTCCTTTCGTCTGGGCCTCAGTTTCTCAAAGAGTTTACACAAACGCAGTTTTATTATTTTTAATCACACATTGGTAAATGAAGTGTTGCCCATGGCACACTTAAAACAGCCCGTGTTAACGACTAGCTAAAGATGATTCCTATTTTACAGCATTTCTTTGGAAACACTCAAATACATTCTGCTTGCTGGGCAGGTAAACATCCTCCTCACTAATACTCTGAACTGCTTTACCAGATCCTCTCTGCCTCCTTAGGTAATATAAGGGCAAACTTCAGTGGGTCCTTTGTATGGTGTTTGAAACAACATATAAGTAACATCCCAGAATAAAGTGGCTATGTGTCAGGTACTCTTAAAGTACAATGCAGTGTTATATGTTGTTTAATGGTGTATTTAATGTCTCCTTATTTAACAAATATAGGACTATGAAGACATGGATTGACTCATTTTTATTAACCAATAATGGATTTATTTTATTTTTATTAACTAATCTCCCAAGGTACTGCCCCATATTTCTCCAGTAGGATAGAAACCCTTTATCATATTCCTGCTATAACTAGGAACCCAAAACTGTACCTATGACAAAGTAGTTGCTCAATACATATTTGTCGAATGAATGAATACATCAAATGCTTAATCAATGTTTTTAAATTAAGAACTTTGCTAAATGAGAACCTGCCTGATCATGAGCATTATTGAGGGAGCTTTTTAAAAATACAAGTTCCAGGACTCAAACCCTTATCAATCAGAACTTCTGGAGGTGGCATCCAAGTGATCCCGGGACTTACCTAAGTTTGAGAACTGCAGAAAAGCCTCTCCTATGATGTCCTATCGATTCTTCAGACAACACCTCCTCTAAGAAGCCTCTCATGCTTTCCCTCTCCCCAGTGAGGAGATGTGGTTCCCCCTATCTTTGAACCCTTATAGTACAATGTCATTACCTCTCCAGCAACACTGTCCTCACTCTGACTTGAATCTCAGCAGGTTCATTTCTGTCTTAACCCATTTAGGTAAAGGGTAAATTCCTTGCACACAGGTACTCCATACCTTTCAGCATCACACCCATTGGGTGACCTGAATTTCAGGAGGAGCCTTTTCTAACACATCGATTTATAATATCTCCATGACTCTAAGTTAAAGAGGCAATATTGACCTAATAATGGATTTGTTTCAAGAGAAGAAAAGTAACATCTCCAGAATAGAGTGGCTCTGTGTCAGATACTCTTAAAGTACAATGCAGTGTTATAAGGCTATGAATTATTAGTTCATCTTTTTTGTAATAACCTACCCTGTGTGTCGAGATTGTTTTCTGTAAGATCATCTTTAAATCACATAAACGGAAAGGTACTCCTAACACAGTCAACACGTCTCAGATGAAGGCAGACAGTGGAGTTAATACTTCCAACAGATGGTATGCCATAGCAGGTGATGATAAAGGCAGTGACAGCACTGTAGTTCTGGTAGCATATTCCAGCATTTTAATTCTCCCGGTAATCTTACAAAGGTCTTTTTACAGTAGAAAAACCGAAGCTCATACATTTAATCAGGAAATTTCTGGAATTCACAGAATTATAAGCAAGTAAGGTGAGAATCCTCTTTTAAGAACATCTGGTTCTTCCTTTTGTTGTTATAGGTGACTAAAGTGGGGCCAAATTCAGAGCATGAATCAATGGCATAGTTTAGACTAGAGTAGAGGTCCTTCTCACACACACACACACTCACACAACACACACACACTCACACACACAGTCAATAAGGGAATATAGGAGTTAAGTTATATTCTTCCATACCTATATTTTCCATCCATATATTTTACCTCCTTGGCACATTTTTTCTATTATTACCTGTTTGTTTTCCTAGATAAAATAGTAAAGGGTAAATTGAGAACGTGATAAGGTCCCATGGGAGCAAGGTCCCTCCTGCTGCAGCTGCACTGTACGGGTCAGCGCTCCCTTGCATGGTGGTGATGTGAGCAAAGACCCTTCAGGCTCCAATGTTCTTGGTGGTTGTGACTTCCTCTGAGCCCCTTGCAGGAAGTCAGTGGTGAGGCACATGCTGGATGCCTCATTTTCCTCATAACCCTCGGCTGCCTCAACCCCAAATCGGTTTCCTGTCATCATCACTGAACATCGCCCAGAACAACTACAAGCCTTGACTGCAAGCCTTGTCTCTCCTTTTTCTCTTGTCTTCAGATTAGTTGCTCTTGTTAACAGTTGGGCCCTATTCAAATTACATAATTTTTTTCCCAAGAAATAATGGCTTTTTTTGGAAAGAATAACAACAATAACAAGACATTCTTAATTAGATATAAGAGATGTTCACACTCCCCTCTTCACAGGATAGTTGGTAAACTGGTTTTTTCTTTTCTTTTCTTTTCTTTTTTTTTTCTTGGTCTGTGTTTCTTCCTCTTTAGAATAAGTTATGAGTCTGCCTCTGTTGAAGTTTTGTTTCTTCCTGCCTTGAGTTTAACCCATCATATTTTAATGAGACAAGAGCAAATGCTTCACTGTTTGGCAAAAGGGGAGCAATTTTAAAGACAATTTATGCTACATGTAATACGTCGATGAATATACAAACATGATATTGAGATAAAGAAGCCAGACACGAATTCCTTATTCACGGTAGCCCAAAATTGGAAACAACCCAATGTGCAGCCACTGATGAGTGGATTACCAAAATGTGGTGTAGCCATACAATGGATCTCATTCAACCACAAAAAGGAGTGAAGTACTGATACATACTACGAGTTGGTGAACCTTGAAAACGATATGCCAAGTTAAGAAGCCAATCACAAAAGACCATATATTATATGATTTCATTTGTATGTAATGTCTAGAATAGGCAAATCTACAGAGACAAAAAGTATCAGTATAGAAGGGGTGCAAATGAGATTAGGGTCTCTTTTCAAAGTGACAGAAATGCTGTAAAATTAGGTTGTGGTGATGGTTGTACAACTTTGTAAATTTACTAAAAATCATTGCAAGTTGCACACTTAAAATGCGAGAATTTCATGTTAACATAAACGATGCCTCGAAAGCTATTTTTAAAAATTTAATGAACTAATCTTGGATCTTTGACGTCACAAAAATCACTTTTACTTCAGAAAACTACTGACCCCAAAGAGGGGAAAATATAATTTTTGGAAAAATCAAGTTTTTTAAAAATGATAATTCATAAGCAGCATTAAAAGGGTTTTTCATATCTCGTTGGATAAACAGTTGGCATTCATATCTGAGAAAAGGGAAATAAGACTCTGTTCTCTTCTGCCCTCCCCACCAAAGATTCTGCACAGAGCTTGTTGTAGAGAGTGTGGGAGGCTAATGGCAAGATTACAAGATTTATAACTCATTTTCTTGAACTTAAAAAATAAAATTCATGAAATACAAAATTATTAAAGTAAATTCTGTGTGTACAAAGCCAGAATCCTAGGACTGTTTCAGGACTCCTTAGAAAAAGGTAATGTAGTAGCTTTCTGCCTTTTTCCAGATCTTCCCCATTTCAGGCAGCAGCTAGGGCTGGCCACGCTCACTGTGTTGGGAAGGGGTTGCCATGGCTGAACAGAGGTTTCAACGTAAAATTTCTTTCTGTCTCTTTTTAAACCGGTCTGATGGAGATAAAATTAACACGACATTGTACAAGTTTGCACAAGTGTGTACAATGTCGTTGATCAACACAATTATTCGATGTATCTATATATTGCAAACTGATTACCACAATAAGTTTATTAAACACTCATCCCCAGACATAGTTACAATTTTTCTTCTCATAATGGGAACTTTTAGGATCTACTCTCTTCGTAACTTTCAAATATACATCATAGTGTCATTAACTATAGTCACCGTGCTGTACATCACATCCCAGGACTGACTTACCTCATGACCGAAATTTGTACCTTTTGACCACCTTTACACGATTCCTTCACCTTTCACCTCTCCCTCCCCACACCCTCAAAGTTTAAAATAGACTCTTGAAACTCCCAGCAGAGATACGATCAATTTGGGAGTTTCACAAAGTTTATGTGGTAAACTATAGGTTTGTCAAGAATGCACAATGATTTTAGGGCCACATGTCTTCCACCCACCCCATACACAGGCTGCAGGTTCAGGGCCAAGTTAGAGAAGCAGGTTATGTTTCCCATGCAAGGATGAGCTTTCTAACTATTAGTGATGTTGTGAGAGACAGAGATTATTGTCAGGACTGCTATAAGAAAGAGCTGCATGTCCAGCAGAGTCAGCAGAGACCAAATTTGGAGGTCTGCAAGAATCACGTGTTAAGTTTATAAAAAGTTCGTCCGAGGTCTCAGTCCTGGAGATTCTAAGTGCATAGGTATGAGGTGGAGAGTGGTCAGCTGTTTGCTATTGATGTTTTGTCTCTTTTTGCACTTGAGATTGTTCAGGTAATTGTGATAATCGATGAAGTTTGGGACACAGAGGTTTAGGGACTTAGCCAGCTCAGTGGTTCCCAACCAGGGATGGTTTTGTCTTCCAGGGGACACTTGACAATGTCTGGCATCCAGTAATTAGATGCCAAGGATGCTTCTGAGCATCCTGTAAAGCACAGAAGAGTCCCCAAAATGCAGAGTTGTGGATCCAAAACATTAGTGTGCTGAAGTTGGGATTACCCTGGGCTACGCTTTATATGGTCCTTTCTAACCCTGAGATTCTAGGATTCAAACAATTAGCAAGGCCATTCGTATTATTTTTATGTGTAGACAACCCATCTTTGGGAGAGGGTGATGAAGGGGCTTTGTGTTGTTCTAAACCGTACATACCTTGTTCAACGTACTACAAGTGTATGCCCACCATATGAGGTACCTGTCACTTTTTGGCCTTCACTTAAGGCCCTCGTTTGTGTCTAAATTAAATGAATCATAATAATAGATTTTGCAAGTATTCCCGGCACAGATTTACAGCGAGGTGGGAAGAGAGCATTAGACACGAAGTACTCAAAACAGAGCTAAGATTTTAAAGTCCCCAGCAGGAACGAATAAACTGTTATATCCATTTGCATGTACTGATTTCGTCAGTGCTAGTAAAATTGTCAGGAGGAAAGAAGGGAACATTTTGGGGACTTTCCCTCTCTCCACTTTCCTCATGCCACCAGTGGCTTCATGTTCTTTCTCCTTTTGCCTGACAGCAGAATCAGCACTTTGGAAAGGGCCTGAAAATATATATTCTCATTAAGAAATTAATGAAGCTTCCAGGACAGAAAGCTTTGTGTTCTTGTGAGGGAATGGAGACATGGCTTCTAACACTTGCTGAATGGAGGCATCATGGAGCAGTAGAATGATCATGGCTTTGCTCACATGAACGTGGCTTTGCTCACATGCCACGTTCAAGGTTCAAGTCTCAGGTCTGCCACTTACTTGTTGTAGGTCACAAGAAAGTCATGTAAGCTCTCTGGCACTGAGTATCCTCACCAGGGCACTGAAGACAGTAACATCTAGATGGCAGGCAGTGTGTGGTGAGGGTTGGGTAATATCTGTAATGAATCGGTATGTGATAAGCTCCAAGAGGACAGAATTTGTGTCTGTTTGTCCTCATTCACTGCTTATTTCATCACTAGAAGAGTCTCTAACCCATGGTAAGAGTTCAAGAGATACCTGTTGATTGAATATATGACATAGTAACCATTATTGCTATAAGTCTGCTCCAAGTCAGCGGGCCTATAGTATTTCCGTCACTCACAGGCAGGTGGGGCTGGTTTCGTGAGCCTGGTTTTGTGGGATGCTAACCTTCCACTCTTTCTAACCATTCCAGGGCAAAGAAGGAGCCTTCATGGTACGAGATTCCAGGACTCCAGGAACGTACACCGTGTCTGTTTTCACCAAGGCCATCGTAAGGTATGGTGCTAAGCAGGCGGGCGAGAGGGCAGTACACACAGCAACGTCAGGCAGCGCAAGAGGCAGAGGGGTCCCTGGGAATCACTGGTCTGTTTGCCCTGGCCTCTCTGAGAAAAAAAAAAAAGGGCCAGAGAGATTAAGGACATAACTGAAGTCACTTAGCTGGAAAGTGACATAGAGACAGAACTGAATGCCAGGTTCTCTTCCCAGTTAGCATCCCTGAGTGCAGAGCTCTAAAGAAATAAAATATCTGGCCCTGTATCTGGTGAGTTTGTAATTAATTGCATAGAATAATAAAAAAGACCCTTCTGACCAAAAATGAGAAGATATGAATTCTAGTTCTGGCTTTGCTAATAAAGCGACCTACCATATGCTGAGTCACGATGTGCCAGAGCTTTACAGACCACGTCTAATCCTAATAAGCCCCAGAGCAGGTGTTACTCTGCTCCTTTCACACAGAGAAACTGAGACTTGAATTGCTTCTGGCACGTCCCTGAAGCAATGCAGCTAGAGCGGTCCAGCCCCATTCCCGCTCCGGCCGGGGCAGGACCCTCCCCGCATGTCTGCCCCCCCCGCACTGCAGTTTCCTCCTCTGTAAAATGTCCAAGAGCCTATCCAGGTCTCAAGTTCTCTTCTAATTAGAAACTTCGTAAGTACTAAGCAGTTTGGCAATGCCAAAGTCCAGGAAGGATTAAGAGAAGAGAGGAAAAAGTGATTATTAAGGGATCCCAGGGAGTACTTGTTGGAGGACGAAGGATGTGACAAGAGCAGGACCGGGCTGTGTTGAAGAGGAAAGGTTCTGTCCTGGGGTGGGAAAGAATACAGTGCCCGTGACAGAGGGGCTGTGCCTCTTTGCCCTGCACAGAGATCAGTGGCCAGAGTGACCCGGCAAACTCCATAAGGTAGGATTGAAGGAGTAAGAAATAAAGCTGTTTTGGGGTTCCCCAAGTCTAGCCCCGAGTTTGGTGATTCACTAGGAAGACACATGGGACTCAGCATATAGCTGTACCCCAGGCTGAGATTTATTACAGTGAAAGGGTACGGAGCAAAACCAGCAAGCGGAAAAGGCACATGGGCAAAACGCAGAGGAAATCGAACGCAAGCTTCCAAGGGGCCGCTCCCAGGGGAGTCACACAGGACATGCTTAATTCCTCCTGGAACAAGTTGCGACAACAGGGTTGAGGTGGCGTCTACCAGGCAAGCTCTGGAGAGACTCTGCTCAAGGTTTTCATCAGGGCCTGGCCACGTAGGCAGCCTCTGCCTAGCACATAGCAAAATTACAGACTCCCAGAAGAAAAGCATGCGTTGAGCATAAACCACATTGTTTGTACAAACCATTGAGCACAGGGAGCCACCCTTATTGGTTAGAAAATGGTGAGAACCCTCCCAAAATCCAAGTGCTCAGATGGCAGGCAAGGGCCAACCGTGAAGCAGTCTTTCTAAGGACAGCCGTCAGGGATACTATGTTAACTCTTTGCAGGGAAAACTCAAATAAGTATGAAGAGGCCCGAGATACTTCCTTAACATACACTGATATAATTAGTTAAATCCATAGAACAGGGAAGGCAAACATGTAGCACATATGAGACTATTCCCCATTTTGTGGTTTTAGAAGAAACATCACAGCACTGACTCTAATGGGTCCAGATATAACCTCAGAGTCCTTAATACAACACCCAGGGCCAACCTGTCAAGACTGACACAGGTCGAAATATATCTGCTATCCTCACGAGAGGGTAAAAAACAAAGCTAATAGGAATCTGATACCAGATTGACATTTTTGTGTCTAAACGTTGCTTCTCAATAATCACTGCATTTATGTTTCATTCGTTTAAGTGAGAACAACCCCTGTATAAAGCACTATCACATCAAAGAAACGAATGACAATCCCAAGCGATACTATGTGGCTGAAAAGTATGTGTTTGATTCCATCCCTCTCCTCATCAATTATCACCAACACAACGGAGGAGGTGAGTTCTAAGGGACAAGATGGGAGCCTCACACAGGAACTTGGAGAAAAGTGGCAAACGCCCACCTGGTTTCTTCATGTCAGACAAGCCGACCTTAAATAATAACTAAATAGACAAATAGAAGAAGATACCAAATATTTTATTATATTAAATGTTTTCCATTAGCAATTTCACTGTTGAAAATGTGGGATTTCACCACCTGCCCACCTGAGATTATGACTTCTCAGAGAGGGTGTAATCTCAGTGCCTGGGCTGTGAGATTTGTTTTTCAAAATAAAAGCAGCTTTTTCGTTGGTTTATATTTTTCCCTGGTGATTTAACTTGGACAGTTGCTACAGTAAAGTTCTAATAATAGCCTCTCGCTTTTGAATCAACCCAGGCCTGGTCACTCGACTCCGCTATCCGGTTTGTTCCTGGAGGCAGAAGGCCCCGGTCACAGCAGGGCTGAGATACGGTGAGCAGTGCATTCAGGAATGTTATAAATATGCACTAAAATTCATGTCTCTAAAGGTCTGGGGCAAATCTGACTGGACTTTTCATGAAACTCTTCCTCAGAGTTAAAATGACCATTAGAACAGGCACACTGTTTATCTGGAGACGGGTGATGTGTATAAATGAACAGTTACATTGTGTGTGAGTAAGAGAGGTATAGCTAGGCCAAATCAATGTCCACTGGTTTTAGTCAAGCGTTCATCAATGAAGTGTTTATTGAGCACTTACCTTGTACAAAACACTCTCCTAAATGCTGTTATCACTGTATTCCCACTTATCCTCTAGAACTTCTGTATCATCTAATTTGTTGGATATGGGCCCATTGCAAGAGCTGTAAGCCGACAACATCCTGAAGTGTTTGTTTGCATAACACAGTGCTAATTTTTTAAAAATGTTTTTAGGGAGGCATGCATCTCTAGTGTCACAGGTCCCATTCCTTCTTATCCTATGAAACTATAATCACCCACTTGTAATTATTTGCTTGGAACCCAAAGGCAATGAGTTTGTATCCCCTGGTCCAAACTGTGCCTGTTGAGAAGGCTGAGTGATTTTTATTTGGTGTCTCCCAGACTGGTGGTTCTCAAACTTCAGTGTGCATCAAAGTCGTCCAGGATGTTTATTAACAGTGTTGACTCCTGGACCCACCCCAACACTTACCAAAACTATCCCTGCTGGTGGGGTCCTGGCAATTGCATTCTAAATGAGTGCTCTCGTGATTTCGACACAAGTGGTCAGAGGGTAATATTTTACTTGCCAGGGGCCCGCATCCCTAACCAGCACCATGCCTGGCACACAGTAGGTACTCAGTAGTTTTCTGTTGAGTCTCTGCCTCAACGAGGTAAAAACCAAGCTGTTTGTGGTACTCGACCAAATACCAGGAAAGGAAAATGCCTCCTTAGCCTCCTTAGAAAAATGAGGTAATTCTCATAACTGGAATCTTAGTGTGTCTATGCTGGATGGGAACTCAGAGATTATCTTACGAACCCACTCATTTTGTCAATGTGAAGCTGGAGATTTAGAGCCCTTTTATTTGTTTTCGAACCTTTATCGAGAGATGCCATGTGCCAGACACTGCGCTGGCTGCTACCTCTGTACCTGTCCTCTTGGACTCCCCCTCCATACTCCTACCCTGCTAAGCTGGCAGAGTGCTGTGCACACAGTGGAAGTTCTCGATGGGTAAATGAATGAGTGCATGGTCTGCTCATATGAAATTTGCTCTGCGTGAAAAATGGCAACTAAAAATTTTCAATCAGATATAGAAAATGGTGGGGACCTTACAAGCAACTCTTCGTTTACTCTCTTTAATATCTTGATTAATGCCACCCTCCTTCCTCCTTCCATGTACTCTCCCCCGCATACATTTTTCATGGTTTTAAATGCATATCATTTGGAAAAAAAGATAATAATTTTATCTCTCTATGATAGTTCTAAATCTAGGGCTTATCCCATATGCCATCTTCGGGTTATATTAACAATAGGCTAACCTTCTACATAGGGTATACGATCTCCTGGTATCCTTCTGCCTTGTATCTACTGCTTGCAACCCCGGAAAACCCTCTCTCTCACCTCCAGGGAAATGGGTGATTGATCCCTCGGAGCTCACTTTTGTGCAGGAGATCGGCAGCGGGCAATTCGGGTTGGTATCTTGGCTACTGGCTCAACAAGGACAAGGTGGCCATCAAAACCATTCAGGAAGGGGCTATGTCGGAAGAGGACTTCATAGAGGAGGCCGAAGTCATGATGTGAGTGCCCAGAACAAGGGTATGCAACGACTCCTCAGGGAGGGTATCCCGTGCTGTGGTCTTTAACACTACTCTGATACCAAGTCATGCCACGTCCCTCCTCAAATCCAGCAATGGCTCCCTGTGGCGTGAAGAATAAAATCATACTACAACATGACCTGTCACGGTCTGGCCCTGCCTGCTCCCCAATCTCACGTCCAACCCATCTCTCCTCGGGCTCATGATGTGCCAGACACGCTGGCTCCACACGTCTCACCCACACCAGCTGACTCCCTGCCATCCTTTAGGTCTCAGCTAAAATGACAGATTTTTATCTATGGGGGGAAGGGGCGGTGCATTTTGGGGAGACTGAGTTTGGACCATCTCACCCCTTGCCTTCTTCCTCCAGGAAACTCTCTCACCCCAAACTGGTCCAGCTGTACGGGGTGTGTCTGGAGCAGGCCCCCATCTGCCTGGTGTTCGAGTTCATGGAGCACGGCTGCCTGTCGGATTACCTGCGCAGCCAGCGGGGGCTCTTTGCGGCGGAGACCCTGCTGGGCATGTGCCTGGACGTGTGTGAGGGCATGGCCTACCTGGAAGAGGCGTGTGTCATCCACAGAGACCTGGTAGGTAGGAGGGTGCGGGACAGCCGCCTGCAGGTCCAGGATGCAAGGGCACGCCCACTGCAACGAGGAACTCCCAGCACTGGGAATGCATTAGTCAAGAACTGGTCGCAGTCCATCCCCCTCTCCCTCTCAGCTTCTTCCTTCCTCCACGCACTTTGGGATGACGTCCTAGTGGGAGAGTGTTCCAGGAGGACTCAGATCACAGCCCTGCCTCTAACTTTTTCCCTCTCAGATTTCATTTACACTTTCCCGAAATGAAAATAACAGCCTCTTCTTCTTTACCTCTCTGTGCCTCTGTTTCCTCCTGGTAAAATGAGAGAAGTAGGCAAGCAGTTTTCCTCAAGTGTTATCCAAGCATTTACCGGAATCACACTAGGGAGATCCTAAAACCATCCTCAGAATCTCTGGGCTTTAGGGCTCAGAAATATTCATTTTAACATGTCCCTGGGATTGTAGGCACATTAAAATTTGAGACTTGCTGGAGTCTTTTATTACTAGGGGCTTTTCTAATAAAACATTCTATGATACTAATTAGGGACCAGGTACTCTCCCTATCGAAAAATAGTAAGACAATTAGCAATCTCAAAACATTCTTATTTTAGTCAAATGGGCAACAGTTTCTTCCTATCATTCCTAATGTTAACATTTTTTTTTTTTTTTGGATTCGCATCAGGTTGCATTAGAGCATATCATTGGTTAGACAACACCATAGATTTCTCCTCTAATTAGGGTCCTGGGAATGAATAAAAGATGAAACTTACTCATCCCGATAAAGGATCTTACACATTCAGTTTCCTAGCTAAGTCCCATCTGGTGCTTGTGAAGTTTAATTAATGTTTGTAAAGCTCCTCAGTGCCCTCGTACAACAGCACGTGGAAAAGCAAAGGACAGTGTTTATAGGTGACACCTTAATTACTGATTACAGTTTCATTCTCCTTTCTGTTGGCCTATCTCCTCTCCAGGCTGCCCGAAATTGTTTAGTGGGAGAAAACCAAGTCATCAAGGTGTCTGACTTTGGGATGACAAGGTAATAAGGGGTGTGGTGCTGGCACAGTCTCAAGAATGGGACTCAGGCCCCCAGAACATTTGGACATTCTCTCTCCGCTCTCTCCTAAGGTTCGTCCTTGATGATCAGTACACCAGTTCCACAGGCACCAAATTCCCAGTGAAGTGGGCATCCCCAGAAGTCTTCTCTTTCAGTCGCTATAGCAGCAAGTCAGATGTGTGGTCATTTGGTGAGTCATTCTGGGTCCACACCCATGTGATCTGGGATTGTGGGCCACCCGCAGGGCCAGCTCTACGTGCCCTGATCTCTAGAGCGTGAGGGAGTCCCACCGGTGGTGTGTGCAGAATAACAGCTCTGAAAAGTGTGAAGGGTTCTTCATGACTGTTTTTGTTCTTGGAGACCTTCAAAATGGCAGTGTGTAAAAATAAGAGTGGAAACTTAGGATTCCGGTGACACTGCTGTGAGACCAAAAACTAGGGTCGTCGGGAGATTAGAATATGAGTTCTTGAGGCCAGGCGCAATATTTTGTCCACTATTATATTCTCACACGTCACCCTCAATAAGTATTCACTCATTCGGCAACAGCAATTTATTGAGCATCTACTATACGCCAAGAGCTAGTCCAGGTGCTCATAATACAGGGTAGGAAAAACTCCTGTTCTCTTGGAGCTAAATTTTAGGGGAGACAGATAACAATTATGTAAACAAGCTAATAGATATGTCTATAAAACAAGTCAGGTAGCGACAAGTAAGTGCCATGAATAAAACAAAACAGTAATGAGACAGTGACTGACGTGCAGGGAGGGTCTGTCTTAAATAGAATGGTCTAGGAAAGCCTCTCTAAGGAGATCACTCGTGAGCAGAGACCTAAATGATGAGAAAACTCTGTCCCCGTTTGAAGATCCAGGGAACGGCAGCCCTGACAGAGGAACCAGCGTATGCAAAATCTTGGGTGTCCAAAGAGAAGGGGGACATTGTCTTATCGGGAGAGCAGCAGGCGATGAAGTAGGCAGGTCACGAGGAGGAATTAGACGTTCTAATAAATTCGAGTGGCACGAATGAAAAGCCAAATGAATGATGTTGTTGTGGTAGGAAGTACTAAATAGTCTCGCCGGACTCATGGCATACGAAGATCAGCTCTGTGATTTAGATTATAAGAAGAATCATGCTTTGGACAGGAACAGGTTGGAGTTTGACTTTGCCTTTCAGTATGAAGGGAAGGTCTGCCAAGTGTATTGGCTAGTAGTAGAAACTAGGGAGAAGCTGACTCATTAAATCTCTTAGGAGAAGAACTAGTTTTAAAGTCTTTTCTGATGTTTTCGAATATTCGTTTCCAACACCCACGCAGTTTGTTTACTTTGAGTCCTGAACTGTTCCTTAAAACAGTCCCCCTATTCAACAGGCCTGGCTATGACTTTGTTAGCCAAATTTAAGTTCCAGAATGAACTTGGAAGAAATCAAGCTGCACTAGAGCGACCTCAGAAGATTCTCCTTCCCCCAGTGCATATAACTAGGAAGGGCAGGGTTGACACGTGGCCAGTCTCTACGTGTGTTACAGCTGGTCACATTGCACCAAGCCAGGGGACCCACAAAGAGATGTTTGCTGCTGTGACCACTTTGGCACATTTACCTACAAATTCTAAACAGGGGGTTTTTTCTGCCATAGATTGTCAACCTGGGAATTTTCTGCTGCATGTTATAATTAGACAGTTGAACTAATGTCCATTCCTGCCTAGGATGTGTCCTCTAGAGTGTCCAAAGATGAGACTGACTGACGGAAGCAGAGTAGAAAGAGAGAGAAAACTGAGGTGGCCATCCTGAGGCACGGAATCCGGATGAGCCGAGAGCTTGATGCCTTCCTCAAGGCCACTGAACTTTGTCATGCAGTTTGAGGTTTTGCCCTAATTAGTTGTGCTATTTTAAGTGAGTCAAGTAATCTCTTTGGGTCTTACGTAGTTTCTCATCCATCCATTACAAGGGTGTCATGGAAGCAATTGTTTTCAAACAAGCTTTGAGCAGCAGAGACTCCCATTTTCCAAAGAAATCTCACTAGAAATCCTGGCATCTTGGGGGTGCTAACCAGTCTTATTTAGTTAGATTTTGAATTTCTAAAACTCCTGAGGCACCAGGAGGATCCAATCCAGTGCTCTGGGCTTGGGCCCCAGGACCTACTATTTGAACAAACTTCTGGGGTGATATTTATTCCAACATTTTGGAGATCATACTTTGCAAAATTCTGCTCTAAGGTTCTCTGGAATATGCTTGGAAAACCAGCGGGTTAGGTGATCTGCAAATTCTCACGCTGACATCCTATGACTCTATTAGCACACAATAAGGCTAGCTGTGACATCTGTACTTTGTGCAGGAAAGGAAAGGAGATGAAATCAGAGGTCAAAAATGGGACACCTAAAGATGTGTTTTGCTTTGTCTACACAGTATTTTTAAATCCAATTGCATTTATGTTTTAAAACTCTCCATTTGTGACTTCTGTTTCAAAATGAGAAGATGTGGCAATCCCAAGCCCTCGTTGCCATGTGCCCTACATTGGCTGGAGCTAAATCACAGTTGTCTCCTTAAGACAGAACTTTTTATCTCCAGAGTTTCACGGTCCTCACTAGTCCCTGTTAGGACACACCTCATCCCCTCCACTCATTTACATCATCTGTAGACATTCGAGTTTATGTCCCTGCAAGTTTTAGTGGTAGAATTCAGATCATTGAAGGGTTACATACAACGAAGGGCTGAGCTTGAACGTTCTCCACCACTAGAAAAGTTGGGGAATCTCTGTTTTTTTTTTTTAGAAATAGTCCAGCCTAATGCACCTAATACATCTTCATGCCAGGGAGCCTGAGATTCCTAGACATAGGTTGGTTTGTTTGCTATTTGTGAACTTTATCGTTAGCTGTGCTGCACTCACCATTGTTCACAGGTGTGCTCATGTGGGAAGTCTTCAGCGAAGGCAAAATCCCATATGAAAACCGAAGTAACTCAGAGGTGGTGGAAGACATCACTACTGGATTTCGGTTATACAAGCCCCGGCTGGCCTCCTCACATGTCTACCAGATCATGAATCATTGCTGGAAAGAGGTCAGTAAAGGAAAGGGTGTAGAATCTACAACTTCACGGTCTTCCCCCTTCCCTAGAAAAAGGAACCTTTTTAAAGAATGAGGCAGAAGCGATGAATAAAATAGAATAGCAAGAAGGTGACCTTGAGCATCTATTCACCAGAGAGGTTCTCCGCCCCTAGAAGAGCTGGCAGTGACCTTAAACATCATTTGATTTGCTACACTGGAAGCCATCAACATCTTGTCAGACGGAAAGGGGGAGGGGGGTGAAGCCTATGTTACATACATCAATTTTCTGAGAAAATCATAAAACCATTGAATGTACTTCTGGGGATCAGAAGTTCACGTGTGCTGTGGAAATAGTAAAATGACTCAGAAAGTTCATTCTATTCATTCAGCAATGTAGAATGAGGTGCCGATTACGCCGCTCCCTCCCCAGTGTCTCCCTTATCCCCATGCCTGGGTTGCAGGCTGCACCATGTAGCCGCATCAGCGTGCATCTTAGATGTCTTTCGGTGAGTTAGGAAATTCTGAATTTAAACCGCAGGTGAATGTTTGCTGAAATGGGAGTTACCACAAATTCAGATCATCAAAGGGTAACAAGGTAGAACTGGAGAAGTACCGAATTCTTCAGTTTTGTCTCAGCTGTGCCATTTCTTAATCATTAATCTTGGACAATTCTCTCTCTAAACCTCCTCTTTCTTACTGGTAAGAGGAATAAGTAATGTTTGATTTGTAAGTTCATAAATCTTACGTTCATAGATCATTCATCATGAAAAACAAAGAAGCAAACAATAAAGACATAAACAAGGGTACTTTTACAAGAATGAACTACTATAATAATTATGATGGCTGACATCTATTTAGCACTTCTTCCTTTTACACTTTTATTGATTTTTTAAAAAATTAATAGACTTTATTGTTTATAAGTTTTAGGTTTAGAGCCAAATTGAACAAATAGTACAGAGTTCCTGTACACCTTCCTCCTCTATTAATCACGTTTTGCATTAGTGTGAAACATGTGTTGCCATTAATCAACTGCAATTGATACTTTAATATTTACTGAAGTCCATAGTTTATGTTAGGTTTATTCTTTGTGTTGTACAGTTCTGAGTTTTGACAAATATATGATATCATATTTCTATCATTATAGTATCATACAGAATAGTTTCACTGCCCTAAAATCCACTTTCTTCTCTGTTCCCGGAATCCTTAGCAACTAGTGACCCCTTTATTGTCCAAGTTTTGCCTTTTCTAGAATGTCATATAGTTAAAATTAGATGGTATGTAAGCTTTTTGGATTAGGTTCTTTCACTTAACAATATGTTTTCAAGATTCCTCCAGGTGTGTTTCGTGGTTTGATAGTTAATTTTTTATCACCAAATAGTATGGCATTCTGGATGTACCAAGTCAGCAGAGGCTACGGCTCTTGATTCCTTCTTTGCATTGGAACTGGCTAGGACACACGCAGACAAAGAACTCAGAATCTTTTCTTTCCTCTCTAGAAACCAGAAGACCGGCCACCTTTCTCCAGACTCTTGAGTCAACTGGGTGAAATCGCAGAATCCGGACTCTAGCAGGACTCAGCTACAGGTCCTCAGCGAGGGCAGAAAGTCCTCCCTCCATAGAGCATTAAATGCTGCCACCAGCCCAGGACTCCCCAGAGGAAGCTGGCCTGGGGCGCCAGCCCCTGAGCTGCCACAGAGGCAGCACCTTGACAGAAGCTGGCCCCGGCCACAGGCAGGAGGCTCAGCCAATGACCTGGGAGCGAGGCCAGAACAGCAGCGATGTCTCCACCCTCCCTTCAGCCTCTTATCTCCCGTGGTGCATACACCTCAATCTGACAGCTTTCAGGCAACATTTCTTGCACTTCTTAGAGAAAGGGAGAGATGGGGTAGGCCCCTGGATTGTTATTTTTATTATCATTTTAAACACGGATATAAAATTCATAGTCAAAGGACTTTTTACGTCACCTGACAACACAGAATCCCAGGATATGGGGCAAGAAGAGCCAAGAGCATGACTCTCCTTCAAGGAACACTGTGAGTTAAGGACAAAAAGAGTAAGCTCTGCCATGATGCTGTCAGCCACAGCTTCCTGCCACAGAGGCTGACAGCACAGATGCTCACAGCAGAGGCCGGATATTCTGAGAAGCGGCTTTATGAGGTTTTACTCAGAGTACATTGCCACCTCTCTCCTTGAAGGGAGCACGATGGACTCAGATGAATACTTTCGATCCCACAGTTGGAGAGTTGGGTATCTGGTGTCCGGGCTTCTGATGATAGGGGACCAACTGGTACAAAGGCCTTAGGCTGTTACCACTCTGATGCGTTAAGCCAGCAGGTGGCTATGCCTTCCCTTCTGCACAGGATGCTTCCGGAGGCATCCGGGAGGACGTGGTTCCTTCTGAACACTGACTCTGAGGACTGTCTGTCATCACCTCCACCCCTGCCAGGAATCAGGCCCCTCTCCGCACTCTGTCACCCTCATCGACAGAGGGCAGCATCGTGTTGGGCAGTGTAGCCTTGCAGAGACATCGAAGCTTGTTTAATTAAGCCCTAGAGATTTGCAACTCTAAGGTTGAGACTTTAAGTCTCCCAAAATTTGAGGAGAGGGACAAGGGGTGTGTTCTTGCTCAAACAATCTGCATGGAAACTGAGTCAGGCACTGAGGGGGGGGGAGGCGCTCCTAAGATGTACAAGGATGCCTACTATTGATTGAGCACTTAAATATTCAAAGTGAATACTTGCTGAGCTTACCCTACATTCACATCAACCCCGTGAGATAGTATTAGTACTCCCATTGTACAGATAGTAAAACAGAGGCTTTAAAAATCCAGGACACCTCCCAGACATGACAGAGCTAGGCAGTATAGAGCTGGATTCTAGCCCACAGCTGCCTGCCTCCAGTGCAGTTTCTTTATTCCTGTTCCACACGGCCTTTTACTGAAGATGAAAGGGGTTGCAGAGGAGAGAAACACAGCAGAGGCGAAAGGCAGAGAAAACCAACAAAGACATCAACAAAGCACCACCAGCAGGCAATACTGCTCCCACACAGACCGCTGTGGTTGGCGCTGTAGCACTCTCTTTACTCATCCGTGGCCTCCCTTTAGTCAGGGGTAATGAGTTTGAGCTCACTCAGTTAATTAACCCTTTGATTCACCCAACCCACCCGAGTCATGCCCCATGAAGGATTTATAGGAGAGCTTCAAAGCAGCTTGGAAAATTCTCCTGCAGAAGTATACATGCTTCCTTTAATTATCATTCCAACTTTGGGCTGGCCGTGGTCTTCTTGAACACTCGGTGGAGAAGAGTACTCCCTGATGTGTAAATAAGAGAGAGTTAATTTTCCCACAGTGTTCAGATAAAACTTTAGGAGAGATTGTTGGATACCATGGCAATCAGCTTTTTCTAAATAATGTGATATCTTAACCGGCCAGAGAGTCCGATGCATAACTTTTAGCTATAATTATTGTGAAACCGAGAGCCCCAAGACAGAACTCAGAAGATGATCTTATTCAACTTATCCGAAATCATCCCTATGTACTTTCTGGCATTTTGTAATTGTCTTCTGGAAACTTTAACTACAGACTTCTGAACCATCCAGCCTAGAAGGAAAACATCAGAATTGACTGATTTCTGTGGTCTGGTTTAGAAAACTCCCTCTTGCATGGTATTATCTTGCCCAAGCTCAGATTCACTGGGGCTTAACTGAATGCATGTCGATAATTCACTTCCCAATGTCCCATCCTGCAAAATGGGCTTCCCATCTGTCCTCCCCCCATTCCCTCACATTTTAAAAATGGTGCCATGTGGTCACAGGGAATTCCCTTATAGAAGGTTTCAATTCCAGATACATTTTATAGGTTTTGCCTTTTGTACCTTTTGAGACTATGTATATATGCATAGACTGAATATTTATTAGTGTACAGTCATTGCTAGTATTCACAATTAAAATGTTACAAATATCTCCACCTTTGTAAAGCACACAAAGTTAAAGATAGGGCCCAGCAAATTAAGTTGTATGTTTTTGTAACTATGGTGTATATTATCTGAGTTCCATATATATCCAAATGTCGAACAACAAAAATTTTCCTTAAATAAAAATGATTACATGGTTTCATGTCCCATAGACAAGTAAAGACTATGTCGCTCAACATTTGTTCAACAATTACATTTCAAATGCTACTTATGTTTTTATGATATGCTGTGCTGAGTGCTGCAGAAACAAAGATTTAAAAAAAGGCGCAGTCTTTACATGTAAGAAACTCCAGGTGTGGTTGGGAAGGTGGGCATATAAACAAGAATGATATCAGGGGAAATGTCTTAGAACCTTGCTGGTCACGGTGTGGTCCCTGGACCAGCAATAGCAGCTCGGCCAGCTGGTGAGAAATACAAATTCTCCAGCTTTACCTCGAGACCGCTGAATGATAATCTACATTTTAACAAGATCTTTAGATGAACATATGCAGATTAAAGTTTGGGAAGCTCTGTCATAGAGGATATGTCTGACTCAGTTTTGAAGATGAATTTTGGATTTTTTTTAAGGCAAGACGTTTTCAGAAATAAGATAAATAGTTTCCAGGTAGAGGGATAGAGGAAACAGAACGAATTGGGAAGCTATTATGCATGTGTGTGTGTGTGTTTGCAAGGGTCAAGATGGTAGAAGGTGTAGACAAATTGAAAGCTAGAAATATAGGCAAGGATCATGCTTAAAAATATTTTCTTTAAAGGTTGATATTCTACCTATAGATATAAAAAGCTGTTCTTGAGCAAGAAGAGAAGGTCAAATTTGTGTTTAAAAATATATTCTGGCAGCAGCAGGGTGAGAGAGGCAAAGCTGGCGGAGGAGAAATCAATTTGGAGGTGATCCTTGCCTTGCTCCCAGAACCACATTATTGTTCATGCTCACTCACTATCATCTGCTACGTGGGTGATAGATAGAAATTGTAATTCGGAATTCTTCAGTCACAGTTGGACAGAAATGAATAGCTATTCTCCTCCCCCTTAAAAGCCCTGTGAAATAAAAGCTGTATTTTTATAGTTTTGGTGTGTTGAGCTCTCCCTGTACCTTTCAGTTTACCAAATGCCCATGTCCACGGCAGGAGCCAGTTTGTGCACTAGAGAACCATTAGACACAGGTGACAAAGCCTGTGGCTTCCATACAATCCTTTGTGGGGCTCACCTCTGGGCTTCACTTCCACTGGAAAATGATTCACATGGGAAACTTCTACAGGGGGTTGGACGAACTGGTCTGCTTCTCAGAGCATTTATCCTACAGACCTTTCTCTCTCTGGAATCTTCCAGCATTCTGAGGTCCACCACTCTGAGGAAGAGGCAGAATGTACCCCATTCAGCAATACAGACTCTGTGTGCACGCATGTGTGTGTGTGTGTGTGTGTGTGTGTGTGTGTGTGTGGTGTTCAATGACTGTGATTCTCCCCAAGTGATGTATATTGGCTTGAGAAATAACAGAACCATACAGACACTGTTAGAAGGACTTATAGAGATCCTTTCACCTGCTACATGTAAGCTGACTTTACTTTTGACTATTCATTTGACCCATTTTTACTGAGCTCCTGTTCTGTACTCGTCTCTGAGGATGCAATGGGGAGCAAGACGGACACATCCCTTCTCTCTTAGAGTTTATGCTCTAAGAGTGGGATGTAGGCAAGTAGGTCGACAATTACACAAGTGGTGTAATAAAGGAAGTCCAGGGGGCTATAGATGGCTAACCCTAGCCTAGGGATCTTGGAGGAAGTGAAATCTAGGTGGATACCAGAAGGGTGAATAGAAGTTAGGCAGTAAATTGGGGGAAAGGGTGGAAGAAGAAAGGAAAGGAAGACAGATTATTTCAAGCAAAAAAGTCCAGCTTGTGCAAAGGCCAAACGCAGCAGAGACACAGCAAGTTTGGGAAGCTGAAAGATCACTTTTAGCTGAAGTATATCAAACTTGTTCATAGGAGAGGTAGACACTAGGTCGTGAAGGCCCTCGCAGGCCATGGTAAGGGGTTCAGGCTCCATCCTGAGAGCGTAGGAAGCTGGCGAAGTGCCTTAGGCATGGCAAGGACATGTCCTTTGTTTTAACTCAAGCCATTGTCCACAGTCAGAGGGTTCTTGGAGAGTATCCAACCTACTTCACTGCATAGAAGGGGAAGCGCGGAGGTGAAGTGACTTGCCTAAGAATACCTACTTAATTGCAAAACTAAGACCAAAAGGCAAGCTTCTCGATGTCCAACACAGCAGTTTCAACAAGACTACATTGTTCCCCTTATAAACAAATAGAATTCAGGGGTCAGAGAATAATTTTCGCCCAAGATATAAGCAAATATATAAGTAATAATCTTTTTTTTTTTTTTTTAAGCAACTTCTTCCTAAAAAGTGCAAAGACAGGGAAGGAACCACCGGGAGAAATGTCTTCCAGAAATCTACATCTCAAACAATATTCTCTTTAGAATGAAAATCCATTCTCTCATTGTTACATATTTTTAATCACTAAAACTCAAAATCCCAAGGACCACAGTGGGAAATTTTAAAAAAAAATTTTTTTAAAGGAAGAAACCTTAGTTCTATTTTTA